>CM057452.1:436340000-437570000 GCA_016271365.2 Neoceratodus forsteri | reverse complement strand
TTTATGGTACCTAATGACCAATAGAAAAGGTTCACTTCAGCTCTACTCAATTCAGTTTAGATCTTCAATTCTACAATTCTTCAGTGTGGGAAATGTGGAGAAAAAGTAAGATCAAGAAGTCCAACAAGACCAGGTTTAACTCCAACTCCAACTAATCCAGTAGCTCCAGCAGTCAAAACATACTGCTTTTACCACAAGGGGGTGTCCTGATCAAAGTTCAAAAAGTTTCCATAAAGTACCAAGAAAATCCCAAAAAGAGTAACTGATTGTAGAGATTTATGGAGATTCTCACACATCATGCCCCCACTCCAAAAAACTCCATAAGGTGGGGGTATATAAGTCCATCCACTGGTCACTATACAGGTTAAAACAAGAGACTAAGCCATAACATACAGAATAAAAAGAGAAAAATATACCACTATGATGCTCTATACTCCATAACTTAATAACCCTATCACTTTATCACTTTATCACTATGTGGCTTTATAACTTTGTGACTTCAAAACTATGGACTTTAGATTACTGATAAGTATTAAAGACTTAAAGAACACCCCCTAATTAATATGTTAAACTCAAGATAGAACCGGCAAATACTGTTCCATTCTATTCAATACTATTCTAATAGTCTGAAAAAAAAGAACTAAAATAAAAACTTAAATAAAATGAACTGATGCTCATTTTTCTATTTTAAAAAAGCAATTTTTTAAAAGGTTTTTATTTGTTTAGAAACATACTTGTTTTAAGACCCGTCGACCCAACAACAGTAAATAAAACACCAGGATCCCTCGAGTATATCTAATCCAGCAGACTTCTTTACAAACGAAATAGCAAGCACAACAAATGCGGCAAGGATGCAGTGAATATTACAGCACAGCAGGAACACACTTCATCCTTTTATTTTCATCGTGCTAAAACTAAAGTGCAGAGCAAATCCTGCCTTTATAACATTTGCTTACTAAGATGCTTTTCGCCATAAAGCTGCAATGAAACAAAGATACAAAAACTATAACCAAGGCTATGATCATAAACAGAAGAGAGAGCACATGCTTTTTCCCCCTCTCTCCACACTGCCAAATGCCAAACTATCAAACAAAGTACTTTTTTCCTCAATTTATTCGTGCTCCTACAATTCAATAAAGTGCTCCAGTAGGTTCAATAAATCAATCAATTATCAATCAATCAGTCTCTCAGTTCTTTGCTTAGTTATGATCTGGCAGCAATGTATCTATACGCAGATAAGTGTGGACAGATATGCTGGTGCCTAATCAGAAAAATGTGCTTCTTATCAAAACCTTTGCAAGAAAATAAAAAAAGAAAACTTATGAGGTAAATGACAGACAATCCAATTTAGGCAGAAACCGAGCAGAGCACAGGAATGAATATATAATCAAGCACAAGAATATTAATATATATTCAATAAAAGCATATTCCTTAACAAGATTTTGCTAGTCTAATAGTCAAGAAAAAAAAATAAGTAGCAGCTTATATTGGGAAAACTTACTTCACTACTGCAAATTTATGAATCGCTATGGTACTAACAACTTTCAGCTAATTTCGTTCAAACACTCCCCCACTCCTACAGTTAACCACCAGGCCCATACCCCATGGCAACAAACAAAAACTATGAAGAGAGGATTTTTTTTTTTAATTGAGCCCTTGAACAAAAAAAGCCCTAAACCCGAGTATCTCTCAAAAAAAAAAAAAGAAAATTAAAACCAGTACGCTGAGCAAGTACCAAGCATTTTAAGCATATAAAGTATGTCAAACATAAGACATAGGCATAAGGCAAAGGTATACAGCATACATCATAAAAACATAAGCAAGAAGGAGCAGTGACAATTTATTATATTATTGTATTTTAACAAAAAGAACCAGTACCAGCATCAGTGGACCAAACACTTTCCGTGCACCCCAAGGGGAGTGGGCTGCTCCATTGCCACAGCACTCCAAGCTCCCTCTAAAGATGTGGACAACAACAGAGCTGGAATTCTGATTCTTAGGCACACAGAATCTTCTAGTAAGATTTCTGAGAATATAAAAGTACTGCCACAGGCTTCCAGTAAGGCAATGATGGCATACCTGTTAAAAACAGTCAAAGACCCTTTTCACAATCCAGCTCTCACAGCTCTCACAGCTCAACTCCTCAGCAAAGCAGCATGCAGCACCTTCAACCGGTCTTGGGACAGTATCTTCCACCTCCGCAACCCTCCGCAGGGCAGCTCAGCCACCACAGCCGTTAGGGGCTCCACCACCACTTGGACTCCCTCTCAATTGGGCTGTTGGGGAAACAAGCAAATGGGGCAGAAAATACCAAGAACCAAACGGCAACAAGTAAGTCTGGTAAGAACTGTGAGATTAAAACAAATGAGGCAACGGTGGTATACCTTTTCTAAAAACAAAAGTAGCTTCTCACAGTTCCTGCTCCTGAGGTTCCTCCACAACCACATAGCATGCAGCCATCTTGGATCCAGTGAAACATTTTTTTTTGTATCTCTGCCTATCCTATCCTTGTCTCTGATACAGGCAACTGACATAGATCACCCCATTATGGTGCAAGAGGTATTCAAAGCCATACAAGCTTTGAATTTACACAAGGTGCTGGGGGAGATGGATTCCCAGCAGACTTCTATCATCTGCTGGCTGAGAAATTATCCCCTTACCTGTATAAGGTATTCCTGGAGTCTTTGGCTCAAAGTACTCTTCCTTCATCCATGTGAGAAGCAGTGATAACAGTGCTACTGAAGAAAGGTAAGGTTCATAGGTTCATAGAAGAGTACGAGCAATGTGGGCAAATGTAGAGGATGCCCATTAATGTGCTCGCCACCCATATAGCCTATGGGTGGAAGTCAAACTTTTTGTCACCCATATATTTGTCTAATCTCTGTTTAAATGTACTTAGATTAGTACTGTTGACAACACTTTTGGGTAAGTTATTCCACATTCCCACAACCCTTTGTGTATAAAATAGACTCCTTTTAGTGGATATGCATTTCTCTCCAATGAGTTTATATCCACGGCTCCTAGTCAACTTTACGTTGGAAGCTGTGGTTTGTTTTTAAGTAATCATTTTTTAAAGTTTGATATACCAAAACTAAATCTCCCCTTATTTGTCGATATTTAACAGAAAATAGTTTTAATTTTTTTAATCTATCTTCATAACTTTTATTATGTAAAGTTGTAACTTTCTTAGTAAATTTGCGCTGAACGCCGTCAGCTAGTTTTAAACCCCCAATTGAAGTTGGTGCACAAAATTGGGAGCAGTATTCCAAATGGGGATGTACCAAACTGGTGTAAAGTGGTATAATAACATTAGAGTCTCTTCTTTTAATATTTTTAAAATTGAGCCAATTATTTTGTTACATTTTTTAACTTTGATTATATTATTTCTTTCAAAAGTTAAATTTTTTGAGATTATAACTCCCAAATCCCTTTCTTCAGTAATACTTTTTAATATGACATTGTTTAGAGAGTAGTCGAAAGCCATGTTATTTTTGCCCAGATGTAAAACTTTGCATTTGTCAATATTAAAAAACATTCCATAAGCATTAGCCCAGATAGATAAGTTATTTAGATATTTTTGCAGTAGGTACTTATCATATAAGGTACTTACCAAACTGCCAATTTTACAATCATCGGCATATTTTGAGACCCATGTCTTATCAGTTGTAGGCATTGTAGAAACCATAATATTAAATAATATCGGACCCAGAACAGAGCCCTGGGGAACACCACTAGTCACTATACCCGCCTCGGACAGATGACCCTTCACTGATACCTGTTGTGTTCTGTTGTCCAACCATGATTGTATCCAATTTATAATATTAGGTTGCAACTTAATTTTGACCAATTCCTGTAATAACACTTTATGTGATACTTTGTCGAAAGCTCTGGAGAAATCCAAAAATATCACATCTACTGGAATTCCCTTATCTAAGGCAGCACTCACGGGTTCAAAGAACTGTAATAGATTGGTCAAAACTGATCTCTCAGTCACAAATCTATGTTGAAAGATATCGGCAATTTTATTCCTTTCAATATGGTTTACATCTCTTGGTAGCTACATCCCTATCTCACTGATGACATGAAGCTCTATAACAGAGTAGATACATCAGAGGATGTAGACAGAATGAGGAGGGACTGCAGAAGCTTGAAGAATGGCCACGGGTTTGGCAGCTGAAATTCATTGCAAAGAAGTGCAAGATAATGCATATGGTGCACAAAAACCCTGGAACAACATATCATTTGGGGGGTGGAGTGAGGATATATCATGCACCAAGCAGGAAAAGGACCTTGGGGTTATCATCCCTGATGACCTCAATGTAGGGAAACAGTGTGACAAGGCAGCAGGTAAAGCAAATATGATGCTGGGATGCCTAGGCAGGGGCATCAAGAGCAGGAAAAGGGAGGTCATAATTCCACTATACAAGACACTAGTGAGGCCCCACATGGAGTACAGTGTACAGTTCTGGAGACCTTACCTATGTAAGGACATGGACAGGGTAGAGGAGGTTCAGAGGAGGGCAACAAAGATGGTGCATGGATTGCATCACAAGTCCTATGAGGACAGGTTGAAGGAACCGAACATGTACTCCCTGGAGGAGAGGAGGGAGAGAGGGGATATGATAGAGACATACAAGTATCTTACAGGGAGGAACAGGGTGCAGGAATACACTATTTTCCAGTGAAAAAGATGTTCCAGGACTAGAGGGCATGGGATGAAGTTGGAGGGAGGGTGATTCAGAGGAAATGTGAGGAAGAATTTCTGCACAGAAAGGTTGGTGGACAAGTGCAGCACCCTGCCAGAGGAAGTGGTGGGGCTGAAACAATCACAGGATTTAAGAATGCATGGGATAGACATAAGGGAATGCTGGAGGTCAGGTGTAAGGGGCAACAGACTTCTTGAAAACATAAAGTGAACTTATAAGTTCAAATGGGCAGACTGGGTGTGCCATAGGCCCTTATCTGCCGAGAGTGTCTATATATCTATGTATCAACACAGGTACCAAGATTTTGGCAAAGCGTTTGGTGGCTTGCCTTGAAAAGGTTCTCTCAGGGCTTATACAGCCAGCCCAGGTGGGCTTTGTAAAGAGGAGGCTGGGGTCAGATAATTTAAGAACATTGATCTCTCTTATTCACAAGGCCCAGAAACATAATTTCTCAGCAGCAGCCTTAGCTGTTGATTTTGAGGAGGCCTTCAACTCCATTGAATGGTGCTATCTCCAGTCTACATTTCAAGTTATGAGTTTTGGTCCAGACTTTTGCCATTGGGTACAACTCCTATATACAATGCCCAAGGTATCTGTCCTGAGGGATGGCCTTCCCTCAGCCCCTTTTCCCCTGCAGAGGGGGACGAGACAAGGCTTCCCCCTGTTGCCATTCTGATTCATGTTGGTGACTTGAACCTCTGGTGATTTCCATTACAGGAACACCCACATATCCATGGCCTGAAAGTGGAGGGAGTGCCCTATACCACATTCTTGTATGCCAATGATTTTCTGATCACCCAGTCTAATGCTTCTGAGGATGCCCCTCGTGTCTTGACACTTTTAGAGTAATGTTTTAAGATCTCCGGTCTTAGGGTGAATCAAAGCAAGGCGAAAGCCCTCACTCTAAATTCCCCCTGCAATGAGAACATCTTTAAAGCTTCAGGCCTTGCATGGGTGACAGAAGGCATTACCTGCTTAGGTATTAGATTACACAGGGACTTTTCTACACTGGTAGCCAGGAATTTGGGGCCTCTGATTGCCTCTACCAAATGTGAACAGCAGAGGTGGGGAGCCTTACATCTTTTTCTGGTAGGCAAGATTGGTGCCATTAAGATAGCTGTTGCACCTTGATTCCTCCATGTTCTCTTATATCTCTCTCTTCACATACTTCAAGAATGGTTCCATCAAATCGACAAGACAGTAAGAGATTCCTTTGGGAAGGGAAACCCCAAAGGTTCACCAAAGCTAAACTCAGATGTCATTGGAGCAGAGGGTGGTATGTGGTAGAGTTTCCCCTGGTTCCAAGGTTACCATGCTACTTATGTAGCAGCAGAAACAGTTCACTGGTTCCATAATACTCGAGCTAAATGCCCCCTTTGTAGAAAGCTGTAGGCTGGCCTCTTAGGTGGACAATCTCTAGCATGTTTTGTTTACTCTAAGTAGGAACACTTGACCACTCCATCCCAACATTTCCCTCTGCCTCAAGTATTGGAAAAAGCTATACCACTGTCTGGGAACAGAGCGTGCGCCTTGGATGTGGTTCCCCCTGTGGTAGATAAGCCAATTCATTGGCATTTATGGGACAAGCAGGGCATACATTATGTCAAAGATCTTCTTTCCCCTGATCTTAGCTTTGTGGATTCCAGCAAGGAACTGATACAGCATATCACATTCCCAGACAAGACTTATGGAATTTTTTCAGATTAGGTATGCAATTCAAAAATTGCAGCCCAGGGGCATCCACACCTTCCCACCCTTTACGTTGCATAACCTACAAAGGCTCACCACAATGCAAAAAGGGGAGGCTAGCTTTATATATAAACTGCTGAGAGATACACAGCCTGTCTCCACCATTTGTGCTAGGCAGATCCATGACAGGAGTCAGACAGTACTTCTGTCGAACTCCCTGTCGACACCGACAGGTCGACCACATTCTTCATTGGCTGCCAGTTGGCTCTCATTTTCTTTGTTTTTCTATGGGTTCTTTGCCCACAAAACCCCATGTGGGGCTGCACCGCCCACTCTACACTTAAGATTCTCAGCTCCGGAGTCGGAGCTGATTGGGGGTGCAGGACCCCCAACAGGCAGCGCTGGGTTCCAGCGGGTCTCCCACCACAGCTAGGCACTGTAGTCGCTGTGGGGGACCTCACTGGTGAACTGTCACTGCGAGGGGGGTAAACGGTGCTAGGCTAGCCTGGCAAACAAAACTGGATACATCTATATCACTTGAGCAATGGAACCAATGCTAGGACAGACTCCATAAGGCCTGTAAAGATGGCCAGAGTCACCTAATCCAAAATAAAACTTTGTACAGATGATATCACACCCCCAGGTTGCTCAAATCTATGGGAGTGTTGAGACATGATCTCTGTTGGTGATGCTAAGCCCCCAGGGCCTCTCTAATGCACATTCTTTGGAATTTACCCATGCTTCAGACCTTTTGGCTTTCCATCCAGAACATATGTAACTCTCTCTTTGGGAGTGGGCAACAGGATTCTCTGGAAGTGCTACTCCTGGGCTGCTTTCCTGACGCTGTCCCTAAGTATACACCTTTGGTGTAATGGCTCATGGCAGCAAGAGCTGCTACCAAATGCTTTGTCTTCTGCAGATGGCAGTCCACATAGATCCTATCTGTAGTGCATGACTTTTTGCTCTGGGTACACTCACACTGAATGAACACCTCTCTAGCTTTGCTAACCATTCTATGAAACAGTACTACTTGTGCTGGTCTTCCTTTCTTAAATCCACCTTCTGCCAACAGGAAAAAGAACCACTTCCCCCAACCCTGCCATCCCAGTATGCCTTGGTCTTAAGATATGTTAGATACATAGAAATGTGACGGCAGAAAAGGACTGCCAGGCCCACCAAGTCTCCTCACTTGCCTAATGTGTTAAGATGGAAATCAAGAAAGAGGTCTGACAGGTTGTTACTGTTCTGTTTACTTTTTCATGATCCTTTTTTTTTTTTTTTTTTTTTGGTTGGTTGCATTGTATGGAATATTTACAGCCTTAAGAACCTGGAGGTGATCCACCTGTTGCCATATAATGCCCCTAGGGCAATTTGAATGCTAGTAACTCGATCCATAACTATTGTGACATCTGTGAGTCTTGCCTCCTTGTGTAATGTACTGATATCCCTTTGTATTGTTGTATGTACTGTATGTGTTTGAGTTGCTGGTCTGTGTCTTTTTGTTCTCATTTCAATAAAAACATTTGATTAACTTCAATAAAATTGATTATATGAACTGAGATCAGTTGTTAGCAACTGACTAAATCAATTTAAACCCTGGTAGAAAAAAGTGATGGTGGGGTGTTTATTTATGGAAAAAATCCATCTGTGTGAGTTCTAGGAGTTGCGTGCTGTAATAAAAAAAATGTATGTATATGCAAACAAAGATGAGAAACGTGAAATAAAATATGATGAAAAGATAAGTGCACACTAAATGGGAAAATAGAAAAAGGGGAGGGAATTGAGATGGGCACTGGGTCCAAACAGTGGTGACAACAATAGGGTCGCCATGATGCACACTGTCAAAATTGTTCCATTTTTATTTTTTTAGCTGAGCTGCTCCATGCCCCAGCTCTCCACACCACTGGAGCAGCTTGGCCAGCTTCCTGGATTCTGGTGCCTGTGTTCCTGATCTGCACCGTGGACAGCGACGAAGGGAGCACTTACTGCAAACGCTGTAAATCCCCTCTCGCTGTCCGAGGTAGTGCTATCCAGACTAGCGCTCAGTTGACTGGTGCTATTCTGGTAGCACTAATCTAACCGGGTATCATTGAGACGAACTGTGCTAAATAAAATATAATTGGTTAGAAAATGGATTGTTGTTGAACACACCTCAAAAGCAAACTGCATATGCCACTTATCCCTATTTTCCATTTTAAGACAATAGTATAGATCCTAAGACTGCTTTGTGAATATATATATATATATATATATACTGTAATTTTCAATCTTAGGCTTGATTACACTTTTGAAGTGAAATGAGCAGAGAAAAAGAATTTTACTAAAGGAGGGTGTTAAAGGCAAAGGTAACAATAGAGTATTACATATGGGTGGAAACTGGCAAATATGAACTCATGATAAAGAGTGTACTAGATAAAACAAATTTCACATAAGTAAGTCACATGACGTGGAGTCTGTGACTGACTAGTATGATTTGTAAGTGATAAGATTACATTTCTTAACCATTTTTTATTTTAATAAGTCATACTGATGTAACTAGAGTACTAGAACTGTATTTAACTGAATAAATATATAGTGCATGGTGGAACATTGTTCCAACCTGATTTTCATCTCAGCTGAAACGTTGTTGTACCACAGTTCAAGGGTTGTGGAACACAGTTCTACCCTTCTGTGGTAGAACAGCTTTCCAGTTGATTTGAAAAATGCATGAGCCAGGTAAGGAAACAGAAACCACAGGATCAACCAGTTAATAGGGCATGGCATCAACAAGATATGGCAAAAAATGCAGGATCAACCAGATATGTGCAGTTATATAAAGCATGTAATTCAGGATCAACCAGATATTTAAAATTACTTACTAAATGAAGTTCGATCCTTCACAGTCTACATGCTCTCTCTAAGTAATAATTACAGCCATATTTTTATTGAAAATCCCTCCTACACCCAATTCCAACCAACTGAATGCTGTACTACAAATGTAGGGATGTTTGGTCCCTAGCAACCACTCATCTCACCTTGGTAACCAGCTCTAACTCATGGCAAACAACAATATATTTCAGTATTCAAAAACAATTACTTAAACTGTATTGCAATTATTTAGGGGGTGCACCATACACTTAAAAAAATACTGGACAGGCAACTCTATGCCCAACCAATGTGTTTTGCCACCTTGGGATTCTGATTCTCACTGACCTCTTGAGCTTCGCTCTCGAGGTCACAAGGAATCAGAACCCCTCTGTGGTAGAACACATTGGATGTGCATAGTTGCCCATCCAGTATTCTCTATATGGTGTGACAATGCACACGCTCTCAAATCAAATCAAATCGAATCAAAATTTTATTTATAAAAAGCGCCTTTCTAAAATCAAGGTGCTTGTACATAATTGATTGAGACAAGACAATAAAGAAACAAATACGACTAATTAAAAACCATAAATACAATGAGTTAAAACTCATAAGTACAACAGCGGCATTAAAAATCAGGATACGCTAGGCTGAAAAGATATGTTTTCAGAGCCACTTTGAAGCTTTGGATGGTCAGGCAATCTTGCACACGATGAGGTAGAGAATTCCACAGGGCGTGGGCCATAAAACTAAAAGACCTATCCCCAGATGTTTTTAAATGAACCCTGGGAATCTCTAGCAATCCCTCGTCGGTGGATTAGAGAGGGCAGGAGGGACAGTAGGGGTGAAGGAGATCTTGCAGGTAACCAGGTCCCTGGTTGTGTAGGGCCTTATAGGTCAGCAAACCGACCTTGAAGATGATCAGCCATTGTACTGGCAGCCAGTGCAGTCCTCGGAGCACAGGCGTTATGTGACTGGTCCTGGAAGTACCAGTCAATAGCCTGGCTGCCACCTTCTGCACAAGCTGCAGGCAGCGTATATCAACCCCTGGTAGCCCAAGGTAGAGGGCGTTGCAGTAGTCAAGTTTATATTGCTGGGAGTAATTATTATAACAGTATCTTACTGCACCTGGGTCCATGTATCTGGTGCTCAGTCTACACCTGCAGAAGGATTTCTCTAAGAATATTTTTTTGCTGAAAACATGAGATTAATAGTTTTTGAGTAAAATACAATGGCCACTATACATGATGTTAATGTGCACGTGGAAACCGGGTGCACTGGCATCAGACATGTGATGCCACGCAGGGGGAACTGCACAGCATTCACAAAGGGGGAATGCAACAATTATGTGCCTGATCCCCTGCTGTACAGACAGCAACATGCTGGGGGCAGGCGGGGGGCATGTTGGGGGTGTGTCTGCACTAAGCGGCATTCATGAAGTCATGATGTGCTGCACACCAGGGGATGCAGTAGGGTGCAGGTTACACCAGGGCAGACCCTGCCATAACCCACTGCATGTCCCCATGGACATCACTCACCAGTCATATGGGACCAGGATTCAACCCTCCATACTGCCGCAGCCCACGAGGCAGATGGGGAGGGCAGGGGCAGCTGATCAGACAAGTGACATGGCACTAGCCACATGTACGGGGATGGGGGGTGCCAGCCAAACACCAGATCAGGGGTGCCCTTGTCTTGAGGTAGGGGGGTGGTCTGTCACTGGGAAAGGCTGGTCACTGGGGCATGGCCACGTGGGTCCAGTGTCCACAGGGGCTATTCATGACCTTTACCCATGCCTACAGGTGCAAGTGATCTACTCTCGGACCCAGGACAGGCATCCAATTGGATGCCTGCCTGGGTCCACAGCTCCACCCCCTGCCACCCTGCAGATTCCTGTGCTCTGGGGGGAGGAGCCCGGGACAGGTGGGTGGCGGTCGTGCATAATGGTATATGCACACCTGTATGCAGGTGTGCAGCTAGCGGGCAAGGTACGTGCATTTTGTGCGTACCTCTGCCCTGTTCATGCATAGTGGCCATTATTATTAAAACAATAAATATTCCTTTAGAACGTGTATATGTGTAGTGTACCCTATGTGTATATTTTTGTTGATTATACAGTGCCACTGCAGAGTGATACTTATCAGAGATGCTGTGAAGCTACGTGGACAGCTACAGGAGGGAGAGGAAAGGAGAAACAGTACCGGGACTGGTAACAGTATCACTTATTGGGCGGCTTAGGTCTTTTACCAGGTAAGAACTAAAATGTGGGGTAAGTACTACGACAAGGAGTTTTACAAAAATGGCACCTAGTCAAACTCATCACTGAGACCTATAGTGTGAGTGCCTTAAGACTGAAGATCCACTACGTCTCTTTGCACAAAAGTAGTTTGAGTCTATCTCTGCTACATTGTGAGGGTGCCACCCATTCAAGACCTGGAAACTTGAAAGCTTTAGTATGTCTCCCATTAGATTCATGACAGTGTCTGGCTATTGGACTTTCAGTATGGTGGTTGGCTATGGCTCTGTAGTGCTCTTGCACTCGTTCTTTCAGAGCCCTACTTATATAGCTCACATACCCACAATGGCACCACATAACTCAAATTACATATTTTGTTGTGCATTCATAAATATTACCAACAGCTTAATCAGGTTCTGTAAATCATTTTCCATCTGTACACATATTCCCCTTCCCATTGCCCTGGGTCACACCTGGAAACAAGCCGTGACTCAGTGTGCCTCTCCCAGTCACCAACTTTCAAATAAAAATAAATAATAAAATGTTATTAGCTGTCAAAACTGTACTTCTTGTTGTATTATGAGGTGAATAAAATGTAGAGAATTTACATACATAACAGCAAATGTTGCATCTGTTACAGGGAAAAAAATCCCTGAGATTTGTGTGTCTGTTTTTTGGGGGGAGGGGTTGGACCATGCAGCAGGGACTACTATAGAGGTAAAATGGCTAGAGATTAACCTGTTTGCTAAACTCCTCCCAATTCTAAAAGGAACTCGAGGTGGAGTGCTGCTTATTTCTCTTAAGTCTGGATCTATTTCAAGCAAAGGCCAATGTTTCAGAATGATGTGTTTAATTGCACTCACACGTATTAAATTCTGTGGCAAAGATTATCCTGTGAGTTTGTTTATTCTTTGGGGGCCCTGCTAAGAGCTGGCCTCTCTCCTTTATTTCAGTTCTTATTAGAGTACTATACAGCACTTTTTTGTCATATCCTCATGCCTCAGATCTGCTGTATAGTTCAGTGACCTGACTGCAAAATGTGTGGTTATCCAAACAATTCAATGCCAACCTCAATGTTTCTCTGTATGGTGTGCTGTTAACTAAATGTCAGGGATGTGAACTACATGAATGCAATATGGAATTACCTGCTGTTTGTGTCCTATAATCTTGAGTAACAATCTTTTCTCCTGTTTTACTGATTAATGTTAGATCTAATAAATCTATTTTATCTGGATTTGTATCGGCTGTAAACTTAACCATTGCTGTGCTGCAGACTGACATATCAGTCCAAAATTCCTATACATTCTAATTCTGTTGGCAACCTAAGGGTTAAGGCCCAAAGTGTTGTTATTTAGATGCAAAATAAAGGGCTCTATGCACTATGTGTAAGCACCTCTGCCATGCACCAGGGTCCCGTGGACCCCTGCATACATGCACGGAAGGGCCACACATCCCTTCTGTGCAAAATCCCCCCAGCCTGTACACAGATATATGCAGGGGTGGTCTGGGGGGAGTGTCAGAGGTGTGCCCACACTCCGGTGCCATTCACAAAGGTGTTAAGTTCTGGGCACATTGGTTGCAAGTTACATGATGGAGACCCTGCTGTAACCTGCACATACCCCCCATGGACCACCGCCAGCAGCAGGAATATGGTAACACTCTCCACTCCATTGCACCAGCCTACCAGGGTGGTGGGAAGGGGCTGAGGGCAGCCATTTGGGCATGTAGTTGTAAAAATACAGGGTCCCATGCCTTCCCAGGATCCTCTGCTTATACAGAGCAGGGGACCCACTTCAAAACCCTGGGTGGGACATGTTTTCTATTGTTGCCATTTCCATGGATAGACTTATTGCTGTTTGTAATCTGTTGAGTCACATCCCAATGTACCATAATGTTTGTGCAAACTGATTTTTCTGAAGAAGTTAAATAGATCAATATGGATGTTAAATTTGTTCATGGGGGTGTAGGAACAAAGCTAACTCTTGCTGTGCCCTGGATTGATCAATCCACAATTCCTATACATTCAAATTCTGTTGGCAGCCTATGGACTAAGTCCATATAAAAGCATTTGTTTTTGTTTGTCAGTTAGAGTGTAGTCATTTAAATTAGCAATGGTTATTTCCTCATTCTTAGTGATGGAGGGTGGGGTATGGATATCTTTTTTTCTTTGCCTCATGGCTTTGCCTTGTTTTGCATTTTCTTTTTTTAACGCTTATGCTAAAAAAATATTCTGTTGGTCATTTGAAGGAGAGGAACTTGGCTGTCCTCTACAATTAAAGCTCGGGGTGCTGTATGATCCTTTTCTGTTCTGGCTCTATATTTTGATATTGCTGATGCCTTGGCTGCCAGCCCTTGATCTGGGAATATCCCCTTCTTTCAAAACTGTGTGTAGTGTTAGTTAAATAGTCTTGCTTGTCCCACTTGTTTTCCTTTTTTTAAATTATCTCAGTTTCTGCTTTATTGACCTTTTGTGTCAGTGCTTGGTCCAGTTTCTCTATTAATTAATAGTTATCAAACTGTTCCTGCTTGGTCTGAAACTCCTGTATCTGCTTGTAGTTGACATCATTCTCCAATATTAGGATTCCTCTGAGCTTCTCAGCACATTTCGCTAATGCCTGCTCCAACTTATCTGTGTGTGTTCATTGATGGAGACCATAGGTAGGACACTTAATGCGGAGTCCTCGTGGAGCCCACCTTCAATGCTGATAAGTCTGTAGACTACTTTTATTGTAGTAAATCCTCCCTTCCTTGGTTAGCAGTCTTTCTAGTGTGTAAAATGCTTTATGGATTTCATTTGCATCATCATATGACTCTGCCATAAGGTGGATTAAGGCTTCTGTGCTAGTCTGTCTCTTGGTGATTCTGCTAGTACTAGTTAATTTTACTTTTGTTCTCTCTCCTTTTCTCTGGTCTAACTTGTGGCATTCAGGGGACCTTTTTTACAGGGCTTGCACCAAATATTTTGTGCAAGCTGATGTTAATGTGAGGAAACCGTCGTAACTGCACCAGACAACAAAAAATTGGGTGCAGTTACGGCAAAGGAGTTTGCCACAGCTGCACTAAGAAATGGCTTTAATGCATGGCTTGATGCAAGTCCTGTCTCAGCCTTTTAAATTCAAGCCCAGAGAGTGCTTTAGGGCCTTGCAGATATTCAAATAGGTGGAAGAAAGGTAGAAGTTAGGGGGAAGGTAGTTCCAGTATATTGGGGCATAGACTGCAAATGTCAGCTTTCCTAGGCCGGTGGAACACCTGTGTTCAATGAGAGTCTCAGAGTCCACAGATCTTAATGAGCATGTAGGGGTTTGTTCAGTGTAGATATCTTGTTAGGGAAAATGGGGAGCCTGTCCAGAGGAGTTTTCCCACAAAGCAGCCCAAAGCAAGAGATTGCTGACCAGGAGGAGAAGGCTGGCCCAGTCCAGTATAGAGGAGGCAGTGATGTGTGAGCTTTGGGGAATCCAAGACAAAACAACAAGTTATTATATGACATATCTCATTTAGAGAGGACAGTTTTGTTTGCAGCCAGAAATGCCAAGAGGCCATATGTGAGACCTGGCAAGAGAACACATTGCGCTATAGACTGTCTGACAGCCAGGAACAGGCAGATTTGACCCTAAAAGTCAGGCCCAGCTTTGCATTCACATATTTGCAGACTGAGGTGACATGGGGGAAGAAATCCAAGTAGGGGTCTAACCATACACCTACTGTAGGTATTTGAAACTACTGGAGCATGGTACAGCAGAAAGTGGAGGGTTACCAGCAGATGCTAAGGCCATAGGACTAGCATTAATAATTTCTGTGAAAGTTGAGAGGTCAGAGAATTAGGGTTGAACTGGGTTTCTATGGTAAATCTGAAAATTTGCCCTTTAAATACTGTATCTTTGCAACCGTTTAACTGATTTGCATGAACTTTTACATGCACTGTTTTGTGTGGTAGATCTCTGGATGTGCCAAGTTTTGTTCCAGTCAGATATGCAGTTTCCAAGATCTGGATAGTAAAAAAAAAGTGATTTTTTTTCATAGCTTTTTCTTATTGGTTTGAATGGGATTTCTTTGAATGTGGCTAGTTCCCAGATCATTTGGAATGTTGGCCTGAAATTTTCAGGGTAGACGGGGGCTGGGTGATGGATATGTCTTTGTGTGTTTGGTGAAAACTATTAATCTGTTCCAAGGTTATTTAATGTTGAAATTTTAAAAAATGGTCTCTGAGCGTGCTCATTAAGGACTTAAAATAGTTGTAAGAAATGAAAAAAATGATTTTTGTTTCATATTGACCTCATTATTTTTGAGTGGGAAATTGTTATGTTTGCCACCATCTTATTGTTTGTTTTTCCATAAAATTCAAATTTGAAAACCCACAAAAATGACATTCCTGAGAGGGACTAACACATGCAGGTTGCTTATGGGGACCCACTTTGCTGGATTCTGCACTTAACTGTTCGAGAAATTCCCTTAAAATATTATTTTGAACATAATAAATCTTTTATTCATTTTGCATAATATGAAAAAAGACTCTTTTTCTGTATCACACACAGTGAAAAAATATCATTTTTTGTAAGGAAAAACTCATTATTTTGTTTTCTGTCATCTTTTCCCCTGGTGCCTAGTGGCACCCCCACCCACCCTCCAATATCCATCCTGTAATAACAACATTTTCCTGGTGTCTACTGGTGCCCCTTCACTAGATCTCCCTGTATTTATTTTATAATATAATTGTTTATATTTCTCCCCCAGTGTCTGATCACTGCAACCATAATTATTTCTCATTTGCCTGGTGTCTAGTGGCACCCCACACCCTCTGATCACCGTCCAGCCTAAAGTATTTAATTTAATTTCCCTGGTGTTTAGTGGTGCCCCCCACTCTCACATCGCTTTCCTCGTTATGTTTTTTTTTGGTTCCCTGGTGTCAGTGGCACCCCACACCCTTGATGCTCATCCTCCTAATATTTTTTTTTACCATGGTGTCTGGTGGCACCCCCCCCCGTCACCTCTCTTGTTGATTTAACCTGTAAATAAAGATAACTGTCCCTCAATGTCCTTTTCTTTTTATTTTTGTTAACCTGTAACAGACAAAGGTACCTTGCCAATCTGCCCAACCCCCACCCTGACCTCCCACTGAGCACACACCACCCCACACCCTCCCGACACCTCCCACCTCCATACACCCTTATTCACCTGAACAGATTACAGGAGGAAGATTCACTCTCCGATCGAAGACACATCTTGCTTCTGGAACCGTTGACTTCAATATGAGAAATTAAGGTACAGTAAATGTGGTTCAATATATTTCAATGGGATTTTCAACTTTGTGCCATAACTTTGCCATCTGGGCATATTATAAGCTCATATTTTCAACATGGCCTGTTTGAGGCTACACAGCATGAACAAGGTTGGTGGATTTATGCAAATCCGGCCAGAAAGGCATTTCATGGTCACTTGACAAAATCACCTCTTGGGCAGGATTTGAACATTTTCATTGGCATTGTTCATCAGGTGGCATCTTAAGAAGGCTATGTTTAAATGTTGGGGTCACAATATTTAAAAATGTTAAAGTTATGCACATATGCTGAAATCTTGCTACACCCTCTCATACTGTAACTTTGGCAATTTTAAATATTTTGAATCAAACTTTTCAACTTAATTATCTTTTTACAACACCTCATGAATGTGAAAGTTGTCATTTTTCAAACCCTGCTCAAACTAAGTTTTTGCCCCTGTGGTGGACAATGGCATTGCAGTGGCGTGGAATCGCAGTTTGGTGGGGATTTCAAATTTTTCATTATTGGGTTCATGAGGAATTAAGGATATATCTTACATTACTAACCTACTGTGCTTTCATGAGCAAGTTAGCAAAGAAATAGACAAAAGCAAAACAGTTCAAGCTGCTTAATCAGGTTGTCCTGGTGCCCGACTTCTCATCCCAATTAAGCGGCCAAAAGAAGTGCATGTTTTCCATTGTATTGTCTCAATCCTAGCTCAACAATAAGTGTAACATGGTCTTTTCATGTACTCATATTGTACAGCATAATTGTGTGCTTAGCAGGAGCAGATTAATGAAAGCTAATGTATAGTACCAATGAAAGTACAATAAATGTTATAAAATGTAAGATAAATAAAAAATATATTTAACATGACAGCACTGCATTCACTTAGTGCTGTCTGAGCCCACACAATTGCATCATTGGTGACACTGACACACTAGCACACTGACACCAGAAGTCATCGATAATCAGAAAATCAACCAAAGAAAATAAAACAAAGTTAACGCTTGCTATTTTTTGTTTTAAGTTTTAGGCACTGTAAGGCATAGAGTTCTGTTAGCTGTGCTGACAGTCTTGCAGTGACAGGAACACAGTGGCACACCGACACAAGTAAACACAGATAACCGAAAAATGCTGACACAGGGAACCAGATGTCTGCGGGTCACCATGAAGATCTGGTGGGCTACAGATTAAAGAGAAGCTTTAAAGAAATTAGTTTAAGGAGGGTTAAGAGGGCAGAGATACTTTTAAATTAATTATCTAAAAGGGACTATTTGGGCTTCTGAGTTTATCTGAGATGCAGCAGCAGGATGATTAGCAAGTGGCAGCAAGAATAGTGAAGCAGCAATGAAGTGGGACCAGTCGCCCCAATAAGATGGTGGCCCCATCCCATTTAAACAGAAAGAGACTCCTTAGAAATGTATTGTCACTTAATCTGTTCCCAACAGGACATTTCAATTAAACAGATATCCGAATAACCATGTCCCAATTAAGTGGCTTCTGCTATACAGAGTATGTGGTCTTCCTGTAGTTTAGTAAGACCTTTAGCCTTGTTCCACACTAACCAGCAGGTTCACTGACTAACACTCTTTGGTCACTTAAAATGTCAATCTTGTCTCCTGGCCAAAAAGATCTGCCTTGGTCGGCTCCCGACTGGTGTCCAACAACTCCTAGTTCTCAGCACTAATCCCAGGCCCATCTGAAATTCAGAACTGCAGTCCATCCTGACTCCAGAATGTTGGACATCTCAAGGACAAAGGTCCTTTGCCTATTGGGACCGTTGTGGTTCAGCTCCCTCCATGAGAACATTATTAGCCTGTCCACTCTGTGGACCTTCAAAAAGAACCTAAAGAACCATTTAATACAGGAATCTCAATGTGTCTGCCATCGCTGGCACCTAGCAAAGGCATCTCCTACCTTCTGCCCTTCTGTCAAACAGATCTCTCTCTCTCTCTCGGACACCCTGCACTTGGGGCTCAACCTCCCACTCTGCCTCTCCAGCACTTCTATGCGTTAACCCCCTCGTGTTGCTGACAACTAACAGGCTCTCTGTTGGGCACAGTTATTTAGTCTGTTCCCGTATGTATCTGACTGTGTTTACTTATTCGTTTTAATTTTCACTGTATTTTCTGCATTCCTTTGTTTAAAGACCAAATGTACCTAAATGTTCTCATTCTAATTCTATTGCCTTGTTTGTCTCAATCCTCTGTATAATCACCTAATTATTCTAAATGTACTAATGTGGAACCTATGCATTTTCTTTTTATTTTATTGAAATCTAGGATTATAAATACCTTTGAGCAGGAACTGTTCGTTTATAAAGGTTCCAGGTCAAAGGAATGGGGGGTATACGTACATACAAAGGTCAACATAATAATACATAGTTACACAATAACAAGAAGTAAGAGACTGAGGCTTAGGAAATTCCAGTAATTCAAAATGTGCCAAATGTTAGGTAGCATGACATAACCAGCCAAAGGCAATCTTGGAAATAAGTACTGCAGGTGAGAGGGAAGGGAGTATGCAGGCAGGAAGGCCATTGTTGGAGGGTAGAGGGTGAGGGTAAGAGCTCTAAAGGGGAGGGAGAGGAGGGATAGAAGTCAGGAAATGCCCCGGGGAAGGAAAGGGAGAGGGGGCAAGGGGGTAGGCAGGTAGAAGGAGGCAAGGAGGGGAGAGATAGCTTTCAAGACTGAAGTGGAGGGCAGTGAACGGTGGTCCCCCGATTAGGCGAGGCAGTCACAACGACTAGCTGAAATCAGATGAAGTCGGAGTTGTCTCTTAAAAGGGCCAAGAGCAGCAGCAGTAAGAGTTTCTTTGTTGAGAGTATTGTACCACTGTGGTGCTCTGTGGGCAAAGGTCCTCTGGCCCATGGTAGTCCAGCATCTGGGGACAAGGAAGGTTAGTTGTTGTGAACTTCTAGTTCTCTGGGTGCTGTGGTGGTCAATAAGTAGCTTTTCAATGCCCGGGGGCATGATCCCAAGGAGGACTTTTTTGGCTAAGAGGCAGGTTTGATACTGTATGCGGCTGATGAGAGGTAGCCATCCTGCCCGAGTGTACAGGTCACAAGTGTGTGTAAGTCAATCAGTCCCAGTTAGGAGCCTGCATGCTTTGTTGAGTGCAACTGTAATTCTGCAGAGGTTGGAGACAGAGGCAGAGCCATAAATTGCTAGCCCGTAATCTATGATGGAGGTGACAGAGCTGTTGATAGCCAACCGGAGAGTGTCAGGAGTCATGCAGTGTTTGTGCCTGTAGAGCAGGCCTATACGGATGTTGGTGGCTTTGGCGACAGAATCTATGTGCTGATGGTAGGACAGTGAGCTGTCCAATGTGACACCTAGGTATTTATAATCAGGAATGTGTTCAAGTAAGGTCCCTGTTTGGTTTAGGATGGTGAGGTCACAGGATTTGTACTTGCTCCTGCCATTGTAGAAGGTCATAACCTTTGTTTTGCTGTAGTTCATGACCAGTTTGTGTGACTTGAACCATTCTTCGATGCGCATGAATTCAAGCTGTAATTGTTTCTCAAGGAGCTCTGCGTTTTGGTGGTTGGTGAACATGACTGCGTCATCAGCGTAGAGCAGTAATTTCTGGTGGCAGACACTGGGAAGGTCGTTGAGGAAGGGCTGAAGAGTAGTGGCCCCAGGATGGACCCCTGTGGGACCCCTGAAAGGACTGGCTTTTCTTCTGAGGTAACACCGGCAATCCTAACCCACTGGACCCTCTCCCCAAGGTAGCTTGAAAACCAAAGCAGTGCTTCATTGGAGAGCTCAATGTTTGATAATTGCTTGAGTAGGAGTGGGTGGTTCACAGCATCAAAGGCTTTCGTAAGGTCAATGAATACTACCCCTACACAGTTTCCTTGATCAAGTGTGGTATGGATGAAGCCTGTGAATTCCAATAGTGCAGTGGTGGTACTGTGCCCTTTTCAGAAACCATGTTGCTCAGGACACTGGATGTCATATTTTTCCAGGTACTTGACTAATTGGTCTCAGGCGATGCGCTCCAGGGCCTTAGACAATGGAGGGAGGATGGAGATAGGTCTTTGGTTGGAGTACAGTGATTTGTCTCCACTTTTGTGTACGGGTGTGATGGTCGCCTGTTTCCAGCGAGATGGGAACTGGGACATCCTTAGTGATAGATTGAGGACCTTTGTCAAGGGTTCAAGGACTTCTTCAAGGACAAGTGCTAACAACTTCAGGTCAAGGGAGTCACCGCTGTAGCCTGCATTGTGAATGGCCTTCCGAATATAGGTTCTGGCTTCAATCACTGGGAGTTCTGAGCTCAAATGGTTAATCTGAGATCTTAAAATAAATAAATAAAACCAATAATTGCAAAGTTTACAGAACTGTGGGTAAACAATAGAATCCTAAATTGGATTTAATCTTGACTGGCTAACAGGACTTCAAGCGTCTAAATATTGTATATGGCACGCGAGCAAGACAGTGAATAAAGACTAGTAGTGTTCCCCAAGGCTCAGTTCTAGGTCCAATACTATTTCAAATATTGCATACATCAATGATATAAATGGTGGTATTAAAAGTTGGATTGAAAAATACACTGATGACACCACACTTATGGGACCAGTTAAGACAGAGGATTTACATAGTAAAAAAATATCAAGGCAGAGTACTTTCTACAGGGGAAGTAATTCAAAACTACAGAGGCTGAATAGGATATGGGCATAGCACTGTGTAGGGACACAATAGGCAGTGAAAGGAAGCTGTGGCTAAAGCAAGTAGGGGAATAGGGACTGGTTTGTATAATAATGATGGGAATATAACAAGTAGGGACTGGCTTGTATAATAAGGAGGGGAATACACAGCAACAATTAAAACAAAAATAGTCACACCATAGTTTGCTAAGCAGTTGGTTACCTGTACCCCTACACTACAGATAATTTGTGCTACTATAAAGCACCTCCTTATATGGTACAGTGTGGTTCTTGGGTACCCTGCATTTAAGCAGACAAAACATAGTTACTCTATTATTCCTGTATTCTGGTCCTTAGAGTTAAACCCAGGCTCCACCCTTGAGAGTCACTGACTTTACAAAATTAAATGGGCTGAAAATTATGACAATCAATATACATAGTATGCTAAGTAACCTGGAAAAACTAAGGAAAAACAAAAGATGTGGGTTACTTATTTTAACCCCGATATAGGACTTCTGACAGAACCCTGACTGAACAAATCTACTGATATGTGATCTAATTCTCTATACCAGATTATGAGCTGTACCAGCTAGATAGGTCAACCAGAGGAGGAGTAATTGCATTATACATCAAAAACAAATTTTCCTCTTCATTAGCTGCTTCCCTCTCTCAGTTAGCTGAATTTGAATGTTTAGCAATCACTATAGCCCTTTCTGAGGTGAAACCCATTAATGTAGTTAGCTGCTACAGGCCACTCTAAGGTGATACAGAAATTTTGAATGACTTAGCCAAAGCCATCCGTGCTAATAATAATAATGAAATGTTAATTTTTGGTAACATAAATTTTGACTGGCTCACATCAAAATTTGCTGATCTAAAATTGCTTTTGTGATGAGTTTGACTTCACTCAGCTGGTCAAAGAACCTGCCAGGCCTAATCCTAAAACTCCATCTAACTCCTCTATGCTGGATGCTATCCTAACAACTAGACTTCAGAAATGTATTACCACTACTATTTTAATAAAAATTTAGTGACTACTATGCAGTAGTCTGTGTTAGGGGAATAACAAAACTATTCAGTAAGCTTTTATGCTTTCTTTCACATGTAAATGATGCTTTACTCGCTTTAGTGAGCCAAGGGCCAGATATTGACAACTTAGTGCAGCACATAACCCAATAGCATGGGAATAGTGCAGGACTAGCATGGAGCTGCGATATTCAAAGGACTGGTTAGTGCACCCTAACTGCAATAGCATGGGTCAAAACAATAATGTATGCAAGGGGCAAAGTGAGGGGGGTGACCTGCATACACATGCTATGGGATATTCAAAGCCATAGCACTGCGCTAGGACACATAGCATGACATGTAGCTTGGTGCTAGCTACCACCTATAAAAGGCTGGTCTTAACCCAGGGCAAATCACTGAGGGAGATTGACCATCCAGGAAGTGGAAATGGCTGCTGTGCCAATAGCACTGATGCTGCCACTGATGGCAGCAGTAGTGGAGGAGGAGGAGGAGGGGGGGAGCAGGCCCAACATGGGCCGCAATGCAGGCCAAGGAGATGGTATGCTGCAAACAGATGGTACTGGCCCACGGTCTCCTTCAAGACCCTGCCAGATGAGCACATCACTGGCCAGTACAGAATGAACAGGGGCATGTTGAGGTAGCTATGTGAACTCCTGCAGGAGCAGCTGCACCTCAACACCAGACACAGACATGCCATGCCATGACAGTAGAGGATAAGATGACAGCAGCAATGTGCTTCCTAGCCACAGGGACTTTCCAATGACTAACGGGGGACACCATCGGGGTAACTCAGTCTGCCACCTCATGCCTCCTGACCCAGTTCCTTGAAGCTTTCCTGCCAGATGCTGTGGAGTTCATAGTATTCCCCAGCATGGCAGCAGAGCACCAAGAAACCATGCAGCAATTTTATCGAGTTGTGCACCTACCAGCAGTACTTGGTGCCATTGACTGCACCCATGTCCCCATCCGTGCACCACCTGGCATTGGCGGTGAGGTGTATGTCAACAGGAAGGGGTACCACTCCATCAATTGCCAGGTGGTGTGCAATTTGACTGGGTGCATCAGCAATGTCTATGTGCAGTACCCCAGCAGTGCCCATGATGCCTTCATCTGGCACCAGTCCCAGCTGTGCCAGGCATTTGAGGAGGGCAGGATACCCAGTGGGCACCTAGTTGGTGAGTAGCAGCAAACAAGGCACACACACACCACAGCAGGGGTGGGTATTTGCATGGGAAGCCAAGGAAGGGGTACTGGAGAGTAACACAGGTGGTGCAATACAGCAATGGGCAGACAGCAGAACATCACTAACAGGTGCATATCTCTCAACAGGGGACAGTGCCTATCCCCTGCGACCCTGGCTGCTGACACCGGTACCCTGGCCGGCCACAGTGGCTGAAGAGATGTACAATGAGGCACATGCCACCACTGGAAACATCATAGAGAGGGTGGTTGGCATACTGAAGATGCGCTTCTGATGCCTGGACATGTCAGGCGGTGCCCTACAGTATAGGCCTCAGAAGGTATGCCGTATCTTTCTAGCCTGTTGTATGCTGCACAGCATGGCAATAAACCATGGGATACAGGCACCTGAACCTGAGGGACAGGCTGACAGTGACCCAGAGCCAGCGGTCAGGGGGATAGTGGACCAATTCGAGAGGAGGGATCCTCATAGGGCCCTGGAGTACAGAGCTGCCATCATCAGGACACTGTCACAGGTCAGAGGGTGAGCACAGACAGCACGGCAACAAGACACAGTACAATGGTAAACAGTTTAATATGTACAGACAACCACAGCAGTACTGACATCAAACAAAGCAGGTACACAAAACAGTGGTACTGAATGCACGCATGAGGGCAGTGTGATGGGAGGGTTGTGCAGGACACATATGTGATGAGGACACACAGCCATGGTACAGTGATGTGGGTGATGACTGATGTGTGGCAGCAGTGTGGGAAGGGACACCATGGCTGTGCATGTGAGACTGTGCAAGTGACAGTGAGTGTGTGTGTGTGTGTGTGTGTGTGTGTGTGTGTGTGTGTGTGTGCGTGTGACAGCGTGAGTGCAAGTGTGTGCAGGAGTGTGGGAGTGCTAGTGTGCACATGTGTCAACTGTGCACATGTGCATGGTGGCCGTGCCTATCTCTGGTGACTACCACCATGCACACGATGCACACCACTTGTGCGGGACACAGAGCCAGGGGTGCTCTGAGAAGAGGACATAGTAGGGGAGGACCACGGTGAGGCTGGGAGGGCAGATTGCCTGTGCTCCCACTAACCAGTGGAGCCAGACAGGGTGGCCGGATGCCCACGGCAGTGCTGGGTCCCTGCCAATGTGCATGATGCAGTGGTGCTTGTGCCAGTGCCAGTTCTGCGACCGTGAGTGGCCTGCCTGTGAGCCCCTATACCATGGGCACACAGACCCCTTTGCACAGCCTGCTGCCCACCGTGCACCTCACGCAGCACTGTGGTGAGATTGACCACCACGGCCATGAGCCCAGCAAAGCCGCAGTCCAGTGTGGCAACCATGCAGCCCAAACTGTCTTCAGCCCACTGTTCCACCCATGCGAAGCACAGAGACAGCGACTCCCACATCTGTGAGAGCTCATGCCTGAATTCCCACCAAAGGCCATACAGATCCAGCTGTGCCTCCTGCTGGGATGTGAGTGCAGCCAGGAGCAGAGGGTGGACCCCCGGGGCATCTGGCTCCATGGCCACAGCACCCTCAATGGCAGCTGGCACTGGTACCTGCAGCTCACCAAGGTGGGGATACCATTTCAATGGTGGACTGTCCTGCAGCTGCAGACCACTGGCGGTGAGCTGTGACCCCTGCAGGACCTGCACCCCTACCCATGGGGGGCACTGCATGTCCAATAAGGCACACATGTCCCCTGCAAGGCCACCACTGGCTGCATGGGTACACCATGCTGGCATGGCAAACCACCCCCCGGCGCCCATGTTGCAGACTGCACCCTGCCCCACCCCTGTGCCCTCCTCCACAGGTCCTTCCATGAGCAGGATGTAACCCCCTCCGACACATCCGACTCCATGTTGCTGGTTACTGTCAGCAGAATAACTTGCCCACTGCTGAGATCCTCCACCTGGGCATCCTCCAGGGCTGCACCAAGGTCCAGGTCCCTGCCACCATTGGAGACCCCCCCCAGCAGCAGTACCCCATGTCCAAGTGAGTGCCACACATGGTGCACGGTTGAGGGTCCATGACTGGCACCTAGTCCAGAGATCGATGGCAGGTTCTCCTCCTCCTCCTCCTCTGCCTCCAGTCCCATGACAGCCATCCCAGCCTGGTCCTGGCATGCTGCAGGCTCTGCACACACCACTGTGGAAGAAAATTGGACAGGGTCACTGACCGGTATGTGCACAGTGTGCCTCACCACCACCAGTACATGCACACCCTAGGAAATGTGCCACCCACCACAGACATGCACACCCCACACAGCAGCCCCATAGCCATAGACCATAGCCACATGCACACACCCACACCACAGTGCACATGCCCTGGCCTGTCAGCTGTGGTGGCAGCCTTGCCGGTCACTGTTCGCATGCAAACCCACCCCAAGTGTACAGTGTGCACAGCAGAGCACCCCCACAGTGCAGCCCAGGGATGACGCCAACACCAGCACCCAGTACCTGTGGAGTTACACCATGCAGGGTGCATACACATGGATACAGACCTGTCCTAGGTGGTGTGAGATGCTTTACTTGCTTCAGTGAGCCAAGGGACAGATATTGACAGCTTAGTGCAGCGCACAAACCAATAGCACGGGAATAGCGTAGGACTAGCGTGGAGCTACGATATTCAAAGGACCAGTCAGTGCGCCCTAACCGTAATGGGGGGGCAAAACAATAATGTATGCAAGTGGCAAAGTGAGGGAGGGTGACCTGTATACCTGCGTACACGTGCTATGGGATATTGAAAGCCATAGCGCTGCACTAGAGCACATACCGTGACATGTAGCATGGCGCTAGCTATCACCTAGAAAAGGCTGGTCTTAACCCAGGACAAACCACTGAGAGGGAGTGACCACACCAGGAAGTGGAAATGGCTGCTGTGTTAATAGTAGTGATGCTGCCACTGATGGCAGCAGTAGTAGAAGAGGAGGAGGAAGAGGAGGAGGAGGAGAAGAAGGAGAGGGAGCAGGCCCAACATGGTCCTCAACGCAGGCCAAGGAGACGGTATGCTGCAAACAGATGGTACTGGCCCATGGTCTCCTTCGAGACCCTGCCAGATGAGCACATCACTGGCCAGTACAGGATGAACAGGGGTATGTTGAGGCAGCTATGTGAAATCATGTATGAGCAGCTACACCCCAACACCAGACACAGCCATGCCATGACAGTAGAGGAGAAGATGACAGCAGCAATGTGCTTCCTAGCCACAGGGACTTTCCAACGACTAACAGGGGGACACCATCGGGGTATCTCAGTTTGCCACCTCACGCCTCCTGACCCAGCTCCTTGAAGCTTTCCTGCCACACACTGGGGAGTTCATAGTATTCCCTAGCATGGCAGCAGAGCACAGAGAAACCATGCAGAAATTTCATTGAGTTGTGCACCTATCAGCAGTACTTGGTGACATTGACTGCACCCATGTCCCCATCCGTGCACCACCTGGTGATGGCAGTGAGGTGTATGTCAACAGGAAGGGGTACCACTCCAGCAATTGCCAGGTGGTGTGCAATGTGACTGGGTGCATAAGCAATGTCTATATGCAGTACCCCGGCAGTGCCCAGGACGCCTTCATCTGGCACCAGTCTTGGCTGTGCCAGGCATTTGAGGAGGGCAGGATACCCAGTGGGTACCTAGTTGGTGAGTAGCAGCAAACAAGGCGCACACACACACACACACACACCACAGCAGGGTTGGGTATTTGCATGGGAAGCCAAGGAAGGGGCATGGTAGAGTAACACAGGTGGTGCAATACAGCAATGGGCAGACAGCAGAACATCACTAACAGGTGCACATCTCTCAACAGGGGACAGCGCCTAACACCTGCGACCCTGGCTGATGACACCAGTACCCTGGCTGGTCACAGTGGCTGAAGAGATGTACAATGAGGCATATGCCACCATCGGAAACATCATAGAGAGGGTGGTTGGCATACTGAAGATGCGCTTCTGATGCCTGGACACATCAGGCAGTGCCCTACAGTATAGGTCTTAGATGGTATGCTGTATCTTTCTAGCCTGTTGTATGCTGCACAGCATGGCAATGAACCATAGGATACAGGCACCTGAACCTGAGGGACAGGCTGACAGTGATCCAGAGCCAGCGGTGAAGGGGATAGTGGAGCAACTCGAGAGGAGGGATCCTCATAGGGCCCTGGAGCACAGAGCTGCCATGATCAGGACACTGTCACAGGTCAGAGGGTGAGTACAGACAACACGGCAACAAGACATAGTACAATGGTAAACAGTTTAATATGTACAGACAACCACAACAGTGCTGACATCACACAAAGCAGGTGCACAACACAGTGGTACCGAATGCACGCATGAGGGCAGTGTGATGGGAGGGTTGTGCAGGGCACATATGTGATGAGGACACACAGCCATGGTACATTGATGTGGGTGATGACTGATGTGTGGCGGCAGTGTGGGAAGGGACACCAGGGCCGAGCATGTGAGACTGTGCAAGTGACAGTGTGTGTGTGCCTGCCTGTGACAGCATGAGTGCAAGTGTGAGTAGGTGTGTGAGAGTGCTAGTGTGCACGTGTCAACTGTGCACATGTGCATGGCGGCCGTGCCTATCTCTGGTGACTACTGCCATGCACACGGCGCACACCACTTGTGTGGGACACGGAACCAGGGGTGCTTTGAGCAGAGGACACAGTAGGGGAGGACCATGGTGAGGCTGGGAGGGCAGATCATCTGTGCTCCAGCCGACCAGTGGAGCCAGACAGGGTGGCTGGATGTCCATGGCAGTGCTGGGTGCCTGCCGATGTGCATGATGCAGTGGTGCTTGTGGCAGTGCCAGTTCTGCAACCATGAGTGGACTGCCTGTGGACCTCTGTGCTATGGGCACACAGACCCCCTTGCACAGCCTGCTGCCTGCCATGCATCCCATGCTGCACTGTGATGAGCTCGACCACCACGGCCATGAGCCCAGCAAAGCCGCGGTCCAGTGTGGCAACTATGCGGCCCTAACTGTCTTCAGCCCACTGTTCCGCCCATGCGAAGCCCAGAGACAGCGACTCCTGCATCTGTGAGAGCTCATGCCTGAGCTCCCACCACAGGCCATGCAGGTCCAGCTGTGCCTCCTGCTGGGATGTGAGTGCAGCCTGAAACAGAGGGCAGGCCCCAAGGGCATCTGGCTCCATGGCAGCGGCACCCACAATGGCAGCTGGTGCTGGTACCTGCAGCTCACCTGGGTGAAGGATGCCATTTCACCGGCGGACTGTCCTGCAGCTGAAGACCAGTGGCGGTGAGCTGTGACCCCTGCAGGACCTGCACCCCTACCCATGGGGGGCACCGCATG
Organism: Neoceratodus forsteri; assembly: GCA_016271365.2. Lineage (NCBI taxonomy): Eukaryota > Metazoa > Chordata > Ceratodontiformes > Ceratodontidae > Neoceratodus > Neoceratodus forsteri. The sequence continues at coordinate 437,541,098 of CM057452.1, read as the reverse complement.
TCCAATGGGGCACATATACCCCCCACAAGGCCACCATGGGCTGCACGGGTACACCAATGCTGGCATGGCAAACCACCACCCAGCACCCGTGTTGCGGACTGCACCCTGCCCCACCCCTGTGCCCTACTCCATAGGCCCTTCCACAGGCAGAATCCCCTCCGACACATCTGACTCCATGTTGCTGGCTAATGTCAGCAGGATCACTTGCCCACCACCAAGATCCTCCACCTGGGCATCCTCCAGGGCTGCACCGAGGTCCAGGTCCCCGCCACCATTGGAGCTCCCCCGGCAGCTGTACCCCATGTCCAAGTGAGTGCCACACATGGTGCGCAGTCGAGGGTCCATGACTGACACCTAGTCCAGAGGTCGATGGCAGATTCTCCTCCTCCTCCTCCTCTGCCTCCAGTCCCATGATAGCCATCCCAGCCTGGTCCTGGCATTCTGAAGGCCCTGCACACACCGCTGTGGAAGAAAATGGGACAGGGTCACTGACCAGTATGTGCACAGTGTGCCTCACCACCACCAGTAAATGCACACCCTAGGAAATGTGCCACCCACCACAGACATGCACACCCCACACAGCAGCCCCACAGCCATAGACCGTGGCCACATGCACACACCCACTCCACAGTGGACATGCCCCGGCCTGTCAGCTGTGATGGCAGCCTTGCCGGTCACTGTTAGCATGCAAACCCACCCCAAGTGTACAGTGTGCACAGCAGAGCACCCCCACAGTGCACCCCAGGCACGACGCCAACACCAACTGCCAGCACCTGTGCAGTTACACCATGCAGGGTGCATACACGTGGATACAGACCTGTCCTAAGTGGTGTGAGAGATGTCTCACATGCACCACCTGGCACTTGGGCAATGGCTGCTGGGTGAAGTGTGAATGCCATCATGGTCATGTGTGGGTCCTCCTGCCGCTGTTGTGTGGATTGCGGGCCACCACCGGTCTGCAGTCTATCACGGAGCCACTGTGCCTCCTCCTCCTTTGCCCGGCACAGCAGGTCACACCAGCACTTGCGCACTGCATCCATCATCCTGCCACATCTGCCGATGGCATTCACCCTTGCTGTTACCTCATCCCACTCCTGGTGCACCACTGCATCTGTCACCTTGTGCTGCCACAGCACCTGCTTTCTTTCCTTCACACCATGCACCATCATCCTCAGCTCATCCTGTGAAAAGTGATGTGCCCGTATGTGTTCAGGTTGTGCTGCACTACCTATGGGAGAGATGTACTGGGATATGTGTTACCAGCTGTGGTGGGCCTGTGGTGCGTGGCACATGTGGAAAAGTATGTGCATGCCACCCCCAATGGCAGCACTGCCCACCCGGTTGTGGCATGGTGATGGCACTGGCCAGCATGTGTGTGTACAGCGCACACAGCCACAATGTACTGAGGCACCCCTTGTATGCACCATGCCACTGCATGGCTGTTGGCATACAGACTGCATGCACTGGACCCACATGGGAATCGTCAACACCCATACCAGGCATGTGTTCCCTGGGATGAGGGCCGTCCCAACGCTCACCACCTGGCATTGTACCGTGCCCTCATCAGCCACCTAGGGAACATGTGTACTGCACACAGGGCATGGACACTGCGGATGGTATGCATACAATAGCAGGCTACCAGGCACAGACCACATGGTGCTGTCAATGTCACATTGGGATCCACACAGTCCTGACCCTGTAACCTCTGGGCTGTAGCTGTGTACCACCATTGGAGTGTCTGTGACCCTCCACATCCCACATCCAGGGCGACAACGAGGGTCCATGGACCCCATGTCGGTGATCCACTGTTGCGAGGCATACCTACAGGCCCCGGTGGGGGCTCCCCCACCCGTGACTGGCACCCACAGTGTGCAGGTGGTGCCCACATGGCACCGGCTGATGCAGGTGCATGGGACTGGCACATGGACCAGTCATCTGGACAGCCAGCCCAATGGCTCTGTGCAGCATTACACAGCAGCATGATGGCCTGTGGGCCTGCAATCAGCAGCCCTGTCCCCGGCCTGTACAGCTGTGGACTGCAGATGTGTAGTGTGTAGGCCCCTTCCCTGTGTTGCACCAGTTCCCTTCCACCTGGCCTCCAGCTGCTATACAGACCTGCCTCTCACTGCTCTGCCTCCTGTGACATGGCTCCTTCTGTTGTGTTTGTAGGTCTGCAGCTTCAGCTGTGTGCAACAATCCCACAACACAACACCAGTGGAGCACTGCTTGCCCTTTTATAGCCCAGTCGGGCAATCCAGCCTGTTATGCATGCAAATCATCGGATAATGATATGCTAATCATAGTGTTTGCACCATGCATGCACAAGTGCCCACATTTGGATGTGCTGGTTGAATATGGGCCTGAATAGCGCAGGGCAAACTGCTTAGTGGCAGGAAAATGTTAGTGCCGGGCTATGTGGTGTCCAGAGCCACACTGTCCCAGTAGCACAGCACTATATGGCATAGCGAGACAACCTGCATGCGCATTTTCCCCCGGTTTAGAGCAGTGTAGCACCGTGCTAGCCCACACAGCGTGGCACTCTGTGCATGTGTGGCATTGTGGCTCAAGGGTTATGATGGGATCATGCATGTGCAGTGTGGCCACTTCCAGGTAGTGCCACGCTACATCATGTGATAGCGTGGTGCTACTGCACTGAGTGCTGGAGGGACCAGGGTGTGGTACAGACTGTGAAGTTCAACAGGTGGCAGGGTACCAGTGGTGCTTGGGAAATGCCAGGGGGTAGGAGGCAAGATGCTGTGGTGCACAGAGACAGGCGCTGGGGGGAGGTGGAGACTGCCAACCTGGTGTAGATAGTGAGGCACAGACGACTCTTTGGGAAGGTTAGGGAGGGTGACCTCCCATGCCAGCAGGTGTGGGCCTCCATTGCCCAGAAGCTAAGTGACCACACAGGCATTGCCCGCTATGCTGAGAAGTATTGGCATCGCTACACGAACATGTGCCGTCGGCAGCGGCATTGGCTGGAGCACTTTAAGCACATGGTGCATGAGGGCACTGTGCCTGTGCCAGGTAGGTGACATTGCACGTTGTTCACCACTATCATGTGCCTCTCGGACTCCAAGTATGTGTGCCTGTGTGTGTGTGTGTGTGTGTGTATATCTGTGTGTGTGTGTACACAGGTGTGCTACTCTACATGGTGTTTGGGCGCTAGTGGCATGGGCAGGGCCACACATGTTGGCCACCTAGAGGGGTATTACAGTACAGGGTGTGGGGCTGCACACACAGTGGGAGAACAGTGCATGCTGTGTCCAGGGGGGTGACACAGGTGTGGGTGGTGGATTGGGGCATTGATGGTGGTGGGTCCTGATATAGCACGGACCTGCAGCCTACACCACTGTGGTGCAGGGGTGCTGTCCCTGGGACACTGATGGCCAACACACCCAGGTGTGCAGCCAGCCACAATGCACCTGCATCTGGCACTGTCGTACCACTGCACTGCCATGCCGACATGTCCTGTATGCCTGACGCATGCTCCATGGGCCTTGCCGCCCTCTGTGTGGGTGTATCTTGTGTTCAGCCACTGTCCCTGGGCATCCCTGTGTGTGCAGTGTTATGAGGGTTGCATGTGCATCTTGCTGTGCTGCTCGCAGTGCACGCTGTGTGTTGCACTGACGCTGCTGTTTCCCCTATCCACCATAGAGTGGATCGAGCAGCCCAGGAATGCAGGAGAGGGCTGAGAGGTATCCCAGGACAGGTGGATGAGTAGCCCGAGGGTGCCAGCCATGCTGCAGTGGGCACAGGAGAGCAGCTCTGAGGACAGGGGCCTGTTGCGTGAGTACACGTCTTGTTACTCTGTGGTGTTTCTCTGTGATGTGTGGTTCCTTCTGTGGTCTGCCATTGACTGTGCTGGTAACATGGCTGCCACTGGCATCGGGCCAGTGGTGTTGCAGCATGTTGCTGGGTTGAACACCAGTGTTGCACACCGCTGCCGGGATCTAGCTGTCAGGCCACTGTGCCCTGCGGTGGGGGGTGCTGTGCACCAGTGTCAGCATGCATGGCTGCGAGGGTGCCAGATGGTGGTGGGGGCTGTGGCAGCGGAGTATTGGTAGGGCACACACGCTGTCAGTTGTCATGCTCACCTCTGTGATGGGATGTGCTCCTTCCCTCCCATCCCCCCACAGTTCCTACACCTGTGCGTGGTTGGCATTGCCTTGCTGTCCACGGGCTTCACTGGCCAGGGTCAGATGTTTGCCACCTGTGTGCATGTTGTGGCTGCAGGGCACCATGCACTATGCCTTCCAGGGGCCTTGTTTGGTGGCATGTGTTGACCCACCCCTGCCACTGTCTGCACCCTGTGTGCCTGCATATGCTGTTGGTCTGTTTGGCCCTGGCATGGGTCGGTCATTGGCCAGCCACTGTGACTGCATTGCACTGCTCTGGCACACCTTTGGGATGATGTTGTGCTCTGCATTCTGGTACATTGCCATCTGTCTTTGGGCAGCATGTCCCAACGTGTGGGTGCCCTTGTGTGTGTTGTGGCATGGCCCATGCACATAGCTATCCTGGGGACTGCCTGTGTGTCTGCACTTTCTAGCTGAGTGCAGTGCTGGGGTGGGTGGTGTCATCTGTGCCATGGTGCTGTTGGGCATATCGTCACTATGTCTATTGGGTATTGGGATGGAGCCTGTGTCAACCAGGCCTGCTGTGTGAGCACCTTCTGGATGGGCCTACCACTGCGTCCTTCAGCACCACGCAGGCATGGCAGTCGTGACATGCTGTCCATCCCTGTATGGCCACCTGTGTCTGCAGTATGCCCCCTGGCCAGTTTTTCATCTTCATGGTCTCCCCTTTCCTCTTGTAGGTCCACTCCATTCATCATTGTGGGTGACCAGACCAGAGGAGTCAGAGGGAATGGAGGACCTGATGTGACACTTTGTCTGTCAGCACAGGACGCTGATCGAGCAGCAGGCAATCATAATTTCAGAGACCAGGAGGGTGGCTGCTGTCCTGGAGGCATGTCTGCCGGATCTGTCCAGCAATTATCTGTAACAGTCTTCCCATTTTCTGTTGGCTATCCCCCTCTTTCTGGACTGATGTTTGTATCTGACTCTGTTCATTTCTCCATGTTTGTGTCCTCTTCCCCTTTACCCCCATATCCATTGCCTTCCTGTACATATTGTATATTTGTACATGTTTTGCATGCCATGGTATAGGTAGATTATTTTACATTCTTAATAATAATAATAATAATAATAATAATAAAATAATACATTTTATTTATAGGGTGCCTTATCTATAACCAGGGTGCCTAACAGTTTTAAAGCAGAACAAGCATCAATAAAATTAACATTAAAATAGCAGTACACCAAAAAAGAAGAGAGAAAAATCAATCACTGAATTGTTGTCGTTCACATAGTGGCCTTCATAGTGTTAGTGTTCTGTGTTGTGGTTGGGGGGGGTTCTTAGCATTTCTGTTTGTAGCGTTTGTACAGTTGGCTTTCTTTGTTTTGGGGGTGGGTTGTCCAGTGGTAGTTGTAGCATTTGTAGTTCACATTTAGGTTTTGGTTTTTGATTTTGCATTGTTTTTCATTCGGTTTGTTGTGTGTACTGTTTGCATCACTGTACTGTTCCTGTTGCTTTGTCATTTGTTTGTTTCCTAATACATTCCAGTTTCCTGTGTTGTTCTTGGGTGCTGGGGTTTCACTTGGTATGTACTGTTCCTTGGTTCTCCCACATAGGTCCTGGTTGTCACTTGCCATTCACGTGCATGTGTGTCATATACTGGGTTCTGCACTGTGGTCTGCACCTGGGACCTCATTCTGGGCTATGTTTCATTGCATGTGTCCCAGGGTCAGGCTGTCTCACCTCTACACTGTGTTCCATTGTGCATTTGCACTGCCTGCCTGGGTGCTATATTCAGCGCTGTCTTATTTGCTATATTCAGTGATGTCTTATTCCTGGGCTGTAGTTGCCCTGCACTCCTTGCCTTGTTTGCCCGGCTTCCTTATCTTGCTATATTCAGCTGGTTTTGCTCAGGGCTATTCCTTTTGAATATAGCTTGCGTTTTGCTCCGGGCTAAGTTTGCCTGCTAGGCAGTGCTACTTTAGCCCCAGAGCACAGTTTTGAATGTCAGGCCCCAAATGTCCTAAACCACCTGGCAGCTATAAGCTAGCAGGACTTCTGTCTTGCCACATCAGTTAATACAGCAGAGAAATCTTTAATGAAGAAGTACTAAAAGTAATAAACCTCCATGCACTCTTGTTAAAGTGTAGGACTAGAAAGAAAACTTACCCTTGTTCAATCACAGATTAAAACAAGTCTTAACATAAAAACATAGAAATTGTCAGCATATAAGGACTGCTGGGCCTATCCAGTTTACCCATAGGCCCTATACATTATATATGGTCACTGACCCTATGTGATCAATGGGTTTTCATCACTCCCCTCTCAAGATTTCCTTGTGCCTATCCCAGGCATGCTTAAACCCCTCCACTGTGCTTGCCCGACTACTTCCTGTGGTTGACTATTCCAAGCATCAACTAACCTTTCTGTGTAGGAAAACTTTCTCACGTTACCTCTTAATCTACACCCCCCCCCCAATTTCAGATCATGCCAACCTTGTTCTAGTACTTTTTCTACATTAGAAAAGGCCCCAACCTGCGCCTTGTTTATGCCCTTAAAGGTTAGAGACATACTCTGGGCCAAAGCCAGATGAACTAAACTACCACTTGACTGGATGTTGTTCAGACAAAAAAAGAAACAATGTACACAACTAATCTGCTCTGCAAAAGCAACTTACTACCTGAACTTACTGGCGGTAAATAAAAACAAGCATTTGTCAATGCTGAATGTTTGCTTGCTGATATTAGCATTGGACGTGCAGGAGTTAGACAGAAACATAGTAACATAGAATTTGATGGTATATAAGGACCACTTGGCCCACCTAGTCTGCCAATTGCCCTACCTAATGGATAAGCTGCAGACCCTAGTTAACCAGCAGCCTACTTCTTCCTACCACCCACTAGACTTGCTTTATGTATGTCCCATGCATTCTTGAATTCCCCCACTGTTTTTGACTCCATGATCTCCTCAGGAAAGCTGTTCCATGCATCCACAACCCTTTCCATGAAAAAATACTTCCTCACATTACCTCTGAGCCATCCCTCCTCTATCTTCAAATTGTGCCCACCTTGTTTTTACACATCTCTTTTTCTGAAAGATGCTACCCTCTTGAACTTTGTTGATTCCCTTGAGGTACTTGAAAGTTTCTATTATGTCCCCCCTCTCCCTCCTCTCCTTGAGGGTATACATATTAAGCTCCTTAGTCTCTTTTTGTATGTCTTCTGGTGCAGAACGTGCACCATTTTGGTTGCCCTCCTCTGGACAGCCTCTACCTTGTCTATGTCTTTTCGGATATGGGGTCTCCAGAACTGCACGCAGTACTCCAGATGGGGTCTCACCAACTGCCTGTACAGAGATATAACAATTTCCTGTTTTCTACTGGTGATGCCTCTCCCTATGCATCCCAGTATCCCCCAGCCCTCGTTACTGCCCTCTCACATTGCTTGCCCACCTTAAGGTCATCTAATATAACTACCCCCAGGTCCCTTTCCATTTTTATTGTTGTCAGTATCTCAACCCCCATTGTGTACTCTTCCCCTGGGTTTTTGTTTCCCAGGTGCATTACTTTGCACTTCTTTGCTTTGAATCCAAGCTGCCATACATTTTACCATTCCTCTAACCTTGCCAAGTCCCTTCTCATCTTTTCCATCCCAACTTGTGTATCAACCCTGTTGGAGATATTTGTGTCGTCTGCAAAGAGACATATTTTTCCTTCCAATCCCTCTGCAATGTAACTTACAAAGACATTAAAAGGGATTGGACCCAGTACTGAACCCTGTGATACCCCACTAGTAACCCCCCTTTCTTCACTGTGGACTGTTAACTTTTACCCTCTGTGTCCTGTTGTCCAGCCAATGTTTTACCCAGGCTACCACCCTGGGACCCACTCCCAGGCTGGCTAATTTGTTTATTAATCTTTTGTGCAGGACTGAGTCAAATGCCTTACTAAAGTCTAGGTAGGCCATGTCCACAGCCCCTCCCTGGTCTACTACTTTAGTCACCCAGTCAAAGAAATCGATTACATTCATCTGACATGACCTTTCCAGTGTGAATCCATGCTGCCTTCGATCCTGTGCCCCACTGGCCTCTAGGAACTCAACAATTCTTTCCTTCGGAAGCAATTCCATCATTTTCCTTACCACTCACAGGTCTGTAGTTTCCTGCCTCTGTCTTGCTCCCGCTTTTGTGAAGGGGAATCACATCCACCCTCTTCCAGTCCTCAGGTACCACACCATCCTCCCACGATTTGTTAAAAAGGATAGTCAATGGTGTTACTAGTTCTTCCCTTAGTTCTTTTAGAATTCTGGGGTGAATCCCATCAGGCCCCACTGCTTTGTCCACCTTCAGTTTTAGGAGTTCTTTCAGAACCCTTTTTTCTATGAAAGGACTGATATCGACCCCCTATCCAGAGTGCTTCTATTGACTGGATTAAGTACCTCACCCTCCTCTTCCTTTGTGAATACTGAGTAGAAGTATTCATTCAGTATCCCTGCCTTTTCCTTGTCCCTCTCTGCCCACCCAACCTCCTCTTCATTCAGCCTCAGTATCCCTTCCTTTGTCTTTCTTTGCTTTCTAATGAACCTATAAAAGGTTTTTTCCCCTTCTTAACTGAGTTGGCTGTCTTTTCCTTGGTTTGAGCCTTTGCTAGTCTGACTGCCTTCACCACTTCCTTCTGCTTTAACTGGTAAAGTTCTCTGTCCTGCTCTTTCTGTATTTCCTTATACTTCCTGAATGCTTTCTTTTACTCCCTAACCTTCCCCGCCACCTCTTTTGAGAACCATAGTGTTTTTTTCTTTCATTTTGATTTTTTTATTTGCTTCACACAAAGGATTGTTGACTCTGTGATGGCAGTTTTGATGTTTCTCCATTGTTGTTGCACCTCTCCTTCTTGCCTGTTTGCTAGTGCTTTTCTGAGGCACTCTCCCATTTTAACAAAATCAGTCCTCCTGAAGTCCAGTACCTTCACTTTTGTATGGCTTGACTCTACAGCTGAGTTTATCATGAACTGCACTGTTTGGTGGTCACTTGTTCCCAGATGGCTACCCACTTCTAGATCTGAGATTCTCTTTCCATCCCCATTTGAGAGTACCAGGCCTAAGATTACTCCCTCCCGAGTGGGTTCCAACACTAGCTGTCTGAGGCATGACCCCTGTAGGGCATCAAGAATGGCTCTGCTCTTGGATGTGGCTGCAGCAAAGGTGCTCCATTTAACATCTGGCATATTAAGGCCCCTCATCAGCAATATCTCCCTTTTCTCTGCCATCCTAAGGATGCTTTCTATCATTTCCTTGTCCATGTCTTCCCCTACAGACTGGGGTCTATATACAACCCCTGTGTAAATTGTGGTGCCATTTCCAGTCTCCAGGGTGAACCACGGTGCCTCCTCTCCTCCGTGTTTACCCTTTAGTTCCATTGCTTTGATCCCTTCCCTTACATGGAGAGCTACTCCTCCTCCTCCTCCTCCTCTTCTACCTTCCCTCTCCCTCCTGTAGATTGTGTACCCTGGTATGTTGACATCCCAGTCATGGTTCTTTGTGTACCATGTTTCTGTGACTGCCATGATATCTAGGCATCCCTCTTCCAACAAGGCCACCAGTTCAGGGAGCTTGTTACCTAGACTATGGGCACTGGTACTCATTACCCTCCATTTTTTTATGGCCTTATACCTCTTTTTACCCCATCCCTGTCCTAACTGCCTTTGTCTTTTTCTTCATTTACTCCAGCCCTTCTCCCTATCGACTTCTCTATCTTGGTGTTTACCTCACTAACTACCCTGATTTTTTTGGGGGGGGGCTAGGATTTCCCTTCATCCTTTCAGTGCCTCCCTCCTTGGCTAGTTTAAATGCTTGCCATTGAAGCATTTAAACCTATTACCTAGAATCCTGGGTCCCCTCCTGGACAGATGCAGACCATCGTGCCAGTATAGGCCTGCATCCCTCCAGGTGGACCCCCAGGCCCCAGTGAAGCCAAAACCCTGAGCTCTGCACCAGTTTTTCAACCACTGATTGAATCCCATGGTGCAGAGCACCCTAGCCTCAACCATACCATAAACAGGCAGGATCTCGAGGAGGTTACCATGCATGCTACTTGTCTAAGGACCCTCCCCAACTCCACAGACTCATGACATGTAGCTCCCTCCCCCATGCAGCTGCTCCCTCAATCCTGAGGATTAGCTCCCTGTCCCTCCAAGCCATGGTACCAGGCAGGCACCTTACATCCCTCTCCCCTTCCTCCCCCCAGTTCTACCCTACTAACAATGGAGGCCCCACTAGGAGTTGTTTCCTTCCCCATGGGGTCCCATGCCACCCTACTGTGGGTCTTCTTTGTGGAGCTTCCCAGTATCCTCCTAGGTCTCTATTGTGGGTACCTCCATAGAGGAACCACACTCTACCAGAATGGCATATGAATTGTGGAGAGGTACAACTGGAGGGATGCACCTCTGTTCCACCACTCTCATCCTCCTTGAGCCCACTGTGATCCAACCGATCCTCTTTCTTGGCAACCTCTGAGGCAGTGGCAGTGGCCTTGGTGGTCCCTGGGCAGGAAAGGAGATCCCCTGAATCCTGGACAACTCAGCCTGGAGATGAGCAACCTCCTCCCTCAGCCCAGAGAGGTGTCTGCAGATGGGACAACACCGCATCCTCGGGAACGTCTCCCGGAAGACTGCTGCTCCACAGCCATTGCTGTGCACCACTCTCATCATAGAAACATAGAATTTGATGGCAGATAAGGACCACTTGGCCCACCCAGTCTGCCCATTTCCCTACCTACTGGATAAGCTGCAGAGCCTAGTTAAACAGCAGCCTACTTCTTCCTACCCCCATCCCCTAGAATTGCCTTATGACTGTCCCATGCATGCTTGAATTCCACCACTGATTTTGACTCCACAACCTCCTCCGGAATTCCGTTCCATACATCCACAACCCTCTCTGTGAAAAAATACTTCCTTAAATTACCTCTAAGCGGCCCCCCTCTATCTTCAAATTGTGCCCTCTTGTTCTTGCACACCTCTTTTTTTGAAAGATGCTACCCTCTTGGACTTTGTTGATTCCCTTGAGGTACTTGAACGTTTCTATCATGTCCCCCCTCTCCCTCCTTTCCTAGAGGCTATACATATTAAGCTCCTTTCATCTCTCTCTTCATATGTCTTCTGGTGCAGACCCTGCACCATTTTAGTAGCCCTCCTCTGGACAGCTTCCATCCTGTCTATGTGTTTGCGGAGATTGGGTCTCCAGAACTGCACACAGTACTCCAGATGGGGTCTGACCAGCTGTCTGTACAGAGGGATAATAACTTCCTGTTTTCTACTGGTGATGCCTCTCCCTATACATCCCAGTATCCCCCAGCCCTCCTTGCTGCCTCTCACATTGCTTGCCCACCTTTAGGTCATCTGATATGACTACCCCAGGTCCCTTTCCATTTTGTTGTTGTTAGTATCTCACCCCCCATTGTGTACTCTTCCCCTGGGTTTTGTTTCCCAGGTGCATTACCTTGCACTTCTTAGCATTGAATCTAAGCTGCCATACATTTGACCATTCCTCTAACCTTGCCAAGTCCCTTCTCATCCTTTCCACCCCACCCTGTGCATCAACTCTGTTGCAGATCTTTGTGTCATCTGCAAAGACATCTTCTTCCTTCCAGTCCTTCTGCAATGTCACTTATAAAGACATTGAAGAGGACGATCCTAATACTGAACCCTCAAGGCACCCCACTAGTAACCCTCCTTTCTTCTGAGTGGACTCATTTACTATTACTCTCTGTGTCCTGTTCTCCAGCCAATTCTTTACCCAGGCTGTCATCTTTGGATCCACTCCCAGGCTGGCTAACTTGTATATTAATCTTGTGTGTGGGACTGTGTCAAATGCCTTGCTAAAGTCTAGGTAGGCCATGTCCACAGCCCTCCCTGATCTACTACTTTAGTCACCCAGTCAAAGAAATCTATCAGATTCATCTGGCATGACCTTCCGCTGTGAATCCATGCTCCTAGGGTCCTGTGCTCCTCTGGCCTCTAGATACTCGACAATTCTTTCCTTCAAGTGATTCCATCATTTCCCTATCACTGAGTTAAACTAACAGGTCTATAGTTTCCTGCTTCTGCCTTGCTCCACTTTTGTGAAGGGAATCACATCTGCCCTCCTCCAGTCCTCGGTACCACCCCATCCTCCCATGATTTGTTAAAAGGGTAGTCAGTGGTGTCACTAGTTCTACCTTAGTTCTTTTAAAATTCTGGGATGACTCCCATCAGGCCCCATTGCTTTGTCCACCTTCAGTTTAAGAGTTCTTTCAGAACCCTTTCTTCTGTAAAGGGCTGGTATCAACTTCTGTATCCAGAGTGTTTCTACTGTTTGTTTTATGTACCTCCCCTCTTCATTTGTAAATACTGAGCAAAATATTTGTTTAGTATCTCTCTTTCACAGTCTCCTCTGCCCACCCTCCCTCCCTTTTATTAAGCATCACTATCCCTCCCTTGGCCTTCCTTCGACTCCTGATGTACCTTTAAAAGGTTTTATCCCCTTCTTAACTGAGTTGGCTATCTTTTCCTTGGTTTGGGCCTTTGCTGTTCTGACTGCCTTCCCAGCCTCCTTTTGCTTTAACTGATACAGTTCTTTGACCTGCTCCTTCTGTGATTCCTTGTACTTCCTGAATGCTTTCTTTTTCTCTTGAACCTTCACTTCCACTTCCTTTGAGAACCATAGTGGTTTCTTACATCATTTTGTTTTGTTTATTTGCTTCACACAAAGGCTCGTTACCTTTGTGATGGCAGTTTTTATTATTCCCCATTGTTCTTCCACCCCTCCTTCCTGCCCATTTGCTAGTGCATTCCTTCTTATTTGTGGCCCTTAACTGTTGTTTTGTGCACTTACTCTTTCCTCTCTCTCTTTATTTTATTTTTATTGTTTTATATAACATTTTTTTCTCCCTTCTTTCCTACTGCATCTGTGCCTTTAAAACTCCTGGTCTTCCTGTTCTGGGACAGTAAGTTCCTATATTCCTCAGTAGTCTCCTTCTCACTTGCTCAGAGTCAGACCTCCAGCAGCTAGGGTGGGATGGAGAGATAGTCTTTTTCTTCTAGGGTGGTAAGTCTTTTGTGCCTCTGTGATCACTCCTTTCCTGCTCCCAAACAGGAATTTCCTGTTGTCAGTCAAATCCTGGGCCTGTAAAAGTAGAACCGGCAAAGGGTGGGGGGGTGGAAGGCAATATAGTCCCAGTAAAGTTCTAACAGCAGCTCTTTCCTCTTGCAGATCCAGAATAGGAATGGCAGTGAAGTATTTAACTCATGCCAACCCCATCTCCACCCTGCAGAGATGGACAGGCATTGGGGTGTGCCTTTGGGTCATCGCCCATAACACTCACGGCATTTCACCTCACCCTGTCCTGCAAACACCGACAAGTGTCGAGGTGTGCTTTGGGGTATTCAGCTTTATAGTCACTCCATTTCATAAGGACATTCACTGAAATGGGTGCAGTATAGGAGAATGGGGTGAACTCTGGGGCCAAAGAGTCCAAGGCACACCTCGATGCCTGTTACTGGCTTCAGGGTGGGGGTGGGGGTGGAATGGCATAAGCTTTACATCTGGCAATCCAAAGGCACACCCCTGATGCCTGTCAGCCTGTACAGGGTGGGACATTATGGTTAGAAACCCTAACACCATGGGCATTTGCTGGTATTTGCACTACAAATTTTCAACATGGCCTTTTTGTGACCCCCACCTCATGAAAGCATTTGGGATCTCTGCTCATGAACAGTGGCACTGTGATTTTGCTAATCTGTCCTGAACGTTGATTTCCCACAACGACCATGCCATTTTGCGTCAGATGTGTGAAAACACAGTTGGGGCAGGATGTGAAAAATGAGAGCTGTACCATTCATAGGGCAGTGTGAAGAGATGGCAATGTTGAAAATCTGGAGTGAAAATATTAAAAATGCTCAAGCTTCCATGCTTACATGGAAACTGCACAATGCACGCTCGTAACACAGTAATTTTTTTTTTGGTAGGTCCTCCGTCAGGCTCAGCCTTGGTCATGGCCCCCGGACTCCCACCTACCATCAACCGCTGGCACTCTCCTGGTCACCCCTGGCTTGCCCTCTGGAGGGCAGGGCCATGGTACTGGTTTCCCCTATTCCCAGCACCACCGCAGAACCAGTAACTGGTTGGGAGAGCCAGCGACAGTGACTAATTGAAGTCTGGGAAGGGCTTCATGTAGACGGAAGACCCACCCATTTTCTTCCCCTTTTTACATGGGGGGTGGGAATGTGCAATGATGACCAGCATCCATACTGCCCTTATGAGCACTGCCTAATGGTGGTAGCTGTGGTGTCCCTGGCCTCTGCTAGGGGTCTGTCAAGCACTAGCCATTCCCCCAACCCTCCCCCCGGAAAAGGAGAGCAGTCCTAGAGATGCTCAATCCAACTCCCCCGGCCGGTCCTCTGATGATCCGGGTCCATTTCTGAACCTGGGTCACCGGCGTCGCAAGTGGAAATCCAACCACTGCACCGACAGGCCGGTTCTGTAACACAGTCATTTAGTGGAATTATTTCACCAGATTTTCAACATAGACATTTTGTGACCTCTGTGAAAAATGACAGCTGTGCTGTTCATAAGGAGGTGTGCAAAATTGACAATGCTGAAAATCTTGAGTGAAATTGTTATAAATTCTCAAAGTTACAAGTGTGCATGGAAACTGCGCAATGTATGCTCATGACATAATCATTTTATGGACTTTTGTCACCAAATTTTAAACATAGGCATTTTAGGACCTCTGCTCATGAACAGCGTCACTGTGATTTTCTTAATCTGTCCTGAACACTGATTTTCCACAGTGACCTCACTATTGTGTGCTGGAAGTACGAAAACACATTTTGGCTAGAATGTGAAAAATAACAGCTGCACTGTTGATAAGGAGGTGTGAAAAAATGCCAACATTGAAAATCTGGGGTGAAACTATTACAAATTCGCGAAGTTACGAGTGTGCATATAAACTGTGCAATGCACACTTGTGACGCAGTCATTTTTTTGGAATTGCATCACTAAATTTGCAACATAGGCTTTTTGGAAGCCCATCTCATGAAGAGTGACACTGTCATTTCGTTAATTGGTCCAGAAAGGTGATTCTGCGCAGTGACCTCAAAATCACCTTTCAGGACCGAATAACCAGATCATAATCACTGAATTCATGAGATGTGTCCCAAGAACCCTATGTTGAAAATTTGGTGCCCGATTTCACAAAAGTGGCTGAGATATCTACCTAAGTTGACCCCCCTCCCCCATTTATGCCATTATACAGCTTACCGGCATTTCTTCAGTTCCCAATCAGCTTTGAAGAGTGCAAGCGTGTTCCCACTCCACTGAAGATTGTTGTGCCAGGCTCCAGAGGTAAGTATGGGGTGAGGTGGGTGTGGGGAGGTTGGGTACACAGAGTGTGGGTGCGGGTTTGGGGAGTGGGTACCTGAGACAATGATGGACGGTTTTCTGTTTTTACATGGTTTAAAAAATAAAAACCTTTTGGGATGTTTTTTCTATTATAGGGACCCCTGCATGCCACCTGGGTGTTTGTTGGGGGGGCTGTAGCCAATGGGGAGTGGGCACCCCATCAGCACTTACAGAATGTTTGGGGGGGTGCATGAACTGAGGGGATTGGGCACCCCGCTCAGCACACAACAAATGGGGGGGACATTATGCCTACAGGGATTGGGCTTCCCCGTTGGCAAATGAACTTGGGAGGGGGTATGCTGACAGGGGATTGGGGCACCCCGTCAGCTTTCATGGCGACTGTGAGAGGAGGATGGCGACTGCCACCACCATGTTTATTTAAAACAAATGAGGGGGACATTATGCTGATGGGGATTGGGCTACCCCATTGGCAAATGAACTGGGAAGGGGGCATGCCAACAGGGGGATGGGGCACCCGTCGGCTTTCATGGGGACTGTGAGAGGCATCTGGTGATAGCCACCACCATATTTATTGAAATGGGACACCAGACAAGGCAAGCTGTGATTCATTGCTGGAATCAGGGACTGCCTCAGCAGCAAAAACAACTGATTGTTAAATGACAGGGGTGCTCCCTGATTGCAGCATTGAGCTTCTTTCAAGTTGATGGCACACTACAATACTGCTGTCATTGACAGCATGCTCCTCTAGTGGCGCCACAGAGATCATTCCCAAAATGGACTGCTGGCATTGACCACAACACTGCCACACTTCCACAACTTGCTACTACAGCAAGCTGCTGCAATATGTTTCTTGTGCATGTGCGCAAGCAAACATAATGACCTATCAAAATTCTGGAAGGCTATAAAGTCTATCAAAGGTGGAACAGTCTCATCCTCCTTGCCTAAGCAGCAGTAATGGATAATAAGACTATTTCAGACAAACAACTAATTCTAAGAGGAGCTAAATTCCTATTTTGCATCAGCTGGAATGACTTTTGAAAAATCGACTAATATTTCAACACTAGTTCCTGCTGTGACACCACCTGATGCAATTATCACTACTGAGGGCTTTTCCCAGTTTCAACCCTTCACTTATTTGCAAGTTGAAAGATTACTCCATAACTTGGATTCCAAGAAAAGAGACTGGGGGCTAATAACATTAAGTATTTATTCCTAAATTAGGATTCAATATCCTTGCTGCTCCTATTACTCATCTTTTTAACTTCACTATAACAAATAATGAAATTCTTTCACTCTGGAAAACAGCTCACGTAATTCCCCTCTTTAAATGTGGCGACAAATCCTCCTTAAAGAATTATGGGCCCATTTCTATTCTTCTGGTTTTGGTTGAATTAGTGGAAAAGTAGTAAATGGACAACACCATGAGCATGCAGATGAATTTAATATCATTGCTCCAGCACAATCTGGATTTAGATGCCAACTCTAGGATGTCTTCTCCTTTTGTTAACCAAAACTGAATCTGTAATCAACTCATGCACTTGCTTTCCCATTATGTACACTACTACTGGTACTTTTCTTAGGTGATTGATGCCTTATATAAAACTGTGTTATTCAATCTACTCTATGTCTTTCTCCTGTAAGTTTCCATTCTAGATTGTAACTCTCCCAGGTCATACCTGAAAATAGGCATACTTATGCCTAGTGCATCTTACATGGTTCACCAGAATCTAATACATAAATAAAAACATTACCTCTACTGCTTTGGTGAAAGTCACAAATGGCTGGCTTATGGCTTTGGATTGGAAGGTTAAGAATGTGGTTATTTTCTTAAAACTAAGCAAGGCCTTTGATACCATGGATCATTTTATCTTGCCAGCTAAACTCACTAACATAGACATCCCTTATATAATAGATTCATAGTTCAGAAATTGCTTATCTAGACAACAGCAACAAATAAAGGCAGAACGATGCACAATCTGCTGTGTGCATATAAGTAAAGGTGTGCCTCAGGGTTCTGTATTGTGACTGCTCCTCTTCATGGTCTATACCAATGATCTTCGGATGACTATTGAAAACCTATGTAAATTTCTATGCAGTTGATATAGTGCTATATGTTTTTAGACCTTCCCTGGCCGTGGTGGTGAATGAGTTACAATTTGCATTTGCCAAGCTACAGAACAACCTCAGTTCCTCTAAGCTTTGTGTCTAAAATGAAATTTGTAGTTCTCGCCTCTGCTGGTATTGTGAAAGGAAACAATCCAGTGCCATGTATTGTGACAGCGTCAGGTGAAAGGCTTGAGTTTGTGGAGAATTTCACATATTTATGTCTCTGGCTGGATAGTAGACTATCTTTCTCCACCAACATTTTATTTATGTAATTTTTATTGACCAGGTAAGCATACTAGACAAACAAATGCCTATTTTCAGGTATGGTCTGGGAGATTATAAGAAATGCAGGCATGCAATTTTAACAGTGAAAGGACAGCAATATTTGGGTAAAGCAATAGTAAATTAAGGATCACAACATTAAAACAGTATACACAAATGACACAAATCTACTCAATCATTGTCCTGGACAGACCAGACCAAGAACTAGAACCCAGCAATCATTGGAGGGAGGGCGTACTAGGATTGAGTGTAGTTACAAGCCAAGTTAGAGTTCAGGTGATCCTGCAGGGACTTTCTAAAGAGGAAGTGAGAGTTGGCACTGCATACAGGTACTGGGAGGGAGTTCCATAGCCCAGGTGCATAAACAGTAAAGGCCTGGTCTTCTATTGCTGTGTGGGTTTTGAAACAGAGAGCAGAGACAAGTCATTGAGCCTGAGAGGGTAACTTGAATTAACAGCCCTTAATGGCTCTGCCAAGACAGGAGGGGTGGCCGTTCTGACCACTTTATCAATAAAACATCTCAAGACAAAAAGTATGATAGTTCCTTGGAGACAAACATTTCCGTTTCTCATAGAGCTCACAGTGATGTGTGAGATGAGCAGTTGAGAGAGCAAATCGACATAGATTGTTCCATCTTCACCAGGGAGAAGGATGGACCAGTGCCTTCAGGAGGGAAAAGAGGTGCAGAGAGGGAGGAGAACACAGATGTAGTGATATAGGAGGATAGAGTGAGGAAGGGGCTACTAGCACTGAAGGTGGACAAATCACCAGGCCCGGACAGAGTACATCCAAGGGTACTAAAGGAACTGGCTGAGGATCTGGAATGGCCACTAGTAGACCTATTTAATAGTTCTCTAGGGTCAGGAGTAGTACCACAGGACTGGAGAACAGCACATGTAGTGCCCCTCCACAAAAATGGTCCCAAGGATGACACAGGGGATTACAGACCAGTCAGCTGACCTCCATTGTGGACAAGCTCATGGAGACCATACTAAATGAAAGGTTGATGGAATATCTAGAGGAGCATGGTTTTTAGGATGCAAGGCAGCATGGGTTCATGGGGGGGAGCATGTCAAAAAAATCTGATTGACTTCCTTGACTGTGTCACTAAGACAGTAGACAGGGGACAAGCAGTAGACATTCTCTATCTGATTTCAGCAAAGCCTTTGACTCTGTGCCCCACGAAAGGCTGATCAGGAACTTGGTGGATCTTGGAATTGGGGAAAAGATAGCCAGATGGGTGGAAAACTGGCTGAGGGACAGAACCCAGATGGTGGTTGTGGGGGGGGTATTTGGCACTAGAGAGGTAACTAGTGGGGTCCCGTAGGGCTCAGTGCTGGGGACGGTGTTGCTCAATGTCTTCATCGATGATATTGGAGATGGCATTAAGGGCAAAATGTGCCTATTCACAGATGACACCAAGCTCTGTGGGAGAGTGGACACAGCTAAAGGGATACAGGACCTACAGAAAGATCTGGAAAAGCTGGGGAAGTGGTCCAACATCTGGCAGCTTGGCTTCAATGCCAAGAAATGCAAAGTTATGCATATTGGAGCCAAGAATATCAGGACAGAGTACTACCTCGGTGGAGTCCAAGTATCTGTATCAGAGGAGAAGAAGGACCTGGGAGTGATGATCACTAATGACCTGAAGCAGTCCATGCAGTGCAAAAAAGCAGCAGTAAAGGCAAATAAGATGCTGGGATGCATATCTAAGGGAATCAGTAGTAGGAGAGAGGAGGTTACACTGCCCTTGTACAGGTCAATGGCAAGGCCGCATCTAGAGTATGGAGTTCAGTACTGGTGCCCACACCTCGAAAAGGACATTAACCTGCTGGAGAAGACCCAGAGAAGACTTCAAAAATGATAGCAGGTCAGCAGGGTAAGGCATATGAGGAGAGGTTGAAGGTACTGAACATGAACTCCCTGGCAGACAAGAGAGAGAGAGAGAAAGAGGGGGGACATGATTGAGACCTTCATGTACCTGAAAGGAATAAATAAGGTTGATAAGGAAAGCCTCTTTAAGCTGAGTGGCAACCATAAGACAAGGGGGGCACAGTCTTAAGCTGGAAGGTGGGAGGTGTAGGAGGGAGGTCAGGAAGCACTTCACAGAAAGGATGGTGGACACTTGGAATGCACTGCCAGAAGAGGTCATCTCATTGAAGACAGTGGGTAGCTTTAAGAGAGGCTGGGATAGGCATAGGGGAAGGTAAGGATCATGGGTGGAGAGGATGAGAGGAGTGGGGAGGGATGGCAGGAACATTAGCTGAAGCTGTGGACCCTAAAATACAAGCAGACTTGATAGACCATATGGCCTTCTTCTGCTGGCTTCTTCATATTTTCATATGTTATAAGTTACATGCCATTTAGATAAGATGGATTCAACAGTATGAGTAAAAGTAGGGAGTCCATAATTAAGGGTGAGAAGCAGCACTCCTTTACCAAGGGCAAGACATGCCACTGGAGTGAGGATATGCTTGGCTCTGTAAGCCAGACCCAGCTTGTTATTAACAGTCTTACATACATTTCGATATGCAAGAAGAAATCTAGCTGTGGGACAAGGGTGACTCCCAGATATTTGAAGGAGTCAGCAGTAATAACGGATGAGCCGTCAGCACTAACAACATCCTGAGGTTCCAAACATGTTGTGATTGTGGCCCAAGAGTCAAAAAACATGGCTTGTGTTTTTTTAAGATTATAAAGACTAATCTTTCAGTGTAAGCCAGGTTTAATTTTTTTTGTTGAAGTAAGCCTTTAGTTGTGAATTGATGACTTTGATATTTTGGGAGTGAATAAGTAACACCGAGTCATCAGCGTAAATGGGTACATAGATTGCTTGTATAAATAACTCCACCTGAAATTAGGTTTATAGTTTAGAAACAAATTCCTTCTTCCCATCACATGTGAAAAAAGATTAACTCAGGCTACTTTTATACCTTTGCTTGCCTATGATGGCATAATGTGTGGATGTACCTCTGCTATACAGTTATCTAGATTAGATGTGCTGCATCGTAGAGTGTTGCATTTTAAAACCAGTCTACCAGACAGAACTCATCATTGCTCCTTCTATTCCTTCTATACAGCTGCTGGGTGGACATTCCTTGCCACGATGAGATTAAAGAAACTCCACACATGGACCCTTAAAGCAGTCAGGAATGTGTTACCACTTTCATAGTGTCCCTTTTAATGAAATCTACTGGTCTATGCAGCCTGAGGAAAAAAAATGACATTATCCTTCTCAACATACTGTATTCAAACACTTCACCAACTTTGGAAAACAGGCTTTCACCTGGCTCACTCCTTACCTTTGGATCACTCTGCAAATGTCTCAAACTGGGTTCCTTCATTAGCCTTCACTCCTTCAAAACCCTATTTATTAACCATTGTTCAGACAAATATGAATGTTCTAGAATGCCCTGATCTTGTATATTGTTTAGGTTATGGTGGTTTCCTTGATTTCCCCTTTCTGTATGCCCTCATTCTTCTTCTATCATTGTATTTCATTTGCATGTATGTTTATTAATCATGTGTGTGTGTATGTATCAGTTTCTACCTATTGTCAAGGTTTTCTTCTTGTTTTTCTCTACTATTCTAACACTATGCTATAGTTTTCTGCTGACTGTAAACTATTGTATTGCCATCTGTCCTACCCAGGACTGCCTTATAAATGTGATTTGCTTAATGGAGCTTTTTTCCTGGTAAAATAAATACAAATACTCTATATAGCCTCTGTAAGACCACACCTGGACTATGTAACTGAGTTGTGGGCACCATATACCCAGACAAATGTTAGCCAAATAAACGCTCTGCATCCCAGCTAATTGGAATTTACCTTTAGCAGGTTGATCAGCACTGCAGCCAAAGGATTCCCTGTTAATTTCCTAGCAAGGACTAGAGGAATGTCTGCCCAGTACTGCTATGCAGAATGCAGAATTTCATCAGTGAAATTAGCACAGAATGACCATTCTGCTGGCAGGATTTCGAGGAATTTTGCTGGTTCTTCAGTGGAATTCCACCTGCTGTGATCTGCGGAAATATATTCCGTTGAACAGCATTTGTTCTGCAGAAAAAACATTCTGCAACCATTTCTGCAGAAACTATTGCAACCCACAGAATTAAATTCCATGAAAACATTGTGGAAAATGCATTCTGCATTTTTCTGTTGTGGAATTCTGCTGTTCTGTTTCTGGCAAAATTTAGTGGAATTTCAGTGGAATTTAAAAAAAATTGGTGAAATTTAGTTCTGCTGGAATTTGAAAATTCTGCACAACACTATGCCCAGGTAAAGGGGACAGACATACAGTAACTGGCATATGGCAGGATTTTCTGGTGGTCACCTCTGAAGACTGAATGGATCCTCTGAAACTGCACACAAACCCATATCCCTGCATGGCGAGCAGGTTCCTTGTCACTAGGACAACCAGGTCAGACTCAACTGCATGCATTTCCTTTTCTTAGGATATTCTTAACATTCTTTACCATGGCCTCTGAGGGACCTCCTTCTATTGACACCAAGGTACCTGACATACCCAGTCACAGAGTCATTTCTGACTTCTACTCTGCCCATAATAATTCCAGCCTGCAGCCACATCCCTGTATCCCCCCAGTTATTCTCCTCCCTGGGGGGCCTTCTTTATCAATACATTGGCAGATGTTTTCAGCCATCCCTCCAGTACCATGGTGAAACAGAAGGACAGATGTGCTCTGGAGATGGAGAAGTAGGACCCACATTGGTCATGAAAAGGCACATGTAGCTGCATTCTTACTTGCCAGAGATACCACCCTTAACTATAAAAACATGAGTATTACACCACTAAGTGTCGGCAGACCCAATGTACTAGTGTACAAATTCTCTCCTCCTGAAATGGGCATCCATGATCCACACTGCACTGCCATCTGTGGTCACCTAGGTGACAGTAGAGCAGAGAGAAGTGCAACCTATACTCCCTCACTGCAAGAGGAGCCATCCTCTGAGATGCACAAACCTCTCCCCCCTTGTTGGTCCCAGATGCTCCATGTCTGTGCTAGAACCTGGGTTACCAGAGTTAAAGGGGACAGTAAATTTGTGCTACTTGGCAGAAGTCAGTAATGTTCACAGCAAGAGAAACGAAAGACCTGCCTCCAAATGAACCATATTTAACAGTACCTGACGAAACACTGTTGTGAAAAACTGTGTTTTAAATTGTCTTCTTTTGATGGACAATATTCTGCACAGTTCTTTTCATGGAACCAATAGTTTAGAGGTTTTTACTATGTCACACTTTGTGTGCAGAATGCTAAACATGAGCTATTGTCCTATCAGAACCATGCTTAGTGTTCCATACACAAACCGTGACATTGTTAAAACTCCAGATCAGTGGTTCCATCAAGAGAATTGTAACAGAATACTGCTCATAAAAAGAAAACAATACAAAATACAGATTTTCAAATCACTTTTTACTGAGGAACCGTACCATATGGATTATTTGTGCTTATGGATATCATTTCTGTAACTGAGAACATTACAAACAACTGCCAATTGGAAATCATTTCCTGTCCTCTTTAAGAGTGGTAACCCTTTTGCTGCTCTGACAAGTCACCTCAGCTGCATGCATTCAATGTAGAAACCATAAGGGCTTACATAGCCAAAACTCTCATAACATCCAACCCATGACCTGTATTGTCCAACTCCAGGAGTCCAACATACATGAAAAATATTGGACTGTCATAATTGCATGAGAATGACTTCAGCGTATTGTTGGACCCCAGATCTCAGCTTCAGAATCACTTTGAGAAACTGGCCCAAGATGTTGTCTCTCTTTCAGTTTCTACACAGTCCTATTCCACATCAGGGTTACAGCTTTATATGGCTAGACTGCGCTACACTAAACACAGTGTAATTCTATGTTCCAGGTAGGGCTCTAGGGATTTAATAAGTATATCCAGATGTAGCCCTGTCACACCTGGAATAAAAAGTAGTCAGGTTGCTCACTATTGCACATCCTTACTATGTGAACTCCAGGCCCAAAGTCTGCAGCTTACTCCCACTACCTCGCTCACGAAGTCAAGAGGGGAAACCAGCTTATTCCCACTACCTCGCTCATGAAGTCAAGAGGGGAAGCCAGCTTATTCCCACTACCTCGCTCATGAAGGCAAGAGGGGAAGCCAGCTTACTCCCACTACCTCGCTCATGAAGTCAAAAGGTGAAGTCAGCTTACTCCCACTACCTTGCTCATGAAGTCAAGAGGGGAAGCCAGCTTACTCTCATTACCTTGCTCATGAAGTCAAAGAGGGGAAGCTCAAGTGGGGATCAGAAAGGCAGGGGTGGAAACTGCTTGCTGGGTGGGTATGGGAAGGAAAGATAGCCTGGTACATCAGAATAAATAAAATTCACTGGACTAGATTCACAAACATTATCAGTGTTAACAGCATTCTACTTTGCCTTTACTAATTTGATTCAGCTGTGTGCCATTGAACAACACAGAAGGCTGTTGAATCATGTTAGTAAAGGAAATGTAAAGCGGTGCTAACGTTGGAGGTAATGTTCGGGAATATACTGTAGGCCATTAGCTGTATGGATGGGTGGTAGGAAGCACAGTGCTTCAATGACCACAGAAGTCCCACTGCTGACTTTTAGGTAATGTTTAAAGCTCCATTATTGGGTCAGTGGGCATCATTAAAACAGGGGTTGTTTTGTTAGGAGGGGCTGCATAGCGGTGATAATTGTGAGTGTGTGGGGCATTAAGATTGGGGTTCTAGATAGAGCCATTAAAGGTATCAGATGTTTTATAAAGCAGTATGTTTCATGTTCTAAATTTTAGAACTGGTCAGATCTTTGGGGGTTCTTTTCCAAAACTGTGTCTGCTTATCCATAATTCAGAATTAATCCATTACACACTAAAGTAGTCTGTGCACAAAATGTGGTCTGAGCACTAACAATCAGCAAATGGTGAGAAGGTTCTTCCATAGACAGAATGGGGTGGAATGCTACCAGCCTGCAGTCACAGATCTATATTCAAATGTCACAGATAGCAGTGTGAAACAGGGACATTAGGAGGTTATGTGTCACTCCAAAGAGCAGCAGTTGCCCTGCTCATCTCTACGACATTCATTGTAAATAAATTAAGACATTAAGGCCCAGATATTCAAAAGGGTTGCGCATGGTGCAATGGTGTTGCACCATGCACAACCCACTGATGCGCCCCGGTGCGATATTTAAAAGGGAAAAGTGTGCCGCACAAATCCGATGCTGCCGGGTGCATCAGTAATATGTCGAGCACAGGTAGGGCGGCCCATGCATAACCTGCACAGCCCAATATTCAGCCCGGACATGCAGAGTTATGCATGCGAACCTACCTGCGCCTGCACAAAGTTATGCCTAAAATAAAAAACAGAGCCAGAAACAAATGATTTGATACCTTTTATTGGACCAACATGGATGTTACAGAAAAGAACAAAGTGCTTTAGCTTTCGAACCAACCAGGTCCTTCTTCAGAAGCTTTGTGGCAGTTTTTTCAAATATCCCATACTATTAACACCAGGTTATATAGAAAAAGCAGAAATAATTCTCATTGGTTTAACATATACATTTAAAACATAATAGAAGATTACGTCAGAGAAGCTAATTAACACCAGTATGCCTTTATCCGAGGAGCCTCAGAAGGGCAAAGGTTATCAAGAATTCTCTACAGCCAAAGAGTTCTTGTCACATAAATTTTAAAATGTCTCAGTATGCCAAGAAAGCATTCTAGTGATAAAAAAAAAACAAAAACCTAGAAGTGGCATTCTCTCTAATACATGTAAGATGAGCTTACAACTTACATTCCAATTGTCCTGGTATATTAAAGGACAGATAATGAGAGACAAAATCCTGAAATTAGGTATAACTGCAAGTTGAAATCAAGCCTCAAATTAACCTACACATATAAACATGATGCATGAAAGTATCACTTGTAAGTGTAAGTGCAAAAAAAAAACAAACAAAAAAAAACAAACCTGTCAATGACCCCCAAGAAAACGAGACCATAAGCCTGATAAATGCAGATTTCAACACAGAGTCTGTGTATAACAAAAATGCACAGAATCAGTCTAAGCAATCTAAATGAAAACCCAAAGGAATTACACCTTTAATGAACCCCCAAGTGAATGAGATATGCATCTTAATATGAGCAGTTAAAGATGTGATAGTGTGAAATCCACCCACTGACAACTAATAGAAGGAAATAAATGCACTATATGTGAAAATTAAGTGTTCTAGCCACATAACTGCCCCATGCCACGCTCCACCCACACATATGTGTGTACATACACCACACCCCCACACACACACACCCACCTGCACACCCCACACAACAAATATAGCAAACACATTCCACACACACCACACCACACCATGCACAACAAACACACATACACACCATACCCACAACACACAAAAAAACACACCAAACACACACAAAACACACACATACATACATACATACATACATACATCAGTATACACACACACACACACACACTCAAACGCACTCACCACAGTGTTAAGGTGAAAAGTCAACAATGTAGATAACCATAAACTTACAAAATCAAAGGCCCGTAGAAGAACTAAACTGTTCATGTCCATCTTTTAAAGTAAAGGTCTGTGTAAGTTTAAGTGGAATAATGTGTCATGTACCCAACGTCAATGTTCAATCCATCCGCCACCATATTGAGAAGTAAAATAAGTCTAATTTCAAAAGCCCGTCTCTGTTGTGTATTGTTGAAATGTCCTTTTAAGACCATCACAGACATATCTGAGATTGAGTGGTCATCCTGGGAGAAGTGCTGGGCTACTGGTTTCTCAATCATCTTGTGATTAATAGAATGTCTGTGTGAATTCATTCTAGTGCGGAGTTGTTGGCTTGTCTCCCCCACATAACCTGTGCGAGGACATTTCTTGCATTGGATAAAGTAGACCACATTACTTGAGGTACATGTATAATTCCCCTGTATCCTGAATAGTCTGTTTTGTGATGTAACCACACAGTCTGAAGTGGAAATGAGGTTACATGTCTTACATGTGCGTTGATGACAGGGTCGTGGTACCATATGATGTCATGGTATTCTGTTCCGTTCAAGTTGACTCCTAATAATCAGGCTGGCTAAATTAGGTGGTTGTTTAAAAGATAGTAGTGGTAGTTCTTGAAAAATACAGTTAAGGGTTTCATCCTCACTAATTATTGGATGGAGATCCTTAGTAATCTTACGTAGGAGTTCAAGGTCAGGATGGTATGTGACTACTAAGGGTATTCTGCTGGTAGTCATCCGTTCCTTATATTGCAGTAGCTGTTCTCTTGGGACCTGTGTTGCACGTTCCACTGCTCTGTCAATTTCCCTGGATGAGTGTCCCTGCTCAATAAAGGTGTTTTTCAACATCGCCAGATGTGTGTCTCTGTCTTCCTCATTTGAACAGAGGCGGTGATACCGAAGTGCTTGACTATATATAACAGATTTCTTTGTGTGGCTCGGGTGATTACTTTTCTTGTGTAAGTATCTCTGTCTGTCTGTTGGTTTCCTGTAAAGACAGGTATGTAGGGTACCATCCTTAATAGTGACAGTGGTATCCAGAAAATGTACACTTGTGGCAGAATATTCTAGGGAAAGCTTTATAGCTGGGTGGAGGTTATTAAGTTCTTGGTGAAAATCTTTAAGTGTGTCAGTGCCCTCTGTCCAAATTATAAACAAATCATCAATGTAACGGAAATAAGTGAGTGATTTATGTGTACAGTGCCTTAGAAAATCCTCCTCCAAATTCGCCATAAAAAGATTAGCATACTGTGGAGCCATCCTGGTTCCCATTGCAGTTCCCATAGTTTGAACATAATGTTTACCATTAAAGCTGAAGTTATGTGTCAGAATGAATTCAGTGAGTTTACCCACAACTCCAGGGTCAATGTTGAGGTCCAATTCTTTGTCATGCAGATATTTGAGGCAGGCTGAAATGCCATCTGTGTGTGGAATATTAGTGTAGAGGGAGGTTACATCCATCGTGGCTAAAAGGGTATCAGGTGGTAAGTCCTTAAAACCAGAAAGTTTATGTAGGAAGTGAGTAGTGTCCTTGATGTAACTATCCCTTTGTATAACCAGCGGTTTGAAAATAGCTTCTACAAACCCTGATATCCCCTCTGTCAGGGTGCCATTACCAGAGACTATGGGTCTACCAGGATTACCAGGCTTATGTATTTTAGGAAGCATGTAGAATGTCCCTGGCTTAGGTTCACTGATGGTCTTAAAAGGACATTTCAACAATACACAACAGAGACGGGCTTCTGAAATTAGACTTATTTTACTTCTCAATATGGTGGCGGATGGATTGAACATTGACGTTGGGTACATGACACATTATTCCACTTAAACTTACACAGACCTTTACTTTAAAAGATGGACATGAACAGTTTAGTTCTTCTACGGGCCTTTGATTTTGTAAGTTTATGGTTATCTACATTGTTGACTTTTCACCTTAACACTGTGGTGAGTGCGTTTGAGTGTGTGTGTGTGTGTGTGTGTATACTGATGTATGTATGTATGTATGTGTGTGTTTTGTGTGTGTTTGGTGTGTTTTTTTGTGTGTTGTGGGTATGGTGTGTATGTGTGTTTGTTGTGCATGGTGTGGTGTGGTGTGTGTGGAATGTGTTTGCTATATTTGTTGTGTGGGGTGTGCAGGTGTGTGTGTGTGGGGGTGGTGTGGTGTATGTACACACATATGTGTGGGTGGAGCGTGGCATGGGGCAGTTATGTGGCTAGAACACAATTTTCACATATAGTGCATTTATTTCCTTCTATTAGTTGTCAGTGGGTGGATTTCACACTGTCACATCTTTAACTGCTCATATTAAGATGCATATCTCATTCACTTGGGGGTTCATTAAAGGTGTAATTCCTTTGGGTTTTCATTTAGATTGCTTAGACTGATTCTGTGCATTTTTGTTATACACAGACTCTGTGTTGAAATCTGCATTTATCAGGCTTATGGTCTCGTTTTCTTGGGGGTCATTGACAGGTTTTTTTTTTGTTTGTTTTTTGCACTTACACTTACAAGTGATACTTTCATGCATCATGTTTATATGTGTAGGTTAATTTGAGGCTTGATTTCAACTTGCAGTTATACCTAATTTCAGGATTTTGTCTCTCATTATCTGTCCTTTAATATACCAGGACAATTGGAATGTAAGTTGTAAGCTCATCTTACATGTATTAGAGAGAATGCCACTTCTAGGTTTTTTTTTTTTTTTATCACTAGAATGCTTTCTTGGCATACTGAGACATTTTAAAATTTATGTGACAAGAACTCTTTGGCTGTAGAGAATTCTTGATAACCTTTGCCCTTCTGAGGCTCCTCGGATAAAGGCATACTGGTGTTAATTAGCTGCTCTGACGTAATCTTCTATTATGTTTTAAATGTATATGTTAAACCAATGAGAATTATTTCTGCTTTTTCTATATAACCTGGTGTTATTAGTATGGGATATTTGAAAAAACTGCCACAAAGCTTCTGAAGAAGGACCTGGTTGGTTCGAAAGCTAAAGCACTTTGTTCTTTTCTGTAACATCCATGTTGGTCCAATAAAAGGTATCAAATCATTTGTTTCTGGCTCTGTTTTTAAAAGGACCAATATGGCACCTACAACATTTTTTTGCCTAAAATAAAAGGAACAAGTGATGGCCACTCACAGGTGAGCTGCCACACTGCAGGGCACAACACAGCAGCTGCCACCTGTGGGTGGCCTTCACCTGTTCCTGCCGTACCTGGTGGCGCTCCCCCATGCCCCGATCGTGGGCATCATTAATCCCCCCAAGTCCAATATCCCTGGTGGTCCAGTGGACCGCACGGAGCCCGATTGCTGGCATCAGTTATCACCCCAAGTCCGCTATCCCTTGGGATCTAGTGTACCCACCCCACCCACCCACTGGGCCCCTCCCCCATCCCCCCCATCAGCCGGCGAAGCGTAGCCCACCATGCCTGCCACCCGCCGTCAGCTGACTGACAGCTCGTGGGCTGCACGCCTGTTGGTTCAGAACATGAGCAAATGGACCGCTAGCCCATACCTCTAGTCAGTCCAGATATGTGAATGAATTCATTCTCATTCATTCTAATGAACCATTCACATATCTGACTGGACTAGATGTAGAGGAGTTGCACGCCCATTGGCTCAGCGTTCAACCAATGGGCGCAGTAGTCCCATATCAGACTAGTCAGTCCAGACATGTGAATGAATTCATTCACATTCATTCACAATGAATTCATTCACATATCTGGACTGACTAGTACGGAGGTTGCACGCCCATTGGCTCATGCTCTGAACCAATGGGCGGCAGCCCCACCGAGCTGTCAGTCGGTGGGTGGCGGGCGGCAGGCGGGTGGGTGCTGCCACCCGCCGCTGACTGGGGGAGCGGGTGGTGGGGCTCAGAGGGCGGTGGGGTGGGGTTACACTCAGATCACCAGAGATAGCGGACTTTGGGGATGACTGATGCCCACGACAGCTCGCGGCGTCCACTGGACCACCAGGGATAGCGGATATTTTTGTCCCTTACGGGATGTCCCGCAATCGGGCTGCAGGGGGGGGTCGGTCCCCGACGGCTGCTGCCTGGCAGGGCGCCAGGAGAAAGTCATTGGGGATCGGTGCACCTGCATGCTAATGGCATGCAAATGGGGCCGTAATCAGATACAAATGGCCCCCTGTGCGCCTTGCATAAATTATGGCCCCATTTGCATGTCCCCCTTTGAATATCGCAGGTGCTGTGCATGGCGCAATGGCATTTGTGCCACTGCATCTCAATGCTCCACTCTGACCCCTTGCACTGGTGCAGTGCCACTGCGCCATGCACAGTGGGGGTGGCCAGGGTGTCATATTCAAAGCAGTTGCACCATAGCGCAGCTTTGTTGAATATCGCCCTGGCCACACCCATGCGTAACAAAGTTGAGCTGCACCCAGGCTTGCGCCACTGCCTAGCGCAGTTTGAATATCTGGGCCTATGAGTTTGGGGGGGATTGTTAGGCCAGGTTCTAAGGTTGCATATAGTTAATAGGGCCATTGAAATTTTCTAACTTTAAAAATAGCTTTATTGTCTGCAAAAGTTAAGTTTAATATTCCACCACCATATTTCAATCATGTATGTATAAATATTGATAGGTTTACTTAAAAAGATGTCTTTTAAGTTGAAAAACAACCATATTCACTGAGATATGGGTGTACAAACAGAAGACAGTGTGCTGCGGTGGTTAGCACCCTGACTGCGAAGCCGAGCTCCCAGATTTGACTCCCACCTCAGCAGGGCTCGCAAAATTAACAGGGATTCCTGTATTTTACAGGGGAAACAAAGCAATCTACAGAGTAACTGTTCCCATACACAGTCATTGTTTATATGGAAAACCAGAGAAGTTCATGTTCCACTATAAACAGTTTAAATGCTATATTAAAAGACTTAAGCAGGTCCACCCACTGGTGATTTCATCACTCACAACGCCAGCCCCTAGGACTTGGGAATGAGCCCAGGACATCAATGGCTGACAACAGGGGAGGAAGAGTGACAGGGGATTTTTCAAAGCCTATGTCGAGGTGCAGTTTTCTATTGTACAACTTTGGACATAAGCAAAATTTCCCCTGTGTCCAGTTTCCATAGCTGTGACCAATTTTCGAAACTCTGGCTTAGGTATGCCCAGTTTGCAAAGTTCTGGTATAAATGTGCCTGGCACAATTTTCAAACCACTTGCAACCTGGTCTATCATTTACGTTTATGGATGGC
The DNA here is from genome assembly GCA_016271365.2 of Neoceratodus forsteri. Lineage (NCBI taxonomy): Eukaryota > Metazoa > Chordata > Ceratodontiformes > Ceratodontidae > Neoceratodus > Neoceratodus forsteri. Next base: position 437,509,480 of record CM057452.1, on the reverse strand, counting down.
ATTTTAGTTTCCAAAAACTGCATGTAAAATACCATACAACAGTGAGAAATTCTTCAGGTAAGTAGAACTTTTCAAAATAACCCTATGTTACGACTTTTGAAAATCTCACCTGAGGTAAATGATGATGGCCTCACTTGGTTGAAAGTTCCACCTCTCTCCCACCTCAGACGATGCCACCTTCAGCTGATCCCCACCAACCCCGTCTTATCTAATCAGTCTATCTGTTAATATTTACTAATTTGATGTGTATAAGTTCAAATTTTACTATTGCTGACTGTGTATATGCTTCAATGTTTTTTCGCTTTTTTTTCCTCAGTAAAACTTGTATTTTTGTAATGTTTGTTCAACACTGACATGGAACCTTTGAAAATGAGTCCTTGATTCAGAAGTATTAATCCCAAACTGAAATAAATAAATAAAACTAGGAGTTGCATCCTTTTTATGACTTTCGAAAGTCTCATTTGATATAGGAGTCAGGCGCATTTTATAACATTTGAAACCTCACCCTAAGTATCCAAGAGGACACTCATCTGGGGAGGGGGGGAGGAGAGATGCATGCTCCACTGGAATGCTGTGAGCAGGGCGGCCATAGGTAGTGGTGCAGCTGGAAGTACTCAGGTGAAGGAGGACATCACCTGGTGTCAGTGCAGTGGCATTTGTGCCGCATGTACATGTATACCTTGGAGCTCTCCGCCAGCAACGTCCTGGGGATAGGAAGAAAATCAAAGGAAACCCCCCAACACAGTAGCAGAATAGTGCCCCTCTACACTCAGATGGTTTGGAGGGGCATCCCTTCACCCTCTGTCCCTACCTGAGGTTCGAACCACAGCTTGGTGATGGAGTTAGCTGCAAGTGGTGCTGACATGGCTGGGTGATTGCCTGGGAAGGGGGCTAGATACGGACCAGTGTCAGCAAGAAGGAGCATAAATATAGAAAGTAAAAAAAATAAATAAATAAAAGGCTTTTTCATGCTAAGCAGCTGGCTATCGGAATAAACTTGTCTTTGTAGCAATATTGCCTTATCATTCAGGAATGTACTCTCACAACTATCTTTGAGTTCACATGTATAACCTTTGAATATTAGACCTTGTGTTCTTAATTAAACTTATTTAAAAAACCCTGCATTCTGGAAAATGAAACACTGCCTAATAAGTGAGATATTAGCATATAATACATAGAAATGAAACAGGGTGCATAATTACCGGCATGATGGGGTCTTTTCTTTAATGTCCTGTCATATCTATTTCACACAAATTTGACCTCTCTATCTTACTTCATTTGGGTGTAAATAGTAAATTGTATCTGAGGCCTTGTCCCTCACAGCACTGCACAAAGCCTTGATTTCACAGCCTTCAAACAACAATGAAAAATCACCATGAACTTTCTCTCAGACCTCAGGATCTCCCTAGCAACCACAGGCCAAGCATACTGTAATTCAATTTATGCCCTGAACTCTCAGTTTTTTTCTTTGAGAGCTGTCAAAGCCAACACGCCTTGGGAACTATTGTGTGTTCCTGAACCTTTGACCAGCCAGAGAAAATAAGCATTGGTATAAATCTAGTGAGCATGTTGGGCCTGTTTTTATGTGCAGCGTATGGTGCATTTAACATTCAGTCCATGGTGCCGGGCTTCATTCTGCCTGAGAAAGCCACCATGCATCTGTCATACTGTCTGTATTTAAACCTTACTACCAGGCCTAAATGGAGACGTACAAAAATACCTCCATTCAGCTCGAAGAATTGCTTTGTGTGGAAATGCACTGACATGGCCCCAGGCTGATTGAGAGACAGGGTGTCATGGGAAAAATAAGCAGGAGTGACCTGGTAAGTTTGTGAATGTCTCAATCCAAGTCTCAAGTGCTTTTGGAAAGGCTCACGCTTGACAGGAAGGCAGCTAATAATAAACCATCAATGCTGCTTTGTTTTTTATCCACATAGGCAATTTTTAAAATTTTATAGAATTTTAACATTATTGTTCTATTAATTTGGTGCCTAATCTGTGTTTTTTTTTCTGGGTTTCTTAATTTATTCTTAAATTAGATATTGTTAATTTCTAAGTTACATTTTTTAAACAACATATAGATGCATGTCTAAGTTACATTGTTTTAAACACCTTATAGATGAGTGTTGCATAAACATTGTTGTCCCTACAGGTATATATTGCATCACTGAATAATCTCCAAACCATTCTAAAGCATTATGATGTAATACCTCTTTAACTATTAAAAAACAGGCTGATTTCTCATTGTGTAGCCAATATGCTGCTGTTTATAAATCAGGCTTATGCCTCAAGCCTGCTCCTGAGCCTTACAGCTGACTGCATTGCCATTTCTGGTGTCTGCTTGTAATAACATATTTAGATTAGAATGCATACTCTCTAGTTGTCTTTGTGTTGCTGTCCTCGGTGTTATTATTAGGTTGTAAGGTCCGCTTATTTCTTGGCTAGGCTATCCTTGCACAGGAGATTATAGTCTCAATGGGTCCTTTTACGTGGATAGATAACGGTCATCACTATCATCATCACAGTCACGCAAACTTGTAAAAGACTAGATTGGGATTCATCTCACAGGTTTCCTGGTGGAGTAGAGAAAAAGACCACAACAAACCATAGAAGCAGACTACACATGTATGCACATACATGCATGGATACGCAAGTGCATGCGCACACACACACATGCACTGATTTAAAAGCAATTCTTGGGACTTAATATTATAAGCAGCACATCTCCCCATCAACAGTGTTCATAAGCTTATTATAGATTTTGTAAACTACAATATTTTCATATGAGTATTACTTACATTTAATGATTTTTTGCAAATAACTTTCCCTGGAAAATGCAGCTGAGAGACAGCATTTTACTTTCAGTGGGATCCTGCGTCTTCAGAATTTTACACCTGGGGGAACTGAGTCACATGAGATTAAATGACTTGCTCAAGGTTGCACAGTGTGTACCTTGCTCTCACAGGAACTGAACCTCCTTGAACCTTCTTCTTGAATCTCCTTCTTCACAGGTCTGTGCTTTCCTATTTACGCCATGCTGCCCTTCTGACAAAAAGATGATTGTGGTCAACAAAAATCTTCAATGAGGTGCTTGAATTCAGCTAGTGTCTTCTGCACCCTGTGAACTGTTTTTTTCCCCAAAATCAGTTTTTATTTAACTTAGACTTGCTTTTCATGATTTCTGATCTGTGACATCTTCTCACATGAGATTGTATCTGTGTAGCATTATTAAATTGCACTCTTACATGACAATGTCATTGGCAGCATTGTGTAAGGCCCCTGTAGGGTGAATGTCCTCCCAACTGCCTTAAGGGACACGGTGCCGTTACCTCACAACACCACCAGACAGCCAAAAATGTTTGCAGTGGTTCCTAGGTTCTTTTCACACTCACTAGTTGGGGGTATTCGTATCCAGAAAGAATAGTGTGGTACCTCTACCCAGAGAAAGATTTCAGTGGCTCTAGTGACTTGTAGCCTGTACAACCCTCTGGGATGAGGTAACTGACCACCTCCCCACATTCCTACAGACCCCAAGCAAATGCAGCAATTCCACCCCCCCAAAAAAAATATCATACACTGTAAACTCTTGGATTCAATAATGAGATATGGTTTTAACCAACAAACATAACTTTTATTTTTGGGTACATAGCCCTTGAATGGGGGGATTAGTTCAACAGATGCCCAAAATTGTAGTAATACTTTATACCCTAATCAGTCTTTTGTTGCTGTAGGCAGACATGGCCTAAACTACAACCCCCATTGATAGCCTATGCATACAGGATCTAACTAACACACTCTTTCTGACTACTTTTTGTCAAGTCTGGCCAAGGGCAGGCTTTGCACTTAAAGAGCAGCTGACATCTTTCGGAAAATTTTGGAAAACATAATATGTTCTCATAATTCAGCTTGTATTTCATACATCTTTTGTAGCTTTCTCTTCTCCATCATTTATTATTGAAGAAATTCCCAGAAAAACAAGACGTTTGTCCCTTAGAGTTCATCTGCCTCTATAGCTTATTCCCTACTTGCAATCATAATGCTTTGTTGTGACATCACAGTCTATTGCTATGGGAATAACTGTGGTGTCACAAGCAGAGTATTGTGACATCAGGTTGGGAAGAAGCAATAGAAACTGATGAACCTTCATGGAATAACTACCTTGTTTCCATGCATATGACCTCAGTAATAAATACTGGAGATAGGAAATACAGAGCTAATGAGAAATATAAGCTGCTTTGTGCCCTAATAGTATGTTTCTCAAAGTTCTTCTTCAGGCATCATTGGCTTTTTAATGCTCACCCCTGCAATGCAAATCACAGTGTTTGTACTGTGGTTTTATGTTATTTATAATATATTGATTTATTGTTTACTGTGCAGGCACTCTAAGCCCTGGAGGGGCACTTTAAATAAATCTAATAAACCAACAAATCAACAAACAAACAAACCAACAAAAAAACTAGTGTTAGAATGGTCCTCATTTGGTGGAAGCCACTGCACTCACCCATGACTTACGAGAGTTCCTTTTTAACAGATCCTGAGTACCCAGAGCTGAAACACTGCAGTGCCGTTGATGTTGCCATGGGATGGCTGGCAGTGGTGCACTTTCAATTACTGTAAGTGAGCAACATGCTAAAATAGAATAGCCAAACCCAAAGGCCATGCAGTTGCTTAAATGGCAACGTGACCTTCAACATGATCTATTTGTAAGATCCTGGCCCAATGCTCAAATTCAAAAGTTCCCAAACAAACAGTTCCTTTCTATTGGAGCAGGGCAAGCCCTGATCTTAGTCTTGGTTCTCAAATGGATTTTTTTTTTCCTCATCCTGCAGGCCTCTGGACCGCAGATCTCCATAGTGTCTTTTGACCAGCTGGGCCTCCTCCCAAGTCTTGCTTCACCATCCTCAAGCATTGGCTTCACTCACTCCTTCTGGAGATTCAGCTGCCTATCTCACTCCATAACTACAGCCTATCTTTACCATTGCCCAAATGTAGTGCCCCCACAATTTGTCTGCAAGCAGACCAGGGAAAACCTCAGGGAGGGAAAGGGTTAACCCTCCACCCACCCCATACACAGCCATCTGGTTTGCTGATGCAGCTAGCTGGCTGACCACTTCCTGTCCCTATCCCCCCACTCCCCCTCCCCCTCCTGCACCTTTCCCAGGCTGGATCCTTTGTCCTGACCAGGCCAGGACTCCAGCCAATCCCTAAAGGGCCCATAAATCAGCCCAAGGGGCTGATCCAAGCCCCAGGGACCCAATCAACTGGCCAAAAGCCAAGTCAGCCCCAAGGCCAGAAAAGTGTCTCTGCTGCTAGCCGCAGGGTAGTTCTGGACTGGGTGGCTTACAGAGTGGAGAGCACAGGGGTGGGGTTGCAGACCTGGGACTGCAGTAGCAGGACAGAAGGGGTGGAGCTAAGCCCTAGGCCCTGAACTGTGATGCCACTAGCCAAACATTAATATTTATTAGGGGAAGTGCTCAGTCTGGGTCCACTGCATAGTCCTGCTACTACCCCTCATACATATGCTGATGGTGTGAACCCAACCTAGGCAATCCCCTGCAGGCCTACTGATCCAAAAAGATTTCCTTTAGAGATTTAAAGGGCCAGTACCCCATCTTGGGGAAGGTGGTCACCAAGGCTACAGTTGCCCTCTGGGAGCCCCAATCACCTCCTCATCAGCCACCTCTCTTCCCTGGACTGCTTGCTGATTGTGTGTGTACCTGACAACTGTAGGGACTGTCCGGCCTCCACTGCACTGGCTGTCGCCCTGACCCTGGCCATAAGATAAACCCAGTTCCTGATAAAAAGAAGAGTTGTTACTGTGTAATTGTTATTTACAATGTCTCCCTGGGTTGCACCCGGGGACATTATTGACCCCTAATTTGACTGAACTATTCATATCGGGGTCTGATCAAAATTGCAACAGGGCCTGACTGCCTGCCCTGCACCCACCAAAGCCACCTATCCATGTGGGAGCTGAACTTGCCTGCCCTGCACGTCATCCATTTGGTTCATGAACTGAAGGGGCTCGAACTGCCTGCCCCATCATCAACTGCCTTGAGCCACATCAGTTCTCTCTCCTCCCCCAGTCTGAGCTGTTGCTGTAGGGGAGTGGACAAACTGTCCAACTGTGGTAGTCCCACCACCCAGCTAATTGCCCTATGAAGACTGCAATTGCCTGCACCCCTGAGTGCAGGGGTCATCCACCTTTTTCCAGCCAAACATCTAGTGCCTCCTGCCCAGCCTGCCAGCAACCCCTGAAGATGATGAAAGACTGCATTAGACAGCATAGCGGTACTTAGTTCCCCTGCAGTATGATCAGCTTAGGAGCTGCCCCAGCTCACAATAGTGAGGTTCCCTCTGTAGTACGTGAATAGGAAATTGCCCTGTTTTTGTTTTGCTTTTCCTAGGTGGCCGTAGCTCCCACCCTTGGCTGGGCAGCAACTTATCAGGAGCCTTCCAGAGAACCCTTCATTGCCATCGAAGAACATTGTCTTGATCATCCTCTATCCTCTCATCACCTGCATCTCCAGCTCTGGACCAGCCTGCATCTTCTTCATCTTCCTCATCTTCATCGACATCTTGTTTCCCTCAGCTCTCCTGCTCCACCAATGAGACCGATCAGTCACTAAGGTACTGTACCCACTCTTCAAGCTAGCTAGCCATCACCTGCTTCACACCAAAAAGACTGTTCCTCCAGCTGGACTGTCAGACTTAACCGGTGCTGTTTACTTATCCTTGGCCAAGGTGGTTAGGTATTGATAGTTATCATTATTGATGTCTGCAGACGTAGGGCACTAGGTGACCCTTTAAGAGGTACCTTACGTATTGATGTTATATATGCATGACTGTTTACTTTTACCTTCACTGCCACTAGACCTGTATTATTGCCTTCTATCACTAAGTATTGTGTTGTGCATGACAATCACTGTGAGTGCCTTGTACTTTGCAACCACATAACCAATTATTTTCCATTGTAACCAGTGGCTGTCCCAATAAAAGCTTGCTATTTGCACTTGGAACTGTTGTGCCTGCCTCTCCTTGAAAAGAAGAGGCAAACCACCCTCCTAAGTCCGGTCACCAAACACATAACAGCTGGGGGAGGGCACGTGATGGCCGCCTGAACAGACGTCTTTTTCTCCTGCTCCTGCTCCATCTCTTAGTAAATAGATTTTGGGGACATTTTCAATCTTTTAAAACTTAAAACTGGCATACTCTATTTTCAAAAGACCGCTCGGATCCCTGCAGAGCCAAGAACTGAAGGGAATGGAGTCCAAAATGTGTGACGGCTTACCTAGACACACTCCGCCAACCACCCCGACTCGAGAGAAATCAGCAAAGCACACAAAGGCATCCCCTACGCGGGGGCACCCGCCGACATAAGTCTCCAGGCTGCATTGACAGAAGAAAAGTTTTTGGAAGGAATCTCCCCTTTAAAAGACACCCTCGATTCCTTAGCTACCTTGATCCAAAGCATTATTTCTTCAATGGCACTACTAGCCCAGGGCACTTCAGATAATGAGAGCTGCATCTCTTTCCTTGATGACTGGAGAGCGAGAGCTGATCCTGAACTAGCTCAACTTTGGCATCATATTAAAAACATGAAGGCAAAAATGGAAGACCTTGAAGGGAGGTCAAGATGGAATCATTTGTTGATTCTGGGTCTCCCTGAAGGAGAGGAGGGTTCCTCGCCTATTCTATTCATACAAAAACTGTGTAATAAATTGGTTGGACCCTCCCCCAATGGCCCGGAATACATAGTCGAATGAGCCCACAGGTCCCTGAGACCCATGCCGCTATCTGGATCTCTTCCACGACCCATGATTTTCCACCTGTTAAACTTCCGAGATAAGCAACATATCCTTTCCAAAACCCGAGAAGTAAAAGAATTATTGTGGGAAGACCGAAGGATCAGAATAGCTCAGGACTTACCAAAATCTGTGTGGCAAAGGAGGACTGAGTTTCACCCGACAGTGTCCAAACTCATTGCAGCAGGGATTCACTACAAAATGAAATACCCTACCAGGCTTCAAGTGCTTCATCGTGATAGCTGGCAGAACTTCAAAACCACAGAGCAAGCTACTAGTGGCCTGAAAGACTTACACCCAGATCTCTTTAAGTGAATGCAATGGCTGGTGAGTGAGTGACTTCAATTTTCTACACCGGGGAGTCCAATGATATGAATGCGGCACACAATGAGCTGCTGTCTTGGTTCTGTCACTTTATCTTAAATGGTGCCTTCTCTGAATTTGCAGATTAACTGCCTCACACTTGGAGACCCCCCAAATAATGCATAGGGTGCAACAGATTACTGCACTAAACCGCGAATGTTCCACAGCATCTGCATAGAGATGATTATTCCTATACCGCGAATACGCGCCGGGACTCTACATGGAGGGTGTATTTTACATATCATGCCCGAAACTGCACAGCAATCTGGAGACCTCAATTTTCTGCACAGTTGAAACAAATAGTGTAAGTGCGGCATGCAAGGCATTGCACGAATCCCCCAATACAAAGGATGCTAAGAAGCAATGTCTTGGTCAGTTGCGCTATCTCAAGGGCTGCACTATATTGATGTACAGCTTAACGGCTTCAGTTTTGGAGGCTCTTAATTTAAGACTGGGGTATGGCAGATTACTACATGAAACTGCGAGTGCTACATCTGCTTCAAAATGAGTACTCCTGCATTGTGAATATGCATTGGAGCTCTACAGGAACAAGGACTCTTAAATAGTATACATGATGCACTGTTCTGACAACCCTAAAAGATTTTTTCCATAGAAGGCAATTTGCATGAGTAGATTAAAGCGTTTAGATGAATCACTGGCTCATGAAGATGATGTGTGGGTGGCAATATGCTTATTTTCTCTAGGAAGGTCCACTGCACTACTTGCTTCGTTATGTGCAACTGCTAATACTGAGACTTTCAGTGACTTGCTTTAGTTTGGGCTCAACCCTTCTATAATTACTAACATAATTATAACACCTTATATATTTGTTTAGGATTGTTCAATGGGGGGTGGGGGATTTGACTATACAAGTTGAAGCCTTTTGAGTTTATAATTAGATTAGGCTACTACACCAGGTTCCAACACTGATTATGTAGGCAGTGGTAATTTAGCTTGTTGAAGGTTTGTGCAGACTGTGATCTCTAACTTCTATACTGTTATATGCTCTGATAGATAAAGCCTGGGAAATATCAAGTTTCCATATATTGGCAATGACCACTGCACTGTTTATTTTCCTTACACAAAAACTCTAATAACTTTACTATGAACCTCAGGAACTTACTTTATACTAGGTTAATTCTTTTGCAATTATTGGCATGAAAATAATGTCTATTATAGTTAAGGGTTTTTTTTTCTTTCTCTCTTTCTTTAGCATGCCTTGAATGCATAAAAAGCAACTTGATCTGTATAACCTAAATGGGTAGGTACAATAAATTATTTAAACTGAATGGAACTCACTATAGGAAAGGTAGATCTTAACTCGATAGAGGGGTGGGGCAGGGAGGAGCTAACTAATGTTCGGGACGGATTAAGACTAGTGCTGCCCAAGACTGCATAACAGTCTGGTGATGGAGACCAGATACAGAAGAATTATTTTGGGGGTAAAAGGGAGAAATATTGTTATGGGAATTTTTGTTAAGGGAGATGGATGGGAAGGGGGGGGTCAGACACCACTTTATAAGACTGATTGGCTGTGCAGCATCTCACGATACATGAGGACAACCCGTAAAGAAGCAAAATAATATGAAATGTATATCATGGAATGTTAAAGGGACACAGACTAATGGTAAACGTTTCCGGATATTAAGACACTTGCAGATGTTACAATGTCAAATTGCTTTCCTCCAAGAAACGCACCTCCTGGCCTTGGAGAATCTCCTTCTTCGACGTCAATGGGTGGGGCAGAGTTATGGGGCAGGAAATTCTAATAATAAATGTGGGGTAGCTATTCTCTTTTTCAGGGGACTAAATTTCTAGCTATGTCAGGTTATTGAGGATCCTGAAGGTAGATATCTCTTCTTACATGGTACTCTGGACCAAATAGAACTACTCATGGGCTGTGTCTATGGGCCCAATATCCCATCACCCACATTTTTTACTAGTATATTAAATATCCTTTCTCCATTTTTACACCTTCCTTTAATTGTAGCTGGAGACTGGAATGTTACTATTACCTCTGACCTAGATAGGTCAAATAGAAAGGCCACTAAGACATCTGCTACACAAAGCGAATTACAGAAACTCCTAACTATGGGGGGGGGGTCTCTGTGACCCATGGAGAATTTTTCACCCCTCAAGCCAGAAATATACTTATTATTCCTCTGCCCACAAGTCATCCTCCCAGATTGACTACTTCCTAGTCAGCACTGAGGCCCTTCCAAACATTTCTGATACCGGGATAGCATCCAAAGTACTATCGGATCACTCTCCAGTCTGGATCCAATATAATCCCCACCTGAATGCTAAAGGGGATAAAATATGGAAACTAACTACGCAGCTGCTCAGGGATTCCTGGATCCTAGAGAAACTACGGTTGCTAATTAAGAATTTCTGGCAGGATAACATAGGCTCTATTGCTGAGGTAGATAAAATTTGGGGGGCCCTTAAATGTGTATTAAGAGGAGAATGCATTAGGATCACCTCCTCTCAGAAAAAGAAGAGAGAAGCCTCTCTTCGAACTCTGTTGTCTCAGATTGCCGTATTAGAACGCCCAACTTTACAGAGCACAGACTGTGAACAGGTTATGCTTGCTAAACTAAGACATCAATATGCAGATTTATTAAGAGAAAAATCTGAATTTGCACTGTTAAAAATAAGATCCACATATGTTAAACAAGGAGATAAAGCTGGGCATTTGTTAGCTTTGTGGCTCAGAACACAAGAGTCCTCCCGCCTAGTGAAGGCTATTGTTTCCCATACAGATGGTTCCCTTAAAACTAATCCAACAGAGATTGCCCAGGAATTCGATAATTTTTACGCACAATTATATAGCCCTCCCTTCAACATACCCTCGAGACTAGGCACTCAAGAATATCTAAGAACCATCCCACTTCTGCAGTTGTCCCCTGAACAACAGCACTTTCTAATGCTCCCAATAACCCAAACAGAGATATCAGAGACTATCCAGTCCTTAGCAGTAAATAAATCCCCAGGCACAGATGGCTTCCCCGCCAATATCTACAAGTCACTTAGTGATGAGCTGGTTCCCATCTTAGCCCAAGCGTTCTCCTATTTGTGTGAAAAAGGGTTATCTAATCCTTCCTTGTTGATGGCTCTTATAATTGTCTTACTGAAATCTAATAAACCCACAGATAAAGTAGCCAATTATCATCCTATATCTTTTATGAACAGTGACATGAAAATCCTGGCTAAAATTTTAGCTTGCAGGATCATGCAAGTATGGGATGGGCTTATAGGGCCTGAACAAGTAGGGTTTATGAGGGGGAAGATCCTCTGTAGATCACCTGCACAAACTGGAACATATTTTCTCTGTCTCCAGGGACTTCTCTGACCCTATGGCTTTGGTGTCCCTGGATGCAGAGAAAGTTTTTGACCGGGTGAATTGGGACTTTCTTTTTTTGGCAATGGAGAGATTTGGCTTTCCCAGAAGGCTTATTAATTGGATACAAACTTTGTATACCAATCCAAGTGCTAGGGTATACTTTAATGGAGTACTTTCTAAAGGGTTCGCCTTGCACTCAGGTACCGGCAAGAATGCCCCCTTTCTCCTCTTTTATTTAACATCTATCTAGAGCCATTACTTAGACTCCTAAATGATTCCCCGCACACATTTGAGGTAGTCCATTAGACCCACTGGAGGTTAAAATCTCAGCCTATGCTGAACGATATTTTGTTGCATATAGCCCAGCCTATTACCTCGATACCAGAAGCTCTCCGTATTATTTCTCAGTTTGGTAGATACTCTAAGTTAAATCTGGTTAAAACCATTCCCATGCCTTTAAACAGTCATCTCTCTCCTACAAGTTATATACCTCTGGGATTGAAGTGGGCAACGAAGCTCACCTATCTTGGAGTGATTCTTATTCAGAATCAACCCTTGAGGTGGAAGCTTAATTTAGATAACATAGTAGCTGATATCACGAAGGATCTAGATAGATGGACTATCCTTCCTATGTCTTTGCCTGCTCGAATTAGTGTTATTAAAATGAACATTCTTCCCCATATATTCTATCCTATGCACATGCTTAATCTTTATATTCCACTCACATGGTTTAAAACACTCCATGCACTCATATCTCTCTTTCTTCAGAGGAAAAAGAGCCCACGTAGGTCACATATCAAGCTTAGCGCTCCCAAACACTTAGGGGGGCTTAAACTACCTAATTTTTAGCTATATTACTTAGCTAGCCACATTTCAAAATATGCTCGCTGGGTTACAGGCCTTGTGCCTTCGAATTCATCGACATATGTACCCATTTGGTTGCAGATAGAGAGGAACTTGATTGCATCAACTGGGATCTCCCCAGAATCCCTATACTTCCACTCTTTGAATAGACTCCCAAAGAAGCTGAAAAACACGGTTATAGGCTCTGACCTTAAAGTACACTCACAACTTTGTAGATCAATGACATATAAAAACACATATGATGTCTCTCAACAGATGTGCCTAAATCCAAACTTTAAACTTCAAGGGAATACCCTTCGCGCACCAGAAGTAATGGGGAAGCGGGTCTCTGACTTATTACTGGAAGGAGAAATACCAGAAAGCCCAGCTCTGTTGCAAGTATTGGGGCTCCCAGAAACACAAATCTTCAAAATATATTAGGTCTGCCACATGCTGGTAAAATGGTTTGGTACTGTAAAATGGGGAATTAACTAGAGGGAGTTTCTCAGCCACATGCAATCCCTTGCATGGAGGCCACACTCGGTGTCGCAATTAGTAACCTTTTTATTTCCATATATGTATCCTAAGATAACTGGGAACTCTCATTACTGGGATAAGACACTGCCCACAATGTCCAAGAAGTGAGGCCACATCTGGTTAGATCTTTACCATTATCATACCAATGACAGGTTTCGCCTTACCCAATTTTATATTCTTCACAATATTTATTTCACTGCAATGCATTTGCATAAGATGAAGAAACTTCCCACTACAATATGTACAAGATGTGCTGCTGCAGAGGGCTCTTTGTTCCACATTTTATGGGCGTGCAGTAAGGTTACCCAATTATGGGAGAACATAAAGAATGCCATGGACCCTTTATTTGGATTAAAAGAATACTTTTCCCCTGAAATCTGTGTGGTAGGATCCTTTCATTAATCCCTATCAGGGAAAGAAGATTTCACATCTCCTTAATCTCCTCTGCAGTTAAGCGATTGGTTCTACGCCACTGGCTTGACCAAAACGAAATATCATATCCTGAATGGCTAAACGAAGTATTATATAGTCTGAGAGTGGGAAAATCCATAGCTAGTCTTAGGAATGGCTCGTAAATATATAACAAGAGGTGGAATAAATTAGAGGCCTTGTTATTGAGGTAAATTCCTTAGAAGTATGTAAAATACCCTGAGTATACACACTGCAGGTCCTTTATTATCTGGAAGGTATACCCCGGATGATCTTTTAAAAGGGAGGTTGTAGACCTCAGTATAGGTGTTATCTTACTAGTGGTGTCTGTGGGGAGGGTAAGAGGGTGGGGGGGGGTAAGGTATAATTGTACCACTGAGTGTTTACTTACTTGAACATGTCATGTTTTGCTTTTGATACTTTCTGTTCTGACTGTACAATTTAAACTAATAAAGAAGTTTTAAATTTAAAACACATAACAGCTTTTGATCCCTCTGGGCATTCGCAGACTGACACCTGGCTGTGGTGTCACCTACTCACCCTGCAGCAGTCTTTCTGCAGCTTTTCTGGTTACTCTGTTTCTGCTTCATGCTGATTGCCTCAGCATCATTTCTTGTGCAGGAAAACAAGTGATGCTTACTCTTTTCTTCCTCACTGTGCAAATGGCTTAGTCAGTGTTCAACTTTTACAAATGCTGTCTATGGTGGTAGAACTGGAACTTTTGCTGTGGACAGCAGTCCTGGCTCTCAAAGATCTTGCACCTATCTGAACTCAGTCAGCAAAGCCACTTTTTCTTTAGCCATAAATCTCCAGCTTCTATTGGCTCAGTGGGCTGTCAGTCACATCCAGATATTCCTGGAGATCCCAACCATGGCAATCTATTTGCCCACCAAAAGGGCTCCAGATTCAGTAGTCTACAGCATCCCAAATGCCTTTTTAGCCCCAACCCTCTGACTGGCTGGCAGCCAGGGTCCAAGGTCATCAGGATGGCAGAAACCAGATTCCTTCTTGTAATCTAAGTAAGTGGCTCTCCTGGTTCATGTCACAGGGGTGTCCTACGTTGTCTAGTGTGGTCGGCGCAGAAGCTGGAGGTTCACTCTGTCAGTGGCCACCCACCTTTGATATGCAGCTGGAAACATAGAAACATAGAACCATAGAATTTGATGGCAGATAAGGACCACTTAGCCCACCCAGTCTGCCCATTTTTCCATACCTACAGTATCGCCACAGACCCTACTTGATCTCTATCTCTTTGTCCCTCTCTTTATTTCCTTTCCACTAAGATTCCATTATGCCCATCTGAGCAGTGTTGAACCCCACCATGGTTTTCACCCCCACCACTTTCACTGGAAGGCTGTTCCAGGAATCCACCACCCTTTTTTGTGAAGAAGTACTTCCTCACATCTCTCCTGAATCTACTTGCCTACAGCTTCATCACATGTACCATTGTTTTTGAACTCCTTTTCTTCTGAAAAGTACTTCCATTCTGTACCTTATTTGGCCCCATGAGGTATTTAATGGTCTCTGTCATATCCCTCTCTCCCGACTCTCTTCCAGGGTGTTTATATTGAGGTCCTTTACTCTCTTGTCATAGGGATTTTGGTGTAGACCATGCACCATTCTAGTTGAACTCTTCTGCACTCCCTCCACTCTGCTTATGTCATTTCAGAAATGTGGTCTCCAGAACTGGGCACAGTACTCTAGGTGGGATCTTATCAGCAATCTATCCAGAGGCAACACCACCTTCCTCTTTCTGGTGGTGGTACCTCCCCCTCCCTCCAGCATCCCACTAGCCCTCCCACCTGCCATGTCACATTGCCTGGTGACCTTTAGGTCATCCAATATGATTACCCTTGGTCTCTTTCCTGCTTGCTGGTTGTCAATACCACTCCACCCATTTTGTACTCTGCACCTGGGTTTCTGTGCCCTAAGTGCATTATTTTGCACTTTTTCACATTGAAACCCAGCTGCCATACTGTACCTTGACCACTTCTCCAGTCTTCTCAGGTCTCTGCTCATTCTTTCCATACCCTCCCCCCCATCCTATTGCAGATTTTGGTGTCATCTGGAAAGAGCCAGAGCTTCCCTTCCAGCTCTTCTGCAATGTCACTTATAAAGACACTAAACAGAACCAGTCCCAGAACTGATCCCTAAGACTCTCCACGAGTCACCCTCCATTCCTCAGAGTGAACTCTGTTTACTTTCACCCTTCATCACCTATCTCTGAACCATTTTTTTACCCAGTGTACCACATTTGGACCCACTCCTAAGCTACCCAGCTTGCTTACTAGTCTCTTATGTGGAATGGTGTTGAAAGCCTCACTAAAATCTAGGAGGGTCACATCCATCATTCCACCCTGATCTAAATCCTTGGTCACCCAGTCAAAGAAATATATCAGATTTGTTTGATATAACACCCCCCTCCCATGAATTCATGATGCCTCGCATCTTGTAAACCTTTGAATTCAAGATATTCCATAATCCTTTCCTTCAGCAGTGATTCCATTAACTTTCCCATCACCAATGTCGGGTGGACCAACCTATAATTACCATCCTCCTCCTCCTTGCTATCTCTTCTGTGAAGTGGGACTACATCGGCCCTCCTCCAGTCCTCTGGAACTATGCCTCTTTCCAGTTGACTGTTAAACAGGACTGTCAGATGTGCAGACAATACCTACCTGAGCTCCCCCAATACACTTGGACGCAGCCTGTCTGGTCCCATTGCTTTGTCTACTTTCAGATAAGTGAGTCCCTTCAGGACTCCCTCCTCTGAAAAAGAACTAGTGTCCACCTCCCCTCCTCCAAAGCTACTGTTACTGTTTTGTGGCTCCTCTCCTTCTCCTACCTCTGTGAACACTGAAAAAAATTGTTTGTTCAGGATCTTTGTATTTTCCTGGTCCCACACTGCACAGTCCCCTCACTCCATTTTAACCTTACATTCCCTCCCCTGGTGCTTTGCTCTTTGTGTACGTACCTAAAAAATGTCTTGTCCCCATTTGCTTCTACCTGGGCTATTCTCTCTTCAGTTTGCACCTTTATTCTCCCTACTGCTTTCCCTGCTTACCTCTGTTTCCCCCAATTCACCTCCCTATCTTCCTCCCTTTGTGTCTCCGTATAACTTCTGAATACTTTCCTTTTAGCCTTTATCTTTTCAGCCACCTCTTTCAAGAACCATAACAGCCGCTTTTTCATCTTGCTTTCACTCACTTGCTTAACGCAGAAGTTTGTCATCTTAATATGCCCCCTTTTAGCTTTACCCACTGTTCCTTCACCCCACCTAGGTCATCCTCCTGCCAGGTCATCCCTTAGGCATTCACTCATCTTTATAAAATCTGTCCTCCTAAAGTCCAGGGCCTTCATCCTTGTGTGCTTCAGTTCTGCAGCTGTCCTTATATTGAATTACATTGTATGGTGATCACTGGTCCCCAAGTGGCCTCTCATCTTGGTGTCTGCAACACTGTCCCTGTTAATGAGTACCAGGTCCAGTATTGCCCCATCATGAGTGGGTCAATTGGCTAGTTGCTCCATGAATGTCCCCCCCCAACAGGGAATCCAGGATATTCCTGCTTCTAACTGGAGCCACAGCTGTGAGGCTCCAATCTACATCCGGCAGATTAAAGTCCTGCACCAGCAGTACCTCCCCATTTTCTGACATCTTGCCACTGGCTTCCACCAGTACCTTATCTGTAAGTAAGTAATATTTTATTTATAAGAGCCCTATCCCTGAGGCTCAGGGCACTGTACAATGTACAAAAAATACAAATAAAAGACAAAGAAAAATCTTAAATCAAAACTTACAGGTAGCAAAAGTAGAATACAAATCAGTTACAATCATTCACTGGTATAGGACAGGTCCCAAAAGCCTCCTTAAAGAGATGTGATTTCAGGCCCTGCTTAAAGGTATCCAACAAGGGGACTTACCTCAAAGTCTTAGGAAGCAAATTCCACAGGACTGGTGCAGCTACTGCAAAAGCGCAGTTGCTGGATGTTTTAAGCCAAGCCCTGGGAATTGCTAGGAGGCCATCCTTGTCAGACCAAAGGGAGCACTGAGGGTGGTACAGCATCAGGAGATCAGTCAGGTGACTTGGGCCCAGACTGTATAGGGCTTAATAGGTGAGAAGACCCATCTTGAAGGAGATTCTCCACTTCACTGACAGCCAGTGCAGATCATGCAGTACTGGAGTCACATGTTATGACCTCTGAAGGCCAGTCAGTAAGCTGGCAGCTGTATTCTGTAGTAGCTGCAGGTGAAGCAGGACTCCTCCACTAACTCCGAGATAGAGAAAATTGCAGTAGTCAAGACATGATGTCACAAATGCACATACTAGTGAGGGCAGGTCATTCGACGGATAAGGGTTTTAATCCTGGTGATATTCCTCAGGAAATATAAACCACTCTGGATGATGGATGACACTTGAGCCTCAAATGTTAATCCATCATCAAAAATAATGCCCTGTTTTTTAACCCTTTTGGTTGCCATTAGTGGGGACAAATCCAGCAGCAAAGCAGAACTAACCCCAATGGCCTTCACATCATGCCAGCTATCAGACTCAATCAACAATACCTCTGTTTTGTCTGGATTGAGCATCAGCCAGCTGGAGGATATCCAGTCTTGGATCTCGACCAAGCACACATTTAGCAACTTGACTTTTCCCCCTGTGCTGGAAGCCTGTAGAACATGCCAGAATGAATAGTGGCTCTGTTCCCTGTCTCTGGGGTGACCCACAATAACTCTGCCCCTCCTATGTATTTCCTGTATCTCCATCACATTTAGACTTTCCCTCACATAAAGCACCACACACACAATTTTCATTCCCACCCTGTCCTTCCTGAACAGAATATAGCCAGGTATGACTATGTACTAGTCATGGTTTTCAGTGGACCAGTTGGTCAACAGCAAAGCATAGAAGGAGTTAAAGAAACAGAGCTTCCTGCATATCCTCATCAGCTCCTGCATGTCCCCTTGCAGCAAAGTCCAGGTTTCAAGGTCCAGAGGCAGCACTACACAATAGCAGCAGTTCACTATGGGCCAGGGGACCTCGAAGTAATGCCCACACTGTGTGGGGAGTTGCAGTCACCAAGTGAACATCTTTCACTGGGCCATTTTTACCTCAAAGAAAGAGCTGATGGTACAGTATTAAGAAAGAAATGCATCTAGTTAAAGCAGCACACATTCAATCAATCAATCAATCAATCAAGTCTTTATTTAATCAGGCGTTCATCGTTGAGCAGAAGCTCATTTGCAAGATGGACCTGGGTGGAGCATGAACAATTGTATATACAGGTCAACACAGGTATTTACAAGGCACTACGGATAATACTCTTTACAGAGAGGAAGAAAAAGAAGTTCATATGTACATAGAATTTATACAGATATTGTACAGATTATACGGTATTTACATACATAGGAGTGTCTATAGGAAGATAAAGCAGGTTATCTAAGGTTGCAGGAGGAAGTAATGGAAGAAAAAAAAATAAAAATAAAAATATACACCAGGTAGAGGTGAAGGTAGGGGGAAGGGAGGGAGGTAGGGGGAGAAAGGCTAGGAGGGCACAGTGCACAGAAAGGATTTGGTAAAGCAGGATGTAGAGAAGGTGGATGGAGAAAAGGAGTATGTGTGAGCCCAGGGATTGAATGCTATAAAGTACGGGTCATGGTAGGATGTCACAACCCAGGGTAGTGAGCTCCTATCCGAGGTTGGGAAAGGAAGAATAAGGGGATGGATGGGCCTAGTGTTGATAAGACAGGGGGATAAGAGAGAGAGAGAACAATTAGGCTGGTGAGGAGCAAGCTGGGGGGTCAGTACTTAAAATTGGATCTAGGCATGGCTACATACCAGTGCAGACACCAGTACTGGGTCTGAGTGGGTGAAGCAGTTACATACTTCTCTGATTATAAGGAAATAAAGCATCTTGAAGGCATTTATACCAATTAGAGTGCTTAATTTGAGAGTTTTTTGTAGATCGCTCCATAAGGTAGGTAGCAATTTAAGCTTTTGGCTGCCCTGCTGCCGGATTTTGTTTTGTACTTTTATGTAATAGCTGAGTAACTTCTTAATGCGATTTCCAATTATACCAGGGAAGACAGCGGAGATACAGTAAGGCAGCTTATTAGAGATGGCTCTATAGGTCCAGAGAGCGGCGTTTCTGTGGCGCCTGAACTTTAGTGATGTCCACCCCACTGCCGCATATAGGGTGCAGTGATGCATGTTGAAGGGGAGTCCCATTATAAACCTCAGTGCTCGATGGTAGAGTGCATCCAGTTTAGCCATGTAAGAGTTGGGGCATTAGCTGTAGACGAAGTCAGCATAATCAACCAATGACAGGAAAATGGATTGGACCAGTTGTTTCTTGGCATCTCTGGTGAGAAATTGGTTGATTCTAAAAAACAGTCCAAGCCTTTGCCGAAGTCATTTTAGCAAGTCCTTGATATGTTCCATGAAGGAGAGTCTTTGGTCTATCCAAACTCCCAGATACTTTAATTTTGTAACAAATTCTAGTTTTTCACCTAGAGCTGTGGTAATTTGGGGAACTGTCCCACTAGACACAGGGTTAGCTGTACGGATAAAAGGGGAGAGGACCATAGCTTTAGTTTTTTTGGCAATAAGGAGTAGCTTTTTTTAGAGGAGTTGGCTTTGCAAAAGGTTGAATTCTGACTGTAGGTCATTGCAGGCAGCTTCAGGTGTTGGGCGACTCACGTAGAGAACTGTATCATCTGCAAACAGATGGATGTTGGCTTCTTTTATACAGTAGTCAATGTTATTAATGTAGATTGCAAAAAGTAAGGGCCCTAATATAGAACCTTGAGGTACCCCTCTTTGCAGAGTTTTTAAGGGGGACAGGCCTCCTTCAGCTTTAACTTGTTGAAGGCGCCCTGTAAGATAGTCAGTAAACTAATGCAGAGAAGAGGGGTCCACACCTATGGTTTGAAGGGACGAGAGGAGCAGACTATGGTCGACGGTGTCAAAAGCCTTGCTTAGATCAAGGAAAACAGCACAAATAAAGTTTTTGCTCTCAAGATTATGCTGCCAGTCATTAGTAACTTTGGCGAGGGCTGAGATAGTGCTATGTTTAGCTCTGAATCTGGACTGCATAGGATTTAGCAGTTCCCAGACTCAAGGTGAGTCCTCAGCTGTGCATTTACAATTTCTCTAGGAGCTTGGACAGGACCGAAGGAGGAAATTGGCCTGTAGTTATTGAGATCGCTAGGGTCACCTGATTTGAACAGTGGTATGACATGTGCTGTCTTCCATATAGGTGGTGGTGCCCTGAGACAGGAAGTTAAAAGGTGGGAGACGGTATTGCTAGTACGTGGTAGGTAATTTTAGGAAGTAAGGGTCAAGGGTGTCAGCCCCAGCACTTTTTCTAGTATCCAACTGAAGCAAGAGGTCCTCTACCTCTTTCAGTGGGGCAGGTTGAAGCAAGAAAGGTGGTGAAGCTATCGGAGTTTCAGGCAGTTGACTGGCAGTCTGGGAGTGAAGTATGTTTGCAGGGGAGTTATCAAATGTCATGCCTGCAGTAGCAAAGTGGTTATTGAATGCGTCAAGTATATCCATCTTTTCGGTTATTGTCAAGTTGCCAGAGGTAATCTTGGTTGGGAGTGAATTTCTTGGGGAGTGGCCTAGCAGATCATTGATTGTGTTCCAGAGCTTGATTGGGCTCTTTGTGGCAGAGTCGAGTTCGATTTGAAGAAGGTGGCCTTCGATTCTCTGATTGTTTTGTACATAAATTTGTAGTCTCCTGAACTGGTTCCAGTCCTCTGCAGTGTTCAGTCTGCGTGCTTTTTTCCAGAGCTTATCTCTTTCTAAAAGCGAGGACTTGATCTGAGGGGTGAACCATTTACAGGTTTTGGTCCTAGTTCAAACTTTAATCAGGGGAGCATACTTATTAAGGGCCCTTGATAGAATGTTGTGGAAGATATTGTAAGCTTGACGAATCGTTTTGGCCAGGTAAAATCTTACACCAGGGGAGTACTTAAGCTCATTTAGGTAGGCATGTTCATTGAAGTTGCGCCTGGATCTCTTCATAGAGAACTTGCTGATGTGTGCTGTTGTTGGTGATCTTACCCGCAATAAAACAATGGTCGCTACGCCTGAGAAGAAGACATCAGCGTGGAGAAGAGATGAGGTTTGCTCACCATTAGCACATCCAAAAGTGTACTTTACTGGGGTTCTTCACGCTTGGGTGTGTTGGTTCAGTAATAAGTGCGCCAGCCCATGTTCATCACAGAAGGACGCAAGGGGGGCAGCTGTGCTAGAGAGCCAGTCAAAATTGAGGTCTCCTAAAATAATAGTTTCTGGCAGCCCCTGTCCCAACTTGTCACTTAGATAGGACACAAGCTGTAGGCCAGCAGACGGTGGTCTGTAGCATCCTATTATGCACAGTGCAGTAGTCTGTGTAATTTCCACTTTGAGAATTAGGCATTTGAATTCACTGGCGACAGATGCCGAGAATAAGCAGAAGGCAGAAAATTTGTCTTTAACGTAGATAGCTACCCCTCCTCCTCTGGCATGCCTATCAGCTCTGAACAAGGCATAGTTGGATATGTTTACTTCTCTATCAGTGGTGCTGGGTCTAAGCCAAGTTTCGGAAATCACAAGTATATCAGGAGAGGTATGATTTACCCAGGTTTGTATGAAGGTTATCTTTTTAAGGAGGCTACATACGTTAATATGCAAGAAGCTTATTCCTTTTAAATTTGCTAGTTCTGCTGGCAAAGCAATAGCTACTGGGGGGCCAGGGTTGAGTTCTACGTTGCCTGAACATAGCAGGAGGATAAGTAGGATTTTTCTAAAAGTGCTAATTATAAGCTTGTAATTCCTGCCTTTCTCCCGTCTAGCAGATCTGATGTTTTAAGGGACTGGAAAGTAGCCACCATAGAAGAGCTGATCTGTTGTAGTGAGAGCTAGTACCCCTACCACAATAGGCGGGGAGGAGATAGAAGTCTGCATGGTGGGAGGTGGGCCTTGTGGTGGGGGAGTGTTATAAGTACTACTGGTATGTGTGGTCCAAGAGCAGGGTTCAAGGTATTGGTACTTGGAATCATGGAGGCAATTAAAGGATAAGTTGCCATGTGGTATACAACACAAGGTGCCATTGTAGACCAAGCATGATGGTAGTTCAGGTGTCCAATGCTGGGCAGCTGGTATCAGCAGAAGAAGGGGCAGTAT
The DNA here is from genome assembly GCA_016271365.2 of Neoceratodus forsteri. Taxonomy (NCBI): domain Eukaryota; kingdom Metazoa; phylum Chordata; order Ceratodontiformes; family Ceratodontidae; genus Neoceratodus; species Neoceratodus forsteri. The sequence continues at coordinate 437,486,990 of CM057452.1, read as the reverse complement.
AAGGAGCCATATAGGGCCTGACATGATGGTACCTCAAAAAAGGAGCCACGCAATTAGCCCAGGGGCCAGTGGGGTTGCTGGATTAATGTATCTTATCAGTAGCTTTCCGATCCAGGTCAACCCAAATTTGATAGCGTTAAAAATATTTAGTGGTGAAGGCACAGCCAAGGAGAGCCTATGCGTTTTAGTAAGGCGAGGCCCTGAGAGTTGGATCCCGTAGGCTGGACAGAGAAGAGGGGGATCACGAGCTAAGTCTCTATTGGTGAGGCACTGCGCCAGGGGACGTGGACTAATATTTTGGCAGAAGCTACTGTATTTAATAATCAGTGGAGGTGGGGGAGGGGAGGCAGTCTAAAAGTTGGCAGTTGCCATACCTTGTAGGGCCTTGTGTCCATGTCTGCGGTCTCGAGCATCGGCTAGAGGGGCGCTGACCGCCCGGTAGCCGGGAATCCCACAGCTTAGGAGCTGGGAGCCTGGGCGACAGTTCCTCAGCTGATAGAGAGAAGGAGAGTGAGGGTTAATAAAGGGGATTCACATAAAGGGTTAGACAGAACAGCGGGGAGTCCAAAATTTGCAGAACAAAAGGACGTGTATTACTTTGGCACCCAAAAGTGTCTAGGGCCAGTGCACGTATGCAGGGAAAGGGCTGTAGACACTAGATTTCTTTCCCAAACCACAATTCAAGTCCTTTCAATTACAGACTGGGTTAACACTTTGACTTTTTAACATTTGTCCCAACATAAACATTTTTAGGGTTTGAAATCAAAGAGCAGAAGCTGGCTTCCACCAGGGACCAGTCAGAGTGTGGTCTGAGAGGGCACTCACAATCCGGCTGGTTGCAGCAGTTGCCGTACCTTGTAGGACCTTGGGTCCATGTCTTCAGTCTCGAGCATAGGCTAGAGGGGTGCTGGCTGCCTGGTAGCCAGGAATCCCGTGGCTTAGGAGCTGGGAGCCTGGGTGGCAGTTCCTTGGCTGAGGGAGAGAAGGAAAGGGAGGATTAATAAAGGGCATTCATACAAAGGGTCAGACAGAACAGTGGGGAGTCCAAAATTTTGCAGAACAAAAGGACGTGTACGGTACCAGCAATGCCAAAAGAGGTAGTGAGGAGGAGTAGTAGTAGGTGGTTGCACCCCAAGGTAGTTTGTTTGGTGTTGCTGGCCTGCTTAACTGCTAGCTGGTTTATAGTTGAAAGGGTATGTAGTTGAATTAGGGTGAGGTCCCTAACAATAGGGCAGGTAGAGCAGTAATTGAGAGGAGTTAGATGGAGTGGCTGGAGAAAAGGTTGAGAGGAAATGTGTGATCCTATGGGTGGGACTGCTTAAAAAAGGGGCAGTGAGAAAGTGGGTCAAGTCAGGTATTGAAGACAGGGAGGCCAATAGCATGAAAATGTGCAGCAGTGGAGTAACCAATCTGCTGCTAGGCTGAGGAAGGGGTGGAGTAAGGGTCTATTTAATACTGTGAAGAGGAGGGGGATGGGGGGGTGAGCGAAAAATTCAGTCCAGAACAAAGCACAGAAAGAGATTTCCCTGAGATCAGGAAGCACCAGGCGTTGGAAAATCAGCCAAGGATTAAAGCTGCCAATTAGTGCCTGGTTCCTCCACTGGGCATCCAGTCAAAACAGTGGCATTCAAAACCACGAGTTTCGGAGGTCCGGTGCGTACCTGAATCTGTCCGGGGGTCAGTCGGGTGGTCTGTTAGCTGTGGCCTGCTCAGAGAGAGCCAAGGCCACAGGAGCAGCTTGGGAAGCCCACTGATGGGCTGTCTGTGGAACAAGGAGGGAAACACAGAGGATTAAATACAGCTATAGTACAATAGCAAGCTCAGTGGGGGGCAGGCAATGGGGAAAGACAAAGCATGAGGTAAAGAGGTGGTAAATACAGGGCAATTATTTGGAGCTAGAAGAGGAGTTAATGGAGGGGTCTGTGCTTTGGCACACATTGTAGTTAATGTATGACTGCAGCTGTTACATCACAGAAATTGATAAAAACAATGATTACATTGCACATAATATTACATCACAATTGAACTGCTACAGAACACAACACTGTTGAATACACATTGCCATTGCCAGGTACAACCTGGGTGGGGGAAGGGGAGCAAAGTCCAATAAACCATGCATGGTAGCACTGCAGTGAGGAACAGTACAAAATCTTTAACAATACAGAGAGTAGTCCAGTGAGTAATTAATAATGCAAATAATGACAGAAAATGGTATTATTATAATAATAGGTTAGATGGGGTTCTAACCAGTTTTCAGAAACAGTACATAGTCATTATATGCAGGTGTAACATTATAAATCCCATCATACATAGTTGCAATGTCATAACCATGTATGATGCCATTTTTTGAATATTAAAAGTGTCTTCTAGCATTTATTATTTTCTTCCCCCCTCTGCTATGCCACCTGACATATGACATTATGCCCCTAGGTGGTAATAAACAAACTGTTAATGTAACTACTGCCATGTCTTGTTGCTTAGGAATCATATACACTGGTACCAGTGGTAGCAACAAATGTAAAACTGCTTATGTCATCATGGAGCTTTATTGATTCACCAGCCAGAACTTAACAGTAGAAAAGGGAATTCAATACTACTTGTTCTTTCACCATTTCTACAAGATGTTTGTAATATTTATTGATTAATATTCTTTTGCTTGGTTTCTTCATTAGTTCCCAGTGACATGCAAATTACCTGCCTATGCCATCATGGAGCTTTATTGATTCGCCAGCCAGAACTTAACAGAAGAAAAGGGGTTTCAACACTACTTGTTCTTTCACCATTTCTATAACATGTTTGTGATATTTGTTAATATTCTTTTGCTTGGTTTCTTCATTAGTTCCCAAGGATGTGCAAATTACTTGCCTCTGTCATCATGGAGCTTTATTGATTCACCAGTCAGAAGTTAACTGAAGAAAAGGTGATTCAACATTACTTGTTTAGGAAGCTGTGAACCTTACAAGATGGAATATGTTGTATTTGAATGCTATCAGAGAGACAATTGTAGAGTAAAATAAAATACACATATGAATATAAAACTATATGTATAAGATAAGCTGCTGAAACTTTTTGAATATCTATTTGGCTCCTGGGAGGAAACACATAGGCATTTTAATATTATGATGCATGCATTTGACAGTCAATATGTGTTTTTAAATGTTTTTGCAGCTAATTGGGGAGGGGGGTTGTTTTCTAATATTGAGCACCTGTAATAACATCAATATTTAACTATTTAAACAGCACCTAATGATAATGACAAAGTGCTTTATTAGGGCATGGAACACCATCAGATTTTTCTTTCTGTGAGACATTTTTTATATGTCTAGCTTTACAACTTGTTAGTGTAAATGTGAATAAAAGGTCTGCATTTTTTCACTTGACCTGTGAAGTATAGTTTTTGGACTAGCTTAGTAGGAGTGCAAGCCACTTTTTCTGGTTTGGACTTTTGCATTTTGCCATTTAAACTTCATCTGTTCTTGCTGTTTTTTCTGCTTTCAAGTCACAAACCATGTAGGGGTTGGAATGATGTAAGATTTGAGTCAGGCTAATTCCAATTGTCAGTGTTTTGCAGAAAACCTGAAAATTACTTGAAACTAAACATTTTTTCAGGGGTAACATTGGGGTAAAACAAAACCATTGGGTACAAACATGTAATAATATACACTGTAGAGAATCAGGGCATACTTAATGGACTTATGGGGCAAAATTTTGGATTGTCGTAACACAGAGCTGATCCCCAATTTTGTGGTGTACCGGAATCAGAATAAATGTGTCAGAATGTTTGTCATTTTCAAACATTTTGTCACATTCGTGACAGTTTACCTGCTTAATGGCAAAACAATGGTGCATGCATCAACTTTTTGAGTGCAAATTGTGGCACTTGTGACAAGAAATATGAGCATATTTTATGGGGTATTACTTTTATTTATTTATTTTATTTGAAATTACTCCAATTAAGATGACTCCATGAGATGTAGCATCTTGTTTTCATGGGGGTCCCAGGGAGGATAGCAGCAGTCAACTGGTAAACATGATCCAGCAGGAATACTGTAGCTACATACAAACTAAACTATACACAGGAAAAAAACTGTAAAGGTAAACACATCCTAATGGTGATCAGAACAAGCTAGCAAAGCTGGATCACAGCAGACAAAGAGCATGAGTACTGTTTTGCAATATGATCATGGCTAGGTAGATGGGGACTCTGAATCTTAACAAATATAGTGAGTTCTAAGGTAACTGGAAAGTGTGGACACTTGCAAGCTAAAAGCATTCCTAGCCTGTAGGGAGGAGTTTGTTCCAGGTGTCTGGTGAAGCAAATGCAAAGGCCTTTCTACCAAATTCACATTTCGTCCTGGGAACTGAGAATGTAAGTGCTGCTGTTGAATGGAGTGAGTAGAAACTGCTTGACTGAGTGAGTGAGGAGAGCTGGGAGATAATCAGAGGCTTTTCCTGGTGCACAGCTACATGACAAAGAAAGCCAGTGGTAGTCACATCTGCTTGAGGGACTTACTTTAGTTTTATTTTGTTATCCAGGTAAGTGCACTGATGTTGAGACGCCATTTTCAGGCATGACCTCACGTACACTAGGGTACAAATAATTTGATACAGAACAAATTACATATAATAATAGACATAATATACATGCAATAAGTATATAAACACACAATTATCCAGTTAAGCTGGTCATACAGCAGACAATGATGGGTAGAGCATCCACAGGAGAAGATGAACTACAAACAATCCAGGGGCAGTAGAGTGCTTTTGCTTGTACAGTAGTATATGATGTCTCCATAGTCAATGGAAGGGTGCATACTCATGTGAGCACAGAGGCAGCATTTAGACCTGTAGAGAAAGGTGAGTTTAGGCTCTACAGTTATTAAGATGTGATCAACGTGCCTACCGTATGTGAGTGATGCATCAAGCCTAATTCCAAGACATTTCAAAAAGTCAACTTGCTCAGTAGTGTTGCTATTTGATGTTATGATTGCAAGTGGACCAGCTGAATGAGTCTGCAAGTTCTGTGATCTAAACATCACCAACATAAGCAATAAGGCATGGCCAGGAGTTAGAGTATCAACCTGTTAATCATTGCCTAGTGGCATAATGTGGCAGGAGGCATAGCTGATTGCCATACTGCTCTTGACTTGACTATAAATCTGACTCTTGGGACTGCCTTATTGCTGTTGTAAAAAACGTATTTCAATAGAAAAGTGTTAGAAGTATACCTGTTGAATGTTTTCCTCATTGAGAGGGAGAGTTTTAATAAAATTCAGTAGCTCATCCACCAACTGTTTCAGAATCCTGGTTCAGAATTAGAATGCATCATTCCAGTCATTCAGTAGTGCAAGAGAAGGACATTCTGTGATGAAGAATTCATGTGCCATTGTGATCAGGCTGTTCATGACAGTGTAACAGGGATTGTATGGTTGTCAGAATGCCAATAGCCAGTCAGAATGGAGAATTTCTGAAACACTTTTTATAACTAGTTTTGTTTGCATCAAGGATCAGGTGGTTTATGACAGAGCAGGAAGAGACTGTGTGTTGAAATCAGATTGGGATATTGAATTATCCTTGGACACTGTCATGCTCTGTGTTTGAGTATGGTGTCACCTGCATATAAATGTAGACAACAACCCCTGCTGTGCTTTGGGAGGTTGATGATAAAAATGGAGAACAGAAGAAGGCCAAAGATTGAGCTTTGCAGAATCCCAAGATTCAAGACAGCAGGGTCTGAATGATTTGTTTTGTATGGGTTGGGTTACTCAGCTAGTTTTCAAAAAATGTGATGGCTGGTTGTCTGAAAGCTAATGTTTTGAGCTTAAGAAGGAGTACTGCATGATCCCCCAAGTTGAAAGCTTTGGAGAGGTCTACAAAGACAGCCCAGTGAGGAAACCATTACCTATGGTTATGTGAAGCTCTTTGGTGACATTGAGCAATGCAGATGTTGCGGAATGCCTATTCCAGAAGCCAGACTGCATCTGAGACAGCAGATTGTGGAGAGTGAGATGATCAGTCTGTTGTGAGTGAATGCACTTTTCAAGAATCTTGGAGAGGGCAGAAATTACCAAAATAGTTTTATATTTATTTTGATCCTGTTTAGCCTCTCCTTTGTGGAAGGGCACAGCTCTAACACATTTCCACACAGTAGGTACTCTATCTCACCAGCAGCAATAGAGGTGTTCAATAGCATGGTAACTGGGGCACAGATATGATGTGCTGTGAGGTGGAGAAGCTTCAGGTCAAGGAAGTCAGCACCAGCACTCTTGTTTGGGCTGAGGCTCCTTAGGGCTGGGAGGATCTTTGCTGTTGTGACTTGATGGATGTTAAAGTTTAGCAGAGCATGTGGATCAGGTTCTGAGCTGCTTGATGATAGACCAAACATGGATGGCACCAAGCAGTTCTGGAGCTTGGCTAAGATGCTAAGGTTAGTAAAGTGGGTGTTGAAGGCATTTACAGTGTCTAGAAGAGATGTGACATGATCAGCAGATAAGTCCTGGGATTGACCAATTTGCTGTTGATGATACATTTCAAATAGGTTTGCTGCAAATTGTGCAGTTGCTCTAAACTCATGCTACAAGTTGGCATACACATCTGGTGGGCCCTTGAAAATCCAGCCAATAGGCTTTTAACCCCCTTATTCTTTTGTGTTTCTATGTAGCCCCCCGACACATATGGAAACAAGCCATCACAGTTCAATGTGTCTTTCCTAGTCAAAAATTGCAAATAAATCAATAAACCAAAAAATCCTTTACAAGCCAAAATGGAGTTCTAAAGAGTGAAAACTGCTAACCTGGGAATAATCTAAATGCTATTCTTTCACACTTCTTCTGGGATTTTGTTTTATGAATTTGACATCCAGTATTTATATACTGTTGTACTCTTACTGTTTTTTTACGTGTACTGCTAGCTAGCATTTTTTCCCTTTGTTGATTTGCTGATGATACCAGAGTTGTAGGCTGCATAATACGACACTTGTACAATATAAATGGTTTTAATAAACTTCTTCAGCAGCCAATAAGTGCACTTAAGAAGTGATTTTTTATAATAAATTATTTGATGTCCACAAACCAATAAAAGTGTACTATTTAAGCCACGACTCCTGTCTCTTACCCTATGTGGGGTTGTGCTCTTGTGCACACTGCAGGACTGTTCCATCCTCTAGAAAAGGGTGATTTCAATAATTGGAGCAGTTTTGAAAATGCCTTCTTTCTTTCTTTCTTTCTTTCTTTCTTTCTTTCTTTCTTTCTTTCTTTCTTTCTTTCTCCCCTGATTGTATTAAGTTACAGTACAAAAGTACTGAGATGTGTTTTATATAATAGAATCATCATGTTGCACAACTGCAGTCCTTATGCCCAAACTTGCATGAGATGAATAGATGATTAAACTAGCTGTAGGGAAGGCTGGGGCTGCACAATGGAAAAACTAGACAGGACTCCCTTGGGGATTGGGATAAGGTGTTCATGGAATAATAGATGCACAGAAAGAGTCAGGGAACAGGGTAGGGTAGACACAATAGCCATGAAAGGAAGAGGAAACACAAGACACCAAAGTTATTAGATAAGGGCAATGTGAGATGGCAAATGAAAACTAATAGAGGTGCAGACACATGTTGGAGGGTGGTATGCCTCAATGCCATGGGCTTGTATAATAAGAAGTTTGAGCTCCAAGTTTTGGTAGCAGACTCTGGGCTGGATCTAGTGGCTATTACATCGGCCAGTGTGAACAAAAATTGGGACATAGCAATCCCAGGCTACACCTTTTATAGGTATGATAGAGGGATGAGTAGAGGTGGAGGAGTGGACATCTACATCAGAGAAGGGATCAAGGCAGTAGACGATGTTACCACGGGGGAAGGAGAGGCTGGGTTCAGCTCACAGAGTTGTCTGGTAGGGAGACTCACACTGGGGTAATTTGCAGGCCACCAGAACAGGGAAAAAAGAGATAAGGAAATGGGTGGCAGAGGGCAAGGTTTTAATAGTGGGAGATCTCAACCTATCAGACCTTGGCTAGGACATCCCAGTGGCCAGGAGCACCAGAAGCCTGGCCCTACCTGATGTCTTGTAAGACTGCTTATGAACTATGAAGGTGCCAGCAGAGTAAGGCCTTTCAGTCTATAGAGCCTGTTTGTATTGCAGATTCTCCAATGCCAGCTAGGTACTCCCCCCCCCTTTCTAGCTTCACCTCTTTTGATCATGACTTTTCCCTTTACCATGTCCTGACTTCTTTTGAAGCCATCAGTGATACCACTTCCTTAGGGAGGCTGTTCCAGCAAGCCACCACCTTCTCCATGAAGAAGTTCCTTCTAGTTTCTCTCCCAAGCCTCCCTCCCCCTAACTTAAGACAATACCCCCATGTGTTTTTGCTCCCTCTGAGCCTGAAGAGATTCCACCTCCTTATCCACCTTGCTTATGCTTTTCAAATACCTGAAGGTCTGAATCATGCCCCCCCTCCCTCCTCTCCTCCAGGAGTACATGTTCAGGTTCACCATGTTGGTACAAAATGTCAGGAATCCCACTAGATAGTCACCCATTCTAGATGGGGAATTCATCAACTCAGAAAGAGTAGGTGGAGTACAGATCAGGAATCACTGGGGTCCAGTGACCAGCATACAATATGGTTAGAGGTGGCCCTGGGTACCTGTAAGTCCTCATCTAAGTCTGATGTTCTAAATTTCAGGAGGGCAGTTCAAGTTCAAGTTTATTGCAGGAAAACTCCATTGAGCAAGCTCATTCACAAGGAGGTCCTGGAATATTTACACTGACATACCAAACACTACACACAAGGTATTATTACAATAAAGGAAATAAGTACGAACAAAGTTCATCTCTGTCACCTCATGAAGGGGTACAACTTGTAAGGCAGAATTCAGACAGTAACCTGATTTGGTTATCAGCTAATACAGTTAGGTGCAACCAAAGAGAAGGTAAGAGACCACGGAGGGCGAAAAGAGCATCAGAGGACAGATATGGATATGGAGCACAGACAAATGTTCGAGGACAGATATAGTTAAGGGTTAAATAAAAGTAGGGGGAGTTAGGAGTAAGGGAGAAGAAGGGGGAAATGATGTAATTAGGGGATCAGGAGGAAAATGACAGAGTAAGCAAGAACTGGGTTTCTACACTATGACAAATTATTTTTATCAATTATGCACCCAGTTGGGCCAAGCAGGGGCAGTCAGTACCCAATTGAATAACATAAGGGAAAAAGGGAGGGATTAGTGGCAGCTACAAATATCTTTTATTTTGGATGAGGCTAAAGCTTTGTAGAGATTAATTGAGACTGTGCTGGTAAGTTTCAGTACAGATTGGAGTTGGTTCCATGATGTGGGAAAGAAGAAAGAAACTGCTCGCTGACCACAGATAGTACGAGTTCATGGTACGTCAAGTAGGATAAAGTCTGATTTTTCTAAGTGAATATGAACTGCTAGACAGGTGAATAAGAGACGTCAGGTAATCTGGCAATTTAAGAAGAAGTAACTTGAGAGTTCAGATGCCAGCATGGAGCAAGCATCTGGTGACAAGTAAGGACCAGCCAACAGCTGCATACAGAATGCAATGGTGGGTTCTATAAGGGGAACTGGTGATGAACCTTAGGGTTACGATGATAGAGAACGTCCAGCTTACTTAGACTAGAAGTTGCAGAAGAGGTGTATATAAGATCACCATAAACTAGTAGAGGAAGAAATGTGGCCAACATAAGCCTGGTATGGACTGTAAGAGGGAAGAGGGACATATTTCTAAAAAAGAACCCTAACCATGATTTTTAGCCTCCTAGATAAGTCTTCAATGTGGTCTTTAAAGGAAAGCTTATTGTCTATCCAGAAGCTGAGGTACTTAAATTTAGTAACAACTTCGATGGGTTCACCCTGGGAGGTAACAATAAAATTCATCGGAGGCAAAGGGTCAGTATAAATGGAAGAACTACATGAAGGATCATTGCCTTGTTTTTTTTTGGCATTTAATAGGAGTTTAGCATTAATAAGATTAGTTTCGAGCTGCACAAAGTTAGCTTGCATAACTTCCCTAACTTCTGCTAGGGAGGTGCCAGAGGTGTACAGGACAGTGTCATCTGTGAAAAATGAAGATTAGAGTTCGTTATGTGAGAATCAAGGTCATTGATGTAGATAGAGAATAGGATCGGTCCTAAAATGGAGTCTTGAGGAACTCCCCTAGTTATCGGAAGGGAGACTGAGAGGAGACCATCCACTTTGACATTCTGTGACCTATTAGTGAGGTAGCTAGTAAACCACTGTCCGGTAGTGGGAGTGGCACCTAGGTTAGTAAGGCAGTTAAGTAGGAGGGGATGATCAACAGTGTCGAATGCTTTACTAAGATCCAAAAAGACTGCACCGGTAATCTTCTTAGAGTCCACAGCAGAGATCCAATCATTTGTGGCCTTGGCCAAAGCTGTAACAGTGCTGTGTTTAGACCTGAAGCTAGACTGTGCAGCGTTTAGGAGAGAGTGGGATTCAACATGTTTTTTTAACTGGTTATAGATTAGCTTTTCTAAGACTTTTGAAAGGATGGGCAGGATAGAGATGGGTCTATGGTTATTTAGGTCACAGGGGTCTCCTGATTTGAAAAGAGGAAGACAGAAGTAATGGATAGATTTAAAATATGGATAGGAGCGGTGAGATGGGCAGAACCTAGTCTCAGGAAAAGTGGTTCAAGTCCATCATCTCCGGTGCTCTTCCTGTGATCTAGATTAAGGAGTGAATCTTCAACTTCTTTGTAGGTAATAGTACACGGTTGAAATGGATGGGCTGGAGCGCAGGTGACAGGGGTAGTGCTGACACTTTTGTTTGCATGGTTTGTGTAGGGTGAGGAGTCAAATGCAAGTCCAGCAGTAACAAAGTGTGAATTAAGTTCTTCGAGAATTTGGGAGTTATTTTCCACCACCCTCCCATTAGTAATTATCTTATATGGAATAGATGGAGCTGAGGTCTGGCCTTCAATTGATTTTAATGTCCTCCAAATTTTATGGGAATTCCCATTGGCACGCTCCAAGGTGTAGACATAAAAGTGTGTTTTTGCGGCATGGATGCTTTTTACACATGCATTCCTAGCCGTTCGGAAGGCTTGCCAATCTGCTGGACTCTTAGTGTACCTAGCCTTTGCCCAAAGTTTATCTCTACCGGAGAGCGCTGCTTTGAGGTCTGGGGTGAACCAGGGGTTGGAGACATTATGCTCCCTGACTTTGATAGTAGGAGGTGCTTGTCAATTAGGGTAATAAGGTTGTCGTTGAAGATGGAAATGGCTTTTTCGGCAGTTTTAGCAAGGAATAAATCTTGCCATCTGACCTTGCTCAGGTCAAACAGGAAACTAGCCACATTAAACTTACGGAAAGACAGCTTAGTTCTGAGTTTAGATTTTTGGCGGATTTTAATATGGGTTCTTGTACATACCACCACTCCATGGTCACTCATATCACTATGGAACACTACTGAGTAGGAGATTTTATGGGAGTGGGTGGAAAGGATAACGTCTAGGATAGAGCAATTAGTAGGGTTGGAGATATTGTTCCTAGTAGGTTCAGTAACTAACTGTACTAGGCCAAGCTCATCACAAAGGAATTTGAGGCAGTGGGATTTTGAGGTGTGACAATCCATGTTGAAGTCACCTAATATTATTGTTTTGGAATTGGTGGCCAAGGTTAGGGATTTAAGAGTGTCAAGGAATTCCATACCTCCAGATGGAGGCCTATATCCTCCAATAATAGTAATTCAATCAGAGGATGGCAGGTGAAGCTTCAGTGAAATCATTTCAAATTCTTTGGGCTTGGATTTACAATATATATCACTAACTGTGAACTTGGTTCTAGCATAGATGACCACCCCCCCCAGTGTCCCTATCAGCCCTATACAGCCAACTATATAGTTTGTAGCCCGGGAGGGATATTTGTTGGTCCGGATTAGTCTTTTTAAGTCATGATTCTGTAATGATAATGAGATCTGGGTTTGTATGTGCAACCCAAGCCTGAAGCTGGTCAAACTTTTTGATTAGGCTCAGGATGTTAAGTAACATCATTTTTATGCCAGGGGCATCAGCAAAGTCTGAAGGTGAGGAAAATTGTGCTAGCGGACCAGGGTTTAACTCCACATTGCCCGAGCAAAGAAAGAGTAACAACATTTTCTTTAGAGAGTTTAATAAATATGAAAAGGCTTTTTTTCTTTGAGATCTCATTCGGTAGTTGGCCGTGGGTGAGCCTTTAGGGCTGGAGAGTGAGAGGCATGATTGATGCTTGAAGGAAATGAGAGTAAGGGCACGGATGGTCATGGGTGAAGGGCAGAAGAGGGGAGGGGTGGCAGTGAATGGGATATATATATATAATGCAAGTGGATCTGCAAGAGAGAAGATGTACTGTGTGAGGGGGCAGTATATGGTGTAGCAGGGAAAACAACTGCTGGGATTGCTCCAGACTTGTTATTGAGCAGGAGTGCATAAGGTACTCTATTGCCAAGCATGAGCAAGAAGATAATGAGGCAGCCCATTTTGGCAATCAATAATCCTGCGATTAGATCTAGATGTCAGTTAAAAAATAAGTAGTAATTTGGAACAACTCAGACACCCTAAGGTACTATAAGAATAGAATATGAGCATGTTAAAAACTACAGCGCTGACAATTGAAAGGCTGAGGACTAAGGAATTAGTGAGGGAAGGAGTAAAAGCAGGCTAGGTGCTGAAAGAGCAGAACAGAAAGGTAATGGTTAATTCGATTTGGCAATACTAAATGAGAGCCAGTAGAGGTTGAGCAAAGGATATAGACCTGTGGGGGTGGAGTAAAGCCATATTTAAAGGTGGCCTGGGATGGGGGTGGGGGTGGGGGAGTGGGAGAAAATTCAAGCAGTACTAAGCAGAGTCAAAATCAGTCCGGGGAGCTTCCAAAAATGGATGTGTAAGTCTATGGCGGGTGGCACTCCAATCAGTGAACAGAAGGAAGGCGGGTGTACCAATCATGGAGCCCCTGCAAACTCAAGGTGCCAATCAGGTTTCAGCCACCTCTGATGGCTCTAAGGGCAAAAACAGCAGTTGTACTTGGTTATTGGATCCGTAAGAAGGGATCCCAAGGATGGCTGGCTGCACTGCAGAGGGTCAGGCAGTGTTCGAGTTGACGGCCTGAGCTGACCTCCCAGAGCAGAGAGTGCCACTCAAGCACAGCAGCCTAAGGCAAAGGAGAGAGAGAAAGACACTGTTAATATAGTGGAGGGAGAGAGGCAGATGTAAGGAAACAAACAAAGGATGAGATTAGAGGGACGGGAAGCTGGTGGCAGACCACCAGTAGAGGGTGGGGATGATTAACTTAACAGACTAAGTGAAAAGAGGCAAGGGAGGGGCACACCAAGTGATGATCTGCCAAGGGAAAGAGAGAAAACAAGTGTAAATAGCAGTGGGGAGGGCTGGAATGGAGGCAATTTAGGACAGAGACAGCAGTAGGACAAAAAGGAAGGCAAAGGAGATGAAAAATAAAAATAAAAACTAGCAGGTAACACAGGCAATGTAAAAGTACTAGGCAACTTCAGTAAACAGAAGTTATGCAGGTTTAAAACAATATTAGCAAAAGTTACATTTTATGATAGTGAAGATTAGGACTAAATAAATTACTTAAAGCAAGGCCTTTAGGATTTTGCAATAATTAGGTGACCCAGAAACATTCAATCCTTAATCAGTAAATTCAACCAGTACTGAGCTGATTCAAAGTCAGTCCGAGGAGTCGCCAAAAATGACAGTGTAAGTCTATGGTGGGTGGTGCTCCAATCAATGAACAGGAGGAAGGCAGGCATACCAATCATGGAGCTCCTGCAAATTCAAGGCACCAATCAGGTTTTGGCCACCTCTGATGGCTCTAAGGGTAAAAACAGCAGTCACGCCTGGTTATTGGATCCACAAGGAGGGATCCCAAGGATGGCTGGCTTCGCTGCAGAGGGTCGGGCAATGTTCGAGTTGGCGGTCCAAGCTGACCTCCCAGAGCAGAGAATGCCATTCAGGTGCAGCAGCCTGGTTATTGGATCTGCAAGGAGGGATCCCAAGGATGGCCGGCTTCACTGCAGAGGGTTGGGCAGTGCTCGAGTTGGCGATCTGAGCTGACTGCCCAGAGCAGAGAGCACTGCCTAGGTGCAGCAGCCTCATTATTGGATCTGCAAGGAAGGATCCCAAGGATGGCCGGCTTTGCTGCAGAGGGTCGGGCAGTGTTCAAGTTGGTGGTCCGAGCTGACTGCCCAGAGCAGAGAGCGCCGCTCTGGTGCAGCAGCCTGGTTATTGGATCCACAAGGAGGGATCCCAAGGATGGCCAACTTCACTGCAGAGGGTCGGGCAGTGTTCGAGTTGGCAGTCCGAGCTGACCACCCAGAGCAGAGAGCACCACTTAGATGCAGCAGCCTGGTTATTGGATCCACAAGGAGGGATCTCAAGGACAGCTGGCTTCACTGCAGAGGGTCGGGCAGTGTTCAAGTTGGTGGCCTGAGCTGATCACCCAGAGCAGAGAGCGCCACTCAGGTGCAGCAGCCTGGTTATTGGATCCACAAGAAGGGATCCCAAGGATGGATGACTTCACTGCAGAGGGTCAGGCAGTGTTCGAGTTGGTGGTCCGAGCTGACCGCCCAGAGCAAAGAGCGCTGCTTAGATGCAGCAGCCTGATTTCAACCATATGAAGGAAGTTGTGTTGGACAGGTTAGCTATGTTAGACAGCATCAGGGGAATGGAGGAAAGATGGATGCTATAAAAGGGGCCATTCATGAGGCAACAATAACACACACGAGAACAGTCATTAAGAGAAACAAGTATAAGAGACCAATTTGGTTCTCTGCAGGCAGGGGTCAGGAAGGCAGTGAGGGCTAAACAGAGGGCCTTAACATGGTTCAAAGAAAAGCAGAGGGATGAAGAATGGGATGTGTATCAGGAGAAAACTAATGAGGTCAAGAGGGTAGTCAGGATTGCAAAGGCAGACATAAAGCTGTGTATTGCAGAGAGGGTCAAGAAAGGCAGAAAGCAGTTCTTTAGATGCATAAGAGAAAAAGAATGATGGGAGGGGGAATTATCAGGCTAATGGAGGGGTGCAGGGTAATAGGGAGCAGGCTGAAAGCAACTGTGCTAAGCAACTACTTCTGCTCGGTATTCACTAGGGAGAATACTGGCCCTTGCCACAGAGCAGCATAAAAGGCAAATGAAAGGGATCCATGACTGGTCATCAACAAAAATTTTGTCAAATGACCTGATAACGAAACTGACAGGTCAACAGCATTTTGCAGTCGGCTGCCAGTTTCCTAGAAGAACAAGTGTTTTCTTTGAGGGGCTTTGCCCCCAAACTCCCTACATGGGGGGCTGCACCCCCACACCCCCTCGCTTAGGAATCTCAACTCCAGGTCAGAGCTGATTCGGGAGGGGGTGCAGACCCCTGACAAACAGTGTAGGGTTCCAGTGGGTTCCCTACAGTGACGTGGCACTATTGTCACTGTAGGGGACCCCACTGTCAAAATGTCACTGTCAGGTGTGTATACCACTGACAGAGTCACTTTGAAAATGAAACAGATGAAATTTACTGGCAAAGGAGTCTAAGAGGGGCTAGCACTCTGAAGGTATACATGGCCTTGGACCAAATGGGATGCATGAACTGGGGCTAAGGAAATTGGCATCAGTTATAGCTGAACTCCTGACAGGGCTATCCAATAGCACTATGTAGTAAGGGGTTGTTCTCAGGGACTGTAGGATTGCAGTTGTCACTCAGGTGCACAAGAGAGGAGACAGGGAGTAAACAAGAAACTATAGATCCATCAGCCTTACCTCTGTGGTAGGGGAAACTGATGTTGACACTAGTCAAAGAAGATCTAGTGTAACACCTGGAGATAAACAGACTTCAGGATAGTAAGCATCTTGTATTCATGACAGGAAGGTCTGGGCAGATCAACCTGATAGTATTCTTTGAATGTGTGACTATGGTAGTTGATAAGGGCCATGCTGCAGAGTTATTCTACTTCAACTTCAACAAGGCATTTGACTTGGTGCCACATTGAAGACTGCTGAAGAAGATGAATCTGGGAACAGCTAAGGAAATAGTAAGATTGGTAAAGAATTTGTTTGAGAAGAGGAAGCAGAGAGTTGTGATGAATGGGACCAAATCAGAGGAGAGAGAGAGAGAGAGAGAGAGATGTCACTAGTGGGGTACCACAGGGATCTGTTCTGGGCACGGTCTTCTTCAATATGTTCATGAATGACAAGAGAGAGGGAATTCATGGAAGACTGTGACTATTCATAGATGACACAAAACTCTGTGAAATGGCTGACACTGTGGAGGGAATAAGGGAGCTGCAGATAGACTTGCAAAGGCTGGAAAATTGGTCCAAAGTCTGGCAGCTAAAATTCAATGCCAAAAAGTGCAAAGTTATTCACTTAGGAAACAAAAACCCCAGACCAGTGTACTGGATGGGGGGGGGGGTATCTGGACAAAACTTAGATGAAAGGGACATAGGAATCATCATTAATGACTCCTTTAAACAAGCCAACCAATGTAACAAGGCTTTCAGCAAGACTAATAGGATGCTGAAATTAGAGCTGTGTGGAATATAAAAATCCTCCTGATAAATGCTCATGTAATGACCCTTCCAATTCAGCAGCATTTTGCAGAAGTTTTGTGAAAATTCCATGGAATTTTGAAAAAGTTTAAATTGCAGTTATTTCACTATAATTTTAAAAGTATACATCCAATTAATACCACAGCTGGCTCATAAACAGTACCTGATGGCTTACATGAGTGTACTAACTTTAAGATTTATGCACTGAAAGTGAGTAGAGTTATGGGTAGCCAAATATTTAATACAAATGACATTTTCAGTAATTTTGAGATAATTTTAACATTTCTTATCCAAATTTCTCCACAATAGCAGGATTTAGAGAAGTGCCGAGAATACATATATACACACCATGTTTTAAGACTCAAGCTTCAGTGGGAGCTGAGTTATAAGTAGCCAAATATTTTGCCCAAATTTGGATTTTTGTAATTTTAGTATAATGTTGATAGTATGCATTGAAATGTTGCAAAACTTGACAGATATACAAGTTATCAATAGATGTGTATATGCACATAGTTTCAGATTTCTAGCTTTAAATGGGACTGAGTTATAGCCAGCCAAATATGTTGCCAAAATTTAAATGTTAGTTAGTTCTCACTAATTTTAAAACTACATATCCAAATTTGACCAGAGTTGAAACATTTAAACTACTATGCCACATGGTCATTTCTGAAAAAGTTCATATTTTCAGCTTTAAATGGGATTGAATTAAAAGTAGTTACGCTTTCACAACATTTAATAATTTAATTTAGGAAGAATGTAAACTACAAATTTATAAACCCCTGAAACTTTAAAACTAGATAATGCAATACCATTAAATTTGACAGGTTCTTATGTTCTTAGGTTCAAGATGACTGTGTGTGCTAATTTTATTTATTGATGGCTGTGAGATATTGCAAAATAACATCTGTATTTAAAGTCAAATACCATGAGCTATTGTGAAAATTGTAGAATTTCATAAAAAATTCCACAAAACTGGAATTTTCTAATTTCATTCAGCCTTATCTGGGGGTTCTATTTAAAGAATAGGAGTATAAGAAGCAAGTAGTGCAGGGGGTTGTGAGGTTCTGGAGTTAGATGCACAGTTTCACCAAGAAATGGACAGCTGAGCTGGGTAGCACAACTGTGGTAGCCCCCAGGTTGGAACAAGAAAGCACAGAGTGCCAACAATTCCAACCTGGATGCAGGATATTTAAGGATCACATACAGTAAATTTATGATCCGGGAAGCCTGGTGTACATGCAAGTCAAGGACATAGAGATACTCAAAAAGATGTAGTGGGGGAAGACAATGTCTTGGGCAGCAGGCAGAAAAGATTCTGGCTATTCCAACAGGGTAGGTTGATAGGAAAAGAAGTAGGTGACTTATGTTTAAGGGTGTTTGTCACTGTACTGAACAAAGAGGATATCAGTGGGATCAGTAGTTCTACTGAATCAATCTGGCTATGCCGGGGGGGGGGTAGTCACCCAGAGAGGAACAGCAGAACTGCAAAAAGCTCAGTCCAGCTTATCAAATGAAGTAGTAAAATGTGCATTGTTAATGTTAAATTCCACACAAAAATTCTGGATGCTTCATTTACAGTATATGCTATCATAAATAAGTGAGAAAATGTTACTAATCATTTTTTCTTCTGCAGAATTAAAACTGCTTAACCAATGTACCCAGTTGTGTTAGACACATGGATACACTGACTATGGATATGCATGTCAAATGTTAACTCTGCATGCATGAGCAGGGAAGTTACAAACATCAACATTTTTTTATAGTTTTCATAAAGTTTTGCAAATATTTACATAGTAAAGTTTTGAACCCCTGTAACATAAAAATATCTTATCCTATTCTCTCCATATTATATCATTCTATAAGCATTACAGAAAGGTTATCCGTACTAATTTACGCATGTCTGGCTCCAAAGGTGCCTGAGTTATATGCAGATGCATTTTTTTATGAAACTTCCTGAAAAAAATAAAATGACAGATTTTGAGCAAATATAATTTTGAGATGATGCATCATACTGTCATGAAATCTGGCAGATTGCTAGAACATCTATCATCAAGACATCTTGCCAAATTTAAGATCCATGACCCAATAGATGATTAAGGTATTTGCAGATAAAAATGTTCATGGAATTTTGCACAAGCAATAAAATGACAACATTTGAGCACCTATACTTTTGAAACTATGCATCTGAATTTCATGATATTTGATAAGTTAGTGGCCTCATCTCCAATGAGTGAATATTCCACATTTCAGAGCTCTAGCATAAACGGCTGCTAAGTTATAACCAAATTACTACATTTTAAAAATTCCAAGACATTCTGACAAAATTCCACAAAATCTCATGAAATGTTGCAACATTTCTGTGAAATTCCATGGATTCAGAATTTTCCCATTCTGCACAGCTCTAGCTGAAGTACATCAAGTCAGGGTTCAATAGTAGAATGCAGAAGGTACTGTTACCACTGTATAGGTCACTGGTGAGGCCACACCTGAAGTCCTGCACCCAGTTCTAGATTACCCACCTAAAATGGATATGGACAGGCTAGATAAAGTACAGTGTAGGGTTAACAAACTGATTCAGGGCCAGGGGGCAGATTCTAGGGTATGCGGATTGGTTAAAGGCACTAAACATGTATTCACTCATAATCAGAAGAAAAAAGGGGTATGATAGAGATCTTCAAGTTCCTAAACGAAATTAACAAGGTAGACTGTGTAAGAAGCTATTTCTCAGGATCAGAGAAGACAAGGGGACACAAGTGGAGGTTAATGGGGAGGGTTTAAAAATGATGTGAAGAAATATTCTTTTACACAAAGAGTGGTTGAGCCATGGAATGGTCTGCCAGCAGAGAGTGTAGGTGCCAAAACCATAAATGTCTTCAAATCCAGCTGTGATAGAGTCAAGGGGAAAGTAGCTACTTACTAGAAAATTGGGGTCAGAAACATGAACAAAAAGAGGGAATAGTGTAAGTGAAGACTCCACAGACAATAGATCCGGGGAATTCCAGGGTATGATAGGGTAATATGGACTGACTGGATGGACCATTGGCCCTTTTCTGCTGTCATTGTCTATGTTTCTATTACACAGTTATAGGCTAAGAGATTCATCTTGGTCCTCTTATTAACTTGTAGCAGAATGGTTGTTCCATGCTTACACACTATTTCAGAATGTTATTCTCTGTAAACATGGAGCTACAGAAATCTGGGGGTTGTGAAAAGGCATAGCTGTGTGACATTTTGGTGTTTGTCTGCCACTAGGACCTTTATCTTCTTTTCACTTCATGTTGGCCATGCCCATCTCTTGCTGTTCCCAAGGACACTATCTTGCTGAATCCAGATGAATAAACTTAATCAGACGCAGAACATAAAAAGAGAAAATGTCTTTATTCATCACAAGAGCTTTAGCACACCATGAGGCTATGCCTCTGACTGAGGGGCTTCTAGAGCCCCTAGAATAATAAGGCACTGCCAGGCAGTGCAATATTTTGTATCAACAACCAGTGTTCTGAGTGATTTAAAGGGGCAGCAGCTAATCATAAGACCCGTGTTTTATTGTATTTTAAATTACCCTCAGAGTTGTGAAAGTGATCACCTCTCAAACAAGCAATAATCTAAGATATATATAGCATGAACATTAAAACAATTAAGAAATATCCAGCATTACATGACATAATCTGGTCATTAGAGTACTCCACTGTGAAGGTTGGGGCCAAGGAGTCTGTTCTACAGTGGTGACAGGTCAGAGTAGTACCAGGGGAGGGGGCACACCATAGCAACCTGAAGACTGGTTAGAGTGACAAGTGCCACAGTTCAGGGAAGAAGAGAGGGGAAGGGGTAGCAGCTGGAGATTATTCAGAACTATGATATGCAAACTTACATGAAAACAAAACATGGAACTGTCATGTTGAAGAAGACCTTCCTGTAGAGAGTTTATGTAGCATTCAGTAACATAAGCAAAAAGATGTATGCCTAGTGCAGAAACAAGTACATTAGGACATTTCTTGCAGGGCACTTAAGTACAGACAATGAGTACTACTGTGTGCAACAGAACCATTAATTCCAAGAAACACTGAGTCCAGCTGTATAAAAGTTCAAGACTTTCAGTGATTTTTCCAGTCAGTACTAATGGTACTATAGGCTTCCTGTACTAGTTCCTGACAGGAAGGAATGAGGTCCTCAAAAGCATCCCAAGAGTTATGAAAACTGTCAAAGTCACACCATCTGACTCTATAGGTCCAGGACCCACAGACAAATTTCTTCCAAAGAATCATTTTGATCTGGTACACAGAGGTGTGCACAAGAGACTCCTGAGAAGAAGAGGTTTGAGAAGTTCCAGAAAGTTCCTCTGAGTGAAGGCAGGTGAAACAGAATCCTTCTGGAGAGAATCAGGAGAGTGAGGATCTGAAGGAACTAGCTGCAGGTTATCAGGAGGAATTTCTAATTCTAAAAGGATGGCAGGCACAGGCACAGCTTTATTGCTGGGAGGACTGGGATCATCTGGGAGGATATTGCTCAGTTACCCGTGCTTCAGACAATTCATGTGGACTTTGTTAAGCTTGTGATTCCCATCTGACTTTCATCACAACCAGACATGAACTACAGAAATCTTTGTAGAATGGACCAGTCCAAGAACAAGGCAGTTTCTTTGTGGTGCGTGTAGCTAGAACAGGTTGATACAACTTGGCAATGTCCCCCCAACAGTAAACAAAGCATCATGTGACTTGGCCACATATGTTCTCTGCATGGCAGATTTTATTTGTTCCAATGTAGTTATTGTAGCATGTCTGGCAAGTTCAAGCTGTTCCAGTATAGGGATGATGTACAAGGAAGCTGATTTCAGAACCTCTGTCAATGAAAGATCCATGTCCAATGGAGTTCTTGCATGGCACTCATGGGCAAAGAAGAATGGGGGGCACACTCTATTGTCAACACAAGGACTAGTGTTGTAGGCAAACTGAACAAAAGTTACATGGTGGTCCCAAGTGTGAGTTTTATCCAAGTACCTGGAAACCGTGTTGATAATAGTGGACATCATTCTTTCACTTTGCCCATTACACTGTGAGTGATAGCTTGTTATGTGAGTCTTTTTATGTTGAAAATTTTACTTGTCTCTTGAACAATTGTAGAAAGATAGTTAGTGCCTTTGTCACAAATTAAGTACAATGGTGTACTATGATAGCAAATATCTGTTAGGGAAAACATTTGCTACAGTAGCAGCTTTAATGTCCTTTAATGTAATTAACCCTCATTATTTTGTAAGGTAGTCCACAAAAACACAAATGCATTTGTTGCCAGAGACAGAGCATACAGTTTTGGTAAAGAATTTTTATGCTGACACACTGAGTTGTTTCTGTGGCTACAGGCATTGGCATGAGCCATTCCTTTGTTGTTTTGGCAGGAGGAATTCTTTGGGGGTAGGGCTGGTAGGACTTGATAAATTGGACAACATCCTTGTTCATGTGAAGCCAGAATTAGTGGAGATTTGTCTTTTCAGGAGTTCTGTGGATTCCCAAATGACCTCCAGAAATTGGAGAGGCATGAGTGGAGAGAAGAATTTTGTTGACTAGCGAGGCCGGCAGAACTAACTGTACATGAGTTCTGTCCAAGTGATTTCCCTTGCCTTCCTTGGTCCAGATGTGAAAAAGCACACCATCACTGAGGAAGTGTTATGACGCATGGAAAACAACATCTTGGCAATGTTGCTTCCATTGTGGAAGATTTCGAGACTCTAAGTAAATGATTATGTCTGAAAACTGAGAATCTGCTCTTTTCGGAGTTTCAACAGCTGCCAGGGACAGTGTGGAGGTGAGAAGCTCTTTGGCAGATTGCAACAATTGAGGATTGGTGCTACTCACCAAGGAAGCATTTGACAGTAACAAAGCAACTTGAGGTGCTGTAGGGGTGTCCACAGGAAGCACATGGCATGAAAGGGAAAAGCTTCCAAGCAGGATTCCTCATCTGTAGAAGATGATGTCAGGAAATACTATTATCAGCTGACATCGCCTGCACTGGAGTGAACTCACCCTTGCCTGTACTGAATTTTGATGTTGTAGGACTGGGGCATGGCAATCCAGCAGACAAACTTTCCAACTAGTTCCTTCATTTCAAACAACCATCTGAGGGCAGAGTGGTCAACAATAACTGTGAATGAGGAGTAGCAGAGACAGTCAAATTTCTTTACAAGCAAATACCATAGTTAGGCATTCTTTTTCTGTAACATAGTTCTGCTCAGTGGGGGAAGAGGAGCACCCAGCATAAGAAACTACCCATTCTATTACATCTTGAACTAGACGTAGTACAGCACCCATTGTAAATGTTCTAGTGTCTGTGTGGAGTTTGAAGGGTTAGTGGAACGCTGGGTAGGCCAGTACAGGAATAGTGATTGCTTTGTCCTTTATAGTATTAAAGGCCTCTTTGCACTTAGAGGTCCATGTATATTCACATTCCTTTTTGGTGAGGGCATACAGTGGAGCTGTAATCTTGGTAGAGTTAGCGTTAAGCATTCTTTTTTTCATAGAACATTTTGCTCCCTATTGCCACCTATGCCTGCCATCGGGCCCTAACCTGGCAGCCCCAACCCTATCTGCTACTCTCCCCACCATATCACCAGTGGGGATCTGCATAAAGCAGGGCCTGAGAGCCCCCAAGAGCCTTCATATATGGCAATGAAGAGACATAGGCATTTCTATGTTTTTCTGCCCCCTGATCCTGGTGCTTTGGTGGCAAGGTGATTGCATGCATGTGGAAGTGCACATAACTCCAGGAACCACAGCCTGCGTCCACCCACTGGACATTATGCCTGCCTGCCACACCTCCACTCCAACACCCGACTTGCACCAGGTGTCAGCCGAGAGTGAGAAAACTCACCATCCCAGTCTGGGAGATGTAAGCTACTTGGCAGGCACTCGATAATCTCCCAGCCTGCCCCTCCTGGCTGACTGCCAGTGACCAGAACTCATTTCCTAACTTGGGTCACCAGTGTGGCATGAAGTAAGGTGCTTGTACAGTGCCTTAGCCCTCAGTGCCACTGGGCCACCTACTGATGAACTTTCTATAACATTCAGACAGGCCTAGGAAAGCTCTGTGGTCTTTGATGTTGCTAGGTTCCAGATAGTTGTTGACTGCTGATAGCCTGTCTAGGTCCAGAGAGGTGCCTTGTGAAGAAACAACATGTCTCAGGTAAGGAATCTGAGGCTGTGCAATGCAACAGTTCTCTTGGCAGAGCTTGAGGTTGTCTGATTGATGGTGTTCAAATACTTCTTTGAGATTTTGGAGTTTTTTCTGGAAAAGTCCTGCTGAAGACAATAACACCGTCCAAGCAGACTAGGCAAGATTTCCATTACAATCCATGTAGTACTGACTCCATAACATGCTGGAATGTGATTGGACTGTTCTGAAGTCCTATGTAGGTCTTCAAATTGAAAACATCCCAAGTGACATCACCAAGCTGTCTATGGACGAGAAGCTGTGTTGATGGATACTCAGCAGAATCCACATTGAAGATCTAGTGTGTAGAATTAGGCTGGGCAGGCCATACCAAGATTTTGTAAGGTACCCTCTGATGTGGGTAAGGGATGAGCATCTGGCATTGTACTGGCATAGAGCTTCCTGTAGTCCACCACAAAGCAATTCTCCTTGTCTATTTATCACCAGAAGGCATGGTGCACCCCAAAGACTTATAAATTCTTCAGTGATGTTTTTTTACAGCATGTCTTTGATCATGTCCTCTCAGACATGGTTTCTGTTGTTGTCCCACTTGATAGGCTTACTGATGGAAGGGTTTCTGGCTGGGCTGCTATCTTGATGGTGTGTTGCAGATTATCACAATCTCTGAGATTGTTGTTGGTACCAGCAAAGACATCTGGGTTAGGTAGTCATCCAAGAAATCCAGAAACTGTTGTTTTTCTGTTGGAGGTGCTAGGAGTTTTCAAGAAGATAGTCACTAAGACTAGGTTTGCTGGCAAAGGCACCTAGCTTCACCTGAGCTCTTTTCTTCTAGGTTTGCTTGTAAGGACAGAGCAAGGAACTTTATCAGAGCAAGGAAAAAGACTAAGGCTTCTTTTGGCTAGGCAATCTGAAGATAGATGAGGGATGACTCAGAGGTAATGTGAGGAAGTATTTTTTTCACAGAAAAGGTAGTGGATGCATGGAATGGCCTTCCTGAGGAGGTTGTGGAGTCAAAAACAGTGGGGAATTCAAGAATGCATGGGACAGACATATGGCAATTCCTAAGGGTTGGGGGAAGGGGGAAGTAGGCTGTTGATTAACTAGGATCTGAAGCTTATCCATTAGGTAGGGAAATGGGCAGACTGGGTGGGCCAAGCAGTCCTTACCTGTCATCAAATTCTGTGTCTATGTTTCTATGTTTCTAGTCAGATTTACTGTGTATTATTATTTGTACTCACAGGGTTTGTTACTGTTTGTTGCTAACATTTTTCTGCTTTATTGTTCTCTGATTCAAATGTTGCAGGGTATATTTTCTGCTGCATTATTACAGGGTGTGCCTACAGGTTTGTTACTGTTTTGTGCTTACAGATTACTGCTGTAATCTTCTCTGATTGAGATTTTTTTTGCAAGGTATATCTTCAGTTACTGCTTAATTTTTCTCTGTAGCAAAGTATTTTTACAGGGTATATCCTCTGTGAAATTATTACAGGTGGTGCTTTACAGGTTTTACAGTTTTATCTATCATTAGGCTAAGCTTTCAGAGCTACTGCATTTCTTGTTGGTTGATTGATTCTGCTCATACCTCCTTGTTTCTTTTGTCTGTATTCTTCTTTTTCGGCAGGGGAAGGGCCCAGCCATCCCCCCTCACCCCAACCACCCCATGCTATACTCCTTTTATAGGGTAGCACAGTCATGAAATTTTCTGTAGCAAAGAAGGAAGGATGGATCAGAGGAGTATCCACACAGTGACCTCACTTACAGGGCACAAGTAATATAACTTGTTATAACAAGTTATACAAAAACAAACAAACCAAAAAATCAAACTTTTGCTTTGATTTTCCTCCTTCTAATTACTTGGACCAGGTTAGAAACCCAGCAGCTCATCTAGAATGGATATTATTAACTGCAGGTACTGTGGTACACTTTTAAAAAAGGGCAGTTATACAGTATTTAGGCTGCTGTCCTACATGCTGGACCACTGGAGATCTAAGGGCTCAGCTCCAGGCAGCTTGGGCAGAGATTGCATGCCTCAGATCTCATATTCAGGAGGAAATATATTATAAGAACTGTCTGCCATTTCCCCAACATCCAACTGAAGCGCCTCGACCACGGAGGGTAGTTGGTCTGGGAGGTTGGCAGGTGGTTAGGAGGGGGAAAATCGGGTGCCCCATCACTCAGTGCTCTCCAACGTATCACCTCCACAAACCATATAAAAACTACAAACAGGTATCTGGCTCTATCTCCAAAATCAAACAAAGGGACAGAAGACACTGCAGAGAAGGACACTGCAGCACAGGAGCTAGTGCAACAAAACTCATCTAAAACAGGGACCAAAGCAAAGAAAGCAAAAATGAAATCCAAAACACTTCTGATCATAAGAGACTCCATGATTCGGGGAGTTGGTACCTATCTTCAGCCGGGGTAATGATCAGATGTCTCCCAGGTACATCAGAATGGACAGACACTGACTGATTTGCTACAATTGTGTAGGAAGCAGGAAAAAACATTGATGCCCTGGTACACAATGGGACTAACGATCTTGCTAGCTGGTCAGTTGTGGAGACCAAGGAACTCCTGACCAGGCTGGAAGACAAACCACCTTTCATTTCATCCGGCATCTCCTTCTCTGAGATCCTGCTGGTCTGGGAGAGGGGGGGCTGATGGACGGAAGGTCAGAGAAGGGGAGATAGGGGATCTAAACATGTGGCTCAATGGCTGGTGCCAGGAAAAAGGACACACATTTGTAGGTAACTGGCAACAGTTTTGGGAGAGAACGTTCTTTAAATTTGACAGACTGCATCTGACTAAGGAGGGAGTCAGTGCA
This sequence comes from Neoceratodus forsteri, assembly GCA_016271365.2. Classification (NCBI taxonomy): domain Eukaryota; kingdom Metazoa; phylum Chordata; order Ceratodontiformes; family Ceratodontidae; genus Neoceratodus; species Neoceratodus forsteri. The sequence goes on along the minus strand of CM057452.1, from coordinate 437,460,438 downwards.
TTGGGGCAGAGGTTTGACATCTTTGCAGAATATTTAAACTAGCAAATGAGGAGAGGGGTGCAGCACCCGATACATCAAAAGGGAAGAACACCCCTCCCCCCTCAGCTAGTGATCAAACAGGAGTTCAGCATGTTTGTAGTTCATTTGCATCACCAGGTAAGGAAAAAGGTATGGGTCCCCATACAATGTGCAGGGTGAAACACAGGACCTCGCCCAACAACTAAAGCACCAAAATCTGGCCAATGGAAAATCATGTACACAAATGCCCACAGTCTGGGAACAAGATCCCAGGCCTGGAGGCAACAATGACAGAGATTAATCTGGATATAGTAGCCATTAGCGAGACATGGTTCACCAGTAACCACACTTGGGAGCCTTCGGTAACTGGCTATGTACTGTTCAGAAGAGACCAAAGTGCCAAAAGGGAGGGGGGAGTGGCCCTTTATGTTGATGAAAATATCAGAGCTACGGAAATTCAGACTACACATAAGGAGCCAGAAGAACTGTGGGTCACCCTGGAAACAGGAAATGGGACAGTTATATGAACTGGGTTGTCTACAGGCCTCCAGACCTCGGGGGAGGTCATAGACACATTACCATTTGAAGATATACAAAACATGACAGCTAAAAGGGAGGTTCTGACAATGGGAGACTTTAACATGCCAGATACAGATTGGTCAATACCAGAAGGAACATCCACCAGAACTAGACACATAGTGGATTCCCTTCAGTGGGAGAGCCTCAAACAACTGGTACAACAACCCACAAGAGAAAGGGCTATCCTAGATCTAGTACTGACTAATGGGGAAGGGATCACAGATCTCCAGGTAGACGGTCAACAGGGGGCCAGTGACCATCACATGGTATGGTTGAATTTGGCCACTAGAACTAAATCATCCCATTCCAAGGCAAAACTATGGGACTTCATAGAAGCTGACTTTGATAAGATGGCCATGTAGTAGAGGCCAGTCAGCACTTCTCTTTGTCCAAGCAAGCTGACAGAGAAAAAACCTTTGTTATGTCTTTATGTCTTATACATACGCAAGAAATGCCATGTGTAATAGAGTTCAGTCAGCATTTCTTTTGTCCAAGCTTCATGCTAACCGAAGCATATTCTTTATCTCACATTATACTCATTAGTAATTCTGCCTCCTAAGTCATTATCCAACACATAATGTTTCTCATATCCATAACTATGAGGTAATCTCTGTTGCTATCTGTTATCAGTGGTATATAAGTTTGTGTAACCTAGCTCCACTTGACGAGAATGAGATCTTGGAGAGCGGAGATCCTAGAAATTCTGGAGATTATGTACATTCTTCAGGAGAGTGGTGAGAAACCCATCTCCCTTGTGATTTTCTCTGTCACATGCTTGGCATTAGTAATATAATGAACCTTTATTAGTAGTCTGCTTGTCTATGAATGTTTCTTGACAGACTCCGAAGACATAAGAATCTGTATCATTATTATTATTATTATTATTTGTTTACTGACTAAGATTGTTTAGGCAATATAAATGGTGACCGTGAAAGGCGTCTGGGTGTTTGCCAAAGTTACATTTTAATTTCCTCTGTAAATTAAAACACTGGGTGAGAAATCTCCAGTAACAAGCAGCTGAGAGTGTCTTCTGTTTAAGTCTTCGATCTGTTGTGTGCTCTACAGTGCAGACAAAACAATTTTTTGCCAGATATTCAATCTCTGTGTAATGAGTTGTTTTATTTTTGTTTTGTTTTTTTCCTCCTTCTTTCTCTGTAGGAACACACAGCTGTAAAATGATCTGAATAGACAGAGAGACTGCTTTCATTTGTGGGTTCAAATCCTAATGGGTCTATACTCATCTAGGAGTCCGCATATGCCAAATGCTGTTTGTGTCCTGTCATGAACTTTGGCTGCAAACGAAGTTTTTGATCCACAGGCAGCAAAGAGTTTCTCATTTCATGAATGCCATGTCTAAAATATTAGTACTGAAGTTGAGGCTGGATGCTTCACAAAATCAGACTGCCTACAGTGGTTTGAATGATTTTGCCAATGTGGCAAAAACAGAAACAGTCCCATGAGGGTGGTTTCTGAACACTATAGTGACTTAAAACATGGTACCAAGGAAGATATTCATGAAAATTTGCTAGTTGCAACACAATTCTCTTGCTTAGAATTTTCTGTAAAAAAATGTGATACTCAGAAGCCAGATTACACTGCATGCAGGCGTATTATTCTTTTTAAAAGTATAGGTCTTCTTACAAGCCCAAACTGCACATTTTACTGCAGATAAGAACCAGTGACCTAATCCTAAACAGCTTGTTGAGGCAGAGCACCTCACAAGCCTACATGATTTAATTGCATCCTGTGGAATTCACGATAAAGTCCTAAATGACATGTTCATTGCCCAGAAGGGTAGTGAGGCCCTAATGAATGTTATGAATGCTTTGGATCAATCCTAGTGGTTAGACTTGATCTGGACCCCTGTTTATATTTCATTGATAATCAGGAATTTTGCATCCAAAATTTATCTGGCAATAAAAGCCATTAGACCTTATGGTTTTACCCTATGATGCCCCATAATTTATGACATCTAATACTGAGTGGCCAAATAGAACCCTGATCCACCCAGTGTCTAACAGCTATTTCTCAGCCAGGTACCCTAGTTAATAATGATCAGCTCATGCACAACCCAGTGATTTTAAATCTCACCCTTTGAAACTTGATATGATTTGTTATATGTTTCACAACAAATATTTCCCAATTTTTTTTAATAATGATGTGACTGAATACCCTGGCAGCATACCAGAACTTAATAATGATCCCTATACAGGGACTGATAGCACCACACACACACACACACACAGGATTTTCCCATCCTGACTGCTAGTGGTTCATCTTATGACTGTAAACCTACCCAAAAGCACTAGGCATTTTTTTTAATTAAAATAAAAAAAAAACACAGGTTTAGACTCAGGGCTATTTGGCTCTGACATAACTATTTGAAATAGGGCTGATATAGCCATTATTCAAGCACATATGTTAAAGATTCATGATAGTATGAAAAATAATATCATACCCCCACCCTATTTCACAGTATACATGGTCTTGCTCATGAATAGCAATTTGCATTTACAATATTAAGGATATTGTGAAGGGGTTTGACCTGACAAATGTTAATGTTAATAAATTAATTTATGTTTACAGTAAGGAAGCAGATGAGCATCACATATCTAGGGAAGTCCTTTGCAGAAAGATTTGCAAAGTAGGGGAGTGGCTTAGCTAGAAGGAGCCAGGTTAAAACCAGATTTAAGCACTGCCCAAGATAGCTTCTGCCAGAGAACAGACAGAACACCAGGAGGAAGGAGTTACTGGTAAAACTAAAACTTCTCTACTGGGACTATATTGCACTGCTTCCCACCCTAAACCAGTTCTACTTTTATAGGCACAGGATTTAACTGACAACAGGAACTTCCTGTTTGGGAGCAGAAGTGAGGGACCACAGAGCCACTAAAGACTCTCCATCCTAGAAGGGCAAGAGTAGCTCTCTGTCATCTCCCCCAGCTGCTGGAGGTCTGACTCTGAGCAAGTAAGGAGACTACTGAGAAATATAGGAACTTCTTGTCTTAGAACAGGAAGATCAGAGCTAAAAGAGCACAGAGGCAGTAAGTAATAGGGGAACAAAAAAAGAAAAAAAGAATATAAACAAACAGAGGAAAGAGTAAGTATTCTAAACAACAGTTAGGGGGCCAGAAAAAAGACATGATGGGAGTGGTGCAGTGCAGTGGCTATGGAGCAGCAGTCTCTCGGGAGATGATCTGAAGGATGCAGTGTTGTCCCATCTACAGGCACCTCTCTGGTCTGAGGGAGGAGGTTGCTCATCTCCAGGCTGAGTTGGCCAGGATTTGTGGGACCTCCTCTCCCACCCAGGGACCACCAGGGTCATTGCCGTTAGCTCAGAGGTTGCCAAGAAAGAGGGATGGTTGGACCACAGTGGGCTCAGGGAGGGTGAGGGTGGTGGAACAGAGGTGCATCCCTCCAGTTGTACCTATCCACAATTTCTGTGCCATTCTGGAAAAGTGTGGTTCCTCTATGGAGGCACCCACAGTGGAGACCAAGGAGGATGCTGAGGACCTCCACAAAGGAGACCCACAGGAGGGTGGCATGGGACTCCACGGGGAAGGAAAAAACTCCTGGTGGGGGACTCCATTGTTAGGAAGGTAGAACTGGAGGAGGAAGGGGAGAGAGAGGTAAGGTGCCTGCCTGGTGCCATGGCTTGGAGGGACAGGGAGCGAATCCTCAGGATCACAGGAGCAGCTGCACAGGGGAGGGAACTGGATGTCATTGTCCACCTGGGGACAAATGACCTGGCTAAGGAAGGGATCAGAGCAGTGCAAGAAGCATTTGTGGAGATGGGGAGGGGCCTTAGACAAATAGCACATACGGTAACCTTCTCAGAGGTGCTGTCTGTCTATGGCACGGATGAGGCTAGGATGTTCCACACCCTGGGATTCAATCAGTGGCTGAAAAACTGGTGCAGAGCTCAGGGATTTCACTTCACTGGGGACTAGGGTCCACCTGGATGGATGCAGGACTATACAGGCATGATGGTCTGCATCTGTCCAGGAGGGGAACCAGGATCCTAGGTGATAGGTTTAAATTCTTCATTGGAAGCATTTAAACTAACCAAGGGGGGAGGCACTGGAAAGGAGCAGGGAAATTCTAGCCCCCCCCAAAAAACAGGGTACTAAGTGAGGTAGACACCAACATAGAGATGTCTATAGGGAGAAGTGCAGGGGTAAGTGGAGAAAGTGACAAAAGCAATAAGGACAGGGATGGAGCAAAAAGGGGTAAGGTCATCAAGAAATTGAGGGTAATGAGTACCAACGCCTGTAGTCTGGGCAACAAGCTCCCTGAACTGGTGGCCTTGATGGAAGAGGGATGCCTGGATATTGTAGCAGTCACAGAAACATGGTACACAGAGAAACATGACTGGGATGTTAACATACCAGGGTACAAAACCTACAGGAGAGGCAGGGAGGGTAGAAGGGGGGGTGAGTGGCTCTCTATGTAAGGGAAGGGATAAAAGCAACTGAACAAAAGAGTAAGCAGGGAGGAGAGGAGGCACTGTGGGTCACCTTAGAGACTGGAAATGGCACCACAATCTGCACAGGGGTTGTATACAGACCCCCATGTCAGGGGAAGGGAATGGACAAGGATATGACAGAAGGCATACTTAGGATGGCACAGAAAGGGGAGATACTGTTGATGGGGGACCTTAATATGCCAGATGTTAACTGTAGCACCTTTGCTGCAGCCACATCCAAAGGCAGGGTCATTCTTGATGCCCTTCAGGTGTCATGCCTCAGACAGCTAGTTTTGGAACCTACTCATGAGGGAGCAATCTTAGACCTTGTACTCTCAAATGAGGACAGTGAGAGGATCTCAGATCTTGAAGTGGGTAGCCAGTTGGGAACAAGTGACCACTAAACAGTGTGGTTCATGATAAACTCAGCTACAGAGTCAAGCCATACAAAAGTGAGGGTTCTGGACTTCAGGAGGGCTGACTTTGGCAAGATGGAAGAGTGCCTTAGAAAAGCACTAGCAAGCAGGCTAGAAGGAGGGGTGGAGCAACAATGGGGAAATGTCAAAACTGCCATCACAGAGGCAACAAGCCTTTGTGTGAAGCAAATAAACAAATCAAAGCAAAAGAAAAAGCCACTATGGTTCTCAAAAGAAGTGGTGGTGAAAGTTAGGAAGAAAAAGATAGCATTTAGGAAGTAAAAGGAAACACAGAAGGAGCAGGACAGAGAACTGTACCAGTTAAGGCAGAAGGAAGCAGGGAGGGTAGTCAGAATAGCAAAGGCACAAACTGAGGAAAAGATAGACAACTCGGTTAAGAAGGGGGATAAAACCTTTTATAGGTATATCAGGGAGCTTAGAAAGGCAAAGGGAGGGATAGTGAGACTGAATAGAATGGATGATGGGTGGGCAGAGAGTGACAATGAAAAAGCAGGGATACTGAATAAATACTTCTGTTCAGTATTCACAAAAGAGGAAGTAGGGGAGGTACCTAATCCAAATAACAGAAGCACTCTGGAGAGGGGGTCGATCCCAGTCCTTTCACAGAAGAAAGGGTTCTGAAAGAACTCCTAAAACTGAAGGTGGACAAAGCAATGGGACCAGGAATTCTAAAACAATTAAGCAGAGAACTAGTGACACCACTGGCTACCCTTTATAACACATCATGGGAGGATGGTGTGGTACCTGAGGACTGGAAGAAGGCTGATGTGATTCCCCTTCACAAAAGTGGGAGCAAGACAGAGGCAGGAAACCACAGACCTGTCAGTTTGACCTCGGTGGTAGGGAAAGTGATGGAATCACTTCTGAAGGAAAGAATTATTGAGTACCTAGAGGCCAGTGGGGCACAGGGCCCAAGGCAGCATGGGTTCACAGTGGGAAGGTCATGTCAGATGAATCTAATTGATTTCTTTGACTGGGTGACCAAAGTAGTAGACCATGGAGGGGCTGTGGACATAGCCTACCTAAACTTTAGCAAGGCATTTGACATAGTCCCACACAAAAGATTAGTAGTCAAATTAACCAGCCTTGGAGTGGGTCCCAAGGTGGTAGCCTAGGTAAAACATTGCCTGAACAGCAGGACACAGAAGGTAATTGTAAATGGAGTCCGCTCTGAAGAAAGAGGGGTTACTAGTGGAGTATTGCAGGGTTCAGTACTGTGTCCAGTCCTTTTTAATGTCTTTATAAGTGACATTGCAGAGGGACTGGAAGGAAAAGTATGCCTCTTTGCTGATGACACAAAAATCTGCAACAGGGTTGATACACAAGGAGGTGTGGAAAGGATGAGAAGGGACTTGGCAAGGTTGGAGGAACGGTCAGATGTATGGCAGCTTGGATTCAATGCAAAGAAGTTCAAAGTAATGCACCTGGGAAACAAAAACCTAGGGGAAGAGTACACAATGTGGGGGGGGGTAGTAACAACAACAAAAATGGAAAGGGACCTGGGGGTAATCATATCAGATGACCTTAAGGTTGGCAAGCAATGTGAGAAGGCAGTTGGGAGGACTGAGGGGATACTGGGATGTATAGGGGGAGGCATCACCAGCAGAAAACAGGAAGTTGTCATCCCCTGTACAGACAGCTGGTGAGACCCCATCTGGAGTACTATGTCCAGTTCTGGAGACCCCATCTCCACACGACATTGACAGGATGGAGGCAGTTCAGAGGAGGGCAACTAAAATGGTGCAGGGTCTGCAAGAGAAGTCGTATGGAGGATAGGCTAAAGGATATTAATATGTATACCCTTGAGGAAAGGAGGGAGAGGGGGGACATGACAGAAACATTTAAGTACCTCAGTGGAATCAACAAAGTCCAAGAGGGTAGCATCTTTCAGAAAAGAGATGTGCAAGAACAAGGCGGCACAATTTGAAGATAGAAGGGGACAGCTAAGGGGCAATGTGAGAAAGTATTTTTTCACAAACAGGGTGGTGGATGCATGGAACAGCTTTCCTGAGGAGGTTGTGGGGTTTAAAACTGTGGGAGAATTCAAGAATGCATGGGACAGACATAAGGCAATTTTTGTGGGGGTTAGGAAGAAATAGGCTGTTGGTTAAATAGGATCTGCAGCTTATCCTCTAAGTAGGGAAATGGGCAGACTAAGTGGGCCAAGCGGTCCTTATCTGCCGTCAAAGTATATGTTTCTATGTTTCTATGTTTGCACTGCCTATGGCTATTATGTTTTTACAACCCTTTGGTTATCTGTTCCAGGATCTGGAATTAGGAATATCCCTGCTCTCATACATAATAGATGTATGGGTCAGTGGTTTTGCCACATTTTGCACTCTGTTGCATCTATTAACAAATATTTATTTGACTCCAGCACTATTCCCTTGCCAATGGCAAGGAACCTTGGGTATGTCACCACACACACCAGTATTGCTACATGTTTCGAAACTTATTCTTGCACAATCCAGGAAGCCATGTTTGTGACTCTCACAGTGTCATTGCCACATTTTCATCTGGTAACATCCATCTCTGATCATCTAGCAACCATCCATTCCATTGGTCATCTTGATGGGAACTTTTATTATGAAAAGGTTGAAACTACCTCCTTTCCTTGTTTACCATGAGGTTTTGGAATTGTGACTGACTCTGAACTTAGACTATCATACCTGAAAGGATCATCGTCTTTTATTCAGATGTGACATCTTCCAACTTGTCTTACCAACTTGTGAATACTGGCCTAGTAACTGAAATTAAGCTTCCACTTGTGAAAATCTCAAATAAACTATTCAGTCCAGCTAGTTCAGATTTTACAATCAAGATCATTGTTATGCATACTATGAAGCAAGCCTGGGGTGGGGGCAATCCCCTAACTTCAGCAAGAAGACTCTTCTTCATTTGCTCTACAATCAAGAAACCCATTTTCTTGACTGCTTGTTTTTCCAAGCCTGGCTGGCACCTCATACAAACTGAGTTCTGTTATAAACGATCACCCTTTGTGCAGCCATTTGATCATTTTCAGCTGAACACTGTTGCTATTCCACTGTAAAACTTAATTTGCAATCTAATGCACCCCCTGCTGAGGCCTCTGTAAATACTGCAGACTCCTGAACATTAGGATCTACCTTTGGAAAATCTGAATGCATCGAATCTGAACTATGAATCTTCATCTAACACTTGAAGAGACCCTGGATTTATCGCTGGAACTGTTCATAGTTCATGCCTCATGGACATTGACATTTCATGTACTGTTCAACTTACCAACTGAAAAATGCCATCTCCAAGGTGGTACAGTATATTCTGCTGATGTGGAACATTCTGTGGTGACCAACTATACATTCTTCTGATATGGACTAAAAGTTATGCAAAGTGAATTTTCCTAACTTCTATTTTCACTCCGTAAACAGGTAATAGGTTATACAATAATCACACCAGTTCCCATCCCAGAACCAGATACTATTAAGTCTAGTCCTAACTATTTTGATGTTCTATCTCAATTCATACTTATTTTTAATATCCATTCAGGCGACTTATGTTTGTCTCTCCAATCTCTTCCCAATAGGACAGATACACACCTGCTACATATCAGTAATTACTGATTGTTCTGATATTGGAAAGCCCCATTGTGAAAGTTTCATTCAAAATGTTTATAGTAATACAAGGTTTACTAAAATTTTCCCTTATAATTACATTTTGTTGTTTAAGGAAAACCCTGAAACACCACCGTGACCAGTTAAACATCCTCTATCAAGCTCATGCCTTGGGCCTGTAGAAGAATGGTGCCTAACTGTTGTGTTTTTGTTCTGTTGCCACTTTTGCAATTAGGGCAACAAAGAGGGGACTGTTGCACCTGGGTTATGGCCCCTATTATCCCACATACACCTTACATTGTATCCCTGGTCTATAATACTGTGATACTGCTATTTTACACTAACATGTAGATTTAGGCACCCATCATATAAGCATGGGTGCCAGGAATGTGCTTTGCTGCTAATATTTGCTAATGTGTACATCCTTTATAGGATTAGATTATGCATGATTATTATACCTCACTGTAATGCATCATGTTTGTCTTTTACATATATTCCATGTATAATCTACCTAATTACTGATATGATGACTCTGAGGGATCATCAGTGATTACTTTATACACTATGGCCAAGATAGTCAAAGGGATTGTGCCTGGTGCAGCAGTGTTGTGCTGGTGCAACCCCACTTTGCGCCCCGGCAGGATACTGAGAAGGCTGCATGGTGCAGTGCAAATCTTGATGTGCTGGGGCACAATGCTAATGTATGTGGCACGAATGCAGAGGGCATGCCCATGCATATGTGGTTCATCCCGATATTCAGCCTGGGATGTGTGGTGCATATGCTGGCACAACTTTGCACTGCGCTGCATGGGGGACTCAAAGCTGAGCCACAGAAAAGATGGCACAACTCCTGGCCACCAGTAGGTGGGCTGCAGTATTGCAGGGCATGACACAACAGCCTAGGCAAAACACCATTGGCAAGCACACACACATCCCTGGTGGTCAAGTGGTCCCCTTCCCGAGTCCCCGAGGAATGTAAAACAACCATCCCTGGTGGTCTAGTGGAATCCCCCCTGCCCCCAGTCATGATCGTGGTAATCCTCCATATGGAAAAACCCTGGTGATCTAGTGGCACCCCTACTCACACTGAACTCCTTACCCACCCCTCTCCCCCATCATTGGTGGGTGGCTGCAACCTGCTCACATACTGCCCAGCTGCCCACTGAATGACAGGTACAGTATGGGCTGTAAGCCCATTGGTCCACAGTGTGGACCAATAGGCTTGCAGTGCATACTGATTAGACAGTCCCAATTATGTGAATTAAGTCATTCACATATTTGGGACTATCTAGTATAATATACCCTGCAAGCCTATTGGTCCACACTGGGGACCAATGGGCTTAGCCTATACTGTATCTGTCATTTGGTGGGTGGCCGGTGATATGGGTGGGTCACAGCCATCCTCGATGACGGAGAGTGTGGTGGGCAAGGGGTTCAGTGTGGGTGGAGGGGGGGGTGCCACTAGATCACCAGGGCTGTTCCATATGGAGGATTACCATGATTGCAGCTAGGGGTAGGGGGCCTCCACTGGATCACCAGGGAAGGTTGTTTCACATTACTCAGGGATTCAAGTGGGAGGGGGGACCACTTGACCACCAGGGATAGTCTTTCAGTACAATTTTCAGGGATTTGGGGACTCCAGAGGGGGGACCAGTAGACCACCAAGGCTTGATCGGTATACATTGAGGTGATCGCGGCTACAGGCAGGGGGATCCCCAGGATCCCCACTGCACACTTCATGCTGTGCAGGCTGCCAGGTCCAAGTTGCCAGGCAGCCCTGTGCAAGGCATGCAAATGGGGCCATAATGATATACAAATGGCCCCATTTGCACCTTGCATTTCTTATGGCCTCATTTGCATGCCCCCTGCTGAATATCACGGGTGATGGACCTAGTGCAACGGCACTAGTGCATCCCCATGCTCCTTCTCTGTGGCTTGCGCTGGTGCAGTGCCACTGTGCTATGTGCAGTTTGTGTGCTGACCTTGCCATATTCAATGGTGTTGTGCCATGGCACATCACCGTTGAATATCACCTGATCCTGGCCCTGGCACAGTCCAGTTGAACTGCATCCAGGCTTCACCACTGCCAGGCACAGTCTGAATATCTGGGCCTATATCTATCTATATATATATATATATATATATATATATATATATATATAGTATATTCTCATATGATCATAAGTAGTAGTGTCCAGTCAGCACTTCTCTTTGTCTAAGCAAGCTGACAAAGGGAAAACCTTTGCTATGTCTTTATGTCTTATACATAAGCAAGAAATGCCATGTGTAATAGAGTCCAGTCAGCATTTCTTTTGTCCAAGCTTCATGCTGACTGAAGCATATTCTTTGTCTCACATTATACTCATTAACAATTCTGTCTTCTAAGTCATTATCCAATACATAATGTTTCTCATATCTGTAACTATGAGGTAATCTCTGTTGCTATATTGTTATCTGTAGTATATAAGTTTGTGTAACCTTGCTCCACTTGGAGAGAACATGATCTAGGAGAGCGGAGATCCTAGAAATTCTGGAGATTATTTACATTCTTTAGGAGAGTGGTGAGAAACCCATCTTCCTTGTGATTTTCTCTGTCACATGCTTGGCATAAGTAGTACAATAAATCTTTATTAGTACTCTGCTTGTCTACGAATGTTTCTTGGCAGACTCCAAAGACATAAGAATCTGTATCATTATTATTATTATTTGCCTACTGACTAAGATTGTTTAGGCAACACTATAAAAGCTTGCTAAGCTCAGAGTGGACAAAGCAATGGGACCTGATGGCATACATCCCAGGGTACTAAAGGAGCTAATGGTGGAACTAGTAGAGCCATTATCAGAACAGTTTAGTGAGTCTCTGAGCACAGAAGAGGTCCCAGAAGACGAGAAGGACTCATGTGATCCCGCTCAACACGAGTGGTAGCAGGGAGGAGGCAGGGAACTACAGACCAGTCAGTCTTACCTGAGTAGTGGGCAAGATTACGGAGGCACTCCTCAAGGAAAGGATAGTGCAACACCAGAATCCATAGGAGCATAGGATCCAAGACAGGACGGGTTTACAACAGGAAGGTCCTGTCAGACTAATCACATAGATTTCTTTGACAGGGAATCCAGAGTGATGGACCAAGGGGGACAAGCTGATGTCACCTACTTGACTTCAGCAAAGCTTCCAATACTGTTCCACATAGAAGATGGATTAATAAGCTGGGTAGGCTTGGGGTGGGTCAGAAGTTGGTCAACTGTGAGGCAAATTGGTTGGCGGGCAGAAAACAGACAGTGATGGTAAATGGTATACAGTCAGAAGAGATGCAAGTCACAAGTGGGGTACCTCAAAGATAAGTCCTGGGGCTAGTCCTCTTCAATATCTTCATCAGTGATATTGCAAATGGACTGAAGGGTAAGGTTTGTCTGTTTGCAGATGACACCAAGATCTGCAACAGAGTAGATGATCCAGATGTGGTGGGCAGAATGAGAAGAGATCTGGATAAACTGGCAAAATGGTAGGAATAGTGGCAAATGGGGTTTAATGCAAAGAAGTGCAAAACCATGCACAAAGGGAAGAGAAACCCTGAAGCCACCAATAAGTTGGGAGGGGAGCTGCTGGCAATCACTAGGGAAGAAAGAGACTTGAGCAGCATCATCATCATCACAGATGGCCTGAAATCATCCAAGCAGACCACAAAAGCAGTAGGTAAGGCTAGAGGGATGCTGGGGTGTATTAATAGGGATATCACAAGTCTTAAGAAGGAGGTAATAATCTCTCTTTACAAAACACTGGTTAGGCCCCATCTGGAGCACTGCATCCAGTACTGGAGGCCGCACCAACACAAGGACATTAACAAAATGGAGGCAGTCCAGAGAAGGGTGACCAAAATGGTGCAAGGACTGCATCAGAAAACATATGAGAACAGATTAACAGAGCTCAATATGTATACCCTAGAGCAAAGGGGGGAGAGAGGTGATATAATCAAAACATTCAAACATCTTAAGGGCATTAACAAAGTGAAAGAGTCTAACATGTTTCAATATAAGAAAAATAGCAGGACAAGAGGACACAGCATGAGATTAGAGGGAGGCCATTTAAGGGGGAATGTGAGAAAGTTATTTTTCACAGAAAGGGTGGTGGATGTATGGAATGGCCTACCTCAGGGGATCCACAATGGGTCATCAACAAAATATTTGTTGAATGACCCGACAGTGAAACCGGCAGGTCGACTGCATTTTGCAGTCAGCTGCAGCTTTGCAGATGCAACAAGTGGTTTTAAAGGGGCTTCGCCCCACTGAAGACTCCCACATTGGGGCTGCACCCCAACTCCCACTTAGAGTTCTCAACTCCTCAGTCAGAGCTGTGTCAGGGGGGTACAGGCCCCCCTACAGATAGTGCTGGGTGCCAGCGGGTTCCCTACAGTGACATGGCACTGTTGTCGCTGTAGGGGACTCCGCTGTTGACATGTCGATGTCGGGGATGTATACCACCTCAGGAAGTGGTGTATATGAATACAGTGCAGGGCTTCAAACAGGCATGGGATAGGCATAAGGGAGCAATACGGATGAGTATGAATAGATAGGCCATTGACAGAGTACAGGCCTATGGCACATTCATAAGGTAGAAAAAATGGGCAGACTGGATGGGCCGTGTGGTCCTTATCTGCTGTCAACTTCTATGTTTCTATGTATCTTACTGAGTGATCAAATTGGTGAAGTCTGGTGTGTGGTAGCACTAACATGTGTAGAGGTTATGGAACCAGCCTGAGGCTCCTACATGACATGGAGCCAGCCCAATGTAGACAGGGAGATACATTTTCTGACATTCTCACCCTTGATGATGACAATTGGCTCATCTGTAAGGTTGTAGCATTTATGGAATCCTGTGTCATTATATACAGCAGACAAGGTGTTTTCTGGGAAAAGACCTGAAGAACACAGAACAGGGGATCCCATGGCAATACCAACAATACCTTGTGGTAGTGGTTAACCTAAAATCTTGGCAATTATTTCCTATTCCCATGTATGAGACAATATGGATGTTAATATCTCTGCTTAAACAGAAAAATTAATAAACATGAAGTACAAAAAACATTTTGGCATTAAAAATCATCTCTGTCTTAGGAGGCATGGTGACTGAGTCCATAGCGGCAAGTTGCCTCTGGGGCGGGGGGGAGTCAAGTGACAGTTTGTTTAAAGCAAAGTTTGCAATGGCTTTGAGGTATCAGAAAATCCATGTCAGCAATCACTGATGGTTATACATCAGGCACCAGGTAGAATGTGACAGTAGGTTGCTGTGAGCCAAAATGTAGCTTGAGCTGGATGGCACCTATGATAGTACCGTAACAGTGTTTTCTGTGAGAATGTACTTCAACTCAACTGGAAAGACATGAGGTGACTGACCAAGAGCTGTTGTTTATGATGTGGGTGTTAATGACTGAGGTGTCTGCTCAGGTATAGATCAAGGCATGCGTGGACCAGTCTCTTATGGTCATGGAGATGTAATTTGGTAGAAGTGGTGATCTGACAGGTATACCTGCTCCTAGAAGAAAGATGGTGCTGAGGTTGGTTCTTGGAGTTGAAGGATGCTACTTGCGTGTGTTGAGAGAGTCAGGGGGCAGTCAGTTGAAGCGTTTCCCTGATTCTGTGAGTACTGGCATTCATCTTGCTGGTAATGATGCTCTTGGTGTCTTTCAATCCTGTTAGCCCCATTGCCATACTGTAGCTTTTCACAGACTGTAGCAGTGTGACCTCTGAATCCACTCCACTGGCAGGTGATGGGCTCTGATGAAGGTGGTGATTAAGCAGGTGGTTGCCGAGGTGATTGCAGAGCTTTGATGGATGCAGCAAATTTAGGCATTGAGCTGAGCTGTAAATTATTGATGGACATGATGAGCTTGTCTATCATTGTTTATTGCTGCTGGATTTTTATTTTGTTTTTTATTGACAAGGTAAGCACACTAGATAAATAAATGCCTATTTGCAAGCCTTGGAGATTACAAGATGTACAGGCTTACAATATTAAACAGTGAAAAGACAATAGCATACGGGTAAAGTCATTGTAAAGTAAAGATCATAGCAAATACAACAGTATATGCATATAATATAAATGTATACAATCATGTTACTAAACATACCAGGCAAAGTACTAGAGCCCTCCAATCTCAGGAGGGAGAAGAATGCATGTTGTGCATAAAGCCATTTATGATGCTTGAGACTCTTGCACATGGGTGGCATGGAACATCGCTATGGATTCCTGAGCAAGTCATGTAGTTTGAACAGTGTCTATCCAGGTTGTCAGCTTCTGCTTGAGAAATTTAGAGGGCTGCATGGTGCATTCCTTACCTGTTGTTCAAGTAACCAGGGTGGATGTTCTTGGACAAATTGATCCTTGAAAGTTGCATACAGCATGATAGCATGGTAATTTTTCCTTTAACTTGTTCTAGAAGTGCGTTGAACCAGGAAATGGCAGTCTTTCTTAGAAGCAAACATAGGCAAGAAGAAAAAGAAGAATCAGCATTTATATAGCACTTTTCATACACAATGTATCCCAAATCACTTTACAAGCAATGCTTGACTGGTAGTGAGGTGACTGAATGTGTAGTGGCGGCCAAATCACACATCAACACCCACACACAGCCTGGACAATTGTGTGAACTGTTTTTTATGGGAAGGGGAATATTGGCCAGGACACCGGGGAAAGTTTTCTGCACTTTTGGCAGGGGGCACTGCTGACTTCCTGTCGGGTGGGCATTCTGAAGTGAAGGTGCAATGATGTCCCAGGTGGAGAAGACTACCTCCCTCCCTACCCAGGTAAATCCTGAGGCAATGGCAACAGCGAACATATTACATGGAAATAATGCTGATACAAGCAACAAATGTGCTTCAGAAAGTGTTAAAGAAACCAATGCAGTTGTGAGTGAAAAATTGCTGGCTCAGGCTGAACACGCACCAGGTATGAAAACACTCACAGAACAAGACTACATTCCAAAGAGAATACTTACTATATCTGCTAAAAATGGAGGTGAATAAATGGGAGGTTACCTGCAGCAAACTCACAATGGAGGTGACTGTTTCAGAAGAAGCTCGTTCTTCAACATCACGGAATCAACAGGCGCTGATGGGAGAACCACGGTGGAGCCTGCTGAAAGAACAACTCAAGGTACTGTTTTTAAATATGGGGCTAATAATACAAATGGTGTACCAACAGGGGTTGTACAATCCCAACCAGAAGAGCAGAACACAACAATAGTGTCAACAAGAGTACCAGGGGTCACAGAAAGTATGGTAGTAACAGAATGTGCTGAAAATGTCTCAAACAGCTCAGAACAGCTAATAGCGAGAGAAAGAGAAAATTTAATGGATGATATAAGCATTTATGGCACTAATCTATAGATGGAGGGTACTCACTCTGCCTCCATTCCAGACTATAATGCTAATGTTTCTGCCTCAGGTGTGACAATCGCAGAGGCACTACAAAATGCAGGTTGGGTTATGCCAGATAAAAATCAGCCATGGAAAACTCCTGAAATTGAAGCCCCAGGGTGTGAAGAAGAAACGTGATACAACATAGATCCAATGGATCTTCCTGCTACCTTGAACATAACTCCAAATCCTGTTTACATCTCCCAGTGGGATATAATAATACTCCAGACTCGCAGCAACCTAATGAGACTGAGAGCATGGACTGTGACACCCCATTTCAGATGAAGCAAATCAACAGGGGGCTGACCCCCCCAGCCCTCAGAAACAGCAAATGATAACAATAATACAAGGGCTGAGTTTAATAACAGTGCACAACAGACAGCATGCCCTAATCCATGAACTTATCCAGGGTTATTCCACACACACCCAGAACAGGCTAAATGATGCAATACAGTCCACATTAGATAGAGAAGGCCTAGAAATCTTTTCAGACCATATTTATGTTGGATGAAAACTAAAGAAAATTTGGAATTCTTACCAACTGAAATATATGCTTTAATCCATACATCTGGAGATTTGAACTTTGACCTAAGTTTTAGGACAGCAGCTGGTTTGGAGAACTTTTGGCAGAGATAACAACTAGTCAAATATACCCCCTTATGGTCACCTTTCATCGCCATCCCGTTATTGAAGCCTGCTGTTGGGATGGTCACTGTCCAATTTAAGAATGAAGGGGTTGCAGTATCAGATATACTACATTGAATGACAACAAAATGGATGGTATTAGCTCCTCCCGACCCTATTATAGACTCAGAACAACTCTGGACTTGGGGCTGGTGTATAAGAGTAAGACTTCCACAAATTAATGTGACAATACAACATCTTCCCAGTTGCTTCTACCTTGGAAAAGATAGAGGTTTCATTTTCTACTCAGGCCAACCAAAATCTTTTTTCAGATGTGGTGCATACACACATCTGAACAGTGCCTTCAAAAAACTAAAATACTCTCTTTGTGCTAGAATCAGACATTCAAGCATTAACTGTCCAAACTCTACACATTGCAATCTGTGTGATGAGAATACACACACATACAAAAATTGTCTATAGGCATTTCAAAATATCCACCTCAGAACCAGAAAGATCAGGACACGGTGTTCACTACAGCCCAGCAACAGTCAGCTATGAAACCTCCTCCAGCACCAAGGCAAGAAAGTCTTTCAGACATTCTGGTTAACATAGATGAGAATCCCTTGCAACCTGGAGATACTATCCAAACCCAAAATCAGGCATCTTCTGACACATTGACATCTCTAACAAAGTTTCCAACAGCATCCACCTCTCTTACTGCCACCTTAATAAGTATGCCCTCTACTTCTGAGACCTCTAACACAGATACTACATCTATTCCAGAAGTTTCTCACTCAGGCCAAACCCAAAAGCAAGTACAGGCGCTGCCCCCTCCTGAGTAGACCCCATGGAAACAATAGAGCTCCTGAAGAATTACAAGAAGTCAAGCAAATAGGAACACCTTAGGAATTAAACTGTGTCTTGAAGAAACCCTACAGCTGGGTGGCTGGGTGCAGGTTGAGTGGCTTCCTTGGGAGGGTGCGGGGCAACTACAGCTGAAGAGTGGCAGGCCCCGCTCCCTAGGGTTTACCTGGTTGATGGCCGGTGTGCCTCCTATTGGAGGCTCGTCTAATTCAGGGGGCTGCTTTTCCCAGCCAGGTCATTGAGTTGTCTATAATGGGGGGGGGGCACTTATGTTGGATGTGCCTTTATTCCTGGACCATGGATACTGAAATACTTCTATGAGGTGTCATTGACTGCTCCACTCCTGCTTTTTAGTTTCTGGTGGGGAGGTGGTGAGAGTACCTCCTGATAAGTGGTTTGAACATATTCATAGTTTGGAAGAAGTGCCAGAGTGAGAGTCTGGTATTCTAAATGAACATTATCAACTGGCTAACTTGGGGTGAGAGGCCCAGCATAGCAACTTTTCATTTGGATTAATGACTGAACTGCTATCTTGCAGATACTGTTTATTCTTGCCTGAACTGTGGGAGTTTTATTGTTTGTTATTTTTGCATGGGAGTTTTATTTTTATTTATTTTGTGGATAATGGGAGTTGGAGTCATGGCTTGCCTGTATGTGTTGGATCAATGCTCTCCCTGTCAAGTGCTACTCCCACTCTGAGCTCTGAGACCTCTGCCCCTATAACTGTCCTCCATTGCCAGCAGCAGTGTATGGCTGCTGTAGAGCTTTGGAGATAGTGGGTAGAAGATGGAAGGGGGGCACAGACCCTGGTGGGGAAAGCCGAGCAGCTGGATTAGAGTAGTGAGGTCCAAGAGACACCCTGGGGCAAAATGGGTCCCAGAACGAGGTTCTCCTTGCCTGGTACCCATACCCAAGGGCTCCGCTGTTAGAGGGATGGTAGACTGATTGGTCCTGGTGTCTCATCCAATTTAGTGATGTTGTGCAATGCCAGGTCAATTAAAAACAAAACAGCTACTATTGCTGATCATGTTAGGTCAACAGACCTGGCCTGAATCATCAAGACCTGACTGAATGAAAATGCTGGCCCCATTTTAGAGGCAGTGATTCCAGCCAGGTTCTCAGTGATACATCAATCAAGGTCGGATCGCAGGGGCGGGGTAGTTGTAATTTGTTTTAGCGTGTAGTTGGACCTTGTCATTGTGCCAGTTGAGGAGACCAGGTCCTTTGAGTGTACGGTGGTCACAGATGTGAGGTGCAAGATTCTTCTCATCTACCATCCACCAGGGGGTGAAAAGCAGTTCCTGCTGGAAGTCGTGGACTTCGTTGTTGACATGGTGTTGGAGTCACTTAGATTGACGGTGCTGGGTGACATCAATGCCTGGATTGATGATGAACTCTGGCAGTTTGGTCAAGATTTCCTCCAACTTATGAACTTATTGGGCTTCAGACAAGTAGATGCCTCTGCGACCCGTAATCACAGATACTCTTTATATCTGGTCTTCCTCCTGGGGATGGGGGCCTCCAATTTGGTGGTGGAACCAGTTGAATGGTTGGATCACCACACTGTAAGATTCAACTTCCATGCCTGCCCCATAAGCCTGCCCCTGTGGAGATAGTCCGGTACTGCCCTTTGAGGGGGCTGACCCCAGATGGCCTATTGGCAGTCCAGGATCTATTGGGATTACCATGTGCAAGCGAGGATCCGGAGAGCCTGTTACAAGCTTTTAATGGGGCTGTAGCAGGTGCTCTGGATGCTGTAGCTCCTGTCCGAGTTCGTCCCATCACTCTTCACCCTCAGTCCCCCTGGTTTGATAGGACCTTGAGGGAGTTGCAGTGAGCTGGACTAAAGTTGGAGCATTGTTGGTGGAAATCGTGCCTTGAGGCTGACAGACTTAGATTGATGGACCATTATAGGGACTGTAAATCAGCAATCTTTCATAAGAAGGCAGAGTTCCTGTCTGGAGAGATTGCTGCAGCTCAGAACTGACCAGCTCAGCTCTTTTGAACTGTGGACAGACTTTGCAATCCAGCCTTTCTGCAGGTTTGGTGAACTTTTTCACAAGAAAAAATGTGATGCGTTTGCTTGGTTATTTGCTGATAAGGTTGCCGACATCAGGTTTGAGATCCATTCAACTCACTCTATGGGGAGTGGCAGTGGTCAGTGTGAGGTTGTGACTCCTCAGTTCTGTGGGATGGACTTTAACTGACTGGAGATCGTGCAGATTGTCCGAGGTTTGCGGCCGACCTGCTGTAGTTTGGACCTGGGCCCAACATGCCTTTTGATGGGGAGTGTTAATGTCATCAGCCCAGTCTTGGAGGAGATAGTCTGTAGTTTGTTAGTCAGGTGAGTTTTCGGACTCCCTGAAGGAGGCAGTGGTGATGCCCCTCCTTAAGAAAACTTCTCTTGACCCGGATTGTCCTGCCAACTACAGACCAGTCTCTAACCTCCCATTTGTAGGAAAGGTTATTGAGAAGGTGGTTGCACTGCAATTGGAGAATCATCTTACCATTCATGATATCTATGATCCTCTCCAGTCTGGGTTTCAGAAGAGCCATAGCATGGAGACTGCCCTTGTTCGGGTGCTCAGTGACCTCCTAATGGTGAGAGATTGGAGGACCCATTCCATCGTGGTCCTCCTTGATCTCTTGGTTGGTATTTGACACCTTGGACCATGGGGTGCTGCTGAAGCACCTGCAGTTTATCTGTGGCCTGTCTGGAATGGTCCTCAGGTGGTTCCATTCATTCCTCACAGGCAGGTCTCAGAGGCTTGTGTCAGGGATTTATTCCTCTGGAACATTCTCTCTGCCATGTAGGGTACCACAGGGCTCTGTGCTGTCCCCAATGTTGTTTGTGGTGTACATGCTGCCATTGGGGGACATTATAAGGAAGTATGGGCTGGGTTTTCATTGCTACACAGATGATACTCAGCTCTGCTTGTCCTTTGTGCCTGTCCAGGATAGTGTGATCTAAGTGCTTAACAACTGCCTCACTGAGATACAGAACTGGATGAATGCCAGCTGGCTGAAGTTGAATCTTGACAAGACTGAGGGTTTGGTGGTGAATCAGTGTCACAGGATAGGGAGGTTGGAGGCAGGTAGTCCCTCCGAGCTTTGGCTTGGGGGTTGCTGGCTACTGACCTCCAAACAGGCACAGAATCTGGGTGTTAGATTTAACAATGAACTGATGTTTTATTTGCAGGTGTCAGCCATCGTCAAGTTCTCTTTTTATCATCTGAGGAATATCACCCGGATTAAGCACCTTGTTCTATCCAGCGACCTTCCAACACTGATCCATGCCTTGGTGACCTCATGTCTTGACTACTGTAACTCCCTGTACCTAAGGCTTCCGGAGGTTGATATCCACCACCTGCAACTGATGCAGAACTCTTTGGCCAGGTTGTTGACTGGGCTTTCTTGATCAAGTCACATTACTCTTGTGCTGTGTGAACTGCACTGGCTGCCTGTTGAGTGGTGGATCACCTTCAAGGTCGGTTTGCTGACCTATAATGCCCTACATGGCCAGGGACCTCACTACCTGCAAGATCTTTTGTGTCCCTACTGCCCCCTCTGACCACTACACTTGGCCGACAAGGGATTGCTAGAGGTTCCCAGAGCTCATGTTTATGTCTGTGGCCTCTACCCTGTGGAACTCTCTACCTCACTGGATAAGAGAGTGCCTGACAGTGGAGAGCTTCAAAACTACCTTAAAACATACCTGTTTGAGCTTGCCTTTGGTGTTGATCTCTGAATTGTTTATTTGATAATGTTGGGTTTATGTGTTTTACTTATTTATTGTAATGGGTGCTACGATCTCAGTAATAGCACCTTCTTTTAAAAATAAAGGCTGATTGACTGATTGATTGATACAGAGAAAAAACAGATACACCCCCTTGGCTAAAAGAAAACAATGGGCAGAATCAGAAGATGATTCAGATGTATCATCGGTGTTATCATCGCAACCGGAGGCCATGACAGATCCAGACTTAGTTTCCAGTGACTCGAAGACTTCAAGTAAAAAAAAAGTCTAAGTTGAAGTCGCCAGGTAAGGTGGGACAAAAATGGTATACCAACCCCCCTCCCCCATTCCTTTTCTAGTAAGTTATGGCCAGCAATTTCTCCTGTGGTTCCCTTAATGTGAACAGCATAAAAAATGCCAACAAAAGGTGTACTACCTTTTCAATACTAAGGGACTTAAAGCTACATGTGTATTTTCTACAGGACACCCAATAACATTCTATTAAAGAAATGCAACAAAGTTATTATTGACTCTGAACATATCTTGATGTGGGGGTTGAGGATAAAAGTGGTCTTGCACACCATGGACACTGGTTTAGCCCATTTATCTAATTGTTTTTTTCTCAGAAAAGAGAGGGGTGTTCTTCTGTGTTGGTGAACCAAAGGCCTGCTATTGAGGTGGTTTTACCATACACTTAAGTAGTTTATGTGATAAACTCAGGTGTACCCTCTGTAATTAGCTTGGGCACACAAATGAATGTTGCACTAAATACCCACAGTGTAATCTGTGTGACTCGAGAGGGCATACATATACTAATTGCCCATGGGCAGCACATAATCAGGAACAGCAGATGGGTAGCAAAGAACACATGGCTAATTGTGGCCAAGGTGCAATGTTCCTCCAACCCAAAGGGTCCAGTAGCAGCCCAAGTCTCTAGACCACCCTTTTCTATCACTGGGACTGACCTTCCAGTGGCGACACCAACCACTGTACAAAGCCTGCTTGCTGCATTAGAGCAAGCTTCTGTAATTTAACCTCTTTAGCCCACTTATATAGAACCTTATACCCCTGAATGGGTTGCCCAAGAAGAGACCTCAGACCCTTCTGAGGTTCCTGTAAGCATACAACTCCAGGTAATGGACACTGATAATGACATGCCTCCCCCATCTCCCCCTCACCCCAGCAGAAGAAAGCAGATAGATGAGATTCTGTAAGAGACAGGATAGGAAGCCCCCTCCTCCCAATGTATCCAAAACCATGGCTCTTCAGATAAAAAACAAACTTGAGCACTACAGGATGCCATGACTATGTCTGGAGGTGAGTCTGACACCTCCTCCCAGGGCTCCTCACAAACAGGTCTGACTGCTGATGTAGAACCCCAGAAACACACCCCATCTCCTGAAGATACTTCTGGGGACATTAAAGGGAAGGAACAAGTGAAGAAAAAAAAGTCAGACACTGTCAAATCTAATATAGAAAACCACCCTGATGACTTCTCTTTTCACAGCATCCTCCTTAGCCTTAAACATGAGTAATACTAATAGTATTAGAAGTTCAAGAAAACAAGGGGCAGTATTTTCCCACCTTATTTCATCCAGCTCACACATTTTCTTTTTATAAGACACCAGATTGCATTCCATTCCGGAATTAACTAAACCTGTCAAAGCATGGTACGTGGGGCTCTCCTATTAGTCCATTGGCACTGACCCATGTTCTGGATTAGGACAACTGTTTAAGGCATTGGATTTACATCTAATAAAGTCGATTGATTTGATACCTAAAAGGCTACTGATTTTAGATACTATGATTAATACTGCTTACCCTTACAGAAATATAGGTGTGCTGAGTACATGCAGAATGCATGCCACATGTTTAATTCTGCAATGTTTGCATGTGGTTCGCATACACAAAGTGATCCTAAGCAAACCAGGTCTAAAAAGCAAATCAGGTTTGCATGCTGCAAGCTTGACATGTGCGCAGCAGGTAAGCTGGTGTGAACATCTTCTAAAAATTATATCAGGTTCGCATGTTGCATGCGTGAACATGAGTGCAACAGTTAAGCTGGTGTGAACATCATTTAAATATCTCATCAGGTTTATGTTCTGCCAGCTTGCCATGTGTGCAGCAGCTAAGCTGGAGCAAATCTAACCTAAAAACACACATCAGCTTCTATTTCTTATACTACTGCTAGCAATCAGAGTAATTAAAATACATTTTTATTTGAATTCCATAAAAATTAGGTAAACTCATTAATTCTGATCCTTTTGCAAGTTGTTTAATGGTTTTTGATTTTTGTCATTAAATCACCATTAATTTGTAAAGTATTGTTTGATTACTGCATTAAATGCCTAGGATATAGTAAGTCAACATCCTCCATTCCAGATGTGTGAAGAAGGGCCTCTGTGTTGTGAAGCCTATCCATTTGTTTTGGACCATGTAAATCCCTTATGTATATTTAGTGCTACAAATGTGTTTCCCCATGACTGTTTTATCTCACTTACTTTCCCTTTCTCATTCTGTATTGAGCATATACACTATGCCATGCTTAGCACTCTTTGTGCTGAATAGAGTCTTGGAAGCATGTACCATACCTCACATTTTGTCACTGAAATGAGAAACATGGACACTCAAAATGTGGGATGATGAGGGACACTAATCCACATGATGATCAAGACACATCATGAAACACGGAAATACAGTACCTCAGAACACAATGGATACCATTGCATTAGCACTTGAGAATGAATTTCTACCATCAAGCAGGGGTGCCATTTAGGTAGGATGGAGGGCAGTTGCCGCCAACCCCATATTTGTGCCTAGGTTGTTCTTATGGTGTGGCAACAATGTCTTTAAATTTGGATTTAATCTTTTGCACAATAAGTGCACACCTGGCCTGTGTGTGCTCACTCTGCAGGTACCTTCCAGACTTGAATGTGTCTGTATTGTGTTGTCCACTCTCTCCATTTATTAGAAGTGGAACAATCACATGTGATGTGGATGAGCTCCAGTCAAGAAAGAGCACATGAGCCTTGCAAGTGTGACACTGTCTTTCCCACCACAGAGTAGACAGACTGCACACTACAGTTTGGAGGAGTCAGTGAGCACTGAACTCTCAATAGCAGTGTTGTGGAAGCATATTTCTGTTCTTCTACACTTAGCGAGTCTCCATCTCCCCTGATGGCTGAAGGGGCAGAGGGTGAGCTATAAGCTAACTCAAGGCTAGGCTACCTACTTGCTCTGCAAGCAAAAATAACAGCATGGACCCCCACGGCAGCAAGCTAGGCTTAGCAGCCAGTAGTGACAGTGGTGTGGGTAGCCTTCATAGGCCTTGATCAGTGCAGTGTGGCATCAGCCACAGCAACAACCAAGCAAGAAGCAAGCAACCCAGGTTGGGTGGATTCAGTTGGTGATGTGACTTGTTTGCAGACCATATTGGGGACCTGTGATGGTTTATTCTAGCATCCAGTTTCTGGCAAATGGGGGGGGTAGACTGAAAACTGGGCTGGTGGCACATAATGCAAGGCTGCAGGTTCTGGCCATATGGCTGGGTAAGTAAAAGTAAATAATTTTTTTTACAGGGAGATTGGGGAGGGAGGAAGGACTGAAACATTGATGTGTTTTTCATGTTTCTTAACCTTTGGGTGGCTTCATGACCCATAGAGGATGGGTATTGAATGGAATGGAGTTGGGGAGAAAAATCGGGACAAAGTTCTTTTGGGGGGGGTACACAGAACTTCAGCCAGGAAAGAAATCAGTTATTAAGTGGGTGGGTTTAAACCCACATCTGATGCACTGCTCCGGGGCATATGAAGATGAATCTTATACATTTTAATTTTTCTTGATTTGCATATCACTTTTCAATCAAAAACAAATATGTTGTATGTTTTAGAGATGTTACAGACATTCTAGAGCTGTCCCTTGCATTCACAGACAGTTGAGCTGTATGGCATGCTCAAACTATTGCAGCCCCACTATAGTCGGGCTTATGCCCCCCCCCAGTGAAGCTGACTTCCACATTCCCATCCTCAGGTACATTATGACAAAGGGCAAAGGAGACTGCAGGGATGTGCACCATTGAAATGAAGGGGGACATTAATTTATTACTATTTTATACATTATTGACGGAGAGTTGGAGATTAATGAAGGCCACCGCTTGACTAACAAGGGTGTTGTTAGTAGAATAGTGGGCTTCATTATTCTCCAACTCACTATCATAATGTATAAAATAGTAATAGAAAATAACTCTTCATTTTAGTGGGTATGCCCCAAGACTCTGACCCAAGAACATCATCTCTTACATACTCCTGCCTCTGACTCCATAGTACTGAAGTAAGAGACTTTTTACTTATATCTATACTTGGTGGGTTGTCTGTAGCAGTATGGCTGTACCTGCTACAGTGTGTAAGCATGGGGAGGGGGATGGCCATGTGTGTGTGTGTGTGTGTGTGTGTGTGTGTGTGTGTGTGTGTGTGCTGAGCTACTGCTACTTTTGTGTTTGCACCTTAAAGTCTGTTTGTATGGAAGTATTCAAAACTATGGAGAAAAAATAGTAGGAGTACAGGCCAAGCAGAAAAAAATAAGTAGTTTTGTGGGAAAGTTAGTGTTTTGAGGGTGGGAAGAACCATATGTGTTTCCATTGGTATGTATGCTACAGTTCAATTGTGAAAATGAGATGAGAGAGAAAAGACAACTGTAAAGCATAACAGTGTCTACAAGCATGCTGCATGCATTCAGATGTATTCAGATACAGTATGTATTGAAGGACAAGCGAGCCATATGTGTGCAGACAGTATGGCTTAGTTGTTAAAATCACTGAACTACAAACCAGGAGACTTGGAGACATAAAGACCTGGGTTTAAATCTCCTCAACCCCCACTTGTGTGTGGTGTGGCTCATTCACTAAAAATACCACCAACAGCTTAATCTGGTTCAAGGTCAGTTGGCATTCATCTGTTTTCCCCTCCCCCAGGGCGTGCCTGAAAATTGGTAGGATTTGTCTAGTGCACTTACCCAGTCAACAAAAAAAACAAAAACTAAAAACTAAATAAAGACCAACAAAAATATGCTGCCTCAACACTGCTATTGAGAGTTTAGTGCTCACTGACTCCTCCAAGCTGTAGTATGCAGTATTTCTACTCTGTGGTGGGAAAGACAGTGTCACACTTGCAAGACTCGTGGTCTTTCCTGCTGGAGCTCATCCACCTCACATGCGATTGTGCCACCACTAATAAGTGGAGAGAGTGGGCAACACAATACAGGCACAGTCAAGTCTGGACAGTACTTGCACCATGAGCACACACAGGCCAGGTGGGCACTTATTGTGCAAAAGGTTAAATCCAAATTTAAAGCAATTATTGTGACACCATAAGAACAACCTAGGCACAAATATGGAGGGGGGGCAACTTCCCCCCCCCACCCAACCTAAATGGCACCCCCTGCTTAATGGAAGAAATTCATTCTCAGGTGCTAATGCTAATTGCGGGTTCTGAGGTACTTTATCTCCATGTTTCATGATGTGTCCTAATCATCATGTGGGTTAGTGTCATTGTCCCACATTTTGAGTATCCATGACCTTCATTTCAGTGACAAAATGTGAGGTATGGTGCATGCTTCCAAGACTCTGCTCAGTACAAAGAGTGCTGAGCATGGCCATTGTGTATATGCTCAATACAGAATGACAAAGGGAAAGTAAGTGAGATGAAACAGTCATGGAGAAACACACTTGCATCGCTAAATATGCATAAGGGATTTGCATGGTCCAAAACAAAAGGATATTCTTTACAACACAGAGGCCCCTCTTCATACATCTGGAATGGGGGATGTTGACTGACTATATCCTAGGCATTTAATGCAGTAAGCAAACAATACTTTACAAATTAATGGTGATTTAATGATACAAATCAATAGTCATTAAACAACTTGCAAAAGGATCAGAATTAATGAGTTTACCTAATTTGTATGGGAATTCAAATAAAAATGTATTTTTATGACTCTAATTGCTAGCAGTAGTATATGAAATCGAAATTGATGTGTTTTTTTGGCTGAGATTTGCTCCAGCTCAGCTGCTGCACACATGGCAGGCATGCAGCATGTGAACATGATGTGATGTTTAAATGATGATCACACCAGCTTACCTGCTGCACACATGTCAGGCTTGCAGCATGCAAAACTGATTTGCTTTTCAGACCTGGTTTGCGTAGGATCACTTTGTGTATGCGAACTGCATGCAGACATTGCACAGTTAAGCATGTAGCATGCATTCTGCATGTCCACAACACACCTACAGTATATTTCTGCAAGGGTTTGTATCCAGTGGCACACCAATTACACTTACTTTCCATAAAGGAAATCTTGCCACACAGACTGAGTTTATGATCATCTCAAAAGCCTTTTGGGTTCAAGATACCGTAGAAACTCCAATCAAATTTTCCGACCACAATTTACTACAGTTAAAACTAGCAGGTGACACTGCCACCACACAAGACCCTTGAGTGTGGAAATTAAATTTGCCAGCATTGACAAGATCTGAATTGTCTTATGACATACAATCCTTTATTCAAGGCAGAAAATCTGTGTTAGTCCTATATGACAGTTACATTACTTGGTGGCAGGATACCAAGCAGGATTTATTACGTTTCTTAAAATCAACCGCAAAAACTCGCCATAATGCAAAATACTTTCACTAACTTCAGAATAGAAGAGAGTTGCAAAAACTGCAAACTCTTACACACCAGACGGGTCATGCTTACACTACCCAGATACAAAACATTAAAACCAGTACGTTGTCCTTTCAGCAAAAAGCAAGCTGATTAACTTAATAATCAACAACGGTGTGGCACAGCTGGTAACTCTGGGAATTTATACCCTTGTGCTACCTGCACAGACAGAATAACAACAAAATCCATTGCTAGTTTGTGGGATCCAAGTAGAGACCTGCTATCTGATAATAAAAGCATAATGACAGAAGTTGTTAGGTATGCCTCTAATCTTTTTTTGTCCTCAGGCCATTGATCCCACCCACTGATCCACCTTCTTTAACACACTGACTGTTCCACAGAGTCAATCACCAGCACAGTCCTCCCTTGTGCAGAGTATACAGGCAACTGAAGTAACACTTTCCATCTCCACACTCCTAAAGGATAAAGCACCTCGTCCAGATGGCCTGATGGATGACTTATATAGAATGCTGGGAGATTTGGCCACAGAATTGGCTGTAATGTTCACTGAAATTTTACACACCCAATTGGTCCCATTAACTATATCAGAAGGTCTGCTAATTGACCTGCACAAAAAAGTGGACAAAAAACATGGATAATTGAAGACCTATCAATTTCCTCAATACCGATTTTAAAATTCTTACAAAGATTCTGCATATCTGATTACTACCCCTAGCAAAAGAGGTTATTAGTCAGGCAAGGACCTGTTTCATTCCTGACAGAGAGATCACAAATCACCTAACACTCCTTCAAGAGGCCTTTGAGTGAGGCAACTCGAATCTTATGAGTGGCTATGTCCTTTTCCTCGATCAAACCAAGACCTTTGTCTCCATTAATTATGATTTCTTGTGGTACACCTTAGGCAAATAGGGAGTTCTGCAGACAGTAGTGACATGGATACAGGCCTTATACTGAACAGCCACTGTATGTCTGTTAATAAATAGGTGGAAAAGCCCATTAATTCCCATAAAGAAAGGTGTGCACCAGGGATGCCCCTTAAGTCCTCTTTTATACGTACTTAACTTAGATCCTCTATTGTAAGCTCTTAATTACTCACCACATATTCAGTTCTTAAGATCCACCAAAGGCCCTTTTCCTTTTAAAGCAATAGCATACTCTGATGATCTTTGCATACTTACTTCCAACGCATCATCCGCACAAGAAGCAATCCATATTTGTAACAGGTATTAGGTATAAGGTAGAAGGAACAGGACAGAGAACTGTATCAGTTAAAGCAAAAGGAAGCTGAAAAGGCAGTCAGAACAGCAAAGGCCCAAACCGAGGAAAAGATAGCCAACTCAGTTAAGAAGGGGGATAAAACCTTTTATAGGTACATCAGGGAGCGAAGAAGACCAAGGCAGGAATAATGAGGCTTAATAAAGGGAGGGAGGGTGGGCAGAGGTGACTGTTAAAAGGCAGAGATACTAAACAAATATTTTGCTCAGTATTTACAAAGGAAGAGAGGTACCTAAAACAAACAGTAGAAACACTCTGGATACAGAAGTTGATACCAGCCATTTACAGAAGAAAGGGTTCTGAAAGAGCTCTTAAAACTTAAGGTGGACAAAGCAATGGGGCCTGATGGGATTGATCCCAGAATTCTAAAGAACTAAGGGTAGAACTAGTGACACCACTGACTACCCTCTTTAAAAATCATGGGAGGATGGGGTGGTACCTGAGGACTGGAGGAGGCAGATGTGATTCCCTTCACAAAAGTGGGAGCAAGGCAGAAGCAGGAAACTACAGACCTGTTAGTTTAACCTCAGTGGTAGGAAAATGATGGAATCACTTCTGAAGGAAAGAATTGTTGAGTATCTAGAGGCCAGAGGGCACAGGACCCAAGGCAGCATGGATTCACAGCGGGAAGGTCATGCCAGACAAATCTGATAGATTTCTTTGACTGGGTGACCAAAGTAGTAGATCAGGAGGGCTGTGGACATGGCCTAGCTAGACTTAAGGCATTTGACACAGTCCCACACAAAGATTAATAATCAAGTTAGCCAGCCTGGGAGTGGGTCCCAAGATGACAGCCTGGGTAAAGAATTGGCTGGAGAATAGGACACAGAGAGTAATAGTAAATGGAGTCCACTCTGAAAAAAGGGGTTAGTAGTGAGGTACATGAGAGTTCAGTATTAGGACCGGTCCTCTTCAATGTCTTTATAAGCGACATTGCAGAGGGACTGGGAGGAAAAGTATGTCTCTTTGCAGATGACACAAAGATCTGCAACAGAGTTGATGCACAACATGGGGTGGAAAGGATGAGAAGGGACTTGGCAAGGTTAGAGGAATGGTCAAATGTATGGCAGCTTAGATTCAATGCTAAGAAGTGCAAGGTAATGCACCTGGGAAACAAAAACCCAGGGGAAGAGTACACAATGGGGTGAGATACTAACAACAACAAAATGGAAAGGGACCTGGGGTTGTCATATCAGATGACCCAAAGGTGGGCAAGCAATGTGAGAGGGCAGCAAGGAGGGCTGGGGAATACTGGGATGCATGGGAGAGGCATCACCAGTAGAAAACAAAAGTTATTATCCCTCTGTACAGACAGCTGGTGAGACCACATCTGGAGTACTGCGTGCAGTTCTGGAGACCCAATCTCCCGCAAAGACATAGACAGGATGGAAGCTGTCCAGAGGAGGGCAACTAAAATGGTGCAGGGTCTGCACTGGAAGACATATGAGAGAGACTTAAGGAGCTTAATATGTATAGCCTCGAGGAAAGGAGGGAGAGGGGACATGATAGAAACTTTCAAGTACCTCAAGGAATCAACAAAGTCAAGAGGTAGCATCTTTCAAAAAAGGTGTGCAAGAACAAGGAGCACAATTTGAAGATAGAAGGGGCAGCTCAGAGGTAATTTAAGGAAGTATTTTTTCACAGAGAGGGTTGTGGATGTATGGAACGGCCTTCCAGAGGAGGTTGTGGAGTCAAAAACAGTGGTGAAATTCAAGCATGCATGGGACAGTCATAAGACTATTCCAGGGGTTGGGGGTAGGAAGAAGTAGGCTGCTGGTTAACTAGAATCTGCAGCTTATCCATCAGGTAGGGAAATGGGCAGACTGGGTGGGCCAAGCGGTCCTTATCTGCTGTCAAATTCTCTGTTTCTATGTTTCTATGTTCTATGTATGGATCCTTTTCAGGAGCTTCTTTAAATTTACTGAAGAGGAAAGGGATTGGCTTAGGCACCCAAGCCCTGGAAATCTCACCAATAGAAAGAATCCAGATGAGTATTACATCTTTAAGAATATTAGGAATACAGTTTGGAGGCCCCGTAATGGATATTAACAACTGGACTTCAAAACTGAATCAAGGTAAATATTTGGTCTTCCAGTGGAACAAGTGACAAATGGGGAAACAGAAAAGAATTAAGTTAATCAAAACATTCCTGATTCCTTCATTTTTATATCTCAGATATGTTTTTCCCCCTCCTAGATCCCTGGAAGCAACACTATATAACATTTTCTTCCAAGCAGTATGGGGCAGCTGCTTCAACCCAATGAAATGGAACATCTTGTACCTCCCTCACTGCAAGGGTGGTCTAAATATGGTAAATCTTTTAGTCTTCTTTTACACAGTATTCTTTTATGCACATTTTTATCCCATCCTTTTTAATACAGGAACATTTTGGAGTAGTCTTTGGTTCTCAAGCTGTGAACCTTGGCTTAATAAATGTGACTTGGGCAAATTACGGGTTCTTACTTCTTTGGGATTTTCCCCTGCATATGTTAAGGAATGGTTTTATAAATTTAGAATTTGGAAAATAACTAGTACACATATATTGACGTTACAGAGAAAAGTTTTGTACAAAGCTATCATAGACCAGAGTTTCACAGAATTCATAACATTTCTGGCTTGTCCTCCCCCTCTCCTAGAACAACTGACTAACCTGTATATTTGCCCTTGGATTCTGCCTTAGATGCATGATGTACACTGGCTCATCTGCTATAACCGTTTTAACGTGAAAAGTAATCAGAAACATAAACAACTGGGAGAAAGCCATTGTAGCAGCACCACTTGTCACCAAACACTGGAAATGATGGATCACCTGTTTTTTTTTTTCTTGCTCCTATATACAGGGCTTCTGGCAGTCTTTAGCTGCTATTTGGTCAGCCCCACACTTTTCAAATGTATCCCCAGAAATGTTATCTTGTGAGTCCTACCCTGCTTCTTGGAATATCTGGGATATTAATACTCTGAAAGTGATCTTATATATTGTTAAATGGTACATATAGAATTCCAGATGCCTGTTCACATTACAAAAGAAACATATTTTACATGTTGAATTGATTACAAAAATTACTTTGGCAGTACAAGACATTTCTTTTGCAGAAGGACAACAACTCACACAGGATTGTTTAGATAGGGTATGGTGTAATTGGCCATGGATAACAAAATCCATTGTAGCTATTACTCAAATATTTCACTTTTGTATTATGAAAGTGAGATTCTCCATCCTGGAACTGTATAATTTTGATTTTTTATATGTTTTGGATATTTTCCTTCTATGATTTAGAGTTATTACCTTTTGCTGAGATGGAATCACCTGGTTTTCTTTTTTATCTATTTTTCACAGACTAGTACAGGTAAATTGTACTTGTTTGAATATTTTTCTTGTCTAAACTCCCCTACTCATCCTGAGGGGGAACTGCTGTCTTCCAAGATGGCAGACTCTGCTGTGCAGGGTGAAGAAGGAGATGTGGATGCCAGGATGGAGGTTTGAACCTTGACCGTTTCGGAAGCAGGACAAGATTT
The DNA here is from genome assembly GCA_016271365.2 of Neoceratodus forsteri. NCBI lineage: Eukaryota > Metazoa > Chordata > Ceratodontiformes > Ceratodontidae > Neoceratodus > Neoceratodus forsteri. The sequence goes on along the minus strand of CM057452.1, from coordinate 437,427,241 downwards.
TGATTCGCAAATGGAAACAGATATTGCAAGGACAATGGAGGAAATTTTTCAGTGGCTGATGTAGTTGGAACCTCAGTATTCAAACCACTTCACCCTGAAGCAACAATGCCAGTGTCTAGCACTGTGGAAAAACATGAAAAACAATGGGCGCTATTGTTGGCTTTGCTTGAGGAAGAAGACAAAAAAATTGCTGTGGCTAAGAAAAGTGTGGAGTGGATGATCCCACTCTTCGCAGACTTATACAACATACCTGGAGAAAGCAGTACCAGCTAGGGGTGGATGAAAGTTGTTTGTTTTTCCACCATAGCATAACTTTCACAAAATTTTGCAACATTCACAGATGTTTCTGAATCTCCACCAGTGATGGAGCTGAAATCTTCTGAAAGATTTTTGGCAAAATTTCATGGACGTTCTGCTCACCTAGTTGGCAGGTGTGAAAGAAAGAAAAAAGTAAACTGTCCTGTGGTGCCCCTGTTCAATGCTGCCCCCCAGCCCTGCCCAAAATAAAAAATAATAAATGCCTGGTTCCTTGTTGTCCCTCCCCCACCTGACAACCCACCTGACATTAGTAAAAAAAATTGCCTGAATCCTTGTAAATGGCTAATGGTTCCTCCGCCATCCATCACCCACCTGATATTTAAAAAAAAAAGCATCCCCTGTAAGCCCTGGTGGCTAGTGTTACCTCCCCCCACTCAATCACTCACCAGATCACAACATGTCAATGGTATTCGTACTATTTCCCGACTGATGGAATCCCGACAGTCTCAAACAAATGCCCGACACCTAAATACCGATTTGATTAAAATCCCATCGATCAAGTTCCCATCATTCATTAAGGTAAGGTGAGGGAGACAGGAGTGGGGGATGACTTATTTTCTGACCCCCAAGGGCTGCTTGGTGTTTGTACTGGGTGTCAGGAGGTTTTTGCATGTATTCCACACTTCAAACCCATTTCAAACAGCAACTAAGTGTTCACCAAACCACTTTGAACTGTAAACCATCTCTCTCTCCAAAACATAACATAGCTTCCCTGTGCCAGTAATGACTGTTTATCTGTCTGAAAGCTCAATATGTGAAACCACTGCAAATTTGAAATTCCAGTGTGGGTGAAATTAATTAAGTCAGAAGGTTCCTGTTGTTTGAAGTGGGTTGGGGAGAGACTCAGTCGCACACAAAAGCACTTAGATCTTATGTTAAATCGATGCGGTTACTGCTGATACTACTTGCATGTAAGCAAAGTATTTTGGAAGTGTTAGCCCTGGTCTATGGGTTCTGCCAGACATTGTGCCGTAAGTTCAAATTGTGTAGTTTACTGCTGTGAGAATGAGTGGAGATTTGGATTAGGATTGCTGTCCGAAAAGGGTTTGAAGCTTGAACTGGGTTTTCATGTTTGCAGCACTAGTTTGAAGCACTTGCGTTAGATCAAAGTTAGTGATGTTTGCTGCTTTGATAAACAATGAGCAGAGAGCATATTGTTGGGATTTTGGAAGTCAGCATTTTGCATGTGATGGTGTTTAAGGTGTTGGGATATAGACGTCAGGCAAGGATATGTTGGGATCGTGCCTGTTGTGAAATTATTTTTTAATGTTGGGCGGGTGATGGATGGGGGAAGGGACCACTAGCATCCAGGGATTACGGGGGATTTGGACAATTTTTTAATTAATTTTGGGTGGGTTATCAGCTGGGGAGGGACCACTAGACACCAGAGATTACTAGGAATTGGGAAGCTTTTTTCATTTATCATATTGGAGGCGGAATTTCCGCAAAAGTTCGGAAAAGGATTTCTGAACTTTCACGGAAGCTAAAATCTGACTTTCACTTCAGTTCCACCAGTGAAAGTTTTTTTTCACACACCCCTAGTACCAGCATTACTAAGGATGCACCATTTATAAAACTTGTACAGTCTCCAGTCACCAAAGGGACACCAGGGAATGAACATGTATTGACAAAGGGTGAACCTGACAGAACACAACAAAATGCTTGGTCACCAGAAAAAGCTCTTGCATTGGCTGGATGGTTACAATCCTCAGGGGGAGCATGGATCCCAGAAAACACAGATCCAAAAGTACAACAGTACAGGAGGAGCACAGACAAGAAGACCCTGGGTTTGAGAGTGTGCATCAGGATGTGGTGCAGCATCCCTCGCAACAAGTGACTCCAGTCAGAGTTTCTCTGGCAGAAGGTAATGCTCAGCAACAGAATGAGACTGCAACTCTTGAGTGTAATTCCCTCCAGCAGCAAGCAGCGAGTACAGGTTCTGTATTACAGGACATAGGGTCTTCTTTATTTACTGATGATATGACCAAAGGTACTATGAAACATAAGTCAAAGGAAGGGCAGAATGCTGTCCATAGTGATTTTATTATAGCCTAAAGCCAGGATGACACAAATATGAAGGGGCATGCTAAGGTGCCTCCTGCTCATGCTGATAGCTCTAAGTGGGGACATGAGGGCCACAGAGTCACCTCTGAGGAAAATGAGTAACAGTCTGTGGAATGTACCAGACGGACAGCATATTTGGATTGCAAAGTATTTCAATAAAGGGCCAGGTGTGTCTCAGGAAGACTTAGTATTGAAAGTCCAGCAGCAAGGGGCATCTAGGGCATCAGAACAGAAAGCAGCAGATCTGCAGGCTAGTTCATAGCCAGGCCCACATCCCCAGGAACCCCCTACAAGTGAAGATACTGCTCCTGGCACTTCCTCAGTCCCAGATGAGTCAAGGGGTGATAGCACAGATATTAGAGTGCTAGAGCAGATGGAGGAGTATTCTTCAGAGCCAGACCCATTTATCTAATCCCAGAAGATGCATGTTCAGGTGGTACCTATGCCCTCTTCACCCCCGGATGAATTTGTAAAGGTTAGGCCTAAAGGCAAAAAGAAGAGACTGAGGTTTGGCAGTACTCCCACTCCCAGAGGAAAGAAAAGTGATTTAATGGTACACAAGAGATTTGGAGTTCTGAGTCAAAATAAGGAGTGTGGGGGGGGGACATGGAGGATGAGGAAGGGGCATCGGCATCATCATCTGTGGCCTCCTCGATGCCTGACCCAATCTCAGATCAGCAGGAACAGTCCACTGACATTTCTGACTCAAGGTGTACAAGTGTAACTAGATCATCTGCAAAGATGGGTAATACACCTTGAATGTACTGTACTCCTTAAACTAATTCCATAATGGAACCCTCTCAGCTGTCAACCCTCAATGTTAGTAGTATGAAGAATTATAGTAAAAGACTAGCTACTTTCACCTGTTTACATGACTGTAATGCACAATTCATATTCCTACAGGGCATCAGACTGAAGACGCAGATTGACATTTCTCAGGCATCTAAACTATGGACTAAGGGATTAGCTTTTTGGTACATTGGGCACGAGAGAGGTGATGGGGTGAGAATTCAATTTTGCATAAGACAGGATCCAAATGTAAAACATATAGAAGGGGGCATAGCGGGCACCTTTGCCTAACCCCTTTATACATGTACATTGAACAACCTAAATATCTGCTTACCATATGTTTAATTTGTACTTCCTTATACAATATTTTAATCATTTAGAACAGAACAGACAGAACACCAGGAGAAAGGAGCTACTGGTATAACTAAAACTTCTCTACTGGGACTATGAACTAGAAATCTTGTACTGGGACCTTCAATTTAGGGTAAAAAAAGAGTTAGTGTGTTTGTCAGAGGTAGTTGAAGCAAATTGTTATCTGTTATCTGTGTTATCTGTGTACTTATCTAGGTGCTTGTCACATGTGTCAGAAGGGAATTATCTGTGAAATTAACTAAGCGTAGAAAGATTTGCAAAGTAGGGGGAGTGGCTTAGCTAGAAGGAGCCAGGCTAACATCAGATTTAAGCACTGCCCTAGATAGCTTCTGCCAGAGAACAGACAGAACACCAGGAGGAAGGAGCTACTGGTATAACTAAAACTTCTCTACTGGGACTATATTGCCCTCCTTCCCTCCCCTCCACCCCCCACCCTAAACCAGTTCTACTTTTATTTATAGGCACAGGATTTGACTGACAACAGGGACTCCCTGTTTGGGAGCAGGAAGTGAGTGATCACCGAGCCATCAAAGACTCACCATCCTAGAAGAGCAAGAGTAGCTCTCCGTCCCCTCTCCAGTTGCTGGAGGTCCGACTCTAAGCAAGTAAGAAGACTACTGAGAAATATAGGAACTTCTTGTCTTAGAACAGGAAGATCAGGAGCTAAAAGGGCACAGAGGCAGTAAGTAAGTAGTGGAAGAAAAAGGAAAAAAGAAAAAAGAAAAAAAAGAAAATAAACAAACAGAGGAAAGAGTAAGTATTACAAACAACAGTTAGGGGGCCAGAAAAAAGACATGATGGAAGTGGTTCAGTGCAGTGGCTGTGGAGCAGCAGTCTTCTGGGAGGCATTCTGGAGGATGCAGTGTTGTCCCATCTGCAGGCACCTCTCTGGGCTGAGGGAGGAGGTTGTTCATCTCCAGACTAAGTTGCCAGGATTTGTGGGACCTCCTCTCCCACCCAGGGACTACCAGGGTCACTACTGTTGCCTCAGAGGTTGCTAAGAAAGAGGAGCAGTTGAGCCACAGTGGGCTCAGGGAGGGTGAGGGTGGTGGAACAGAGGTGCATCCCCTCCAGTTGTACCTCTCTACCATTTCTGTGCTGTTCTGGAAAAGTGTGGTTCCTCTATGGAGGCACCCACAGTGGAGACCAAGGAGGATGCTGGGAACTTCCACAAAGGAGACCCACAAGAGAGTGGCATGAGACCCCACAGGGGAAGGAAAAAACTCCTGGTGGGAGACTCCATAGTTAGGAAGGTAGAACTGGGGGAGGAAGGGGAAAGGGAGGTAAGGTGCCTGCCTGGTGCCATGGCTTGGGGGGACAGGGAGCGAATCCTCAGGATCACAGGTGCAGTTGCACAGGGGAGGGAGCTGGATGTCATTGTTCACCTAGGGACAAATGACCTGGCTAAGAAAGGGATCAGAGCAGTGCAAGAAGCATTTGTGGAGATGGGGGAGGGGCCTTAGACAAATAGCACACACGCTAACCTTCTTGGAGGGGCTGCATGTCTATGGCACAGATGAGGCTAGGGTGCTCCACACCCTGGGATTCAATCAGTGGTTGAAAAGCTGGTGCAGAGCTCAAGGATTTGGCTTCATTAGGGACTGGAGGTCCACCTGGATGGATGCAGGCCTATACTGGCATGATGGTCTGCATCTGTCCAGGAGGGAAACCAGGATCCTAGGTGATAGGTCTAAATACTTCATTGGCAAGCATTTAAACTAGCCAAGGAGGGAGGCACTGGAAAGGAGCAGGGAAATCCTAGCCCCCCAAAAATCAGGGTACTAAGTGAGGTAGACACCAACATAGAGAAGTCAATAGGGAGAAGTGCAGGGGTAAATGGAGAAAGTGACAAACACAATAAGGACAGAGATGGGGCAAAAAGGGGTAAGGCCATCAAGAAATGGAGGGTAATGAATACCAACACCCATAGTCTGGGCAACAAGCTCCCTGAACTGGTGGCCTTGATGGAAGAGGGATGCCTGGATATTGTAGCAGTCACAGAAACATGGTACACAGAGAAACATGACTGGGATGTTAACATACCAGGGTACACAACCTACAGGAGAGACAGGGAGGGTAGAGGGGGGAGTGGCTCTCTATGTAAGGGAAGGGATAAAAGCAACTGAACAAAAGAGTAAACAGGGAGGAGAGGAGGCACTGTGGGTCACCTTAGAGACTGGAAATGGCACCACAATCTGCACAGGGGTTGTATACAGACCCCCATGTCAGGGGGATGGAATGGACAAGGATATGACAGAAGGCATACTTAGAATGGCACAGGAAGGGGAGATACTGTTGATGGGGGACCTTAATATGCCAGATGTTAACTGGAGCACCTTTGCTGTAGCCACATCCAAAAGCAGGGCCATTCTTGATGCCCTTCAGGTGGCATACCTCAGACAGCTAGTTTTGGAACCTACTCATGAGGGAGCAATCTTAGACCTCATACTCTCAAATGAGGACAGTGAGAAGATCTCAGATCTAGAAGTGGGTAGCCATTTGGGAACAAGTGACCACCAAACAGTGTGGTTCATGATAAACTCAGCTACAGAGTCAAGCCATACAAAAGTGAGGGTTCTGGACTTCAGGAGGGCTGAATTTGGCATAATGGGAGAGCACCTTAGAAAAGCACTTGCAAACAGGCTAGAAGGAGGGGTGGAGCAACATTGGGGAAATATCAAAACTACCATCACAGAGGCAACAAACCTTTGTGTGAAGCAAATAAACAAATCAAAATGAAAGAAAAAGCCACTATGGTTCTCAAAAGAAGTGATGGTGAAGGTTAGGGAGAAAAAGATAGCATTTAGGAAGTATAAGGAAACACAGAAAGAGCAGGACAGAGAACTGCACCAGTTAAGGCAGAAGAAAGCGGGGATGGTGGTCAGAATAGCAAAGGCACAAACTGAGGAAAAGATAGCCAACTCAGTTAAGAAGGGGGATAAAACCTTTTATAGATATATCAGGGAGCGTAGAAAGACAAAGGGAGGGATAGTGAGGCTGAATAGAATGGATGGTGGGTAGGCAGAGAGTGACAGTGAAAAAGCAGGGATACTGAATGAATACTTCTGTTCAGTATTCACAAAAGAGGAAGTGGGGAGGTGCCTAATCCAATTAACAGAAGCACTCTGGAGAGGGGGGTCGATCCCAGTCTTTTAACAAAAGAAAGGGTTCTGAAAGAACTCCTAAAACTGAAGGTGGACAAAGCAATGGGGCCTGATGGAATTCACCCCAGAATTCTAAAAGAATTAAGCAGAGAACTAGACTATCCTTTATAACAAATCATGGGAGGATGGTGTGGTACCTGAGGACTGGAAGAAGGCTGATGTGATTTCCCTTCACAAAAGTGGGAGCAAGACAGAGGCAGAAAACTACACACCTGTCAGTTTGACCTCTGTGGTAGGGAAAGTGATGGAATCACTTCTGAAGGAAAGAATTGTTGAGTACCTAGAGGCCAGTGGGGCACAGGACCCATGGCAGCATGGGTTCACAGTGGGAAGGTCATGTCAGATGAATCTAATTGATTTCTTTGACTAGGTGACCAAAGTAGTAGACCAGGGAGGGGCTGTGGACATGGCCTACCTAGACTTTAGCAGGGCATTTGACTCAGTCCCACACAAAAGATTAGCAATCAAATTAACCAGCCTTGGAGTGGGTCCCAGGGTGGTAGCCTGGGTAAAACATTGGCTGAACAACAGGACACAGAAGGTAATTGTAAATGGAGTCCACTCTGAAGAAAGAACGGTTACTAGTGGGGTACCGCAGGGTTCAGTACTGATTCCAGTCCTTTTTAATGTCTTTATAAGCGACATTGCAGAGGGACTGGAAGGAAAAGCATGTCTCTTTGCAGATGACACAAAGATCTGCAACAGGGTTGATACACAAGGAGGTGTGGAAAGGATGAGAAGGGACATGGCAAGGTTGGAGGAATGGTCAGAAGTATGGCAGCTTGGATTCAATGCAAAGAAGTGCAAAGTAATGCACCTGGGAAACAAAAACCTAGGGGAAGATTACACAACGTGCGGGGGAGGTAGTAACAACAACAAAAATAGAAAGGAACCTGGGGGTAATCATATCAGATGACCTTAAGTTTGGCAAGCAATGTGAGAAGGTGGTAGGGAGGGCTGGGGGGATACTGGGATGTATAGGGAGAGGCATCACCAGCAGAAAACAGGAAGTTGTTATCCCCCTGTACAGACAGTTGGTGAGACCCCATCTGGAGTACTGCATCCAGTTTTGGAGACCCCATCTCAGCAATGACATAGACAGGATGGAAGCAGTTCAGAGGAGGGCAACTAAAATGGTGCAGGGTCTGCAAGAGAAGCCATATGAGGAGATGCTAAAGGAGCTTAATATGTATACCCTTGAGGAAAGGAGGGAGTGGGGGACATGATATAAATGTTTAAGTACCTCAGTGGAATCAACAAAGTCCAAGAGGGTAGCATCTTTCAGAAAAAGAGATTTGCAAGAACAAGGGGACACAATTTGAAGATAGAGGGGGGACGGCTCAGGGCCAATGTGAGGAAATATTTTTCACAGAGAGGGTGGTGGATGCATGAAATAGCCTTTCTGAGGAGGTTGTGGGGTCTAAAACTATGGGAGAATTCAAGAATGCATGGCACAGACATAAGGCAATTTTTGTGGGGGGGGGTAGGAAGAAATAGACTGTTGGTTAAATAGGATCTGCAGCTTATCCTCTTGGTAGGGAAATGGGTAGACTATGTGTGCCAAACGGTCCTTATCTGCTGCCAAAGTCTATTTTTCTATGTTTCTATTTCCCTCAAATTTTCTGGAAAATTGTATTGTTTTAATACTTCCCACATATACTCATATTTAATGGGTTCAAAGGCTGTCTCCTGATCCACTGCATAGATATACCCTTCTACCTTCTTGTTTTAAGCTCCATTTATCACTTCTCTAAGAAAAACTAAGTTATTCCTTATGTCACGTCCCGGGATTCCACAAGTTTGTGTTTGTTTTATTAGCTGATCTGCATATATTGCTAATCTTTGATGCAATACTTTAGCCAAAATGTTATAGTCTTTCGTAAGAAGACTAATCGGTCTCCAGTTTTTCAGTTTTGATCGATCTCCTTTTTTGTATAATAAAATCAAAGTACCTGTGTTCATACTTTCTGTTATCTTATTTTCTTTTAAAATTTGATTGTATACATTTGTTTAGGTTTTTGCTAGGTACTCCACCTATATTTTGTAAAAGGCATTTGGGATGCCATCTATCCCAGGGGCTGTATTATTCGTAAGTGCACTGATCGCCCATCTAACCTCTTACTCCTTTATTTCCCCTTCTATCATTTTAGCTTCAAAATCATGTAATTTAGTAATTTTTATATGCTGAAAGAAGTTTTTATTTATTTCACTCATTTCCTTTTTATATTTCTCCCTTAAAGATTTCTGAACCTGACAGTTTATACTTGCTGTGTCTATGTTTTTTCCCAGTCTCATCTATAACCTCATATAGTATTCTATTCACAGTTCGTTCTTTATTAGTATCATAGGAATTTGTTTGAAACTTCGAGCCCCGAGTTCCAAAATCTTCTTCCATATCTAATGATCTGACTCTATTATATTGATACATCCACATTTCATTTCTAATTTCTTCTATTTTCACATAATTATCCACTTTAGTTTTTGCTTGCAGGGATAATAATCTATGCAGCTTTCCTCTCAAGGTCAAATATATCTTATAGCTGTTTTGTTCCTTAGTGTATGCAACTTCTAATAATAGTTGTTTCATATCTAACTTTATGTCTTCCTACCATTCCAGGGCAGATTCATACAGCTCTTTTACTGAATCCCTAGCCAAAAATAAGTCTTTAATTTTATTTTTGCAACTTTCTTCTGTTAATCTTCCCACGTTTATTTTCCAATACCTCTACCAAAAACAACCTGTTTACCCATACCTATCTCCATCTTCACTCCCATATGATCTGAAAACTCCATTGGAATTATATGAATGTTTTCTACTGCTGTTCCCTTCTGAATGAACCAAATATCTATTCTAGTGGAGGTTGAACCTTTGTAAAAGGTGTGCTCAACCCTAATCCCTTTTGCTTTATATTCATCTATTAAGTTCCCTTTTTTTAGGATATCCTTTAATTTATTAGTGTCACAATAGCCTTTATTTGATTTTCTTCCCCAATCTTCCTTCCCTAAACCACAATTAAAGTCCCCCCCATAGAACAATTTTTGAGGTATGAACTAAATGCTTGACTAAACCCATAATTTTATTCCTAAGGGCTTTCGACTGAGGATTGTAAATGTTAATTATCCTAGTTGCTAGATTATTAAGAATTACATCTAAAATAAAAACCCTCCCAGGAACTAAATTTACTGTTTTTTGGATTTTTATATCTGAAGTTAAAAAAAAACAATCCCTAACCCAGAACATAAAACTTTAACTATTGTCCACCATGACTGCCCCCACATCCATTCCTTCTGTGTCTGAGATAATCTTCTAAAGTGTACAAATGGGTATCTTGAATAAGAATAACATCACAATCTAGGTCACCTAGAGTTTGAAAAACAACTTTCCATTTTTGCCTGTTCTTAATGCTGTTAATGTTTACCGTCAGGCAATTTATTTTATGCATTGTTTTTTATAAATGTTTATTCACATATTCTTTCTTCTACAGGTTTGTCTTTCATCCTCTTTTTGACACTTGTGTGTTGGTGGTACCTTCCCCATTCAGAGTCATTGTCATTTGAAAATCCTGTACCAGATGATACCATTTCCTCTTCCACCAACTCCCACTATTTGTCTTAAAACACCATGAATCTATTAATTAAAACAAATCCTTCGCTGTCCTGTTCTTTAATACAACTTGTATTTTTCGCAATCTCTTTCTGTTTGCCCTAGTCACCATGGTGAATACAGGTTTTTTATGTTTACTTTTTTTTTTTTATGACTCACTACATTATTTTTGGGTAAGTCTGCCTCCACCGGGGCATTTCTATTAAGAGGAGAGGGCCCAGGAGGGGCTATGATTCCTAATGGTCCTGTCTTCCAAAGATTCTTCATCCTAATTTGTGGCCTCTAAACAATTTTTCCTTCTTTCCCTTTTCCTTTTTGTGCTACTGCCAAATAAACATCTTGTTCAGCTGAAACTCCAGGCTCCAGGCTGTTATGTGCTGCCCTTGGGCAGTGAAGAAAGAAATTACCTACATCTTCACATATGCTACGTCATATCTTATTTTTACATTCGGCTCTGTAGTGCCCAATCTTCCCACATAAACCACACTTCATTTGCCCACAGGTGTTACTCAAATGGCCCTTTTCACCACATTTAAAGCAAGCCAGTGGCTGGCCTGCATAAAATGCAATTCCCAATCTCTTCCCAGATAAAAACATTTTGCCAGGAGCTGCACTTCACCCTCCGTATGTTTTAAAGTAATTTTATATTTTCATCCCCCTGTCCAGAGACACTTCTCATCCAGGATGGGTTCTAGGGGGCCATGAATTGTACTTCATTGTTTTAACCAAAAAGTGATATCAGAAACATTAACACCTTCATTTCTAAACAGTACCATGACAATTTTGAAAGCAGGTTTTGTTAGAGGTATTGCTACAAATTTGTTCCACAGATCCATGTTTTTTTAACTGATGATATAATTTCCAGAATCTACCAAGACCGCTTGTGTGCTTAAAACTCACATCATATTCGGAGCTGCCAGGTACATGGATTAAGGAGTAGATTTCGTATGGGTAGTATCTCATACTTTATTTTAACAAATGTTTGCCAATATATAATCTATCTGGCGCATCCACCACCGTAACTTAATATTTGAGTCTCACCACATTTCTGCATTTGGCCTGCTGTTGTTGTTGCTCAGAAACGAGATTCTCCTTTGTATTTGTCCCCATACATTGTCATCAGGCACCTCTTTATCATTTTTGTCAGAGAGATTTGATTCTTTTTCAGTCTCCATTTCAGAGTTCCGACTCTCATTGTCTGTTAGTTCTTTTTAATTATTTATATTTCCTGCTTTTACGTCCATTGTTTTATCTTCATTTTCTATCAGTTTTGGCTCAGTGTCTTTCTCTACTGTACCTAGTCTCTTAGGGTCCCACCCAGTCTCCGACTGTTTCCATCCTGCCTCCAATAACGCTGTTTTTACTCATTCAGGTTTGTCATCTATTTTATTTGTTTTATCTATTTCAGTTTCAGTCACGTCCACTGTTAGGGGGCCCCCATTTTCTTTTGTTTTATCTGTAGGCTCACATTGCTTATTTCCTTATTTTGCTCACTATTGTTCTCTTCTATGCCTTTCTTTTCATCTTGCACATTTTCAACCCTTCTTAGGCTGAGTCTTTTGTGGCCCTTTCTGGCCTTTCCTTTCAGGGTAGTGTCTTTTATTTTCTAACTGTCAGGCCTAACCATTTCAGCCTGACTTCACTGTGCCACGTCATTAGGTTTCAGCTGTTTCTGACAGGCCTCACTTTTGTCAGACAGCTCCACTTCCTCCAAGTCTCTCAATAGCAATTCCTCTTTCTCTGTAAGACGTTACTCTTCTAACTCAATGTCAGACAACATTTTTGCATTATGCTCTGACTTACTGCAAGAAACTTCAATAGCAGCTTTTTGTTCATGTCCTACCCGTGGTACAGTTTCACTCTGCTATTTCTTTTGCAGCTGTTCCTCTTTCTTCCTTCAATCAGGCTCATCCTTTTCATGGTCCATCTCCGTAGGTTCTCTGGCTGGAGTGGAGACCTCAGCTCTAGCCACCTACACAGCTGCACTCATTTCCACCTTGCAACCAACTGACTGCTAGCAGTCCAATATGGAAACCCCCTAGTGGAGTGTAGGGGAATTTTCCTGCTGCCCATGTCAAATTTCCCCCCATTCACTAAAAATACCACCAACAGCTTATTCTGCTTCAGGGTCAGTTGGCATTCATCTGTATCCCCCTCCCCTTGGTTGTGCCTGAAAATAGGCAGAATTTGTTTAGTGCACTTAGCTGGTCAACAAAAATGAAATCAAATAAATAAATAAATGATAAAATTGTGGGATTTCCCCTTGGTGCTGCAGCCACACAGCCCCCAGATCCATTGCTTTCATATGAGTGAACACAGCAGCTATTAAAATTCTAGGCATAACTTTTGGTGCTGCAGGCATGCCTGAATCAAATTGGTTGCATTGTCTAAATATGGCTCAGGCAAAAGTAAATTCCTAGAAAGGGAACACAATATCTAAGTTGAAAAGAATTTTATTGATTAAAACACTGCTGCTTCCTGTTTTTGTTTATATTAGTTATATTTTCCTCCATCACTTATGCTATAAACAAGGTTAAATAATATTTTCTTTCAAGCCTTATGGGGAAGTCGGCTATACCCAGTAAAATGAAATGTAACTTACAAATGAAAGAAACAGGGAAGATTAGGGATGGTAAACCCATACATTTTCTTTTATAGTCTTTTTTTCTGTATTAATGTATGCTCCTTATTTAAAAATACATATGCTGTTTGACAAGCAGCCATTAGAGAATGGATGAATCACTTTAGAATGGATTGGGAAGCCCAGTGATTGAGAAACATAAAAAAAAAAAAACTTCTTTGTACCTGATTATATAAGTAATATGTTTTTTAAACTTAAAATCCTGGAAAATGGGATATGTTTTTGTGCAGTCTTGCACAAGGAAGCAGGTATACCAGGAAATAGTGCATATAAATTTTGACACAGAAATTGCTTTTCCCTCATGTCCAATCTCCCACCACCATTTGGTGATCAGATACCTTACTAACAAAAGAGTTGCTGTTTAGGTATGGGATGTTTTATGGCTTAGTGTTTATGGGAGGTCGGGGGTGTGGAACTCCCGTAAACATAAGCAATTGACAGAGAGGTATTGTCTAAGACAAGGGTGTGCCACAGAATTGGAAAGAAAAAGGAACATTTGTTTTTTCAGTGTCTGTATATAGTCAATTTTTGGATGTATCCATCTGTACATTGGAGGGAGACCCTTTTTTCATCCATTACATATCAAGAATTAGTCCTAGGAATGTACACAGGAAAATGGAACCAATACCACCAAGGGACATTGCAGGTCATAGGAATGCTCCTAATGTATTATATATGACAAGCACGATGTGCATGAGTACTGCAGCAAAAATATGTATTTTATCAACAAATATTACAGAATGTTGGAAAAGCACTGACTCTTATTTACACCCAAGACTGTAAATGATAGCCAGATTCTAGAGTAAGGGGGTTATGGAGGAATTGTACAAATTACTCTGTGTGAAGGGCCAAATGAGAGGCAGGGGGTGCTGATGTTGTAATGAATTATCAGATTTCTTCGAAATGTCGTATTATTTACCTGAGTTTTATTTTTTGCTTGTACCTTACTGTTAGGACTTGTAAATATCAGAATGAGTTTCTTTTTTTTGTAGATATAAGGCCCTACCAATGTGTTAATTCTGTGATTTTTTTTGTATGTATTCTTTCCAATAAAAATTCCCCCACTCTTTTTGCAAAGAGTGCCTTGGTTTCTTTTACTTCCTCCTGGACACCCAACAGGGCAGCACCAGGATGGGTAGAAGGGACCTCGGTTTAACGCCTCATCCAAAGGATGGCACACCCCAACAGTGCAGCACCCCCAATACTGCACTTGGGTGCCAGCATTTTCTAGGTATGAATTTAATCCTGGTGTGGGACAAGAACCCACGACCCTCTGGCCCAGAAGCGGATGTGCTACCAACTGAGCCATGCTGACATCTTTCAATGTCAATGTGCTGGGGATCTGTGCTCCCACTGAAGTCAAGCCAGAACTGAAATTGCTTGAGACAGTCAATAGAGTCTTTGTGAGGCAAGGCCAAGAAGGATCACAGTTGTAGGCTGGTTGCAGTGCACCATGGAATGTGGCAAAATGGTTTTGATGTAGTGAGGGTCATCCTAAATGGACCGCATAGCTGATGCTCATTGGGACAAGATCAAGGACTGGATTCCTGCAGGAGGATTCTTATCTTGTTCCACACTCTCTAGGTGAAGTTAGTCCTACTGATGCTCCTGTGTTCATATTTCTTTCTTCTTATTTGGACATGATCATGGTGGTAGATCTTTGCTTGACAGAACAGAGGTTGTAAGGATGAGACAGAGCTGCTTCATTTTAATGGGGTGCACTTTGTAAAGATGGCTGTCATTATGTCCCATGGGTGATATCATTCTGAATCACGCTAGAGTCCTTAACAAAGATGGCCATGAGTGAGTGAATTAGAGTAGAGCAGTGCATTTCTTTGTTAAGTTGCCCTTACCAACATGTCTGTGGGCAGAGGTTAAAGGTTACTTCCTTTCTTGTGCAATTTGTGCTCAAAGAAAGATGTCTGCTCCTTGCCATGAGGTTGTCTGAGCATCTCCCTCTGTGTCCAAAATGGCAATTCTCATGTGGTCATTCTTCTCAAGGTGCTGGGAAATGACAGGCTCCATTTTGGTGAGTGGCCGTAAGTATAGTGGTTGTACTGATGTTCAGGCAGTCCCACTGTTCATTTGTCCCTTTTTCCTTTTTTTTTTTGTAGTGGGGGGGGGGGCTCCCAGGCTGTCTCTCTGTTTGTTTTATGGTGCCTGTTATTTAATAGATTTAACTACTTCTCTGTTTGTGGTTTATTTATTTTGTCCCTCTGACCCTTTTAACTTGGGCTCCTCTGGCTGCATTTCTTTTATTTATTCTCTGTATTGTCCTGTGATGGTTTCTGTGACTCTGACTGTGTATCTATTTATTTTTATGGCCCCAGTTTGTAATGTGCCCTGCACATGGCAACTGGTTTTCTCCCTCCACACTATTTTGATGGCCTTTTTGTAGCATGGCCAAGTGGCTTTTGTGGCAGGTTGTAAAGAGAGGAAAAGAGCCATGGTCCTGAGTAGTGGCCAGTAATAGTGTGGGATAGAGAGCCATGGTAGTACAGTTGAAGCCACTTAATTCGGATACCCTAGTGGCAAGCTTTTTGTCCTGTTTAAGCGGCCATCCCATATAAAAGAAGTGCCTATTTTTTTAATACAAGTTCAGTTCTGCAATGCTGCAGTGAGTGCTTCTAATCCGGGTAGGTTCCCCCAGCTGACTGGCTGAGGAGAGTTACTTTTGCCATGTAAACATGGCTATAGCCCTATTTTGCTGCCACCAAGACATCCTGTTGCTTCCTTACCACAGTTTTCCGAGAGAGAGAGAGAGAGCGCACAGACACTGCAGAGGGCAGTACAGTACTGCACAATTGAAACTGTGGCGTTCCTGTTTTTGGCTTTCCTTTTTCAGATTGCAGAAATCACTACTGTCTCGTGGCAGCAGTTGTGTGAGACAGTTCAAGAGAGAGAGTGAGTGGAAGAACAGTGCATAAATCAGCTGTAGTGAGTTCTTACTGATGCAACCATAATTTCTCTCTCTCTCTCTCTCTCTCTCGCTTGCTCGCTTTCTCGAGTGAAACCATGGCTTTCCTCTTTTCAGATTGCAAAAATCACTACTCTGTTGCAACAGTGGTTGTGTGTGACTGTGAGAGGGAGAGAGAGAGATAGAGGGAGGAGGAAAGCACACAGATCAGCCGTAGTGAGTCCTTACTGATGCAAGCATACTTTCCCTTTCTCTCGTGCTCTCACTCTGCTAACAAAAATAGTGAGTACACACTCTTTCTCTCTCTCCCTCTCTTTCTCACTCTTCCCCACCCAACCCATTAGAACCCTCAAGAAAACATGGTTGTGGCTCTCTCTCTCCCCCATTCAGGCATAAAAAAAACACATTGTGTAGAGCATTGGTTTAAGTTGTTTGGAGGTGACAAGTTGTGAGTGAGGATCAGGAGCCCCCAATCCCTTTTCACATATAATTAGGTGTGAAAAGGGATTAGTGGCATAGCGGGAAGACAAGACTGGCTTCACATTGCCCCATTTAGGCAGCTGGGTGTCCCATTTAAACAGCTACAAGCCCCATAGGATAACATAACCAATTAATCAGTACCCAGTGGGATGTCCCAATAAAGGGAACACCCCTACTATCCATGTCCCAATTAAGTGGCTTCTACTGTATGACTGAGAGCAGCTGTTTCTGCTGGAGACTGCAGTAAAGCTTTAAAACAAGAGGTGCTTGAGTCCTTGGTGTCTCCATTTGTGGGGAAGGAGGCAGGTGAGTTCAAGAGTGTGGCAGAGTCAAGAGTTGTGGTTACAGGGAAAGCTGAGGAGGGCAGCAATGAAAAGGCAGAGTTAGGAGGGGTGCAGAGCTCTCAGCACAAGTTGTTGAGGCTTAAGCTGCCTTGTTCATTGAATTAGTTATTTATTTATTCAACTGTAGTGTGTTCTGGGAGATACAGCATGTATGCAGCTGGCCAAGGGGTTTCATCTGTGCAGGCAGGTGGCTGCTTGAAGTTGTGGGAAAGGGTAGAGCTAGGGCTGAGTGGCTAAACTGCAATTTTTATAAGAGGCAGCACCAGCCAGTAACAGGTGGGTAGTTTGTTAAGGAGCCATGGATTTCCTGCTGCGTTGCCACAGACTGAGTTGGAGGCTGTAGTAAGGAATGGAAAAAAAAAGTTACATTACTGTAACAGTAGATCTTCAAGAGAATCTCCTCCATTAGGGCACAACTTTGGAACTCTAGCCACCAGGCACTGGGACCACACGGAAACTTCTGCTAGCTGGAGGCTGCACATGTCTTTGTCCTGTGTCAGTGTCTATAGAAACATTGGCAGCCCCATCACTCTTCAGTTCCCCAGTCGCAGATGAGACTCAGAGAACCTCCAACCCTGGGGAACCAGGAGATAAGATCAGCCCAGGCATACATGGAGAGGTATAGGGCTAGATATATGATGCATGGATTAGATTCAGGCAAAATATCTGACATAACAGAAGGGGGATGGTGGGAAGGGTGGCATGGCCTAATGGAGGAGATTCTCTCAAAGATCTACTGTTACGGTAAGTACGTAACTATTCTATCTTGTTTGAGGATATCTCCTCCATTAGGTTACACCTTTGGAACAATTTCCAAGCAGTCCCAAACACCAACTGGGAGCCAATTACAGTTGATATTTATTCATGACAGCAGGCCTTTCTGTACAGCAGGCCTGAAACCAGCACATATGTGAGAGATTATGTCCAGACCATAATGCTTATTGAAGGTGTGAACAGTGCTCCATGTGGCTGCAACTCTAATGTCAGCAGCAGAAATATTTCTGAAACAAGCAACAGAAGTGTCCATTCCCTTGGTGGAGTGACCACAAAGCACACCAGAAATTTCCATATCATACTTCCTATAACAGAATGTAATGTAATGTCCCAGCCATTTGGACAGGCACAGTTTAGACACAGGAGCACCTTCTTTTCCAGGAGTGAATGAAACAAAAAGCTGAGAGGACCTTCTGCAGTCCTTGGTGTGATTAATATAATATCTGAGTACTCTATGTACATCTAAAGTATGGAGCAGTGTCTCACCCTCCTGGTATACTCAGGGTAGTAAACATGAAGGTGTATTATTTGAGTCAGTGTAAATTCAGATACCACCTTCAGGAGAAGCTGAGGATGTGTACACAAAGAGACTCTGTCTTTGTGGAATATCAAATAAAGAGACTCACACATTACAGCCTGAAGCTCTGAAATCCTTTGAGCAGAAGTGATTGCAATCAAAAATAACATTTTCCATGACAGGAAACATAGTCCAAAACTCATGGCCAGCTCAAAAGGAGCCAGCATCAGTTTCTTAAGCATAAACTTCAAGTCTCAAGGTGGGACTGGATTGTGGATGGGAGGTTTCATATGAAGAATACCTCTCAGAAAAGTATGAGACCCGCTAACTGGGCAATGGTACGACCATCAATAGGGGCATATAAAGCTGATATACTGGCTAAATGCACCTTAAGTGTTAAATACTGTAGATCAGAGTCTTACAGTGACAGCAAGTACCCAGAACAACATTTACAGGACAGGTAAACTGGTACAATATTCTGGAAGCAGTCCAGAAAGTGAATCACTTCCATTTCAAGGAATAGCTATGTCTAGTAGAAGGCTTTCTAGCTGCAATCAGCACATCAACAACTTTAGGGGTTACTCCAAGACAAGCCATGGGTATGTCTTCAAGAGCCATACATGCAGATGTAGGGACTTCAGGTCTGAATGGACCAGGGACCACTTGTTATGGGACAACAGACTCTGACACACTGGTAAGGGGACAGGAGGCTCCACTGCCATCTGATGCAGAAATGGAAACCATATCTGATGAGGCCATAATGGAGAAATGACAATGAGAGTAGCACTCTTTATCTGTAGCTTGAGCAGCACCCTCTGTATTACAGGAACTGGAGGAAATGCATACAGGAATTTCCCTTAACAAGAGAGGGTCAATGTGTCTCTCCAGAAAACTCCAGGCCTTGGATCAAGTAAGCAGAAATGTGACAGTTGTGCATTGTGTGGGAATGCAAAAAGATTCAAATCTGGATGACCATATATTGCGAAGAGGTCATCTGCCATGGAGATCTGCAGTTCCCATTTGTAAATCCTGGACTGTGACCTGCTTACCCTATCTGCCAAGATGTTTTAGAGACCTAGGAGATGCATGGCTGACAGTTGTAGGTCATGGGACAAATACTAGTACCATACTCTAATTGCATCCCTGCATAGGGGATAAAAATGAGTGCCCCCTTTTTTGTTGATATAATGCATGATACTGCATTGTCCATCTGTATTAACAGATGCTTCTAAAATGTCTGGAGGATATGGAAGACAGTTCTCATCTCCGGGACATTTACTGTATATGTACCTTGGTCCATGACCCTTGTGTCTAGCAAGGACCAGGATGAGCACCCAAGTGAGAGCCTGTGGCATCTGTGGTGAGGATGTCTACATGGGCTGGTATAAGATGTAGAATGCCCTTTAATAGATTTCCACACTCAAGTCACCATAATAATGCTCTGTGCAGAGGGGACATGATGAGTACAATTTGATCTATCTTGTCTGTAAGCTGATCCCAGTGGACCCTGAGTGTCCACTGAGGGATTCTCATTTGTATGAGAGCCAGTGGCACAGTCACAATGGCCGTAGCCATTAGATCCAGTAGGTATAACATTGTGCTTGCAGAGACATAGTTACTCCTGTATAGCAACTGTGCTTGGGAGGAAAGCATAACCCTTCTGTGTGTCCAGAACTGCTCCTATGTACTGCAGTCATTGGCAGGGAGTAATCATAGCCTTTGTCCCATTTACTATGACTTCCAAGTCCTCAAACAATTGCATTGCCCAAGATGAAGTATGCAGGAGAGCTTCCCTGGAACTGGCTTTCAGCAGCTAGTCATCCAGGTAGGGAAAGACATATAGACCTTTCCTACATAGGGCTGTTATCACTGCTGCCAAGCATTTGGCAAGGATCTGTGGTACAGAAAACAAGCTAAAGGGCAAGACTCCGAACTGGTAGTGCTCCCACTCCAGGACAAAGTGGAGGTATTGTCTATGAGCTTTTCTGATCTTGATATGAAGGTAGCATCCTTCATGTCCAGGGAACAAAACCAGTCCCCTGTTTGCAGCAGGGGAATGAGAGCTTGAAGTGACACCATTTGAAAGTTCATGTATTCTTTGCAGATGTTTAGCCACCATAGATCTAATACAGGAGAGAGATCACCTCTTCATTTTGGAACCAGAAAGTATCTGGAGTAGAACCCTTTGTTTCTCTGTTGAGGAGGAACTGCTTGCATTTCACGTTTTTGGAATAATGATTATACCTCTTTCTTCTGAAGGGACAAGTGGCCCAGAGGATAACAGGAAGGAGGCAGGGGGGTGATCTTGAGGGGCTGTAATAAGCTCTAGAGCTTGCCCCCTTACAATTATCTCCAGGAGTCACACTTCCATTGTAATCTCCCTCCTTCCATTGTTTTAGAAGCAGGGAGAGTCTGCCCCCCACAACCATTCCTGGAGGTAACAGTGGGGGTGGGGTATACTTGCAGAGTGCCACGTGGAACCGGTGGGGCCAGTGTCACTAGTATCAATTACTTTGGGTGCTTTTGTATGGGCTCCTGGGGGAAGGGAACCCAACAGGGACCACCTCCCCTACCTCAACCTTGCTGATAGTAGGCATGGACACTTCTGGCAGCAAGCTGATGAAAGGAACCCCTCCCACGTCCCCTAGTTGGAGTGGGATATTGGGACTTAACAAACCTTAGAGTAATTTCTTATGTCTGAAGGCCTATTAGGGCTTCTTCAAAATCATTACCAAAATTTTGTCCCTCAAAATGTGGTATTCAAAACTGCTTGTTGCATATTATTTGCAAAACCAGCAACCCTGAGCCCAAGAATATCTCTTCATACAAATTCCAGAAGCAAAAAAGAGAACAAAATGGCTTCCCTTCCAGGGTTTCAGTAAAATGACCACTTCGATTGGACATGATTATTGGAAAAGTAAAAACGTTTTAATACACGCTTTTTCTGAAAAACAGGTACACAGCAAACCATGAAATAATGAATAGCACCCCCCTGGCATCAAGGTTTCATGACCTAACTGTCGCTTTTTCAAGATGTCATAATCATTTGGCAAGATCCAACTTTATAGCTCATCACCACCACCATGTGGTATAAATACACCAATATATAAAGCAGGTTTTAAAACAACAAATACACCAGTATATAAAGCAGGTTTTAAAACAACACACATTTTATAATCTGACTAATTCACCCCAATATGAAAAAACAGTTTTATCTCCATACATAAAAAGCAGAGAAAACATACTGTATTCTATCAAGCACATAATTACATGCTTTGTTAGCTATAATTACATTTCATCTACTTAATGAAAGCTAATAAAAAACTAAAAGTTAATGCGTATATAACACAGTTTTTTACACAATGACTGGAGGAAAGGGGGGGGGAGGAGGAAAGGAAAAGAAAGGACTAAAGCAAGCACTATGGTTAAATAGATCACACAAAGAGGCCACGATTCTGTATGTTGTTGACTATTCCTAAAAATCACATGAGAATATATACATAAATCCTTACAGTAAAAAATGTGTAATACAAAAAGCCTACATATGACCACTGCTTATTAATACTGCACTCCAAAAAAAATATTTTAACCTTTCTAAATATGCATTTAATATTTAACTTTTAATTTTTAATGTCTCTTCTTTAGAAAGGAGTCTAATTGAAAATATTCATTCAGACCTGGCGGATATGAAGCTTTCAGTCTATATTGCCAATACATCTCTTTACGTAAAAGAGCATTGTCCAGATCTCCTCTTCTTTCATTTAGCATCACTTGTTCCAATCCCATGAACATAAAAACATGTTTCTGATCTTTTTTCTCAATTATATGAGCTGCTAAGGCATTGTTAAGTTTTCCATGCCTAATGTGTTCCAGGATATGATCTTTAAATCTTCTCAAAGTTTTTCCAACATAATGTCTATGACATGTACAAATTGTTAAATATATAACTGTCTCAGTGCTGCATGTTATCAAAGTAGTTACCTCGTGTATCATCTGAGTCTGTGGCAAACAAAATTCTCTTCCCACCTTGATATACTTGCATGCTGCACAATTCTCACATCGAACATTTCCTCATATATTTTGAATCTTATCTGGTTTTTCATAGCTCTGCGTTAACAAATCCAACAGGTTCTTTCCCCTCCAATAAGTAAATCTAGGTCCATTTGGAGTAATGTCATGCAGTTTCGGTTCCACCCTCAGGATCTGCCAATTTGTCTTTATCACTGCTTCCACCTTCTCTGCCTGCAGGCTAAACGTGATAATAAAGTTAGGACTCATATTATAATTTGTATTCTTTTTGAAATTACAACTTTTTTATCACTTTTATTATTAGTCATTATTAAAGATGTTCTCTCCAGATTTTTTGCCCTTATTACTGTTCTCTCCAAATTCTCCTTTGGGTATCCCCTCTTCAAAAATCTTTCAGTGAGTTCACTAGCTCTAACTTCAAAATAACTATCTTCACTGCAATTTCATCTCAACCTCAAGTATTGACTATAAGGAATGTTTCTGGTTATACATTACAGTGATGGTGACTTGTGGAGTGGACACATGATTTGTGACTGTGATTGTTATACTGAGATAACGCCACTGTCCCAGGCACACACTGACCAATCAGAGCCCAGGAATGTTTTTTTTGCCATTGCATAATAGTGTTTTAAATACCTCGTTCTTGGTAGAGCCATCAGATAATGTTTGGGCTGCAGCTTTTGCAGCTTTCCACAGGCTGTTTTGATATGATCATACAGGCCCGGTAATTTGCAATCCTAAGGCCTAGTGATGCAGAGGCATATGCACCCTTGCCCATCACATCCACCCTCCTAGATTCTTTATCCGGAGGTAAAGAGCTCATGTGATTAGGTGCTTTAGACCTATCATGAGCAGCCATGATGACTACAGAGTCAGTTGCTGGCTAGTTACTGTAATGTAATAAGGTTTAGCAGATGAGGCTGTATACCACTTATTAGTCTTTCTAAACATTGTAGGCAGTGAGTTTGGTTTGTACCATGCAGCAAAGGTAGCATCTTCTTCTTAGCTGGCAGGATTCTAGACCTGTTGGCAAAACACAACACAGCATTCCAGATATCACAGGAAAGGTTTATTCCAAAACATGTAGAAAAACAGCATTCCTGCTGGGAGTTCGGAAAGCTCCGAATACCGCAATGTTGTCATGGAAACTCAGTGAAAAACAGTCTTACAGACAATCTTATGCTATAGATAAGAAAGTGTGTTACTAGGTAACGGAGTCTTCCAGAAAGGCAGAAGAGCAAAATACAGCAATTCTATTGGTGAACAGTGGTGGGCAGTTAGCACCTAAGACAGATCATTTCTTGTTTTGCACATACACACTGATAAGAGTAAACTAACTAAGGCTACCTTTGGGTAACAATACAGCGATTCATAAAATATGCTGATTATTGCATTATGGCAAAAAGCTATAGGTAATGCACAAGCACTACCAACATAATCATGCTGGATAACAGTTCCTAAGCACATGATAGCAAATTTGAGTAAATACAAGTGTACCTTATTCTGCAGTAGTGTATGTAATAGCATGCATGAGGGTCTGTAGGGTGTCCAGGTCTACATACTTCCCCCTTGTTTCCTGAGAAAGAGGCCACACCTAAGGGATAGTACTGTAGGCTAAAGCTTGGTGGATTGGGTGGCATAGAGGAAGCAGAATTGTGCATGATGTTGTTGGAGACTGCGGTGCAAGCAGCATAAGGTAATAATGAGAAAGACAATCAAGAAAACTTGAATTACAGCAAAGCCTTTAAATGTGAGTTCCAACCAAGTGTGGTAATGCAGTATTTAAATTACTATCATGAAATAAATCATTTAGAGAATTACCAGCCTTAGTAATATCATTACTAATGTGAATGAGATGTTACCCACAGACATTTCTTTTTCTGTCTCCTTAGAGAGGTATTCATATACCTCTTTTATCTCAGGATCTGCCATTTGTGCTGCAGCCAGATCATAGAAACATAGAAGCTGACGGCAGATAAGGTCTGCAAGGCCCATCCAGTCTGCCGATTTCTTTTTTCTACCTTATAAATGTGCCATCGGTCTTTGCTCTTTGATCAAGTGGGATGACTCGTGTCCTCTTCTGCATGATCACAGGGTGGGCCTCAGTTTGGGGTTGCATGATATATACTTCCCCCCTTGAGCACCTGCCTTAGCCAAGGTGTCCACTTGATTGTTTTACTCGTGGTATGGTACAGTCTTTGAATGGGCTTTGACCTTGTGTATGTAAAGCCTAAAGATAAAATGCTCAGCTTGCCTGTCAATGTACCTAAATAGGTCTATGTATTTGACTGGAGTTTCTTCTGAGGAGGCATGGTCATGAGTTTTCTAAAAAGGGAGAAATTCTTTGAGAGAGTTACATACCCAAGATGAGTCAGAGCAAATAATGGTATCCTCCTCCTCTTTGTCCTGGATAATCTCCAAGGCACAGGCAACAGTTGCCAATTCTGCATACTGTGAGGATCGAATGGTACATTGTCTGGATACCTCAAGGGTGGCACCTTGTCAATAGAGCACTAGGACCCCAAACCCAGCCACCTGCTCTCCTTCTTGATAGGAGGAGGAGGAGGAGGAGCCATCCGTAAAAATATGGTGGAGGGCAATATCTGCTAGGGTGGTTTTGGTGGCTGGTAGGAAAGGCCTGGGTCTGGCAGAGTGGGTGGCTGTAAGCCATATTCATGTGGCTCTCCTTGGTACAGGAGACTGTGTGCCAGAATAGATGGCATTTTTGTGGGGTGTACCATAATATCTCAGTCCTGTAGCAGGAGAGACCAGTGGGTAAGTCTGGTGTTTGAGACATTACCATCTTTAATTCGGTCTGATAGCAGAAAATTGGTGGAAGGGTGCGGTTGGTGTGCAGCACAATATGATGTAGGTGAAGTGCTCAACAGCCCAGAATGTGGCAAGGAGATTCATCTTGCAGAAAGCATATTTTTGTTTCACTGGGGGCAGAACCTGGGAGGCATAGGCAATGGGTCTAAGTTTTCCATTTACCTGTTGTGCCAGTACTGCAGACATTGCAGTGTCAGAGGTGATGGTTTCCAAATGGAATAGTAGCTCTGGGTTAGAACTAACCAATGCTGGGGCTGATGCCAAGGCCTGCTTCAGTGAAGCAACAGCAGCCATATGTTCTGGTCCCCAAGACAAGGGAACATCCTTCTTCAGTAGTCCATAAAGAGGTGTGACCTTCTGGGCAAAATCACAGATAAAGTCTCGGGAGTAATTGACCATGCCCAGGAAATGCCTAAGAGTGGAGACACTAGTAGGCAGGGGCAAATCTTAAATGCCTTGGACCTTGTCCAAGGTGGGGCTCCATCTTTCTGCTGTAATATGCCATCCCAAAAAGGAAACTTCTGGGAGACAAAGCTGTACATTTGCAGGGTTGCACTTGAGGCCTGCCTGATTTAGAAGTGTAAGGAGCTCCTCTAGGAGCTGTAGATATTTCTCTAGGCCTGTTGTGGCCAAGAAGAGATCATCCACATACTGCAAGAGGCAGTCAGAGGATGAAAAACTATGCATGGCATCCCTCATGTGGAAGTGAAAGAGGGAGGGGCTGTTGTGAAAACTCTAAGGGAGGCAGGTCCACGTGTATAAACATCCTTCAAAGGTGAAGGTGAACTTGTATTGACTCTCAGGGGCCAATGGCAATGACCAGAAGCCATTGGAAATGTCCAGGGTGCTGAACAATTTGTGATGAAGTTTTAGGAGGTTGAGCACATCTGGGGCAGATGCCATGGAAGGTGCACAACTTGGGGTGACTTGGTTTAGCTTTCTGTAGTCAATGGTCAATTTCCAACTGTTGTTGGGCTTTTTCACAGGCCAAATTGGAGAGCTAACTGTGGAGACAGAGGGTCTGATAATGCCTTGTTTTAAAAGACATCCTATTGTGGCCCTAAGAGAGGAAATCACCTTAGTTGGAAAAGGATACTGTTTTTGGCGTAGTGGGTCCGCACCAGTAACCTGTATGAGGGTGTTCATTCTGCCACAGTCATGTTTGTTTCTAGCAAAGGCATCCCATTGTTTTTCCAAGACAGGCCTCAACTGAGAAAAGAGGGAATGGTGCTGGGACATGAGGATGACATCATATTCAGCATCATTGGCTTTCACTGCTGCTACGATGTATGAGTCAGAAATGAGGAGCAGGTGGCCTAGACTAGGTACCTGAAGTAATAGCCTGTTGGCTAAGTCCACCGTGCAGCCATGCTGAGAAAGAAAATCTACACCCAGGATGCCTTGATGATGGCACAGAATCATGAGGTCAAAATAGTATTTCACTTCCAAGGTAACGATGATGATGGGTATTGGTTTGGAGCTGTAGATTGTGAGTATGGTCCCCTTGAAGGTCTAGGTGGAGGTGGCCTGCCCTGTTGACCAATGAGAATATTTAGGATCATCCTGATGCAACACTGAAACAGTTGCACCCATGTCCAGAAGTAGTTCAAGCTTGCGGCCCCCAACCAGCTCTTCTACACATGGGCATCCAGATTCATTGGTAACTAGGGAAGTGAGGATTCAAACTGGGGCCTGACATCGTCAGTCCAATGTCTCATGATTTTGCTAAGCATCGTAGACGGTGGGATCCATATCCTGGAGCATCTGTGCCACTTCAGAGTACAGGGATTTTGGCTGCCTGCCCCCATCAGAATCAGGTTTTGCAAAGAAAGCAGGCTCGGCTCCAGAGATGGCTACCACGACCTTTGTAGGCTATGATGTAATCGATTCAATCTTGGACTTATATTCCCAAAGCTGATTGACTTCAGCCAGTAAATCCTTGTACAAGGGTCCGGACTGCTGATTTTATAATTTATTTCCCTTTGTGTCTGACTGGTTCGACTTTGGTTGATTTTTCTGTTTGTTTTTGTATCCTCTCCTCCCTGCTGTTAGTAGGAGGATTTGTCTTCCACCATGTACTGAGTGGAGGAATCTGCACCACTTTGCCCTGCAATTATCTTGGGCTTAGAGCCTGAACTGAGGTCCCTTGGAAGACCTGGTACACACTCACCACCTGCTCCATGATCTCATGGAAGTGGTCCCACTTAGGGAACAGAACAGCTTCCACCTTTTTGTGGAAGGCCAGCTGGAAGTCTTTCAAAAACAAGCATTTGTACTCTATTGTTTACTTGTACGGATGCTCGCTGGCCACATCTTTGCCAGTACTGTACGCGAGCCACAAGCGTCTCTCATATTGGGCTGGGGTTTCTTTGACAAGCTCCTTCACCTGGGTCACTAGCATTATATCAACCATGCTGGGGTCATGCACTGCCAAGAGGTGAGCTGCAACTCTGTCAAATGGGACTTTGATGTCATTATGTATGCCTTCCGGCAACTTTGCCCACAATGTGGAATCCGTGGTTTGTTTTAAAACTTGTACTTAATACATGACCATGAGGCTGAGCATTTGTCAGTGGTTCTACATTTTTTTCCAAATGGCAGCTAAGGTTATCACCAGGGGGCATGTGGCCTATGTTGTCCACTATTTTCTGGATTGCTTGACCAAACTGCAGGGTCCTTGGGCCTGCTGCATGTGTGACAATGGTCCTGGTGACCGCCTCAGCTGTGGGGTTGACCACACCCTGAAGGAGTGTCTGTTTCTCTACCTCCTTCTTCAAAATGCTACTGACTGCTTGTTTCAGTGCTTTGGTCTGCACATCAGAGACCTGGGCTTTTGAGATCACCTTCTGAATCAGGCTTTCTGCCTCTGCCTTATCTTTTTTATTCAATGTGACTACTGGTGGATGAGGCCTCAGCCCTCCAGAGTCCCAAAGGGGCTCCGTCGTCATCACTGTCATCATCCTCCGATGACGACAATGTAATAGGTGTGGCATATGGCATAGCTTTCATATGACCTCTCAGTATTGCCAACTGCTGACGTAACTTTGTCATCTTAATTCTACATATCTAATGGTCCACACTGCCTTGAAATTATCTCTTAGTAACATGATCCTATAAAACTCGATACTCAGTGCTCACATCACAGTTTTCCTTAAGTTCCCTTTTCAATGCATTCTGACATCTCTCAAATTCTCACTGCAACTCCTCATACTGACTCTGCAGTGAATCATTCATACTAGTAAACAAATCATTCAACTTTAACACATAGCTCTTATCCTGCAACGACCTCTCATTGTCTTCCTTCAACTTAATAATGTCCTTGTCTTTTTCCTATATCACACTGTCAAGTTCATTCTGAGTCTCATTCCTAACCTTTTCAATTTCTTGTTCCAGATCTTTTTATCACTTGCCCACTTCCCTGGATTTGGAACCTAACTCTTTTTTCAGAGCTAGGACTTCCAATTCCATTGCTTGGAATAACACATACAGGGCGGCAACCATAACATCTTTTTGCTCATGTTTCTTTTCTGCAGACTTTGACTCCGTGTACAGCTTGTCAATATACTGTAGTCTGTGATTTCGCGTCCAGCGTGAAATCACTCCAAACTCCATGGGAGGTCAGAAAGTTTAAGATGTCTAATTTGACCTCAGTATTAATGACCATTGTTGAAGGTTCCCCTTTAGTGCACTAAGTGAGAGTCTGAGGTGTACCAGTTCATCTTGACCCAAACAGCTAGACAGCCACACGTTCGGGTGTGGAAGTCTGACTGGGCCAATGCCAAAAGTTGAACAAGGGGCATAGGTTCAGACACTTTCATGATTCTCAATCCCATTCAGGATGTAGGGGTTCCTAACGAGCTTCTGGTACAGCGAACAAGGGGAGTAGGTTCAAATACCTGTATGATCCCTACCCCATTCACCTGTGTACCTTTTGGTGTACTGGTTCAGTTCCATCACAAACAGGTCCTTCTGCAGTCACCACTTTGTTAGCTGGCAGGATTCTAGACCTGTTCACAAAAATTAATACAGAAGCCCAGATATCACAGTAAAGGTTAATTCCAAAACATATAGAAAAATAGCGCACCTGCTGTGAGTTTTGAAACCTCCGAACACTGTGATGTCATCATGCAAACTCAGTGAAAAATGGTCTTACAGACAGTCTTATAGTATATAGATAAGAAAGTGTGTTACTAGGTAATGGAGTCTTCCAGAAAGGCAGAAGAAGGAAAAACTGCAATTCTATTGGTGGGTAATGGTGGGCAGTTAGCACCTAAGACAGTTTGATCATTTCTTGTTTTGCATGTACACACTGATAAGAGTAAGCTGACTAATATTTTTGGGTAACAATACAGCGATTCATAAAATATTCTGATCATTGCATTGTGACAAAAAGCTGTAGGTGGCGCACAAGTACTACCAAAATAATCATGCTGTATAACGGTTTCTAAGCACATAACAACAAATATGAGTAAATGCAAGTGTATCTTATGCTGGAGTAGTGTATGTAATAGCATACACAAGGGTCTGTAGGGTGTCCAGGTCTACACTCTCATGTAGGATATATAGGTGGAATTATGATGGAGGGCATACAACACACCTCTAAAAATTCCTTGAGGTTTCTTTTTGAGGAGTTTGTTTGCATTTGCTGCATCATGGCTTGAAAATTAGGATCCTCAGGACTTGATCTCAGGGTATATACCATCGAGTGGGAGACTCAGGCCAGGCTAGCACTCATGAAAAGACCACAGTGGTATGTCTGGTTGGCAAACCATGAGGTTACAACAAAACAAAGATAAAGCACACTCGTACCTGGATAGTGGTATTAAAAAAGCACATTGCTCACATTCAGCTTGGTGACTTCTTAATTTATTTCAAGTCATCCATTCCCAATGCAAAAGTGAGAAAAGTACAGAAAGTGCTAATAGGTAAATACCTTCACCCCATTCACACTGCTTGCCCTGACACTTTGGTGATTACTGTACCTTGTCTGGGGGCATGGCTGTAGCAGTGGATAGAAAGCCTTTAAATCTGATCTCAACCACTACACAACTACACCATTTAAAGTAAAAGTGCATGTTTTTTTTTGTGGTTAATCAGTTTTATTGATTTTACTTATTAAGATAATTAAAACAGTAGGATACATTGCAAAGATCTTACAGACTGTTACATATGTCTGTAGAAGCAGAGAACAGAACACGCTGGCCAAAAAGTAACAAACTGAATATACTAGTCGGGTAAGCAGTAGGATAATACTCTGTGCCTGGATGTACAACACCTGTCCAGCTGGAGATTAACTTTGAAAGTATTAGCAGTTGGTGCATTGCAATATGGCTAACTCATACAAACATATCTTACCTGGCCCCATCCTGCAAGTTTCTGCAGTATTTGATAAAGCATCAGAAATTATGAGAGGACCAGGGCTGCTGTCCTCTACTTTAAGTCTACAAAATGCAAGAGATCACACACACAAAGCAAACAGGTCTTCATTGTCAGAGAAGATACTATTCTTTACTGATATTATACCATGTCATCTGTAGAGCAGGGTCCCCTATAACTCAGTAACAATCTCTCCAGCACTTGCCCCTAAATGCACCATGAGAGGAGACTATTATAGTAGCATGGTTGTGCCTATTCAGCCGATTCCCTCCCTAGGTTTCAAAAACAGAAGGAAGGGAGTCCAGAGGGCAGTATATTTAAAGAGGGTATTAGTCACAGTATGTGATATTCTGGCCCAGTTGGCAATTTGAGCCATGAAGGTAAGTACCTCCTCCAGGGAGGGGATTATCTGGGACCACCATTTACAGAGTAGGAGTCTTTTAACCTACAGAAGAAAGGGTTCTGAAAGAACTCTTACAACTGAAGGTGTACAAATCAATGGGGCCTGATGGGATTGATCCCAGAATTCTAAAAGAACAAAGGGTAGAACTAGTGACACCACTGACTACACTCTTTAACAAACCATGGGAGGATGGGGTGGCACCCGAGGACTGGAGGAGGGCAGATGTGATTCCCCTTCACAAAAGTGGGAGCAAGGCAGAAGCAGGAAACTTCAGACCTGTTAGTTTAACCTCAGTGATAGGGAAAATGATGAAATCACTTCTGAATGAAAGAATTGTCGAGTGTCTAGAGGCCAGAGGGGCACAGGACCCAAGGCAGCATGGATTCACAGTGGGAAGGTCATGCCAGATGACTCTGATAGATTTCTTTGACTGGGTGACCAAAGTAGTAGATCAGGGAGGGGCTGTGGGCATGGCCTACCTAGACTTTAGCAAGGCATTTGACACAGTCCCAAACAAAAGATTAATATACAAGTTAGCTAGCCTGGGAGTAGGTCCCAAGATGACAGCCTGGGTAAAGAATTGGCTAGAGAATAGGACACCAAGAGTAATAGTAAATGGAGTCCACTCTGAAGAAAGGAGGGTTACTAGTGGGGTACCACAGGGTTCAGTATTAGGATCGGTCCTCTTCAATGTCTTCATAAGCGACATTGCAGAGGGACTGGAAGGAAAAGTATGTCTCTTTGCAGATGACACAAAGATCTGCAACAGAGTTGATGCACAAGGTGGGGTGGAAAGGATGAGAAGGGACTTGGCAAGGTTAGAGGAATGGTCAAATGTATGGCAGCTTAGATTCAATGCTAAGAACTGCAAGGTAATGCACCTGGTAAACAAAAACCCAGAGGAAGAGTACACAATAGGGGTGAGATACTAACAACAACAAAAAGGAAAGGGACCTGGGGTAGTCATATCAGAGGACCTAAAGGTGGGCAAGCAATGTGAGAGGGCAGCAAGGAGGGCTGGGGGGATACTGGGATGCATAGGGAGAGGTATCACCAGTAGAAAACAGGAAGTTATTATCCCTCTGTACGGACAGCTGGTGAGACCCCATCTGGAGTACTGCGTGCAGTTCTGGAGACCCAATCTCCACAAAGACATAGACAGGATGAAAGCTGTCCAGAGGAGGGCAACTAAAATGGTGCAGGGTCTGCACTGGAAGACATATGAAGAGAGACTTAAGAAGCTTAATATGTATAGCCTCAAGGAAAATAGGGAGAGGGGGGACATGATAGAAACTTTCAAGTACCTCAAAGGAATCAACAAAGTCCAAGAGGGTATTATCTTTCAGAAAAAGAGGTGTGCAAGAATGAGGGGGCACAATTTGAAGATGGGGGGGCATCTCAGAGGTAATTTAAGGAAATATTTTTTCACAGAGAGGGTTGTGGATGCATGGAATGGCCTTCCGGAGGAGGAGGTTGTGGAGTCAAAAACAGTGGTGGAATTTAAGCATGCATGGGACAGTCATAATGCAATTCTAGGGGATAGGGGTAGGAAGAAGTAGGCTGCTGGTTAACTAGGATCTGCAGCTTATCCATTAGGTAGGGGAAATGGGCAGACTGGGTGGGCCAAGCGGTCCTTATCTGCCATCAAATTCTATGTTTCCATGTTTCTATGTTACTGAGTGTCAGAAGTAGTTTCAACTCAGAGAGACGAAGGTGAGGGGCAGGAGGCCAGAGTCCTAATAACAGCAACTCAAGGGACTGAGGCACATGCCTCTTAAGTATTTTGGACCCCATCTTGCAGGTAGCCTGCCATAGGGGCTGGATCAGCCTGCAGGACCAAGGTATATGGAACAGGTCACCTGGGAGTTCCTGACACCTCCAACACAGGTCAGACTGAGCCAGCTTTGCCTTGGCGAGGACTACAGGAGTCCTACACCAGGAGTGAATTATCTTGTTCTGTATTAATTAACTACTGGTGTCAGGATATGCCTCGTGAGCTAGTTTTAGACAAGACTTCAACTCCAGGTTCATAATGGGGGCATGCAGTGCTTTCTTTCATTTATGCTTGGATTCCCCCGTTTGGGACGGGATGGTGCTCCGAATGGCTGCATATACCCGGCTTGACTGTCCTCTTTCTAGGGCCAGCCATGACTCTACCTGGGAGATTTGTTGCTCTTGGTGCTGCTTATGCCTGTACGTAAAAGTGCATGTTAAGTGCTAAAGTGAAGTGCATGCAAAGACATGGACCTTTCACATACAAAATCAATCTAATTACAGTATGTACAGTATGATGGGCTTGGAATAAGTCATCTAGAGTTGTATAAATAACATATAAATAATCCAGTCTTAAAAAACTCTCTTGCAAAGCAATTCAGTTAAAAAATAGGGAGGAAAACAATAATTTATCATGATTTTAATAGATTAGTTACCTCTGTTGCTCACAATCATTTTTCTAGTACACACTGTGTATTTGTTCCAAATAGCAATATTAGTCAAACTAATACTTATCCCTCTCTTAAACCTATCTAATGTGTATTCCTACTGCACAGTACTGTCAGTTTATGTCACCAAACAGTTAACTTGGGCTGATTGTAAAATTCAAGCCGCGGTATTGCAGTCACTTTTCTCATTTGTAGTAATTCTCATTTACAACAATTTATTTTAACTGTTGAGATATTGCACAATAGCAATAAGTCCAATAGTCCAGTATGTCAACCATCATTCTCTCATTTAATATTGCATTAATAATGCAAATTAGCAAATCTGACTACTGGAAATTAAAAGAGAAAGATAGAAATCATGGTGGGTTTCAGCCAGATATTTTTTTTCAAGACAGATAGAAGTGAGGATATAGCACACACTAAGCAGGAAAGGGACCCTGTGGTTATCATCTCTGATGATGACCTCAAGGTACGAAAACAGTACGACAAGGCAGCAGATAAAGCAAATAGGATGCAGGGATGCATAGGCAGGGGCATCACCAGCAGGAAAAGGAAGGTCATAATTCCACTATACAAGACTCTAGTAAAGCCCCACCTGGAGTACAGTGTCCAGTTCTGGAGACCTTACCTATATAAGGACATAGACAGGGTGGAAAAGTTTCAGAGGAGGGCAACAAAGGTGGTACAAGGATTGCATCACAAGTCCTATGAGGACAGGCTGAAGGACTTGAATATGGCATCCCTGGAGGAGAGAAGGGAGCGAGGAGATAGGACAGAGACATACAAGTACCTTACAGGGAGGAACAGGGTGCAGGAAACACTAGTTTCCAGTGAAAAAGATGTTCCAGGACTAGAGGGCATGGGATGAAGTTGGAGGGAGGGTGATTTAGAGGAAATGTAAGGAAGAATTTCTTCACAGAAAGGGTGGTGGACAATCTGAACACCCTGCCTGAGGAAGTGGTGGGTGCTGAAACAATCGTGGGATTTAATAATGCATGGGATAAACATAAGGGAATCCTGGGAAAAACTTAAAATGATCTTACGAGCTCAAATGTGCAGACTGGGTGGGCCATAGGCCCTTATCTGCTGACAGTATCTATGTATCTGTGCATCTGTGAATCTGCAAAAGAGAAACAGTGAAGCAGTTAAGTAACAAAGTGAAGATAATTATCAAAAAAAAATGGCTTTTGATTGAATGAGTCATTCAATCCTGCAGAGTTTAGGCCTTTCAATTTGTAAATCCACCTACACTCCTTTTGAAGGAGAATTCTGAAATGGTACCCTCCTCTTCTTAGTGGCTTTACCCACTCAATGTCCATAAAGAATAAATCTGAATGCTTTCTTTTGTGCCATTCTGCAAAGAGTACATCAACAGGAGTGTCCATTCTCCCACCAGAGACTGAGCATACATGTTCCTGTATACATTTTTGAATAGTCTTATAGTCCTGTCAATGTATACAAGACCACATCCACACCATAGGACATGGACTACAAAGTTGCTATTACACCTGATAAATTCACGTATTTCTATTTCTGCATCTTGTCTTGGGTGTTCCAATTTCTTGTTTTGTACTGCCCACATACAGGTGGAACAGTTCCTACATTTATAGAATTATGGGCTCTCTTGGTTTCTTCAGGCAGAAAGCTATGAACAAGTGTGTCCCTGATACAAACACCCATTGAAAAACTTACTCTTGGTGTACTACCTATGGCTGCAGACAAGATGGGATCTGTTAGTAATATGTCTCTTTTTCTGATTATCTGCCCCACCTTTTATGCTATGCTGTTATAAAGTGTTATTAATGTCACATGCCTGCTTCCCATATTGTCTTCACTTGTCTTAAGGATTAGATAATTACCTCTTCACATGTACCTAGGTTTTTGACATGCAGCTTCAAGGAAAGGAGGGAGAGGGGGGACATGATAGAAACTTTCAAATACCTCAAGGGAATCATCAATGTCCAAGAGGGTGGCATCTTTCAGAAAAAGAGATGTGCAAAAACAAGGGGGCACAATTTGAAGATAGAGGGGAGGACGGCTCAGAGGTAATGTGAGGAAGTATTTCTTCACAGAGAGGGTTGTGGATACATGGAACAGCCTTCCTGAGGAGGTCGTAGAGTCAAAAACAGTGGGGGAATTCAAGAATGCATGGGACAGGCATAAGACAATTCTAGTGGGGGGTAGGAGGAAGTAGGCTGTTGGTTAACTAGGATCTGCAGCTTATCCATTAGGTAGGGAAATGGGCAGACTAGGTGGGACAAGCGGTCCTTATTTGCCATCAGATTCTATGTTTCTATTTAATAGATTGTGTTCATCATGACCCCTGACTAATAGTCTACTATGCAGGTCTGCTGCCTGTCTGTTAAATTCTTCTAATTCTGAACAATTTCTTATTAATCATATGAACTGGTCATACAGTATTGAATTTAGCAGGGATTTTGGGTGGGCTCTCTCTGTTTGCTAGATACTATTAGTGACATTTTCTTTTCTAAATCCCTTACTAGTGATATATCCATCTTTAGCAGATAGTACTAAATCCAGGAAACTAACTTCCGCTAGATAAATTGTACTGGTAAGGCAGAAGCTCAAATCATTAGCATTGAGCCAATGAATTCTGCTACACTTTCCTGGGAACCATTCCACACCCAGACAATGCTGTCAATAAAACAAAATCACCTGATGCCACTGCCTGTGTGAGGACTGCTGGGGCCAAAGACAATATTCCTTTCCCATTTACCAAAGAATAGGATTGCGTAGGATGGTGCCATACCAGCACCCATCGTAGTTCCGCAGATCTGTAAATCATAATCCCCCTCAAACAAAAAGTAATTGCATCCCAGAACAAATTTTAGTGCATCAGCAAGGAAACTAACTGGAATGTTGCCATTCTGATTCATTTTTGTTATGTCAGTATCAATGGCTCTTATCTCATCATTATGCCTGATGTTAGTATACAGGCTTTCCACATCAATGGCTAACCAGCAGTACCCCTCTCTCCATTCCAAATCATGTACTTTATTTAACAATGCCATAATATCCCAAATATTCATTTATTCATTTTGTTTTTGTTGACTAGGTAAGTACACTAGACAATTAAATGCCTATTTTCAGGCAAGACCCAGGAGGTTTTATATGTTAGGGTCTGTAAACAACAGGTTACAGTAGAGTAATGCTGAGTGACACTGATAACAGCATACACAGTATTTATAACAGATTACATAGAAAAGGCAATAGTACATAGATAAGCAAAAAAGGTCAAAATTGCAAGGCATTGGAGGACCAGGCCATCTACTTTTTAATGAAACCAGACAATATAACTAGTCTAACAAGACACCTCAAGGTAAGTCTTGGTAGCAATAGGTAGACCAACATTAGGGACTGAGGTATAGCAACCGATTCAAAAAATAGAGTTCTAGACACAACAGCATACATGAGACTTAAGGAGGTGGCTGCAATATTCCTTTTTGAAGGTAGTAGCAGTCAGTCACTGGTGAAGGCTAGGTAATACAGAATTCCATAGCCTTGGGGCAACAACAGAGAAAGGAATGTCTCCTAGACACATCCTGGTTCTGAGAATAGGTAAGTCTTCACGTTAGTAAACTTTAGTGGGAAGGTATCAATTGGGGAATGGAGAAGACTAGACAGTGAACAAGGGGACTGATTTTGCAAGACGTTGTAAATCACCCCTCCAAGTGCTAGGTTACACAGGGTTATAGGAAGCAGTCATCCCAGTTTGGTATATAAACTGCAGTGATGAATAGGGGGGGCTTAAGGATGTGATCAATCAACAGATGTTATTATATGTAATGTCCCATTTTTGCAAATTGGTTTTGGAAGATATATGGATTACAGAATCCCCATAACTCAACTTAAGAAGCAGGACTCCATGAGCTATGGATAGGCAGGCTAAAGGGGTAAAGTTTGTTTAAGGTTATACAAAAGACCCAATTTAGTGTTTATCACTTTACAGAAACCCCTTCTGTGCATGGAGAAATCAAGGGACGCATCAAGTGTGGCACCAAGGCAATTGAATGTAGCTACAGATACAAGGGGGTTCCATCTCTACACAGTACTGTTAGAGGGGTAGTACAGCTTTCAATTATGGGAGCAGAGCCAAACAGCATGGCCTGTGACTTTGCCATATTTAAGAGGAATTTGTTAGATAGGAGCCATTACTGCACTCTGTAGAGGTCAGTGGTTAAATTAATGTCAGACACGCTACATGAGCTTAGGTGCAGAACAAGGTTGTCTATATATAAGATAGGTGTGCAGTGGGTGAGGGTCTGGTGAATGTCATTTATATGAAGGGAGAATAGGAAGGTTCCAAGTAAATGGAACCTTGTGGCACTCCCACCGTGGTAGGGGCAAGATCAAAGAAAGAAGTTCCAACTTGTACACTTTGACTCCTTCCATCAGGATAGTTTCTAAATCATGATAGGGCAGAGGAGGAGACCCCTAGGTTGCTTAGTTTGGTACAAAGCAAATGGCAGCATACCAGATCAAATTCTTTAGTGAGGTCAGTGCATACTGCCCCTGTGTACTCGTCCCTATCCATAGCATTTACAACCTGGGAAGTGAAGGAGGGGAGAGCAATGCTAGTGCTTTAATTTTTATGAAAACCATGTTGTGCTGGAGACAAAAGGTTATGCTTGATTAGGAACTCAGGTAACTGTGAGGCAACAAGCTTTCCCAGTATTTTATTGAGTACAGAAAGTACTGCAAATTTTGTATCACCCGTCATAGTACCTGGGATCATATGGGAGCGTTTCCATAGTTCAGGTACATCCCCGGACACAAGGAACAGGTTGATAATTCTGGTGATAGGTGAAGACAATTCAGTAGCAGCAACCTTTAGTAGCTTTGGATCTGTGCATCAGAGCCTGCTGATTCTGCTATAAGGATACTGTATAGTAGTTTAAGTACTTCAGATACTTTAACTGCACAGAAGTAAAAATGAGGTTAATTCGGTGTCAGAGCATAGATCTTTGATAGAGAGTACTGTCAGTGGCAAAAGTGGGAAGACCCCCATAAGACGAGAGTTCTGGGAAGAAGCCATTAAAAGCATTGGCTATGGTTCTGGGGTTGCTACAATTGAGATTGTTAATACACATGTCAAGGAGGGGAGGTTGGTAGATAGACCCACAGCCAGTTTAATATACACGTATTTCCAAAAGTTTGAATATATGAATCCATTTTCAAAATTTCATTTTTCAGAAAAAAAAATCAATACCTTTTCTTATTTTTTCTGTAAGGAAACCAGTCCCTGAAACTATGGGTCATCCTGGAAGATTCAAAAGATTTTTATGAATTTTAAACAGGGTATAGAGAGTGGGTGCTACTAGACAGCCATGCCACATGTACTGTAACTCCACTTGTGTTATGTCACCACTCACCTCACAGGACTGCTACCTCCAAAATGGCCAACAGTTTGTTCTAAAGGAATCAGTGGGGTCTCTTTGGAGTTTTCTGTACTGAAAAGAATCTGCTATAAGTTCTTTCACCATATCAATGTATTTGTCTTCATTGTTTAATACAGTGTTGCCCTCTTTGTCCGCTGGTTTGACAATCAAACTGCTATCAACTACTAATTCACTAAGTTCAGTAGCTTCCTCTAGCAAGATCTTATATCTAATCATCGTGTCACTTCATTCTAATAATGTTTTGCTTTCTTGGTTAAAAACCTTTTCAAAAACATTAATAGCAACACACTTATTAGGTTGGCAAATGTGGATTTGGGCTTAAAAAAAAACTCCTTTTTGTCATTGCATCTTTTGAACCTGTAAGGAAAAATTGGTTAATTAATCCTGAACATAAGGTGTCAGGTTCTAGTCCCGTAAAGGTCACGTGGCTATTTTGTATATTGGTGTTCACCGAGTCATTACTATGCCGAATACTCCATCTCAGTGTGGTTTTCATGATATACTTTTACATTATATACATATTCTGGCTATCTAATGCTGTCTAGCTGTTTGTGCCATTTTCATTGTCTCTTATAGGTAGAAGACTTGGTTTGCTGGCCAAGGCACCTAGCTTCACCTGAGCTCTTTCCTTCTAAGACTGCTTGAAAGGCAGAGTAGAGAAACTTACCAGAGCAAGGGAGAAGGATTAAGACTTAATTTGGCTAAGCAGATTTACTGTGTGGTGATGTTTTTATTTTTTACTCACAGGGATTGCTACTGTTTGTTGCTAACATTTCATTGCTTTTTTTTTTCTCTGATTCAAATTGTTGTTGCTGGTATACCTTCTTCTGCATTATTACAAGGTGTGCCTACAGGTGTGTGCTAACAGATTACTGCTGTAATCTTCTGATTCAAATTGTCTTTGCAAGGTATATCTTCTGTTACTGCTTTATTTTTCTCTGGAGCAAAGTGTTTCTTACAGGGTATATCTTCTCTGAAATTACTGTATTACAGGTGGAGCTTACATTTTTGTGACTTTTTATCATTGGGCTAAGCAAAATTACTGTTTGACACTGTGTTTTATTTTATTCTTGTTTGTTGAAAAGGTTTGTTGTCTCAGAGGTGTTTCAGTCTCCTTCTCACATTGAAGGAGCTAATTGCTTTTCCTCCAACAGCTCTTCCAAAGGATTAGGTGTGTATGTGGGGGTGGAGCTGGCAAACTGTCAGTAATTTCCAACAGAAAGAAGGGTTAAAAGTCAGGTTAGTTGATATCTTGGAGGTAGAAGACTTGGTTTGCTGGCCAAGGCACCTAGCTTCACCTGAGCTTCTTTCCTTCTAAGACTGCTTGAAAGGCAGAGTAGAGAAACTTACCAGAGCAAGGGAGAAGGATTAAGACTTAGTTTGGCTAAGCAGATTTACTGTGTGGTGGTGTTTTTATTTTTTACTCACAGGGATTGCTACTGTTTGTTGCTAACATTTCATTGCTTTATTTTTTTCTCTGATTCAAATTGTTGTTGCTGGTATACCTTCTTCTGCATTATTACAAGGTGTGCCTACAGGTGTGTGCTAACAGATTACTGCTGTAATCTTCTGATTCAAATTGTCTTTTGCAAGGTATATCTTCTGTTACTGCTTTATTTTGCTCTGGAGCAAAGTGTTTCTTACAGGGTATATCTTCTCTGAAATTACTGTATTACAGGTGGAGCTTACATTTTTGTGACTTTTTTATCATTGGGCTAAGCAAAATTACTGTTTGACACTGTGTTTTATTTTATTCTTGTTTGTTGAAAAGGTTTGTTGTCTCAGAGGTGTTTTAGTCTCCTTCACATTGAAGGAGCTAATTGCTTTTCCTCCCACAGCTCTTCCACAGGATTAGGTGTGTATGTGGAGTGGAGCTGGCAAACTGTCAGTAATTTCCAACAGAAAGAAGGGGGTTAAAAGTCAGGTTAGTTGATATCTTGAGGTAGAAGACTTGGTTTGCTGACCAAGGCACTTTAGCTTCACCTGAGCTCTTCCTTCTAAGACTGCTTGAAAGGCAGAGTAGAGAAACTTACCAGAGCAAGGGAGAAGATTAAGACTTAGTTTGGCTAAGCAGATTTACTGTGTGGTGGTGTTTTTATTTTTTACTCACAGGGATTGCTACTGTTTGTTGCTAACATTTCATTGCTTTATTTTTTCTCTGATTCAAATTGTTGTTGCTGGTATACCTTCTTCTGCATTATTACAAGGTGTGCCTACAGGTGTGGCTAACAGATTACTGCTGTAATCTTCTGATTCAAATTGTCTTTGCAAAGTATATCTTCTGTTACTGCTTTATTTTCTCTGGAGCAAAGTGTTTCTACAGGTATATCTTCTCTGAAATTATTACAGGTGGTGCTTTACAGGTTTTACAGTTTTATCTAACATTAGGATAAGCTTTCAGGGTTACTGCATTTGTTGTTGACTGATTGTTTCTGCTCTTACCTCCTTGTTCTTTTCGTCCGTGGTTCTTCTTTTTAGACAGGGAAGGCCCAGCCACCCACCCCATCCCCAACCACCCCACGCTACACTCCTTTTATAGGGTACACAGTTGTGACATTTCCTGTGGCAGAGCAGGAAGAAGGATCAGTGGGCCTCCACAAGGTGATCTCATTTACAGGGCACTAGTAATTTAACTTGTTATAACAAGTTAAACAAAGCACAATTAAACCATTACTTGCATTTTTTTCTTTCTAATTACTCTGACTAGGTCACAAACCCAGCAACTTATTTGGAATGGATTTCATTAACTGCAGGTACTGTGGAACAATTTTCAGAAGGACAGTCTTACAAGATTTAGGACACTGTCCTACATGCTGGGCCTTGAGATCTTAGGTCTCAGCTCCAGGCAGCATGGGCAGAGATTGCACGCCTCAAATTTCATATTGAAGAGGAAATACATTATAAGAACCACCCGCCATTTCCCCAGCATCCAACAGAAAACCTCGACCGAAGAGGGTAGTTGGTCCAGGAGGTTGGCAGGTGGTTAGGAGGAGCAAATCAGGTGCCCCTTCACTCTCTGCTCTCCAACACATTACCTCCAAAACCATATAAACACTACAAACAGGTATCTGCCTCTATCTCTGAAATCAAATAAAGAGGCAGAAGACACTGCAGAGCAGACACAACTGGCACAGGAGCTAGCACAACAATACTCACCCAAATCAGGAACCAAAACTAAACAAGCACAAAGGAAATCAAAAAACTTCTGATCATAGGAGACTCCATGATTCGGGAGTTGATACCCATTCCAGCCAGGGTGATGGTCAGATGTCTCCCAGGTACATCAGCATGGAGAAACACTGACCGCATTGCTAAAATTGTTCACAAAGCAGGAGAAAACATTGATGTCCTAGTACACATAGGGACTAATGATCTCGCCAGCCGGGTCAGTTGTGGAGACCAAGGAACACCTGACTAGGCTGGGTGACAAACATCATCTATTTCGTTCTGGCATCTCCTTCTCTCTGAGATCCTGCCAGTCTGGGAGAAGGGAGCAGATGGACGGAAGGTCAGAGAAGGGGAGATAGGGAGCTAAACACGTGGCTCAAGGACTGGTGCCAGGAAAAGGACACAGATTTGTAGGGAACTGGCAACAGTTCTGGGAGCGAAAGTTCTTTAAATTTGATGGACTGCATCTGACTAAAGAGGGAGTCAGTGCATTGGGGCAGAAGTTTGACGTCTTTGCAGAATATTTAAACTAGCAATGGGGAGAGGGGTGCAGCACCCCACACGTATGGAGAAGAACACTCCCCTCAGCTAGTGGTCAAACAGGAATTCAGCGTGTTTGCCGCTCATTTTGCATCACCAGGTAAGAAAAAGGTTTGTCTCCCACACGATGCACAGGGGTAATGCCAAACTTCACCCAACAACTAACACACCAAAATCTGGCCAATGGAAAATCATGTACACAATGCTCACAGCCTGGGAAATAAGATCCCAGACCTGCAGGCAATAATGTCAGAGGCTAAACTGGACATAGTAGCAATTAGTGAGACGTGGTTTACCAGTAACCACACTTGGGAGACTTCAGTACCTGGCTATGTATTGTTCAGAAGAGACCGAGGTGTGAATGGGGGAGGGGTGGCCCTGTATGTTAATGAAAATATCAAAGCTACAGAAATTCAGAATACACATAAGGAGCCAGAAGAACTGTGGGTCACCCTGGAAGCAGGAAATGGGACAGCCATAAGAACTGGGGTTGTCTACAGGCCTCCAGACCAGTGGGAGGACATAGACACATTACTGTTAGAAGATATACAAAACATGACAGCTAAAGGGGAGGTTCTGATAATGGGAGACTTCAACATGCCAGATACAGATTGGTCAATACCAGCAGGAACATCTGCCAGAACTAGACTCATAGTGATTCCCTGCAGGGGGAGGGCCTCAAACAACTGGTACAGCAACCCACAAGAGACAGGGCTATCCTAGATCTAGTACTGACTAACAAAGAAGGGATCACAGATCTCCAGGTAGAAGGTCACCTGGGAGCCAGTGACCATCACATGGTATGGTTCAATTTGGCTACTACATCTAAATCATCCCATTCCAAAGCAAAAATATGGGACTTCAGAGGAGCTGACTTTGATAAGATGGCCAACAGAGTTAAGCTAGCTCCTGGCAAAAAGAACACAGGTGAGGAGGTACAGGCAAAGTGGGCAAGCATTAAGGATACAATACTTGAAGCAACATCCCATTGTGTTAGACAGAAAAGGGAAGTGCAAAAGAAGAAGGAAAACCACTTTGGTTCTCAACATACAGTAGCAGAAAAGGTCAGAGCCAAAAGGCTTGCCTTCAGAAAAATATAAGGGAACACAGCGGGATGAAGATAGGAGGCATACCAAACTGCCCTAAGGGAAGCAGGTAAGGCGTAAGGCAGGCAAAGTCCCAAACTGAGGAAACACTAGCACGAACAGTAAAAGAAGGTGACAAGACTTTCTATAGATACATTAGTGAAAGGAGAAAGTCCAGAGGGGTATTGCTAGCTTTAATGGAGAAAAGGGAGCATGTGAGGAGGAGGACCCTGTAAAGGCATCTATCCTAAATAGATACTTTGCTCAGTATTTACTGAAGAGAAGGTAGGGCAGGGCCCACAGCTCAGCATCATGGACACAGGGGGGGAGGTGAGACACTACTCCCTTCACAAAAGAAAGGGTCCTACAAGAGCTTGCTAAGCTCAGGGTGGATAAGGCAATGGGACCTGATGGCATACATCCCAGGGTACTCTAAGGAGCTAAAGGAGGAACTAGCAGAGCCATTAGCAGAATTGTTTAGTGAGTCTCTGAGCACAGGAGAGGTCCCAGAAGACTGGAGAAGGGCTCATGGATCCCACTCCACAAGAGTGGTAGCAGGGAGGAGGCGGGGAACTACAGACCGGTCAGTCTTACCTCAGTAGTGGGCAAGATTATGGAGGCACTCCTTAAGGAAAGGATAGTGCAACACCTGGAATCCATAGGGCACAGGATCCAAGACAGCATGGGTTTACAAAGGAAGGTCCTGTCAAACTAATCTCATAGATTTCTTTGACTGGGTAACCAGAGTGGTGGACCAAGGGGAGCAGTTGATGTCGCCTACCTTGACTTCAGCAAAGCTTTTGACACTGTTCCACATAGAAGATTGATAAATAAGCTAGGTAGGCTCGGGTGGGTCAGAAGTTGGTCAACTGGGTGGCAAACTGGTTGACTGGCAGAAACAGAGAGTGGTGGTAAATGGTATACAGTCAGAAGAGATGCAAGTCACAAGTGGGGTACCTCAGGGATCAGTCCTGGGGCCAGTCCTATTCAACATCTTCATTAGTGACCTCGCAGATGGACTAGAGGGTAAGGCTTGTCTGTTTGCAGATGACACCAAGATCTGCAACAGAGTAGATGATCCAGATGGGGTGGGCAGAATGAGAAGAGATCTGGATAAACTAGCAGAATGGTCAGAAGAGTGGCAAC
This sequence comes from Neoceratodus forsteri, assembly GCA_016271365.2. Lineage (NCBI taxonomy): Eukaryota > Metazoa > Chordata > Ceratodontiformes > Ceratodontidae > Neoceratodus > Neoceratodus forsteri. The sequence continues at coordinate 437,382,820 of CM057452.1, read as the reverse complement.
TGGATTTAATACAAAGAAGTGCAAAATCATGCACATAGGGAAGAGAAACCCTGAAGCCACTTATAGGCTGGGAGGAGTTGCTAGCAGTCACAAAGGAAGAAAGAGACTTGGGCATCATCATCACTGATGACCTAAAATCATCCAAGCAGACCTCTAAAGCAGTAGGTAAGGCTAGGGGTGTTAGGGTGTATTAGTAGGGATATCACAAGTCGTAAGAGGGAGGTAATAATCCCTCTGTACAAGATATTGGTTAGGCCCCATCTGGAGTACTGCGTGCAGTATTGAGGCCACACCTTCACAAGGACATTAACCAAATTGAGACAGTCCAGAAGGGCAACCAAAATGGTGCAGGGACTGCATCAGAAGACATATGAGGACAGATTAACGGAGCTCAATATGTATACCCTGAGCAAAGGAGGGAGAGAGGTGATATGATCGAGACATTTAAACACCTTAAGGGCATAAACAAGGTGAAAGAGTCTAATATGTTTAAATATAAGAAAAATAGCAGGACAAGAGGACACAGCATGAGATTAGAGGAGGCCGATTAAGGGGAATATGAGGAAATTCTTTTCACAGAAAGGGTGGTGGATGCATGGAATGGCTTACCACAAGAAGTGGTGGCTATGAATACAGTGCAGGGCTTCAAACAGGCATGGGATAGGCATAAGGGAGCAATACAAATGACTATGAATAGATAGGTCACTGACAGAGCAAAGGCCGATGGCACATTTATGAGGTAGAAAAAGAAATGGGCAGACTGGATGGGCCTTGCGGTCCTTATCTGCCGTCAACTTCTATGTTTCTATGTAAAATATCATGTTCTTCTTCATCATCATGTATAGGTAGATAAAATCCCTGCATGTTTAGGTCTCTATTTGAAAAGTGATATATAAGACTTAATTTCCTTACCAATTACTGCACATCTACTCTCAGCAGAAATTCATCTGGCCTTGATGAGGGAACAAATGACAGTCCCATTTTAAGAACTTTTTTCTTGTTCCTCAGTAAGTGTGAAACTGGAGAGATTTATCAATTCTTCCTGGTTGCCCTCTGTGATCTCCTGGGTTGGGCCTTGGTGACTTGGCTGGTTCCTTCTACTCCTTCCTTTTTCTCTTCTTGTTCATCTTCAACTTAGTTGTCTTTGCTTTTTTTTTCTTTTTGCTGTTTCAATCCTTCCCCTTGTCTAAAAAGAAAACATCTCTCTCCCTTTTGTGGTCTCCTCATTTGACGTAATGCTGCTGTTGTTGTCTGTGACAGTTACAATGTTACCTTTAGTCTTCAATTTTTCTCTTGATTTAATCCTATGCTGCTTAGAATTCTTGCACCATCTGCTGTTGGCTTCTCATTTCTTCTTCCCAAGTAAAATCTTGTTATGAAGAAAATGTTACCTACTGGTCCCCCTTGAAAAAGGGAATTCTAGTCGCAGTGGGCCTAATGGGTCAACAAAATTCAATAAATAAATAAATTATAACAAAAGATCACAGGTTTTCAAAAATAACCTATTTGTATTAAATATATAACAATTTGGTGGTACAAAGTATTATTTCTCCCTACAAATCTTTTTTTTTTTTTTAACCAGGAGAGACACACTAAGCTGCAAGCTTGTTTACAGGTGTGACCTGAAGCACAAGGAAGCTAAGTGTCACACAGTATGCAAGTGGGGGATGTGGGATTCAAACCCAGGTCTCCAAGTTTGCAGCTCAGAGCCTTAAACCACTGCACTATACTGCCTTCTCATAACCGTCCATGGTCAAATTTGCAGTTTCCAATTGAAATACACTTCCAGCCTTGCCAGGAATGAGTTTCTGACTTCAACCAATACAAGAATTCAACTGGATTCTAATTTTCTAGCAGTTGGCAAAATACAAATAAAATGATGAAAATGTAAGAAAAATAAAAAAGAACAAAGGCAAACTGAATGATTGTGAAGGCATCTAAAGGCCAAGACCTTTATTATTTAAGATATACATTCTTACTTATCACTCGGGCCCAATATTCAAAACTTTGCCTGCGAGCAAACTTTGCACTGCCCATCATGCAAAATTAGCCCACATTCAATTGCATGAAATATTCAAAGGAATAGCCTGGGAAAACACAAATGAATATAGCTGGCAAATGAAAGTGGGCAAACATGGCTGACAGTGCAGTGCAAAGATAGCCCAGCAATGAAGACAGCTCTGAATACAGCAAAGGAGACAGTTCTGAATATAGCAACCAGGCAGTGCAAACAGCAACAGCAGCACCATGTACACAGAGGTGGAGTCAGACACAGGTGAACCACCTGGCCACTAGGAGTGCCAGCACAAATGTGGTGCAACAAATGAGAAACATGAACAAAGAGCAGTGTATAACACAAATAATAGCTACAGATACACCAAAGGCAATGTCAGGAAACATGTAACCCATGATGTAGCAACGCTGTTTGGATGTGAACTGTGGAAAAAGAACAGAGGTGGGACTGTGGGGAAGTGTTCCACACAAAGAACCAACCATGCTGGTGTGCCAGTACAACTCCAACCCATGCCCATTGTACACAGGGGGAGAGGAAAAGGATTCCTGACACAGAGAAGGGGACAGCACACTACAAGACACACAGCATGAGGACACAGGGGGAGGGAAGGCAGCCATGGCCACAAGGACAAAGCCACACACAGGCCTGCAGAACAAGGCCCTCCCAGCCAGACAACATCAGTGGGGATCACCCAAGGAACAGGGAAGAGACCATGATCATGGACATTCACAACCCAGATGATGTCTGGCATGCACACAGGCCAAAGAGGGTACACATGGAGAACTGGATGTGTCAGCCAACAGGAGGACACACCTACCATGCCGACAACAATGGACAGCCAGATGCAGAGCCACAGACACTGCAAGGAGAGCAGTGGGAAATCTGTGTCACAAGATAAGCAAGGATCGCAGCAACCAGGGTGACATAGGTGTTCAGTAGGTGCAACACAGCACATCAATGAAATTGACTATAGGTAACCAATAAAGACACAGGACACAGGATCATAAGATTTAAAACTATATTGTCTAAACACATCAGTACAAACTATACACAGGTGAAAGGCTGAAGAAAAACCAAGAACAAGCTGGGAGGAACAGGGAAGTTAAAAAAAAAAACAGCCGAATGGGGGAGACTATTGTGCCACAGCTGGGCGTTGCCCCTGCACCAGCACCTCCAGGAGCTCCAAAGTCCATGTACCAAGCAGAACCAGCTGGGCCTGTTGCTCCATCATGATCCACTGCTGACATATGATCCTCCACAGCAGGTCATCCCAGCCCTCACCCTCCTCCGGCCGTCTGGCCCACACAGATGTGCAATGTGTACCTATGGGGAGAAAGAAGCCCATGTAAAAATGGTGAATTGACACTGTGGAGTGACGTAGCACCCAGACTGTGGCCCCAGAGAAAGACAACATGTCCCAACTGGTATGCCGATGTACCCAACAATGGAAACAGTGCAGACACCACTTGACATGTGCATATCTGCAGCATCACATAACCTCATGGTACCCTCAAGCCCATCCCACACAGATGACAAGACTGGTATGACCATTGCTACCACAGCCACCACCAATGGGATGCCACCCCATGCATTCTCAATGTTTCCCATGACAAAGTGCTGCCAAACAGCCCCCATGAAGTAACCCCCAGTCAGCCCCATAGCACAATCAAACATACTGTACATAGCAACATAAGCAACATAGTGTGTAATATAGCTGCAGGTGTTCCTTCCATGTGTGGTGTTGCATGCTGCCACGTGTGTCACTGGGTATATTACCTATGCCATCCCTGTGGGTGGCAGTCTTCAAGTGTGTGGGGTGTGTGGGATACATTGGTGTTAGGTGTGGGCATGACTGTTATTTACACATTCCACCCTTAGGTGTGTGTGCACCCTGGATGTGTGGGTGTATAGGCTGTAGTCACCTGTTTTATGCTGGTACTGGGCCACATAGACAGAAATGGGGGGTATGCATGTGCTGGCACTGGTACAGAACCACTGTGTACTGTGCAACACACTGACAGTGTTTTTCTCTGTCCACAGCACAGGGAGATAGCACCACCAAGGAGGCTGTCCTGGAGGAGGACACTGGGCCAACCACATCAGGTGTCCAGTGGCAGGTGGCACATGAAGAGGAGGGGAAGTCCTTAGACACCTTACCCGACAAACTGTGTGACACTGATGAGGACACCTACATTGCCCCTAGGGACTATTTAGCTGCCATTGCTGCAATAGGGGGTCTCCTCATCGAAGGTGTCCCTTAACACCCCCAACCAGAAAGAGGTGGACACCAGGGGGGCCAGCATGGCCACCGCACAGTTGCCTGCCAGGTACACAGTACCATCTGTGCTGGCAGGGTCCCTCAAGGGTCATGCCTTCTCAGCCTCAATTGCCACCACCACCACCACCACCCTTTCCACCACTGCCGCAGGTGTGAACTCCACACCTGCCAGCTCCCGTGCCACACAGCCCACACCACAGCTGTCTGTGGGTGGCCAGCATATTGCCCTGCCTACCCACTTCTGAGACATGCATGACCCTGCAGCCAGTAAGGTACTGCCACCACCACCCACTCAGGGTGTGGGGCGCACACACCCCACATGTTGCCCACGCTCACATCTTCCTACTGTCTCTGATGACCATGCCACCCAGAGACAGGATAACTCAGAGGCCCAGCAGCTACTCAAGTCTGCAGTGGATTCCCAGTCCACTGCACAAAGAGAGCTACACACATTCTGCAGGGAAATGCATCAGGAATTGGGCCATCTCTGGGAGACCTGTAGCATGCAGAACAGCGTGCGGAGAAGCATGAGGCATGCTTCATGGATGCTTTCCACCAGGTGTTTGGTGGCCTAACTGGGGCAGTGAGGGGGCTCATTGCCACAGTGAGGGAGGTTGGGATGGCCAGGTAGCAATGCCACACCAGCACACACTGTCAGTGTGCGGGTATTGTCATCCGGCATGCATCATTGGCACATAGCGGCAGGTCATGGTCAGCCAACACTGCTGCAATGGTGTTGTCCATGGGCACTCCCCAAACCACTGAGTGATGCCTAGCCTTGGCATCACCCAGCCCAAGGCATGAGCATTGCCATCCCAGGAGGGTGTCACCATCCCCTCTAACATTGCCCTACAGCTTTTCTGTCCACATGATCCCTCCTACATGGCCTTGTGGCAGGACATCTGCCCAGACTTGTGGTGGGAGCAGGTGTTGCTGTTGTGTGCTGCACCTTACATTCCCCTTCCTCACTTGCACCCTTCCCATGCACCCTGTTGTACATGCCAACGCCCTTCCCCTATCCCTGTATCACCACTGTAGCATCCTGTAGTTCTGTTTTTTGTTGTGTGCATTCTTTCACAGTTTTTTTGGACATATTATGAAAATACACTATTGCAAGCATGTCTGTTGTCCATGTTGTTTTCACTCACATGCCCATCCCTGTCAGTGTGCTGATGATTTTCTGGCAATGTTCCTGGGACCTCCTGGCCATGAGCTGGTCACCCCTATCGAACTGCTCCACTATCCCATGCACCTCTGGCTCCATGTCACTGTCAGCATGTTCCTCAGGTTCTGGCAGGCACATTCCACAGTTGAGCGCCATGTTTTGTAACATAGAACAGACTAGGAATATGAAACATGCCCTCTGAGGGGTATATTGTAGGGCACCACCTGAATTGTCCTGGCATCCAAAGTGTATTTTGAGCATGCCAAAGACACACTCAATGGTGTTATGTGTTGCACTGTGTTCATTGTATGTCTCTTTGGCCATATTTGCTAGCTGAAGGTCTGGGTTAAGGGAGCTAGATTCTCAATGGATAGACACTGTCTCCTGTAGGAAACATTACCAAATGTTAGCACTTGTTCACTGTGTGGCTTACCATGCTCACTTGGCAGCCCCTACTGTGTTAGTCATCCTTTGTGCCTGTACACCATCACCTCCCCACCCTCCCCTCTATATCTCTTGTGGGTGCTGTATTGTGGCACTGTCCTGCCTTTGGGGAGGATTGTGGTTGTAGCTGCTGCACTTACTCACTGCCAAGATGTCCACTGGGTATTTGGCCACCCTCAAATCCCTGGCACAACTGTGACTGCAGCTAGATAAAGGCATTGTGGGCACTGCTGGGATACCATGCTAGTGCACTGATGATGTGCCCAGTTGCATCACACACCACCTGGCAATTGATGGTGTGGTACCCCTTCCTGTTCAGGAAGGTGTCTCCCACTTCATCAAGGGGTGCTGGGATGGCAACGTAGGTGCAGTTAATGGCACCAATTACTGCTGGTAGGTGCACAACCCAATAAAATTGCTGCATTGTTTCTTTGTGCTCCACTGCTGTGCTGGGGAATACAATGAATTCACCTGAATGTGGCAGCAGGCATCTAGGAACTGGGCCAATAGGTGCAGACTGTGACACAGCCATGGTATTCCAACTGGTGTCCGGAAGGTCCCAGTGGCTAAGAAACAAATCACAGCTGTCACCTCTTCCTCTACTGACATGGCATGACTGCGCTGTGTGGCTGACTGCAGCTCTTCACAGAGCTGTCTCAGCAGGGCCCTACTGAGTCAACACTGTCCCATAAGGTGGTCATCTGTGAGTGTCTAAAAGGACAGTCAGGGCCAGTACATTCTGTTTGCAGCATATCTCCTGCTTAGCCTACGGAGTGGCCCAGGGCAGCCTTGTTTCCTCTCATCCTCCTCAATGACTGCAGCCATTAGATGTACCATGACGCTGTTGTTGCATACAGCCATGTTGCCTGTTGCTGCTGTGTCCATGCCCCCCTCCTTGTTTTACCCAGAGTTAAGACTACCTTTTTATGGGCTTTAATTTGTGCCATGCTGTATGTCGCACTGCAACATGTTGTGCGGTGCTGTGCTGCTGAATATACCATTTCACCTGTATTCATGTCCCCAAATCTCACTTTGCCACATGCTTACATTATTTTTTTGCACTGGTGCTACATTGTTGTGCTGGTGCTATTTGGTCTTTTGAATATTGCAACCCTGCTCAAACTGGGCACAATCTGGGTGCAACATATTTGCGCTCCTTGCAATGTTTTGAATAGTGCGCCTTTGTTCTTTAAAAGGAAAGTAGTTAGCATTAAAGAGCAACTCTTCACTTCAGCACATGCTTTCATAAATAAGGGGATATTATTCACAAACTGTTTTTGGATTAAGTCCCACACCTCAACTCATGCTGCAGACCAAAATCTCCACAGCTGCAGATATTGCAATTCACAGTCACAGCAATTGTGGAAGATCTTATGGCTGGTTCCACTGGCCATGACATCTTTCAGCAGCTGTGGGGATTTCCCTGGCAACACCAGCCACAAGCTGCTGTAAATTATGGAACTGGTAATAATCCAACTCCACCTTTGTCAATACCCACGGCTGCAGGACTTCTGAGAGTTTGTGAATCCAGCCCAAGATGTTTTAGCTGTTACATTTTACAGTTTTCCATTTTCAATGTTCCTTTCCAAGTACAGCACATCTTGGAAGTCCATTGAAAAAGTCTGTATAGAAAACATTTGCCTCTCCCCTGTTAACCTCACAGTACCTTTGTTTATGACATCATAGTGCTCACCATGACAACAGACTGTGATGTCACAAACAGCAATTGTGATGTTAAGCAAGGGAGTCAGATACACTTTGAAAGAATCAGTGAAAATTTCTGTATTATGTACAATATTCAGTAGACTACAACAGGGAAAAGGAAACAAAAAACTAGAAAACAATAAAGCTAAAACATAATTGTTGTAAATCTAGTGTTTTAAGGTTTTTATTATAGTAGAGCGTTGTTCTTTACGCACCATACTAATAATACTTCACACTCTCCTTGTCAAAATACCTGGGAGTTGTGAAATGTTTTTGTCTATTATGCTGCTCCTCAGACTATTTTATAAATAGCACCCACTGTTAAACAGAAGCTGTGTGTAGTTAAATGTATTTGTAGTCCATGCATAGAGTGAGTGCAGCACTTTCTGATTAGGACTTTGTGTTCCAAGACTGATGGATCTATTTTAGTGGCAACATTCTTTGAATTTATTTGTAGTGTGACTTTCTTTTTACTCAGAAAAAGTAAACTGCAGCTGGATTGCACACAACTGGAGTGACATTGAGGCAGTTGAGTTTAATGAAGAGGACAAAACATGTTTAGAACATGCATGGGAAAGCTGGCCCAGTGGCATGGAGAGCTGAGGCGCTGGAGTCTTATCTCCTGCCACACCAGCAACCCATGTTTGATGGTGAGTGCAGGTTGCTGGGGGTCAGCTGGGGAGGGAAAGGATTGAGTGCCCAATGGCTGCTCTCCTTTCCCAGGGCAGGGGAGAGCTACATGCTCTCTGAATGAATGCCACCCAGTGGAAGCCAGGTGGTAGTATGAGTTGAGAAGGGCGGTGAAAGGGACGGCTGACGGACTCCATGGCATGCACATGCCTCCACCTGCATGCATCTATGTGCAAGGCCCAGTATGGGGAAACATGAAGAAAATGGAAAAGGAAAGGTTCCAGCTTTGTGAAGTTCTGCCTGCCCACCCCCACTCCTGTGTTACCAAGTCCATTGGCCCATTTATGCAGAGAAGAATGGTCAGGCTAGCAGGACACTGGGTAGGGGAGGTAGTGACAGGGCTGATAGTCACCTGAGCCGACCCACCTGGGACACAAAAGAATCTCTTTAAAAAAAAGAACATGCAGGGGTCATAACTTACTTCAAGTGATGATAGGAAGATAATCATGGCTTGGGTGTGGTGTACAGACCAGCTTCACGGCCAACTGATCTAAATGAGCAGTTATAAGCATTCATAAATAAGTTGCCATTAGGGAATAAAATTATTATGCTTGGTGATTTCAGTGTACCAGGAATTAAATGAACAGACATAGAGGGTAAAACTCCTCTTAAACAAGAATTTTAGACACCGTAACAACCAGTGGTGTAGTGCTAAATTTAGAAGTGAGGGATCTCTGGCCATGAACTATGGGCCCCCCACCAGTAGATGGGGGGGCAGAAGCTATCGGTTTTAGATGCATTCTGGTCTATTTTGAGGCTCATTTTGACACTATCTGGCTGCTTTTAAAGCCATCCTTGACTTGTTACATCACTATCAAAATAACTAGTTTTTATTTTCTTTAAAGAAATTGTCAAAACTAAAACAACTTCTTGATTAATATCAAGGAGCAGAAATCATATACATCTTTAGTCCAGACAATTCTGACATGAAATGGTCACATTGGCAACTTTATTGCACATTGGATTTATACATGCTGCTAAATATAAAAAAAAGGGGACCAGATCATTTTGGAGATGAGACAGGCTATCACCATTTTTGAATTTGATGTCTGTCACTATGTCTCTTGTCTCACGTAAAACTGTGACTATTGGCTAGCAGATGTCAATGTGGCTCAGATGGTAGCACCCCCCCCGGTCACATGGTTGTGGGTTCTAATTCCTCACTGGGGTTGGGCTCATGCCATAAATGTTGTGGAGATCATGAAAGGGTGAGGATCCAAAAAAGAGAAATAATAATAGATAGTTACTTACAGTTTTGTTTTCCACTTTAGTTCCAGTTGTATCTCCTACCCTCTCTCTGGTGCAATGCCATCTCCACCACTCTCGAGTGCCTCCCACAATACAGTAAACCACCAGTATCCAGAGGGAGAGGCAGATAGACAGATTGCTTTTTTAATTTAATGTAGCACCCTTTCTGAGCCTGTCCCAAAGACAGACAGATTGATTTTTAATTTACTGTAGAAACCCTTTCTGAGCCTATCCCAAAGACTGAAACCTTCCATATTTTATATCTTGAGGGAGTCACCTAGCACCCTATAAATTAAACACCTCCCTTCCAATGCTAAACCTGCACATAAGACATTTACTACTTTTTACTTCCAACAAGAAAAAAAGGTTGGCACAAATGTATAAAACTCTGGCCAGACAATACACTACATGCAAACTCACCACAATTAGGTTTGTCGGAGGAGAGAATCTGGAGAGAAAGTAGAACATGTACTCCCTGAACTAGACCACAGGCCCTTCACTCCAAATTCTCCTCCCTGCAAGCTACACAAGGTGACCCTGTGCTCCAAACACCCCCCCAAGCCAGACCAAGAAGCCCATCTCTCCACTCCAACCCCCACCACCGCCAAACCACACTAGCAGGCTATGCAGTCCTAAGTCAGCTCTTCCAGCTGCTGAATTAAAGTGCTGGGGGTGGAGTAAGGTGAGAGTAAACCAGTTTCCAAATACAATCTGAGACAAGGATGATAAATAGGATGCAAACAAAACAAAATTAGGAAACAAAATGTTGTACTACAAACTATTAAAAGGACATGTTTCAGACAATCTTTGGACAACATATCACTTTTTTAACAATCTTAATGAGTTAGATTCAGACCAAGATGGTCTGGCTTTTGATGTTAAGAGCTGGAAGTGGAGGGTTTGGAACACTGAGTCTGCTGGTCAGGCTTGGGCATTCCTCAAGCAAGATCACAAAATGTCCAGTGATAGCATACTCACCAAAAACTATACAGATTGCAGGACAAGTGAGTCAGTCTTTGTTTTACTGACATGCAGAGTATTCACCATTCCCCATTATAGAATAAATGCTAACAGTAGCAATTACAGCAGGCTGCTCATCCTAAGTTTCAACCGTAGCCCCAGATCTTCAGCTGTAATGAGCCTTCACCATTTACAACACCTGTCAGGGAGAGCCCAAGCCTGACCAGCAGATCCGTTGCTCCAATCCCCCTTCCTCTCAACCACCACAAGAAGCAGTACCCTTAGTCTGGAACCAGAGGGGGACATATCAGTTTGTGAGCTACTGGTCAGCTTGGCCCCTAGCTTTTAAAAACTGGTAGTCAGATCAATATTTTTTAATGTCCATTATTTTTTTTTAAATCAAAAATCACTTCCATGGGCAGGTAGCCCATTTGCTGGTAACTTTTGAAATCCGGTAGCCAAGCCAATTTTTTTAGTGGCCATTGGCTACCTGATTTGTCTCACCCTGTCTGGAACACACAATGTAGTGTACTCTTCAATCAAAAACACTTCCAAGACTATGGCTCCTTACCCCCAAAAAGCTAAACTTTAAGCTGAACTGTTAATCTCCACACCGACAACTGCACAAGTTTCACATGCATTTTAACATCCCTAAACATAATTTTTAAATCTAAATCCCCACTCTCACACACAAATGCTACCCCCCCAGCTTCTAAAGTGAAGGGCCATGGTTGATGGAAAGCTTGGAGTGAAGGACTGGTTGCCCTGGCTTGGTTGGTCCTCAAGACAGACCCAACAGACCATTCATTCCAAAACAACCCCCAAGCCATACCAGTAGTCTTTTCACTCAAAGTACCTCCCAGCCACACTAGTAGGCCCTCCACTCCACCTGTCAAACAACCTGGAGGTCCATCCATCCAATCCCCTCCAGCCACACTAACAGGCTAGATCCCAAAACCAGACCAGCAAGCTTTAAGCTCCCAAACCCCCACTCCCACACACTCAACACCAGCTGGCACCATTACTTCCACAACACCCAACACAACCCCCCAGCCACATCAGTAAGCCCTTCACTCCAACCCCCTCCAAGACAAAGCAGGAGGTACATTGCTTCACTTTTTGTACAAGTCACACCAACAGGCCAGATTTCCAAGCTTGACCAGCTCCATTTGCTTCAAGAACCCCCTTGTAGGCCCTTCACTCCACCTTCTCCCAATCAACTAGGAGGTCCATGGATCCAAGCCCCCCAAGCCACATTCAGGTTGGATCCCAAAGCTAGACCAGCAAGCCTGGCTTCAGCTCCAAGCCGCCCCAGCACACAATGCTAACAGACACCTTTACTTCCACAGTGCCCCCCAACAACAGAAACCTCCAGCCACACCAGTATGCCCTTTACTTCAAACCCTCTCCACCAGACAGACCAGGAGACCCATCAGTCCACATCCCCCACAAAACATACTAATAGGCCAGATTCCCAAGCCAGACCAGCTCATCTAGCTTCAAGCCCCCCCATAGGCCCATCACTCCACCACCTTCCCACCAGGAGGTCCATCAATCCCATTCCCCCCAAGCAGGGCTGGCTTTACTGTTTTGGGGCTCCCCAGTGAATTGATGGCTCTGGAGCCCTAAATTTATGAAGAACCATGATATGCCCCAATACACACAGTTAATAGTATTGGCTCAGTAACACCTGACAAAGTCAGAGCGAGGAAAGCATCTTAGAAAATGTTGTTTATACAAAATATTGCACATTACTAAGAACAGGATATTGCACATTATTAATTTACATATGGGTTGCAAGAAATGTACACCAAGCCAAGGTTTGTTTCTCAACAGTGTAATGCCCCATAATAGTGCACTATAGTGTCAATACTGGATAATAACCTAAGTTCCTGGTGTGGGACTAGAACCCATGACCTTCCTATCTTCAAGCCCTAGAGACAAGCATACTAACAGAACCACTAATATGGTACTTTCTTTGTTGAATCAAAACTCATTAGTGAATCATCTCTTTTTTTTCTGGATCAGTAGTGAAGTACAGCTTTAATATGTTGCCATTTTCAGACTTGGATAATCATTCAAAACTACTTCCAAAAGTACAGCCCACTGTCATCCAGACATGCCAGGTAGCTTAGAGCTTATTATTTTTCATTCCCATGTTACTGCACATTATCATATTCCAAAATACAGTTTCTGTAATAACAGTGCTCAGTGTTTTTTAAGGTACATGACACAACAACAAATTCCACATGAAACAAACAACTAAGTATACCAATTTTCTCATGAATCCAAGCACCACTCCGGTTAGAACAATTTTCTTCAAAATCAAGCCACAACAAAATTAGACATCAAGACAGGCAGAGGTAAAGATATGCAGTCTTCTTGGATCTGCAAAATTCTATAGCCTGATTCAACACTATAAGATTTAATGTGTAGAAAAGGGGCCCCATGTATGCCGTAACTCTCTTTATTCCTGATAATGATTTGACAGCTCAGGAGCAGACTGGTTGGGGGTGGGTGACAATCATGCCTGAATGTCAGACAGCAAAGGTAGGATGAGGACAACAGATATAGTTAATTAGGACATGCTAGTTAACTAATTGCATGCTGTAAACCTTTTATATCAGGTTAAGCAATGGATGGTTCGGAGTTCAAAGGGAGCTATTAAGTGTTTTTGGGTTAACTGTCAGAAAATAGTCAGGGAGGTGATGGGCTGCAGGTTTATTTTTTTCCTGAGCAGTACTGGCTGTTACAAAGTAACTAAAGGCTCATTCACACAGCTGACTGTGAGCTGTTGTCAATGGCTTACAGTGGCCAGATTGGTACTCCTGCCCATGTGTGAATGCTACCGTTTGGGCACTTTACGTTGCATGGTGTTGCGTCCACATTCCTCCTTTCCCTGGGTTTGCAGAGTGGTGTAGGTGGTTTCCTGTGCCGTCTGAACAGCCAAACCACCTGCACCACTCACAATTCTCTATTAAACCAACAGTGACTGGAACAGCAGTCAAATCACCAGAAAGGAAAAGGGCAGCAGCAAAACTGATGCCATGTGAATGCAGCACTCTAAGGTTTTATTAATTTTTTTGAATTAATAAAAATGAGCCACTGGAGCAAGGTGCAGTGTGAACAAGCTTTAAGTGTATATGGCTATGAGATGTGCGGGGTCGATGCCTCCTCTCAGAACAGGGGTGTAGCCAGGGATTTCAGATCTGCACACCAAGTGGACTCACTGCTACCCCCCCCCTTGTTAGGGTGAGCTACCCCCCCAGGGTGTAGCCAGACAATATACAAATGTAAACCAGGACCGTGTTTATTGCCTCATTTGGCACAATAAATACAACTTTTGTTTCTCATGACAGTGGTTGTTGCCATGCATGGGTAAATACAAATGCCATGCATTATTCCCTAAGACACACACACATACCAGCCCAGAGCCTGTAAAGCTGTATTGTCCTTGAAATGCAAAGAGAGTATAAGTGACCAGTCCTTCTAGTTTCAACTGCTATGAATAACATTACAGAAAGGTTCAGTATTTTCTTCCTTAGTTTTCATGGAAAAAGGAAGCAGTTCAGAGCTTAATTTGCTACCCCATTAAATAAAAGTGCACACCATGGTGTGCTTGGAGTATGCCTGCCTACACCCATGTCTCAAAACAAAGCAAGGGGACAGAGCTCCCTTGAGCTCCCCCAGGACTACACCTCTGAAAACAACTTTAAACCTGGAGCAGTATGTTCACCAGGGTACAAAGGGAGACCATATACTGGATCCTGTTGTAAGTAACCTTCAGGGAGAGATACATGAGTGCAAGATTAAGGAACCTCTATGTGGAAGTGACCATAATATGGTTACTTTTAAAATTCACCAATGCAAAGGCAGGGTTATAGGAAACATTAATATTAAGTGCTTCAATAAAAGTTGTTGATATGAAACACAGTGAGACATTGTGGAAATGGGAACAATTATTTGAAATAAAAACTTTGGAAGAGACTTCCAGTGATGCAATGAGCCTAATGGCAGCCTAGTCTCTCGGCTTTAGGAACCCAGATTGTGCAATTTGTTAATCGCTAGCCGTCCGAGTGTTAAAAAGTTACCAAAACATTTGTCAAAGTTCTGTTACAGTCGGCTAACATGAAGAAAACAAAAAAGTAGGATCTTGCCTCAACTCCAAGACGTACCATGTCACAGAATGAAAAGTGGAACACTAGTCCTCCTTCATGATCCCCCTGCTGACAGCGTCTGGAAAAGACAACTCCGACTCGGAGACTACATCGACTTTTACCAAAGCCGATAGTAAAAGAATGCTCAGTATTCAGCATCGAATCACCTCTAAAATATCCTGCTTGCAGACTGATTTTAAGAAGTTGGAGAATCGTACCACTGTGGTAGAATCACATATGGAAACACTTCAAAACGAGCTTATGTTGTGTGGAAGATCACTGGCTTTTTTGTATCGAAGAGAGAGAGAGAGAGAGAGAGAGAGAGAGCTAACACAGAGGGTGGAGGATGCAGAAGCTAGGGCTCGACGGAACAATATCTGAATATTTGGAGTTCCAGAGAGAAGTGAACAAGATGATATGATCACATCTCTGGAATCCTGGCTACAGCAACAGCTCTCCCTACCAGAGAACTTTGAATTCACCTTTGAAATGGCTCACAGAGCCCTTGCTCCTAAACCTAAAACAGGGACCCCTCCATGATCTCTAGTGGTCAAGTTTCTCAAATTTACAACAAAGGAGAAAATTCTTCACTTGGCCTGGGAAAAAAAAAAAGATTTAAACCTCGATGGACAAAAGCTACACTTTGACCAAGATTTTCCCCCACGCATGATGACCAAAAGGGAAAAAGTTCTTCAAGTAGTTAAATTGCTAAGGGAGAAGGGGCTAAAGGCTTATCATCGATACCTAGCCAAATTGTGAGGATTCAGAAGGAATACAGATTTTTGAAAACCTACTGCAAGCTACTCCGACACTGGAATGATTAGGGATTGCCATTCCAGATACCAGTAAAGAGAAAGCAGAGTCTGTTATGGGGTGTGGCACCAGGGGGAAGACACCCTCAGAGAAGAAGATATGACTCCCTGCCACCCTTACATGCATAAATGGCTAATTGAATCCTCCCACGCAACTTACCCCCCTGAAGTTTTAAGAAGTTTTCAAAAGTTTGCAGGTTTGAACTCACCTTTGGGGCCTCTGCTGTAGATGGGTTTTCCTCCCTTTCTTAGCACCATGGAAACTGACCAAGCTGATCCATTTGAATTTGTGCTGGAAGTTTCAGATGGACTGCGAGTATCTCGCTCCTAGCTTCCTAGAGGGGGAATTATTTGTTGCAGGGACAAGTTTCACATGGGGAACTGATGGAATGGACCTCCCTCAGTGGTACATCATTATTTTGGTTCCCTGTGACTACAAATAATTACCCACCTGAACAAAGGGTTTTAGTTAAGAATCGAGTTTCCCAAGAAAATTAAAGCCTTAAATACATTTTCCCCTCTCTTTAGGGGAAGAGGTTCAGTCTTTCTGTTATATTATTAAGCAACGTTTTACTAAAAGTAAGTAGTTGCATTTGGGAATCACTCTCCAGTTAATAGGGCCTGCAGTGTTGTTAGTTTTCTCATATGCAGTTAAGAATGTTATAGAACATTGCTAATATAAATGTATCTGCTTGTTCAATGAAGCTAACTATGGGGCTCAGATGGTTAGATCATTACTGGAAGGAATTTGGTTTGATTCAGCCCTTCATCTCCATAAGTTATATGTCATTATTTGCTTTGAACAAAATTTTGAAAAGGATAGTGGTTTAAAGGCATTTACTTTCTCTATAAGGATGGCTTTAATTGTTAAATACGCACAATCTGGGACTTGCAGCTGGGTCTAGGACTCATACATTGGTCACCCTATTAGAAGGTAAGGTGTGTTTCTGCTGACGGCAGTCAGGAGAAACTCCTTGGCACATTGCGTGTTGCACTCTTCACATACCTCTGAAGACTTCATCTTCATGACCTGCCTTGCTGCTGCAAGGGGGTACAACTGGGCAGTTAAGCTTGTCCTTGTGGCGTATTTTCACCAACCACACCCTGGTCCTTTTGGACCATCTGTGTTTTTTATTAATAAATTTCTAGTCTCCTGTGGAGACTACCCTCATTCCATGTCCTATATAGGGTATTGGTGTTTCTTTTTTCAATTTATTATGTCTCTATGTTTTTAATTTTGTCTTTTATGTTGTTGGGGGAATCACAGGGGGGAGAAAGGAGGACAGGTTACAGAAGGCACATTTACAATTTAAAAATGAGTTTGTTGAATATATGCACAGTTAATGTTAAAGAATTTAATAATGTTATAAAAAGGGCAAGAATTATAAAAGAATTGAGGGATTTATCATGTGATGTTGCATGTCTACAGAAAGCAAGGTTATCTCTTAAGGAACACGACAAGTTAAGAAGGTCATGGGTGGGCTCGGGTTTTTCAGATTCTCACCCAACCACATTTAAAGAGGGAGCTGTAATCCTAGTGAAGAAGGGTCTGTCTTTTACACCAAGGACTGTGCTTAGGGAGGGTACAGGCAGATGGATTTTTGTCTCAGGTGAATTGAGAGGCTCTCCCATTAACTTAGGGCCTGTATATGCTCCTACCCCTCCCTCTGGGGAATTATTTTGAAAATTGTTCTCAACCTTGGCGAGCCTCCCCCCAGGATATCTTGTGCTGGCCGGGGACTGGAACTGTGTAGAGAGCCCCAGCCTAGACAGAGTTCCACCAGGACAGGGTGGAGTGGGGACCTGTTCAAGAACTCTCCGAACTTTAGTTAATGAAGTGGGTATGGTAGACCTGTGGAGGTGGCAACACCCTGCTGTAAAGGATTTTACCGTCTACTCCCTTGCCACAAACACCTACTCTAGATTGGACCGGTTCTGTACGTGGTGTTCAGAAACGCACTTCTTTAGACTGGTCCAGATCTCCCTAGTATCCTTCTTGGACCATGCTATAGTCCGGGCACGGGTGGAATGGGACCCACCAATGTGAAGGGGACATTGGAGATTAAACCCTGGCTTATTAACAGATATGACCCTAGTGAAAACACTTAAGGAGGAAATAAAATAGTACCTGGAAGAGAATTCAGAATTAGATGCTCCGCTGAAATTCATTTGAGATGGGCTCAAGGCAGTGCTAGGGGGCAAATTTATTAGCTGTGCAGCTTATAGGAACAAATTACATAAAATAAAAATTACTAAGGCTCTTAATATTTTGACGTCCCTAGAAAGGGAACATAAGATAACATGTGACCCTCTTGTCTATCAAAAATTACTCAAAGATCAGGAAGATTACAATAAATTAATGTTATATCATACCCTCAACTTCTTAAGATTCACAAACCAAAAATATTATGAGGGGGGAGATCGAGCCGGAAAATTACTGGCTATATGACTTAAAAAGCAAGAATGGATAGATTTATCCCACAAATTAAACATTTTAAAAAGTCAGGAGAAATGGTTAATCGACCTTCAGAGATAGTGGGTGCTTTTGTGGATTTTTATTTGCATTTATATACCTGTGAGAGACAAGCAGACCATCAATTGAAAATAGATACATTTTTAGCATCAGTTCAGCTCCCAAAGTTGTCTAGGGCTCAGATCCTTGGCTTAGAGAAACCATTTGCAGCAAAGGAACTGGATTTGGTAAGTATATCTCTAAAATCTGGGAAATCCCCAGGTCCTGACAGATACATAGCTGAATTTTACAAAACATTCCGGAAGGAATTGATTCCGATTCTCTTAAAGATATGTAATGAAGCGCATGGCAAAGGTTCAATCCCAGAAACATGGAAGGAAGCCACCATTTTGGTTCTTCCAAAGCCAGGGAAAGATCTCACTGAACATGCCAGCTATCGGCCAATATCTTTATTGAATACTGACACAAAGATTTTTGCTAAATTGATAGAGGAAAGATTAAAGTGGTTAATCCCATTTTTGGTACATGGCGACCAGACGGTGTTCATGTCCTGCCGACATATACAAGATAACATTAGACTATTATTAAATGTCCTGGAAAAGACCCCCTCACTCACCCAGCATAATCTCAGAGCAGTCATTGTGCTAGATGCAGAGAAGGTATTTGATCGCCTTGACTGGCAATTTTTTGAATAAAACTTTAAGTAGGTTTAGCTTTGGATCCAAATGTAGGGATTGGATTGCCAATCTTTACACTAATCCTGCAGCTTGGGTCAGAGTGGATGGCATTTTGTCAGAAAAATTTCACATATGGGGGTGTGTGGCTTGGTTCATAATGAGATGGCTGCCTAATGTAAGCGCTCTCTAACTCAGGGATAATTTTTGTGATAAACACCGCTTTCCATTGCAAGTTATATTCTATAGCAGCAAGGTGGGTAACGGGAGTCATTCAGGAAGTCGGGCCTACCACGGATTTCTTTTTTGTACTCTTCTGTGTGGCGTGATCAGCTTATAAGCTGCTTCAACATGTCGAGACGCCGTGGTCCCGGGGAAGGCCTCAGGACCTAGTACTCAGCAAACCTAGGACATTTTCGCCATGTTACTGAAACAAATGGCTGAGGTTACACTAGCCTTAAACAACACTACGATGGCTATTAACAGACTCGAAGCTCGGTAAGACCAAATTGAGATAAAAACAAAGGAGAACACTACAGCCCAGGAAGATCTTTCCTCGACAGTGCGGGAGCAGGAGAGGACAATTCTCCTACTACTGTCCAAAGTGGATGATATGGAGGACCGGAGCCAACATAATAATTTGCGACTCTTAGGTTTCCCCAAAGATGCAGAGCAGGGGAACCCTATTGAATTTCTGTATGACACTTTTCCAGAGCTCCTGAAAAATGATCTCCCTCCCGGCTTTACAATCGAACATGCGCATAGAACCCTAGCCCCCAAGTCGAAACCGGGCGACAGACCTAGGCTGATAGAAACATAGAAACACAGACTTTGATGGCAGATAAGGACCACTTGGCCCACCCAGTCTGCCCATTTCCCTACCTACTGGATAAGCTGCAGATTCTAGTTAACCAACAGCCTACTTCCTGCAACCCCCCACTATAATTGCATTGTGTCTGTCCCATGCATGTTTGAATTCCCCCACTGTTTTAGACCCAACAACCTCCTCAGGAAGGCTGTTCCATGTATCAACCACTCTCTCCATGAAAAACATTTCCTCACATTACCCCTGAGCTGTCCCCCCTCTATCTTTAAATTGTGCCCCCTTGTTCTTACACATCTCTTTTTCTGAAAGATGCTACTCTCCTGGACTTTGTTGATTCCCTTGAGGTACTTGAACATTTATATCATGTCCCCCATCCCTCCTTTCATCAAGAGTATACATATTATGCCTCTCAGTCTCTCTTCATATGGTTTCTGCTGCAGACCCTGCACCATTTTAGTTGCCCTCCTCTGGACTGCTTCCATCCTGTCTATGTCCTTGCGAGATGAGGTCTCCAAAACTGCACACAGTACTCCAGATGGGGTTTCACCAACTGTCTGTACAGAGGATAATGACTTCCTTTTTCTACTTGTGATGCCCTTCCTATGCATCCCAGTATCCCCTTACTCTCCTTACTGACTTTTCACATTGCTTACCCACCTTTAGGTCATCTGATATGACTACCCCCAGGTTCCTTTCCATTTTTGTTGTTGTTAGTACCTCCTGCTATTGTGTACTCTTCCAGGGTTTTGTTTCCAGGTGCATTACTTCCACTTCTTTGTATTGAATCTAAGTTGCCATATGTCTGAGCATTCCTCCAACCTTGCCAAGTCCCTTCTCATCTTTCTACCCCCTTGTGTATCAGCTCTGTTACAGATCTTTGTGTCATCTGCAAAGAGGCATACTTTGCCTCCAGACCTCTGCAATGTCACCTATTAAGATGTTAAAGAGGACTGGACCCATTACTGAGCCCTGAGGTACTCCACTAGTAACCCCCTTTCTTTGGAATGTGTTCCATTCACTATTACCTTCTGTGTCCTGTTGTGCAGCCAGTTTGTTACCAGGCTACCACCCTGGGACCCACTCCCAGGCTGGCTAGCTTGATTATCATCTTTGTGCAGGACTGTGTCAAATGCCTTGCTAAAGTCTAGGTAGGCCATATCCACAGCCCCTCCTTGGTCTATTACTTTGGTCACCAAGTCAAAGAAATCAATTAGATTCATCTGACATGACCTTCCTGCTGTAAATCCATGCTGCTTTGGGTCCTATGCCCTGCTGGCCTCTAGGTACTCAACAATTGTTTTCTTTCAGAAGTGATTCCATCATTTTCCCTACCACTGAGGTCAAACTTACAGGTCTGTAGTTTCCTGCTTCTGTCTTGCTCCCACTTTTGTGAAGGGGAATCACTTCTGCCCTCCTCCAGTCCTCAGGTACCACCCTATCCTGCCATGATCTGTTAAAAAGCATGGTCAGTGGTGTCACTAAGTCCTCCCTTAGTTCTTTTAGGATTCTGGGGTGAATCCCGTCAGGCCCCATTGCTTTGTCCACCGTGAGTTTTAGGAGTTCTTTCAGGACTCTTTCTTCTGTGAATGGACTGGTGTCAACCCCCCTACCCAGAGTGCTTCTATTGTCTGGTTTAGGTAACTCCTCCTCATGTTCTTTTGTGAATACTGAGCAAAAGTATTCATTCAGTATCTCTGCCTTTTCACTGTCTCCCTCTGCCCACCTCCCCTCTCCTTTATTAATCTTCACTATCCCTCCCTTAACCTTTCTATGCTCCCTAATGTACCTATAAAAGGTTTTATCCGCCTTCTTAACTGAGTTGGCTATTTTTTCCTCGGTTTGTGCCTTTGCTAGTCTGACTGCCTTCCCCACTTCTTTCTGCTTTAATTGATACAGTTCCCTGTCATGCTCCTTCTGTGATTCCTTATACTTTTTGAATGCAGCCTTTTTCTCCTTAACCTTCCCTGCCACCTCTTTTGAGGTGATCATGTTACGCATCTTAAAATTTGTGGACAAGGAGTGGATTGCGTCTCAGGCCCATGAGCTTGGAGCTCTTTCTTGGTGAGGGCACAAAATCCTTGTCTTTCAGAACTATTCCCGAGATCTGGCGGTTCGTCAGAAAGAATACTCGGAAGCTCTGCGTAAAATGCATGTGCTGGGAATCAAATTTTCGGTTAGATATCCAGCGACCATGTGCCTGGAAGTGAATGGAACATGCATCTCCTTTGCCACCCCAAAAAGTCTTATGGAGTATCTAAATAAGAACTGGCCATCTCATACTAGTGGGGACAGGGCCCAAAAGGAGACTGCTATATCTGTAGGACTCCAAAAAAAGAATGTATCGCTAGATGGTGCCTTCACTACAGAAACTCAGCCACATGGCTTCCAGTTTCAGGGCTGGAGTTCACCCTAAACAGTCAGATCACGGAAGTGACAGCAAACTGAGTAGCACTTCAAGAGAGTTCACCCCCAAGATCGGACATGGAATGCCTCTGGTATGGCAGCAGGACTGTTGTTCCCCTCTACTGAATGTGAATCTCAATTCCTCTTACCTAATAGATATGCACTGCTCGCACTGGCTACCCAGGATGACTTTCCTGCATATCCGGAGGAGGAGATGGTGCAGGAGGCCACTAAGAATGAATCCCCTTCTCGTGGAAATGCTCCAGCTGAACTTATGACTAGGGTTTCCCTCCAGAAGCCACAGACAAATACTGTAGCGGGTACTGGTTCAGAACTATGTGATTACCAGTCTCCTTCAGACACTGAAATAATGCAGGTGCTGGAAGCACAGAATCACTCATAGATAAGTGCCCCTAATCTTATATCTGTTTGCTTGGCTTGATAAAGGTCGAGGGAGGGGATTGGTCCATGTTGTGGTTATTTCCCTTTCTTAAATAGATGTTAACTGTTGGGTTAATTTTTTCTTCTTCCTACATGGTATAGCCTTGTAACTTATGTAGGATTCTGAGATGTAAATACTCATTTTGACCATGTTTCTGCTATTTTTGAATGTCAGGATATCCAGATAACCTGAAATGGTGGTGGTGGGGGGGGGGAATCGAGAATTTATATTCACTTTCTCCTCTATGGGATAGATCCTGGAGAATACTGTCTTTAGGGAGGTTCAAAGGTGAGCACCATCACTTGGGGGAGAGGTATAGTAGTATATGAATACAGGTTTTTTTTTTCTATAAAGTTGATACTATGACTTAATGCAACGGGTACTAAGCATTTCCTCAGTACTGCTATCCTTCAGTTTTTATAACTATAGAGGGAAACTATGTATATAGCATACTGTGATGAGCAATACCTACTGTCATTGGTGTCTGCAGAGAAACATAGGACCACAAATTATATCTGTATTGTTAATAAACTAGACTACTGCTATGGTAATAACGTGTGGGTTTATCAATAGTACTCCACTTATAGCCAATCATAAGGATCCCCCAGGGCAAGATCGCTCACATGGGGCAGTGCAGTCCCTATCAGTTTATAGTCTCATCACTCTCAATTTAGGTGAAGTGGTATGGCCTGTGAGTAGTATGACCCCTCAGCCTGGGATGCCACTGTACACCACTGCGCAAGGTAGTGCAATGTTTGTAAATAGCTTGTGTTCTTTTTTCTTTATGATTCTATTGTTATTGTTAGTCATTGTTCAGAATATGCATATAACTCTCTCAAATAGATCAGAGAAGCATGTCACTAGCAGCTCTTGGCTATTGCTTAATTCGCAGCAGTCCAGGTCAGTAAAAACTTTCAGTTGTGTCAGTGCCTTTCTTTGGTCAGTGGACTTTATCCTAACCCTTACCTCCAAAATATTTTATTATAGTCTACCCAATGGGTGACATCTCCTTTATAACCTGGATTGTATGAGGGTTAAATTCCCCTTCCAAAAGGAAACAGGTGTTTACCCATTTAAAAAGACTTAAAACCCAAGTTGCCTTTTTGCAAGAAACAAAACTTACTGAGCAAGACTGCAAATATTTAATCAGAGACTGGGTGGGCTTAGAATTGCACTCCTGTGCTGCTATGAAAAAAAGAGGTGTGTCAATCCTGCTTCACAAGTCACTTCCATGGTCTGTGTTAAGGAGAAAGGTGGACCCCCAAGGGACGATGGGTAATAGCCTTGCTGGACACCCCCAATGGCCATCTCCTAGTGGTAAATATCTATGCCCCTGAATCTGGATAACCCCTCCTTCTTTCTGGATCTGAACACCAAATTAGGGTCAATGGTAGAAACTGACACACCTATTATTTTTGGGGGGGATTTTAATCTCACCTTAGTCCCTGTGTTAAACAGGAGTGATCAAGGTAGGGAAATGCATACTCGAGGGTTGCAGGTGGTCCTTCACCTTAGCTCTGAGTACCAGCTGTAGACATGTGACGTTTAGTACACCCTACAGTTTGGGACTATTCCTATCACTCTGGGGTGCATGGCACATATAGCAGGCTGGACTTTTGGCTTATTTCCCAAACCCTTACATATCAAGTCTTAGAATCTGCTTTTCTTTCCATGGTAGTTTTGGACCATGCACCAGTGCAACTGATTATATCTTGGGGCCCTCCTGCTCTACGGTCATCTACCTGGAGATTGGACCCACTTCTTCTATGGGACTCTGATTTTGTAAAATGGGCTAAATCAGAAACCATAAACTTTCTTCAGGAAAACCCTATAGAAGACACCTCTGCCCAAAACACCTGGGAAGCTTACAAAGTGACTATGCAGGGTAAGATGATAGGGTATGCCTTACATAGGAGGAAAACTAGAGAAGGGGAACTGACGCAACTGGATTGAGACTTTGTCAATGCTATGGGTCCTTGCTATAAAAACCAGGTTAATGAACTTCTATCTAGAAAGGCTGATTTGGCACTCATCAGAATAAAGTACTCTTATTGGGAGTGGGGGGAGTGGGAAAATTCTGGCCTACCAACTGCAGAGACAACAAGGTAATAGATATATAGGGGGGCATAAAGATCCAGTCTCTGGGAAAGTGAAAACCAATCCTCAGGAGGTGAATGATATAATGAATGCATTTTTATTCTCAACTACTGTATATATGTCAACCAGAGCAGAGCCTTGTCTGGACATGACAGCATTCTTACAAAGTGTTAGTCTTCCGGAGCTATCCCCAGTGCAAAGTGCCACTCTCGAAGAGCCCCTGACACATGCAAAGGTAGTGACTGCCCTGATGGCCCTAAAGAAAGGGAAGTCCCTTGGAAGTGATGAATTTCCTGTAGATTTTCTACAGTTGATGTCCCCTCTGATATCCCCTTTGTTATGCCAGATATTTAAGGAGACCGAAGAAAAAGGTATATTGCCCCTCACCCTTAGGGAGGCAATTATCACAGTTCTTCCAAAAAAAGATAAACTTCCCAAGGAGGCAGCTAGCTATTGCCCTATATCCCTGATAAACTCAGACAGTAAGATCTATGCTAGAGTGTTAGCTAATAGATTGGCACCTATCTTATACTCCTTGATGCATCCATCTCAGGTGGGTTTTGTAAAAGGCAGATATAGTGCTGACAACATTGGAACACTTATTAATCTCATTCATGTGGCTAGTCAAGAAACACCAGTGCCAGCAGCTGCCTTGGCCATTGACTTTGAAAAGGCATTTGATTCCATAGAATGGGATTGTTTGCAGAAAGTTTTACAACACCTGAGCTTTGTGCCCCATTTCATAGCAGCTGTTTCTTCCATATACTGTATACATCTCCCCTAGCTAAAGTCCTCACCAATTCTGTACTATCTGAACCCTTTCAACTACACAGAGGCACAAGACA
Organism: Neoceratodus forsteri; assembly: GCA_016271365.2. Classification (NCBI taxonomy): domain Eukaryota; kingdom Metazoa; phylum Chordata; order Ceratodontiformes; family Ceratodontidae; genus Neoceratodus; species Neoceratodus forsteri. The sequence continues at coordinate 437,357,588 of CM057452.1, read as the reverse complement.
GGGATGCCTTCTCTCCGCTGTCCTGTTTGTCCTTGCAATTGAACCTTTGGCAGCTGCAATTAGACAGAACCCCGGTATAAAAGGCATCGGTTTGGGGCAAGCACAAATTTCCACCTTGCTATATGCTGACGACTTACTAGTAATGCTGGGGGATGATAAGGAATCCATACCCCAACTATTAGCTATTCTAGATCACTTCTCTACCATTTTGGGACTAAAGGTTAATCAATTCAAAACAGAAATACTTACCCTTAACTCTCAGTGTCAACCCCAACTCTTGGCTCATTATGGTTTAAAATGGTCTCAACATGTTATCAAGTACCTGGGTACTAAAGTTGGGGTCAACCTTGCAAAGTAGTGGGATAATAACCTAGGCCCCTTGCTGATTAAATATAAACTTGAGCTTGATCGCATAAATAGGCTTCATTTGACTATGGCAGGTAAGATAGCAACCTTTAAAATCACCCTTGCCCCTAAAATATTTTATTTGCTAACACATATCCCCATGTCTCTCCCATCTCATTGGCTTTGAAAAATATATGTGATGACTGATTCCTTCCTATGGGGCTCCGATAAACCCCGCTTTAGTAGAAACCAGCTCAGGGCCCACTGGCATATGGGGGGTTGAGGCCTTCCCTGGAGCGAAGGTTATAAACTTGCTTTTCAATGTGCACAAACTTTAAACTTGTTCCATCCTCATAATATTGAATTTCCTCAGTGGCTAGTACTTGAGCAGACTATCTGTAATAGTCCTGTAGTAGCCTCTTTCCTCTGGTTCTCCTCTCACCATGAGTCTTTATCGCATCCCACTATTGGCTCCTCAATCAGATATTGGAGGCTTCTACAAAAAAAACTAAAACTCCCGGCCCTTCCCATTTTGTATACACCTTTATGGGGTAACTAACCCCAACCTCACTATTGGGGCCAAAATGGTGACTTGGCCTCTTTGGCAGGAGAAAGGGATTATATTTATTCAGGACATATTGAAGCCTAATTCCCTGGTGGTAGATACATATTAGAACTTGCGATCTAGATGGAATCTGGTCAAACCAGGCTTTTGGAAATATCTGAAAATCTGTGACACTCTTAAGTCCCTTCTATGGCAGAGTAATGCATTTTCAGACGTTAATCCTCATTTAAAGGGGTGGCTCCACTTATCCAACAAGGTTGTTGCCACTATGTATGCAGCAGTGAGGGATACTTTACCCTCATCTAACATAACTTCTAAATCTAAATGGGAAAAGGCCCTTCAATTACAAATTTCCGAGATGCAATGGAAACAGTGCTGGCAAGTTGGATATAAGATTCACAAAGACACCCGCAGCAGACTCATACATAATAAAATACTGCACTCTTGGTATAGGACACCAGTAATGCTAAAGAAAATTAAAGTCCCTGTACATGATACATGCTGGAGATGTCTCCAGCCTGGGGGGATCTGTATCATATTCTCTGGCATTGCCCTCGGATCTAAGGTCTATGGGAGAAGGTGGTATATGAAGCTAACCTGATCTTACATAGTCCAATCCCAGTCAATGCAGCTCTCCTGCTGCTGGGCCTGAGATCTGAAGCACCGCACCTTAAATATCAGGAATTTAGATGGCTAATGCTGTTCAGTATGCAAATGAAATGGGCAATCCTCCAGAATTGGAAATGTACTATTATGACAGTTATCAATGACATTATATCAGCACTTCCTCCCATATATGAACTGGATAGATGTTCACACATACTTACTGAGAAGATGGGTTCCTTTTTTCTCTGTTGGGCCCCTTTCATGCCTTAACTGTCAGCCAGGGCTGGTATCGGCTGACCTATGTTTTATTTTAATTTTTGTTACCTCCCATGCTCTTAACTGACTGTTGTATATCATAATTATATGACCTTTCTGCTATAATGACAATGATATTGGTGATTAGGCTTCCTTAGACTCCATCTCAAATGATATTAGTTGTATATAGTTTACCCACAAAGTTGTGCTGTTATGCTCTGTGGGTATTAGTAGTTATTAAGGAGGGTCTGTGGTTGTTTATTATGATGTTGTTAAGTTCTACAACTCAAACAACTTTACCAGGGACCTCCTTCTTTCATATATACAGACTGTGCCTTCATGTTTCACTAACACAGTAGCAAGACCACACAGTAGTAGTAGCTTAATATATCTATATGACTTGTTTACTCTGTGGTACCATTCCTCCAGGTGCAGTCTTGGGAAATGACCATGTGAAGGTGTAACTACCGTATTCCATGAAGCCTTGTCTCATATGTGGTGATACCTCCCTATGGTTGTGAGTGGCTGGAATTGTTAAGGTAGGTGCATCTATTCATCTCCTATTATACCATGCTGTCTGATTGCATAAGTGATACAGGCCCCAGTGGGGTCCTTTTGTTTTCTCCTTTCTACTTGTGTATTACATTCAAGTTGGTGACATGCTGGTACATTCAAGCAAGATGTTTGTGATCTAGTTTTGTATAGGTTAGACATAATCTTGGAGGGGCACATTGTTCTGATCTGTACAGGTCTAAAAGTGTGGTCTTGTAAATCATGTTTATGGCTGTATGTATATGTATTATAATGAAAACAATAAAACATTTAACTGAAAAAAAAAGAAACATTTCATATAACACGTGGTACCAGGCAAGGATGCCCACTCTCCCTACTATTGTTTATTTTAAGTATGGAACCATTTGCTGCCAAAATAAGACAGTCAGACTCCTACAGGAGATTTCAGCTTGAGGAACAGGAAGTCCAGATTTCCATGTATGTGGATGACACTTTATTATATTTGGAAGACCCAAAAAACTTGGTCCCCCACGTTCTGCCTTTACAAGTGTTTGGTGATATCTCGGGCTTTAAAGTAAATGAAACTAAAACTGAAATGCTCTCCATCCCCAAACCAGTGCAGGGCACTTTTCCACAAGAGGGATAATTCAAGTGGGTGAATGATTGTTTTCGCTACTTGGGGCCTTGGGTTCAAGATAATATAGCTAAATTATATCAGACTAATCATCTCAAATGACTTCAGAATATACAAACAGATTATAACAGGTGGACAGAATTGCCTTTATCATTTTTGGCATGTATAGAAACAATACAAATGAATATTTTACCCTGATTATTATTTCTTTTCACAGTACTACCAATCAGACCACCTGTCTCATTTTGGAAAAGTCTAAAATTAGCAACACCTAAATTTCTCTGGAGCCACAGACCACCCAGGGTTAAGAGGCAGATATTACAATGGGCTAAAGAGAAAGGAGGTTTTGGACTTCCACATTTTCTAAGATATTGCTGTGCAGCCCAGATCCAAGTATTGGCCCAATTATGGCCAAAGAACAATCAGCTTTTATGGACAGTCATAAAGAAACCAGTGGTGCCTAAGGTTCAGTTGGTGGATATAATTTTTATGGATCAAGCAGGTCTATCAAAATTCTGTTTGAATAACCCCTGGTCAAAGGTATTAAAACAAGTTTGGACAGGGGTTATTAAAAATGTGGGCCTGCAAGTAAGAATTGGCCCAATTAATAGACCAGGGAGGGGCTGTGGATATGGCCTACCTAGACTTTAGCAAGGCATTTGACATAGTCCCACACAAAAGATTAAAAATCAAGTTAGCCAGCCTGGCAGTGGGTCCCAGGATGGTAGCCTGGGTAGCAAACTGGCTGCACAACAGGACACAGAAGGTAATAGTGAATGGAACACATTCTGAAGAAAGGGGGGTTACTAGTGGAGTACCTCAGGGCTCAGTACTGGGTCCAGGCCTCTTTAATGTCTTTATAGGTGGCATTGCAGAGGGTATGGAAGGAAAGGTATGCTTCTTTGCAGATGACACAAAGATCTGTAACAGAGCTGATACACAAGGGGGGTAGAAAGGATGAGAGGGGACTTGGCAAGGTTGGAGGAATGGTCAGACATATGACAACTTAGATTCAATGCAAAGAAGTGTAAAGTAATGCACCTGGGAAATAAAAATCCAGGAGAAGAGTACACAATAGCAGGGGAGGTACTAGCAACAACAATAATGGAAAGGAACCTGGGGGTAGTCATATCAGATGACCTAAAGGTGGGTAAGCAATGTGAGAAGTCAGTAAGGAGAGCCAGTGGGATACTGGAATGCATAGGGAGGGGCATCACAAGTAGAAAAAGGGAAGTGGTTATCCCTCTGTACAGACAGTTGGTGAGACCCCATCTGGAGTACTGCATGCAGTTTTGGAGACCTCATCTATGCAAGGACATAGACAGAATGGAAGCAGTCTAAAGAAGGGCAACTAAAATGGTGCAGGGTCTACATCAGAAACCATATGAACAGAGACCGAGAGAGCTTAATATGTATACCCTTGATGAAAGGAGGGACTGGGGGACATGATAGAAACTTTTAAGTACCTCAAGGGAATCAACAAAGTCCAGGAGGGTAGCATCTTTCAGAAAAAGAGATGTGTAAGAACAAGAGGGAACAATTTAAAGATAGAGGGGGGACAGCTCAGAGGTAATGTGAGGAACTTTTTTTTCATGGACAGAGTGGTGGACGCATGGAACCGCCTTTCTGGAGAGGTTGTTGGGTCTAAAACAGTGGGGGAATTCAAACATGCATGGGACAGACATAAGGCAATTATGGTGGGGGGGTTGCAGGAAGTAGGCTGTTGGTTAACTAGAATCTGCAGCTTATCCTATAGGTAGGGAAATGGGCAGACTGAGTGGGCCAAGTGGTCCTTGTCTGCCGTCAAAGGCTATGTTTCTATGTAATTTCTGCCCAGACTCCTATTCGGGCCTGTCTGGATTTTCTTCCAAATTATACGGATTCATGTTTTTCCAGGTGGGAAAGAGCAGGTCTTTATCATATAGGGCAATTATATGACCCACAAGGTTTTAAAAGCTTTAAACAATTATCAGATGACTTTGGCTTACCTCCCCAAGACCACTTCAGATTCTTTCAAATTCATCATTTTGTACTAAGTAAAGGTTTAAGTCTAGAAAAGGTAAGAAAGATTCTGCCAATAGCTTGGCAGAAGACACCAGGAGAAAGGACTACTGTGTGACTGAACTTCTCTGCTGGGACTAAAGTAGAAGAACTTTTGTACTTGGACCTTTAATTTAGGGTAAAAAAACTAACATACAGAAAAAAAAAAGTGTGTGTTTGGGTTAACTGAACTGAATGGGTATCTGAAGAGTTATCTAGGTGTAAATCTCAGGTGACTGAAAGGACTTAACTGCTGTGAGGTTTAAATTACTTGTAGAAAGATCTGGTAAGTAGGGGGAGTGGCTTAGCTAGAAGGAAGCTACATTTAAAGACTGCCTTAGAAAGATTCTGCTAATAGCTTGGCAGAAGACATCAGGAGAAAGGACTGCTGTGTGACTGAACTTCTCTGCTGGGACTATATTGCCCTCCTTCCCCCCTCCACCCCCTACCCAAAACTAGTTCTATTTTTATAGGCACAGGATTTGACTGACAACAGGAACTTCCTGTTTAGGGGCAGGAAGTGAGTGATCACAGAACAACCAAGGACCCACCATCCTAGAAGGGCAAGAGTAGCTCTCCGGCCCCCTCTAGCTGCTGGAGGTCTGCCTCTGAGCAAGTAAGTGGTCTACTGAGAAATATAGGATATTCTTGTCTCAGAACAGGACAATCAGAAGCTTAAAGGGCACACAGGCAGAAAGTAAGGAGAGAAAAAAAAACGAGGAAAGAGTAGGATTGCAAACAGTTAAGGGCCAGAAATAAGACAGATTGGAGTGATGCAGTGCAGTGGCTGTGGGAGCAGTCTTCCGGGAGATGTTCTGGAGGATGCGGTGTTGTCCCATCTGCAGGCACCTTTCTGGGCTGAGGGAGGAGGTTGCTCATCTCCAGGCTGAGTTGGCCAGGATTTGTGGGACCTCCTCTTCCATCCAGGGACCACCAGTGCCACTGCCATTGCCTCAAGGGTTGCCAAGAAAGAGGAGTGGTTGGACCACAGTGGGCTCAGGGAAGGTGAGGGTGGTGGAACAGAGGTGCATCCCTCCAGTTGTACCTCTCCACAATTCCTATGCCATTCTGGAAAAATGTGGTTCCTCTATGGAGGCACCCACAGTGGAGACCAAGGAGGATGCTGGGAACCTCCACAAAGGAGACCCACAGAAGGGTGGCAGGGGACCCTGCAGGGAAGGAACAACTCCTGGTGGGGACTCCATTGTTAGGAAGGTAGAACTGGGGGAGGAGGGGAGGGAGGTAAGGTGCCTGCCTGGCGCCATGGCTTGGAGGGACAGGGAGCGAATCCACAGGATTGCCAGAGCAGCTGCACAGGGGAGGGAGCTGGATGTCATTGTCCACTTTGGGACAAATGATCTGGCTAAGAAAGGGATTAGAGAAGTGCAGGAAGAGTTTGTGGAATTGGGGAGGGGCCTTAGTCAAGTAGCACGCACGGTAACCTTCTCGGAGGTGCTACCCATCTATAGCATAGGAGAGGCTAGGGTGTTCCACACCATGGGATTCAATCAGTGGTTGAAAAACTGGTGTGGAGCTCAGGAATTTGGCTTCATTGGGGACTGGGGTCCACCTGGAGTGATGCAAGCCTATACTGGCATGATGGTCTGCATCTGTCCGGAGGAGAACCAGGATCCTAGGTGACAGGTTTAAATGCTTCATTGGCAGCTTTTAAACTAGCCAGGGAGGCACTGGAAAGGAGCAGGAAAATCCTAGCCCCCCCAAATAATCACGGTAGTAAGTGCGGCAAACACCAACATGGAGATGTCGAAAGGGAGAAGGGCAGGGGTAAATGGAGAAAGTGACAAAGGCAAGAAGGACAGGGATGGGGCAAAAGGGAGTAAGGCCATCAAGAAATGGAGGGTAATGAGTACCAATGCCCATAGTCTGGGCAACAAGCTCCCTGAGCTGATGGCCTTAATGGAAGAGGGATGCCTGGATATTGTAGCAGTCACAGAAACATGGTACACAACCATGACTGGGATGTTAACATACCAGGGTACATAACCTACAGGAGAGACAGGCAGGGGAGAAAAGGGGGAGGAGTAGCTCTCTATGTAAAGGAAGAGATAAAAGCAACTGAACAAAAGAGTAAACAGGGAGGAGAGGAGGCACTGTGGGTCACCTTGGAGACTGGAAAGGGCACCACAATCCACACAGGGGTTGTGTACAGACCCCCATGTCAGGGGAAGGAATGGACAAGGATATGATAGAAGGTATTCTTAGAATGGCAGAGAAAGGGAGATACTGTTGATGGGAGACCAGAATATGCCAGATGTTAACTGGAGCACATTTTCTGCAGCCACATCCAAGAGCAGGGCCATTCTTGATGCCCTACAGGTGGCAGGCATTAGACAGCTAGTTTCAGAACCCACTTGTGAGGGAGTAATCTTAGACCTCATACTCTCAAACGGGGGCAGTGAGAGGATCTCAGATCTAGAAGTGGGTTGCCATCTGGGGACAAGTGACCATCAAACAGTGTGGTTCACGTTAAACTCAGCTACAGAGTCAAGCCATACAAAGTGAGGTACTGGACTTTAGGAGGGCTGACTTTGGCAAGATGGGAGAGTGCCTCAGAAAAGCACTAGCAAACAGGCTAGAAGGAGGTGTGGAGCAACAATGGGAATTATCAAAACTGCCATCACAGAGGCAACAAGCCTTTGTGTGAAGCAAATAAACAAATCAAAATGAAAGAAAAAGCTACTATGGTTCTCAAAAGAGGTGGCTGTGAAAGTCAGGAAGAAAAGATAGCATTCTGGAAGTATAAGGAAACACAGAAGGAGCAGGACAGACAGCTGTACCAGTTAAGGCAGAAGGAAGCAGGAGAGAAGTCAGAATAGCAAGGCCCAAACTGAGGAAAAGATAGCCAACTCAGTTAAGAAGGGGATAAAACCTTTATAGGTACATCATGGAGCGTAGAAAAGACAAAGGAGGGATAGTGAGGCTGAATAGAATGAACGGTGGGTGGGCAGAGGGGAAAGTGAAAAAGCAGGAATACTGAATGAATATTTCTGCTCAGTATTCACAAAAGAGGAGGGGGAAGTGCCTAATCCAATTAACAGAAGCACTCTTGATAGGGGGGTCAATCCCAGTTCTTTCACAGAAGAAAGGGTTCTGCAAGAACTCCTAAAACTGAAGGTGGACAAAGCAATGGGTCCTGATGGAATTCACCCCAGAATTCTAAAAGAATTAAGGGATAAACTAGTGAAGCCACTGGCTACTCTTTTTAATAAATCATGGGAGGATGGTGTGGTACCCGAAGACTGGAGGAAGGCGGATGTGATTCCCCTTCACAAAAGTGGGACCAAGACAGAGGCAGGAAACTACAGACCTGTCAGTCTGACCTCTGTGGTAGGGAAAGTGGTGGAGTCACTTCTGAAGGAAAGAATAGTTGAGTACCTAGAGGCCAGTGGAGCACAGGACTCCAAGGCAGCATGGGTTCACAGTGGGAAGGTCATGTCAGGCAGAATCTAATAGATTTCTTGACTGGGTGACCAAAGTAGTAGACCAGGGAGGAGCTGTGGACATGGCCTACCTAGACTTTAGCAAGGCATTTGACACAGTCCCACACAGAAGATTAATAGTCAAATTAACCAGCCTGGGAGTGGGACCCAGGGTGGTAGCCTGGGTAAAACATTGGCTGGACAACAGGACACAGAAGGTAATCGTAAATGGAGTCCACTCTGAAGAAAAGGGGGTTACTAGTGGGGTACTGCAGGGTTCAGTATTGGGTCCAGTCCTTTTTAATGTCTTCATCAGTGACATTGTAGAGGACTGGAAGGAAAAGATGCCTTTTGCAGATGACACAAAGATCTGCAACAGGGTTGATACACAAGGAGGTGTGGAAAGGATGAAAAGGGACTTGCAAGGTTGGAGGAATGGTCGAAGTATGGCAGCTAGGATTCAATGCAAAGAAGTGCAAAATAATGCACCTGGGAAACAAGAATCAGGGAAGAATACACAATGGGTGGGAGGTAGTAACAACAAAAGGAAAGGGACCTGGGGGTAATCATATCAGATGACCTTAAGGTTAACAAGCAATGTGAGAAGGCAGTAGGGAGGGCTGGGGGTATACTGGGATGTATAGGGGGAGGCATCATCAGCAGAAAACAGGAATTTGTTATTCCTCTGTACAGACAGTTGGTGAGACCCCATCTAGAATACTGTGTCCAGTTCTGGAGACCCCATCTCCACAAGGACATAGACAGGATAGAGGCAGTCCAGAGGAGGGCAACTAAAATGGTGCAGGGTCTGCAAGAGAAGCCGAATGAGGAGAGACTAAAGGAGCTTAATATGTATACCCTTGAGGAAAGAAGGGAGAGGGGGGACATGATAGAAACTTTTAAGTACCTCAGTGGAATCAACAAAGTCCAAGAGGGTAGCATCTTTCAGAAAAAGAGACTTGCAAGAACAAGGGGACACAATTTAAAGATAGAAGGAGGGCAGTTCAGGGGCAATGTGAGGAAGTATTATTTCACAGAGAGGGTAGTAGATGCATGGAACAGCCTCCCTGAGGAGGTTGTGGGGTCTAAAACTGTGGGAGAATTCAAGAATGCATGGGACAGACATTAGGAAATTCTTGTGGGGGGTAGGAAGAAATAGGCTGTTGGTTAACTAGGATCTGTGGCCTATCCTGTAGGTAGGGAAATGAGCAGACTAGATGGGCCTAGCAGTCCTTATCTGCCATCAAAGTCTATGTTTCTATGTTCTATGTAAGAGAGATTAACCCACTATCAGAATTTTTCCTCTTGCTACTGTCTGGTGGGGAGGGTGGGCATTTGATTTCAAAGCAGGTAATTTTCTTTTCTAGTAGGGAACCTACCCTTATGGGAAACTTAGAGGCACGGTGGTCTGAAGAACTTAACTATTCACCAGGGGAGAAAGATTGGCAGCAAATTTGGAAGGGGTGTATGCCACCTCAGCTTCACCCATATGGAGTGAGTTCAGGTGGAAAGTCAATTTTAGATTTTTTTTTGCAACCCAACTATTACAGCACTCTATTGGGCTACAACTATAGATCAGTGCTGGAGGGAGTGTGGAGAAAAGGGAACACATACTCACATATTTTTGGGCTGTCCCAAACTCAGAACCATCTGGCACCAAGTAATTCAAACTTTTGAACACATATTCCAAATACAATTCTCAAAGGAACCCGTGTTCTGGCTGTTGGATCTCCCACCCCCACATATCAAGACTAAAATTCAGAGATATTTGTTTTTGATCCTTTTAGCAGGGGCACAGAAAGAGATTACAAAACTGTGGCTAAACAAAACCACCCCAACCCTTTCATTTATCTACGTACAAATGCAGGAAATGGAAAGAATTACAGCACATGGAAGAGCACAGATACAGAAATTTCGGGGGAGATGATTACCATTCTTTACTATCAAACAGAGAAGGAGAATAAAACAGTTATGGAAACTTAGCTTCAAATTAGGGATATTAGGATTGATTAACGAATGGAAAGGTGGTCCCCTCAAGGGGAGAGAAACTTTAGAACCTTGAAATCTGGGATGTAGAAATCTTATATTCCAAGATCTCATGGTATAATCACAGAATAATATTCAGGGCATAACCACTCACAACCCCCAATTCCATAATAATAATAATCCCACAAACAAGGAGGAAGAAGGAGAAAGAGGGAAGAATACGAATACGTTACCTCCATTTGCCAGATTACAAAAAACATACATTATATGAGCATCAGGCACAACTACCTATTATTCAACGTCTTAACATTTAATAGATTATAATCCCATTTCCCACTACCTCTGTTGTCACCACCTCCAACTTGTGTTTATACTATTTTCTTACATTTATGTCTTAATTTCTATCCTTCTTGTTTTCTTTTCATCTATTTGGTTTATGTTAGGGATGCAAAATGCTGTCACATATAATAATATCATTAACTTACATGATTCTTTCCATGATATCAATCCTGGGGGGAGTGGGCAGACGGCTCCTCCTTCTTATATCTTTAGAGAGGGGATTGTGTTCCTGGCTTAGGTGTATCATTATTATTTATAACTCTTTTTATTTCAATGTAGTTTTACTGTATAATGTATTTTTATCTTTTTAGTTTTGTCATGTATGTATTTTGTTGAATGAAAATGGAAAATTCAATAAAAGTACTATTTCAAAAAAAAAAAACCTTGGAAGAATTGTGGGATCTCCCAAGTCATAAATTAACAGATTTGGTATTGAGGTTTGTTCCTGAAAAAATTAAATGCTATGAAACTGGTAACATACCTGGCTGGTTTGATAACAAACTAAAATAAAACTTAAGGACAAGGAAGAAAGCTTATATGTTGGCTAAAAAGGAAAATACTACACAGTTGTGGGAATCATATTGTAAGTCAGTTAAAGAATGTAGGAAAGAAATAAGGAACACAAAGTGGTAATCAACTTGTCAACCAAAATTAAGGATAACTATAAATCTTTCTATAGCCATATTGAAAAGAAATATGAATATGCAGGTGGGGCATCTTATAGTGGCGGGAAAAAAACTGGCTGCACAAAAGCACATGGTGGATTTCTTGAATAAAATAAATAATTTTGCAGTGTTTACAGAGAGGAAGAACAAGGCAGTAAAATAGATATAGATAACAAAAGTAGCACTAGAATTATATTACACAAGAAAAAACTATAAAAGAAAGATTTATGAAATTAAACCTGATAGGGGGTCACGTGATGTGCTGAGACGAGTCGGACGTCTTCCTCGCCGCTCCTAGGCACGAGCTACAAAATTTTGGGTTTATTTCATCAGGGGTCCACCTGTTTCGATCGCTTTTGATTCAAGAGGGGCTGTAAACTTTAGCGAACATGAGTTGGAGCGATAGCCGAGCATTAATTGCCCTGGGATACCGGTGCAAGGTTCCGTCAGGGCATGCTGCAGTTGGAAGCCGCAAGCTGCGGCTGATAGTACGGATGGAGCCCGAAGTAATTGAGCCCCTAGCGGCAAGATCCCCCGTGACTAAGAGACCCAAGTCTCAGTCCCCCACCCTTGTGGAACCAGAAGGAGATATAGATAGGGAAGGGGCGACGGGTCAGTCAAACGAGGACCTGCAAGAAATTAAAAAATTGCTACAAGGTCTGGTAGTGGACTTTGCTATAGTTAAACTGGCACTGCAATTCCTGGCTCAACGTATGGGGGATGCAGAGGCCAAGATTGCATCGCAGGAGAGGAAAGTGATGTCTATGGAGCAGGAGCTGATTGTGGCCAAGAAACAAATTAAAAATGAGAAGCTCGGATTGATGATCAGGAGGCAAGAAGTCAAGAAATAATTTGGTACTGGCTGGGTTGCGAAAGGACTGAGGGGGGCGGACTGTGTCTCATTTATTCAGGATTTGCTAGTAAAGCCTTGGGCCAGACACCATATGGAGAAACATATAACTTGGAAAGGGCCACCGTGCCTTAAGGGAAGTTCCCACTTGGGAGCGAGGCCCAGAGTGATCATCATGAGATTCTTTTAATTTTAAAGAGAAGATGCACGCTTTTATGGAAGGCCAGACAGATTAAACCTCTTCAATGGAATGGGCGACCCTTTGGATGTTCAGGATCAAACCCTTTAATTAGAGAGAAGCAGAAGGAATATGTGGAGATTAAGAAGAAGCTGTATTTAGCCGGAATTAAATTTCGTGTACAGTATCCAGCAACACTAGTGGTGAGACTGCAATCCGGGGAAAAGCGGTATCTGACCGCGAGAGATGCGCTGGAAAGTCTGAGTATGGAACTTCCTAATTTATTTAAACCTCCAACCTGAGGTGGACTGCCCGGACAAAGTTGGGCTATGTGGACTTTTCTTCAGTTTGACAAGGACTCTATACAGCTGAGCTGAGTTGTTAATCTTAAGCTAGTTAGGGCTATACTGCCTGCCTCTTCCTTCTTCCCTTTTTTTTTCCTTTTTGGGTGGTATCTTCTGGGATTACACTTTGGTTATTTGAACTGTGTGGGTTTGCTTGAGAGATTTCGAGGGGTGGGGGTTTGGTCTGGGGGTAGCGTCCGGGGTGTATAGCTCTAAGGGTCGGTGGACGTCCATTTTATTGAGGAACATGTTAGAGGGTACTGGTGACTCCTCCCTATGTGGTGGAATCAGCCTGGTTAGGACCAGTTGCCAGTGTGAAGAGATTGGCTTGGGACTCACAACAGGTTACTGCTCTGCTCTGTGTTGTTCTTTTTTGAATTGTTAGGGGAATATATGTGAACTGGGAGGGCGCTGGCGGAGACGAGGGGGTTATGGCAAAACCAGGAGACGGGTGGTCTTTACTTGAGATAGGGCTAGGGAGGGCAGGCGGAGGAAACCACAGAAAGCTCATCCATGACCGATGAAACCTTAGGAGGGCGATAAGGATCGGGGCAGGGGAGGGTGGGATTGGGGGCTTGGGAAAGAGAGAGAGAGAGAGAGCATCTAAGCTGTGCAGGGAGAGAAGGCGGAAAGGCAAGGTTAGGGTGGATTGGATCCCATGTTATGATTCAGTGGATGGATAATGGTCCATATTAATATACTTTCTTGGAATATTAAAGGGCTTAGAGGTAGACGCAAAAGAATGGTCATTCTCAGGCATATCAACTACTTGGGGGCGCATATAGCTGCTTTGCAGGAGACACATTTACTGACGGAGGAATTAAGCTGCCTCAAAAAACTATGGGTGGGTCAGGTGCATGGGCAGGGTAAGGAAAAAGCTTCGGGGGGGTGGCGATTTTAATAAGAAACAATTGTCCCTTTAGGATGGAACAGGGGTTGTTAAAAGAGGATGGTAGGGGGCTATACTTGTCTGGGGTTTTAGCTGGCAAGGCAATTTCTTTGGCCTCCATTTATGGTCCCACTCCTTCTTCCGCAGATTTTTTTGCCTCCATTGAAAGTGACATTGCAGCTTTGCCTACAGAGCTACTTATTTTGGCTGGGGACTGGAACGTGTGCGCCAGCAATTGGGAGGATAGGATACCTCCATCTGGTAAGCATTTAACCAAAGCGCAGGTCGCCTTGAATAAGATGGTGGAGGCGACAGCTCTGGTGGATCCGTGTAGGACCCATTCCATGAAGGGCAACACCATGACATTTTATTCTGGGGCTCACAGTCCCAGTGCAGCATTGACTTCTTTTGGTCAGTAGCGGTTCTTAGGGAAGTGAAGGGTATGACAACTGAGACTAGGGTTCTCTCAGATCATTCCCCCATCTCGCTGCTGTGGGAACCAAGTCCTGCTCCTCCCAAGCCAGTTAGGTGGAGACTGAATGATTTGTTGCTAGCGGAACCTAAGGTCCAGGATGAGCTTGATGAGCATTTGAAGGGATTCATTCAGTCTCAACTACCATCCTTACAAGACCAAAAGCTGGCGTAGCCGACATGTAAGGTATTATATGTAGGGGCGGTTCAGACTTTGGCAGCTAGAAGGAATAGACTGAGGAAGGCAAAGGTGGAATTTATTCTGGGGGCGATAGCTTCGTTATCTCCCCTGGAGGGGTCCTCAGGGGAAATTGATAGAGAACTTAAATCCCTAAGGGGGGAATGCACGGATATTAGATATGGTAAGGTAGAATATTGGCTGGATAGGATGCAGGCTAAATATCTCCTCCAGGGGGATGTCCCGGGTCGTTTGCTAGCGGCCAGGATCAGGGAATGGGAAGCTAGTAGAACTATCACTTCGATTTGGTATGAGGGGCATTTGATAGTGGACCCTCAAAGAATAGCAGATGCATTTGCGTCCTATTTCACTGGCATATATGGATTGGGAAATATAGTAGGAGAAGAGGAAGTGAATGCTTTTCTTGAGGGAATATCCCTCCCGGTTTTGGATGAAGTACAGGCTAGTAGGATTGCGGCTCCCATTACGGAGGCTGAGATACTGGGGGTGGTGCAGTCTTTGCCGATGGGCAAGACCCCGGGGCCAGACGGTCTTACGGCGAAATTCTACCAAGCACATATTAAGATGATACTTCCTCTTTTACTAGACTTCTATAATACCATTATGCAAGAGGGGTTGCCCCATCTGCCGTTATACCAAGCATTTATTTCCCTCATTCCCAAGCCAGATAAACCTAGGGATAGGGTTGATAGCTATAGACCTATAGCTTTAATGAACCAGGATATCAAGATTTTAACAAGAATTTGGTCTAATAGAATACTGAGTATTGCGCCACTTCTGATTAGTGAGGAGCAGGTGGGATTTATGCTGGGGAGGGGAGCTCAGGACGCCCATAGGAAGCTGCATCATATAATTGCCCATGCATCGGATTCCCAATTACCTCTAGCTTTAATATCATTGGACGCCGAAAAGGTGTTTGATAGGGTTTCCCATGGTTTTCTGTTCACCACAATGCGGAAGATGGGTTTTCCGGAGGGTTTGCTCAAGGGTATTGAACACCTCTATGCCGCCCCTACAGCTAGGGTCTTATGCAATGGGTACAGTTCACAAGAAGTGTTGTTGAAGAATGGGACTAGACAGGGATGTACCCTGTCGCCAATACTATTTAATATTTATCTAGAACCCCTGTTGAGAGCCCTTAAGGAGGACAAACTTATCAAAGGGGTAAGGGTAGGGGGGAGGGAACTTAAGTTTACAGTGTTCGCAGATGATATCTTGTTACACCTAGAGGACCCAGCTAGTAGTTTTGAGAGAGCACGAGGTTTGATTGGGCGTTTTTCGGTGGTGTCAAATTATAAGCTGAACTTAACCAAAACTCAAGTTCTCCCCTTGACCCCACATGTATTCAGGGTGGATTTTGCTCATTTTTGCCTCCAGTGGAGGGCGGATGAGATAAAATACCTGGGTATCCGGGTTACGGCAAATAGTGAAAGAGGGGCTGATACAAACATGGAGGGGGTGATATCGGCAATAAGGGGAGATATATTGAGATGGAACAAGCTCCCTTTGAATTTTACGGCTAGACTCGGCCTTATTAAAATGAATATGCTGCCCAGGCTCCTATACCCACTATATATCGCCCCGTATGATATTCATACTACTTGGTTCAAGGTTATTAGGAAGCTTCTCTCGGACTTCCTATGGAATTTTAAGCCACCTAGAAAGAAATATGAATTACTTTGCTTGCCCCAGCTGAGGGGTGGGATCAAATTGCCTGATCTTTTATTATATTATGTGGCAGGGCAATTGGGCTGTATGCTTCGCTGGGCTAGGGAGAATGCAGGGGAAGCCTATATCCCAACATGGTTACAAATCGAGAGACAGATCCTGAGAGCGTGGTTCGCCTGAGGCGTTGATATATGTTAACCGTAAAGGCTTTCAGCAAAGAGGGTGGGAACCCGATTGGGAAGTCACGGAGCGCGTGGTGGTCCTTTCTCTCCCCGGCACAAAGGAAATTGCAGTTGAAATCCTGGGACCAACTGCTGGTTGGTAACCCCACATTTGAAATTGGGGGGCGGGCAATAAGCGATCGATGAGCTCACCAGGTGAGGGGTTTAAAGGTGAGGGATCTTATTCAGGGTGTAAGGGTTGTTATTCCTGCCTCCATGGAGGGGATGCCCTTTTTCAAAAAATTACAACTGATTCGGTTGTTGGAGTCAGTGGTGAGAAAGATAGGAGGGTTCTCAGATGGGTCATTTACATGGGATCTCCTGGAGGCAGTGGAGCCAAAGGCAAACGCCCTTTCTCAGATTTATAGGACGTTGTTGGAGTTTGTTAGTCCACTCTCGCCCATACAGGTGACGTATTGGGACAAGGTAATGGCTCCCAAGTATCTTGTCTGGGACTCAATTTGGAAAGGCCATAGGTACATACCAATTCCTAAGTTCAGGACCATGCAGTATTTTATTGTGTCTGACCTCTATTTTACCCCGGCAAAACTTTGTGGTAGGAAGCTTAGGCAGACGGACCACTGTTTCAGATGGGATGGGAATCGGGATTTGCTTCATGTGATGTGGGAGTGTTGTAAAATTTCCCCCTTGTGGTTAGAAATCAGACAGCGTATGGACTCGCTGATGAATTACTCAGAGTTCATCACCCCAGAGGTGTGTGTTCTGGGTGATTTTTCAAAAGTCCCTGGAGTCCTGGCCAAATTTCATCTGGCTCTGATGATGGCATTAGGCAAGTCTTTTCTAGTTCAGCACTGGAAAGATGACCAGGAGTATTCTTATGGCCAGTGGGTGCGGGACTTGTTGGTCATATTGGGTAGGATAAAGAGACAGCTCTGGAGTGAGGGGAATAAACGGTTATATGCTAAGAGGTGGGCAGCTTTAGAAGCGATCTATTCATCCCAGAGATTACTTCAGGTCCGTCTGTCATGCTCTGAGTAGTAAGGGCTTGGTTTTTTCTTTTATCTCTAGTAAAGAGATCTGGTTGACTAACACTTGGTTCATGGGAGAGAGCAAAGTGGTCATTATATAGATTTTCTGGGATCCAAGTAAGGGTTTGGGGGATCTAGACTGTATGCCTTCCAGAGAATAAATGGGATGGGTCTCTCTCTCTCTCTCTTTAGGGGATATAGCAGGACTCCACCTCTGATTTAACCCTAGGTGCTTCCTTTTTGGACTTGCACCCTTGGTTTGGTACTCTGAGATAGTACAGGGGTAGCACGTTGGTGTTGACTCCTGTTTCGATTCCTTTTTTTCTTTCCCCCTTTTCTTTCCTCTTTTTCTTTTACTCTTCTTCTTCTACATGCGAGTGGGGGAAATGCTTTTGGTTTATTTCTTTAGTCTACATCTACTGATAATATGTTATTTTTGGCAAAGTGGATTGTAGATGTTTATACAGGGGTCTTTATTGATATATATGCTGCACAGGGATGGATTCCTGCTGGGTATGTATATATATGGGATTGTAAATAGTTCATACAGCCAGTTTTGGGCTGTATACCCTGGGTTCCAGGTGTTTTGTTTTGTTTTTTGTTGTAATGGATGTTGTGTGTTAATCAAAATCTAATAAACATTTGTTGAGTAAAAAAAAAAGAAATTAAACCTGATAAAAACACAGGGCTCTGATGAGGTGCATCCTAGAAATGTCAAGGAGCTTGTAGATGAATTGATGGGGCCAATCGTGGCCATTTTTCAGAGATCACTGGATATGAGTGAAGTAGTCAAGGCCTTGAGGGAAACAACTGTGGTTCTTTTGTTTAAGAAAGGAGCCAGGTCCGATCACAAAAACTACAGACCAGCAAACCTAACGTTGGTGGTGGAAAACATTTTGGAGGCAATAGTAAAAGATGAAATGGAAAATCACATTACTAAACACAACTTAACACATCAAACAAAATAATACTTTAGGAAATGCAGATCATGCCAGACAAATTTAAATCCAATTTTTTTAATACTGTGAGTAAGGCTTTGGACAATGGTCTTCCAGATGAGATAATTTTTGTTGATTACAGTAAAGCATTTGACATCGTGCCACACTTGGAACTAATTACAAAATTATGAAACATGGGCATTAACAACAGGCTAATCAGCTGGATAGAATCAAAGATAGGAAACAACACGTTTCTGCAGGAGGATATAAATTAGGCTAGGCAATATGACAACTAGGGTTCATACTTAGGACATGAAAGAGCAGGAATGCCAAATAGTCAATAAAAGCTGTTACACATTACTTAGAATAATATGTTAAATTATGACCAGATAACAAAAGCTTGTCAAGACAGTGTTTAAATTCTGATTTTGTTCTACTGATAATTTACAGACAGTGTCCTTCCGGACTGCCTTCTCCCCCGGTAACCACCCCTTCCCCCAAGGTATCATGCTCTAGAACCCCTAGTGGTACCTTATTATTTATATACTAGACTAATTGTAACTAACTGAAGCCTTTGTACACCTTATTACTGGAATTGCATTGTGTGTTCTGTTATTGTATCTCACCTGTAATGTACCCCATTGTTGTACTCCACCAATTGCTGTCTACCCTCCCTGCGATGAGGTACCTTTGTAAATGAGTCTTTGACTCAAAGGTTGTAAATCCAAATGATAAAATACATAAAAATAAATAAATAAATGTTCAGGGGTAATTTATTCCATGGATTGATAACTCTGAGAATAAAAAAGAATTTTCTGCTAAGGTAGTTAAACCTTTTTCTACATAGTTGAAGTGAATGCCCTCTGGTGTTGTGTGAACTCTCTTTGAATTCCAGTCCTAATTTTACCATCACATGTGGGTCCTGAATGATGTCAAAGAGAAAGAGAAGGTCCCCTCTTAACCTTCTTGTTTCAAGTGTCATAAGATTAAGGAAATTTAATCTATAATCATATGATTCATTTTCCAAACCATTTATGTGTTTTGTGAATTTACATTGTATATTTTCAAGAGATTTGCAATCTGTTTTTTTATAAGGACACCACAATTGTCCACAGGGAGCCAGTCTTGGGACCCACTTTGCTCAATGTATATGTGACATCAATGCAGTGTGAGGAGGGTATCTGACTGACCAAATGTGCAGATGACACCAAAGTGGGGTTAGTAGTTGATACAAATGAGGCAGAAAACAAATGGAGACTAGAGCTAAGTAAGCTGGAAAGCTGGACAATTAGTCTTAAACTGGAATTTAATGTAGTATAATGTGTTGTGATGCCCTTGTGAAAAAGGAATGTGAGGGCTAAATATGTGCTATTGGGGTCAAAGATAAAAAAAAAAACATTTGCTGAGCAGCACCTCAGAGTATTAGTTTCAGAAGATTTAAACTTCAACAGACATTCCAGGAAAGTAACAGAAAATGCTAAAAAGCAATGAGATGTATACACAGAAACATTGCTAGCAGAGATAGTATGTATGGAGTATCGGTGAGGCCTCATTTGGAATTATGTAGTCAGTTATGGGCACCCCATACAAAGAAAGAAATGAAACTGCTGGATGATGTGCAGAGAAGAACTACCAAAAATGATGACAGGGTTGATGGCACTCTCATATTAAGAAAGGCTGGAAAACCTAGGAGTGTGTTCATCAAAGTATAGAAGGTTTAGTGGAGATCTGTGCTTAAATTTTACAGCATTGCATGATAAGGATTTATGGGACTACCTACGACTTGAAATTACAAAAAACAAACTAAAAACAAAAAACACTCCTCACAACACCAGGGCACATGGGTACCAGCTTAAGGGGGATCTATATAAAACTAAAAAGAGAGGAATGTGGATTACCCAGACAGCGGTGTCAGTATGGAATGATCTCTTGGAGAATATCACAGAATATGAAAACATGGATACCTTTAAAAGGGATCTGGATGATTTCTATACAAAAAATAATAAATTGGGCTACTGTTATTGATAAATGTCAAGCCAATTATAAGCAAATTGCCTTAAAGGCTTATAAACGTCTTATGAATCCCATGAACTTCTAAAGTAGCAGAGAGAAAGGACTCATTTTGTACCACTACTACAATAACACTGTTAAATCAGATTTCGATGAATGAAATTTTCCTGTAAAATGACAGAGTACATCTAACTTTTAAGTTTATCTTTTTTAACCTGAATCTGTATGAATGTTCTTTGATGAATTTTCTGTAGTAAAACCTGGTAAAAAATCACCCAGCAAAAGTAGGACAATTTGCAAAACGTCAAACTAGGTGAAATAGAAATATATACTTCTCTGGTAATGTATTTGCTGCAGCCCTGTCTATTGTTGGCCTTTCCCTGTCTGAGACATGAAACACATCAGGATTTTTGAAGTACTGCTGTGTGAACTTTTGCCTAGTACATGCTGTTGTTTTTGACTGCTCTGTTTGAATTTATAAAAGAAGCTTGTGAATTTAAAGAACTTAATTTTACTTGTATGCTTTACACAAATGCCCAGTTGGTTACAAGTGCTAGCTCTGTCCTACTAGAGCCCTCACACTTGAGGACGGCATCTTCTGTGCACTGAACACGTATATGAAAGAGTACAGTACATACCAGATCCTACGATCGATGCTTGCATCCCTGTTCTCACTGACAGCAGTTCTAACTACTCAGCTAAAGGCAAAGTCCTGTTAGCTGGGTTGTTAGACTGAGTTCTAGTTCTTGCATGTTGAAATCTCATCTTTCACCACCAGATGGCACTCTGCATTATATAGTTAATGATGCTATATACACTACATCACTTGCACTTTTTCTCTTTTTCTTCATTGATTGGTTGTTGTTTCCCTACAGGCAAGGATGGTCATTGAAACTAAGCTATGTCTCAATCAGGTATTCCTTTCCTATGATTTTCTGAATAAACAAATTACTACTAATGAATAGGGATGCCATCCTCATCACAAATGTACTGTCCTCTCTCCAGCTCATAGTGGGACATATTCTGTAAACAGAATTAATGGTCTGACAGAGTAAGTGCTTGACACTGGCATCAGTCCTTGCATCCTGGATCTCATGGACAGCAGCTGTAACCATTCAGCTAAAGGCAAAGACCTATTAACTGAACTGTTAGACTGACCTCCAGATATTTCAGTGTTGCAGTCTCAGCCATTACCACGAGGTGGGCCTCTGCATTGTCTGATTACTGATTCAGTATATGCTGTGGACAACTGCAATGCTCTTTACCTGTTGCTTTCTTGAGGGTTTCTGCATGGAATATAGCTCCTGCAGAACACAGCAGCATGATAGCTATCTTTCAGTACCACTTTAAAGCATACCATGTCCTGTGTGAACTGCATTGGCTGCTGATGTGCTGGCATACCACCTTCAAGGTTTGCTTCAAATTATTCAAGACACTATACAGACTGTGCCCTTATTTCATAAGGGACTTCCTGACCCTATATACCTCAGATCAATGCTTCACTCCACCAGAACCAATGTTCTAACCCTCCCCCACTCTCATCTTCATCATTTGTCAATGACACATTTTTAGTGGCAGTGCTGAAGTTCTGGAACTCATTGCCAGCAGATAGTCAATTAATGACTTTGGTGGAGTTTTTAAATCTCATCTGAAAATACATATTTTAACCGAGATCTTCCATGATCCACTGGATTGAAATTAGATTCAACAGCCTTGATTTGTTGGCCCCATTCTGGATTGTTATCTAAGAACACCCAGTTTATGTATAGATGACCATTTGCCCATTGAGTTCTTTCCCTAACCAGCTCAGTGGGAATATCTTGCCACTCCATGTTCTTCAAAGTGCCTGTCAGGTCTAAGTGTTAAGGTAGATACAGTATCAGCTGATACTACTGTATCTGCTCTGAATGTCTGTGACATATTCACCACTCATTTCTAGAAGTAGTCCCTTCAGATTATTTTCCTTGAATTTTATTCCTCTTAGTAACATTGAATGCCCTCATGTTCTGTTGTAGCTAGCTATTTAGAATATCAGTTATTAACCGTGCATGTCTTTTAGTTGTAACACATACTGTTTTGAACCAATTAAAAAATATAAATATAAAGAACTGCTGTGTTTGATCTGATGGTGTGATCCCTTTCAATTACAATATTTGAGTGTTTTCATCATGTCGCCCATGAATCCCCTCTTTTCCAAATTGAAGAGTCCCACTTCTGCCAATCTGCTAATATACAGTACCTAGAAACATAGAAATTGACAGCAGATAAGGACCTCTTGGCCCACTCAGGCTGCCCATTTCCCTACCTAATGGATAAACTGCAGATCCAGGAGTTCATGTTCTTCCAGTCCTTGGCCATCTTTGTTGGTCTTATTTAAATATTTTCAACCATGTCATGAGACTCAAGTGGTACAGTGAATGTGTCTTGGTCTAATAAGCAAAGGGTCAGTGATTTAATGCCCAGTGGGAACATATATTTATTAGCCTGACCTTGGTAGTGGGGAAGATCATGGAAGCACTACTGAAGGAGAGATTGGTGGAACATCTGGTTGCCAACAGACTACAGGACACAAGGCAGCACGATTTCACCAGGGGCAGTTCATGCCAGACAAGCATCATTGAATTTTTCAACAGGGTGACAAGGGAGATGGATCTGGAGAGGGCAGTGGATGTGGCCTATCTGGACTTCAGCAAGGCCTTTGACACTGTGTGGCATAGAAGGCTATTAAACAAACTAGGGAGTATGGGGGTGGGCAGGACAGCAGTGCAGTGGGTGGGTAATTGGCTGGGCAGCAGGACACAGAGGGTAGTGGTAAATGGCTGTCACTCCACAGAGAAAAGAGTGACCAGTGAGGCACCACAGGGATCAGTGCTGGGATCAGTCCTACTCAATGTCTTCATCAGTGACATTGTGCAGGACCTAGAAGGTAGAATTTTCCTGTTTGCTGATGACACAAAGCTCTGTAACAGAGTAGACATGCCACAGGGTGTGGACAGAATGAGGAGGGACCTGCAGAAGTTTGAAGAAAGGTTGAGGGTTTGGCAGTCGAAATTTAATGCAGAGAAGTGCAAAATAATTCATATGAGGAACAAAAACCCTGGAACAATATATCAGTTGGGGGTGAGGATATAGCATGCACCAAACAGGAAAGGAACCTTGGGGTTATCATCTCTGATGACGTCAAGATAGGTTAATAGTGCGACAAGGCAGCAGGTAAAGCAAATAAGATGCTGGGATGCAAAGGCAGGGGCATCAACAGAAAGAAAAGGAATGTCTTAATTCCACTATACTAGACACTAGTGAGGCCCCACCTGGAGTACAGTGTACAGTTCTGGAGACCTTACCTATGTAAGGACATAGACAGGGTGGAGATAGTTCAGAGGAGGGCAACAAAGATGGTACAAGGATTGCATCACAAGTCCTATAAGGGCAGGCTGAAGGACTTGAATATGTTCTCCCTGGAGGAGAGGAGGGAGAGAAGGGATATGATAGAGACATACAAGTATCTTACAAGGAGAAACAGGGTGCAGGAAAACACTATTTTCCAGCAAAAAAGATGTTCCAGGACTAGAGGGCATGGATTGAAGTTGGAGGGAGGGTGATTCAGAAGAAACATGAGGAAGGATTTCTTCACAGAAAGGGTGGTGGATAAGTGGAACACCCTACAAAAGGAAGTGGTGGGGGCTGAAACAATCATGGGATTTAAGAATGCATGGGACAGACATAAAGGAGTTCTGGAGTCAGGAGTAAGGGGCAACAGATTTTTAGAAAAATGTACAGGGAACACACAAGCTCAAATGGGCAGACTGGGTGGGCCATAGGCCCTTATCTGCTGACAGTATATAGGTATCTATGTATCCTTTCTGTGACAATTGTGCTTTTATGTAGATGTAGGAAATTGTGCTTTTTATTTAGTTTTTGTTTACTGGAAAAGAAGGACTAGGCAAGTCTGCCTATTTTCAGGCTCATCCCAGGGAAGTGAGATACAGATAGAAACCAAATGAAATTGAACCAGATTAAGCTGTTGGAGGTATTTTTTAGTGAATGGGAGAAATTTGGCTAGGACACCGGGGAAATTCCCCTACTCTTCTTGCAGGGAGTGCTGACGTGCTGCAAGAGAGATGGAGGACCTCACTTCGAAGGTGGTTGTGGAAGGAGAAGGTTCTGCTGGTGGAGACTTGGAGATTGTGCTGGATGGTCCAGAAGACAAAGCTGTTCAAGAGACTGATTTAGTGCCTCATATTGCCCAGAATGTTGGGGAGAGAAAACTGAAATATTGTTGGAAGATGACTTATTGGCTGATGAGGCGATGTCGCAATCGGAGTTGGACAAGAAAAAACAATTGCTAGCAATGTTATTGATGGCAGAACAATAATTTATTCAAGGGAAAACTCAGCTGGAAGAAGAGAAAAAGAAACATGAAAGGTCTTTGGTTAGCCCTCTGCAAGCAGCGAGGAAACGCCTGCCAGGAGGTGCTGGACCAGACTCCTCACAAGAGACATTGTCCAAATTAATTACTGAAAATGTACAGACTGCATACTCTGATGATGAGCTGACTTTTAGTAGAACTCTGCCAGATTGGATTCCAGGAGATGCCTTACAGAAGGTGGGCTGGATATTTGTAGATGGACAATGGATCCCCAATCAAGCCATACCCATTCCTGGTTCCCCAGATACAACACTTTCCAGAGTGAAAGGCATACCTGATTTACCAGTGGAAGGAGGGAAATCTTTCCTCCAGGCTAAGTCCTCTTCAGGACCACCTGCAGCTGTGCAAACTGAAGTTGAGGCAGAAGGTTTGGTTGCTAAGCCAGATTCGGCTTCTCGGGTAGTAGTCCCTATGGAGATGGATTGTTTCAGGAGACCTTCCAGATCTTCATCCTTTTCATCAGGAATTCCAGCAGAGCTGGGTCATGAGCTGAATTGGGGACATACAGGTATGGGGCAGGGGACTTTGAATGATGCTGTACAGGGGCAAGAAGTGCTTGACTGCAATTTAGGTAATCAATGCCCTAAATCCTTTGCGGGCCTTTTTCATATACCAGCTACGGCAGCTAAAAGATGGTTTCTGGTACGTCTAAGATATAAAGGGTTGGCCCCAATTACACCTGATAGGATTTGGGTGGGTAAAATGCTATTGAAAGACTCAATGGGATTTACCCTGGTGGAGGTGTATGCATTTATACACTCTCCTGGGGATCATGTGCATGATATCAGCTTTTGCACTATGACATTAGTGGATAAGTTTTGGAGACTTTACTATACCGTAAAAGATGCTGCAGAATGGAGAGATTTATTGGCAATACCTATTACCAAGCCTACAATTAAAAAAGTTACACTACTGTTTTGAAATGAAGGAGTGAAATGAAATGATATAAATTATATTATTTTTGGCTGGAAAAATGATGCACTATAATTGGTCATCCAAATCCCATTATGGATGAAAATGGCTTTTGGATGGGAGGACAGACATTTTGGATTCGGTTATGCCAAACTGTTCAAGGCATACAACATTTCCCTAGTTCCTTTTATTTTGGTCAGGATAGAGACATTTTATTTTATGCAGGACAACCAAAGAGCTGCTATCATTGTGGTTCCCTATGCCATTTGAATACTGATTGTGACAAAGTGAGATGTTTCCAGTGTGGATTAATTGGGCATTCAGTAGTACACTGTACAGCTTCTCCTGGGTGCAATCTTTTTGGAGATGATGAACATACTTTTCGTGAATATCCCTGGGCTGCCCACAATTCTGAGGAAGCTTCTGAACAAGATGAAATACTTTCCCAAGTTAGGCATTTCTTCTTCCAGTCAAAGGAATCAGGGATGGCTTATGCTGTTTTTGCTAGAAGGAGAGGCAGAGGTAGAGGAGGGGAACTTGGTGGGGGGCAATCTCGGCCCAGAGAACCACTGGGGGATGGTCCTCCACTTCCTGGAATAATGAGGGAAAATACTATATTATCCAGAACATTCTGGCTAGGAGGGCCCCTGTATTGGAAGGAGAAACATCTACTGCATTTTCTTCAAGGGAGTTACCCCAGGAACTCTCACATGATTCAAGAATTGTTGCTCATGTTGATTCTGGTCCCCCCCCCCTTTAGGCAATAGATACTTCTAATGACAACTCAATGGAGGGCAGTAATATAATGCAGGACACACAACAGTCTCTGGGAGTGGTATGCCCTCCCCATTTATCTTCACCTTCAGAGGTTATGGAACCTCCTAATGCTCCAAGAGACTTGATTCTCTCACCTTTACTCCTGTCGAAGTGATTTGAGGTTTCTGCATCTTGGGGCAATAGGGTGGAGGTGGAACATCTGATGGAGAGGGATTCTGCCTTACCCACTCTCTTGAGAGATGAGGAGGGGGTGCAGTCAGGGTACCCTACAGTAAGAGAACCATTGAAACGATGCACAAGAACCAATATGAAATTGATAAAGCCCCCCCAAACCTACATAATTGAGGCTGGCTAGTTTAAATGTTAACAGTATTAAATCACTCATAAAACACACTACCACCTTTTCTGTTTTGCATCAATTACAGTTTTAAATTGTTTTATTACAGGATACGAGGCTTCATACTGTTGCAGAAATTCAGAAGACTTCTCAAAAATGGGTGTGGGGACCTTCATTTTGGTCGATGGGAACGGAGGCATGCTGTGGAGTGGGAATCAACTTTTTTTTCCCATAATGCGCAAGTACGTTGACTGGTAGATATAGAACCTGTCCGAGCACTATTATTGAATGTTGAGATGCATTCTTTTTGATTTCGATTGTTGAACGTTTATGGACCACAAACTAAAGCTCTCCATATAGATCTGTTGTCTAAAGCACAGCCTTTTCTACATACAAGTAGACATTTTTTTGGAGGGGATTTTAATGTCAACTTCCGGCAGAAAAACCCAGAATGCAAACAATATTGTGATAAAACTTTCCTGACTAAAATAGTGGGACTGGCAGGCCTAAAATATATGCATATCACAGAGAAAAAGAATGCTGGTCCTATCTATTATAGGTGGACTTTACAATCTAGAATAGATTTTATATTGTTGAAACAGTCCCTTGAGGTATTTGAAACATTTAATTTACTGACTGAAATATAGGATCATATGCTTATTGGAATCCAGATTACGATTCCCCCTTAAAGAGAGACAGGACCTGGATTTTGGAGGTTGAATACTTCTTTGCTAACAGATATAGAGATAAAACAGGATTTGATTACCTTAATTCAAGATAAATGGACTACACTATTTTTATATGAAGGGGAAATTAGCCTATGGTGGGAAGATGTGAAACTTTGTTTTATTAGGTTTTTTTAAATATAGGTCTGATACTAAGGCTGCAAACTCTCTGGCCAGATACTTGGAACTTTGAGATGAACTTCAAAGACTGTTGTCTACACAGCATCTTGAGGGCATTGATAATATGCAGGAAATAGAAAAACTGAAACCTGAAATGTCTTATTAGCAATGTAATAGACTTACAGTATTCCACTGCAAAAAGAACAATCATTTGGGACTCAGGGGAAGGCAGAACAAATTAATCCATTTTTTGATAGTCAGAATAGGAGAGACAGGAAATGTTTTTCAGGATGGCATATTGCTCAAGGGTTACATATTACAGATAATGAGGTTGTGATGAAATACTTAGAAGAACATATTGGGAAAACGTTTGGGAGTGTAGTGTCAGATTCACCATTTATTCCCTTTTTACTTAAGGCAGCCAATCTTCCGCAGGTTACTGAAATACAAAGGGATTCCTTACTTGCCCCATTTATGAAAACAAAGATTCAGCAGGTAATGCAGGGACTAAAAAATGACATTTCTCCAATGTTTGATGGTCTCCCAGGGAACCTTATAAGCTCTTATGAGAGATTATGCCAGGGGAATTATTGGAAATTTACAATTATGTATTGAGAGATTGTTGTTTATCTACACAGATGTACGAGGGCATATTCATTTTTTTATTTAAATCAGGACAACCCTCAGAGATTGCAAATTGGCATCCAGTTACACTGCTGAATGTTGATTTCGAAATCCTTGCCAAATTGCTGGGAAATAGGCTAGCTTCGGTAGTGGAGGATTTGATTAGTCCGGTGCAATTCTGTGGAATTCCTGGAAGACTTATCACAGATGCTTTTTTTTGATAAGGGAAATAATGGCTGTGGGGAGTAAGAATAGGTGGGAACTACAGGAAAGGGTTTTTATATTGAGCTTAGCTCAAGTGAAGGCATTTAATGGGGTGTCCCATTCTTTTTCATGGCAACGTTTAGGTGCTTATGGCATTCCAGAGCTGTTTATTCAATGGTTGCAGTTATGTCATATGTTGGCTTATGTCAGACCATATGAGAATGGTAGATTGGGAAGGCAGTGTAGTATCCAGAAGGGGGTTTATCAGGGGTGTCCTTTGAGCCCCCTATTATATATATTTAATATCGATCCTGTGCTAAGACTTTTACAGAGGTCCCCACTGGTGACTGAGATTTCACAGAACCTCATAGTAATAGCATATGCAGATGATATCTGTCTGTTGGCTCAGAATGAAACATCCCTTCAATAGGCACATGATCTTTTACGTGCTGTGGGGGATACTATTGGGGCTAGATTGAGTCCAGAAAAATCTAGGTGTTTGGCGATACAAGGGTGTTCACCATTGTTAACAGTAGTAGCAGGCATTCCAGTGGCTAACACCCCATGTAAAATTTTGGGTATCTATTTCGGGGGCAAAGATATGGTAGGTTACAATTGGAATAAAGTGTTACAAACAGGAATGGATAAGGTAGCTCAGTGGAATGTGTGGAAAATGTCAAAAAAATGAGACTCTATTTAACACATTTTTGATTCCTGTTTTTTTGTTTATCAGTGCAGTTTTTCCCCTTCCTCACAATTTAGAAACAATGTACAGAAGGGACAGAGAGGGTAAAAGAGGAGGAGGAGTAGCTCTCTATGTAAGGGATGGGATCAAAGCAATGAAACTAATGGATAAACAGGGAGTAGAGGAGGCACTGTGGTTTATCTTGGAGACAGGTTATGGCACCACAATTCACACAGGGGTGGTATACAGACCCCCATCTCTGGGGGAGGCAATGGACAAGGAAATGATAGAAGGCATTCTTAGAATGGCAGAAAAAGGGGAGATATTGTTGATGGGGAACCTGACTATGCCAGATGTTAGCTGGAGTACCCTGGCTGCAACCACAATAAAAAGATAGGTTTTTTCTTGATGCCCTACAGGGGACATGCCTCAGACAGCTAGTGGTGGAACCCACTAGGGAGGGAGCAATCTTAGACCTGATATTGTCAAATGGGGATGGAGAGAGGATCTCATATTTAGAAGTGGGTAGCCATCTGGGAACAATTGACCACAAAACAGTGTGGTTTATGATAAACACAGTCATAGAGTTGAGCCATACAAAAGCAAGAGTGTTGGACTTTAGGAGGGCTGACTTTGGGAAAATGGGAGAGTGACTCGGAAAAGTGCTAGAAAACTGGCAAGAAGGATGGGTAGAGAAACTATGGGGAAAATCAAAACAGCCATCACAGAGGCAACAAGCCTTTGTGTGAAGCAAATCAAGAAAGGAAAATGAAGGAAAAGACCACAATGGTTCTCAAAAAGAGGCGAAGGGGAAGGTTAAAGAGAAAAAGGTAACATTCAGGAAGCATAAGAAAATACAGAAGGAACAGGACAGAGAACTGTATCAGTTAAAGCAGAAGGAAGTGGGGGAGGAAGTCAGAATAGCAAAAGCCCAAACTGAGGAAAAGATAGCCAACTCAGTTAAGAAGGGGGATAAAACCTTTTATAGCTACATTAGAGAGTGAAGAAAGATGAAGGATGGGATACTAAGGCTTACTAAAGGGAAGGGAGGGTGGGCAGAAGATGACAGTGAAAAATCAGGGATACTGAATGAATACTTCTGCTCAGTATTCACAAAAGAAGAGGAGGGGGGAGGTACCAAAATCAAAGAATAGAAGCACTCTGGATAGGGAGGTCGATACCAGTCCATTCACAGAAGAAAGTGTCCTGAAAGAACTCTTAAAACTAAAAGTGGACAAAGCAATGGGGCCTGATGAGATTCAGCCAAGAATTCTAAAAGAACTAAGGGTAGAATTAGTGACACCACTGACTACCCTTTTTAACAAATCTTGGGAGGATGGTGTAGTACCAGAGGACTGGAGGAGGGCAGACGTGATTCCCCTTCCCAAAAGTGGGAGCAAGACAGAGGCACGAAACTACAGACCTGTTGATTTGACCTCAGTGGTAGGGGAAATGATTTAATTTTTTTTAAAGGAAAGAATTGTTTAGTTCCTAAAGGCCAGTGGGGCACAGGATCCATGACAGCGTGGATTCACAGCAGGAAGGTCATGTCAGATGAATCTAATAGATTTATTTGACTGGGTGACCAATGTGGTGGACCAGGGAGGGGCAGTGGACATGGCCTACCTAGACTTTAGCAAGGCATTTAACACAGTCCCACACAAAAGATTAATATACAAGTTAGCAAGCCTTGGAGTGGGTCCCAAGGTGGTAGCCTGGGTTAAAAATTGGCTGGACAGTAGGATACAGGTAACTAGTGGGATACCGCAAGGTTCAGTACTGGAACCGGTCTTCTTTAATGTCTTTATAAGTGACATTGCAGAGGGACTGGAAGGAAAAGTATGTCTCTTTGCAGATGACACAAAGATCTGCAACAGGGTTGATACAGAAGGTGGGGTAGAGAGGATGCAAAGGGACTTGGCAAGGTTGGAGGAATGGTCAAATACATGGCAGCTTAGATTTGATGCAAAGAAGTGCAAAGTAATGCACCTGGGAAACAAAAATCCAGAGGAAGAGCACACAATGGGGGAGTGAGATAATAATGACAACAAAAATGGAGAGGGACCTGGGGGTAGTTATATCAGATGACCTTAAGGTGGGCAAGCAATGTGAGAAGGCAGTAAGGAGGGCTGGTGGGATACTGGGAGGCACAGAGAGAAGCATCACCAGCAGAAAACAAGAAGTTGTTATCCCTCTGTACAGACAGTTGGTGAGACCCCATCTGGAGTTCTGCATCCAGTTTTGGAGACCCCATCTCCGCAAGGACATAGACAGGATTGAGGCTGTCCAGAGGAGGTCAACTAAAATGGTGCAGGGTCTGCACCAGAAGACATACAAAGAGAGATTAAAGAAGCTTACTATGTATACACTCATGGAGAAGAGGAAGGGGGGGACATGATAGAAACTTTCAAGTACATCAAGGGAATCAACAAAGTCCAAGATGGCAGCCTCTTTCAGAAAAAGAGATGTGCAAGAACAAGGGGGCACAATTTGAAGATGGGGGGGACGGCTCAAAGGTAATGTGAGGAAGTATTTTTTCATGGAGATGGTTGTGGATACATGGAACAGCCTTCCTTAGGGGGTAGTGGACTCAAAAACAATGGGTGAACTCAAGAATGCATGGGACAGACATAAGGCAGTTCTAGTGGGGGTAGGAGGAAGTAGGCTGTTGGTTAACTAGGGTCTGCAGCCTATACATTAGGTAGGGAAATGGGCAGACTAGGTGGGTTATCTGCCATCAGATTCTATGTTTCTGTGTTTCTAAAGGTGTTGGCATGTTTTTTGTCTTGTTTCTGGGGTAGTCGGCTAATCCCCATTAAATGGAATGTGTTATATATGGGTTTGAATGGGGGGGGGGAGTCCAAATGATAAACCCGATAGTGTTCTTCTTTTTGATTTTTGTCTATAATAATTTACTTCCCTTAATGAAGAGAAGTACGAGTTTGTGGATGCAATGGGGTGTATGCAATTTAAATGGTGTGTTAGTGGAATGGAAGGCAGATAAATTCCTGCTTAGAAACAAACAAAGTCCCTGCCTAGACAGTCTGTGGATGTTTTTTTTTGATAATGTGAAAAAATGGAATATCAAATATGAAGCAGTACTGTATATGCCTAGGAAACTCTTTTATGCAGAGGTTTTATTGGACTGTTTTCAGGAGTATCCATTTGCTGGATTCACGGTGGTGGATCAAAATTCGATTTCAAATTATATTACAGATGATAGGAATCTAGGAAAAATGTGGGATATGGTGTGGTTGGTAATTCATGGGAGAGTAAATGGCAGGGGAAACCAGAAACATAAACAGTTACATGATCGATATTGTCTGAGAACAGCTTGTGGGGTAACTATTGAAACTATGAATCATTTATATTTTGCTTGTCCTTATGTGAAACAATTTTGGGAGTTTGCACAGGATGCAGGAATCTTGAAGTTACAGTTTCCTCCTGATCTGACATTTTTATTTTATGGTATTATCCCCCAGTCTTTAAATCAAATTGATAACTGCACCTTACCCATGATTATGGTTCATTTTTATGTTTGCTTGCACACATGTGCAAGAAACATAGTGCCATCATCCGAGTTTTTGGAGGTGTGTCACCCCCTCTTCCAATTCAGTCAGTGTGTTGGCAGGCGTGGCCCCAGTCCTCCAATGCATGCTGGAGCTGTTTATGACAGCTCCAAAATACAGTGGCGTATAGTTGAAAGGGGAGCTACGCTCAGTGAGCAGCAATCAGATATCGCCTGCCTGGCGCAGCTCCCCACACACACACACACACACACACACACACACACACACACATATACACACACACAAACACACAAACACACGCCGCATACTGCATGCTGACCCCCACACACACACTGTATAGCTGACGAGGTGCCCAATCCCTGTTGGCTGTACTACTCCCCTCCCAAAGCCTTCCACATGCCACGCTGGGTGCCCACCCCAGCATGGCAACTCATGGTATAGCCGACAGGGTGCCCAATCCCCAGTTGGCTCCACTTGTCTCCCAGAGTACAGGGTGCCACGCTGAGCCCACCCAGCATGGCAATAGATAATAGGGCGATCGAGGTGCCTAAACCCCGCTGGCTCGCACGCCCCCAACCACAGCCATTTTGTGCCACGCTGGGAGCCCACCCCAGCGGGCAATGTCCCGCATTGTCATTTAAAAAAACAACAACCTGTAAAGAAAAAACGGTCCCACACAGTCTCCCTACCCCCACAACCGCACCCTTCCATTGCACCTTGCCTCCCACCACCCCAATTCATTACCTCGGAGTCCGGGCGCGACGATCTTCGGTGGACCAGGAACACGTCTGCACTCTTCAAAGCCGACCACGAACTGAGGAAATGTCAGTAAGCTGTATAATGGGATAGATGGGGTTTTTTCAACTTTGTTGCATATCTCAGGCATTTTTTGAAATTTTTGTACCAAATTTCTAACATGGGGTTTTTGGGACCCCTTCTCATGAATGCTGTCACTGTCATGGTGTTATTCGGGCCCAAAGGGTGATTTCACAGTCACTGCACAAAATCACCTTTTGGGACCGACTAACAAAACAACACTGCCAGTGTCCATAATGTGGGCTCTCAAGAAGTCTATTTTGAAAATCTGGTGGAAAAATTCCAAAAAATGATTGTTTTACGACCGTGCATTGCGCAGTTCCACCGCACGCTCGTAAGTTCGCGAATTTTCAATATTTTCACTCCAGATTTTCAACATTGCCATTTTACCACACCTTCTTATGAGCAGTACAGCTGTCATTGTTCATATCTCACCCAAAACGTGTTTCTGCACATGTAGCGCACAATGGCACAGTCGGTGTGCGAAATCAATGTACAGGACAAATTAAGAAATTCACAGTGACACTGTTCATGAGCAGAGGTCTTAAAATGCTATGTTTAAAATTTGGTGAAAAAATTCCTAACAAGCATTTGTCAATGCCAAACGTTTGCTTGCAGGTATTTGCAGTGGTGTTTGGCATGTATGGTGCTTTACCCTGACGCCCTGTGCGATTGCTGATATTTGCACAATAAATTGTCAGCATGACCTTTTTGTTACCCCCATTGTGCGCTACATAGGTGGAAAAGGGAGCATGTGAGGAGGAGGACCCTGTAAAGGCATCTATCCTAAACAGATACTTTTGCTCAGTATTTACTGAAGAGAAGGTAGGGCAGGGCCCACAGCTCAGCATCATGGACACAGGGGGGGAGGGAGGTGAGCACTACTCCCTTCACAAAAGAAAGGGTCCTACAAGAGCTTGCTAAGCTCCAGGGTGGATAAGGCAATGGGACCTGATGGCATACATCCCAGGGTACTTAAGGAGCTAAAGGAGGAACTAGCAGAGCCATTAGCAGAATTGTTTAGTGAGTCTCTGAGCACAGGAGAGGTCCCAGAAGATCGGAGAAGGGCTCATGTGATCCCGCTCCACAAGAGTGGTAGCAGGGAGGAGGCGGGGAACTACAGACCAGTCAGTCTTACCTCAGTAGCGGGCAAGATTATGGAGGCACTCCTTAAGGAAAGGATAGTGCAACACCTGGAATCCATAGGGGCACAGGATCCAAGACAGCATGGGTTTACAAAGGAAGGTCCTGTCAAACTAATCTCATAGATTTCTTTGACTGGGTAACCAGAGTGGTGGACCAAGGGGGAGCAGTTGATGTCGCCTACCTTGACTTCAGCAAAGCTTTTGACACTGATCCACATAGAAGATTGATAAATAAGCTGGGTAGGCTCGGGGTGGGTCAGAAGTTGGTCAGCTGGGTGGCAAACTGGTTGACGGGCAGAAAACAGAGAGTGGTGGTAAATGGTATACAGTCAGAAGAGATGCAAGTCACAAGTGGGGTACCTCAGGGATCAGTCCTGGGCAGTCCTCTTCAACATCTTCATTAGTGACCTTGCAGATGGACTAGAGGGTAAGGCTTGTCTGTTTGCAGATGACACCAAGATCTGCAACAGAGTAGATGATCCAGATGGGTGGGCAGAATGAGAAGAGATCTGGATAAACTAGCAGAATGGTCAGAAGAGTGGCAACTGGGATTTAATGCAAAGAAGTGCAAAATCATGCACATAGGGAAGAGAAACCCTGAAGCCACCTATAGGCTGAGAGGGGAGTTGCTAGCAGTAACAAAGGAAGAAAGAGACTTGGGCATCATCATCACTGATGACCTAAAATCATCCAAGCAGACCTCTAAAGCAGTAGGTAAGGCTAGGGGGGTGTTAGGGTGTATTAGTAGGGGTATCACAAGTCGTAAGAGGGAGGTATTAATCCCTCTGTACAAGACACTGGTTAGGCCCCATCTGGAGTACTGCGTGCAGTATTGGAGGCCACACCTTCACAAGGACATTAACCAAATTGAGGCAGTCCAGAGAAGGGCAACCAAAATGGTGCAGGACTGCATCAGAAGACATATGAGGACAGATTAACGGAGCTCAATATGTATACCTTGAGCAAAGGAGGGAGAGAGGTGATATGATCGAGGCATTCAAACACCTTAAGGCATAAACAAGGTGAAAGAATCTAACATGTTTAAATATAAGAAAAATAGCAGGACAAGAGGACACAGCATGAGATTAAAGGAGGTGATTAAGGGGAATGTGAGGAAATTCTTTTCACAGAAAGGGTGGTGGATGCATGGAATGGCTTACCACAAGAAGTGGTAGCTATGAATACAGTGCAGGGCTTCAAACAGGCATGGGATAGGCATAAGGGAGCAATACAAATGACTATGAATAGATAGGCCACTGACAGAGCAAAGGCCGATGGCACATTTATAAGGTAGAAAAAGAAATGGGCAGACTGGATGGGCCTTGCTGTCCTTATCTGCCGTCAACTTCTATGTTTCTATGTTTCTATGTAAACACGTTTTGGGCAGGATGGGAAAAATGACAGCTGTACTGCTCATAAGGAAGTAAAATGCCAATGTTGAAAATCTGGAGTGGAAATATTGAAAATTCGCAAACCTATGAGCATGCGTGGGAACTGTGCAATGCACGCTCGTAAAACAGTCATTTTTAGGAATTTTTCCACCAAATTTTCAACATTGCCATTTTAAAACCTCTGCTAATGAACAGAGTCACTGTGATTTTCTTACTGTGTCCCATACATTGATTTCGCACACCGACTGCGCCATTGTGCACTACATGGGAAGACGTTTTGGGCAGGATGTGAAAAATGACAGCTGTACTGCTCATAAGGAGGTGTGGTAAAATGGCAATGTTGAAAATCTGGAGTGAAAATATTGAAATTCGCAAACTTACCAGCGTGCGTAGGAACTGCACAATGCACGCTCGTAAAACAGTTATTTGTAGGAATTTTTTCACCAAATTTTCAACATAGCCATTTTAAGATCTCTGCTCATGAACAGTGACACTGTGATTTTCTTAATGTGTCCCATACACTGAGTTCGCACACCGACTGTGCCATTGTGCGCTACATGGGCGGAAACACGTTTTGGGCAAGATGTGAAAAATGACAGCTGCAGTGCTCATAAGGAGGTGTGGGTAAATGGCAATGTTGAAAATCTGGAGGAAAATATTGAAAATTCAAGAAACTTAATGAAATGCATGTAGGAACTGAGCAACGAGACTCATAAAACAGTCATTTTAGGAATTTTTTCACCAAATTTTCAGCACAGCCATTTTAAGACCTCTGCTCATGATCAGTGTCACTGTGATTTTCTTAATGTGTTCCATACATTGATTTCACACACCGACTGCGCCATTGTGCTACATGGGCAGAAACACGCTTTTGGGTGAGATGTGAAAATGACAGCTGTACAACTCATAAGAAGGTGTGATAAAATGGCAATGTTGAAAATCTGGAGTGAAAAATATTGAAAATTGGTGAACTTATGAGCTCAGCGGAATCTGCGCAACACACGTTAGAAGCTAGCATTTAATTTTGCATCAGTTTCATGGCGGACCTCCTCGGCGGTCGATATTGTCATGGCATGTCTCGGCGCCGCGGTGATTTCACGAGTGACCGGGCGCAGAGTGCCCGCGAATCACCCTTTGGTCTTTAAATAACGCCCATGACAGTGACATCATTCATGAGAAGGTCCCAAAACCCCATGTTGAAAATTTGTTGCAAAATTCCAAAATGACTGAGATATGCACAAGTTGAAACCCCCTGTCAGCCCATTATACAGCTTACCGGCATTTCCTCAGTTCGCGGTGGCTTTGAAGAGTGCAGATGTGTTCCCGTCCACGAGATCATCGCTGGGGTCCGGAGGTAAGTATGGGGTGAGAGGGGTGTGGGAGGCTGGGTGCGCAGTGGGTGGATGCAGGTTGTGGGGGCTGGGAGACTGCCTGTGGGACCGTTTTTATTTTACAGGTTTAAAACAAAAAAAAGGATGATGTGGGACATTTGCCACGCTGAGGTGGGCTCCCAGCATGGCAGAAGATGTGTGTGGGGGCCGAGGAGCCGACGGTGGATTGGGCACCCCCATCGGCAAACTACGCGGGGGGGCCGAGGAGCCAATGGGGGATTGGACACCTCCATCGGCAAAACAACCATGAATGTTTGCCATGCTGGGGTGGGCTCCCAGCGTGGCTGCAGGATGGCTTTGGTGGGGTCTGTGGAGCCGACGGGGGATTTGGCACCCCGTCGGTAAACAACGCTTGGCACGCTGGGGTGGGCTCTCAGCGTGGCATGAAAGCTTTGGGGCGGATGTGTGCAGGGGGACCATGTGGACACAAGGATGGTTGCGGCGCCAGTATGGCAGCGGTGCTTTCCTTTGAAGCAGAGGAACACCGCTGTCATACTGAGCTCCTGCACCCATTGGTGCAGGACCGCCACACCTGCTCAAGGGAGCAGTGCATTGGTTGGGAGAGGCACACCTCCAAGTGTGCTACTCTCCCAAAAAGTTCCTTGTGCATGCACGCAAGCGAACGTAAAAATGACTGTTCTACGACCGTACGTTGAACAGTTCCTATGCACGCCCGTAAGTTCTCACATTTTCAATATTTTCACTCCAGATTTTCAACATTGCCATTTTACCACACCTTCTTATGAGTAGTACAGCTGTCATTTTTCACATCTCACCCAAAATGTGTTTTCCCCCATGTAGCACACAATGGCGCAGTCGGTGTGCAAAATCAATGTACGGAACAAATTAAGAAAATCACAGTGACACTGTTCATGAGCAGAGGTCTTAAAATGGCTATGTTGAAAATTTGGTGAAAAAATTCTTAAAAATGACTGTTTTACGAGCGTGCGTTGCGCAGTTCCTATGCATGCTTGTAAGTTCGTGAATTTTCAATATTTTCACTCCAGATTTTCAACATTGCCATTTTACCACACCTCCTTATGAGCAGTACAGCTGTCATTTTTCACATCTTGCCCAAAATGTGTTTCCGCCCATGTAGCGCACAATGGTGCTGATGGTGTGCGAAAGCAATGTTTGGGACAGATTACGAAAATCACAGTTACACTGTTCATGAGCAGAGGTCTTAAAAATGGCTATGTTGAAAATTTGGTGACAAAAGTCCATAAAATGACTGTGTTACGAGTGAGCATTGCGCAGTTTCCACGCACCCTCGTAAGTTCATGACTTTGTAATATTTTCAGTCCAGATTTTCACTAGTGGCATTTTTCCACACTTCCTGGAACAGTACAGCTGTCATTTTTCACAACATGGCCGAGTGTGTTTTCACACTTTCAGCGCAGAGATGCGTGGTTGCTGTGGGAAATCATTGTTCGGCACAGATAAAGAAAATCACAGTGACGCTGTTCATGATCGGAGGCACCAAAATGCCTGAGTTGACAATCTGCTGTAAAAAATCCCCAACCTAATTATATTATGGGTGTGCTTTGCACAGTTTCTATGTACGCTCGTGACTTCACCAGTTTTTTTAATATTTTTACTGCAGATTTGCAACATTGCCATTTTTTACACCTCCCCATGAACAGTACAGCAGTCATTTTTTACATCCTGTTCGAATGTTTTTGCACCTGTGGTGCTAAATGCTGTAGTCGCTGTGCATAAGCAGCTTTTGGCTAGCAAACTGATATTGCCACTGTTCATGAGGTGGGGTCACAAAAAAACCATGTTGAAAATTTGGAGTGAAAATATCAATGAATGCCTGAGGTATTAGGGTTTCCAACCATAACGCCCAACACTGTAGGGAATGACAGGCATCAGGGGTGTGACTTGGGATTCTTGCCTGTAATGCTCATACCATTCCACACCCTGCAGCCAGTGAGAGGCATTGAGGTATGCTTTGGACTCTTCGGCCCCAAAGTTCACCCCATTCTCCTATATCACACCCATCTCACCGTATTTCCTAATGGAATGGGGTGCGCATAAGGGCCAAAGACCCCAAGGAACACCGTGACACTTGTCAGTGTCTGCAGGGTGGGGTGTGGTGAAATGGCATGGCCGTTATGCCTGACGACCCAAGGGCACACCCCAATGCCTGTCACTCTCTGCTGGGTGGTGGTGGGGTTGGCTTCAGTTCAGTACTTCACTGCCATTCCTATTACGCAGCTCTGTAACTTCTACACTACCACTGCCAATGCCAGCAAGCAAACATTCGGCATTGATAAATGCTTGTTTATATTGGATTTGGATCGGTCATTGTAGATTTGTACTCCAACAAATGGATACTTCAGTAATGGAGCTCTATTATATGGTGATTGCAAATTTGCAAAAATTTTAATGTGATGAACTAACACGTTTTCGTCCTCAGGTTTGGGTACAGAATTGGGCTTATTTTGATTCAATTTGAGAAGTGGGTTTAATGGAATTCTTTTTGATGTGTTTGTGGGTCTGGGCCTTTTATTTGTAAGCAGCTGGCAATTGAATAAATGTAATACTTTTTGATTTTCTTACTTTATGATTTGTGTGGTGTTTTGTGTGAGTTTAACACTGTTTGTATCTATTTTTGAAAATGCTTTTTCCCCTTATCTTTTAGTGGGGGGGGGGGAGGTTGGTTACTCTTGGGATTTTTTGTGTGATGAAATACTTATTTATGCTTTGCATTTTTTTATTATGAGTTGTATGATGTAAAACTATTTTATAGATATTGTTTCTATATGGTTTAAATAAAAAATTCCCCTACACTCCAGTAGTGGGGACCCTTGCCTGTCTGTTCCTGGATGGCCACTTCGGAGGAGATACTGGAGAGAATGGATGCAGAGGAGACAGGGGAGCAGGCCTCCTCTCCTGTTCTCAATACTCAAGAGACTGTAGATGTGGTGATGGCAGTTGCTGAACTCTCAGAAGAAGACACAGCCACAGATATTTTTGTTTCCTAGGAAGAATTATGAGAAGTGGTGCTCTTGCCGGGTTCTACTACACATCAAATTGAAGTGGCAGCATTATCGGTTGCTGCACCTAGTTCATCTGGGCAGCTAGAAAAAACAGCCTATCTTAGGTATTTACAGGAGGAGTGAGTACGATACCTTAAGAAAGTGCAGGAGCTTGTGGTGATGTTAGAGCAGATTGAGGGGAATGCCTTACCTAGTGCTGGAACTCCCGGAATGGTTATCTCTGCTCCTTCGGGGATGGGTGTGCAGTGTGTTCTGGTCATGGCTTCTGCTGCTGAAGTCACTCCCGGTCTGGCTCCCATCAATCCTGTATGACGAGAGGGTAATGCGGCTAGCAGTGAGAGCAGCCAAAAGACTTTGTGCCCATCATCACAAACTCCTCTCCTTGCTCCACCAGAAAGTACAAAACAGAAGAAAGATCTTCTTGGAATAGGGTGGGATACTTCCAGAGCTGCCAGTACAGCTTCCAAATCCCTGGATGTAGGGAAAATGAGTGGAGACAAGAAACAGTATTTTCCTTCTCAAAATCAAAGGATGTAGTTGACTGAAGTAAAGAGAGGTGTGAGACCCTGACCTCAAGTGCTGACATTGTGCTACCACCCCTAGAACACCAGCTTAAGGGTGGGGAACTGGTCCCCTGTACATGCCCTGGAGGATGCGGACTGGGTACAGGGGGAAGATGGACACTGGATTCCAGACCCTATGGATCCCTCTTTACAGAAACTGGTTGATGTTACAGGTACGAGACAAGCCCTGAAGACAACACCTAAAGTGAGCTCCAACAACCCCAGGGGTAACTTTCCTAACAAAAATGGGTTGCAACCCGTTAAAGATACTGTTATTTCTGATTCTGTTGCTGTTGATAATATAGCAAATGTTATGGTTAACCAAAATGCTAAAAAAGTAGGCAGTCTGAGGAGGTAGATGATATCTCACAGTTAGGAGAAGGGCCTATAAGGGTGGGGCCCCCTGAAGAGGTACTCCAGGATCCCAGTAAAAGGGTAAGGCTGGTGCCCATGTTTAAACTATCAGATTTATTTCACAATAAAGGTGAGCCTGCCCTGAGGAGAAATGCAATCTGATTATTATATAAAGGAGGATTGTAATCCCCCCCGATATACGGCATATTGCCAGGGTTTTATTGAAAGGCTCCATGAAATGTTTTTCTTCCGAAATATTCGCATTAATCAGTTTAGGAAATTAAAATTATGATGTTAGTTTTAAGACTGTGTCCAGTTTGAAAAGATTTGGGGCACAATACCAAGCTCAAAAAAATAATCCAGTACAGATTACTTTTCATGTATTCCCCTAAAAAACAACTGGCAAAGCATATTACAGTTATGTTTAACAGGCATTTGTCAATGATGAATGTTGTCTCACTGGCATTGGCATTGGTAGTGCCAGAGTTAGAGATGCATAATAGGAATGGCAGTGAAGCATTGAAGTGACGCCAGCCCCACCTCCACCCTGCAGTGATTGACAGGCATTGGGGTGTGCCTTTGGGTCATCAGCTATAACGCTCATGCCATTTTACCTTACCCTACCCTGTAGACACTGACAAGTGTTGTGGTGTGCTTTGGGGTCTTTGGGCATTACACTTACCCCATTGCATAAGGAAATACACTGAGGTGGGTGCAGTATAGGAGAATGGGGTGAACTTTGTGACTGAACACTGCAAGGCACACCATGATGTGTGTCACTGGTTGTAGGGTGGGGTGGAATATTGAGCATCACAGTCGATGATCCCAAGTCACACCCCTGAAGTCTGTCAGTCTGCACAGGGTGGGGTGCTACAGTTGGAAACCCTAATGACGTAGGCGTGTGTTGGTATTTTCACTCCAAATTTTCAACATGGGGTTTTTGTGACCCCACCTCATGAAGAGTGACACTATCAGTTTGTTAGCTGAAAGGTGGTTTTGCACAGCAGCTATGCCTTTTGGCAACACAGGTCTGAAAACACATTTTGGGCAGTATGTAAAAAATGAGAACTGTATTGTTCATGAGAAGGTGTAAAAAATGGCAAAATTGAAAATCTGGAGTGCAAATATGAAAAGTTGGTGAAGTCATGAGCATGCATAGAAACTGTGCAACACTCGTACGTAACCCAATTATTTCTTGGATTTTTTTAACCACATTTTCAACATAGGCATTTTGGGACCTCCCCTCATGACCAGTGGCTCTGTGATTTTGTAAATTTGTCCAAAAAGTTGATTTCCCACAGCAACCATGCCATTGTGCGCCACAGGTGTGAAAACACTTTTTGGGCAGGAGGTGAAAAATGACAGCTGTACTGTTCATAAGGAGGTGTGAAAAAATGCCAGTGTTGAAAATGTGGCATGAAAATATTGCAAATTCGTGAAGTTACAATGGTGCATGGGAACTGCACAATGCATGCTTGTAACAGTCATTTTATAGACTTTTGTCACCAAATTTTCAACATAGGCATTTTAGGACCTCTGCTCATGAATAGTGTCAATGTCATTTCCTCAAACTGTCCCAAAAACTGATTTTATGCAGCGACCACGCTATTCTATGCCACACGTGTGAAAACACAGGGGCCCAGATATTCAAAAGGGTTGTGCAT
This sequence comes from Neoceratodus forsteri, assembly GCA_016271365.2. Taxonomy (NCBI): domain Eukaryota; kingdom Metazoa; phylum Chordata; order Ceratodontiformes; family Ceratodontidae; genus Neoceratodus; species Neoceratodus forsteri. Next base: position 437,314,771 of record CM057452.1, on the reverse strand, counting down.
GGCGCATCCCACTGATGCGGCCCGGCACGATATTCAAAAGGGAAAAGTGCATGGCACAAATTCCAATGTGCCAGAGTGCATCAGTAATGTATGCTGGCACAGGTGGGGGTGTGTGCCCATGCATACTCTGCTCAGCCTGATATTCAGCCCGGGATGTGCAGAGCCATGCATGCACAACCTCTACCTGCACCAGCACAAAGTTGATCCAAAAAAAAAGGAACAACGGATGGCCACCCACAGAAGAGCTTCCACATTGCAGGGTGCAACACGGCAGCTGCCACCTGTGGGTGGCCACCCAAGCTCCGGCTGCACCTGGCAGCGCCCCCCCGTGCCCAATTGTGGGCATTTGTTAAAAAAATGAAGAATTCTGTCCAATATCCTTGGTGGTCCAGTGGACCGTTGTCTGCCCAATTGCAGGCATTTGTCAAAAGAGAAGAAATATGTCCAATATCCCTGGTGGTCCAGTGGACCGCTGAGTGCTCGATCGTGGTTATTTGTCAAAAAATAAATAAATATTTCCAATATCCCTGGTGGTCCAATGGACCACTGTGTGCCCGATCGCAGGCATTTGTAAGACAATAAATAAATATTTCCTATATCCCTGGTGGTCCAGTGGACCACTGAGTGCCCGATCACGGGCATTTGTCAAAAAATAAATAAATATGTCCAATATCCCTGGTGGTCCAGTGGACCTGCAAGCCTGATTGTGGGCTAAGTACATAAATACACCCCAGCAATATCCCTGGTGGTCCACTGGACCCCCCACCCCACCCGCCTACTGAATCCCACCGCCCTGCCCCGCTCCCCCCATCAGCGTCAGGTGGCAGCACCCCACCTGCTTGCCGCCCCGCTGCCCACCGACTGACACAGTCAGTAGGGCTGTTCACCCATTGGTCCACAGCGTGAGCCAATGGGCATGCAGCCCATACCGTACTACACATTCCAGATGATATCCAGATATGCGTGGAAACTGCGCAACACATGCTCGTAAAACAGCCATTTTTTCGATTTTTCTACCAAATTTGCAGCATAGGCTTTTTGAGAGCCCCCCTCATGAACAGTGGCACTGTCATTTCATTACTTCATACAAAAACTAAATAAATAAAAATAAAATAAATAAATAAATAATTGGTCCCAATATCTGGATTGATATCTGGAATGTGTAGTATGGTATGGGCTGCATGTCCATTGGCTCACGCTGTGGACCAATGGGCATACAGCCCTACTGACTGTGTCAGTCAGCGGGCAGTGGGGCAGCAGGTGGGTGTGTGTTGCCACCCGCCACTGATGGGGGGAGCGGGGCGGTGGGATTCAGTGGGCGGATGGGGTGCGGAGTCCACTGGACCACCAGGGATATTACTGGGGTGTATTTATGTACTTAGACCGCATTCAGGCTTGCAAGTCCACAGGACCACCAGGGATATTGGAAATATTTATTTATTATTTGACAAATGCTCGCGATCGGGCACCCAGCAGTCCACTGGACCACCAGGGATATTGGAAATATTTATTTATTTTTTGACAAATGCCCGCAATCGGTCAGACAGCGGTTCACTGGACCACCAGGGATATTGGAAACATTTATTTATTTTTTAACAAATGCCCGTGATCGGGCAATCAGCAGTCCACTGGACCACCAGGGATATAGGACGGAATTTTTCTTTTTTTAACAACTGCCCGCAATCGGGCTGTGAAGCACGTTGCTGGCTGCAGGGGGCATTGGTCCCTGACTGCTGCTGCCTGGCAGGGTGCCAGGCCCAAGTCGTTGGGGATCAGTGCACCTCCATGCAAATGGGGCCATAATGATGTGCAAATGACCCCATTTGTGCCTTGCATACATTATGGCCCCATTTGCATGTCAAGTTTTGAATATCGCGGTTGCTGTGCATGGCGCAATGGAACTTGCGCTAGCGCATCCCCATGCACCACTCTGGCCACTTGCACTGGCGCAGTGCCACTGCACCATGTGCACTGCGGGTGGCCAGGGTGCGATATTCAATGCTGTTGAGCCATGGCACAGCTCCGTTGAATATCGCCCAGTCCACACCCCTGTGCAGCCAAGTTGAGTTGCGCCCTAGCTTGCGCCACAGCCTAGCGCAGTTTGAATATCTGGGCCAGGATATGTAAAATGACAGCTGTACTGTTCATAAGGAGGTGTGGAAAAATGGCAATTTTGAAAAACTAGAGTGAAAATATTCCAGGTTCACGGAGTTACGAGCGTGCATGAAAACTGCACAACACATGTTCGTAAAACAGCCATTTTTTGGATTTTTCCACCAAATTTGCAGCATAGGCTTTTTGAGAGGCCCCCCTCATGAACAGTGGCTCTGTCATTTCATTAATTGGTCCCAAAAGGTGATTCCACGCAGTGACTTTGAAATCACCTTTCGGGACCGAATAACACCATGACAGTGACTGAATTCATGAGGAGGGGTCCCAATAACCCCATGTTGAAAATTTGGTGTCAAAATTTCCAAAAATGACCGAGATATGCACCACAGTTGAAGGAACCCTATTTATGCCATTATACAGCTTACTGGCATTTCTTCAGTTTGCGGTTGACTTTGAAGAGTGCAGACATGTTCGCAGTCCACCGAAGATTGTCGTGACAGATTCCAGAGGTAAGTATGGGGTGAGGGGGTGTGTGGGGAGGAAAGGTGCACAGAGAGTGGGTGCAGTTTGGGGTAGGGGGCAGGAAGACTGTGATGGACCATTTTCTGTTTTACAGGTGAAAAAAAATAGGCGGACATTGCGGGACTTTTTTTTTCAGGGACATTTGGCACACTGGGGAGGGCTCCCAGCATGCCACCTGATTGTTTTGGGGAGGGGGGCTGTAGCTGATGGGGGAATGGGCACCCCCATTGGCACATATGAAAGGGGGAGCAAGAGACAAGGGGGATTGGGTACCCCCCTCAGCACACAACAGTTGGGGGGAGACATTATGCCGACTGGGAGTAGGCTCCCCCATCGGCAAAATAAACAGGGAAGGGGGACTGTGGACGATGGGGATTGGGCCCCCTGTTGCAAAGAAAGACTGTTGGGGGGAGCACATGATGCTGAGGGGGATTGGGCACCTCCTCGGCACATACTTGGTGAGGTCATTATGCCGACTAGGAGTGGGCTCCCCTGTTGGCAAATGAAGTGGTTTGGGGCATGTGACAGGGAGACTGGGTACCCCTGAAGTCAGACGGCGGCAGTCAGTGCCACCATGTTTATGTCAGGAGGCATGTTATTGTGCAGCTGCAATGAGAAGCTTGCTTCTTATTGCAGCAGACCTTTTCTTAGATCTGGTGGCCACATTATAAATTGCTGGTGTGGCGCCTGCATGCTGGCTGATTGGAGAATGAGGGACACACCTACTAATGCATCCCCTGCATTCACCCACAGTGACTGCACCGCCAAAGCTGCTAGTACTGCAATATGTTGACTCATACGCAAGCGCGAGCCAACATAAAAATGAGGGTATAAATGTTGAGGACATTCTGTTCTGGTTGAGGCAATGGTGTGAGGTGCAGGGAAAACCCACCCGCACTTTTGATAGTGGGCAAATCTTGGATGGGGGTGGAGGATTAGGATTAAACTATTTCCCACCAATTCAGGTCCTGTCTAGCTTTCCAGTAGCTTTTTTTCTGGAGAAAGACCATGGATCCCTTTTTTATGCAGGCCAGCCATGTTCCTGTTTAAAATGTGGCTCATGTTCACATTTCAGTTGTGCTTGTGATGCTACCCAGTGTAGTCACTGTCTGGATTATGATCATGTGGATGCTAATCGCTTGAATCTAATCAAGTGTAATTTATGTGAACGGACAGGCCATGCTTACGGGCATTGCTCCTGGGCATCACACAATTGAGAGGATTGTCCATCACATGAAGACCAAATTAATATAGCCCAACAACTGCAGGCAAAGAGGGTAGCTGAGAAGAGCCTTAGAGTAGTATAGGAAACTTTGGAATCTGCCAAGCCCTCAGTAACTCCTGACAGTGTACAAACCCAGATGTCTGATATACCGCAGATGGAAGTACAGGCACTAACAGAGGGTTCTGCAGCATCTTTACCTGAATGGGAGGAAGTTCTACCAAGCACCCCTGTGGAAATAGTTTACACAGGAGATTCAGAGATGCCCCCCCACCTCCAAGTTAGGACAGGTCATTCAGGCTGGTTATACAAAAGAAACATTTCTGGATAGGGAAAGCTTTATTCTCAAAAAAGTAAGGTGATGCAGGAGGTAGACAGGATACAGTAGTCCCCACATGATGAAAGAGTAATAAGTATGCAGCACTGAACACCAACCACACAGATGGGGATTCAGGGGAGGAGGGTGCTGACACCTCGTCTATAGCCTCTACCTTGGATATGGAAGAGGAAGGGGGTTAAGATTCAACAGCCAAATGCACCAGACAAAGAAGCCCTTCCAAGACCCCATAGTTTGTAAATGATCTCCTTTTTTTTCTTCACTATGATGTCCCTCTCTATCTTATCACTTAATGTAAATAGCATTAAGAGTGAAAGAAAGCACACTGGGGTACTTTTTCACTACAAGAGGAGAAAAGGGACATATATTGTATTCAGAACACACATCTTGAAACTTATTTTGAGTTACAGCAGGCTTCTAAATTATGGTCCTCTGGGCTCTCATTTTGGTCCATAGGGGAAGACACCTGCGACGGAGTTAATATTTTACTAAATACTGTAATTCTTCCTTGAAAGTATCCTGTTTAGTTGACATTCACTCTGGCAGGGCTCTACTGTTAGATATTTCTTTTCTTACTGAAAGACCTCATATTATAGTTATTTACACCCCACAGACTAAGGCCCAAAGGGTGTCCGTATTTAGAGAAATACAGCCTTATCTACACACCTCTTGACTTATTTTATGTGTGGGGGACTTTAATTGTGGTCTCAGCCAGTTAGATCAGGGACTACAGACCTCAAAGATGTTTTGTGATTCTACATCTTTACAGAATATTGTTTCTACAGCTGGATTGATAGATGCCTGTAGAAGCACACACCCCTCCAGTGGGCACACTTATGTTAGAGGTATGTTAAAAACTCAGATTGATTATATATTCATGTCTTTGTTACTGACTATATTAAATATTGCCACAAAGGCCAGTGAATTTTCAGATCATGCTGCTATAACAATGCGGTTCACCTGGGAACATACTCCCCGGTGTAAAAAGATATACTGGAGGCTCAATAAGTCCCTATTGGAAGACTCAGTTGTACTAAACATGTGGAAGCATGAATGGGCAGACAGAATTTCAGTACTAGAATGTTATAAAGATCTTACAGAATGGTGGGAAGATAAGAATAAATCCTGGCAGACTTTGTTTCAGAAAAAGGCTCAGATATATTGCCAATAAAGAATATTTACATTATCTAAAGTTAAGACATCAGTTACAACACCTAATATCGAAATCTGAAGTAACCCACTTTGATTATAGTGCACAGATTAGCAGATTAAAAACACCACTGTTTGATTTACAATACAATCGAGCAAAATTGCTTGACCAGGAACTTCGATTCTGGACTAAAGTATGGAAGGGTTCTATGGACCTTTTCAAGGATGCAAGACTAGGATGGACAACAGTTATTACTGAATTAGATTCCTCCATAGAGCAAAAGGTTACTGCTCCAGCTGATTTGCTTAAGGTGGTAGAACAATACATAGAAGACATATTTGGGGTCCTCACAGCATCTCAACATGCTAAAGAATTTCTGAATTCATTGCACTTACCTCAGGTAACTGAACAGGACAATCAGGACTTAAGGGAAGTTTCAGCAGAAGAAGTTGAAAAAGTTATTGGACAACCGAAAGAGGATACAGTCTCACAATCTGACGGACTATGGGCTTGGATATACAAGACATTTCAAGTAGTTAGTCCAGGCCCTTATGGTCTTGTTTAATCATATACTCACTACTACACAGTACACAGAATTCATGAGTACAGCACTCCTGGTGCTACAACATAAAAAGGAGTCATCATCGGACATTAAAAACTGGAGAATGTTTAGCCTGCTAAATACTGACGTCAAAATTTTAGCTAAAATCCTATTGGCCAGACTGACTAAGGTGTCTAGGTATTTGATTAGTGCACCACGGATCTGTGCAATTCCAGACAGGAAGCAACAAGATAACTTAATAGTATTAACAGCACAATTTTTTTCAGGAGAGCAGAACAGTTTGCAAGGCTATGTGCTAGGATAAGATCAGGAGAAGGCCTTTGATAGGCTGTCTCATGAATTCCTATTTGAAACTTTGATGGCCTTTGGTATCCCAGATAGCTTTGTTGCTTGGCTTCAGAGCATATACTCCCATGCTCGAATAATTCCAAATGTAAATGGGTGGTATGGTAGACAGATTAAGGTATGAAGGGGAGTCAGGCGGGGATGTCTCATGAGCCCACTGTTATATACTGTACACTCAGAACTGATATACTTATATGTAAGATTTTGATGACTACTGAAATTAAGGGGATTTCATTTGCTCCAGATCTTCCTGCTATAAAAATGTTAGCATATGCGGATGACTTAGTAATGACCCTGGCCCCTAAGACATGTGAGAACTCTCTAACAGAAGTTTTACAGAATACTTCAGATATTTCAGGGTCAAAGATAAACCTGAAAAAAAGTAGAGGGGTGGATTGGACAATATCTCCCTCCCTCCCTGTGTCTGGAACTCTAGCTGATATTGAAGTTACTCAGGAACTCATTAAGATTTTAGTGGTGACATTTGGTCTGCAGGATATTGCATTAAATAACTGGGAATCAAGTATGATCCTTGCAAACAGGTTGGTGGCTGGATGGAAGGGTCAACAGATTTCTAAGAAGAAGAGAGTTGTACTGATTAAAACCCTTTAGATTCCAGTCTTTTTGTATTTCACTCAGATTTTTCCCCCACCACCAGGCATATGGACAGAACTTTATAATGTGTTTTTTCAGGCTTTCTGGGGCTCTATATTAAATCTGATAAAAAGGGAATACATGTATTGAACAATCCTGGAGGGGGTCTCAATATGGAATACCACATAGCATTCTTTTTTAGTCTTTTTTCTTGTTATAATTTGGGGAAATGCACTGAAACCAGGTAAGAAATTATGGAAGTTGCTGGTGCATAGATGGTTATTACCATGCCTTCAGGCTTAGGAGTAAGGGAAACCTAGAATGCTGGGGAAAATTGGCACTGTACTGCAATATGGACTGGAAAGCATAAAGAATGCTATAAAATGGAAACTTGCACCCTCACATTTTGAAACCATGGACAGGAAAGTCATTTACAAAATGATAGTACAAATAGAATGTCAGGCAGATATTGTCTTTCCACTGTGTCCAGAAAACTAGTTGCGGAACGTACTAAGGCAACTCACTAATCCCAGACTCCCCTCCTTTGTTTGGGATTGTGTTTGGTTGGACAATTATGAGACTAAGTGTGCAAAATAATAGTAAACACAAGCAGCTCATGGAAAGATACTGTCCTAAAGAGTCTTGTGTTCAAGTTCTAGAGATCCAACAACATTTATTCCTGGACTTCCAATATGCAAACTTTTTTGGGACATTTTGGCAGGGCAATAGAAGGAACCCTGACTTGCATCACTCTCATGTCCCCTTTTGATGTATGGGCTGCCTACAGAGCATTGGGGCATATATCACACAGACACTATTTATATTGTTCTTGCAATAATAAGGTATTATCTCTGGCAGGCTAGGTGCATGTGGGTTCTACAACTGAAAATAGTCATCTATATTGAAATACTTGTTAATATTCACAAGACTTTAGAAGAAATCCAGCATAAAGATATCCTGTGTTTTTCTGAAGAGAACGTTAAGCATCTCTGGATCAATTGTGAAAAATGGTTAACTATTACTCAACAGTGTACTTAGACAGGATGGAGGCAGTCCAGAGGAGGGCAACTAAAATGGTGCAGTGTCTGCAAGAGAAGCCATATGAGGAGAGACTAAAGGAGCTTAATATGTATACCCTTGAGGAAAGGAGGGCGAGGGGGACATGATAGAAACTGTTAAGTACCTCAGTGGACTCAACAAAGTCCAAGAAGGTAGCATCTTTCAGAAAAAGCGATGTGTAAGAACAAGGGGACACAATTTGAAGATAGAGGGGAGACCGCTCAGGAGCAATGTGAGGAAGTATTTTTTCACAGAGAGGGTGGTGGACGCATGGAGCAGCCTTCCTGAGGAGGTTGTGGGGTCTAAAACTGTGGGAGAATTCAAGAATGCATGGGACAGACATAAGGCAATTCTTGTGGGGGTTAGGAAGAAATAGACTGTTGGTTAACTAGGATCTGCAGGTTATCCATTAGGTAGAGAAATGGGCAGACTAGGGCTAAGCGGTCCTTATCTGCCATGAAAGTCTATGTTTCTATATTGTTCTTTTTTGTATTTATGAATATTGTAATAGCATGTGGAATAGATTTTCTTTCTTATTTGTAAAAGTATGTATGTGATGTGTTATAAGCTTTGATTTTCTTTGTTGTTTTTGTAATGAAGTCCATCTTTCAATAAAATTTCCCTACTCTTTTTGAGAAGTGCCATGGGAATTTTAACGTCCACCTGAACAGCCATCAGAACAGGACCTTGGTTTAACATCTCATCTGGAAGATGGCACCTCAGGAGTGAAGCACCACACTCATGCTGCCCTACGCTGTCAGTACGAGGATGTTATCCTAATTTCCTAGTGTGGGACCAAAATTCACAACCTTCTGATCTTCCAGCCTCAGAGGTGAGTACGCAACCTGCTGAGCCACTGACAATGGTAAATGGTTTGTTATTTGATATGCTTGTACTGTAAGGTGCACCAAGTCTTCAGGAAGTTGCACTCTAAAAAAAATCACCTTGCTTTGAATCAAATGGTCTCACTCAGTGCACATCTCAACTGCTGGAGGTAATACTTCTGTTGACCATTTAATTAAGTTTCAAACTATAGAATTAACAGAAAATTGCTTTCTATTTGCTTTTCAAGCTAAAACACAATCCTGGAAGATAAAAAGTATAAAGCATTGCCAAGAGCCTTTGCACATAGGGTAGTCATTTAAGTACTGAGAAGTGCATTATTACCCTTTATAATATTGAGTCTGCCAATCCTACTGCCTGGTAGGTCAAAACTTTCATACATGTGGGCATCTTACTTGATACAGTATGTGTGCCTGATTACAGAAAATATTGACTCTGAATGAAATAGATAAATAGACAGACAGACAGTCAGAAGGACAGACAGAGTTAGAATTGGGGAAAAAAACAAAGGTCAAACTTAATGTTAGAAAAATACTGAAAATGGATATGTAGGTAGCATGTTATATCCCAGTAGCCAGTATCTTTACAGAAAGGCGATACTGCCTTCCAAAAATCTTTATTTTATTTATTTATTCTCAGATTACAACAGCTAATATTCTTCAGGTGAAGCTCCCTCTGGTTGGAAGCTGCAATAGTGAACACAGGATTTGCAAGAAAGCGAGATGTGCTCACAACAGAGGGAGGTGAACCTTACAATTGTCTTTGGTTTATAGCAGATATTCTGCAGGTGGAGGCTACTTCTAACTGAAAGGTGAAATACGGCACTTAGAATTATCAGGAAAAGACAGTCTTTCAATCAACAGAGGGAGGTGGATCTAGCTTTACTTTTGTTACAATTCTTAAGATTTTCAGTGCAGGAAGAGTTTAAAGCACAGCTGACCTATTTTGGGGCTGACTGCTTTCAGAGAACAAACCACCAGGCTGTTTTGGGGCTGGGGAGGTTTACCTGTGTTTGACTTGGATGCCTGGATTTTTCTCTGTTTGATTAGCAGGGTATTTTCTCTGTCAGATTGTTGTGTAGGGCATCTTGCTGACAGGAAGGCACTCATCGCAGCGGTGGGTCAGAGCTTTTAGCTGATTGTTTCATGAGGGCACAGTTTAGGCCCAACCCCTACCCACCCTCACCCTACCCACCCCAAGAAATAGTTCTTTATACCTGGGTTCTGACATCATTTCCTCAAGAGTGCAAGGTACATATCACTGTCATATCTTCTCTAGCACACTGCACTGACAATATAAGCATGCACATTGTATAATATATATATTTCTATATAACAAACCAATCACACACACACACACACACACAAAAAAAGTAGATAAATATGTGGGGAGTAGTGCAATGTAATGGCTGTGGGGCAGCTGTCTTCCGGGAGTCTTCCGGGAGGCTGAGATGCTGCTGCCCTATTTGCAGACAACTCTCTGCCCTGAGGGAGGAAGTTGCCCATCTTCAGGCCACACTGGACAGTAGTAAGGGAACCTCCCCCATCCAGGGAGCACCAGACCCACCACCACTACCTCAGAGGTTGCGAAGAAAGCACAGCAGTTGGACCACAGTGGGCTCAGGGAGGGTGAGGATGGTGGAACAGAGGCACACCCAGTCAGTTGTTCCACTCCACAATCCATACACCATTCTGGGGGAGCATAGCTCCCCTATGGATGCACCCGCAGAGGAGACTAAGGAGGCTGAGGGCAACTATCATAAGGGAGGCCCACAGAAAGGAGGCAGAGGACACCACAGGGAAAGGAAGCAGCTCCTGGTGGGAGACTAAATTATTAGGGGGCTAGAACTGGAGTGGGCAGGAAAAACTGAAGTAAGGTGCCTGCCTGGTGCCATGGCTTGGGGAGACAGGAAGCGCATCCTCAGGATCACGAGAACAGCTGCACGGGAGTCTGAGTTGGACATCATTGTCCACCTAGGGACAAATGACTTGGCTCATCATGAGATTAGATCAGTGCAGGAGGACTTTGTAGAGTTGGGAAGGAGCTTAAGACAAGTAGCACACACAGTATCCTTCTCAGAGGTGCTGCCTGTCAATGGCATGGGTGAGGCGAGGGTACTTTGCACCATGAAGTTTAATGAATGGTTGAAGAAATGGTGTGGAGCACAGGGGTTTGGCTTCACTGGGGACTGGGGTTCCACCTGGAGGGACACCAGCCTATACTGGCAGGATGGTCTGCATCTGTCCAGGAAGGGAACAAGTCTTTTGAGCAATCAGTTTAAATGCTTCATTGGCAAGCCTTTAAACTAGTCAAGGGGGGAGGCACTGATACGCAGCAGGAAAATTTCAGCCTCTCCCTACAAAACAGGGTACTAAATGAGAAAAAGATCGAGGTAGAAAGGTCAGTGGGGGATGCTGCAACAGAAGGTAAAGCCATCAAAAAATGGAGAACAATGAGTACCAATGCCTGTAGTCTGGGTAACAAGCTTCCTGAATTAGTGGCCCTGATGGAGGAGGAACATCTGGATATCGTGGCAGTCACAGAAACATGGTACACACAAAACCATGACTGGGACGTAAACATACCAGGATACACTATCTACAGGAGGGACAGGGAGGGTAAAAGAGGAGGATGAGTAGCTCTTTACATAAGAGAAGGAATCAAAGCAACAGAACAAAAGGGTAAACAGGGAGGAGAAGAAGCACTGTGGGTAAATTTGGAGTCAGGCAATGGCACCACAATCCACACAGGGGTTGTATACAGACCCCCTTCTCAGGGGGAGGAAATGAACAAGAAAATGATAGAAAGTATACTTAGAATGGCAGAAAAAGGAAAGATATTGCTGATGGGTGATCTGAATATGCCAGATGTTAACTGGAGAGCAGCCACTTTGAATAGTGGGGTTATTCTAGATGCCCTACGGGGGCATGCCTTAGACAACTAGTATTGGAGCCCACTCGAGAGGGAGCAGTCTTAGACCTGGTTCTCTCAAATGGAGATGGAGAGAGGATCACAGATGTAGAAGTGGGTAGCCATCTGGGAACTAGCGACCATCGAACAGTATGGTTCACAATAAATACAGCAATAGATTCAAGCCATACAAAGGCAAAAGTACTGGACTTTAGGAGGGCTGACTTTGCCAAAATGGGTGAGTGCCTAAGGAATGCACTAGAAAATGGGCAGGAAGGAGGGATGGAAGAACAATGGGAAATAATAAAAACTGCCATCACAGAGGTAACAAGCCTTTGTGTGAAGCAAATAAACAAAACAAAACGATGTAAGAAACCACTATGGTTCTCAAAGGAAGTGGCAGTGAAGGTTCAAGAGAAAAGAAAGCATTCAGGAAGTACAAGGAATCACAGAAGGAGCAGGACAGAGAACTGTATCAGTTAAAGCAAAGGAAGCTGGGAAGGCAGTCAGAACAGCAAAGGCCCAAACCGAGGAAAAGATAGCCAACTCAGTTAAGAAGGGGGATAAAACCTTTATAGGTACATCAGGGAGCGAAGGAAGACCAAGGGAGGGATAGTGAGGCTTAATAAAGGGGAGGGAGGGTGGGCAGAGGGTGACTGTGAAAAGGCAGAGATACTAAACAAATATTTTAGCTCAGTATTTACAAATGAAGAGGGGGAGGTACCTAAAACAAACAATAGAAACACTCTGGATACAGAAGTTGATGCCAGCCCATTTACAGAAGAAAGGGTTCTGAAAGAACTCTTAAAGCTGAAGGTGGACAAAGCAATGGGGCCTGATGGGATTCATCCCAGAATTCTAAAAGAACTAAGGGTAGAACTACTGACACCACTGACTACCCTCTTTAACAAATCATGGGAGGATAGGGTGGTAATGTCAGAAGTGAGCGGCTCCAAATTGCTGTTGTGCCAGTGTAAAGAACCAAACTATGCAACAAGAAAAACACGGCACCAACCACTTCCATAAATAATTCTGTATTGTGTAAAACAAAATAGGTGCTCCACAATGCAGTAACGCCATGCAAGACTTCAACAGCTCCAAACAAAGAAAACGGGTGGTACCCAAGGACTGGAGGAGGGCAGATGTGATTCCCCTTCACAAAAGTGGGAGCAAGGCAGAAGCAGGAAACTACAGACCTGTTAGTTTAACCTCAGTGATAGGGAAAATGATGGAATCACTCCTGAAGGAAAGAATTGTTGAGCATCTAGAGGCCAGAGGAGCACAGGACCCAAGGCAGCATGGATTCACAGCGGGAAGGTCATGCAAGACGAATCTGATAGATTTCTTTGACTGGGTGACCAAAGTAGTAGATCAGGGAGGGGCTATGGACATGGCCTACCTAGACTTTAGCAAGGCATTTGACGCAGTCCCACACAAAAGATTAATATACAAGTTAGCCAGCCTGGGAGTGGGTCCCAAGATGACAGCCTGGGTAAAGAATTGGCTGGAGAATAGGACACAGAGAGTAATAGTAAATGGAGTCCACTCTGAAGAAAGGGGGATTACTAGTGGGGTACCGCAGGGTTCAGTATTAGGACCGGTCCTCTTCAATGTCTTTATAAGTGACATTGCAGAGGGACTGGAAGGAAAAGTATGTCTCTTTGCAGATGACACAAAGATCTGCAACAGAGTTGATGCACAAGGTGGGGTGGAAAGGATGAGAAGGGACTTGGAGAGGTTAGAGGAATGGTCAAATGTATGGCAGCTTAGATTCAATGCTAAGAAGTGCAAGGTAATGCACCTGGGAAACAAAAACCCAGGGGAAGAGTACACAATGGGGGGTGAGACACTAACAACAACAAAAATGGAAAGGGACCTGGGGGTAGTCATATCAGATGACCTAAAGGTGGGCAAGCAATGTGAGAGGGCAGCAAGGAGGGCTGGGGATACTGGGATGCATAGGGAGAGGCATCACCAGTAGAAAACAGAAAGTTATTATCCCTCTGTACAGACAGCTGGTGAGACCCCATCTGGAGTACTGCATGCAGTTCTGGAGACCCAGTCTCCGCAAAGACATAGACAGGATGGAAGCTGTCCAGAGGAGGGCAACTAAAATGGTGCAGGGTCTGCACCAGAAGACATATGAAGAGAGACTTAAGCAGCTTAATATGTATAGCCTTGAGGAAAGGAGGGAGAGGGGGACATGATAGAAACTTTCAAGTACCTCAAGGAATCAACAAAGTCCAAGAGGGTAGCATCTTTCAAAAAAGAGTTGTGCAAGAAACAGGCAAGTACAATTTGAAGATGGGGTGGCTCAGAGATAATTTAAGGAAGTATTTTTTCACAGAGAGGGTTGTGGATGCATGGAACAGCCTTCAGGAGGAGGTTGTGGAGTCAAAAACAGTGGTGGAATTCAAGCATGCATGGGACAGTCATAAGGCAATTCTAGGGGCTGGGGTAGGAAGACGTAGGCTGCTGGTTAACTAGGATCTGCAACTTATCCATTAGGTAGGGAAATGGGCAGACTGGGTGGGCCAAGCGGTCCTTATCTGCCATCAAATTCTATGTTTCTATGTTTCTTTGAGCATATAACAGCTCTTTTACAAAGATTCCACGTCAGTGGGAAGCGTGACAGACATACAACGGATGGTATTACATAACATTTTGACAAGAAACTATTTAAAAAGACATTAACATTGCAACTTAAATTAAAACTATGAATCGATAGGAAATCAAAAATAACCTAATAATAGGAGGCAATAGTTATAGGTAGATTTGGGTGAACAAAAGTTCAGGTAAATGAAGATAAACAGTGGAAAGAAGGTGGAGGGTGAGAGGGGTGAGGTGAAAGAAGGATTAGGGAAGGAGGCAGGAAATAGGGCAGAGCAGTTAAGGTGAAAGGGGTCATTCACAGAGAAAGGGGGAGAAGTAGGCACACAAGTATGTGTCAATACTACTGAAGTAGTGCCATGTCAGTTGAAACAGTCACATGAATTGTTAGCTGTAAGATGCTGTTGAAGAGTGCCTTTAAATTGTCCTAATTTTGGTAAGAAAGACATATCTCCGGGCAGAACATTAAATCATAGTGGTGCTCTATATGCAAATGACCGTTGCCTTTGTTTAGTCCGATATCTTGGGACAGAGAAGAGTTGGTTGACTGAGCTATGCATGTGCTGGGATCTGCAAGAGGGGTTAAGTAAGTTTGTAACACCAGAAGGCAGGATCCCGACAAGTGCCTTTTTAGTTAGCAAGCAGATTTGATAGTGAATCCTCCCATTTAGTTGAAGCCAACCTGTTTGCATATGCAGTTCACACGTGTGGGTAAGGCATGCTGCTCCAGTAAGAAGTTGACATGCTTTATTGAGTGCCACTGATATTCTGCACAGGGTAGTGGTGGAAGATGAGCCGTAGATAACCAGACCATAGTCAACAATGGATACTATGGTGCTATTGATAACTAGTTGAAGGGCTTAGATTGTGTTTATGTCTATGGAGCAACCCCATCTTGATACTGGCAGACCTGGCAACATTCTCAGCATGCTAGGCATATGATAGTGAGCTATCCACAGTTTCCCCTAGATACCTGAAGTGTTGAATTTGTTCAAGCAGGATGCCAGAGGAGTTCCTGATGGTTATAGCACTGGATCTGTGTTTGCTGCGAGCACTGCTGAACAACAAGACTTTTTTGGTTTTGTAGTTCAGAATCAGCTTATGTTTCCTGAATCAGTCCTCCACTTCCACAATGCTGAGTTGAAATTGGTGTTCCAGTGGTTCAGGGTTAATTTTGCTAGTGTATATGACTGTGTCACCCACATAGAGGAGGATCTGCTGGAGACAGGAGTGAGGGAGATTGTTAAGAAAGATGCTAAAGAGAAATGGACCAAGTATGGAGTCCTGTGGTACTCCAGAGCAGACATGTTGATGGTCAGAGGTGACATCAGCTATCTTCACCCATTGGGAGCAGCCTACAAGATAGCTTTTGAACCAGGACACAGCATCTGCCAAGAGGCCAACTGAGGATAGTTGCTTGAGAAGTAGAGCATGGTTCACTGTATCAAAGGCCTTTGTTAGGTCTATGAAGGCTGCACCTACCAATCTACCTTGATCCAGAGATTGGTGAATGAAACCAGTGAATTCTAGCAGTGCTGTGGTAGTGCCATGTCACTTTCTGAATCCATGCCGCTGGGGGCACTGGATCAAGAACTTTTCCATATATTCCACCAGTTGATCCGCAACTATGCGCTCACGTGCCTTAGACAGAGGTGGAAATATAGAGATAGGTCTATAGTTTGTGTGTGTAGTGCAGTCTCCACTTTTGTTTAGTTTAGTTTAGTTTATTATTCTAGAAATTATTACCTTTGAGCCATGGCTGTTTTACAAAGGTTCTACATCAATAATGTACAAACAAACAAGTCAGGTTACAAAGAATGTTCAACAAATTATAAAGTGGCAATAAGCCAGTATAATACAGTACATTAATGTCAGAACTTCAGACAAAAAGAGGGGAAAGAAAAAAAAAATATTTAGCATATACAGAACAAGTTGTATCGAGGAAAAAACTTTGGAGAAATGGTCAAAGTGGAAAGGGTAGGAGGAGATGGGGGGAGCAGACATAGAGAGATTAGAGATACTCAGATGCCTTTGTCAAGAAAGGAGCAGAGAAGGAGGATGAAAACAGTAAAAACAGCCATGAGGGAGAATCTTTAATCCAGGCAGTCACAGGAGCTAGAGGCTGAGAGGTGAAAGTAAAGCATAGATTTGAAAGCTCCTAGGGAGGTGGAGGATGTAATGACCATGCTGAGGGCATTGAACCAGCTGGGGGCATGATAGGCAAAGGATCTTTGGCCCTGTGTGGTCTGGCATTGGGGGACCTGGAGAGGCTGGTGTTCCGATCTTCTGGTGAGACGGATGCTGGTATTCGGGCATAGTAGGTCTTGGATACTCGGTTGAGTGAGGCCCATGGTGGATTTTTTTGCCATCATGAATGTGAGGTACATTATGTGATTTGAAAGTTGCAACCATCCTGTTTCAGTGTAGAGCTCACATGTATGAGTACGTCTTTGCGCTCCAGTGATCAGCCAACAGGCCTTGTTTAGGGAGCTTGTAATGCGCCTAAGTGCGGTGGTTGAGGCAGAGCCATAAATAATTAGGCCATAGTCTATGATTGAGATGACAGAGCTTTGGATAGCAATCCTCAGCGCAGATTGGGTAAGGAACTGCCGGTTTCAGAACAGGATACCAATGCACTGGTTCACAGTTTTCGCTGTGTTATTAATGTGGTTCGCAAAGGTTAGTCCTTGATCAAAGGTGATTCCAAGATATTTAAATGTTGACACTTGTTCAAGGGTATTTCCTGGGTACGTTTTGATAGTGAGTGGAATTTGCCTTTTTTTGTTATGTGGACTGGAGAAGAGCATGGATTTTGTTTTTTTGTGATTTAGGACCAGCTTGTGATCTAGGAACCACTTTTCAACTTGGGAGAAAGCAAGTTGCAGGCTATGGAGTAAGGGTTTCGGGTGCTTATGAGAGGAAAGAATTGCAGCATCATCAGCATAAAGGATTATTTGTTCTGGGCAGGATTTGGGGAGAGAGTTTAGGAAAAGGCTAAAAACGAGGCGGCCTAAGATTGACCCCGTGGGACACCTGAGAGGACCGGATTTGAGTCTGAGAGAACTCCTGAGATTTTTACTGATTGAGAGCATTGGGCAAGGTAACTTTTAACCCAGGCACCTGGTCCTTGCGAGAACCCAAGATTGTGTAGTGTGATAAGTAAGCCATGGTGAACAGTATCAAATGCCTTTGTTAGGTCAATGAAAACAGCTGCAGTTTGATATCCTTTATCCAAGACATTGTGAATTTCTCCTGAAAATTCCAATAGGGCGGTCGATGTACTGTGTCCTTTCCTGAAGCTGTGTTGCTGCACACAGAGGATATTATAGTTATGCAGGTAGTCTGAGAGTTGGTCAGCCACAATACGTTCGAGGGCCTTGGAGAGGGGTGGAAGTATTGATATGGGTCGATAGTTCCCAGGTAGGGACTTGTCACCACTTTTGAACACTGGGGTGATTATAGCAGGCTTCCATTTGCTGGGAAATTGACTAAGGCAGAGGGAGAGATTGAAAATTTTGGTGAGTGGGTGCAGCACCTCTTCCAGGGTAAGGGACAGAATTTTAAGATCAATAGTGTCGTCACTGCTTGCTCTGGATTTAGAGATAGCCTTTTTTAAATATTTGTAGACTTCATGTGCCTTGACTATTTTGAAGTGGAAAAGCGGTTGGTTTGGTGATGCAGTAGGAGACATTGGTTTTGGTGAGTCCGTATCAGAGAAGAAGTCCAGCGGGAGGACCCCACTAAGGTCTGTGAAAGTTTTATTTAAGGCCTTTGCCATGACCATTGGGTCTTGGGCAGTGGTTCCATCTACAGTCATTATAGTGGGAGACGACTTGGACTGCTTACCTGTGATATTTCTGATGTTGTCCCAGAAAGATCTCCCGTCATCCCAGGAGTTGGCGAGGGCATTTTTGAAATAGGAGCTCTTCATCAATCAGATTTGTTTAGTACAGTGGTTTCGTGCCTGTTTATACTTTTGGGTATCCATCAGGGAGCCTGTAGCTCTGGCTATGGCCCAGAGGTGGTCCCTAGCTTTGAGTTGAGCCAGTAGTTTGGCCGTGAGCCAGAGATTTGAGAGCGCTTTCATTTTACGCCTTTTTACTGGTGCGTAGGTGTCACAGACAGTGTTGAATGTAGTGATAAAATAATCTAGGGCTGTGTCAACATCTAGAGTATTGTATATTAGAGACCAATCTTGCTGTATGAGACAGGTCTTGAGCTTAGTAAGGTTGCCATGAGGTAGGACTCTGCTTGAGATGGTTTTTGGAGGTGGTTTTTGGAACTTATTTGTCCAGGTACAGATCTCAGGGGAGTGGTCACTGAGAGAGTCCGAGAGAACAACTGTGTTATTTATGTGGGCTGGGTGGCTAGCAAGAATCCAGTCTATGAGAGTGCTAGTTCCAGTTTTGTAGTTTTTTCCTAGTAGGGGAGCTCACCATCTGTGTTAGGTTAGCTGCTAGGATAGCATCCTTGAGGGACCCAACGTCTGATGCGAGCCAATTAATATTAAAATCACTGAGGAGAAGGAGCTCGGTGTCAGGTGGTTGTGATCTTATGAATTCAAGTACAGTCTGGAGGCCGGACCCTGGATCATTAGGAGGGATATAGACAGTGGCCACAGTGAGCACTTTATTTTGGGCACCAAGTAGTAGCTTGACAGGGAGAAATTGCACTGAGGAGTTTATGGTGGACAAGCAGACAGGGTGGCTAGAGAGATTGTCCTTAATGTAAATAGCACAACCCCCCCTTTTATTAATCCTATCCAGTCTGAAAATACTGTAGCCTTGTAGCGAGATGGCATGGTCCGGAGTGCTTGGTGTCAGCCAGGTTTCAACAATGGCTAGGATGTCGGGGTTGTGTTGACTGGCAAAGATTTGAAGGGATGCCAGTTTTGGGAGGAGGCTACAGATATTTAAGGTGGCGATGGTGAGGCCCCCTCTCCGTTTTTGCAAGATTTGTTGCCCTAGTGGAACCAGGGCCAGGGTTTGGATGGACACTTCCTGACATCAGAAGGAGGATGAGCAGGAGTTTAAAGGTCATCTGCCGCAGCTCATAGTATGCCATGTAAAGCCTCTATTGCTTGTGAGGTTGAGTACAGTGTAGTCATTTAGGGTCCCAGTGCAGGATAATGGCTAGAAGTAGATATCGATTAGCCAACATTCCAGCAGCATGAACTGCCATTTGCACCCAGTCTTTTGTAGGAGGGTGCCACAAGTGAGGGTAGGGAGGATTTGCCATGGTGCTAGGCTGCTTGTAACGAACTTGAATGGTTAGTGTGAGAGGTGGAGAGGGGTAGGAGGAATTAGGAAGATGGCATAGAGGAGAAAAGAAGGAGAGGGCTAGGAGAGTCATGAGGAGGTTGCTAAAGAGAGGCATATCAGAGGGAAACAGAGATGTGATTAGATAAAGGTGGTGTAATGCAAAGCAGAAAAAGAAATGGGAGAACCAGGAGAGCACAGAGGCTAGTGAGGCAGGCTTAGTGCAATAGGGAAGCTAGCAGGGCAATGCAGGAGGAGGGGGAGTGTTTTAGCAGAGGGACAGGATGGGAGGCAGGATAAGGAGTGGGTCCTAAGTGCAGGGGTGGAGCGAAGAGACTATTTAATAAAGGTCGGAGGGTGGGAGGGGGCAGGCATAAAAATTTGGCACTGAGCAGTGCAAGTGAATGGGCACTGAGCCCAGCAAAGCACAAATTGAGCAGCACCAATAGGAAGGCAGTGGCTGGAACCGGAGGCCAATGAGTGTGCGGCTCAGAGCGCGGTCGGCCGATAGCAGCCGATCACAGCTTCCCCAACCCAGTGGATGTCCTTACCCAGCATTTCAGGGGTTAAGCGGTGGATGGTGGAGGTGTCAGGGGTGGCGTGGATACCCGGGCACTGAACCGTGCCTATGAGGCACACGGCTGGCCAGTTCTGGCTTCGAGTCTGGAGTAAAGAGGAGAAAGACTGGGGTGAGTAGGCAGTTTACGCAGGAGAGAAAAAAAAAACAAAAGGCAGTGACGTGGAAATCTCTTAACAAGGGGGTGGGGGGACAGTGCAGGAGAAGGCAGCGAGATGTGGAGGCAACAAGAGTTTGGAAGAAATAAAAGGTGTATCCTAGAAAATAGCGGGGGGTAGAGGTAGCAGCCAGAAATGATCAGGCTTCAAAAAATGGCTCCGACGCCAGCTGGGAGGGTCGGTTAGGACAGAAGAAAATGTAACAGGGAGGGGGAGAGGGAAAATGGAAGGAGAGCTGTGGGAAAATGAGATCGAAGTAATGAGGACAGATTTGGGAGACAGGGGACAGACAGAGTAGGTAGGCAGGGCAAAAGTGGGAGAGAGAGCCAGAGTCAGCAACAGCACATCAGAGGGAAGAAGCAGGACTCTGAAATTTAGGTAAGAAAGCGTAGCAGAGAGCGCTGCACAGAGTTTAAATACAGGGAAAGGGCAGTTTCAAAGTTATAAATAGCAGGCTTGAGCAGGGAAAGCCAAGAGCAATTTCAGGATTAGAGTTTGAAAAGCATGCTTAGGCAGGGCATTAAGAGCAAGATATCGGTGCATAATAAAGGAGGAAAGCAATCAAGTGGGCTAAACAGTGCTAGAGCAGTGCAACAGAATACGGCAGCTAACTGAAATATATAACATTATACTGTGCTACTGTAGATACTATGCCAGTATATCGGATACGGCAACTAACACACAAATAAAAGCAGAAAGATTCAAAAGAACACTGTGGTTACCGTAAGTACTTTGTGAACAGGAGTAACAAGGGTAACAAATGTAACTGCTTTGGACAGAACACTGGCTTTTCCAGAAGGTTATTGTTTGCTCCAAAATGATGCTCAGAGTGGAGAGGAGGGGATGGGTACTATTTGGGGCTGTTTTCCGCTAAGAACCATAGCCCAGATCTGAGAATATGGATCTTTCCCTCCATCTCAGTGGAACTGCATATATGCCACCTCCCAAGCATGGACAGATATAAACCTCATATTTTACTTTCCAATTGTAATCTCTCAGACTAAATCATTTACATCTTACTGTATGAAGGATCAGTATTCATGAGTATTGCTTTTTTCTGGAACAAAATAAGAGCAACATTAAATAACAAATAAAAGTTAGCAATTTCAGTCTCTGTAATAGTACAGTAGTGCTTTGTTGGATGTACAGTATAAGCAATCAACATTACACAGAGTACACCTTGTCAAACAATGTGAAGGATATATATTTTACTTAGCCTGTTTGCTTGAATTATTTTTTCTTATACACAAAAACACACACAATGCTCACTTCAGAAAATGACAACAATACCTCATTCAGTCATAGGGCATTTACATTTACCATATGCTTGCCTCTGACACACTTCATCTGTGAATGTTTGCTGTGTGTCTAATTCATGCAAGGAATGGAACAAGGAGATAAGGTGTATACAAAAGATCTTTGTCTAGTTAGCCTTAAAGCTTCACATTTAGAACAAGCCCTGACAGTGATATGATAAGTCAGTATCTGATGCTATTTGCAGATTACATGAAGTGACCCAGCACTGACAGTTTACAGTAAACCTCATTCATTGCCATACCTCAAGTTTTTTTTCTCATTCTGAATGCCACATACAGTACATCTGAAACATTCATCATCCTAATGTGAGTCACTGGCCTTCAAAGAGGGAAAAAGGGACAAAATATGCGAAAGGTACTTATACTACAAATGCATAAACTCAAGACACTGTAGAGATTTATGTTTCCCCTCTTTAGTAAAGTCTGCTGTTAATTTATACCTTTGAAAAAGAATAATATGCATTTTAGCTTACAAGGTCTCAGACAGGAGTGTGTTACAGCAGTTTCTCCCTGTGCAATAAAGTGGGTTCACAGCGGTGCAATGTGGGGTCTCCTGCCTAATGGAGCACCTGCAAGGTCTTGGAGGTTCAGGCTGCTGCTGTTGTTTACTTATTGAGCCTCCCCGTACCATCTGCCTAAGATCTTTGTTGACTTCTAAGGGGGACTGGTGAGATATTCCTGCATCACAGTGGCTAGTCTCTAGTACTGAGATCATCATCAAGGGGTAAATTGTCAAATGGTCAACTCAAGATAAGGCATTGGCTATGGATGTTCAGTTGACTAAAATTATAAGCTGTAGTGATGAGCACAGGGTCCATTATTCTGATCTGGATATAGAAACATAGACAATGTTGGCAGAAAAAGACAATTGGCCCATCAAGTCTGCTTTGTTATAACCATTCTTACCCAGACACCTGTTGTCAAGATGCTTTGTTCTTTTACCCCTACTCCCTCTCCCCTTGTCCCAAGACTTACCACTGCTACCCTGTAACTACTAAGCCCTTTTCCCTCTCCCAGCCATGCTTGAAACCATTAATGTATTTTTCACCCACTACCTGTGCTGGTAGCCTGTTCCATATCTTAACCACTCTCTCAGTAAAGCAACATTTTCTCACATCCCTCCTGAATCTCCCTTCTGTGAGATTCCACTAATCTCCCTACATTCTAGATTTGCCATTCCTGTTTAATAGTTTTTCACAGTTTACCCTGTACATTCCTGTTAGAAACTTTAAAGTTGTTATCATATTGTCCCTCTCCGTCTGGCCTCCACTGATTACATATTCAGTTCCCTAATCCATTCCTCATAGGAGCTGCCCTATTGACTTTGAATCATTTGGTTATCCTATGCTGCACTATTTGGACTAGGGTTGAATGTTTCTCTATTTTTTTTAAATCCCTTGTTTTTGTGGAGGCTAATGCATTGGGGCTATCCAGAAAATGAGTAAGAATTTGAAAGATCAAGGAACTTATTTCCATAAAAAAAATAAAATGAGAAATGTGAAAGCAAGAGGGAGACACATGGGATCAATTTCCCCAAATGTGCTTCAAGGTCTAACTTGTGGCATTTTCAGATCCTCTATCCATGCAGTGTTCAGTCCACAGTTGCAGCCTGTTGATGTTGATTCATGTGTATCACCATCTGTGTCATGTATGTAAAGCTGAGAATTTGCTGCAAACTGTCATAGTATTATAAAACCCTCAGCCAATTTTCAGGAACCACATTACTGTATATGTGCATCAAGGATGCCCCTGATTTATTCATGTCATGGTGTCTCTGGGCTGAAAAGATATAACCATGGGAGATAAGGATTGTGTAAAAAGGATACATTGCATGAGGTATGAAGTGACGTAGAATTCTGGATGGATAGGGTTGATGTTGATAATGCTTTGCATGTGTCCTAGGATACATTGACTGTTCACATGTTAGTCATTGTTTCTACATCATCTTAGCTGTAGTCTTCTTGCTTGCAATCAAGAGATGTCAACGTGCTTGGACAATACAAATGTTATCCATCCTTAGCATGATCTATCCACCATACGTGCTATTTTGCATTCATGGAGGCAACTGCTAAATATGTGGTGGTGTTTAATGCTGACAAAGAAATATCTGGTTGAATATCTCTTTTGCTTAAAGTTCATATTTTTCTAAGATGAGAACAGGTTCAAACCCTCCCATAGACCAGAAAAAATGAGACAAAAAAATCCTTCTCCTCTACTGAAAAAAATGCCTCCCTTAAAAAATGGACTGATAGAAAAATATTTTGCAAGCTTTCTAATGACTTGCCTGGAGGTTCAAGACACAACTCAAAGAGCAGTTGTGAATGGGAGAAAGGGCCATCTGTAGCCTCAGATGCCCCACTGTCTCCAGCTTAATGGCAAAATGTCTGCAAACCCAGTGGCAACTGGGGCACAGCAGGGTGAATCCCAACAAATATCATTTGTATCTAGAAATAGAGAATGCATCCTTCCCCTCTACAGAGCCTATATAAGACCACACCTGGATTATTGTTCACCGTTGTGGAGCCCATCCCTAAAAATAGATGTATATAGGTTGGATGGGGTCCAAAGAAGGGTAACAAGAATGATTGACAACATGCAAAATAAAAATTATGACACTAGACTAGCAGAATTAAACCTATACCCATTAGAGCTGTGGAGGATCAGAGGTGACCTACTACTACTGCTGTTTAAAATATAAAAAAACCCAGAACTAATGTATGAATTAGGTATGGCATATAATATAAGGGACTGTAACATAAGAAGCCACACTCACCAACTTACACTAACTTACCCCAAGAAGGACAACAGATGCTTTGTTTTCACTCAAAGAATAATTATATTGTGGAACTCTCTCCCAAAACTTATAGTTGATGCCTACAGCCCTGAGACCTTTAAAAAAATACAGATATCTATTTACTGAACCGTGGGTGATTTCCCAACTTGCTGGAGATATATTCACATGGGCCACAGCCTTCTGTACGTCTAACATTTCCTAGTATGAATCCTAGTATTTCTGCAACAAAACCAATAAGGTAAACCCTCTAAATCCTTTGTAATTCCTTCAATATCAGAGTCTACTGGAAGCCGAAGAAAAATCCTTTTTATTTTGATGAAACTGTACTGAAAGTTTGATTCATTACTTGAGCAAACTGTTTCAGCTGAATCTGAGTTTGAAAATGTGCAGTCTGAAATAGATCAAGTGAAATCTACAAAGAAAGTTAGAATTTGTCAGTAGAAAAGAACTAGTAAGCCCATCCAGTCTGCCCTATTATTGCCTGCCTATTCTGACACATCAAACCATATTTGGTCACCTGGGTCCTCACCCCTTCCCTTTCTTCAGCTTATTATACTGTACCTGTGTGCCTATCCCATGTATGCTTGAAATTCTCCACTGTTTTTACCCCTCCCCCACTTATCCTGGCAGGCTGTTCCAGGAATTCACTACCTTTTCTGTGAAGAAGTATTTTCTTACATCCCACTTAAGTTCCCCCCTAGCTTCATTGCATGCTCCCATGTTCTGGTGCTTTTCCTGCTCTGATAGAGACTGCCCACCTCCTTGTTCACTCATGTGAGGTACTTACAGGCCTCAGTCATGTCCCCATTCACTCGCCTCTTTTCCAGGGAGTACATGTTGTCATGTTGTACAAGTCAGTGTCAGTGGCTCAGCAGGTAGCACACTCACCTCTGAGGCCAGGAGATCAGAAGGCTGTGGGTTCTATCCCCATGCCAGGCACTTGGGTTAATATCCTAATACTGACTCTGCAGTGCAGTGCAGTGCAGCATGAGGGTGGGGTGCTGCACTTCTGAGGTGCCATCTTTCGGATGAGATGTTAAACCAAGGTCCCATATGCCTGTTCTGGTGGTAGTTCAGGTGGATGTTAAAGATCCCATGGCATTTCTCGAAAAGAGAAGGGGAATATTTTATCCAGAAAACAAGAGAAAACAAGATAAAACTTTGTATTGCATCATGCAATCCAAAATATAAATAAAATAAAAAAAAAGAGACAAGAAAGTGGAAACAAAAAAATGAAAGAAAAAAACATATGTTCCAATCTTTAGGAAAAATAACCAAAATAAGTGAAAAAAAATAAAATTATATACACACTATCATACTTTTAGTATTATGGAAAAAGGCTGAAAAACACTATTACCCCATGTCAAGCCAGGACATATTTCTCCACCATAGTTTATATAATTCTAAAGAGACTGTGCACCTTTCCAGGGACTGCCATCTAATAAAATTGCTAGAAATCAATAACATAATTTGATCATACGTCTACAATTGTTTTCGAAGGGTTAAAGCACATCGAGCCTGCCATAAGTGAAAACATATGAAACACAACATAAGCCGAATGGTACAGTTATCGTATTTGGACCAACACCCAGGTACTTTTCCTTTCACCCATATATCAGCAGTTAAAGCCTGAAAGGGATTTAATGGCCACGTCTCATAGAACTGTTCCCAAAACAAGACAGCGAAGGGACATTCAAAAAAAAGATGGGTCATGGATTCGGTTACAATTTCACATATCCCTCCCCTTGGACAGTCCCGCTCTGCAAGCTCTTTGCATTTCAAATTCCCATGAACCCCCAACTTTTTATGTGTACAGAGCCATAAAACATCCCACATATAATGAGGGACCCTCTTACTATTTAATAACATGATAATGGATTTCTGCTCTGCACAAGGCAAATCTATAAAACCTGGGGACTGAAAAAAATGAGATTCCATAATCCAACCATATACATTCTTACGGGTAGACAAACATACAAAACTCTTAAAAAGATTCCAAATTTTTAGTTTCCCTATAGCATCCCTCAAATACATAGGCAGCTGATTCACCCTTGCTTGTTTCGAAATACTTCGTGCAGGTTCCCAAACATCTAACAAATGTCCAACCTCATCTAGCATCCAAGGAGTCCATATAATGTGACTCTTTTTTAAGAGGGGTACAATATTATAAGCAAAAAGATGACATAAAAGAAAACTACTGGGTTAATCATACCCAAACTCCCCATAGTCCTAGGGAGGTAAGTCACCCCACGTTTTAGTGGGTTTAAACAACTACCCCACTAACACTGAAAAAATACGCTATGCACTGAAGTCTCCAGTTGTCCTTACAGGGGAACTGCAGCTAAAAACAGGAACTAAGGCAACAAATATGTTCTAATGAAATAAATTTGTTTAAATTTTGTTATGCGCCATCTGTTCCATCCTCGCACCCATTTTCTTGCCTCTACCAGTTTAATCTCCCAGTTATATGTATGAGGATCCGAACCTGCAAAATAAATGCCCCAAATTTTATGATAACCTAATATAATCGGTACACCCCACATTAAAGACACATCTTGTGCATCATAGCCAATAGGCAATAGGCAGCTCTTAGAGTGATTAATAACAGAACCTGCCAAATCAGAAAAGGTTTGTAAGATGCCCTTCACCTCCCAAGCAGATTTTCTGTCAGTTGAAAAAATACCTAAATCATCCGAATATGCCATTGTGACAATCAGGGTATCTTCATATCCCACCGAGAGCCCAATAATCGAATCTGAATTATGCAAAGCATGAAGAAGCGGATCCAAGGATAAAATATACAACAATGGACTAAGGGGACAACCTTGTCTCACTCCTCATCCAACAGCCACTTTTATACCCACCCAACCATTAATACTTGGCAAAATACTGATCCCATTATAGCACGTCTGCAACCATGCAATAAAAAGTTCTGGAAAACCATCATAACACAAGGTTTCCCAGAGATATTCATACTCTACTTTATCAAAGGCTTTAGACTGGCCTAAACAAACTAAATGTCCCATCAATTCCTGTGTTTTACCTTTATGTAGGATTTCTCGAAGAAGAATAAGAGCATTTTGTAACTTCCTTAAAGGAACACCACTAAATTGAGAGGGATGAATGATAATTTCTAACACCCCTGATAATCGTTTACTCAAAACTTTCATCAATATTATAATGTCAGTATTTAGAAGAGTAATTGGTCTCCAATTAGTCAAAAGTCCTCTCTCTCCACCTTTAAACAATAACATTAACAAACCCTCCAACATACAATCTGACAATCGTCCTACTTTTAGGCAGGTATTATAACAATCACAGATCTCAGATCCTAAAGGATTCCATAAAATGATGTAAATCTCATGGAGGAGGCCATCTGCCCCAGGTGTCGTCACAGGCTTCAAAGCCCATATAGCCTCTTTTATTTCTAGTAGGGAAATGGGTTCTATTAAAATCTTTTCACAATCTACAGGGATTCATGGTAAAGTACAAGAGACCAACCACTGATTCAAATCCTCAAGGGGCAAAGACTGACTCTGAAAAGCACTAGTGAAATGTGCCAAAATTTCTCCCAGCACATCCACATTGGTAGTCACCGTAGCACCCCCTGATGTTAAAAGATAGGTCATATTTCTCCTATCCTTCAGGGAGTACTCAGTATCAAAGGCTAAAGTTTGTGTCATTTTCCCTTTAATCCCATATTTCAGCTTTCTTTCCAATTCTTTCATAAAATTTAATTGCAAAAGCGCTAGTTCTGCTTTAATAGCTTTATTAGTGTGTTGGCCTTTTCTATCTAAATGTTGACGTAAACCCATCAAACATCATAGTTTATTCCTAAAATGGCACATCTCGTCTTTTTTCAATTTACCGTTTATAAACCCCATTTCTCGACAATAGTTTTTAATCTCTTTCTTTGTGTCTTCCCACCATAAATTAGTATCATCATATAAAAAAACACAGATTTCCTAGCTTGTAAAACATAAAGGAAACCCTCCTGTATTTGGGGAATTTCTAATAACCCCACATTCAATTTCCAAACCTCTGGCCCTCTTCTCTGTGCTGGGAAACTTCCAAGTTCAAATTCCAACATGCTATGGTCTGAAGTAGCAATATCCATTACTTTAGCTGATTGTAGCAGAAAAGGGGGAAGCAAAAAAATAATCAATACTCAATGCTCTTGGAGCACAAAAATAAGTGAAAGGGGCCACTTGAAAATAACACAGGATATATATATCAACGAGGCCTACCTCCTCAATTAGGGCCTGTAGGCCTATAGCATTGCAATAAATCTTTTTGCCTTGTGGTACTGGTCAGTGTGGTGGTAAGGTACAATTAAAATCCTCTCCCAGCAAGACCAGATGATTAGTTGTTAAAAAAGGTTTGAGAGGCTTAAATAAAGCCACTCTGTCATATTTCAATTGGGGGGCATAAACATTGAGAAGCCTAATAACAACCCCTTCCCATTTGATATCTAACAACAGAGAACTACCTTTCAAAACCTCCACTTGTGAAAGAACTTTAACTTTGAAAAAAGACAAATCCCCACCCCAGAACACACATCTTCCCCTTTTGACCTAAAACAATCTCCCCATATTCGGCCATTAGAGGCCACAGATAGCACTTCAGGGGAATTAAGTCTAACGTCCTGTAAGAAAACACAGTCTAAATTACTCTGAAAAAAATTAGCATATGTGCTAGAACATTTAGCTGGAGAGTGAATACTATTCACATTCAAAGATGCTATTCTAAAGGTGAAGGAAGCCAGAGTCTGTAGTCAGTAGAAAAGGTCATTTCACTTTGCTGGATGCCCTCATTACTCTACCACTCTTCTGAGTTGTCAGTGGTAAGACTTCTTGTTCTTCCAGCTCCATATTAACCCCTGTTTGTGAGGGTGGTTTAGTTGTGTGATCATTCTCCTCCACGTCAGAATGGTCATCCATTAGTAATGAATAAACATTCGGATCTGCCAGAGGTTTCTCTGGAGATTTCTGTTTAGCTTTCAATTTGTTCTTCATTCCTCTGCTTTTCCTTCCAGTGACCACAACAAAGGCTTCTTCTGAAGGCAATGTGGCCACAGGGATCACAGGGGGTACATTTCCCATTCCTGGCTCTGTTATAATAGACTCCTCAGAATGAGGAACAGAAAGCAAGGGTTCTTGTTCTTCAGGGGGTATATGAGGTATAGGAGTCTGGGAGGGCACAGGCACTTTACTAACCAGAGGTACACAAGCTTGCCTCACTGCATTCTGAATATAGTGGTCCTGTACACCAAAATTGGCATCTTCAGTATTTTTTGCCACTTGAGGACAATCTGAGAAAGTATGGCCATCTTTATCACATAAGTTACACTTTGGAGCATGAAAGCAGTGAATACTAGGATGTCCTCTTTCCCCGCAGTGTGAGCATTTCAAAACTTCACCAGCAGTACTGATGTGCTTAGTAGATCCACATTTAAAATATACCCAAGGCTGACCAGGGTAAAACAAAAAGCCTTTATCCCTCCCAATGAAAAAGCAGTTAGGGAGATGTATAATGTCTTGATCAGATTGTTGTAATTTTACTTTGAATTTCCACCCCCCATTCCAAAACCCTTCCTCCTCCTCCATTATAGGCATTGAGTTTCCTTGAATAGAACACCTTTTTTCCAGCCAGTAGGCAATGTCAGTGATATTGACCCTCTCATTTCTGAAAAGCACCATGATGACCTGAAAAGGCTGCTTAGTCAGAGGAATGACAATAACATCAACCCATAAAGGGTTCATTTTAAGATTGGTATAACAACACCAAAAAGTTTCCAAAAGGGCAGGGGTTCTAAAGCTGATGTCAAAATGTAGTTCACCTTGAGCATGTATCAAGGCATAGACTTCTGAAGGGAAAAAAAAAACATTCTTTGCTTCAGTAGAATTTTGTCAACATAAAACCAGTCTGGGGATGGTCTCATGGGCCCACGTACTGTAGCCGAACTGTGTTTCAGCATTTTGCCAATTCCATAGGTTTATGGAAATGACTAGCATAAGTCAGTTTTTCAGGTCCTGCATCATTAGGGATGGGGGCATCTTCAGGTACAGGGTTATCAGGGGGTTCAGTAATTGATTCAACAGTTGTTTGGTCTATACCAGTAGCATCAGGAGCAGGATCAGTCATAATAGGGGATATGAAACAGGTATCACCAGGAACATCAGAAGAAAAATTACTGCTACTTATCTGTTGGTGCGGAGGAGTACACAGTAAGGGAATTCCTGGGTCCGGTCTCCAATGACCATCTTGTGTGGGTATCCATCCAGCTTCATGTAGGGCCTTGTTGGGTGACCAGGAGCCTTCCATTTCAGTACTCCAATCTCTTTGTGAGTTAGATTATCCTGGCCTGAGGAGATACAGGTCTTTCACCTGCCGCTAGGAGTTTGGAAGGACAGGCGACTCCGGTATTACTCGGAGATGTAACCTATCACTTAAGCTTTCAGTCTTCCTCTTGTCAAATCTTTTCTTTAGAAATTTGCTCACTGACATGTAGTAGTTCTGCCTCTAAGCATTGCTGTTTTTCCAACAAACTTCATTTTACTGAGTTTGATTCTCACAAGAGACCATTGTTCTGGGTGATATGCTGTCCACCCGAAGGGTGCATCCCAGCTGCCTCCACAGTTGATCCCTCAACCTGGGGCATTACCAAAGGTCTATGTTACTCTTGAAACTCCTCATGTTCAGCCATCCAACCACCTCCACTTCCTACTGCAGAATGAGACTACTCCACAGTCGCAAGGGTTCCCCTACTGTCAGAGTAGGGGAATTTCCCTGGTGCCCTTGCCAGATTTTCCCCCATTCACTAAAATACCACTGACAGCTTAATCTGGTTCAGAGTCAGTTGGCATTCATCTGTATCCCCTTCCCCGGGTCGTGCCTGAAAATAGGCAGAATTTGTCTAGTGCACTTACCTGTCAACAAAAACTAAATAAATAAATAAATGAATGTTGAGATCCCACAGCCTCGTCTCATAGGGCTTCTTGTGCAAGTCTCTGCACCATTCTGGTAGCCCTCCTCCAGACCCTTCCACCCTGCTAAGCAATGTCCTTGTAGAGGTGTGGCCTCCAGAACTGGACACAGTACTCTTAAGTGGGGTTTTTACCAGTGAGGGATACAGGACTGGTCCCAGTAGTGATCCCTGTGGCACCCCACTAGTCACTTTCCCATCCCTCAAGTGTCTGTCTTGTTGAACACACTCATCCTCCTATCCTTCAACCGGTTGGATACCCAGTTTACCACTTTCTTCCCTACCCCCAGGCTGCTTAGCTTCTTTACCATCTTCCTGTGCAGGACAGTGTTGAAGGCCTTGCTGAAGTCCAAATAGGCCACATCCACTGCTGTCCCTTGATCCACTTCCCAAGTCATCCACTCAAAGAAATCTATGAAATTCATTTAGCATTACCTGTCCCCTGTGAAACCATGCTGTCAGTGGTCCTGCAACCCATGTGCCTCCAGGTACTCTCCTTCAGCAGGGTCTCTATTGATGTTCCACTACTGCTGTGAGACTGACTGACCTGCAGTTGCCTGCCTCCTCCCTACTACTGCTCTTGTACAGAGGGACCACATTGGCCTTCCTCTTGTCCTCTGGAACTACCCCCCATTTCTGATGAGATGCTGAATGGTTTTGCCAAAGGGGCAGCTAGCATTGTGTTCAGTTCTTTTAGAACCCCGGGTGAATCCCGTCTGGTCCCATCATCTTGTTCTTTTTCAGAGCTTCCCATCCATTCCAGACTCTCTTCTTCAAAAATGGACTTGTGTGCACTTCCCCCTCCCCTCAGTGCCTGTTCATACATGTTGGTCTGTCCCTCCCTACTGTGAAGACTAAACAGAGGTAATCATTTAAAATTTTAGCTTTTTCCTGATCTTCTGCACAGTCCCCCACCACTCTCTGGATTCTCACTATCGCGCCCCTTTCATTCCTCTTTTCACTCATGTACCTGAAGAAAGGTTTATCCTTTTTTATCTCCTTGGTGATCTTCTCCTCCTCTGTTTATGTGTTTTTTTTTTTTTGCTAAATACTTTATCCCCACCTTGAGCCACCAGACTGCCTACCTTACATGTTAGGCATCCCTCTCAGGTCTCTGGCCGCCATCTCTCTCTCTCTCTGGAATCCACCAGCTTCTGTTGCGGGTCCCACGGTTACCCCCACAGCTTACCCCCCATGGCAGGGTGGAGGGGAGCTCTTCCCCTAGCTCAACCCCCCGGAATCAGGATCCAGTATGTCTCATACCCACAAAGCTGGACTGGTCCCCCTCACTAGAGACGGCCATCAAGCCACCACATCTGGTTCTCATATTTCCGCTTTTTCTCCCTTGATGTCTGTGGCATGCAATGACAGCCAAGGACTCGAGTGCATGCATGTCTGCATGCCCCCTAATGCTGGCATCCACCACAGAACATTGCCCCCAGATCCTGCCAGCACATCAGCAATCCCCAGCCATCACCAGGGGTCGCCCGAGCACTAGCAGCAGCACCCCCCCTCCTCGGAGAAGGAGAGCAGTCATACGGATGCTCAATCCTTCTCCCCCCCTGCTGACCCCTGATGAACCTGGCTTGCTCCTGAACCCAGGTCACCAGCGCTGTGCCTCAACCCTCAGCGCCACCGGGTCAGCTCCCTCTGTTTATGTGTTAGCTTCCCTCACCCTCCTTCCTGCTTCCCTATGCTTTTCCAAATATACCTCTCCATCCATCTCCATTTGGATCTCTTTCCACTTCCTCAGTGCTGTTTTTTTCTTCTTTACCACCTTAGCCACCTCCATTGAGAAACATAGCAGCCTCCACCTCCTTCCCTTACTTACTTCCTGCAAACAGCTTGCTGCTGACTTAGCTATTCCCTCCATGATCTTTTTTCCATTATGCCTCCACTAAACCCCCTGACATCCCCCACTTCAAGGTATTTACTGAGGCAGTCACCAATTGCTTTAAAATCTGCCTTCCTGAAGTCCAGGACTTTCATCTTAGTGTAGTTTTTCTCCTGCCCGTTCTGTATGCCAAACCTCACAGGATGATGATCACTTGTACCAAGGGGAATACCCATTGTGATGTCTGCAATGCTATTCCTGTCATAAATACTATGTCCAGCACTGCCCCATCTCTAGTGTGTTCAGTAACCAGTTGCCTGAGAAATGCACCAAGAAGAGAGCTGAGGATGGCCATGCTTCTTCTTGTAGCTGCAGCCAGAATGCTCCAGTCTACATCTGGCAAATTACAGTTCCACATAATCAAAACTTCCCCTTTGCTTGCCATTCTGTCTGTGGTCTCCTCCCAAAACTTTGCATAACTCCTCCCTCTGTGCTTGTGGTCTGTACACCACCCCCATGCAGATAAAATCCCCAGACCCTGTCTCTAAGCTGATGCATGGTAACTGCAGCTCTTCCTTATACCTCTGTTGTCCCATATCTCTGGGCCCTTATATCATCCCTCACATATAATCCCCCACCCCCATCTTTCCTCCTGTCCTGTTCTTCCAAAACATGATGTAGCCTGGTATGGGTTCTTCCCAGCTGTGGTTGTCGGTACACCATGACTCTGTCATTGCCACTAGATCCAGGTCTGCCTCTGCAATGATTGCTTCAAGGCCAGGTATTTTATTTCCTGGGCACCTTGGATTGGAATTTGGCACTCATGGTTCTCCACTCCTTTTGTCCCTCCCTCCCCATATGTTGCCTTCCCTTCCTGTTTCCATATTCCTCCCTTCCTTTTCCCCAGTCATGTCCTCTCCTTTCTCACTAACCTCTGCCTATTCTTCTTAACCTCTATTGCAACTTTAGTTCCTCTTCCTCACCCTTCCATCCTGCCTTCCCCCTTGTCCTTATGGTCCTCTGCCCCTGGAGAATTAATTTCCCTTGGGCTTTTCCTTTCTGCTGCTCTAGTCTCTGGGTAGGGGTAATCTTTGCCTCCCTTAGTTTTCCTGCCTCCCCTTTGGCTAATTTAAATATCCATCAAAGTAGCATCCAAGCCTTCCACCCAGGACTGCTGTTTCTCTCCTGGATGTCTGGAGGACACCTCCTTTGACAGGCATATAGCTTCAGTAGAAGGACCCCAGTCCAAGATGTAGCCAAAACCCTCCTCCCTGCACCATGCCTTCAACCAGTCATTGAAGGCCATGGTGCAGTGTTCCCTAGCCTTCCCCACAGATAACACTTGAGGTGAAAGCCACTGCATGAGCTACCTACATCAGGTCCCTCCCCAGCAGCCTAAATCTATCCTGCACCACCCCTCCTATGTCCCAGGCCAGGTTATTAATCCCCAGATGGACAATGACATCCAGTTCCCTCCTTTCTCCTCTTCTCTGGTGACTTCAATGATCTGCCCTCCATTCCTCCCCACCAAAGCATCTGGTAGGCTTTTTACTACCCTGTCCCTCAAAAACCCTGCTCCCAACTATGCCCCCTGACTATGGAGATCTCCACCAGCATCTGCCTCCTCCTTGGTTGTTGGCCTCTCCCATACCCCTTGGGACCTCTTCCTTGGGGACCCCCACTTCCCCCCTTCCCACTGCTTAGGGTGCCACCACCTACCTTCCTTTATTCCACCAGAATGGCAAAGGAGTTATTCAGTAATAAGGCCTGAGGGGTGCTCTCCTGCCTTCCCCCAGCCTCCTGGAGTCCACCAAGGTCCAGCTGTTTGGCATCATTTATGGCTTCCTTTGAGGAGCAGTGACAATCTTGGTGGGCCCTGGGTGATGTAAACAGTGCCCTCTACTCATGCCAGTTCAGCCCTGAGCCCAGGAACCTCTACTCTCATTCCAGAAAGGTGACTGCATATGAGGAAATATCCCAGTCTCCAGAATGTGTCTCTGAAGATATTGTGGCCACACATCCATTACACTGCATCACTCCCATGACTGATGACTGTTTTTCCTCTTTACTATTTACTTCCCTGCCTTTTCCTTGTCTATATATTATATATATATATATATATATATATATATATATATATATATATATATATATATATATATATATATATATGTCTGGATGTGTAGGTGACAGCTGGGACAATGAGGACCATTTTCTTTTTCAGATTAAAAAACATCAGGGAACTGTTTTCTTTTGACAGGAACAAATAAACTGATATTTGGGGACACTGGGAGTGGCTCCTCAGTGTCCCATACTGCTGGAGGGTCTTATAATGCCAACATGGGGACTGGGCCCCGAAGTCAGCAAATAAGAGAATGGGCTGTCTGAGGGGGACATCTATATATATACATATATGTCCATATATATATATATATATATATATAATATATATATATATATATATATATACACACACACACATATACACCCCTCTTGGTTTAACTGTACTTTTCCCTACTTCCTGTATTTAGCCAATCTCTTTAGTGAGTTTGTGCTCTTACCCTCTTACCCTACATAGGGTGTTACTAATCATCCCTTCTTACAGGGATTGACAAATTTTAAAATCTCATGCTAGTCCAGGACAAGTGGCCTTGACAAAAATGGTAGTCCTCGAGTTCAGAGTGGTAGTTCAGTACATTTCAATTGAAATATTCAACCGACTTAACAGAAATAAGTTAAATGGTGTGGCTGTGTGGCAGTGTTTATATATTGTACTATTATTTCATAGGATGGATGGAGAGATGTAGAAGAACTTCATAAATTAGGAAAAACAATATTTTCATATATTTTTTTGTTAATACAGGCTAGGGTAGTAGTACAGGCCGGACACTAAGGCACCCCAGGCAGAAGCCTGTATTAGAAGAGATTGGAGAAATGTTACAGAATTAGTTAAGGACAAGCCAAAACCAGCTAGGCCATTGGTTGAGAAGAACATGAAATGGTGATTAAGGGCTAGGCTAGGAAGAAGATGATGGGGCACTGGGAGCAGGAGTACTAGCATCAAGAAGATCATCAGCAGCAGAAGCAGCTAAACCAGAAGATAATGTATCAGCAGCAGCAGGATGCCCACGAACATGTGGAGTGCCTGGATCAGAGAGCAGCCAGTGGTTAATTGCTGGATCCAGATCAAAGTCATGCAGTTCAGGACCTTCTACTGCTATCTGCAGGAGAGACTGTAGTGAATCCTCAGCCAGCCTTATCCTGATTTTTGTTTTGATTAGGTTCTGAACAGAAAAAACTCTCACATTTTGCAGTCGATACACTCATTGCCATGAGTATTTCAACTAGGTCAAGAATGTGTATAATCTGGGGTGATTTTTCTTTTAGTAATCTGGTATATACCTGCAAATAGGGTTTTTCAATGGCAGATTTCAATATTGTTTTAAATGCAGCATACTCCGACTTTATATGTTCCTGCTGTTCCTCCATGAAAAAGTGAAAATATTCTGCCAGGTTTGCACGGTCAGAGGTCCCAAACACCGCTAGTTGGTCTCTTGGCAGATCAAACTGCTTAAAATCTAAGCGGTTGAACCATTTGAGAGGCACCTCTGAAAAATTTTTAAATCTGTTGTCAATATACATTATTGCTACATCTATTAAAGTCTGCAGTTGTCCATCTGTCACAAAATTGATTTCTGGGCAGTTGCCTCTGAATGGGAAATGAACAGTCTTCTCCTCCCCTCCCCTTTTTGTCACAACATATTCCATACATTTCTGTTCTGGTTTGTAATGGCTGAGGAAAGCTGCCATGTATTGCCATGGCATGGTTTTCAGTTCCATAAGCTGGAGTAGGCAGGTCTCAACAAGCTGTGGAACTTCCAGTTTTACTATGTCATCTCGCTGAAACTGCAGTGACAGGTTTTTCAGTATTGGCAGGAAATCTTGCAGTATATGGATAGCTTTTACAAACTGCACACTCTGTGTTTCTTTTAAGAGGCCCTTTGTTTTTGAACTTTCATCACCACCAGCAGTCAAAGATGCATGTAGGTGTTGTACAACAGTAGGTAGGTTAACCTGAACTACATGTACCGAATGTGACCTACTGGCAAGCCATCTCACTTGTTTAATTGCAGTAAAGTGTGCCAGATCAGTATCCATCACGTTAGCAATTTCTTGGAGCTCTCTCATTTTTTTGGGACTATAGTGATAAAATTTAAATATTCCCTTGAGAGTACTTTCCAGCTTTGATACAAATGGATTTTTTAACACATCGAGAACTGCCAGCTCTAGCTTATGGGCAATGCAGTGCATCGCAATTATTTCAGGACGGCAGTGTTCCAGCAACTTTGCTATGGTTCCTCCTCTTTCGCCCATCATGACACTGGCCCCATCAAAATATGCTGAAATAAGAAGCGGTCCTGGGTTGTTAACATTTTGTAGGTTTCTGAGAGGAAGATTTACTGACTCCAATGCAGTTGATATTGCATGGAATACACCTTCTGCATTTGCATGTTCCAGGGGCACAGCTTGGATAAGCAATGTATGCACCTGTTTTGAATTAGGTTCAACAAACCTTAAGAAAACATTTTCCCACTCAGTTATACTGTAATCAGTACTGCCGTCAGCAAGAACTGTCACATACTTAACATTAGCAAGAGTCTGTATCTGAGTTCTGGCTATAACTGCTGAAATAGCACTGCAAAAGTCCCTGGCTCACTTATCGTTAGTATAATTAGAACCTAGCTTAATGCCATTTTTTTTCCTGTAATTCACAGAGCCACTCCATGTCTGAGAAAGGGCAAATATTTTTGGCTATGGTATACGTTGTGTTAAACAGGCATCTCATCTTTGCTTTTGTGGCCTCTTCCAACTGTGCAAAGGCTTGGTAAAGTGGTGACTCACTAATCTCACAACATACTGCTCATTGGCCACTTTCCAGAATATGTTGGTTCTGGCATAGCAACATGTGGATTAGATTTTTCATGTGCATGTAGTGACTCAATGCGAAAGTTGTTAGAGCCTGTGGCAAAGACATTTGTTTTTTTGAAAATGCTGGAGTTGCAATAGTGGGATACTTTTCACATAGTGTGCAGTACATAAGCCCCTTTTTATCATCGTATCTCAACCATTTATAAGTGGACAACCAATGACACTGAAATAGTCTGGCCCCTTTTTTCTTGGTCATATTTCTTGTCTTTACTACTCCCAACTGCCACCTCATTATCAAGCAGTAAACTACGTTTCTTAGCAAGTGACCCAGTGGCTTTTTGAGATAAGGCTACTACGGCTTCTCTGTTTACATCAACTACCTGGTCAGCAGTTATACCCACAGATGCAGATTCAGTTTCATGACTTTTATCCGTGGAAGTAGTACCAGACTGTGTTTGTCTCGTAAAAGATGGTGCTGCTGCTGACCAGAGAGACAAGAGACTTTGTTGTTTGGCTTTGTTAGTCTGCATATTGTCCATATAAATTTGGTGGTCACTTTTTTTTTAAAGACTAATTGAACCAATAATAATAAACTTATTTTAAACACTGGTGTCTGTGTGTTCTTTTTTTACTGGTGGTTAGTGTGGGCTCATCATGGGCTGGGTCACCAGGGGACAGATATATGCTTTTTTTCTATACACTGGAAGTTGTCTTGTCCTGTAACAAGTCAGGCAGCTGGCTGCAGAACACTCTCCACACAGTCACACACTCTTCTCTCTCCCAGCACAGCCCCCCCCGCCGCAGTTAGGCTCCCTTATTTTATTTTACCGTTACTTACACTTGTCTTATATATATTTTTTTTACTATATTTCTCTTTTTGTTTCTTGGGTACTTCAAGCCAAAAGCCAGCCAACCGGCTGCAGGACACTGGGTCCTTCACTCCTTTTCACAAAATCTATCTCTCCCTACAGCCCAACCAAGCCAGTTTGAGTTATAAGCTTATTTCTTCTAAGTTCTTATCTTTTTTTTTTTACTAACTTTCTCAAGTCAGTCCTTTCCTTCGCCCTGCCTCTCTCCAAGCTCCTCCTTCACTCCTTTACACACTATCTCTATATCTGCGCTCTCTTGTCCCAAGAGCCCACCAGCCTCTTCTCTTATTTTCTTTCTTTTTTTATTTTATTTTTTCTTTGTTTATGCAGCTAAACTGCTGTTTTTACTGGTGGGCAACACAAAGCTCCCCACCCACAGTAGTAGTCCCCTGCCCTTTGCTTTCTTCCTTTTTATTTTCTGTAGTCAGTGACACTTTACGCTGCTGCTAGTTCTCAGTTGTCAGGGGTTCCCAACTTCCCTCCCTCTTCCACCCTGCTACACAGACAGCAGACAGTACCAGACTGTCTCCCCTCCCAAGTTTCTGTTTTGTCTCCTTTTGTCCTTGTTTCAATTATTTTTTTTTTACTTAGTTGTTTAACCAGGTATAGCACACTAAGCTGAAAGCTTTTTACAGGAGTGACCTGGGAGCACAAGGAGGTTAAGTGACTTGCTCAGGCAGTATGCAAGTGGAAGCTGTAGGATTCAAACCCAGGTCTGGTCTGCTGGATGTCACCAGATTTGCAGCTCAGAGCCTTAGACCACTGCACTATACTGCCTACTTAATTTATTTTACATGCTCCTAGTCCTTAGTTTGCTTTCACCCTGTTATGCCCAGTTCTGTGACAAGCCCAACCTAACCCTTCTCAATATTTTATTTACCCTGCCTGCACACTCCTTATTTACTCAGATTACTCTCTTCATTAATTTTGCATTTTTGGCAAAACTGGCACGGCACAGGGCAGGTAAATTTGCTTATCTGCTGCACTAATGCACTTGTGTGCAGTTATCAGTGCTCAGCCACATTGTCCCCACTCTTTAGTCCTCCTAGCTCCTGCCTTCCTCCTCCCCGCTCTTCACTCTCACCAACCCTCCCTCCTTAATTCAGTTTAAAATAATATTTGTTTTCCCGAGTAGTCCACTACACACACACAAAGTAAAGCAGCACTGGTTGCACTCGCAGTCCCCACTCCCCGATATCCACAACAAAGGACTGTGTAATTTGTGCATCCTCTAGTCTTCACCAAGAGACAGTGAATGAGGGGCTCTAACGCAATGCACGTCTTTACTCTCGTCTCCACTACGCGCCAAATCACCACCACAGCCAATGGGCATTCTTTGTATGACTTACAACTTAAGATTGCTTTCCTTTTTTGGCCCCACGCCTGTCAGTCTGACAGCTTGCTCCTCCTTGTTTTCTCTGATGAGATGTTGCCTGCCAGCACTGGCCCTGACTCTGAGCAAGCTCACA
The DNA here is from genome assembly GCA_016271365.2 of Neoceratodus forsteri. Lineage (NCBI taxonomy): Eukaryota > Metazoa > Chordata > Ceratodontiformes > Ceratodontidae > Neoceratodus > Neoceratodus forsteri. The sequence goes on along the minus strand of CM057452.1, from coordinate 437,274,316 downwards.
CACCTCACCGCCTGCTCCCGACCAGCAGGTGCACTGCTCGGTAGGTCAGATGACCACCGTGACAGCCGAAGCAGTGAGCACCCTACTGGTGGAAGGTAGAACTGCAGCAGCAAAGATTTAAATCAGTGCTAGCCTGTGGACAGGTGGCACAACAGAAAGTGCTTGTCCCTGCACTGTAACTGGTAGCCCGGGATATCGGGCAATAGGATTTGTCAAACCCTGCCTTCTTACCCCATTTGGTAATTCCCCCTGTACACTTTACTTATTGTAGATATGGTTTTCTTGCCTATCACCATGTGCCCTCCCTTGCTTTACCTTTGTTATTGTTCTTTGATGGTGTTCCCTCTACTGCCTGGCTTACTTATGTTTCCTGTAATTATCTATAGTATATACTGTATATATATATATATATATATATATATATAATTGCAAAAAACTTCATTAATGCATCAGTTAGGTTTTTACTAAAGCAACAAAAGCAGGGAAATGTAATTGTTAGGGTTTCCAACCCTAACAACACCAACAGACACTAACAGGCATCAGGTGCCTTTGGTGTCATCAACCCTAATGCTCACCCCATTCCATAAGTAAATAAACTGAGATGGGTACAGTATAGGAGAATGGGGTGAGTATTAGGGTTGACAACCCCAAGGTACACCCCTGACGCCTGTCAGTGTCTGCAGGGTAGGGGTGGGGTTTTAGGGTTGGAAGCCCTAACACCACACTTCCCTGCTTTTATTGCCTTAGTAACAACCCTAACTGATGCATTAACAAAGTTTTTGCACTGAGTTTCTTTACTTTTTCAGATAGCATAATCATATCCTTTTTTGTCTGTGTGTTTAGGTCCCACTCTTAGATACGTATAAGGAGAGAAGGCGGAAACACAGGCACCCCAGGCCCTGTGCTTCCATTCATAGAACAACACTGACAAAACTGTCAGCATAGCCATCTTATTATTCTACCTCATGTACCCCAGTACAAAGATTTTTTGAATCCACGCCAAAACACAAAACTGAAATGCCACTCCATGCCATAGGTGTGAAAACACATTTTAGGCAGGATTTGAAAAATGACAGTTGTGACACACATGAGGTTGGGTAATAAGAAAGCTATGTTGAAAATCTGGGGTCAAAATATAAAAAATTTCTGAAGTTGAGAGTGGGCGTACTGAAATTGCAATGAATAGTCATAACTTTGGTATTTTTTCATATTTTGACCTCAAATTTTCAAAATATAGTCTTCTTATGACCCCACATTATAAACCCCATAGGTGAACATTTTCAAATCCATGCCAAAATGCCATTCGGCATCAGAAATGCGAAAACATGTTTTGGGCAGGATGTGAAAAATGATATCTGTACTGTTCATGAGGTAGTGTGAAATGGCTATGATGAAAAATTTGGATTCAGAATATTGAAAATTACCAAAGTTACATGCTTGCATAGAAAAATTTAAACAAAGGCTCATATCTCAGCCATTTATATGAATTTTTTCACCAAATTTTCAACATGGCCTTTTTGGAACCCCGCCTTATGAACACTGGTGGTAAGATTTCATTACTCAGTCCTGAAAGGTGATTTTGTGAAGTGACCATGAAATCACCTTCCAGGCCCGATTAAGAAAATGACAGTGGCAGTGTTCATGAAGTGGGGTCCCAAAAAGCCCATGTTGAAAATTTGGTGAAGAAAATACCTAAAATGCCAACGTTATGAACATAAGTTCAAAACACCATTGAAATAAATTATATAGCACTTACCTTCATTCCTCAGTTCATGGCTCAGCTTTAAAGAGTGCAGACGTGTCCTTATCCACAGAAGATGGCAGCCTATGACCTCTGTAGGTAAGTATGGGGGGGGTGTGTGTGGGGTGGTGAGTGCTCAGTGGGAGGGTCAGGATGGGGTGGGGGACAGCTGGGACAATGAGGGACCATTTTCTTTTTTTCAGATTAAAAAAAATCAGGGGACTGTTTTCTTTTTGACAGTAACAAATAAACTGATATTTGGGGACACTGGGAGTGGGCTCCCCAGTGTCCCACACTGCTGTGGGGTCTTATAATGCCAACATGGGGACTGGGACCCCCGATGTCAGCAAATAAGAGAATGGGCTATCTGGGGGGGGACATCTGACTCTGGGGGTGGGCATCCCAGTGTTAGAGTATATGAATAAAGATAGTATATGGAAATTGGTTGGTGAGGTGGTGTCACTAGACACCAGGGAAAGATATGGGGGGTGCCACTAGGGACAGTAATCGGCAGGTGGGGGGTGTCACTAGACACAAGGGAAAAGGGGCAGCTCAAAGCTGAATCTGCAGTCAGCAGCACACGTTCCAGCTGTGGCTGTAGAAGTCAAGAAAACCCAGCAGTTCTCATACAGAGAACGGAGGAGAAAGGGTCCTCTCACTAAGCTTGGCACCAGGGGTTTCGGGTGCCCAGAAAAGGAGTTACTCAGAAAAATAAACAAACATCAGAATGTGGCTAAATGGGTCATGATTAGCTAGGTTATGATGTTTGTTTTTTAAAATCCACTCAATTTTATGTGTTTCCTTTATTTTTTAACTCTCTGCGAAAATACACCACATTCTCTGCAACACTATGTGGCCTTGTCTGTGAAAACAAAGTACATCCTACAAAAACAAAAGAATTTTCATGTGGAACATCATTTCCCTTAGGAAATAATGGGAAAATTGAAAATTTAGTAATATTTGAACGTATTATTTTTTCACTAAACAGTCCAAAGGCACATCTGTGAGGCAAAGGCTTTCTACCCAGAAAATGTCAGACCACACTCTAAAAACATTTATGAGATACAGGTGGACAGAGAAATGTCAACACACATGTAAATTTAGTGATATTTGACATGCTGTATCTCAGAAACCACACAACGGAGTCACATGAAATGTGCAAAGTTGCATGCAAATTGTTTAATCATTTGGCTTTAACGATCAAGTGTGCACTGAACCTAAATACTGGTGTGGCATATATATATATATATATATATATATATATATATATATATATATATATATATATATATATATATATATATATATATACACACACAATGGGGTGGGACATATTCCGTGAAATAAAACATGTTATTTTCACTGCAGTGAAATAAATCCTGATGATGTCAGCCAAGTTAAAATAAATATACAATAATGTATGAGGAAGTGTACTTAATGAGAAATTAATGGTTGCCCGAGGGGTGGGATGCTACATAAATCCCGAGGGTGAAGCCCAAGGGGTTTATTAAAGCATCCCACCCCAAGGGCAAACATTAATTTCGAATTAAAGCACACTTCCCCATACTTTGTTATTTTTAATTGCTGGGCAGCAATTTTTTCCAGCCCTGTGTCTGACTCTGACACACAGACACACACACGCACACACACACACACACACACACACACACACACACACACAAACAGAGTCTGTCTGGCTCCCCATTCGATTTTTTGTTTTCTTGTACTCAATTTCTACAGTTGCTTTTTTTAATTTTTTACTTTGGGCAGATTTCTGTGTTGTGATCGGGATCGCGATGTTCTTACCTCAAGGAGGGAGGTCTGAGCCATTCTTCATGGTAGTAGTGATCGAGACTTTTTTGCTGTTCTTCTTGGGAGTTGTGCGGTGTGATTTTGGAATGGTAGGATCAACCAGATATTTCTTAAATGAGTTAAATGCGCTTTTCTTTTTTGTAAAAAAAAGAAAAAAACAGAATGAGTAGACTTCCCAGTCTGGTGGCTCCTCGCTCCATGGGAAGAGAATCTGCCATGTTTTTTGAGCTATTTTGTCTACCTCTGAGGAATGCAGAGCCAATCAGGATGCAGCTCTTATGAGATTGAGGTGGTGCGTGTTTGTCATTATAACCTGCGGGGGTTATAATGGCAATTTATAACTGGATCAAGCAATGGGAAAAATTGCTGGCCAGTTATTATATACCGTTTATTACACCCTGCAAACCTGTGCTAAACCCACGATAACCCCGCGCAAGCCACACTAAACCCACACAAGCTGCGTTAAACCCTTGCTAACCCCACACAATTCATGCAAATTGTACATTTTGCAACAGTGAGGGCCCCCATTGTATAAATAGGACACCTGATGTGCACATTGTGGAATATGAAAAATATTTTCACTCCTGCCTCGTGAGCACTGTATATTTCACTCATGCCTTTGGCACTAGTGAAATATCCAGGCTCACTCTGCAGGAGTGAAAATATTTTCCATATTCCACTCATACCATCATGCATCCTCTATTAAGATATATATATATATATATATATATATATATATATATATATTATATATATATATATATATATATCAGGATACATGATAGCAGGCATGAGATATGGAAAATATTCTCACTCCTGCAGAGTGAGCTCTGCACCCTCACGAGTGCCAAAGGCATGAGTGAGAATGCACAGCTCACTCAGCAGGACTGAGAATATTGTCCATATCCCACGATCTGCACATCATTTTTGCAATTTATATAATGGGGTGTGAGGCTTACAAATATTTGTTCTGTGTTCTTTTTCTGTTTCTGTGTGTTTTCTACTCTTTCTTTGTGTGGTGTGAGTGTGTGTGAGATTTTCTGAATGGACTGGGAATATGAGAAACACAATGGCACACAGGTAAGTGTGTTTTTCAATGCTGACTGAGTATGTTACAGGCTTCAGTGAGAAAGAGAAACTGTTGCAGGTAGCACTGAGAAAGAGAAATTGCTTTGGGAAGGACTAGGAGTTCTATTTGGAATGCAGACTGTTTTGAAGCTGAGATCAGCGCAGTAATGAGCTAGGAGTGTCAGAAACTCTGTTGGACACAGGTGAGTGTTTTTTGCAATGCTAATTGAGTAAACTACAGGCTTCAGTGAGAAAGAGGAACGGATTTCTGAAGCAGTTTCATTCAGAATGCAGGCTTTAGTGAGTGAGTGGCATCAGCAGAATATGGATAAATGAAATATATCTCACTCCACTGATATCATCAACATTTATCTCACTGCAGTGAGAATATCTCCATTTATTCCACTGGAATAGCTCTCACCCCCACTGCATCAAAAAAGAATACACACACGCATATATATATATATTTATACAACGTATGTTTTGAGATAAATGCAGGGATAAAAAGTAATATCTTGGCCAGGCCATAATGATATCAGTGATATCTTCACATGTGAAGATATCACTGATCTCTCCACATTCCTATACATCATTGTTATGAAACTGAAAGTTTTTCTGTTTCAGGTCATGCTACAAATCAACACTCCTGTTCTGTAACTATCACTCCACACCAGCAACCTCCCCCATGACCACATTACTGTGACCTTCTGTAATTGAATAAGATCCTGCCATCATTTTCAAACATTTTATTTCAAAATAAAACTTATCTGGTTCATCCTGCTGTTTCCCCTTGTCTTCCTAAAACAGTTTCACTTCTCTTGCTGTAAGAGTACCGTGACCAAGCGGTTTCACTACAGTAAAACGAGTCCCATGAGCGAATTAAAATAACCAGTCTCCCTGTGAAATATTACAACTGTAGTGCCATTTTCTAAATGTACTTCAGCTTTTTATGAAAACTACTAACAGTACTAAGAAGAGAGAGAGCGAGAGAGTGTCATCTCTACCGAAGGCAACGGAACCTTGAATGAGTGTTGCCATAACAATGTTGCTATGGAAACCCCCGCTTGAGCTTGTGTTCCCTACACCAAAGCTGAACTCACTCACATTCTTTCCTGATTCCACTTTTGATACAGTGTTCTGAAAAAAGCACAAGTAACGTCACAAAAAGGCATATTTGCGATGTTTAATGGAGGCGCTGCTTTTTTCAGTTCACTGACGGAGCCTGTTTTGAAAGCACTCGGTGACACTACACATTTACAAGAAATGTAAAAAAGCTGCAGCAAGATCAGACCAACATAACCGCATCAACCAGATAACATTTTTCTTTTAAATAACTTTCTAAAAGCAATCAAATTTTCTTATGCATACACTAACACAAGTGCACTTAGTCACGCTACATATACACATCATAAACATTAAAACTCCATGGCAAAACACTGAAACAGCATGGCAATATCAACCACAACACTTTTTTTTATACACCGATTTCATTATAAATTATGGCAGGATCCAACACGTTTGGAGAGGGGGGCTACAGGTCCTGCCTGATAAGTAAGATATGTGAGAAATTCTGTCAAGTGCACAATATACCAGGTTGTCTTGGACAGCCCATGACCCAGAACATATGTGGGGGGAGGGATATTTAGTGCCCAAAACATATATAGATATCATGTTATGGCCCCCAAACATACATTGTATAAATAGAACATGACATGGCTTGACTGAAGATATCATATTTATCTTCACTTGAGGTCAATGACATCAAGATATCTCACTCATGGCTTCTCCACTCACGAGATATCATTATATCATTGGCCTCTTGTGAAGATAAATATGATATCTTCAGTCAGGCCATGTCATATCCCACCTACATGGAGGATACATGATGGGCAGGAGTGTGATATGGAAAATATCTTCACTCCTGCAGAGTGAGCTCTGGATACTCACGAGTGCCAAAGGCACAAGTGAGAGTATCCAGAGCTCACGATGCAGGAGTGAAGATATTTTCCATAGCACATGATCTGCACATCATGTGTTCTATGTATACAATACAGTACAAGTTTCAGAAGTATTGTTATGATTATATGTGTTCTGTTGCTGTTTCTGTGTGCAAGATTTTCTGAATGGCCTGGCAGTGTTACAAACTGTGGGAAAAGCTGAGTGTGTTTTGCAATGCTAAGTAAGTTAGCTTCAGGTAGCAGTGAGAAAGACTGTTTTTTGAAGCTGTGCACTTTAAAGTTCAGGATGCAGTCAAGCTGAGAGCATCACAGCAATGGGGTTGGGAGTGAGAGAGTATAGAAAAACACCTGAGAATGTTTTGCCATGGTAACTGAGTTGGATGTAGGCAGCAGTGAGAATGAAATTGTTTTGTGAAGCTGTCTGCTTTAGAATTCTGGCTGCAGTGAAGCTGAGCTTCACAGCAATGGGTTGGGAGTGAGAAAGAATATAGGAAACACATGAGAATGCTTTGCCATGGTAACTTGGTAACTGAGTTGGCTGCAAGCAGCAGTGAGAATGAAACTGTTTTGTGAAAGCGTCTGCTTTAGAATTCTGGTAGCAGTCAAGCTGAGAGCTTCACAGCAATGGGTTAGGAGTGAGACAGAGTATAGGAAACACCTGAGAATGTTTTGCCATGGTAACTCAGTTGGCTGCAGGCAGTGGTGAAATATCTCTCTCACAGTGGTGATGTCACGACATGATTTATCACTAGTCAAGATGTCACAACATGATTTATCACATGTGATGATGTCACCACTGTGAGAATGCATGTTTTTATCACACTCATTTATCACTCACCCCATTGTGTACATATATATATATATTAGAGGCAAAAAAATCCATTTAATGCATTAGTTAGGGTTGTTCCACACCAAAAAAAGTGAGGAAATTCAGTGTTAGGCTTGAAAGCCCCCCTTGGCCCCCCCTGCCCACACCTCCAACCGGCATCGGGGTGCGCATTACGGTTGTCGGCCATAACTCTCACCCCATCACATGTGTAAAGAAGCAGAGGTGCAGGAGAATGGGGTGAGAGTTAGGACCGACAACCCAATGCGCACCCGATGCCGATTGAGGAGTGGAGGAACAAGGGGGCTTCAACCCAACACCAAATTTCCTCCTTTTCGCTGTGGAACAACCTAACTAATACATTAAAAGATTTTTGCCTCAATTCCCTTCTTTTGAGAATGATAACAAGAAATAGTGAATGTAATGCGGCGGCGGGAACCCCGCGCTCCCGACACATGATGTCTTGTCACATAGTAACATTGTGCCCACAAACTCAAATAATAATGCACATGGTGACACAAAGTGAAACAGAAAGAGAAACAGTAGTGTAGACAGAACTGTTAAAAACAATGCAAAAGCAAGTGCAAATGAAAACGCAAAGGGTAACGCACATGGTGGTGTAGACGTGAATGGTAAGTGAAACGGGAATGGAACAGCAAGCGAAAATGGTAATGGTAACAGTAATGTAAGCACACAGGCTGGTTTTCTTCAAAACCTGCATGAAGAAAGACAGAGAGTACAAAGAATGTATGCATAATAATGGTTCTCGGAGCATAAAATGAGGACTTGGAATACTAAATTGCTTATATCTCAGGAACCGTATGACGTAGAAACAAATTTAAAAGTCATATGATTTATGACTTTCCTGGCTAGTTTTGTACTTAGCCCCCATAAGCATTTTTCTGACGAAAAGTCCATGTCTCGCACCGTTTCTGAGACACGGGCCCTGAAAGGCGAGGCAAACGCCGTAATGTTATCCTATGGGAAAACAAGAGAAGTTCAGAGTGCCATAACTTTGGCTCCCTGTAATAGTTTTTCACCAAACCACAAACAGGCACATTTGTGGGATGTTGGCTCTGTTCCTTCCAAATTTCAGCTGAAAAGACCAAACCATTATTTTGCAGCATGGAGCCAAAGATTCCTGTAATGCGTCGGACGCTGTAATGTTATCCTATAGGAAAAAGCATCAACTTTGGAGTGCCATAACTTTGCTGCCATGTAATATTTTTTCAACAAAACTATGAAAGGCACATCTGTGAGATGTCGGCTGTGTTCCATCCAAATGTCAGGCCAAAACACCAAACCATTCTTTTGCTGAATGGTACCAAAGAATTGCTGTCATCTTCCCACAGCCTAGAAAAGTACTGTCGCAGTTTGCGAAAGCTTTCGCAAATTCATTCGACAGTGTCGCAAGTGTGACAGTACTTTGTGAAAGTACTTTTTCCAGAAATTTGAAAAACATATTTCTGGGGTGTTTTACCCCAAAATAAAGACATGGCTAGCATCCTCAGGGTCCGACTAGGTGACTACAAAAATAATTAGGTTGCTAGAGGGTCCCAAATTTAAATGCCAAGCATTTTTATGATCACTAACGGAAACAAAATGGTGGATTTGCGACAGTAAAAGGGCCATTCGCGAAAGTAAAAACTGCATTTGCGACACTGTTTAACTTTTTGTTAACTTCTCCCATTGACTTATAATGGGAACTTGTTTTGAATAACTTTTGAACCGTTTAATATCTTTTCACGAAATCTTCAAAAGGCACATTGGAGATGTGGCCACACATTCTCTGAAGATTTTGGACTGGTCACACAAACCGTGCGACCTGTACGTGCGACCATAAAATTCCAGAAAAGCGTAAATGCACGCACAGATCATGCTTAATAACTCCACAGCTGTATAAGCGACTGGTACGAACCTTGGTGGATCCCAAGGTGTATGGGTCTTGATTGTGTATTCCAAATTTCAGGCAAATCCGTCAAACGGTTGCAAAGTTATTAAGGTGCAAAATTCAGAGTTTAACATGTAAATAGCTCCTCAACCCTAACTATAGGGCAAGACTTGTCGCCGCTTTGCACTGGAGGGGAGGCATGGGTGACCTGGTGCTGGAAGGTCCCCCCCTCCGTGCTCCAAATTGCCGCTTAGCCGAGTCTGAGGTGCCGTGGGCTTTGCAGCTCCGGCGGGCCTCCTCGGCAGCTGGATTGCCAAGCGAGAGGTTTTAGTGTGTACCACACCCTGCCGCCGTCAGAGAGAGACCTGCCAACAGTCAATTACAGCTCCTCCTACCCTGCCTGCGCTCCAGCCATGTAATCTGCCTGTTCTCCATGCCTGCGGAGCGTCTCACTGGACCGAGCGAAACCGGGGACCCCCACTGCCATCTTCTGCTCACCAACGGACCTTCATTCAGCTCCCCGTTTGAATTTCTGGCACCCAACCCACCGCAGCACTCCATTGGCCCCTGGCTGTTGTGACATTTTTCTCCTGCCCTCTACAAAGGTTGCGCTTGCCCCACCTAATTCAGTGCAAGACTTGTCGCCGCTTCACGCTGGAGGGGAGGCGTGGGTGACCTGGTGCTGGAGCCCCCCTCACGCTCAAGTTGCCCTTAGCGAGTCTGAGGTGCCATGGGCTTTGCAGCTCTGGCGGGCCTCCTCGCAGCTGGATGCATAGCGAGAGGTTTTAGGTGAGCCCTCCCACCCACCCTGGTTGAAACGAAGTTATATGCCAGTTTTGGCCCTGCCTCCAGAGAGGAAATTCACCCAATCAGCCTGAGGGCGGTCCAACCTCGCATTCCTGGTGGCTCTGATGCATCCTCCTCTGTGCAGCTCCTTTCCACATTTAGCCCTCTAGCCAGTGCTGATTTATGGACTTTTGCCACTGAGCAGCCTCTTTCCATGATCAACTCTCTTGACTGTGCTGATTTATTGGACTTTTGCCTATGTTATCGCATCTGCTTGTGCTCTGCCTAATTTTTACATGTACCATTGTCTAAGTTGTTCTCTACTGACTCAGCTTTGCTGATTTTTTCTTGCTTTCCTTGCTTGTTTCAGCTGTCCCTCGACATTGCTCATGGGTGTGATGTCTGCCCCCTACAGGATGCGGTCCCAGCCGGTCCTGCTCCAGGGCACTCCTGTTCCATACAGCCACTTCCCCCTTATATCACATGGGATACTGGGGTGGTCCCCTCTTGTGAGTTAATAGATATCTCCCCCAATCTTCCTGGGATCTCCATGCCTCAATGCTGTCCCAAATGCTGCCCAGTCCTCCTGGGTCCCATGCTAGCCCAGACTCAACGCTCCTGGGCCATAATTTCCCAGCCGGTATAACTACTCATGAAGTGGTATCTCCAATGGCTCCTTCTCTCAACACTGCTACTGGCGGGAGACATCAAAAGCAGAACAGGTCCATTACAACCCTCAGAACACCCCCTCTGTATGGGGCGTGGGCAAGGGCTTAAAAGTAGCACACCTTAACATTCGGAGCCTGCTACACAACCGAGATGAACTGGTCGCATGGATGACATTTTACAAACCCGATATCCTTGGGCTGACCGAAACCTGGCTAAAACCCTCGATCCCCGACTCTGCCTGTAGCCTCTCTGGGTACGAGTTTACTCGTCTGGACAGAGCGGGGGGCAAAAGGGGGGGAGGCATATTGATTTACCACAAGTGCCATCTCAAAGTCTCCCCAGTCGCCTACCACCAACCTCCGAGTCCCAGTGAAGGTACTCCATGTGCTACTCCTACTTGGGAACACAAAGAAACTGCATCTGGTGTGCACCTACCCACCCAAGGGTGGGCTCCCCGGTTTGACCCACCTCCTAGACTCTGTTGGTCCCAGCGTTGGGGACAATGAACTCCTTATCCTAGGGGACGTCAACCTCAACTGGGTTGGAGGTAGTGCGAAGCAATATGAGGCCCTACTTGCTAACTGTACTCTGACCCGACTTATCCAGGATACAACCAGGTGGTCAGTGAACGGATCCCCCGGTACCTTACTGGACTGGATCATGTCCAACCGTCTGGATAGAATCTCCTCAGCAGGTACACTGCCAGGCTCTATCTCTGACCACTCACCGGTCTACTGTGTTTGGAAAATCTCCCCAAGATCCCCCACAAAATCCTGCACATCAGGAACTACTTCCAGGTTTAACCCCTGGGAGTTCCTGGAAGACCTATAACAGCACGATCTGGTCCGATGTATGCAGGGCCACTGACCCTCAGTGGCTACCTCCTCCTTCATCACCATCTTTGGGATCCTGCAAAATAAGCACGCCCCCAAGGTCACCAGCAGGGTGAGGGGGTCCGCCACCCACTGGCTACATGGCAATCTCCTGGCCCAAATGCAGGAGAGAGACAAGTGTTGGGCCCACTTCAAAAGTTCCAGTGATCCCACCTCTCTCCAAAAATACAGACACCTGAGAAACACCTGTAAAAAGGCCATCAGGGCTGCGAAAAGTGACTTCTGCAAGTCTGCTCTACTCTGCTCTGCCAGCAACCCCAGGAGTTTCTGGAAGAACATAAAAACTCTTGTTAATGGATCCTCCCAATCAGGGGTATCCACAGGCATGTATCAACGGGGTCTCCTGCACGAACCCCCATACCATTGCCAACTCCTAAATACCCATTTCACAGATCTCTCGCCATCAGCTCCCTCTCGTCCAAGAACTTGCCCCCTCCCCTTCCCCATGGCTTGGTGGGAGGGTCCCCCTCAGTCAATGTTTAACCTCAGGGAAGTGTCTGTACTGGATACCCAGGAGGCATGGCTGGCCTCTCCCAGCACTCCAGTCCTGGCCCAGATAACCTTGAATCAAAGCTCCTCAAGCTTGGCGCTATTCACCTTGCCCACCCAGTAGCCCATCTTCAATCTATCCCTTGAGTGGTACCTTCCCCGATATCTGGAAAGAGGCCAGGATTGTTCCCAGTACTGAAACAAGGCAATCCCAAACTACGGATAACCTATCAGCCCTTGCCATCCTCTCATCCCTCAGTAAGCTCCTAGAAAAGGTGGTGGCCGAACAGATTTCGGAGTACATCCAGTCACAGGAGTTGCTGTCCCCGGCCCAGCACGGGTTTCTCAAGGGTCACAGCACCACCACTACCCTGATCTCGGTCACATCTAGAATAAGATCAGCCATGGATCAGGGCAATCTCTCCGGAGCCATATTTATTGACCTGTCCAAAGCCTTTGACCTCGTTGACCACACATTGCTTTGCTCACAACTGTGGTCACTCGGTCTCTCCCCACTCACCATGAACTGGCTTACGGGCTACCTGCATGGCAGAACGCAGCAGACCAGTTTCAATAAAGTCCTCTCTGAGTCCCTTCCAGTGACCTCCGGTGTCCCTCAGGGTTCGGTACTGGGCCCTCTCCTCTTTTCCCTCTTTATCAACCTGCTACCCGCGGTGACCTCCACCTGCAGTACCACCCTCTATGCCGATGACTTGGTGATCCTGGCTCATGCCCGAGATGTCACAACTCTCAACAAGGCCTTGTCTGAAGGCTTTAACAAAGTTTAAACCTGGATCACCGAGAACAAACTGGTCCTGAATCTGAAAAAAACTCAGGCCATGTTCTTTGGCTCAACAGCCAAACTCAAAACCTCGTCAGCCTTGTTAAAGATTTCCTGTCCCGACGGATCCCCCCTCCCTGTAGTGAACTCTGCCAAATACCTAGGGGTCACCCTTGACCCACAACTCGACATGGGTAGTCACATCCTAAACATCTGTAGGGCAGTTAACTGCAAGCTGGGCCTGGCCTACAGGGCCAAGTTCAACCTCACACCTGTGGCTAGACTAGCCCTCGTGAAAGGTGTGCTTCTTCCATCTCTCAGCTATGGGCTGCACCTATTCGCTCACTCCCCCCAGACTCACCTCGCACGGTGGCACATGACATACAACAACATCTGTCGCTTTGCCCTTGATGTCCCCCACCTCACCCATCGCTGTGAGTTATACGATAAACTCGGATGGCTCTCCCCAGCTAGGTACCTGGACTTCAGGGTGGGCTGCCTTACCGACAAAGTGGTCAGAACTGGCACCCCCCCCAGAGCTGGCCCTGCTCCTGCTGCTAACAGACACCACTATCTACCACCTTAGGTCCCAGGCCCTGGGGATGCTCAAGGTCCCCTCCACCCACACCCTCATGGGTGGCTGGGACTTAGCCGCTTATGCGCCCAGGCTCTGGAACTCTCTTCCAGAGCAGACCCGGTTGTCCTCCTTCCACCTGCATATCCGTAACTCCCTCCGGAGTTTCCTGAAACTTGCCTCTGCATGTGACTGCCCTAAGCCTCCCTAGAGTATTTCTCTATACAGTTGCTCTTCCGGCTTCAAAGCTTGCCTCCCTCAGATACTACCCGATAACTCCTGCTGCACTCCTTGACTCTACCACTACACCAGGGCACTTGACCGGGCACATTGCCCATGCCAAGGTTTCCTGGACATTGCCTTTCTAAATTGATCTCTACGTGAAATGTGTATATGCTTTTTGTTGTAAATCTGTATGTGACCCACTCATCCCGAGGGTTCATTAACCTTAACAGTTATAAGTTGTATTATGACCATCCGTACCCCCTGGACTATGTTACTATCTCCCACATGTTGTCATGCTGTACTTACTCTCTACTGTAAACAATGTCTGTATCCCTATGTTGTACTCTCCCGGGTCGTTCCTGAAAATAGGCATATTACTTGTCTAGTGTACTTACCCGGTCAACAAAAGCTAAAATAAATAAATATAGTGGCACTACTGTGCCATATGTATATATATATATATATATATATATATATATAGATAGATAGATAGATATATATATATATATAGAAAAAACTGCATTAATGAAAGAGTTAAGGTTCTTTTGTAGCAAAAAAGTGAGGAATTCGTCGTTAGGGTTTTATCCCTAACTCTGAAGCTTCCCCAACACCACTCCACCCCCAGCCCCCAGCCCCACTGGCACACACACACTGAGAAGCGAGAAACAGCACACACACACACACACAGACACACACACACAATACACAACTATGGGGCAGTACAAAATACAGCCAATCACACAGACCCGATCTCCGCAACACATACACAGAGTGCGACCTGTTCAGAGGAGGGTAAACAAAATGGTGTAGGGTGTACAGCAGCAAAGATACAAGGAGAGATTAAATTAGCTTAAGATTCATACCGTTGAGGAAAAGAATAGAACAGGTACATGGTGCAAATTTTCAATTATGTGAAGAAAATTAACAAACCACAACTTGATTACATCTTCCAGAAAAAGAGATGTAGAACAACAAAGGGCAACAATTTGAATATAAAGGGGAAATGCCTCAGAAGTAATGTTAAAGACAATTTTATCACACACAGGCTTCTGGATGCATGTATCAGGCTTCCTGACAATATTGTGGACTAATGAGGAGTAGCAAAATTGTAGAATTCATCAGACATAAAGAAGTATTCTAGTCAGGGTCAGGAAGAAGTAAAGTGTTTATTAACTAGAATCTGTACCTTGTTGATGCCATATGGAAATGGACAGTGTTACTGGGCAAGTATTCCTTATCTGATGTCAAATGCAATCTCTTAAATGTATGTTTCTATCTGCATGTAAATTCTGTAATTATTACAGTATCTGCAACATGTGACTGCAATGTAGCAAGATACTGTATATTCTCTTCTACACATTCATGGCCCTAAACAGTATTCACAACCATTTCAGGCCTGAGCATAATGTTTTTTTTTAATTCTTCTGTCAACAAGCATTACTATAACAGTTAGGGAGCATTCACTAGATTGTGATACATGCCTGTCCATTACAAGGCACCTGACTCTATATTCTACAGGATTCTGTTGTAAACTCTAAATGACGTTTGTACATCCAGTACACAAGACCTGAGCTTGATTCTCAGAAGATGAATCTGCATACTATGACTGTGAGTATGTGAATTAAGAGAGTAGTGCTTGTAGCTCATTCCCGAAAACAGATAGTTGTTCATAGTTTGTGTCAGCCTGTTACAAAACATCACAATATATATATGTATATTAACTCTTCATAGGAACTGATTAACACATCTTTTCTGGAAGAAGTTGTACATTATTGTCCTACTTTGTTCTTGTATTTCTGTATTTTCTGAAACATGCTATCCTCTTGTACTTTGTAAAGGTCATAAATGTAAAAGATGCTTCACTCTTTCTCATTGTATCTTTTGTGCTGCACACCCTGCACCATTTTGTTTACCCTCCTCTGAACAGGTTGCACTCTGTGTATGTTTGTGGAGATTGGGTCTGTGTGATTGGTTGTATTTCCTTGTACTGCCCCATGGTTGTATGTTGTCAGTGTGTGTGTCTGTGTGTTGACTGTGTGTATTTCTGCTGGGTGTGTGTGTGTACCAGTGCGGCTGGGGGCTGGAGGGTGGAGTGATGTTGAAGGTAGTAATCCGAGTTAGGGATGAAAACCCTAATGACAAATTTCACGCTTTTCTCTAAAGAACCCTAATTTTGCATTAACGCAGTTTTGCAATTAATTCCTTACTTTTTGAAAAAAATAAATATTATTTCCATCACCAACAGCTTAAAAAGACAATGTAACCTTACCATTATACTTTTTAATAACACAATACCATAAGCCAGTCAGAGACCATCTCATATAGCAGCATTCCACCATGCCCTAGTGACATTTGTAACTATTTCAAATACACACACCTTTCACTATGCTGTCTGTACTATTAAATACAAAAGCCAAGAAAATTCTCAAGAAACACAGAAATATCGAAATAGAAAGTAGTGTATGTAGCTAATGCAATTGAAAATATACCAGGAAAACAGCACCACATTAACAGTGTGTCACTTCATACCAACCATTACCTTGCTGTGACACTGATGTTCACTAAACTGTCACACATGTGATCACCTCAACCACCCTGAAAATAACTCAATAATATAAATATCTAGAATAACGAGACAAACAATCTTTGAAAATTTAAATAACATATATACAGTATATAATTAGTAGCAAAAAATAGAAAATGTTCAAAAAACTCAAACACAACTAAATATACAAATAACTTAAACAGAAGGAATAGCAAAAATAAATAAAACATTAAATAAAAGTTCTAGAAATAAATTAGTGTTTGTACCAACTAAATAAATAAGAAAGGGTGGGAAAAATAACCCAAAATAAATTCTTTTACAAAAACTATTTACAAAAAGTGGCCAGGAGTGACACGGGTTCTGGCCACTCAGGCTGGGGACCTGGAGAGACGACGGTCTTGGAGGGAAGCAGCTCAGAGTAGGTGCAGCTAGGTGCCCTCTCGTGCAGTAGCCAGACAGATGCTGAGGGGACCTTGAGGAGCTCTTACTGAGGTTCTAAGAGGCGGTCATCCTTAGATGTTGCAGGTCCTGCTGCAGAAACTGTTGAATTGCTTCTGTGGCCTCAGCGGGTCTCAATAGCCCACCATGAGACCGTGCATGGACTTAAACTGAGGCCTCCTTCATCCTCAATGACTCAATCACTTTGGTAGGCCCTGTTGCTCTGCTCAAGCTCACAGTGGCATCTAAGACGCATGCCCTACTAGCCCGACGCTGCAGCACCCATTATTCCAGCCCCGCTGAATAATCTCCCGACCACCAACTAAATAATTCATTTTGCTGCAGTGTCACGGACGTGTTCAGCAGCAGCCTGGTTGCCACTCTGTACAGTCTCGAGCAGCTGGCTGAGGGTGTTGCTGATCTTATTAAGAACGGCAAGTTGCCCTGTGTAGACAAAAGAAATAAAACAAGACTGATGCTACTAGATGAAACTACCCACTTTTCTAAAATAGATACACAGATTGTCCGTCAACAATATATTTAATAATCTGATGTATTCAATCTATGCCACTTACCAAAAAAATGTGATCGACTGAAGATTACTGTCAACAATGTTTCCATACACATCTAGCCCTACATCACATATACCAGAATAAAGACATATTCTACCTGACTCACATCTGTCAACCCCAATAGGAAATATTTTCACTATCCCTTAAACCAGTTTATTAATTAGCATATCAAGTATGAATAAAACTTCTAACATTAGAAGCATCAGCACCTCCACATTCTGGCAGCTCCAACACCTACCGCACAATGATGTCATAAGAATCCGGCACAGTGCAACTATGTCACTATAGAACAAGAATTACACCCAACACCAAACAAAAAGTTATGCAAATTCATGTCCTCCAATTGAAAACTACTTCAAGTAGATGCTGTTTGAAATTTCACTATTGAAAACACCAGCAACCCCCCCATTACATGCAGAATATTGTCTATTTCAGGACTAAATACACACTATCACACCGACAACCATTTGATATCTCAACACCATTCCAGTGTAAATCTGTGATACTATGGTGCAACTGGACATTGTTAGTCAACATCTCAAACAATGACTCATACCTTTGGTAAAACACATCACTGTAAAGCTGTGTGATCTACAAAAACATTAAGATGTATTACCTAATACAAAATAGTTACATAAATCAGTCTCCACAGTGTTTAACAACCTGTCATATAAAAGTAAGAATTGAACCTCTGCAGTAAATTTAACATAATGAAGATGAAAAAAAGCACATTCAATACTGCCTGTCTCTGCATACTTACCATACACCATTGTCTATCAATCCAACTCAGAACAGAAGATATGCAAACAGATAGGATATAAAACCCACATATTCACCAGCAGGCAGTTACAAGATGATGTACAATTGTGACATACTGTGCCATCGCTGAATATCTCAAGGACACTGAGGATGACATAGATTCCATCTAAAACATCTCAAACCACACATACAACCAGCTATTACTTTATTCAGCTCTTCATACGTAGATAGAAATAAATGTCTGTCTGATACATAACACGGATAGCACTGACAACTACACACTCTAGCTCATGCCATTGTGTTATATTGATACCGCTATCTAACTCTTTCATAAGTCCCGCCAGACGGGCACTACAATCAACCCAAGATTGTTTGCTACCATTAATAATAATCCCGCAACACAAAACGAAGAGGAATGGAACAAAGATACATAACAAAGTAATGCTCTCAGAATGAAGAGGTCTGTATCGAACAAAACTCAAATAACAGGCTGAAGCACAACCAGTCTTGAGCAGCTGTTTAGAATTCTGGGATGAATCCCATCAGGTCCCCATTGCATTGTCCATCTTCATTTTAAGAGTTCTTTCAGAACCTTTCTTCTGTAAATGGGCTGTATCAACTTCTGTATCCAGAGTGTTTCTATTATTTGTTTTAGGTACCTCCTCTTCATTTGTAAATACTGAGCAAAATATTTGTTTAGTATCTCTGCCTTTTCACCGCACCCTCTGCTCCACCACCTCCCTTTATTAAGCTTCATCTATCTCCTCACTTAGTCTTCCTTCGCTTCCTGATGTACCCTAATAAAGGTTTTATCCCCTTCTAACTGAGTTGGCTATCTTTTCCTCAGTTCTGGCCTTTGCTGTTCTGACTGCCTTCCCAGCTTCCTTTTGCTTTTAACTAATACAATTTCTTCTCTTCCCTTCTGTGATTCCTCTTAATTTCTGACTGCTTTCTTTCTCTTGAACCTTACTTCCAACTCCTTTGAGAACCATAGTAGTTTCTTACATCATTTTGTTTTGTTTATTTGTCTACACAAGGCTTCTTACCTCTGTGATGGCAGTTTTATTATCTCCCATTGTTCTTCCACCCCTCCTTTCTGCTCCATTTGCTAGTGCATTCCTTATGCACTCACCATTTTGGCAAAATCAGCCCTCCTGAAGTCCAGTACTTTTGCCTTTGTATGGCTTGACTCTATTGCTGTGTTTATTGTGATCATACTGTTCGAGTGGTTGCTAGTTCCCCAGATGGCTACCCACTTCACATCTGTGATCCTCGCCTCCATCTCCATTTGAGAGAACCAGGTCTAAGATTGCTCCCTCTCAAGTGGGTTCCAATACTAGTTGTCTAAGGCATGCCTCCTGTAGGGCATCTAGAATAACCCCATTCTTAGAAGTGGCTTCTGCAGCTGCACTCCAGTTAACATCTGGCATATTCAGATCACCCATCAACAATATCTCCCCTTTATCTGCCATTCTAAGTATACTTTCTATCATTCCCTTGTTCATTTCCTCCCCCTGAGAGGGGGTCTGTATACAACCCCTGTGTGGATAGTGGTGCCATTGCCTGCCTCCAAATTGACCCACAGTGCTTCTTCTCCTCCCTGTTTACCCTTTTTGTTCTGTTGCTTTGATTCCTTCCCTTTATGTGAGAGCTACTCCTCTCTTCTTTTACCCTCCCTGTCCCTCCTGTAGATAGTGTATCCTGGTATGTTTATATCCCAGTCATGGTTCTTGTGTGTACCATGTTTCTGTGGCTGCCACGATATCCAGATGTTCCTCCTTCATCAAGACCACTAATTCAGGAGCTTGTTACCCAGACTAAGGGCATTGGTATTCATTGCTTTCCATTTTTTGATGGCTTTTGCCTTCTGTAGCAGCATCCCCACTGACCTTTCTACCTTGTCTTTTTCATTTAGTACCCTGTTTTGTAAGGGAGGCTGGGATTTTCCTGCTGCTTATCAGTGCCTCCCCTTTGACTAGGTTTAAAAGCTTGCCAATGAAGCATTTAAACTGATTGCCCAAAAGACTTGTTCCCTTCCTGGACAGATGCAGACCATCCTGCCAGTATAGGCTGGTATCCCTCCAGGTGGAACCCCAGTCCCCAATGAAGCCAAACCCCTGTGCTCCACATTATTTTTTCAACCATTTGTTAAACTGCATGGTGAAAAATACCCTTGCCTCACCCATGCCACTGACAGGCTGCACCTCTGAGAAGGATACTGTGTGTGCTACTTGTCTTAGGCCCCTCCCCAACTCTACAAAGTCCTTCTGCACTGCTCTAATCTCATGATGAGCCAAGTTGTTTGTCCCTTAGGTGGATAATGATGTCCAGCTTAGATCCCTGCAACTGTTCTCGTGATCCTAAGCATGCTTTCCTTTCCTCCAAGCCATGGCACCAGGCAGGAACCTTACTAGTTTTCCCTGCTCCCCCCAGTTCTACCCCCCTAATAATTGAGTCCCCCACCAGGAGCTGCTTCCTTTCCCTGTGGTGCCCTCTGCCTCCTTCCTGAGGGCCTCCAACTGATCAACTGATGCCACACCACCACAAGTGGCAAGACAGTTGCAGGGTGATGCACCAGCACAACTGCACTTGAACAAGTAGAGGAAGTACAAGATTCAGTGATGAAAAAGACATGGGTCTATAGTACATGCAAAGTACAAATAGGTAAATTTGCTTCTCATTCTAGCCACATTAACATACAGGTAGACAAATAGCTGTAATCTTCCACCTGTCATCATGGCAGTCTTCAATTCTTAAGATTAAGTTGACCTGCACTTCACTGGCAAACCAACCTAGTACCTGAAAATATGAATTTGTAATACAAAGTAACAATTACATCTATTGAGCTGCTCCAAAATCCTATGCACAGCCAAATCATAATGATATGTGTTATTTAAATAATATAAATATATACACAGTGCTCTAGTGGACTGCCCCCACTCTGGCCACAAATATTTGGAATACAGTATTCCCAGCAGTCCACACGGTGTGCTCCCAATCCCAATTGCACAGATCCTAAAAGGAAGGATGTGGTGCTTTAACACTATCCCTCTCCCCACATGGCCACTTACACCTACCACCACAGTGTCACCCACTCACCAACATGTGCCACATCCCCACCCACAAGTCATCCACCCACCCACTGACTCACAGAGTACACTAAAACTGCACAGTGATTGTTAAACAGCATAGATCAATATGCATACACACCATACTGCGTAACACATTAATAAACATGAGATTAAATCCATTGATATATCAGTAGTATGACATTCACTACTGTACTAACAACCATTGTCACATGCTCTGCAACAATACACACAGACCCGTACTATATGGTGTTACTCAGCAGCCTAGTAAACAGTTTTGTGGGTCATGACGTGCTGCCCAATACAACTACCTGGCAGCAGACACACAGGTGCCTGTCTAGGCAGGAGGGTACTGCTAGGACACCTACGTTTCTCCTTTTATAATGTCCACAAGCAGACTTCACATAAACCCCATTCTACCAGCAAGGAAATCTAAATGTAATTTCCAATATATACAGCACCGTGATTAAGCTGTGAATGGCACACTGTAGCATCAACAGTCAATGAATTTGCAAGATACACTACTGAACCCACTGTTGTCATGTATCACATGTATAGCTGTGTAAAAAAATGTGAACTCTCAATCTAAAACTTACCTTTGCCCCAGTATGGGTTGGTCAGGCTCAGGTTAGTCACACGCATGACGATTGACACATTCGCATTCTCCCTCACAACCTGAACTAGGGCCAGCACCTCTGTGTCACTCCAAGACTTTAGCATTTTCCCTATCTGTAATAATAATAAAAAAAAGACAAGAAGAGATATCAAAACACATTATTAGATAGTATATGGATACTGTTCTATCGTACTACTGTTTCTGTTGCTTAGCACTCATAATGAAATATGTGTGATAACTTATTTATTCTGAGGTGACAATTAGTCTATTATTAAAACACGTCAATGCACCCCTCCCTAACATTACCAAAACAGCATAGTCATCAAATATTCACAGCTGCTGCACTATCAGCTTTAAAAATAAAACAAGCTGTATTATTAATATATTAACAGGATAGTGTGATACATCGCATCAAACGGCTGCACTCTATTCAGACACATTGAAGATTCTTCCGACTATTCCTCACACAAGTGATGTAGTGTTATGAAGAAATATTTATACCCAACAAGATGGACAACATTTGAGAACACCATGGTACCTGGTTGTGGAATACCACCCAAGTGATCATCCTATACTGCATAATAAAATGTACAAAATGATTACTGTGAGAGATGTATTGAAAATACATATGTTTGTAACTCTTCATACTATTATTATTTGCACTTGTATCTAAAACAAGTAATACCTCCACTTGTTTTTTAGTTGTCTTCTACACATCCTGTTAGCAGACAAACCCCTCCAATCACCAGACACATTAACAAACTATTAACATTTTGTAATACCTACACTCCCCTCCAACTTCATCATTAGCAGGACACACACACGAGCAGCATTTGAATATAAGCTCTTTATTTCACTACTTCAGAAGTTTATTTCTTTGCTGTCATTGCCCAGCCACTACTCAGGAACCAATGAACTGCCTGAAACTTAACAAGATGGTTATACAAGATGACACTTTGCAAATGAAGTACCAAAAGGTGAAAGTAATAGTTGAAAAAAAAATATTGTGCTACAAAGAACAAGCAACCTAAGTTAAAAATCATAAGTCTATCGTCTTTGATTTGCTCAGTGGAATAGCAGTTGTAGTAATGCGGCACATAACATGGTTAATTCCTTCGACACGTCACTGAGTGATACTGAAAAAAATTACACCACATTACTATACAAATTCAGCATACCCAAAGATTTTGTCACCTAATGTTGCATGTTTAATAAATAGTTATTTAAGAGTTGTCATCTACTATACATTTAACCACCCTCCCACCATTGCAATAAGACATACAGATATCTAGTTGTCTTATGTCATTTTGTCATGACTCAATAAGGAAACGCTGGTCAAGACAATGTGGCCTCATAAAATACATTCTATTGAACAGTGACATAAAACAAAAAGGACAATACTTACTGGACAGTAGAGTATTAGTGCTAGAAAAGTCGGTGACAGTTATTGAGCTGTTTAAACAAAAACAGAAAAAATATTTAAAAACTTTTAAACAACACACATTTTAAACAGCAAAACAGCATCACTGAGTTCCGCACTCAATATACCCTACCAAGACACATTACACTACATCAGCACCATATGTCTTCTCATGTCACAAAACTGCCCTTCCTTGCCAGTTCATGTTTAGAAACATACATCACATTTTCACCCATACTTGGAAAATGCATCCCCCCCTTATAACTGACCATTCTCAACTGTTAGTAAAAAAAAAAAGTTATAAAATTTAACACTAACACAACACACACCCTACATCATATTAACAAAGAATAGGAAACAAGCAGCCTTTTGCACAATGACAGACAACCAATATACCATGTAACCCACCTAAAAAACCACACATACAATCTCAAGTAATAATGAACATCCTACTCATCTAGTGACAACCATTGTTACACTTCTCTGATGTAAAACATCACAGAATCTGTGTTTCACACACACACACAACCTAACATACAGAGACCAATGTGCAAGGTGTAAACAGTTCTATTTTTTGACCATTTGTAGTGGCTCTAAAAAGAGCCATTTTTTTGGCAGTGTATATGTGATGTACTTGAGAGGCACCATCCTACAGGCACACAATCACAGAAATGTAAGGATGCCATGTTGAAGGTCCCCAACAAAAATGTTATTACCAGTGTTAGAGAGATGCACACCATGTTTTAGAAATAGCCAATATTTGTCATGAGTAATGTGGGATGATGAATGGTATGCATTCCCATAATACGGAGGAATCCAGATATTTGTATGTTCACCTTCCTGCGTGATCTTTCAAGTGCTTTCATCTTTCCAGACCATACGCTGTGTAATATCTGAATACAGGATTTTACATGATGGTAACATACTGATAAGATGCTGCAAGTCAGACTGTGCATCTTCTATTAAGTCAATTGCCCTTTTGTTACCCAAATCATTGCCTCCAAGATGGATAAGTAGTATGTCTGGTTCTGGGTGTGTCTCCAATAAACGGTACATGGTAGGCATGAGCTGCTCCCACCTCATGCCACCCTTCCAAAACCAAGACACTGAGCATCCAGGTAGGTGTAAGTCATTCCCAAAATGACTACCTCTACTGAACACTGCTGCCATTCTCACCAAACTTGATTCCACTATCCATACAGTCACTGTAGATTTTTCTGCCATGCTGAGTGACAAATTTTAATAACTCAGATGTAGAAATATCACAATTGTGTCTGTATGACTTCCAAGTACTACCAAGTCTAACCAGCACAATAACCACAATTCTATTGTATCATCCAGATAAATTCAGACAAAACAATCACAAATAATAACCTGCTCACAGATTGGCTAATTCAGCCTAGAAGATCTAGCTATGTATATAAACCATCTTTCTATTGGCATGTTTATTAAACATTCTTTTTTGTTTTTGGGGGAGAATACTGTCTTCTGATTGGCAAACTTCATGACTTGCCAACAACACACATTTTGATTGGCCTAACTTACTAGCCATAATGCTCTCTCAAACTAGATTCCCTCTCTTTTTCAACCAGCTGCTTGATTGGTGAGTGGAACCATTACTTAGTACTTGAGAGAGATTGTGTACAACAGTTACCAATATTACTATACAAATTAGACTGCAGCGGTCTCATAACTACAGTTGAATTTAACAGTAAACTATTACCAGTGAGAATTGCTGTTATTGTATTTGTAAAGTTAAATATATAAATTTGTGTCTCTGTATTAAAAATTGCAAATGGACTACCTAGTTAACCTAGATAACACACAATATCATTCTAGGTCAGGATTCCACAACAGGGAAAACACACACATATGTAGCCAAATATTCCCAGTGTTATCAGATCACCAACTAATTGTCACAAACTAAATTACCACTAAAAAACACTAAATCTACTTAACACACAAACTGGTAACTTGTCAGATGGTAGTAGAGTGCAATACAGAACTGTAATAGCACCTAGTAAACATGAACCACTATTTTCAGCCGCAAAAAAAATTCCTAGGACAGTAACAAACTGAACAAAACAACTAGACAGCAGGTTTATTCACTATATTTTAATATGGATATAACATAGTGCAAGCTTCCAATAAATCCCTATGCAGTTGTTTCCTTTGCACAATTGTAATGGTCAACAACCTATTTTCATGACTTTTCCAAAACCAATCTATTAGTTAAACACATATAGAGAAACTTAAATGTATTGCCAAACTGTGTCACATTTTTCCTGAACATGATGCAATCAGAATTTCACAATGGCTCTAAACCCCATAAATCTCCCTAAAAAAATCAACATTGCCTACCAAGATCACTAAAAAAAAAACATGTACAGCCCTTCCTAATTTGCCAATTACCCAGAAAGCCACTTCAAGTAACTTTTAAGATATCCTTTTGCCAAGTTTATGAAATTTAGCTCAAGCACTCACTTTTATACTGTTGCCTGCTTGCTGCTCGATCATTCAATATAAAATGGCCCCAGGAGTGTTAATTTTTGATTCTATTGGCTCAGAAAAGTCACATGACAAACGTAGCAATTTCTTTGATCGCGACTCACATTGTTTGTCAGGATCAACCGCGAGCATGCAAAATCTTTAATCATGAGAGTAACACGAGACTTTGTTGTAAACTGTTTCTCACAGTGAAAAACCAATAGTTTTCGAAGCTTTACAACAAAATAAACCCTGGTAGCATTTCTATAACTCATAAGTAAGGAATATAGTGTTTTTATTTACTTTTAAAACATTTGCAAATAATTACTGCATTTTTAACGATTTTTGACCGCAAGCATGCAAATTCCTGAATCGTGACTTGGCTCGACCTTAAGGATTGACTGCGAGTATACAAAATCTTTAATCAAGAGAATAACACAAGACTTCATTGTAAACTGTTTTTGACAGTGCAAAACTAATAGTTTTCGAAGCTGTATACAACAAAATAAACCCTCCTAGCATTTTTATAACCCATAAGTAAAGAATATAGTGTTTTTATTTATTTTTAATACATTTGCAAATAACTCCTGTGTTTTTTATGATCTTTGACCACGAGCATGCAAATTCTTTAATCGCGACTCGGTTTGACCACAAGGATTGACCATGAGCATACAAAAACTTTAATCGTGAGAATAATGTGAGACTTGATTGTCACAGTGTGTCTGATTGATAAAAACAGTAAATTAAATAATTTTGAGAACACAATGAATCACAAGGGCATCCATAGAATCCATAATTAGTCAAAATAGTAAAAAATATCTATGTTTCACACATTTGTAATAATTTCCTCATTTTTACAATCTTTGAACATGAGCGTGCAAATTCTTTGACCATGGCTCACTTTGACTGTGAGTTTGCAACGTGAGTTGACAAATTCTTAGGTTGCGATGAAAATGCAGAATTTCACCAAAAAAAGAGTAATACTTCTAAAAACTCAATTCTTAAGATAGTTTGTCACCACACTACATTCACATATGTGTATTTAAACCTTAGAAGTTGTGCCTGCCATGAAAAGTAAGCTAAACAAGCTTCTATGGTAATTTCATATGATTTACACGTTCTTTGTTCGCGAGACTGCAAATTCTTTGATCGCGAGCGTCTTTGACCGAAAGGATCATTCATGAGGTGACAAATTCTTTGTTCGTGACAAAAATATCAAATGTTTTATTTTTAACTCATGCAACTTTCCATTGCTTCACTTTCCCACTCAATTATCATCAGACTCATGTTATTATGTTATTACAACAATCAGAAACTAATATTATTTCAACAACACAAGATTATTAACACAATCACCACCTTCAGACAGACCTATTACAGTGTCATTGCCATGACTGAGTAATGCAACACTTCCTATCCCATCATCATAATATGTCAGCATAAGTGCATGGAACAATGTCACAACCAATATTTAACAATTTCACACATTTAAACTTGCTACTACCCAATCGCATCAACCAATAAAGTCACCACATATATTCTTTTTTCAACTATTGTCTGGGTGATAATTGGTTGCAATATTCAGACCACACTGCAAGGCACAGAATAATTAAATAATTTCTGACAAACTAATGCAAATCATAGGAGAATTTTTTTTGTTACAATACTATGGCTTGAGTTTCTTATGCACTATTTGTTTTTTGCTACCATGAGCCAAATGTTTCTAAGTACTGAATATATTTTTTTTCAATTTTCTTAGGAGACAACAACTATGAAGATATTGAAGAAATACTTGATCTATTTCATCATGGCCATTTGCCGTAAAATCAGAGCATAAACACAAAGTGCTAGCTGTACTGCTTGTTCATCATCATGCAATGCAAGAACCAAAGGTAAAACTTCTCGACAGAAGCATAAAGAATTGTCTTCTGTTCACATCAGGCACAGAATTAATCATACACATTTAAAAAAAACAGAAAGCCTCCTCTAAGAAAACCACAACAAGTAGTCTTCCTAGAGAAACAATACAAACACAATGTCCAGCACTGTCATCAACAAAGTGTAGACATGTGAGACAGAAAAAGAATGCTAGATGTATTAACTCTGCTAGTGCACAACACAGCAAGGCAATGTTTTTCAAAAAGCTGGTCCATAGAGCTAGGATTGAACGTGTGATCTCCAAATTAGTGAGACGCAAAGGGAACAGACTGCGTACTAAGATCTCATTGATGAAACTCCGATTAAGAGAAAGATGATTTGTCAATGTGGCTCTAGCAATACATTCCCAATTATGAGCTGACATGATGTCAGCCATTGGTAAATTGACTACAAAGATCGAGGAGATGAGAAACAGTATTTTATCTTTTGAACACTTAAGCAGAGAAAATATCTCTCTTGTGTTTCAAGGAGACTGGTTTCATTCACAGTACTCTGAAGCATTCTTCTGGGAAGAGACATACCATGCACACAACAGAAATATCAGTTTAACAATTGATGAACATGAAAAAGTGCAGACTGTCTTAACTCAATCCCATGAAACCCTTCACCTGGAGAATGACAATCGAGTTGAAGAGCTTGAAAGTGATCCAAAGTCATCAGCTAAAAAATGGGCATATGACAGCACATGCAATATTAGAGAGGACTCTATCATATCTATAAAACGTTTCTTCTCAACAATTCTAACTATGAAGAGATCTGCACAACACACTCTACTTCACACCATTGACAAGTATGAGATTCAGTCTCACAAAGGCCTGATGGGTCACTCCCTTGCATGCTTAGAGACCATGAACTGTGACAGCACATTTCATCATTTTTGTATGCTAGCAGTGCATAAGTGCAAATTTGTGCAGAGGTTGTATTGTGTGAGACCTGTCATTCAAGACTACATGCAATTTCAAGCATTGCTTGATGATGGAGATGTTGAAGGATTTATGGAGTTAATTAAACAGTTGCAACGAACCCACAGATTGAGGTCTACTACCACTGTTCATGAAGATACAAGAACTCCTCAGACATTACTGGTGAAAGAAGAACACCTTCTATGACATTTTGGGCATGAGATTGCTAAATTTGAAATAAGCAAAACAGAAAAATCTGATACAATCTGTGTATCATGTGAAGATTGTTCTACAAGCACTTATGTGTCACTGTGGACCTGCAACACATTCCATGTTGGAATGAAATGTGGGGTTGTCTCCATGCATACCTTCTCTTAAAATCTGACTTTGAAGAAGCCATAACTGTGTCACTGTGTTCCTACTGTCATAAAAAAATTAAGACTGACAGTTTACCTCCTCGTTCTGTACTCAATAAAATGGAAGTAGAACCAACACCTGATGAGATAACAGTGTTGAACTTGTTTGAAAGGATTCTCATTCAGATCATGAAGCCATTTCAAATGATCATCAGGTTGAATACAAAGACACAAGACCTACCGAACAAAGAACTTGTACACTCTCTCAAAGGTTCTGTTGTCTAATTGCCTTTACCTTTGCAAGAAAATGTCAACACTATTTCTCAGGACAATAGTGTAGTCATCTTGGTAAATGGTGTGCAAACAAAGGCCAAAACAATATGGCAGGACATTATCAATGCAGACAACGTAAAGCATGCTTTGAAATACTTAAAAGAGCACAATTCTTTTTATGCTGACATTGACATCGATGCGTTTGGTGGTCTTTCAACAGATATTGCCACAAACAACTCTGACAAGGCAATACTGCAGAAGGTTGACATTGTAACTGTACAAAACGTGTATGCGTAATTTACTATACACTCATTGCACGGCAAAGACCCAGTAATGGATAACATTGATTTATATCAAATGAAGCAAGTGGAGGGCAATCCTGTAAGTATATGTGAGGCTACTCTAGAAGCTCATTGTTTTCCTGATCTGTTTCCACTTGGTTCAGGTGGTCGATTAGATGAATGAGAACTTCGAGTACCAGGAGCTGAGTATAGGGCCTCATGAGTACTACATAAGGATGGCAAGTTTCGAAGAGATATTGCATACCTGTTCCACCTTCTTTGGGAAAGTGAACTTAGTGTCCTATCTGCTAGTATTGCTCATACATTGAGACTTGGAACAGAATTCAACAATATGACAGCTGCACAGTGACTACAGAAGTTGCAGACCAAAGATGAAACACTGCAAGTCAGTCTTTCTTCCATTTTGTCTAGCATGCCTGGTACTAAGGAATATTGGTACAGATGACACTCTGAAGTAATGTGCATGCTGAGAGAGTTTGGACCAGCAACATGGTTTGTGATGCTGAGTTGTGCTGAATATTGTTGGGATGATCTGCTCGATCTTCTCAGATGGGCAAACTCTGATGTTGAGAACATCCAAACAATGACTCTCAATGAACTTTGCTCACTTGATCCAGTAACTGTTTCACGTTACTTCCACCACTGGTTCCAGAGTATTTTGAAATTCATACTGTCTAAGACAAATCCTCATCTCGGTATTGTTGAGCATTACTTCTGGAAGGTTGAGTACCAAGCCCGTGAAGCCCCACACATACATACAGTATGTTGCTGTGGATAAAAGATGTCCTGTAAATTGGAGGCAATGAAACAGCTGACATTTTAATCTTCATGTTGTAATATGTTACATGTCAGATACCAAACAGGTATGACAGTGCAACACTTTGGGAATTGGTGCAGAAATTCCAATGACACCTCTGTGGCAAATACTGTCATAGGAAAGTTAAGAACAAAGGTCAGTGGTACACTTGCTGCTGTTTTGGCTTCCCAAGGTGAACTTGCCTAGCTGCTTTACTGAATGATGTATTTTCAGCCATGCAACACCACCTGAAAGCAAAGTCAACAAAGCGAGTGTATGAACTACCTCGCACAGAATCAGAATTCTATATCAATGACTATAGTCCTTCTCTTCTGTTGATGTGGCAAGCAAACATTGACGTTCAGTTTGTTGTAGACAACTCAATGGCTCTTGTAAGGTGTGTTACATTACACATTACTTAGCATGAGCAAACAAATCTGCAAGAAATGTGGGAAGAGCTGTCTAACTGTGATAGGTCAATGTCTTCCAGGCTTTGGTCACTAGGGCTTAAGACTCTGTCACACCGTGAGTGCGGAGCCTATGAAGCAAGTGACCGACTCACAGGTGTATGTCTATATGGTAAATCAGACTCCATTTGTTTCTTGAATGTGAATCACAAGCAGAACAGGTGCAGTGTTCTTAAGAGCCATGAAGAGATTGAGGACTTGGCTGCTAAGACCAACATCCACAAATATTCTTAAGAGCAACTTAATTGACAACTACTATCCACAGTGTCACAGTGCTATGGACAATCTCTGTCTCTTTGAAGTTGCTCAGTGGTATGACTACAAGTGGGGTGTTCCTTCTGTCCCAGAAAAAGGTATATAAAAAGTCACTGGGTTTGAAGGCTCACTTGTTAAAAAGCACAAACCATGGCTAATTGACCACTGCAAACTGACCATGAACACAACAGAAAGCAAAGAACATTATTACTTTGCTCTATTTCTGTTCAAACCTTGGAGATCAGAATCTGAATTAAAAGGATTGTCTGATACATATGGACAAGAGTTCATGGAAACATATCATACCTTCCAGAGTCATGTCTCTGAGAAGTACATTGAGAGACTTGAAATAGAAAAAAAACAGCTAAACACGAAGAAAGTCCTAGATGATGACACACCTGTAAAGTCACAGGAAATGGTTGATGTTGAAGGAGAAGGCACTCTTGGTGCTCCTCTTCCTGTTAATGACCCAGCTGTGCTAATGTCAGAGGTTGAGGGCACAATGCAACAAAGCATGTACTTGTCAGAGTCAGGTACCGACATTGTCGACAGGTTGAACTCACACCTTAGAGTTGTGTATCACTCTGTGATGCACGCTGTGAAACATGCTATCAAGCACAACAGAAAGCAGTGTGTTTGCGAGGAACAGACACCAATCAGGATGTTTGTTAGTGGAGCTACTGGAACTAGAAAAAGTTTCTTGATCCAAGCTATAAGCAAAAGAAGAGTGCATGACCTTACCAATATGGCAACATCTGTTATTGTTGCTGCTCCTACAGATTTGGCAGCTTATAACATTGGTGGTATCACACTTCATAGGTTATTCATGTTGCCAGTTGAGCATGGAAAGAGTGGTGATTACAGAAAATTGTCATATGACATTGCTTATGAACTGAGATCAATGTTTGATAAGA
Organism: Neoceratodus forsteri; assembly: GCA_016271365.2. Taxonomy (NCBI): domain Eukaryota; kingdom Metazoa; phylum Chordata; order Ceratodontiformes; family Ceratodontidae; genus Neoceratodus; species Neoceratodus forsteri. The sequence goes on along the minus strand of CM057452.1, from coordinate 437,242,474 downwards.
TGCATTTACTGATAATTGATGCGATCAGTATGGTCTCAAATGTTCTCCTCACATTTATCCACCTACATCTACAGGAGATACTAGGAATCAATGATGACATGCCATTTGGTGGAAAGAACATTCTTGTTCTTGGAGATCTCCTTCAGCTGGCCCCTGTAAATGGCAAGCATGTTTTCTGTAGTCTATCCATTGAAGAGGCAAAGAAAACAACTGGATGCATTGGTGGAGTCAATCTGTGGGAGTTCTCATATGTTGAACTCTCACAGAACATGAGACAGCAAGGTGACATGTCTTACAAAGTATTACTTGACGAGGCACATATTGGTGCACTGACACCCACCTACGTTGAGATGCTAAGACAGTGCATGATCACAAGAAATGATGCTCCTATTCAGGATGTATGTGATATCTTTGCACATGTCCAGAAATCTGGGGTACATGTCATATGTCTATTCCCAAGGCTTAAGCAGTGTGCAGAGTTCAATGACATCATGATGAAGAGAGAAAAGCAACCTATTGTCACTCTACTATGCATAGATACCATAGATGGCACCACCCTATCACGAACAATGGTATCAAAAATGATTGAGCATCTCAAAGACCTCACATGTGATGTGTCACGGACAGCTGGTTTGGAAGCTATGCTACCACTGTGTAGAAATGCATGTATCATGCTTTGCAGAAACATTGATGTCGACCGAGGTTTCATGAATGGAGCCATGGGATACATCCAAGAGTTTCTGCACAATATACAGGGTACAGCTGTGGAGTTTGTAGTTGTAAAGTTTGACAACTGTGAAATCCTTCACCCAGTAAACAGAGTAACAGTCAAGTTTGAACTTGTGAAAGGCATATATGTGACAAGGAAACAATTTCCATTGTGTGCTGCTTATGCAGTCTCCATACACAAGTCACAAGGCCTCAGCCTTGATAGTACCATTGTAGATATAGGCACTGGTATATTCAAGGATGGCATGTCTTATGTTGCCTTGTCATGTGTAAGACAATTGTCTGGAGTACACTTAGTGAATTTGGCAGAAAGCAAAATACGTGCTGACACAAAATGCATAGTTGAGTACAACAGATTACGTACATTGTACCAACCAAATGCTCCTTTGCTACCAGTTCCCAGATATGTATCTGTCACAGTGATCACAGTCGATGAAGGATACAAACTGAAAAGACAGCGTACTAAAACTCCACAGTCATCACCTCAGTACTCCATTAAAGAGCACTCTTTTAAGAAACTACTCGCATCTCCACCTGCAAAAACATGTATTGGAGTCAACACACTCCCAACATTTGACAACAGCACAGGAGTAAACTGCTATGCAAATGCAACTATGCAAGCACTTCTCCACATCCCTGAGTTTGCTAATGTGTCAAACTCCAGTCAGTCGACATCTCTGTCAGAAGCATTAAAGAGAGTCATAAGAGGTACTCAAGACCAGTTCCCCAGTTTACAAAGCTTGACTTCTCTACAACTAACTCTTGGTCAATATTCAGGACAATCTATGTTTGCTGACAATGCACAACAAGATGTCACAGAGTTCATGATGGGAATGATAAACAGTTTAGCAGATGATGGCATTGATCTGCGTCAACACTTTAAAGTTGACTATGTGTCCAAGTACACATGTTTGTCATGTGGCTACAAAGAATCACAAACAACTCAGGATATGCTGTGGCTCTCTGTCTTTGTCCCTGAACAGAGAACTGTGAAATTCCGCAAGTTATTTGCTAATGCAGAAACTGGTTGGCTCTGCCGAAGATGTGGTCGTTCTTGTGTATGCTCTCTGAGAGTTACATATTAAAGTTCATACATTATTATTGTACTGCAGTGCTTTAACTCTCAAGGCATGAAAGTCACAATGCCAATTTCACACTTCATTGCTGGGAGAACTATGTTCTCAGGGACTCAGTTTGACACCCATGCAATAATCTTCCATCACAGCCTATCCATTCACTCTGGACACTATGTCACTTGGAGAAGGTTCAGAAAGGGATGGTTGGAGTGCAATGATACAGTATGCACCCTAAGGGAAAGACTCCCAAGAAATCTGAAGGATGCATATGTCATAATTCTCTGCTGCACCAATGCTGTACAACGTATGGAAGAGTGATGCTATCTAATCACAGCATATCAGTAAACCAGTGTCTCTGCAAAAATAACTTTGCATCTGTATGTTCCACCCAAATGTTTTTCTCAACCACCAATGTACATATACATTTCCCTTACAACCTTCATCAAACACTACTAGTGTGTGATGCCACCCATGGTGACCAATATGTTCTACTTGTTGCACAATATCACCACAGCCCATGTTGATTTATCAGATTTCTCTGCCCTTGTAGAAAGACACCACAACAGTACAGCAATGCAGCCACCTGTGGTACACAATTGTTTGTGTATCATACTGCTATCCTCATAAATCGGAAGCAAGACAAGACTGTTTTCATCATTAATCACAATCCAATTTGAAAAACATTCTATTGTGATATTCAGCATTTGCAACTTAGATGTACTCACAACAAAAAATTGCATTATTACTGTTCAAGTAGACTTGAGAGTCTTGAACTGTAATCAATATCCATTCAGTTAGTCATATCTTTTTGCAGATGCCTTACTTAACTTTATATATCTCAACACATATTACTGTGTACTCACTTGTGTCACAGTACTATCTTACATGGCAATGACAAATTCAGTTACCTATTGAAACACTTATTAGAGATGCAACTACTGTTCTCAACATATTGTGTTGAGAATTCTACTTGTTTCAAACAACACATATCAGGTAAAGTTCTGACTGCTTTTCCTGTTGTTGTCTACATTGTTGACCTTTACTATGATGCCTACTAAATTGACTTCCGCCAAATCCAAGCAGACTCGAGAACGCTCTGGATATTACTCAACATCAGTTAGTAAGTTATGTCTTGGCAAATGTAGCTAACACACCCACATTGAGAGTATGACAACCTACACCATGGTGTCATCTCTACTACTATACTGAAATTGTTGAAAACAATGTGATAGAATTTTCTATCACTTTGTTGAACTCTGAACACTGAATACAACAAACCATCACACAAACATTTGACTCAGACTTGTACATATGTATATAATGCTGAGCTTCAAATTACATGTATATAACGTATAGAGACATTCACATGTATATGTTTGTTTTAAGATAACAAAATACATAAATCATATGAAGACATTAATTATCTGGGCTACACTGTGTGCCAGTGGCCTATGACTTACAACACTGGATATGACAAACTATTGACAATAAATGCGACTCAGACTTGTAAATATGTATATAATACAGAGCTTCAAAATTAATGTACATAAGTTTAATAAACTTACTGTAGAAATGTGCATCTTTGTTTTAAAAAACAGTACACAACAATAACTTTATTTTGCTTACTGCTGTTCCAAACAAACTATATCTGTGCATTTAATGGCATTGCATTGCATTAAGTGCTACTGTTGATATAAGTAATACCTGATGAAGAGATGTATACATGTGGTTATCTGGCCTATTCCCACTGTATAATTCATTTCTATACATCTGTGCAGATGTATATAAATCATAACTGATCAAAAAATACTTACAATGATTGTATACTTCTGCTGTACTATGCAAACAATTGGTGTTCTCTTGCTGTAACAGGATCGTTCATATTTTTGGAGGTTGGATGAGGAATTTTTTCCCAGTTCCACAAATAAATAATACTTCTAAAAACTCATGAATTATCAGCTTTACCAACAATTTTGACATGAGTTTCCTCACCACACTATAAAATACTAAAAAATATTACATATGTCTGTCATACTTTCTTCTTTTTTCACTCCTTGACATTGTTAGATCTAACTTACAATAAATAACTGCTACTTTAACATAAGTAGCACCAACAAATATGTACATATCACTATTTAGCTACAATAGTTCTCAAATAAGAAATGAAAAAATGTGTTTTTAGGTCACGATGCAAGATCACGATCAAAGATTCTCGCGATCAAAGAATTTGTCGGCTTGATATCAAAGATCGTTAGCGAGCCGCAAACGAAAATTTTAAAAAGGTAATAACTGTATTTTTTGACTGATTTTGATGGAAACAAAGCCATGGCTTGATAGATTGGGGTCCCCTGATTAACACCCATCAAAGTTTTACTTCAGAAGTGACCCCTGAGCCGAGATATTTGTGTTTGTGCAATCAGAAAACTGAAAACAAGATGGCGGACCTCGTGGTCAAAGAATTTTTGAAATTCCTCGGGATCAAAGATTCTTGAACTGCGAGGCTGCAAATTTTTTGACCACCAGGTTGGACAAGATGGCCAGAACCCTGATTCTTTGATCACAAGATATACATATCAATTTTCCCTTTGACTTATAATAAGAACTTAAAAGTGCCATAGCTTTTGAATGCCTTAATATTTTTTCACCAAACAAAAAGTGGCATGTTCGGACACAAAAGCTCTTTCAAAAGAGTCATCTCACAGAGTGGCACACCACACAATGGTCATGCAGGACCACATTAAGAATGCCAAAAGGTGCCACCAAAAATGGAAAATGTTGCATTTTTCAGCGCTTTTGTACATGAAGACCAGCACTTTGACAGAAACACAATTTGGCAAATCAAGAGATCTAGTGTGCCCCAACACGTGTACCAAATTTCAGGCAAATCCACTGAACGGGTTCAAAGTTATTAACGTCCAAACTTTTGACTTTAGTATGTAACTGGCTGCTCAACCCTAACTATAGTGGTGCGATTGTGCCACTATAATATATATATATATATATATATATATATATATATATATATATATATAATAATGGTAGCACAGTAGTGCTACCATAGTTAGGGCTGAGGAGCCATTTTAAGGTTAAAGGGTCAAACTTTGCACCTTAATAACTTTGCCACTGTTCAATGGATTTGCCTGAAATTTGGTATTCATAATTGGGCAGGGTAGATCTTGGGATCTGCCAAGTTTCATACTGGTTGGATATACAGCTGCAGAGTTATTAAGCACCAACAAAATGTGAGTTTACGCGTTTTTGTGAATTCTTTGCTCTCACCTACAGGTCGCACAGTTTGCGTGACCGGTCCAAAAACTTCAGAGAAATATTAAACGGTTCAAAAGTTATTCAAAAAATAAGTTCCTATTATAAGTCAATGGGAAAAGTTAACAAAAAGTTCGAAAGTGTTGCAAATGCAGTTTTTACTTTCACAAATGGCCCTTTTACTGTTGCAAATCCACCATTTTGTTTTCAGCTGGTCATCAGAAAAATGCTTGTCATTTACATTTGGGACCCTCTAGCAACCGGATTCTTTTTGTATTCACCTAGTCGGACCCTGAGGATGCTAGGCATGTCTTTATTTTGGGGTAAAACACCCCAGAAATATGTTTTTCAAATTTCTGGAAAAAGTTCTTTCACAAAGTACTTTCGCATTTGCAACACTTTTGCATGAATTTGCGAAAGCTTTCGCAAAGTTCGACAGTACTTTTCCAGGCTGTGGCAAAATGACAGCAATTCTTTGCCACCCTGCTGCAAAAGAACAATTTAGTCTTTTGGGCTGAAATGTGGAGGGAACACAGCCCACATCTCACAGATGTGCCTTTCAGTGTTTTGGTGAAAAAATATTACAGGGCGGCAAAGTTACGGCACTCCCAAGTTGATGCTTTTTCCCATAGGATAACATTACGGCATCCGCCGCATTACAGGAATCCTTTGCCGCCCTGCTGCAAAATAACGGTTTGGTCTTTTGGGCTGAAATTTGGAGGGAAAAAAGCCAACATCCCACAGATGTGCCCTTTTGTGGCTTGGTGAAAAAATGTTACAGGGAGGTAAAGTTATGGCACTCCGAACTTCTCTTTTTTTCCCATAGGATAACATTACAGCGTTCGCCGCGTCTTTCAGGGCCCGTATCTCGGAAACGGTGTGAGATACAGACTTTTTGTTGGAAATAAAACTAGCCAGGAAAATCATAAATCATATGACTTTAAAAAAAATTGTTCTACATCGTATGGTTCCTGAGATATTAGCAATTTAGTATTCCATCTCCTCATTTTCTGCTCCGAGGCCTATTATTATGCATACCTTCTTTGTACTCACTGTCTTTCTCTATGCAGCTTTTGGGGAAAACCAAAAGCCTGTGCACTTACATTACTGTTACCCTTACCACTTCTGCTTGTGGTTCCGTACCCGTTTCACTTACTGTTCCCGTCTACGCCACCATGTGCGTTACCCTTTGCGTTTTCATTTATGCTTGTGTTTGTGTTATTTTAACCGTTTGTGTCTACAGTACTGTTTTTCTTTGTGTTGCGTTTTGCGTCACCATGCGCATTATCATTTGCGTTTGAGGGCACCGTGTTACTATGTGACAAGACATCACATGGCGGGAGCGCGGGGCCCGCTGCCGCATTACATTCACTATTTCTCAGACTAATTGTCAAAAAGAAGGGAAATTAGAGGCAAAAAACTCAGTTTAATGCATTAGTTAGGGTTGTTCCACAGCGATAAAAGTGAGGAAATTCAGTGTTAGGGTTGATAGCCCCCCTAGGGCCCCCCCGCACACACCCCAACTGACATCGGGGTGCGCATTGGGGTTGTCGGTCCTAACTCTCACCCCATTCTCCTATACCTCTGCTTCTTCACACATCTAATGGGATGAGATTTAGGGCTGATGACCCCAGTGCACACCCCGATGCGGTTGGGGGTGTGTGCGGGGGGGTTCCTATGGGCTTTCAACCCTAACACCGAATTTCCTCACTTTTGTCGCTGTGGAACAACCCTAACTAATGCATTAAACTGAGTTTTTTGCCTCTAATATATATATATATATATATATATATATATATATATAGTGGTAGCACAGTAGTGCTACCATAGTTAGGGTTAAGTACCCCATTTAAGGTTAAATGGTGAAATTTTGCACCTTAATAACTTTGCCACCATTCAACGGATTTACCTGAAATATGGCAGGCACAGGGCATAACCATAGATCTCAGGATCTGCCAACTTTCATACTGGTCAGATATACAGCTGCAGAGTTATTAAACAACACTCTGGGGCACATTTACTTTTTTTGCGCATTCTTTGTTCGCACCTACAGGTTGCATGGTTTGCGCGACCAGTCCAACAACTTAAGGGAGCGTGCAGCCGTGGTTCTCGATGTGCCTTTTGAAGTTTTCATGAAAAAATATTGAACGGTTAAAAAGGTATTCAAAAAAAGTTTCTCATTATAGTCAATGGGAAAAGCTAACAAAAAGCTTGACAGTGTCGCAAATGCAGTTTTTAGTGTCGCAAATGACCCCTGTAGTGTCATGAGTCAGTCATTTTTTTTTTCATTTACTGATCACAGAAATGCTTGGCATTTCAAATTGGGACCATCTAGGGACATAATTATTTTTGTGTTTACCTAGTTGAGCCCGGAGGATGCTAGGCATGTCTTTATTTTGGGGTTAAACACCCCAGAAATATGTTTTAGAAATGTCGTAAAGTAGTGGTGCATTTGTTTTACAAAAGTGTCACAATGGAGGCAGTATAGCGCAGTGGTCTAAGGCTCTGAGCTGCAAATTTGGTGACATCCAGCAGACCAGACCTGGGTTTGAATCCCACAGCTTCCACTTACATACTGTGTGACCCTGAACAAGTCACTTAACCTCCTTGTGCTCCCAGGTCACTCCTGTAAAAAAGCTTTCAGCTTAGTGTGCTATACCTGGTTAAACAACTAAATAAAAAAAAAAATCACGACACTACTTTGCAATACTATGGCCAAAATGACAGGAACTGTTTGCCACCCTGCTGCAAAACAACGGTTTGGTCTTAAAGATGAAATTTGAAGGGAAGACAGCCAACATCTCATAGATGTGCCTTTTGGTAGTTTGGTGAAAAAATATTGTGGGGATGAAAAGTTACGATACTCTGAAGTTGACACGTTTCCCCATAGACTAACATTGTGGCATCTGCAGCACCTTTTGGGGCCCGTATCTCAGAAACAGTGCAAGATACAGACTTTTTGTTGGAAAAATTCTGGCCAGGAAAGTCATGAATCATAGGAAATTTTATTTTTTTCTCCACGTCGTAAGGTTCCTGAGATAGAAGCAATTTAGTATTCCAGGAACTCATTTTCTGGTCCAAGGCCCATTATTATGCATACATTCTTTGTAGTCACTGTGTTTCTCTGTGCAGCTGTTGGCAAATACCAGGGTGTGTGCTCCAGTTACTGCCATACATAGCGTTTCAAGTTACGTTTTGATGCCATTCTACCCGTTCCGTGCAACCATGTGTGTTAACCTTTGCATTTCCATTTGTGCTTGAGTTTGCTTATTGTTACCATTTGTGTTCCAATACTGTTTGTGTTTGTGTTTTGTTTTGCATCACCGTGCACATTGCCATTTCTGTTTGTGGACGCGCTTCCATTTCTGTTTACGTTTGCATTTGTCTTTCGTTTTGCATCATCGTTGTTGTTACCATTGCCATTTGCATTTCCAGTTGTGTTCCCCTGCCCGTGAGTGTTATGGTTTGCATTTCCATACGCGCTTGCATTTGTATTTCTGTTTACTTTGGCTTTTTGTTTGCTGTTACCATTACCATTTGCGTTTGCAATTGCAGTACTGTGACCGTGCGCATTACGGTTTGTGTTTCTGTATGTGCTTGCATTCGCATTTCCATTTCTGTTTCCTTTGATGTTATTTTTGCTGTTACCATTACCATTTGTGTTTTTAATTGTGGTACCGTGACTGTGCGCGTTACGGTTTGAGTTTCCGTACGTGCATACATTTGCGTTTCTGTTTTCATTTCTGTTTGCTTTGGCATTATTTTTGCTGTTACCATTTCTATTTGCATTTGCAATTGCGGTACCATCACCGTGCATGTTATGCTTTTTTGCGTTTCCATACATGCTTGTGTATCCATTTCCTTTGGCATTATTGTTGATGTTACCGTTACCATTTGCATTTACAATTGCACTACTGTGACCGTGTGCATTACCACTTGCATTTCTGTAAGCACATGCATCTCCGTTTGCATCACTGTTTGCTTTGGTGTCAGTTTGCACTTGCATTTCTATTAACATTTGCTTTACCATTTACGATTGTGTCACCATGTGCGTAACCATTAGCGCTTGGGTTTGTGTTGTAGTTACTGTTACTATGTCACAAAAAAATCACATGGTGGGAGCTTGGGGACCAAAGGGCCCATGCTCCCACCAACACATTCCATTCACTATTTATAGTCCTCATTCTCAAAAAGAAGTGAAATTCATGGCAAAAAAACTGTGTTTAATGCATCAAGTTAGGGTTGTTCCACAGCAACAAAAGCAAGGAAATTTGGTGTTAGGTTGAAAGACCCCTTGCTCCCCCCCCCACCCTCCCAACTGGCATTAGGGGTGTGTTGAGGTCGTTGATCACTCTCACCACATTCTGCTATACCTCAGCTTGTTTACACATGTGATGGAGTGAGAGTTAGGGCCAACGACCCCAATGCACACCCCGATGCCTATATATTTATGTATGTATATGTGTGTGTGTGTATATATATATGTTTATAAAATGGGCAAAGGATTTCAAGCAATCTGATTGGTTGTTAACCATGCATTAGATGTGTCTAATGCTCAGCTAAAACTAGAACCCCCATTTAGAATACACAGACCCATTTTATAAGCACAATAAGCCACTCCAGTGATGTGCATTAGACAGTTCGAATGCACTGCTAGGGGACTGAACTCACTCGGCCTATGGCCTCGTGCCTCACTATGTCCCCCTAGCCATGCATTAGAGCTGTCTAATGCACACCCTGTTGTGTCTTATTGCTTACATATATATACACATACATATATATATATATATATATATATACGTACATACATACATATATATATATATATATATATATATATCGTGTCAGTGGCTCAGCAGGTTGCACACTCACCTCTGAGGCTGGAAGATTAGAAGGCTGTGGATTCTAACCCCACACCAGGCACTTGGATTAAATTCCAATACTGACACTATAGTGTAGCATGAGAGGAATGCTGCACTCCTGAGGTGCCATCTTTTGGATGAGATGTTAAACTGAGGTCCCATCTGCCTGTTCTGGTGGTTGTTCAGGTGGACATCAAAGATCCCATGGCACTTCTTGAAAGGAGTAGGGGAATTTTTATTGAAAAAAGGGCTACAATACAAATACAATCAAAAAAAGATTCAGATTACATATTCAAAACATAAACAATTAAATCACACAAAGAAAAAAGACAAAGCAAATATATCATACAAACAGTGAAGCTACTCAAAAGAAATTATACCCATTCACCGTGGATCCCATGTGTTACTACTGACTCACAGCAATTCATATTTTTTGATAGGAAACATTTGATACTCTTTCAGTCTCAATTTTTGTACAGAAATTCTAATATTTTGTACCACTTCACAGTGCGAAACTAATCTTTGTTGAGTCACCCACACACATACGTGGATTGCCATAAAAAATATTTAATTATGGCATAGACTATGTATAATGTCTCAAAATTATATTTCCCCCACCTAGCCGATGTTGCACCATACATAAATTTTAAATAGGAGAATTTGAAAAAGAGGGGTTCATTCCATTCCACAGCTAGATAGCTCCAAAATGCTACTGCATACTCACTTTATGTAAATAAATGCTCCTGTGTTTCCAATTCTTGAACACACAAGTTACGTAAACAAAATCTTTCTGAAACTGACTTATATTTGTTATTGTTTTTGACACTGATCCTTCCATAATTACTCAGCTAAATCAAATCTCATGTAAAATCTGACAATCTTTTGTTATCCAAGAAAAGCAAAACAGTTTTAAAACTATTCAGTGGACAATTTGAAAAAATCACTTCTATCCGTTCTGCTAAAATGATAGCTTTGCACAATTTTCTATCCCTAGTCAATTCAATTCAATAGTTTTTCTATTAATCAGTTAAAAAACATTACAATATAACTATGTCCATATACATATAAATAACATATCAACAGCTACAAAGACTGCAAGGGCACCTGGACACTTATACTTTTTACATTCAAAGAGGATCACTGTATCCAAAAACAATCCTATAGAGTTTGCATAAATGTATATAATTGCTTTCATTGATAACTAAATTCCAAGCTATTGCTTGATTTTAAATATTAACATCATGAAATTATCTATCAATGCATGTCCAAATATTAGAGAATATTCCTGTGAAAATGACTTTTCATTATTAAAGCTGGACTTCATAAATTTTCATTGATAAACTGTCTTCAAAAAGGATGCAACTTTTTCCATGACATGCAGTTTGTTTGTATTTAATAAATATGTTATCATAGCTTCTGGGGGGAGGTCTAGACCAGCCATGACATCACCCAGCCATTTTTTTATTGTAATGTATATAACGGACATATCAAGATGATGTGTTTAACATCATTTTCCAGAAGTCTGCCACATTTGCAATAGGGTGAATTTACATTTTGTCTCTTTTACCTATAGAAAATGTAATTATCTTTATAGATTTTGAATCTGAACTTAGTTATTACCCTCCTTTTTGTAGGGTCTGAGACTTTGAGCAAATATGGTTCCAGCCCATGTTCCGATTTTATATGTTCATACCACCTGAATAAGTTCAGATTTTTTAACTTCTCCTTCATATTTATTCTTTCAGTGTCTTGGAGCCTATTTTTGATAAGGTTTATGATTTCTTCCTATTGGTGTAAAAAAAGTCCCAGAGGATGTGACACATACCACTAGGAAAAAGAGACCTCTTAATTATCTTGATTGATGTTGATTCGAAATCTGAGGAGGAATACCAGATTTCTTCCTCTAAACACTGTCTTGGTAGTCTCATTTCTTCCAAAAACAGTGTTTTAATAGTAGCAATTATTTGTATCTCTGTCACCAGTGCATTAATAGGATATGGTCCTGTTTCAAGATTAAGAATTACCACCGGAACTGACTGCAGGACCATTAAAATATATCTGTTTATTTTATTCAATATTATCTGTAGCTTATTTAACTTTAAGAATACCCATATTTCTGATGCATATAGTATACTTGATTTTATCTTGGCCTCCAATACCCTCAAAACTCCTTTTACGGAAGTCTGGCCTGTTTTGGCATTAAAAACATTAAATGCATTAAATGCCATTTTGATTGTGTTACATATCAAAACTACATGATCCGTCCATTTGAGGTTTTCTGAAAATCTAACTTCTAAGTAATCATAATGTGTGACCTGTTCTACTTTCTCATCATTAATCCATAATACATGTTTCTTCCTGCTATGGTTTCCAAAACCTAATACTTTGGTTTTAGTCATGTTAATTTTCAGCTTATGTTCATTACATAAGTTGTTTAGATGTTCAAGTTTTCTTTGTAATCCCAAGATCAAAGTTGATAGCAATGCTTAGTCATCAGCATACGCCAGACAGTCAATCCTAGTATTCCCAACCTTGGGCACATAAACATTAGAATTTTCAAGTTTTATGAGTATCTCATTAATGTAAATGTTAAATAAAGTTGGTGCCAGGAGGCAACCTTGGCATACCCCTAAATTAGTATAAAATGGTGGTGTTGTGTGTCCCAGATGATTGTGTTGTACTTTGGCCCAAGTGTAGTTATGGAGCCTAATTAAGATGTTTAACAACTTTGGGCATATACCTAAATTATATAGCTCTTCCCAAAGAATAGATTGGCTATGCTGTCAAATGTAGAAGAAAAATCTATAAAACAGCAGAATAACTTTCCCTTTTTAATTTGGACATATTTCCATGCTATGTGTTTTAATACATAACAATGTTGAGTGGTGGATCTTGGTTTCCTGAAGCCATTCTGAGTTTCATGTACAATGGATTTATTTTCCACCCAATCGCTTAACCTTTCGAGTATCATTCTTGTAAAACATTTTTATGAAATATCAATGAGGCTGATTGGTCTATACATCCTTGTATTGTTTGGATTATCTTTCTTATAAATGGGATAAATGATACTTCCCTGCCAACTATCAGGTAAATCATGTCCTTGTGCAATGATGTTAAATATCTGATATAATACAGGGACCCACCAGTCTATATAATGTTCATATAGATCACCTATGATTTTATCCGGTCCTGGGGCTTTATTAGCTTTTGATCCTAAAATAACATACTTTATCTCTTCTGGAAAAATGTATAGGGAGGTTGGATAGTTAGAATGTCCATATTTACAGAGGATCCCTTGCCTTAAGTAATCTTCTTCCACGGAAAAATAAAGTTCTGAAAATGGACTTTCCAGGTATCAGGAAGAATATGGGGACTATAGCACAGTGGTTTAAGGCTCTGAGCTGCAAATCTGGTGACATCCAGCAGACCAGACCTGGGTTTGAATCCCACAGCTTTCACTTACATACTGTGTGACCCTGAGCAAGTCACTTAACTTTCCTGTGCTCCCATGTCACACCTGTAAAAAGCTTTCAGCTTAGTGTGCTACTCCTGGTTAAACAACTAAAAAAAAGAATTTGTGCTTCAATCTTATTAGAATACTTATCATAGCCCTGGCTCACCAGTCTCCAAAACATCTTATTGTCTTTGCTTATTACTGCATTTTTTTTTGGTTTTCCCAGAGTATTTTTGGTGTGGGATTGTCTTTCTTGATCCAGAATTGTTTTATACTTCTTTCTTTCCATGTTGATATTAGGAAGTGCTTGCTTATTGTCCATTGGTTGTTTGATCTTACATTTTTTATGCTTCCTTAAAACTTTAGTTAGTTCTTTTTTTGCTTTCCTGCATCTAGAGTTAAACTAATGTTCACCCATAGTTGTTTTGGTTATTTACCTATATGTTACACAATGTGATGTAATCAAAGTGTTGATATTTTGCCATTTATTGAGAGAAATATTATAATCAGTTTCTTTAGTAATAGAAAGCCGCAGTTTTGCCACAAATGGTCTATTTAGAAAATCATCAACAAAAAAAACTAGTCATATTTAAGATCCACTGCATCCTTTTTTTGATTTGTTGTTTCAATCCCTTCCCTGATGTACAAGTCAGATTTTTCTTTGAATATTTGATCCATTTGTATTTTTAAACTCACTTGATTATGGGCAGATTCTAGTCTATCTAGAATTTCAAGATCCTGTATTATTTTAATAGCTTCAAGATTACCCCATGTTAAGTCTATTATAGATGACACTTGTGGCCCATTTTATGTTATTTCCCCTAGGTTATCTCCTGGCAGTCTTCCATTTAATAACAGAAAGTTTTTTGTTTGTTAAAGAAAGATCTAATAACTTTCCTCTGTTATTTGACCTCAGATCCTTGGTGTTTCTGATATTTCTGATCCCGGGGTTAAGTTCTAGCAAGATAGGTATGAAATCTATAATATTAGAGTTAGATGATATCCTTGCATTAAAGTCTCCTAATAAAATTATTGGCAAATCAGGCTCCATGTTCATAATCTGATTTATTGTGGAGTTGAGTTTAAGTATAAATTTATCTGTATGCTTAATACAGGGCTGTAAATAGACATTAACTATAACTAGTTTGTTATGACTATTCATCTCTTCTATTGAAAATGCCAAAATATCATCAGATGTATGATATTCTTTATTTATTTTAAAGTTTAAGTCAGTTTTTAAATAGGTAGATATGCCTTCCATCTTCCTTCCATATTTCTTTATTCTTACAGCTGATTTTAACAGATTAAGATAACCGGGCAGTCTTGGTGTTTCCTCAGTTGTGCAGCATGTTTCTTGTAAGCACATTATGTCCAAAGTTTCCACAAACTTGATTACTTCTGGATCAGCAATTTTTAAATGAATCTCCTCTATATTCCAGGACAGTATCTTTAATATTTTGGCTTCCATGAGAGCTTCTTTTCTGATGTTAATATTTGTTAGTCACTGGTTGTTTTCATTTTTTAGTGACTCAAATATGTTAGTGAGTATAAGGTTCAATGTACTGCCTAGATTTATTTCTTTTTCATTGTCAGATTTACTAAAGGTAACTTTATAAGGGGCATTTTTTTGTACTAGATCATCCCAATCTTCCATGGCCATAACATGCAGCCCTACCACATCCAATACTGATGCTTGGTTTAATATATTTTGCACAATGGTGGGGTTTTTAAAAGTAATATCTATCAGTGAGGTGTTGTTATTGCGTTTGTATATCTTGATAAATTCTATAGTTTTCTGTGAAATGTTTGTATCAGTGATTTTGGTGAGAAAAGCTGTAATTTCCTGCTTAATATATCTTAAAGTATCTTGTTCTTTAGTTTCCCATCCAAATATGGTTATAGTTTTGTTAAACCATATATCTTGTTGTCTATTTTTCTGTTGTATAAGCCTCTGTCTTTTGGTACTGGTTTCCTATCGGTTGTTATTTTGGGAGACTCTTTCCTCAGTGTCTTTCTCTATCTCTATTATTTATGTGTTATGTTGTGTCGGTACAATTTGTGCTGGCATCAGAATAATATCCATTTGTTTTAAGATCTTTTGCTGGCCACAAACTGTATCTACCACTGATTCTAGTTTGGTGTACAGTAGAACACAATCCTTATGTGCTTTGTTTGGCGGTCTTATAAAATACATTTTCTCTCCTACATTTTTCACATGTAGAATATGTAACACTAATTCTTTTAGATTTTCTCTTGTTTCTTCCTGCAACTTATGTATCCCATAGATTTCTATGAGGCATTCCATTTCTATGCTTTCCAGATCAAAAAACTTGTTTGTAGTGGTAAACTTATTTTTATTTTCCAAGTTTCCCTTCTCAAGTTTCTCATCCTGTGGCTTAATGCTAGGTGATGTATGGCTGGTCCCGGCCTCCCTAACATCTCTTGCTAACTTGGTTTCCACATTTTCATCCAATATTTTGTTCTCCCTGATCTTATTTCTATCTTCCGTTCTCCTCTTTTCCTTAGATAGTGTGTATGTCCTTTTACTTTCATTATCTGCCAATACTTTTTTTCCCTTCCCTCTTTAAATTCTCCTTTCCCTGAATATTCTTTAGCAGGGTCTCTGATGAGATATCCTCCTTTTTGTTTCCCCTTATCATTCCTATCTTTACCTTTCTTTTGTGTTTTGACTTTCTGATGGCTCCTATTGACTCCTGTGGTTTTGAAGTTATGCGTTTTCTTATCTTTACCCCCTTTAGTATGCTGTTAATTATATACACAAGGTAGGTTTTTGTCAAAGGGTTGGGGTAAATTCACCTGAACAGCTTTGTTCTCTCCCTGGTCCCTGTCCTTTATCTCCTTATTGTCCTCATTAATGTAACATGATTGATGTACCAATTCATAATCCTTTTGATTGAGATTATCCAATATTGCCCTATTTTGAATAAGCAATTTCTAATATTGTCCATCTCATCCTTAATTGCAATAAGGTTTTCCAAGATTACTGTATTAGCAAAGTAAGAATTTTTGATAATTTCTAAGAGTTGTTTGGACAGGGAGCTGAAAGAGACAAAGTCACCTTCCCCTGTAAAATGTTCTTTGTCAAAGTTTAAATCTGTGACATTCCTGAAATTTATGCTCTCTCTACAACTACTGTGTTCCCCTTGTGTTTTCTCTAGGTTTTTTAGGCCTTCTATAACCTTGCTTACATTTTTTGTAATTAGTTTCATTTCCTCCCCCTTCATAACTGTGTTCAAATTTTATTCTCTGTCTTTCTGAGTTATTATATTTGGTGATTTCAAAATATGTCTCTTGGTGTGAGAGTCATCAGCTGAGCATGCATCTAATAGTGAGCCTTCCAAAAAGAGATAACAGTTATCTCTGCTATCACTGCTATATGCTTCATATGATTCTAAGCTAGCTTTTTTTTTTGTGGTCTCTCACAAAAAGAGTGGTCTGAAGGAAGGTAGGGCTCAAAGGATTGATAGAAAGCCCATCCATAGGAATCTAGAGAAATTCCTTCTGTAGAGAATACTGGGTTAGAGTTACTGGTTATATTTTGACCATGGGTGGAATATTCAAAGGGGTTGCACATGGCGCAACAGTGTTGAGCCATGTGCAACCCACTGATGTGCCCCGGCACGATATTCAAAAGGGGATGTTGTGCCATGCAGATCCCGATGCACCAGGGTGCACCAGTAATGTATGCAGTGCAAGTGAGGGGGGCATGCCCATGCATATGCCACACATCCTGATATTCAGCCTGGGATGTGCTGTGCATATGCTGGTGCAACCCCTACTTGCACTGCACACTGGTGCTCAAAGTTGACCCACAAAGAAATAAGAGCAAGGGCTGGCCACCCACAGGTGAGCTGCCATATTGCAGGGTACAACACAGCAACCACCAGCTGTGGGTGGCCACCTGAGCTCCGGAGCCAGGGTCTGTCAGCGTTGCACCCCCCATGCTCAATCATGAGCATTGTAATAGTACTGATATCCCTGGTGGTCCAGTGGATCTGCTTCCAGCCCATCAAGATTCATAAGTATACTAAAAATATTTTATATTATCCCTGGTGGTCCAGTGGTACCCCTCCCCACCCACCCACTGAGCCCACCACCCACTCCCCAGTCAGTGGTGAGTGGAGCCCCCAATTCGTTAAAGCTGCTGTCAGCCCACTGACTGACCGCATACAGTTCGGGTTGCATGCCCATTGGTCCACAGCGGGGCCAATGGGGTGCAGACCATACCATAGACATACAACACAGTCCAGTTATGTGAATGGATCCATTCACATAGCAGGACTGTGTAGTACAGCATGGTCTGCATGCCAATTGGCCCATGGTGTGACCAATGGGCATACAGCCGCATTGTATGCAGTCAGTTGGCAGGTGGCCGGGTGGCTTGCGGTGGGGAACTGCCGCACGCCACTGACTGGGGAAGTGGTGGTGGGCCCAGTGGGCGGGTGGGATGGGGGTACTGCGGACCACCAGGATATTTTAAAATGTTTTTAGCATACTTATGCTCACGATCGGGCTAGAAGCAATCCACTGGACCACCAGGCATATGGGACTTGATTTATTTTATACTTATGCCTGTGATCGGGCATTGGGGCACTTTGCCGTGTTGTGCAGGGGGCATCGGTCCCTGATGGCTGTAGCCTGGCAGGGTGCCAGGTGCAAGTCTCCAGGGATTGGCATGCCTGCATGCAAATGGGGCCATAATGACATGCTAATGGCCCCAGTTGCACCTTGCATGCATTATGGCCCCATTTGCATATCCACCACTGAATATCATGGTTCCTGTGCCTAGCACAACCACACTTGTGCTGGTGCATCCCCCTGCTCCTCTCTTGCCACTTGTTCTGGTGCAGTGCCACTGCACCATGTGCAATGCAGGAGGCCATGTTGCCATATTCAATGGTGCTGAGCCATGGCACAGCACCATTGAATATTGCCCAGCACACTCCCTGGCACATCCCAGTTGTGCTGCGCCCGGCTTGCACCCCTGCTTGGTTCATTTCTGAATATCTCACCCCATGTGTACTAGGATTCCTTTCTTCCTCCTTTCCTTCATTAATCCTAGAAAGAGCTAATTGACTGGGTGTACTTGTACAGTTGATATAATGTGGTACAAAAGGTTTAGAGTCTTTGTACCACATCTCTGTAAGCTTAAATTGTAAGGGGTCCATGGTGTCTGTCTGCTTTATTTTTTTCCTACTGGTTTCTTTTTTTTCTTTTTCTTTTTATTCTGTCTCTTCTGCTGAGAATTTCTATCCATGTTATCTTTGTCACCTTTGTTCACGACTACTCTCCCACTTCTAGTTTGTACCATCTATATTAACTGGCACTTAAGGCTGCTTTCCTCCTTTTTTATGTTGAATAGCTGGGGTCCTACTGATAAAGTTTAATGAATAGTATTTATATCAGAGGAGCAAAAAAATCCTCCGTGTGATGGAAACAAATATATCACTTCCTAAACTGGTGAAGTAATATAAGAGACAGATTTGCATAAGTATACTCTCTTAGGTTCTTCTAGTCTGTCACACTGCCTATGCACTTATTTGTTTACCACTTGCAGGGTGGCAGTAGTGATTACAACTGGAGTTATACTACGCATTTTTCAGAGGAAAATAAACTGTTTATTCCTACTGAAAATATACTATAATCTTTTAAGTTCTAAACGAGAAAACTAAAATTAGTGCATTCAAGTAATAGCAGCAAATAATAACAAGACCAAGCTCAGATAACAGGATTAATCCAGATACTTAATATCCAAGCATATAAGGAAACTTAGAGTCTCATAAAAACTCTGTTAAGATCTAAAATAGCAAATGAAGTGTATTAATAAATATTAAAAATCCTAAAAACCAAAAAGTGTTCCCAGTCTTTCAATTTACTTGTATTTCTGCAATTTTCAACTATCTGATTTATTTCTTCGTTCTTCAGTCCCTTCACAGTATTCTGTCTCCGCTCTCTGCTAGTACACTGTTTCCTTTATCATGCATAGAACGAGAGTTCACCTTCCCTTAAGGATATTGAGAGAGCACAAGTCCACAAAGTTCTTTCTGTGTTCCTTAGGTTCCATTCTTTCAATCCTCTCTTTTGTCCTTCATGCTGGATATTATTTGTGCTTTCTCTCCAAACAATTCTGGTCACTGCGAAGGTAAAATAAAAGGCCCTGAGAGTACAAGGTATATCTCTGCTCACAGATCTTATGACTTGACTCCCATTTCTAGATGCAGTTTATAAATAAATATTTGTAAACAATGTTTGCACCAAGATTTTCTTATTTTAATTAAATTAATTAAGTTAGTAGCCATTTGCTTTTAGATCTGGGTTCAGTGCACGCTCTCAGACTCCAAATATTAGAACAGATTTTCAAGTCCTTAAAGTCTCCAATTTTCCCAGGCTCTTTATAAAGTTCACTTTGTTGCTTTAGCACTTAGAACATATTCTTGATGGAAATGATAAATTCCTGGGAAATTTATGTCGGGGCTAAATATTAGAAAAAGGAGTAGTAGGGAGATTTTAAAATCTATAGTCCCAAATGGAAGGGTTCCCATTCTTTTCTATATATTTTGCCATGGTGAGATGTTGTTGGCTGTATCCTGAGAGCTCCCTTTCTTATTCTCCTTCCTGAGGTTCAGTCAGGTTCTGAAAGAGTCTGTGCAGAGCACCTTTGTACTGTATAGCAACTCACTTGCAAAATTTTCAGGGTCAATTGATGGAACTCTCAGGCCAACCAATTAGTCAGCTGAATCAACTAATTAATTGACTCAACTGACTTAAGTATGTATTTAAAGGTGACACTAGATATCCAGAGAACCAGGCAATAATTAGCCGTTCTAAATGAATTAGCTTAAATTGACTTGACTATGGGCTAAGCTAGGTCCGAGGATTCATGCAGCAATGCCGTAGTTAAAAAAATATTTCAATTGACAAGTCTGTTAGCGAATCTATCAATGACACCAGCTAATTCTACGAAATATGAGGCCGTATCTGAAAATAGCAGTTTCCTAGGTTTTGTCAGTTAATGCTTAAAATCGGATCTGCCGCTGAGCTGCTTAGCTACTGTTCAACTATTATTCACCAGGTCTCTACCTCTCAAATCTCTCCTGAATCTCCTAGAACTTATTAGGGTCTGAGTTCCATCAATAAGTTACAATTCAGTTTAACCAATTCATTGAGCAGCTATTTTTTCTGTCACCCTTAATAGAGAAATGCTCCTATTTTGAGTCCACACAAGCAAATCAGAGAGTAAACTTCCCAAGTAGATCGGTGGCCCAGCTAAAGTGATTTAAGTATCACAACAAGCCATAACAAAAACAACGGCAGCAAATATAGGAGTAAGACATACAGCATGAACCACTGAGCAAAAGAAGAAGAAAAGGAAAAAATTAAATTGGGCAATAGAATGGAATAAGATGAAACAAACAGGAATACAATAAAAATGTTTTAAAATGAACTGACCAATCACAGTCACAGTCACACGCTAACTAAAATAGATAAACATGGGTGACAACAGAATTACATTACATTTAGACCCTTTGACTGAGGTCTCTTTTAATATTTGTAATATTTGTTAGAAGTTATAACAGTTTGTATGACTTGTAATAAAATAATTAGTTACAATTCAGCAAATTTCTTATCCCTAAAATGTCTAACACGTAGTTTCGCAAAAGAGTTTTGGGTTATCAATTTATCCAGAGCCCTCCTGATGTGCAGAATAAATTTAAGTCTAATTCAGCTGCATCTTGAGGCAGCCGGCCCCTTGCGGGGTCGCCCCTGAGATGCAACCTCTGTGTGGGCTCCCCCATTGTACTTAGGACTCCAAGCTACAGGGGAGACATCTAAGGAACCACAAGAGTAGCTGAGAACCCAACAGCATAAGAAAGTCTGGAAAGATTTTTGAATTTTAAAAGTGTGACGCTTTCTCCTGCACTTTACAAAACAAATTTCTCTACTTTACAGGCAATGGTGGCATACCTGTTGTAAATGCTGGGAGAGCGTTTCCAACACACCTGCTCCTTCTCCTACTCCCCAAGAGAACAGTGGAATGCTGAGTTGCAACACCAGGTTCCACTTCTGTCTCCTCCCCACTGATCTGTGATAACGCATGTGATTGACTGGAAGAATATGAATGTTACTCTGGACCCACAGAGAGACAGAAGTGGGTCTTCCTCTCAATCCCACCAGGGATGTCCCACACAATCCTACCCCTAGTCATAATCTGAGAAGGAGTAAGGTTCCACTTATTCAAATTATTCAATAGTTTTATCCCTACAACTGAAATAGCTGGTATACAATGAAATAGCTTAACTTTATGTTATTCCCATAGCATGACACCTGGGGACAGCCAATCTAAAACTAGAGGCTTCCAAACTTTCTCCCCTGGTTTTAATGCTAAGCCCATATTATAAGAAATAAAAATACTATAAAGGAAAGCAACTGGATGCACCCTGTTAACTCCCCCTTGTATAATGGTTGTACAGGTGAATTCTCATTTTATAGGATTTAAACGACTGCCCCAAAAAGCCTGAAAGAAGATACTAAAAAAGGAAGTCACGATTGCCTGGGGTGGAGGGAAAATATAACTGATGTATAGAAAAATAGGAATCAACAGATAGTTGATCAAGGAAACCCTCTTCTTTTTAGGGATGTGCTGACCCTTCCACCAAGACACCAGTCTAGCAGCTTTCTCTAAACAGATGTCCCAATTTAGCTTTGCAAGGTCCCCTGTACTAAACTGTACCCCCAGTATCTTAATGGGAGTCAATGAGATAGTAAACCCCATAAATGTGCCTATATTAGGGACTGACATATCCCCAATCATTATACCTAAACTCTTATCATAGTTTATGCTAGTCCCAGATATTTGAGCATAAGTGTCTAACACAGAGTGCATGGCCTGTTCTGCAATATCAGCATGCAGTAATAATACAAGATCATCAGTGTATGCTAGAATCTTCACTGGCTCAACATGGGGCCATGGTTGCAGTCCTTTGATGTCAGCCTGTGCCAGGACATAACACAAAAAAAAATCTATTCTGAATACATATAAAAGAGGGCTAAGAGGGCACCCTTGATGTACACCCTTCCGTACTCTAATTTTTTTTCCTCATCATTCATTCACATTAGGTATTAGAATAGCTTTTCTGTATAATACCTCTTCCCAATGCACAAATTTCTCAGGGATTCCATAAGCTTTCAAAGTGGAAAACAAGAAAGAGTGGACCATATGATCAAATGCTTTTTCTTGATCTAGACTGAGCACGTACCGCTGCACTCTGTTTTTTCCACTCTTGAAAACAATTCCCATAAAAATATCAAATTATCTTGCTGCCTGCAATTTGGTATAGCACTGGGTTGTTCTGGGTGAATCAAGGACTCTGCTAGCTTGCTAAGTCTGGGTCATAATATTTTACTGAGGAGTTTCAGATCAGTATTTAGCAGACTGAGTGGCGTCCAATTATGCAAAATTTTCTTATCCCTTTTTTTGTATAATAACAGCAATATTGATTCATTCATTGAAGGAGCTAACCTATCATTCTTCAACATATGATTAAATAATAAAACCAGTACTGGTGACAAAAAAGTGCTAAAAGTTTTATAAATACCACACACCGAAACCATCCATCCATGGCACTGCATCCTTTCTTAACTGACTAATAACATTCTGCACTGCCTCCAATGTGATTTCTTTAGATAATTCATGAATTTCTGATTCCTGTACCTGAGGTAGATTGAGATGTGCATAAAATATCCCTGTTGGAACTAACATCAGGGGCAGCTACCAAATGAATTTTCTACATGATCTTCTACTACCCATAACATTTTTTCAGGGGAAGTACTTAAATGCCCTCCAGAGTTTCTTAAGCCAGTGATTATTCTATGTGATACTCTATCTTTACATTCTTTAAAGGGGTCCAGAGACTCCTCTTTTTGGTTTGTACTGAATCTTACCTCTTGCTCTAAGGATTTAGCCAGATTATACTGCATGGCATTCATCTGGTCTTTTAATACCTTAATCTTAAGCTGAAATCGGCTTTTTGTTTTTCTGTAAGAGAGATAAAGTTCTGTAACTGGTCTCTTAATCTTAAATACGCCATGTATTTTTTGTTAGCCTTATTCCTAGATTTAGTTTTCTTTTGTTTGTTTGTTTTAATTCTACCTTTATTTCCCCAAGCTGCCAGTCACCTGGTACCTCATCTCGGTCACGGACCATGGACTTCCACCTCCCACAACAGCTGCAACCCTCCGATACTCCCCAGATTGCCCCCCCGGGGTGGGGCTGTGGAACCATGGGCTAGTGCTGCAGATGTCGGGATTAGTCAAAGGGCCAGACTGGGGGGCTAATTGAAGCCCGTGGTGAGCATCATCTAGGGTGGCCCAGCAGCTTCTCCATTTTTCCTGGTTTTCTGGGGAGCAGGAATGTGCAATGCCATCCTGCATCCACCCCACCACCTTGAGTGCTCCTATGCCCCAGTAGCTGCAGTACCCCCAGGCTCCACTAGGGGTCTGTCAAGTGCCGGACAGGCTCCCAACCCTCTCCCAGAAGAAGGAGAGCAGTCCACGGGATGCTCCATCCTTCTCCCCCGGCCTGCCCTCCAGTGACCCGAGTCCATTCCCAAACCTGGGTCACTGTCATCACAAGAAGAAATCCAACCACTGCACCGATGGGATGGAATAGATTTAGTTTGAAACAATGCCTTTCAGGACCTTTTAGTGTCCTCCCACCACTGAGTAAAATCATCATAACAGATGGAAACTGACAATCTCACTTTCTAGTCTTGAACTGATGCTTGTTTAATGTTATGGTCATCCGAAAGAGAATCATTCATGCACCAATTATTTGTCTTGCATCTAGTGGAAGCGTCCAATTTATCTGAACCGTTAGTGATTCGTGATCTGAGAATTCCCAGGCCAAGGACTCCACTTTATCTAACTGAAGGCTCTGTGACACAAATGCAAAGTCTATCCTAGTAGAAAGGATGTTTTCAAAAAAAAGTATGTCCCCCTGTCTGATGGCATTTCCTATATGCATCCACCAAATTAGCTAGTTTCACAATATTGCTCAGTGCAACTGTATCACAAAATAATTTGGAGGTTTTAAGACCTCTATCTGCCTGTTCCAATCTGCAATTAAAATCCCAGGCCCATACCACCAGAATAGAAGTGTGTAAAAAAGGTTGGATATCTCTAAAGAGGTCTGTGCTCTGAGCTTTAGTCTGAGGAGCATATAAAGTGATTAAACAAAAATGAGCCTGATCATATGAAAAATCTAACAACAGGGCCCTGCCTGGAACTATATCCATTAGTCTGGAAACCATAATTCCAGGTTTGGAGAAAAGAATGCCTATACCAGAACAACTTTCTTTCCCTACTGACCAAAAGGAAGGTCCCTCTGTCCAACTATTTGAAGCTTGATGAAACTCCTGCCAAGTCTTTAGCCTGGTGTCTTGCAGGCACCAAATATCAGAGAAACACTGTCATAATGAGAGGAACACTCCACTCCTCTTCTGCCTGTTTTTAATACTATTGACATTAATGGATGAAATGGTTAAAGAATGCATTAAGAGAAAGGAAAATGTTTCACAAAAAAAATATTCAAATGCTCCCCTAAAGGATCTAGAACTTTTCCTGTTCCCAGTTCTCTTAGCAATGGAATCTTCCCTATCCCCATCCTCAGCTTCCTCAGTTGTGGTGGAGATAGTCGAGGGAGTATCAGAGTCCACCCCTTCTGAATCCCCCCAGGTTTCTTCTACTGGCAGGGCAGCAAACATATTTTCATTTTTCCATGAAGTAGCTCGGGCCTTACCCTTTCCCTTCTTCCCTTCTACCCCACTATTAGCCTCCATTTTACCAGACTGACCAGACCTAGCTCATTTCTTTGAACTAATAGTCATAAAGTTATCCTCTGCACTATCTGGAGGGGGGGAAGGGACATGGCAGTGTTGGTACTAGGCTCAGGTTCCAGCAGGGATGGGCCAAGATCTGTCCCAATATCATTTTGTCCTATACCTGTAGTCATATCAGCATCTATATTCTGTGCAGTAGGCTGCAAACCTTCAGCACTGGTGGAAGGCCTACTGTTCATTTCCCTAGATTCAGGTGTCGCGGTAACCTTACAGTCCTATTCGTCTTGCTTTGCTACCCTCATAGCCTGCATTTGTTGGGCCATGTTGATAAGCCCTTCATGCAAGGGGCAGTCTGCTCTGTTATGAGAGGCCCATGGACACCTCCCATAAGCATGGCCTGTTTGTTCGCATAAATTACACTGAAATAAATTTAAAAAATTAGATGCCTGATGTCCATATTCAAAACAATGGTTACAGCATATGGTATCGCATGCAGAACCTAAATGTGACCTGGCCCCACATTTATAAAAGCCTTAGGCTGTCCCAGGTAGAACAAAGAACCCCTATCCTTCCCCAAAAAGAAGAAATTGGGTAATTGTAGTGGACCATTATTCGAGGAAAATAACTTGATCTTGATTTTCCAACCCCCATTCCAGATCTGTTCACTATCTAGAATGGGGGTTGGCCTATCTAAAACCACGCAACGCTGTCTGAGCCAAAACAGGATATCTTCCACGTTGACTCCCTCATTTTTGAACATCACAGTGATTACTTTAACTGCAGGTTTTGTTCATGGTATTGCTAAAAAGGGGAGCCATAGTGGAGTATTTTTAAGCTTGTGATATTGAGTCCAGAATCTATCTAAATTAGAAACATTTTTAAATCTCACATCAAAGTTAGCATTCCCAACATGGATTAATGCAAATATTTTGGTTAAGAAAAACTTAAGAGATCCTTTTAACACATTTTTAGCAACAAAAAGTCTATCTGGAGGTTCTTCTAGACCACCTTTATAAATAAGGTGGACAGCGTTTCTTCTCGGAGCCGGCTCTCCTAAGTTGTGAAATAAATCTGCCAATTTAAACATTGGAGCAAGCTATTCTCTCTGTGTAGGGTTTTGCAACACCGACTCTGCTGGATCCAAAGTCATTTGTCCTTGTGAAGGGGGTGCACACTTTGTTGGAGCTCTGTACTTTGTGTATTAAGAGTCACTGCAGGAATGGAAACAGCAATGTGATCTAGAGTATTAGTTTGTACCAGTACAATGTCTAACTGCTGTTTGGTGGCTACCTTATTTTTCTTTTTTTATTTTAGTTTTTGTTGACCGGGTAAGTGCACTAGACAAATCCTGCCTATTTTCAGGCACGACCCGGGGGAAGGGGATACAGATGAATGCCAACTGACCTTGAACCAGATTAAGCTGTTGGTGGTATTTGTTTAGTGAATGAGGGAAATTTGGCCAGGACACCGGGAAAATTCCCCTACTCTTTTCGATAAGTGCCATGGGATCTTTAACATCCACCTGAACTACCACCAGTCCAGGCAGATGGGACCTCGGTTTAATGTCTCATCCAAAAGACGGATATTACCAGTTAACTGTGAGTCATTATTATATTGTTGCATAGTAGGGTCACTAGGATCCGGGCTCCAATGCCCTTCAGCAGTATGCAACCACTCGGCTCCCTCCAAGGCCCGAGTGGGGACCATTCATCTTGGGAAGTAGAAACTTTTTTAACCTCTGCTACTTTCAGCATTACTTCACCCGGAGAAACACAATGTAAGGCTAAATTAGAAGGTAGTGCAGACTTTACTTCAAGGTTGACGCTATCAGTCACTGTCCTGGGGATCCCTGCTGTTTGTTTGATGGAGTGATGATGCAGGCCCAGTTGTCTATGAGCTGCTGCTACTGGAGCAATTTGCTGTGGGAGACTGTGCAATTCTAGGCACACAGTCTCTGTACCGTCTTCACTGAGAGCTGCATCAGCGTGCACAGTCTCCACCTCTGAGGTTTCTTTAGCCACATGAGTCATTCCATCTGTTTGAGTGCTCAACTGATTGTCAAAATTGGCTTGTAAAGTTGTCACAGGAGAAGCGCTACTCCACTGAGCAGCTCAGAGTTTTTCCTGTAGTACAGCTTTCTTTTTCAAATATTGTCATTCCTCTTCTAATAGCTGAGAATTTAAAAGCTGGGTTTCAGTCAGCTCCTCTACTGTCTCACTGCATTACAGTGGTTCCTTTGACTCCTCAAAAATGTTGATACTAACAGGAATATCAAATTGTTCAGACATAGAAACTGTGACAGGTTCAGATACTGTGACAGGAAAGGATCATATACTGTTTCTCCAAATTTGTGCAGCAGCATAGCATTTTCTACAGCCTCTAAGCTTTTCAGGCCAGGGGAGGAGGCCTGCTCCCCTGCTTAGGAAGCTACCCTCCTCACTGGCTCTTGTGAAGTGGCCATCTCAGACAATGGGACAAGTGTTCCCCCTACTGAAGAGTAGGGGAATTTCCACGGTGTCCTGGCCAAATTTCCCCCATTCACCACCAATATCACCAACAGTTTAATCTGGTTAAATTTCAATTGGTTACCATCTGTATCCCCCTCCCCCCGATCGTCCCTAAAAAAGGGACTTCTAGTCTCAGTGGGCCTACTGGGTCAACAAAATTCAATAAATAAATATATATGTATGTGTATATATGTGTGTGTGTGTATGTATATATATATATATATATATATACACACACACACACACAATAGGGGTGAGTGGTAAATGAGTGAGATACAACAGTGTATCATCCACTGCAGTGTGATATTTTTATCTTCTGCTCTACTGTAATGATATCAGCCATTTACACACACAGGTCACAAAAAGGTCATCACTCTAGGCAGCTTTCACCTCAGCATGCAAGAAACACCTGTGCTGTTACCATATACACAAATGCAGAACTACTTCAGAGGTCTCACTGCTGCCTACAGCCAACTCTGTGAGCATTACGAAACACACCTATCCCCCCCACCAACTTCCAGCTCATTACTGTGACAGCAGCCAGAATTCTAAACAGCACAGCTTCACAGAACAGTTTAAACTACTGCCTGCAGCTAACTCAGCTACCACTGAAACACACTCTCACTTGTTCCTCAAACTCTGATTCTCAACCATTACAATTACTGTGATACTATCAGCTTGACTACAGCCAGAATCCTAAAGAGCACAATTTCACAGAACACTCTGCACTCTGCCTGCAGCTAACTTAATTACCACTGAAAACAGTATCAGCTGTTCTGACACTCTGCCTCTCAGCTCATTACAATTACTGTGATGCTCTCAGCTTCACCACAGCCAGACTTCTAACAATGCAGCCTCACAAAAGTATGTTTCTCACTCCTACCTAAAACAAACTAATTTTGCTTTGCAAAACACACTCATGTGTCTCCCAGAATTTATAACACTGCCAGCCTATTCAGAAAAACTCACACACAGAATGAGCAAACACATAAACAGGAACAGAACACAAGAGAGCATAACAAAACTTCTAAAACTCTTGGCCCTATTGTATATATTGAATACATGATGGTCAGATCATGTGCTATGGCAAATATTGTCACTCCTGCATTGTGAGCTCTGGATATCTCACTCGTGCCTTCGGCATTCGTGAGATATCCAGAGCTCACTCTGCAGGAGTGACAATATTTGCCATATCACACTCATGCCCATCATGTAACCCACATATATATATATATATATATATATATATATATATATATATATATATATATATATATTCTAGTGGAATATCATTGATATTTCCCCAAGTGCACTTTGACCTCATAAGTTCAAACTGCACAAGGGGAAATATCAATGATATTTCCAATGGAGCCATGGCATATTTAGTTTTTGTGGTGTCTTTTCTTCATATTTTTTCTTTATTTTTTATGTACTTATGTTTTCTGATGTATTTGTATCACCGTGTTATTTTTTTTATGTCCAGCACTAGTAGTAGCATGCAGGGACACCAGTGTGGTTGCTAGGGTCCCTACATGCTCGCATTGTCAAACATGGTACTTTATTGGTCACATTTTTGGGTGGGTGGGATGAATAGTTTCTTAAACATGGAGGCTGTAGCTCTTGGTGATTGAGGGATATGTTCCATAGTTTTGTTCCCTTATAGTTATTTTAGCTCCCCCTCTCCATGCCATTTTATTTTAAACTATGCTGTATCCGGTTGATCCTGCTTTTTCTCCTCAGTGACTTTTTTAGGCAGGAAAGGAAGTGGTAACTGGTTTTTGGAGCACTGCATCTGTGGAGGCAGGTGGGGGAGGTTGGGGCTTGGACCAGAGGGTGTAACTATTTTACTTAACATTTGCTAGGAGTGAGGGGGTTTGTTTGAGAAATTATTTTTTGTTTCTGCTGAAAAAAGAAACCTCTCAGTGTGAATGCTGGTTTTACACAGAGGAGATTCACAGCTGCAGCTGTTGCATGGGTGACCTCTGAGCTATGTGAGTTAAGGTTAAGTGTAGTACGTGCTTGACATAAGTTATCACTGGCTATATGCAGATAGTGTTTCTGTTTGACCTGCTGTGTGGATAAATGGCTTACAGTGAGGATAAATGTGATCTCCTCACTGTAGGTCAGACCACCCTGAAAATATGGGCAATATATGATGAAATTTGTCCTCACTGGCATTACATCAATATATTTATGCAATAAGTGTGGAACCAAAATCCATCACATAAATCCATTTATTTCCATGTATGTGGGATAAATGTCAGTACCCCAAATTTATCCCACATATGTAGGATAAATGCAAGCTGTCAATCAAGCCCCCCTGCTGGATCTACATAATGCCAACCACACAGATGGCGCAATCAAGCCCAAATCACAAGTGGCATGCATTAAAAAACACCTGCAGCATCCCTCGTGATGCCACAGAATGCCAGATACACTTCATTAAGCATCACAACCCAATGGCACAAAACACCACCGCAATGCCTTAAAATGGACAATTTCTTTATTTTGCCACAAAATACCACATAACCTCTTGCTTTCCATAATCCTTGTGCCAAATACAAGCTTCCAACCACAACTGCAAATCACTCCTACAATAGGCATAAAAAAACAGTGGCACACCAAGAAGAAAACGTGGACTTTGACATGGAGCTCATAGAAATACTAACACAATTTGAACCAGATACAGAGCCTCTTCTAGAACCACAAGAGGAAACCAGCTATCATCACCATCAACATGAAGAAGAGCCTCAACCAAGCACAAGTGCTGCAGCACTAATAGATGAAGCTGCCCTACAAAAATACATTGAGTCAGGAAAAAATCCCAACACAGTAAAAAAAAATACATATGGGCATGGTCACCTTCCAAAAATACCTCAAAAACACTCACAATATAGAAATTCCCCTGGAAATGATACCACATAAAGACTTGGTCAAACTACTAGAAACCTACTTTATGAACTGTGCCAAAAAAGACGAGTCACCATATGAACCGCTTACACTGCAAGCTATATTCCAGAGCCTGAAAAGATACCTTAAAGGCAAACACTACTCGGAATCTACATCAACATCACCAGCCTTCCTAAGTATGAGAGAGGTACTACAATGCAAACAAAAGCACCTAAAAAGCTATGGCAAAGGCAATAAGCTGAAAGCAGCCAATGAACTCACTGACTCCGTAATAAATAAGCTATAAGAATATTACCAGCTACTGTAGGTCCACACACCCCTGTAGTCCCTTAAATACCATGTGACTAATAATTAGCCTCTATTTGGGAAGTAAGTGGAGTAACAGAAATGAAAGCAGTCAAATGGGGAGACATTTCCATAAAAAAGAGGAAAATAACCAAACCTACCTTCAATATACAAACAAGAGACAAAACAAAACAAGACCTGGCTCTAACCCCAAAGAAATCAGAAAAGTAAAACCTCAGGCATATGAACTTCAGAATGACCACATAAGATGTCCAGTCAAAAACTACAAACTGTACAGAAGCCACAGACCAGAGCAAAGCAACCACCCAGAGGCACTCATTTTCCTAGCTGTGAACACCCACACACAAGTATCTACAGTAAATCTACCAAGTGGTACAAAAATCAAGCTGGTGGCATCAATTAACTATCTACTATTGTAAAGACTATGATTTCCCATGCAGGAATCCAAACTGACAAAAGACTCACAAATCATTCTATACGTAAACACCTTGTACAAAAACTGGTTGACAGTGGCATTCCACCTATGGATATAATTTAAATGTTAGGCCACAAACAACTGCAGAGCCTTAACAATACTCCAAGCTAAATGAGACCAAACAGCAAGAAATAAGCACTCTGCTTAGTGGGAAACATGTTCAAAAAACCAAACCAGAGGAAAACCAGCACCTACTCAGCACAATTCCAACAAACTACAAAGAACACCTAGGAACTTGCATAAGCAGCCCTTCAATAAATGCCAAACAAGTGACATTCAACATCATCCAAGGTAAGTAGAATAAACATTTCTCAAAACATAAATAGAAAAAAAAGTCCCACCCCAAACCTGTCACTCCTATTACTTCCATACTAACCAACACCCCCTCCCCAAATAAAAAATAAACTTAACATATTCACTAAACAAGCCTATTTCTTTCTTTCCTCTCCCCCTCCCCCCCACCTCCAATGCAGTAAACAAATATGACAAGTATATCAGAAAAGAGACCTATGGTTCTTGATTCTGACACTGACTCTGATTAATGAAACCAAACAGTTCACAGTAACAAAAACATCTTCATAAAACACTAGAAGACCCCCACCAAAAAGAAGATCTGAAAAAATAAGTCCCTGATCATCAAGCAACAAAAATAAAGCAGTAGAAGTCTTTGAGCTGTCATACACCTTTAGCTGTCAAATGCACCCCTCATACTACTGGAAAAAAGATCTGACACCCAAAAAAGGGAAACAGAATGGCACAAAATAATTTGCTGCAGCAACAAACAGACTGCTAATCATCTTTCAGCTGCTACAAGTATTGAACTGTCAAAAAAACTTTAACAGTTGCTTAACGCATTCCTACACATTTCTATCTCTTACAGGCACCTCCCTACCCTTACCCAAAAGATTCCCATACCCCAATGAACTACTTCAAAGAAGTTAAAAATGTAGTACCAAATGCACTAGTTTGCACTATTCCAAGTTCACAATGCTTTCTGTACTGTTCATTCTGAAAATAAAAAGTCTGAAACATTCTTCACCTTGTCATTCCTGACTCCAAGTGGTACTCCAAATAAAATAAAGCCATACAAAAAAGTACACAAATTAAAAAATTAACTCTTGAAAGTCATAATCCAGGACCACGAAATACATCCAAAATGAAAAGTCAATGTAGAAAAGAAATCCAAGACCAATACATCCATAAAAAAACACAAACACAAAGACTCCTCAAGATACTCCAAGGGAAATCCAGCACAAGTAAAACAAAACAAAATCCACTGGAAAAAAACAGAAACCCCAACATAAGTACACACTTGAATGAATAATCCAAGAAGAAATATCCTCTTCCCAAGCTCCATGAAGAAATGAAGATGTCCTACTCCTCCTTGATGACCACCTCCTTCGGACTCCAGCAACCGATCCTCAAATACTTTGCCACCGAAGACAAAACTCCATCCACTGTCAACAATGATGACAACGAAGTTCCGCTCTCGAACAGGCCGAAAAACATGGAGGCACCTTCATGATGCCTTCCTCCATCAACATTCAAACCAAACAGCACCACAACTGCAAGCCATGCCCCTTGACCAATCAAAATCCATGCCTACAAGTAACGCACCCAGTCACCAACCACTACACATTCTTTCAATCAAAATAACCCTCCCACCCCTAACCACACCCCCAACCAATCGCAACATTTTTCCCACACCACCCAACCAATCAACGTCCACTACCAAACCCCCATTCACAAGAAGCAACACATGAAACGGTACGGCACAAACCCATTCAAAGAAGAGACCCACCAATGCAAATTTAACCTACAAGACAAAACAGTCCTCAATAAAACCACACAAAATCACAACAAGAGCCTCCAAAAACCACACAAAAACCAAAACAAAATCTACTGCATAAATCAGACATGTGATGCGGGGCCGTCAGATAAATGATTTATTTTCACTCACTCTCCGGTGACCTCGGGTAAATCACTCATGGCTCTGCTATGCTCCACCACTCGGGAGGTTACACGAGGTCACTGGGGACTTGTGAAAATAAATTGTTTATCCAATGGTCCCCCATTGTATAATATATATATACATAATTTAAAATTTGTTAACCGGGAAAGGTACACTGAGTTGAGGCTCATTTCCAGGTGAGACCTGGGAAGGGGAAATGTAATGGGAAACAACTCATAAAACAGATGCAGCTTACATTACAAAATACAAAATATACTCAATATGCATCAAGATACAAAATACACGTATACTGTATATGTAGTATATACAGTATATATTTACATATTCTTTGCAAAAAAACTCTGTCAATGTACCAGTTAGGGTGGCTTAACACCACAAAAGTAGGAAAATGTGGCATTAGGGTTAATGGGCCCTGCCTGAAGAAAACAGGTCATGACTGACCTTATTTGCTCATAGAATGGGATGAGCATTAGGGTTGAAAACCCCTAGGAAGACCCCACCCAGATTTGTCCAGACTCTTGGCAGCCAAAACCTTAATATTTTTTTTCTTTTACTGCTTGAGGGATAGGGGTGGGGAGATAGGATTGGAATACCTAACACTATATTTCCCTACTTTTGTGGCATTAAGTTACCCTAATTGGTGCATTAACAAAGCTTTTTGCAAATAATTTCCGATTTTTTTGAGACAGAGGAATTGTATCCTCATTTCCTTTGGGACCTATATGAACAGGTGCAGATGTGCTGGGTCATTTTGTCCCTGCACCATGCAAAGAATCCATCCTCCTATAGAAGTGCAGAGCCTGGCACATTCACTGTACAGATTCATTTTTAACACATTTACTCTTCACACATTCACTCTTTATTTCTATTTTTATTTTATTTTGATGCCCAGTTGCTCAATAGTCATTTTATGACTGCCTTTATAAACATGACAAGTAGCATTTATAGTATATTGGCAAAATGTCATTTCACACCAGAAGTGAGGAAAGATGTCTTGTCCAGGATTTAAAAAATAACCTGTCACGCTTATGAGGTGGTGTGGAAAAATGGCTATGTTGAAATTTTGGAGTCAAAATATTAATAATTGGTGCAGTTATAAGTGAGTGTTGAAATACTGCAGCATTCAGTCATAACCTGGGCATTGTACTGTATTTGTATACCATCATTTCAGCATAACCTTTTTGTTACCCCACCTTATGAATCTGGTTCATAGGTTCATGGTTGTATATGAGTTCAGGAGGCATTTAACCTTTTTTTGAACTCACCATCCATAAGGTTTTATGAGTGGAAAGTAAATTTCCTGTCACCCTCATGATTGTCCAAATTCTTTTTAAACAAGGTCATATTATCACTATTAACTACAAGACATAGCAGAGTATTCCAAGTTGTGGTAACTCTTTGAGTATACCAATTATTCCATTTGACAGTTTGATTTTTTTCTCCTACTAGTTTATGTTCATGTGTTCTTGTAATTTTTTTAATGTTTTGCTTGGTCAAATCAATTGTTTCCATAATTGTTTTACCTTGAAGGGATGTGTGTGTTAGGTAGAGGTCACCTCTTAATCTTCTAAACTCCATGGAGTAGAGTCCTAGCTTGGTCAATCTTTCCTTATAATTTAAGTTCTACATATTTTTAATTTTTTTGTTACTTTTCTCTGAACACTCTCAATTAACTTCTTCCCTCTAATGGTATTAGGTACACAGAAAGGGGAGCAATATTCCAAGTGTGGCCTAACCAGACTGGTATATACAGGCATAATAACATCAGGTTCTCCACTTTTAATGTTTTTGAATATGCACCCTAGGATTTGATGACATTTTGTTAACAATATTTGTGGTATGCATATTGAAGGTCAGATTGTCTGTAACAAATATGCCCAAATTTTTCTCATTACTATTAGTTTGAAGAACTGTATTATTCCATGTATACTCAATTTTAGGATTATGTCCTAAGTGCATGACTTTGCATTTGTTTTCATTGAATGTCAATTTGTTCTCCTTTGTCCATTTTTCAAGATGACATATATTTTCCTGAAATATTTTCCCAGACTCTTGATCTGTGACTATACCCCAATCTTACAGTCATCAGCATATCTGCACATCCAGGCATTACTGGATGTTTGCATAGTTGACACCATGATGTTAAAAAGTGTGGGCCCCAGGGCGAGGCCCTGGGAGTCCCATAGAACATATCCCCGGGGGATAAATGTCCCCTGATAACCCTCACTGTCTTCTTTTATCGAGCCAGAAATTATCAATTTATTGTATTGGGATGCAGTTGTATATTAATCAGTTGTTCCACAAGTATTTTGTTAGATACAGTATCAAAAGCTTTGGAGTAATCCAGGAAGAATATATCAATGGGCACGCCTTGTCCAGTGCTGCACTTACAGGTTCAATGAAGTGCAGAAGATTTTTTAGGCATATCTACAGTACCTGGGAAAAAGACATGTTGAATCATATCAGTTTTTCCCCTTTGCTGAATATTTGAGGTGATATGCTGTTGTAAGAGTCTTTCAAGTAATGTTCCCAGAACCAATGTTAAATTTATTGGTCTGTAATTTTTAACATCAGACCTATTATCATTCTTAAATATTGGCATCACTTTTGCTTCCTTCCATTTTAGTATAACTCTACCCTCTTTTATTGAAGCATTAAACAATAGGGTGATGGACCCAACTAGTTCACTGGAAAGTTCGTCGAGGAACTTAGTGGTAATACCATCTGGTCTTGCTGAGCTACTTATTTTAATGGATTTTATTACCTGTCCTACATCCTCGTCTGAAAGAAGTGTAATATCTTCTGTGAAGTCTAAGGTATCATTTTTAATCTGCTCCTTAGGTTTATTCACACTCAAGAAATAATTATTAAGTTCAGTTGCTATCTCATATTCATCACTAATAACACACCGCATAGTTTCCAGTGACCCTACTCCTTTCTGATTTCGTTTCAGGGACCCTATGCAGTTAAAGAATGTTTTCTTATTGTCTTTAACAGAAATAGCTAAGTCAAGTTCAAGCTGTTGTTTTGCATTTCAAATAATTTTCTTAGTTTTGTTTACAATTTTTTTGTAATGTTGTCACTTAACATCTGAGGGTTGCTTTTTGCATTGTGAATATAGCTTCCTTTTTCTTTTTATGTTTCTCTGAATATTTTTGTTCAACCAAGGGGGTAATCTATGATTAGTACTATATTTTTTTTCTATCTGGTACCTAACAATCAGTACAATATTTTATTTTGTTATTCAGTTTTCCCCATAAATTTTCTAGACTATGATTACATAAGTCTTCTCTCCAATTACAGGTTGAAAGGTATTGCCTTATCCTATAATAATCTGCCTTGTAATAATCTTTAAGATTAGTTTTGCATTTTTCTGTGACTACATCAGATTTAATTTCTAATTCTATGGTGTTATGGTCACCATCTCCAAGTAGTCAGGACACAATTGGTTTTGCAATGACTGTTTTTAGGTCAGCAGGTAGGCGAAGCCTGCAGCCCTCTTGCATCAGCTCTAAAAACGAGCTACCAGATTCAGACCATGGAACACTTCCTTTGGAGTTTTTCAATGATCCTTCCACTCTTTGCAGCCCTTCAACTTAACCATTGCAGAGCTGCAGACTAAACATCTGTGCAGAGCTCAGTCAAATAGATTAATTTTAGTTCTTTTGGAAGCCTTGTAGTTCTTCAGTGACTACAAGAAACACTTTTTCTTTTCAATCCAACTTGGTAAGCAGCATTTGTAGAGCTACTGCAAGACAGATAACAGCACCTAACTGCAGAGCAGTCTCAAATTACATGCTTGGTCAGCTCTCCCAATGTGTGTGTGTGTGTGTGTGTGTGTGTGTATGAGTGTGTGTAGAAATGCTTTATGGTATTTTTGAAACATAATAGAAGATTACATCAAAGAAGCTAATTAACACCAGTATGCTTTTAGCTGAGAAGCCTCTGAAGGGCAAAATTGATCAAGAATTATCAACAAGCAGAGAGTTCTTCTCACATAAATGTTAAACTGTCTCATTAAGTTGCAAAAAAGCATTCTACTGATAAAAAAAACCTTGGGATAGTATTCTCCCTAATACATGTAAGATGAGCTTACAACTTTTGTTGCACATGTCCTTGTGTTTTAAAGAGCACAGCCAGTGAAAGGCAAAATGCTGAAATGAGGCCTAATTGCTAGTTGAAAACAAGCCCAAAAATAAAATGAAATTATACATCTCTCTCTTCTCTCTCTCTCTCTCTCTCTCTCTCTCTATATATATATATATAGTGTGTGTGTGTAATATATATATACACATATACACATAATACATATACATATACACTATACATATATACATACATATACACCTACACATACATCATCTATATATATATATATTATATATATACATATACTATCTATATATTATATATATTTGTATATATATATAAATATATACACACATATACATACATACCCACAGACACACACACACACATATATATATATATATGCATACATACAATATACCTACAAACACACACACACACAGACATATATATATATATATATATATATATATATATATATGACAAAAGAACCCATGTGCAAACACTGAGGCAAGGGTTACCCCTAAAGGGCATTTGACTGGGAAGCCAAGTTTCTAGAAAATACAAAATCACATTGCCCCCACAATGCAACGATCATGGGCTGTATATGCAATCACAGAATGTTATGCTGGTCCAACTTTAAGCAGAACTGCATGGTGCCGAAGGCCTCTCACACAGTTTGCAAAGGGTGCTAACAGAAGACATAGACACGTGTTTCGTTCCTACCAGGACTCCATCAGTATGCCCTTGCCTGTTTGACACCCCAGTGGAATGGACCAGCTACCCTAGAGGCAGGTGCCTTGGATATATTGTGGTGAACCCATTAAAATAAAAACTATTTAAAAGACAAAGAACCCTGTGCACAAACACTGAGGCAAGGGTTACCCCTAAAGGCATTTGGCTGGAAGCCAAGTTTCAAGAAAATACAAAATCACACATGCCCCCACAATGCAAAGCAACGTGGGCTGCATATGCAAATCACCACAGAATGTTATGCTGGTCCAACTTTAAGCAGAATTGCATGGTGCCGAAAGGCCTCTCACACAGTTTGCAAAGGGTGCTAACAGAAGACATAGACACGTGTTTCGTCCTACCAGGACTCATCAGTATGCCTCGTCTGTTTGACACCCCAGTGGAATGGACCAGCTATGCCTCAGTGTTTGCGCACAGGAGTTCTTTGTCTTTTAAATAGTTTTTTATTTTAATGGGTTCACCACAATATATCCAAGGCACACTGCCTCTAGGGTAGCTGGTCCATTCCACTGGGGTGTCAAACAGATGAGGCATACTGATGAGTCCTGGTAGGACGAAACACGTGTCAATGTCTTCTGTTAGCACCCTTTGCAAACTGTGTGAGAGGCCTTTCCGCACCATGCAATTCTGCTTAAAGTTGGACCAGCATAACATTCTGTGGTGATTTGCATATGCAGCCCATGATGCTTTGCATTGTGGGGGCATGTGTGATATATATATATATATATATATATATATATACACCCTCGTATACATACACTCACATATACAGCACACACATATACACATATGGCATACAGAGGGTTTAAAGTGAAGTTATTCAAAGTGAGAAAATGTTTCACACAGAATATAATGTAGAACTTAGCTTGAGACATTTTCTCAACTATACTCTCAACCAGTTATTACACCACATAAACTTTAAAGTCGTCAGTGTTGTAACAGCATTTAATATACGATAACTGTTAAGTGTAAGTGCTGAATAAAAAAAACTACTTGTCAAGGACCCCCAAAGAAAATTAGACCATGAGCCTGATATTTACAGATTTCAATACAGTGTCAATTCATAACAAACATGTACAGAACCAGTCTAAGGAATCTAAATAAAAACTCATAGGAATAAAATCCCCCAGCCCCACCCCCCTTCCCTGGGAAAGGTAACCAGAAGGAATGAGATATATGTACATGAGTCCTAATAAATCAGCATTCACATCAATCTTTGCAATATTTTCCTGAAGGAATTGAACAGTTGATTTATATTAACCTTTTCAGGACCTATGCAATTAATGGCATTGGAACTCTCATAGTTTTATATTTATAGGAAGGGTAAATAAATGCTAGGCAGCTAATGTTTTAGGCA
The DNA here is from genome assembly GCA_016271365.2 of Neoceratodus forsteri. Taxonomy (NCBI): domain Eukaryota; kingdom Metazoa; phylum Chordata; order Ceratodontiformes; family Ceratodontidae; genus Neoceratodus; species Neoceratodus forsteri. The sequence continues at coordinate 437,202,862 of CM057452.1, read as the reverse complement.
TTTTCTGAGGTTGCAAGAGGCATCCTAGGGAATTACAAAGAATCAGAGTGGTGTTAACTGCAGTGCTCCCAGATTGAACAAAGCATTTCCTTGTAAGGCAGCATCCTTTTCCTTGTATTTTCCATGTAAAACTGTTGGAATATCTCTCAAGCTTTGCTCCCAATGTTCTTATATCTCCAGAACCTCTTGATGGCATTATGGCATTGTTGCAATATACTGGCACAGCTGGATAGCCTGGCTGAGATGCGATATGTCATATTCAGTGGGGTCATACTTTTATCCATTTTGGCAATGTACTGACACAGGATAGCATTGATGAGATGCAGGCTCTCATTTTCAGAGGAGTCTTAATTGTGTCCATTTCTACAATGTACTGATACAGGTTAGCCTGGCCAAGATGCAGTATCTCATTTTCAGTGAGGTCTTACTTTTACCCATGTTTGAATTCCAATAGAGGATACAGCATCTAACTGCACAGGAGTTTCATATTACATCCTTGGCCATCTTGCCCAATGTGTGTATGTGTGTAGCAATGATTTACATTATTTCTGCTGAAGAGTTTCATAGATTTCATAGATTACACAAGCTTATGTTGGACTTTCATCCTTGATGTGCTTGCCAGGATCCAGTTTACATCATTTTATATTTATTTGTGGTATAAGTATCAAGTTGTAGTTAAAATAGTTTGATTGTGTTACTAATAACCACCTCCATGGGTAAATTATTCCGAAAGGGAACCACCCTTTGGCTAAACCAGAATTTTCTTTTGAGTAAATTCCATTTCCCCCTTGATAGTTGTAAAGGATGGCCTCTAGTTTGGTGTATTCCCTTTTTTTTTAAACACCAGACCAAAACTATCTGCTAAGGTAGTGTTTTGAAGTACTCTGTATACCATGCACATATCTCCCCTTGTCCTTCTATACTGAAGGGTGAATGTATCCAGAGTTTTCAGTCTATCTGTATAAGTGAGAGTTCTACATCCAACGACTGTCTTTGTGGCTCTTTTTTGAATTTTTTCTAATTTAATAATGTCTGCCTTTTTATAGGGTGACCACACCTGGGCCCCATATTCTAAATGGGGCCTAACCAGTGAACGATATGGAGGGATTATCACCTCCCTATCTCTACTGCTGATATTATGCAGAATGCAATTTAGGTTTTGATTTGCCTTTCTTGCTACTCTGTCACAGTGTGTACTAAATTGAAGGTTAGATGTAGCAATTATCCCAAGATCTCTTTCCTCAGTAGTGACTGGTAGATCCTTGTTGCCCATAGTATACACTAAATTTAAACTTATTCTGCCCAAATGCATAATAGAACACTTATTGACATTCAGTTTTAATTTATATTTAACTGTCCATGCAAATATTTCACTTAGGGCTGCTTGTAGGACTTCTCATCTTTAATTGTGTTTGCTATTGCCCCTATTCTACAGTCATCTGCAAATTTTGTAATCCAGAGATTAGGGTGAGAGAAGTTTAAAGAGGTGACATAGATATTAAAGAGACATGGCCTCAATACAGAGCCCTGCAGCACTCTGCTCATCACCACCGCCCATTCTGAGAGGACTCCCTTCATAGTCATCCGCTGTCTACTATTACTCAGCCAAGCTTTTACCCAATTTGTGATGTTTAAGTCCAGATTACATTGTTCCAGAACTTGTATAAATTCATCATGTAGTAATTTATCAAAGACCTTAGACAAGTCCAAAAAGTCTATATCTACTATGTTCCCCTGGTCTAAGACATTGCTTGTTTTTTCATAAAACACCAACATATTAGTCTGACAGGATTTTGTTTTGGTGAGCCCATGCTGTGTGGGATCCAAGAGTTTACTCATCTCAAGGTGTACTATAATAAGGTCCTTTAAATCCCTTCCGGAATCTTAAGCAAAATAGAAGTCAGACTAATCAGTCTGAAGTTCTCTGGGTTAGTCCTTGGTCCCTTCTTTAATATTGGCACCACCAGGGCCTTCCTCCAGTCTTGTGCCACATCCCCCTTATCTAAAGACAGCTGAAAGATGTAAGTAAGTGGGGGTGCCAGCTGGTCAGCTAGTTCCCTCAAAATTCTGGGGTATACCTTGTCCGATACTGGGGATTTATTTATATTGATTTTCTGAAGCCTGTCCCTAACATCTTTTTGGTCAATTATTATTTTTCCAGGCTTTGATTTAGTATTACAGGCCATGACATTAGGTTTGGCCGAATTAGAAGAATTAAATACTGAACAGAAATAGTTGTTCTGTGTATCCACTGTTTCCTTATTGGTGGTGGATTTACCCTCAGTATTTACATAAGGTCCGATGCTATTATAGCCTTGGTTTATTTTTATTTATATGTGCAAAAAAACAGTTTCTTATTATCTTTTACCTTTTTTGCTAATGTTAATTCATAATCTGATTTTGCTTTTTTAATATTTCTCTTTACAACCCGGGTCATCTCCCTGTAAACTATCATACCCTGGGTGTCCTTAGATTTCTGGACTATCTTAAACAACCTATTTTTTTTATTTACCATTTTCTTAAGTCTTAAGTTAAACCACCCTGGGACTGTCCTTTTTTGTCATATTTCATTCTAGTTGGTACATAATTAGTCACTTCTGTTGATATTTTATTTAATAATACCCCCCAGGTTTTTTCTACAGTTGTGCCACTTAATTTGGTCTCCCAGTCCCAATTTTCCATACTTGCTTTCAATGCCCCAATATCAGCCTTTCTAAAATTTAACATACGTGTATCTCCTGTAACATTTTTGATATTAAAAACCTTCTTAATACAGAAAAACACTGAGCAATGATCACTGTTTCCCTGTGGGCTCATTACTTCCACATTACCCACCCTATCTCCCATATTTTTTAGAATGAGGTCGAGAATATTAGATCCTCCTGTCTCTTGCAACACCTTCTGTTCTAACCCAGCATGGTCCATAACTTCAATGTAATTTAGTTTCACTCTAGTACTTTCTTGCAGGTTCACCCAATTAATCCCTGGCAAGTTAAAATCTCCCAGTATAATGTTGTTTCCTGCTGGTTTTAAATTAATTATGTGTTGAAGTATTGTGTTGTCAGCTTCTGATGTAACCGAGGGTGGTCTGTAGATTATTCCTAGATTTATTTTAGCAGATTTCGGTGGTAATAACTTGATCCATATCATCTTAATGTTGTTTTGTTCTAGTAGGATTTCTTTGCTATCTATTGTATTCTTTATATAAACAACTATACCTTCACCCCTTCCTTATGACCTTGATTTGGAGTACAAGTTATATCCTGCAATATTGTTCCCCAACATACTGTATTATTGTCACCCCACCAGGTTTCGGTGACTACTGCTAATTCAATATTCCTATAGTCTAGGAGGTATTTAAATTCATCTAGTTTATTCATCAGACTCCTAGCATTCAGCAGTACTGCATTCCATTGTGTTTTATTGAAGCTTGTTTCCTTATAATGATTGTTTGTTATGTAACAGGGAACCTCTCCCCTGCTGTCCAGTTTAAATGTAGTTTAATTACTTTATTTATTTTTGTACCCAGTATTCTTGTTCCAATTCTATTTAGGTGTAACCCACCCTGTTTATATACTGCTTTATTCTGAAAAGTTGCAGTATTATCCATGAACCCAATCTTTTGTAACTTACAAAAATGCCTTAACCAGCTATTGACTTTACTTATATCATCATTTTTATATTTGTTTACTCCATGTGTTGGTAATATGCCTGATATAATTAATTCTTCCCCTTCACTGATTATCCCTTGGAATGGATGTGTGTAGATGTTTTGAATGGTTTCTAGTTTATTTGATCTGATGTCATTAATTCCTACGTGCAGGATAACTAGTGGGTTCTGAGTCCCTTCCATTAGGCCATTTAATAATCCATCTATATCTGATAATCTAACTTCAGGGAGTGTGCTAACAACTGTGTTTTGTTTCCTACCATTACATACTATGGTATCTATTCCCCTGGTGATAGAATCTCCTATAATAGGGATATCTTTATTTAACTGTTCAGCAGTTGGTTGAATACTTTCATCATCCTGCCATATATTTATACTCTGCTGGCTATCAGATCCAGTGCATTTGGGCTCCTGGTCTAGGAGTACACCTGCTATCTCTTTTTGTGCTGGGGAAATAATGTTCGATACATTTTGTTGTTCTTTTAATAAGTCACCTTGTTTTTGTGTAGTTAAAATTCCGTTCTCTTGTTCATCTTCCAGTAGCATTTCAAACATGTTGTGGGCCCTCAATGAATCTTGTTTATTTTCAATGTCTAGTTTAGCCATCCTTTTGTGTCCCTTTTTAACTAATACTCATTTTGTCAATTCATCATCTTTTATCATGGAGTTGTTTCCCTGACCCAGGTTCATTGGAGTACTCATTTTGTTAGAAATTTCTTGTGTAGTAATGTTTTCTACCATTGTATCAATGAACATTTCAAGCTTATCTGTTTCTTTATGGACCTCTAATCTTTTATGTAACTGGCTAATTTCTTCTTTCAATGTTTCCAATAATACACATTTATCACAGTGAAAATCCTTACATTTGGTCCCCTCAGTATACATATTACACTCCACACACATTGCTTTTGTAGTTTCTAGCTTCGCCTTTTATTTGAGCCATTTTATTGTGAACGTCTTAGATTTCATGTATTAGTTTGTTTAGATCTTACCCCTCCTTCTATTTCATGTGCAGGTCTAAACTCCAGCTCTACAGATGCTTCCCCTAGCAGAATGTAATAGTGCGCCTGTTAGGAATCTAGCTATGGGGTGAATATAATTAGGTCCTGCTTCCTGTTGTCTTTGGCGGACATGGCAGACACACACAGATGCGTGTGTCTCTGTGAGCGTCTCTGCACATGTACATATGTGGTACCCCTCTCGAGTTCGCCCCGCTCGCTCATGGGTCTGAGTTAAATAGCGAGTGAAGCGGAAAGCAGGTCCTTACTTCTGGGTCGTGAGATACAAGTCCCGCCTGTATGATTCAACTATTAAAAATTACCACCTCATGCGGTGGACAGCTGTTTAAATTGCTGATAGAATCATCCCCTACTGCTGCAAGAATTGAACAAATCTGGGCACTTCCATAGGTATCAACATTCAGCCCCCTTGATTTGCAATAGTGCAGCAGGCTCCTTGTTGCTAAGCTATGGCTTGCAACTACCACCTCTCCCCAGAGGTCCGGGTTTTACCAAGTTACATCTATTTTAATGCCCAAGTAGGTGTTTACACTGTGCTGTAAAGTTTAAAACACATTAATTTCATACAGAGCTGTCTCATTCACTCCTACTAATGTCGAGTTGATTTATGTTAACCCTTTCAGGGACATAACTAATTAGTGGCATTGGAACTCTTATGGTTTTATATTTGTAGGAAGGGTAAAAGCTAGGCAGCTAATGTTTTAGGGCATTTCAGAAGTTGCAAGGGGCATCATAGTGGATTACAAAGAAATCATAGGAGTGTCAACTGCAGTGTTCCCAGACTGAACAAAGCATTTCCCTGTAGGGCAACCTCACTTTCTTTGTGTTTTCCATGTAAAACTGGGACAAAACTCCTGTACATTTTCCTGTATGCTCAGATCAATACATGCATGCAACTAACTTCATTATGCCTGTCACTAAAATTGCTATAACAAATGTTAAGGCTTTTTTATGTGCTCTTTAGCCCTGTTACAATGTACTCAGATAAGATAGCCCAGCTGAGATGCAGTATATCATATTCAGTGAGCTCATATTTTTATCCATTCTGGCATAGTACTGACACAGGTCAGGTTTGTTGAGATGCGGTATCTCATTTTCAGGGGGTCCTAATTTTACCCATTTTTACAATGTAATGATACAGCTTAGCCTGGCTGAGATGCAGTATCTCATTTTCCATGGGGTCTTACTGTTACCCATGTTTACATCTGCATGCAATGTACTGACACAGGATAGATTTACTGAGATACTAATGGCTGATATGTGTAACATGGCAGTGCTAACTTAAACTATGCATATGTAAGTATCGCCCACAGGTAGTCATGTCAGTGCTGCCATGATACGGATGACTCCGGAGCAAACTGTGCATGGGCAAGTATCAGTCATGTGCAGTTCTGTAATCACAGCAGTATCAGTTACATCTGACTCTGGTGTGGCAAGAGCACTGCATATTCTTTTCAACACTCTTGCAGCTCCTAAAAGACTCCACAGCTGTATTAGCTCAATGCCGGCAAAAGCTAATGGATGGGTAACACTGGGGACCTCTCAACTGTCTTCATGTCCCCTGGTTCTATTGGCAGGCCATTTTAGAAGGCCACCACCTTCTGGAACAAACTATGCTTTCAAATGTTACCCCTAAACTTTCCATCTGTTACCTTCAGAGCATGTTCCTGTGTCCTGTTGGAGAACATATCCATATGTTCAGTCCTGTCAATATCCCTGAGATTGGGAAGACTGAGCTCATGTCCTATCTCAGTCTGCTGTTCCACAGGGACAAGCAAAAGGATGAGGAGCACCCACATATGCAGAAAGCGCCAGGACCACAAAAATATTATTCAAAGTCCTTTATTTAACTGAAGTGCATACTGCACCTGTACAAAGTTGTGGCTGAACCTTTCTGCAACTATCATTTCTCCTGACTCCTGCCAGGTGTCATCAGAGTGATTCACTCTGATGATGCCTGGCAGGGGCTGGGAGAAGTATTACTTTCAGAGTGGCTCAGTCATCACTTTTTTATGCTCACTATGTATGGGTGAAACATAGAAACATAGAATTTGATGGCAGATAAGGACCGCTTGGCCCACCTAGTCTGCCCATTTCCCTACCTGATGGATAAGTTGCAGATTCTAGTTATTCAACAGATTACTTCCTCTTATCCCACACTAGAATTGCCTTAAGCTTGTCCCATGCATTCTTGAATTCTCCCACTGTTCGTGACTCCACAACCTTCTCAGGAAGGCTGTTCTATGCATCCACAACCCTCTCTGTGAAAAAATACTTTCTAACATTACCTGCACTATGTGCACTATGCACTTTACTTCAATGAAGAACTCTGAATATTTTTGTGATCCTAGTGCTTTCTGCATATGTGGCTACTCCTCATCCTTTTTCTTGTTTCAGTTTTTTCATTGCTGAGCACCATATTACTTGTTCTGTCACTCCAGATCCATTTTTCCTTTATTCCTCATGAATAGGACAGTAATAACTACTAGTAAACATAAATGTGGATATTATCTGTTAGACCCTTCCAGGTATTCCTGTTTTGAAAATGCAGCTTCCCCTTAACAAAGGTATCCAAAGAGAAAGCCCACTAGCAAATTTCTTTTTCTTTTTAGTACTGAACACATGGGGCCTGATTCTAGAAGGGTGGTGCAAGTTGCCGCTGAATGCAACTTGTGCCACCTGCAACTGCGACAATGACCCTGCACCCTATTCTAGAAGGGCAGGGTCTCCGCAACAAAGACCTGCAACTTGTGACATGTGTCTAGGTATGCCGCACAGATGGCATACCTAGCCAGCATATCGCAACCCACTGCCACAGGTTGCAAGTGCAACCCCCACCTGTGCCCTGACCCAGGGGTCGCCCACTGCAAATGCGGCACATTACCCACCCTGGTAGTCTAGTGCCCCCCTAACTGTACAGTAACAAAAAAAGAATCCCCATTTCCCTGGTAGTCTAGTGCCCCCCAACTGTAAATTAATACAAATGAATCCTCATTGCCCTGGTAGTCTAGTGCCCCCCCGAACTGTAAATAAATAAAAAAGAGAATCCTCATTGCCCTGGTAGCCTAGTGTCCCTCCCCCAAGTTGTACATAAATAAAAAGAGAATCCCCATTGCCCTGGTAGTCAAGTGGCCCCCCAAATTGTACATAAATAAAAAAGAGAATCCCCATTTCCCTAGTAGTCTAGTGGTCCCCCAACCCCATCCAGCCATGCCAGCCCACCCATTACCCCCCACCTATCCCCAGCCAGTGACTGGTACAGCCCACCTCTCACCTCCATGGCCAGCCGCCGACTGAGTGCAGTATTAGCGCTACTGCACAGATGCGCTCAGAAATTAATGCTGGGTGGGCTGGCATGGCTGGGTGGGGGCCACTAGACTACCAGGGAAATGGCGATTCTTTTTTTATTTATGTACAGTTTGGGGGTGGGGGGCCACTAGCCTACCAGGGAAACAGGGATTTGTTTTTTATTTATGTACAGTTTGGGGAGTCTGCACTAGACTACCAGGGAAATGGGGATTCTGTTTTCTATTACTTAATGGTTTGGGGGGCCACTAGACTACCAGGGCTGGATTATTGCCACATATGTAGAGGGCAACTTGTGGTTCAGGGCATGAGTGGGGGGATTGCAGCACCACCCTGCAGGGCTTCTGCCAATGGCAGTTTCGAGGGGCTGGGGTATGGGTAACCCTGTGGGGCTCTGCTGGGGTGTGCTGGGCATGGGGGGGAAGGAAACTGTGCACTGTCTGCTGGACAGCCGATGAGTCTACAGGACCCCTGAGGGTGTCCGTAAGTTATACCCAAGGCCCCTACTTTTCTGCGGCACAGTGGGACCAAGTTCTGTGGCAAGACTACCATTTGCTGCAGAACTTCTGTGGCAATGGTTTGTAATTTCTGTGGAAGTTCTGCGGCACTAACAAACTACCACATCAGAGCTTCAGCTTGTCATCCTGACTTCACTTTCATGGCAGCGGTTATAGCAATCAGGATGGTGAAAAGCACAGTAACACTAGTTCAAAAATTAACAGACTTATAGAAATAATTTTATTCCTAAAAAAGCAAAACATACGTCTCTCCCTTAAGGTCCTAGCCTATTGCATAAATGACATATGCAGAGGGGACCTTATGTGATAAATAAGGTATTTCTATACACATGTTATCTATCCCACTAATGAAGTCTCTACTGTCTATCACTTATATAATTGTATGTGCTTTCAACACCACTCACGAGGTTCCCACTGTGTATCACTTATATATTTATATGCAATCTGTAACATACATACAAATGTGTGTGTGTGTGTAGTGAGACAGAGATACTGTATATGTGTGTATCTAGATATATACATGTATATATATATATTTTATTTCCATGAAATTGCATCCTCATTCATACAGGCCCCATTGGAAATGGAATAAACGGAATAGAGGAGTTATTGCAAAACTTACTTTTCATGTCAACCTGCTTCCCCTGACACACCACGTATCACCATCAGGCCATGACATGCATGTGAACCGATTGTGAGATAGAGCTCTCCAGTCCATCGCAATGTGTCCACCGTTTAACAGAACACTGCACCATACCTTCCCAGACTCTGAGCAGTGATGTGTTCCACCAATTCTTGTGTTGTCCAGCCAGCTCCCAGAGCTAATCTCTGAACCTGAGTTGCCAGCATGGAAACACAGCATGCTACCCTCTGGCCCAACAACTGTCCCTGCACACAACATTTCTCCATAACCTTTAGGTGATTCTACCAACCAATGACAATATGTAATCAATAACCCTGGCAAAAATGTGTACAGTGCAATTATTTAACAGGTCTATTCTTTCAACAGGTCTACACATTATTATATTCCACTTTTCTGGGCATAATTATTTTATTTTTATTAAAAGTGACAGTTAAATTCATTTTACCAGTTATTCATTTCAGATGGCATCTCTATACCTTAAAGGCACAAATAAGTTTGTACTAAGTGAGGTATGGACTTAACAGGTCTGTGCTATTGACAATGTTTTGTTTAAGTTGGCCCTAGTGCAATAATGTAAGACTGAAAATTGTATTAGGCTGTAGTGCAGGTTGAGCAAATATCACCATGCCTTATGTGCTGTGCCACAGCCTCTGGCAGTGGGAGCTGTGGTAGATAAGTGACAGCCATTTCATTAGCTAATGTATGATGTTATAGCAATGATAACATCACATTCTGAGCATATAGGGGGGTTTTGGATATAAAAAGAGGGGACGGGAACCAGATTCTATGGATAAACAGAAATATTAATAAAAAATCACCAAGAAGAATGAATTCTGCGGCACCGCAGAAGTCCTCCGGTAGATTACAAATTCTGTGCAAAATTCTGCAGCCACAGAATTCTAGGGGCCTTGGTTATACCAGCTAAATGCTAGTATAACTTATGTTGCCAGATCTCCTCCGGGGGTTCTTGTAGAATCCCGATGTGGGCACTTTATGGCTGCCCTTCTAGAATGGTGTGCAACTGCTACCATAAACCCCCTAGCACCATGTCGCAGGGGTTTATGCGGCATAACTACTGTTTGGCACAAGCGGCCTGCGCCATGTTGCAGGCCACTATGTAGAATCGTGTATGTCACAACTGCTAGCATAAGTTGCAACATGCACCATTCTACTTGGCACAACTGCAGTTATGCCAGGCATAACCCTTCTAGAATTGGGCCCATTATCTTTACTGCTGCAGTAAATGTAAACACTGGAGGAAATATGAAGAAACTGATAGTGGGAAGCTTACAAAGGGTGTCAGTTGGCATTTTACTGCATGGGACTGCATAAATATGCAGAACTAAAAAAATGCTACATAAATTCACTGCCAAAAAGTAAGTGGCAGATGGTGGTGGTGGTGGGAGGATTTGTCAACACAAAAAGGGGTCATGGTTTGCAATCAGAGAGGAGTGAGAAGATCAGTTTTCCTATGTGGGACAGTGACCCAGAGGGTGTAAAAAGTTGAGGTTATTGAAAATATGATGGACCATAATGATCTACATAGCCCATTTTCTTAAAGCAGCGATTTTGTCGTCAAAGAAGAAAAAAAGTGGGTTGGAATTCACAACTATCTGACATTTTTCACAATCTCCCACTCAAAAAAGATTATCGACACCAACTTGCTGCACTATAAGACCACACCAAAGAATTTAGCATCTATGCCAAGCTCCATGCTGCATTCTTTCAGCAGGGTCTTTGTAGAGTACAGTACCACAATACATTTTCTTTACCTTATCCTCACTTTCATATGAATGCACCCTGACCCACTATCCGCCCTGATATCATGATATTTAGGGCTTGATTAAGTCAAGCTGTTTCCAAAGTTTCTCCCCATGGACCAAGTTAAACTTTTTCAATGCCAAAAAAAGACTAGCAATGCACTCCATGGCTTTCAATAAATGTAATATAGAAACATAGAAACATAGATTTTGACGGCAGATAAGGACCGCTTGGCCCACCCAGTCTGCCCATTTCCCTACCTACTGGATAAGCTGCAGATCCTAGTTAACCAGCAGTCTACTTCTTCCTACCTCCACCCCTAGAATTGCCTTATAACTGTCCCATGCATGCTTGAATTCCACCACTGTTTTTGACTCCACAACCTCTTCCGGAAGGCCGTTCCATGCATCCACAACCCTCTCTGTGAAAAAATACTTCCTTAAATTATTTCTGAGCCGCCCCCCTTCTATCTTCAAATTGTGCCCCCTTGTTCTTGCACACCTCTTTTTTTGAAAGATGCTACCCTCTTGGACTTTGTTGATTCCCTTGAGGTACTTGAAAGTTTCTATCATGTCCCCTCTCCCTCCTTTCCTCGAGGCTATACATATTCAGCTCCTTAAGTCTCTCTTCATATGTCTTCCGGTGCAGACCCTGCCATTTTAGATGCCCTCCTCAGACAGCCTCCATCCTGTCTTTGTCTTTGGAATTGGGTCTCCCAGAACTGCCGCACAGTGCTCTAGATGGGGTCACACCAGCTGTCACATGCAGAGGATAATACTTCCTGTTTTCTACTGGTGATGCCTGTAGAAAACAGGAAGTTATTATCCCTCTGTACAGAAGGGAAGGAAACTGTGCACTGTCTGCTGGACAGCCGACGAGTCTACAGGACCCCCGAGGGTGTCTGTAAGTTATACCAGCTAAATGCTAGTATAACTTATGTTGCCGGATCTCCTCCGGGGGTTCTTGTAGAATCCCGATGTGGCCACTATGTATAATAGGGTGGTATTATACTTTGTGCAGTTTTGTACTCTATGATTCTAGTATGTTCACCTATTAAGTAATGAGGCCATTTTGAATTTTGCAAATGTGGGCTCATAACGTGTGTAATATTCAATATTTTTACCACAACATTTCAACATAGCCATTTTGAAACAGTGACTTATGAATGTGGCAGCTGTCATTTTTCAAATCCTGCCCAATATGTGTGTTTGCAGCCCAAAATCTGATTTTGCAGTCCCTGCACAACATCAGCTTTAGGCCAGGAGTTTGAATACAGATTCCTCGCCTGCAGCCCGTTTGGCTCTGACTAGAGTTTGTTATATTAGTGAGGTGAAAATTTTCAAATCCTCACCAAAATGTGATTCTGCGCCATCGAATTATCATTCCATGCCACAAAGGGCAAAAACACATTCTGACCAGGATTTGAAAAATGACAGCTGTTATGTTCATGAGGTGGTGTGAGAAAATGGCTATGTTTAAAATCTGGGGTCAAAATATTTAAAATTACCGAAGTTTTGAGAGAGTGAAGACAAATGTAATTGTATGCTCATAACTTTGCCATTTTTACACATTTATACCCCAAATTTTCAGCATAGCCTTCTTGTGACCCCACCTCTTGAACAATAACAGTGAAAATGTTCAAATCCTGTCTGAAACATGATTTTGCCAAACAGCTGAAAAATTACCTTTTGTGCCTGATTGATACAATTACACTGCCATTAGTCATGAGGTGGGCTCCCAAAAAGGCCATGTTGAAAATTTGGGATGAAAATATACAAACATGATAAAGTTTTGCATCAAAGTTCAAAACCACATTGAAATACATTGAACTGCACTTACCTTAGTTTCTCATATTGCAGTCACTGGTTCCAGCAGCAAGACAGTGTTCAGGTGAATGAGGGTGTGTATAGGGGTGTTGTGTGGTGGATGCTGAGTGAGAGGTCAAGGTGGTGAGTTCAGATTGGTGAGGGACTGTTTTCTTTTTTTACAGGTTTAAACAAAAATTTGAGGGACAGTTTTCTTTATTACAGCTAACAGTTGCCACGGGGATAGTGATTTGAGGGTGGGCATGCCACTAGACACCAGGGAAACATAAAACACATAAGAAGACTGCATTTGGAGGGTAGGGGGTGCCATTGGACGCCAGAAAAACATAAAACACATAAGGGGATGGTGACTGGAAGGTGTGGGGGTGCCACTAGACACCAAGGATACAGCGTCTTACTGCTGTCAGAGCAGCCTGCAGCATGAGGTTCCAGCTGCTGCTGCAGAACTCAAGAAAGACCCATTGTTCTCATACAGAGAACACAGGTCAATGGCTCCTCTTGCTAAGCTGGGCACTCAGCATTTTGGGGTGCCCAGAAAAGGTATTTCTGGTGATTAAATGAAGAAAAAAAATCAGAATATAGCTAAATGGCTCTTGTTTAGCTAGGTTCTGGTATTTGTTTTTTTAAAATGATAGCATTTTTATGCCATTTCCATGCTTATTAATTTGAGGAGACAAGAACATAGCAGGTGTCATGGCACAAAATATGTTGCAAGCTGTAAGAACAAAGTGGTGACAAGCTAAAAATTGGTCTTGCAAAACAGAATTGTTTGTGTCGTATCTGAACGTTAGCCCAAGAACCCTACTGTGCATGCTCAGAACAGAAAAACACAAAACTTTAAATCCTTATAACTCTGGAATCATTTAATATTTTTTCATGATACCTTTCAAAGGCACTGCCTCAGGACATCATGCCTGTACACTAAAGGTTTGGCAGAAAAATTCCATTTTGTGTAGGCTGTGGGTGAGAGCCAAAAAAAAATTCCATGTTAAGTATAGGAAAAAAATAGAGATCTACAGAAAAATTGCATGTGTGCATCTCAAAAACTGCATAAGCTGCTGTCACAAAACTTTCCACAGATATACATCTTGCCTCCTAGACAATACATGCAAACTTTTAGCTGATTTCATCAAATACTACCAAAGCTATTAAGATGCAAATTTGTGGGGTTTAACATTGAACACCTTACTCAACCCTAACCATAGGAGCACATGTGTATCTATATATTTATACATACACACATATAATACATGATGGGAACTTTTCACCTTAGAAAAGGCCATCATTTATTTCCCTGTATGCCTGTGACTAGTCTATTGATTCAAAGTATATACCTGCACTAATTAAACAATTACAGCTATATACCTACATTAATTAATGCTTTATACCTACACTAATTAAATAATTACAAGTATATTTTCATAGAGGCAAAGGTCAGGAAGCATAGGAAAACCTGGAGCAGTTATAAAATTTGGAAGTAGCATTTTGTTATTTTCAGTAACAATAAAACAAAATAGAATTGTGCAGGATAGCTTTTATACAGGCAGTTAACACAAAGTCCTTCCTCTGAGGGCATCTCTAATTCTAAATCTCAGTCTATTTTCTCTCCAACAAACGATTTTTCTCTTGTTATAAGAAGTCTTGGCCTGGCAATTAATTTCTGCATCCTGAGCTCGTTGAGACATCCTGTTTCTCACAAAATGTATCAGAGTTCTTGTTCATTTCTTTCCTTGCACATACAACAAAGCAGAACATTCTTCCGCAGAACTAATCTCCTGTTGACAACTCTGTAAATGACCTTATGCAGGTCAAACTGCATCTTAAGGTAAGGTTAACCCCCTGAGTTCCAAAAAAGCTTTTTGCAGTCATTTCAACAATGTAAGTATATACATTTTCAAACCAGAGAACCCAGTTTCATATAAAGATCCACATATATTTTTATAACCATAGATAAGCAAGGGGTAAGAAAAGATAGAAACAGCAAGAAACAGTAAGTGTAGGTAGGGAGACAGTGGGAGGGGTGAATTGTAGGACTGTCAGAGTGATCAGTTCCTAGGTCTCACAATAACATTTTATTGCACAATCAGACAACAGACAGAAAATGAGAGGATAGAATAGATCCTTGCTTTTAACTCTTTCTGCCTAACAAATTGGACAGGGTCTTATTCAACCCTGTCACGTGTATACCTGCACTAATAAAAAGTATAGACCTGCACTTCATTAAACCCTATGTGACAGCACTAGTAACACAATTAACACAGCATTAGGAAGCTAGTCAAACCAATTAACAAGCTGTAAAAGAACCTAGAAAAAAGACACTTACACAAAACCCTCCCAAACACAGAAATCCCCCAAATTCCTACCTGCACTCCCTACACACCATTCCCTCCTAGATGCAAGAGACCATTAGGTACCATAACATGACTGCAAATGCAATCTCCATAACAATAACCATCCTAATGTATTATAGCCAACAAACAATGGGTACTTTTAAGTACCTCAGTGGAATCAACAAAGTCCAAGAAGGTAGCATCTTTCAGAAAAAGAGACATGCAAGAACAAGGGGACACAATTTAAAGATAGAGGGGGCGGTTTAGGGGCAATGTGAGGAAGTATTATTTCACAGAGAGGGTAGTGGATGCATGGAACAGCCTTCCTGAGGAGGTTGTGGGGTCTAAAACTGTGGGAGAATTCAAGAATGCATGGGACAGACATAAGGCAATTCTTGTTGGGGGGTAGGAAGAAATAGGCTGTTGGTTAACTAGGATCTGCGGCCTATCCTGTAGGTAGGGAAATGGGCAGACTAGATGGGCCAAGAGGTCCTTATCTGCCGTCAAAGTCTATGTTTCTATGTTTCTATGTAAGTGTGGAACACTTGGAAGTATACATATCTTGGGGGCTAATTAGGGCAATAAATCCACTCGCCTCTTGGGATCATGGCCTTATAGACCTAATTAGCCCCCTTGATCTTTGTATACCCGTCTTACGCATTATTTATTTTATATATAGTCTTTGCAAAAAACTGTGTTTTGCATCAGTTAGGGTTCCAATTAAATCAATAAAAGTAGGCAAATGTGGTGTTAGGGTTTCTAACCCTAATCTCCCCAAGCAGGAAAAGGAAAAAACATTATGGTTTTCACTGTCCTGACTCTTGATGAATCAGGGGTGAGGTCTTCCTTGGGGTTCTCACCCCTAACACTCACCCACTGTGATATAGCCTTCAAACACAGAGAACTGTGACTTCCACATGTTGCCAACAGCCTGTAGGCCTTGCCTGAAGAAAACATGTCTCATGTCACCTTATTTGGCCATGGAATGTGGTGAGAGTTAGGGTTAAGGGTAAACAACCCCAAAAAAGATTCCACCCCTGATTTGCCAAGAGTCAGGACAGTGAAAACCGTAATTTTTTTTTCTCCTTCTCCTGCTTGAGGGTGGGGTGGGGAGTTACGGTTGGAAACTCTAATTCCACATTGTCCTACTTTTTTCAATTTAATCTGAACCCTATTTGATGCATTAACACAGTTTTTTGCAAAGAATTTCCTTACTTTTTGAGATACTAGAATTGTGCCCTCATTCATGTAGGTCCCTTTGGGACTTGCATGAACACATCCACTAGGCAAGGGAAGTGGGCCCTGCACTTCCATCCTTCCATAGAGGCACACATCCCTGTAGAAAACAAATTCATGTACTTGGTGGTCTCACTTCAAAGGAAAAATACAATAACAATTAATTGTATATAAGCAAAACTGTGGCTTTCGCATTGTTATCCATATGTTAATAACTTTTTGTCAGTTTGCTGTGAAGTTTGCTATGGTTGTAGCAGAAGACTAATGTTAGTGTTATAATAGTCATTGACACCTCTTTTTTGATATATACATTGTCCCTTAATTCCATTTCTTGATGGACTTATGGCTTGTTAAAGATGCAATGTTATCATAAGGGAATTTTCATGTTTTAATTATTTTTTTTATATGGCCTCTAAATTGTTTTGGGGGTAGTATGTGTTAGTGTTGTAGTACACATTGAGATCTTTTTTTAACAAATAGATTATCCCTTAACTTCACAGAGTGATATAGTTATGGCTTGTTAAAGTTGCAATGTTATCCTATGGATATTTTCATTTTTTAATTTTTATGTTTTTTACGTGGCCTCTAAATTTATTGGGGGTAATAGCTATTACTGTTATAGTACTCACTGAAACCCTTTTTCATATATAGATTGCCTCTTAACTTCAAAGATTGACACTTACAGCTTGTTAAAATTGCAATGTTATCCTATGGAAATTGTAATTTTTACATTTTTAATTTTTTTTAGGGACCCTGAATTCTTTTGTAGGGTATTATGTGTTAGTACTGTAGTACTCATTAGGGCCTTTCCTTTGATATACAGATCATCTCTTAACCGCAAATTGTGGCCCCTTTGCACATATGGGTGGGAATTCTGAACTGGAGGCACGTATCCTGCCCGCGGAGTTCTGCAACTGCAGACAGGTGTGTACCAGTGGCATTTACAACCGCTGGATACCTGTCAGTGGACCCGCCCCCCCGGCACACAGGTTTGCATGGGGTGGACAGGGGTGGGGTTATATTCCTAAGCAGGGGGCGAATTCAAAAGCCTGCCTGGGACCTGAAGTGGATCCCCCATGCATGATGGCATGGGACTGGGTTCGTGAATGAGTACCCATGCACCATGCAGTTGGCCCCTGGAACTCAGAGGGGCACTGGCCCTGGAACTGTGGTATCACCACAGGTTTGCAGAGGAGACACTCCCCACCCCACTATCTACACTACTCTGACCCTCAGAGTTGCTACGGCTATGGGCTGCTGGCAGCAGCAATGCCCACCTCACACCTACCCACCACTTGCACTGGGGCTTATGTTTTCAGGGGTGGCCCAAGCTGCAGGGATGGGGGGACTCCTACTGTTGTAAGGAGTGAGCTTGGGACTGGCTGTGTTGGAGGAGAATCCTGTGAGTACATGGCCTTAGCCACGTATAGCCGTAATGACAGGGTCCCCCCTGCCATAGCCTGCACTGTCCTCCACACCCCTGCAGACAGCACTACACATGGTAGTGACTGCTGCATAGTGCCATCATGCCCCCCCACCTGCCCCCCTGCACATTGCTGTCCATGCAGCCAGGGAATCGGGTGCATAGGGGCTGCTTGCCCCAAGTAGTGCATTCAGCATGGAGGGGTGCAATGGGCATAGAGTGTTTCCACGCTGCAGATATGTGGCACATAGCCACTCCACCCCTTCATTCATAGGGGCCATGACAGAGTTATGGCTTGTTAAAATTCAAATGTAGAAGAAAAACTAAGTCCAAATTATTTTTTGTATGAAAGAATCTTTTTTCATGAGATTGTGTTGTTCTCAAAAAAAAAAATTCCTTCATACAAAAAAGAATGTGAAAAAACCCTTAGTCCAAATTCTTTTTATTGTATGAAGTCAATCTTGTTTCATACGGCCATATGAAAATAGATAATTGTCTCACAAGAAAAGGTTTTTAAAATGTGTTAACAACACATTGCTGGGTCATTTTTCCAAAAACTAACTGCAGAATCCAGGTAATGGGGTCACAACTAGCAAGATGCATGTGTTGATGTTTCCATGATATCAATTTTATGGGTTTAAAAAAATTTTTGTTTGAAAAAACGGAAACAAAATGATGGCCATATGAAAAAAGAAAATGTTCTGACAAAACAAGATTACCTCCATATGAAACAGAATCCTTTTTTGTATGACCAAATTCTTCTTTCATATGAAACAGCTATCCAAAAGACCATACTGAGCATGTGCAGAACTGAAATTTCAAATCCTTATAACTCTGGAACTAGGGCTGTGCATGGTCTGAATAGTATTTCCCGAATACCACGAATAGTAGGCTTGCCGAATATTTGGATGGACATTCCGAATAGTTCACTTAAGCTACTATTCGGGACGTACTATTCGGTGAGCGAGATTTCAAAATCTCACAGAGCTTCACTGGCCAATCAGAGGCTGTTTTTGGAGCTCAGAGGCAGGAACACCATGTAATCTCCTCACTCTGAGTGTGTAGATGAGACAGTTGTTTCTCAGACAGCTAGCTCTGTTTAGTTAACCACTTGTAACTTTTATAACTGTTTAAAAAATGTTTTATGTGTGATCCAGTTTTTACATCTGATCACCTTGTGACTGCTTCTGACTGCAGTTTTGTTTTTCATTCTTGAAACTGGGCTTAGTTTCAAGGAAAAGGAGAGTCTGTGTGTGAGTGAATCTGTGTGTGTGCTGCTGCATGCTGACTCCCCTTCCCCACTGCTTACAGTTTCACAGCTCAGCTGAAGCAGTGTGGTTTGATTTTTTTGCTTGAGAACCAATTAGTTCTTATCAGGATTTTTTTTTCTCAACAAAGTCCAGTTTGGCTTTTGCATGTAGTGAGCAACTGTTACTGGGCTCAATAACAGTGAGTGGCTCAAGCTTTTGCTGACTGCCCCATCCCCACTGCTGTGCTTGCTTAGCTTTTTGTTCCAAATCCACACATAGCCCTGTGGTATTTTCTATTTCTTTTGTGAAGCAAATTGGTATTTTGCTGTAATCAGGTTCCAGGCTCAGTTTCCTGCATAAGTGAGGTGTGATTGTCATCTGACTCCCTCTTATCTGCGTTGCAGCTTACTGTGGTGCATACATCATCCGTGTGTGCGTTGTATTGTTATTCTTGTAATCTGTGTCCTGCACGTGCATGCACAGTTGTCTGCATGCATTTTTTTTTGTGATATATAAAGCAGCGTATTTTTTTCTCACTGGGTCAGGCTTGGTATATTGAATTGTTGCTGACTGTAGTCTGGTTCTTGGCTCAGTTCCCCGTACAACTGAGTAAGGAGGGTGTCACAGGTGGCTCCTCCCTCCACAGCTCACTGCAAGTAAGTGGCCTCCTGTGCATGTGAGTTTTTTCTTTTTTGTGTGTCTTCACCCCCAGTGAGTGCACTACTGTGAGTGCGTACACGTAAATTTTCTGTGAACTGCTTTAGTATTACTATGTGTGTCAGGCATGACTCACTGTGTTCTGTGTGTTGTAAGTTGTTTGGTGCACCTTCAAAGCTTGAATTGCTGTACTGTATGACTGCACAACTGACACTGTACAAGTAAGAAGTTGTTTGCTGACTCCATCTCTCTCTAGTATCAGCTTGACTTTATTAGCTGCTACCTATGCAGTGTTGCTATTGTTGTTTTCTGCAAGAAGCACCAACACAAACAAAGACACTAATCACAAATAATACACACAGTAAGTTAAGGACCATGTCTCATCAGTCCCGTAAACGTGCATGGTCCAGCCCAAGCAAGTCGTCTTCATCACCAGTCGTAAGTGGTGAGGAACAGGGTGAGAGAAGGTCTGTTCGTATTCGTCGCTCTGAAATAATTTTCTCCCCTGATAAGCCTTCAGGTTCTGGTGTCAGTAAGATTGAGGGTAGTACTAGTACTACTATAACTTCAACTGCTGCCACTACTATTACTAGTACTGCATTTGCAGCACCATCATTTTATAAAAGTAGGAGGGCTTTACAACTGACGTCTCCAGTTATACAAGAACAAAAACCCACCCCCACTACCAGTGGTAGTACTATTCACACAACTGCCCTCATAGAGGTAACATTGCCTATCAGTGTGCTCCTCCCCACCACCACCAGTGCTGTGATTTCAGCAACCAGAGCAAATCCTTTTTGTACTGTTGACACCACCACTGCCATAACAGTGTGCTCTGTTATTTGTGCTCCTTGCACAGCCACTGTCACCAAACCTTTGCCTCTATTAGTAGTCCTGAGTATTCTGCTGTTACCATGACTACTGCTGCCAGTATTACAACTAGCTGTAATATGATGCCAATTTCTTCAACTGTAACTCCTGATTGTAATTATGGCAACAGGACTACGGTCGACAGTGCTACTACCTTGCCAACTGTGCCCATGACCATAGGTACTGTGACTAGTACTGACCATGAGACTGTTACAACAACTGCACCAATTGTGTTGCCAAAATGTATTGTTGCTCAGCCTCGCAAGTTTCCTCTCACCACATTTCCTTTTGCTGATGTGGAGGATTCGGAAGAAGGGCATTCATCTGGTTCTGAATATTTACCAGAGCCTCAAGACTTGCTAAGTACATCATCTGACAGTGATACCCACCTAAGTGAATTTGGCGATGAGGCCGAATATGCGGCATATCTGTGTGAGAAGCATGACTGTGCAACTGCCAAAAAATGCAGTGCTTCTTGTCACGGTAAGCAGGCCAGTCAGGGTCACCCTCCTCCTCCTCCTAAAAAAAAAAAAAAATCCACCCTGTCCTTTCAAAGAGTTGTGTCAAGTTCAACTCCATCTGATACACAAAGTAGTTTTACAACTACATCTGTTGTGGAGAAATAAAGAGGTAGAACAACTGCATCCACTGTACCCAGGTCTGATAAGGGGAAAGGGGCAAAACATGTTCATGGTCGCCCTATTGGGGCCTGTACTTCCACTGTCAGTGCAAGGAAAAGTGTGGTGTGGCTGTACTTTAGTGTTGTAAAATATGATCCAACAAAGGCAATGTGCTGTGTGTGTGACTATACTATAAGTCGTGGTAAAAACCTTTCAAATCTTACAACAACATCAGTGATGAACCATCTCCAAATGAAACATCCCAGTGCACTTCAATGATCCACAGCTGTTCCTCCCCATCCACAACATGTGCCTGTCAGCCCCTCTTCTGGTACTGGTCCAGTAGATGCATAAAGTATTGTTAGTGATTCTATTACTGAGACAGACAGTGTGCCCTCAACTCCCCCATACCACTTATAGCGCATCCCTGTACAGGAGCATCACCCATTCTGCCTTCTTTTGCTCAGTTGCCTATTATTGTAACACCCTCAACCATGGGTTCAAAGTCAAAACAATGCGATGTGGTACCGCTTTGACTACACCCATCATGCAAGCCTTCCATGCCCGCACCAAATACCAGGTATCACACCCAACAGCACAGCAGATCACCAACTTAATTGGTGAGATAATGGCCTTGGATCTGCAGCCATTTTCCATTGTGGAAAACACAGGTTTCCGTAGGCTGCTGCAGCATTTGCACCCTAGGTATAATATACCATCATGGACCACATTTTCATGTACTGTAGTACCCAACATTTACCATGATTTGAGAAAAGAAGTTACCAGACTACTAGCACAGGCTGTTGGTGGAGTTTTCCACTGCACAACTGACATATGGACCAGCATGAATTCAAATCATGCATATATGTCACTGACAGCACACTGGTGTGTTGCAGATGTGGTAGTCACTGGTGGCGATGGTGGTACTGGTGCTGGTTCTGTCTCTTCCCCCTCTCCCTGCAGGTCTGCTTTGCTAAATGTCAGTGTTATGGAAAAGGATCACCGGGCTATAAATATACTGTCATTCCTGCAAGAGATGTTGAGCCCATGGACTGATGGCAACAATTTGCAGGTAGGGTTTGTGGTCACAGACAATGCCACAAATATGATAAAAGCACTTAGAGATGGCAATTTTGAGGGGATATGCTGCTTTGCTCATACACTAAATTTGGTGCTGACAAAGGCTTTGGCAAACACAGCGAAGGCAGATCACAAAGTCAAAGTAGCCAGAAGCATATGCAGCCACTTCCATCACTCTATGAAAGCCACAAACCGTCTGCATCAGCTACAAGAGCATCTTCAAATGCCACAGCTTCATCTTATCCAGGATGTACAGACCTGGTGGAATTCCACCTATTACATGCTGCAAAGGCTTCTGGAGCAAAAGCAGGCCCTTCATGAGATGAGCATGGAAACTGATATAGGGGGAATCCTCGGACATCAGAACTGGGCTGTGACTGAGGGCTTGGTAAAGGTTTTAGCCCCATTTGAAAGGAGCACTCGTGACCTTTGCTCTGATTCTGCACTGCTAAGTCAGGTAATTCCTGCTGTACAGATTCTGAAAAAAGCCATGAGGAGATTCAGTGAAAATACTGAGAAAGATCCAAACCAGACACCAGGAACAGTGATATCCCTTGTGGAAAACCTCACCACAGAACTAGAAGATAGATTTTCTGATCTCTGTTCCAATAAAAAGCACATATTTGCCACTATGTTGGATCCGCGTTTCAACTGTGAGGTACTACACCTTATAATGCCCACTCACAGGGTTACAGACATTCAGAAGCAGATATACTCAGAACTTAGTTTCTGCATCCTTGGGTTGATGAAACCAGCAGGTAACCCTATTGATGAGCCAGTCTCAGAATCACAAACTGAAAGCAGTATGGAAAACCTTGAGAAGCAGGGTGACTGTTGGGCTGAACTCAGCTCATCACTACAGGCTGAGCAGCGGAAGAGAACAGAACAGCAGCCACAGTCGGCACCCAATCTGCTGAACAGTTATTTCAATGAGCCTCTGGAGTCATTCTCCATAAATCCAGTGGAGTACTGGATCAAAAGGATGAAAGCATCTCTGCACTTGGCATAGTTGGCCCTTAAATATATCTGTTGCCCCCCTACCAGCGTACCATCTGAATGAATGTTCAGCACTGCTGAGGATGTGGTGGAACCTCACCGATCCTCACTTGACCCAGCACATGTGGAACAACTTGTGTTTATAAAAATAAACCTACCACACCTTGGGTACACATATGGCCACTGACAATTGCATTAAATAATTGTCTTGTACTGGATTCAACATTTGTGTGTTGTAGCATTGACCCATACACAAGCCATTCTGTGTTAACCATAATTGTTCTGTTAGCAAATAAGCATGTTAACATTTATATTCAAAGTCATACTAACACAAATCTGTGACCAGCAACCTTTTCCTTTATTACTTCCACTATCATGGTGTATTCTTTTGAACGAGCATGCCCAGAAGCTCCCAGTGCCTAAAACTGCCACCCACCTATTGATTGCTGATCCCAATACAAAATCCTCAACTGGTGTTGCTGCATCTCTCATCCCCTGTGTTGCTCATGCCCATATTCCATCGATCCCTTTAACAGCTTTCCAGGTGTCAGTTACCAGTGTGGCATCACCAGTCTCAAGTATTTCACGTGCATAAAATATGGCAGCTAATAGTGTGTCATCTCCAGTCTCAGTGTTTCCCATGGCTGAAATATGGCAGTTACAAGTGTGGCATCACCAATCTCAAGTATTTCACATGACTGAAATATTCCAGTTACCAGTATAGCATCACATGTCTCAAGTATTTCACATGATTGAAATGTTCTGGTTACCTGTTGGCATCACCATTCTCAAGTATTTCACATGCCTGAAATATTCCAGTTACCAGTGTGGCATCTCCAGTCTCCAGTATTTCATATGGCTGAAATAGTCCAGTTACCAGTATGGCATCTCCAGTATTTCACATGACTGAAATATTCTAGTTACCAGTATGGCATCACCTATCTCAAGTATTTCCCATGCCTGAAATATTCCGGTTACCAGTGTGGCATCACCAGTCCCAAGTATTAAACATGTCTGAAATATTCCGGTTACCAGTGTGGCATCACCAGTCTCAATTATTTTCCATGCCTGCACAATTATTGCAAAGTGCTGTAGTATGCTGCAAGGAGCAGTGTAATTCAATGGCAGTTAATCTCTAGTCATCCAATATTTTGTGACAGCATTTACTGCAAAGTATTGAATTACATCTTGTCTTGCTTCACTGTATACTATTGATACATAATACAACTCCAGAGAAGGTGGTGAGATAGACTACATGGACGATGACCGACAGACATCTCTTTATTAGATGGTCTCAAATATTTTTCTCCCCAAGCAAGCCTTTTAGTTCTTGTAGCACTGGGAATAGTACTACTACTACTACTAATACCATCGGCAGAACTATTACTACTACTGGCGTCACCACCTGTTCCATCTATACATTCACTGTCACATCCTTTTGTGCAGTAGTAGGAGGGCATTAGTGCATACATGCTTTGTGCAGGAAGCAGCAGACACCACCACCACCAGTGTTCCCACTGCTATCACTATGGCTGCTAGATCTACAGTCAGTGTGCTTCCCACCACCACCAGTGCCATTCATGCAGCAGTCACCCTTTCAGCTGTCACCACTATGGCAGCCACTGTTACCACTATTCTTATGCCCATGGGCAAAGCACCGTCTACCCCGTGTCTATGGATTTATGTGATAACCATGAAAGCGCAATCACGATTGTTGGCAGGGCAAGTATATGTCACCGAAAATCTATTTCAGTGATGTACACCCTCAATGCACAGGAAAACAGTGCCAGGGACTTAAATTTTGATTGTTCATGTAGCGGGCTGTGCCCCTTGCATTGCCCCACACCACCCTACTAAAGAATTCTTAACTCCAGGGGGGTGCATGTCGGGGGGTGCAAAATCTGGAGAAAAAAAATTGGGGGCTAGGCACACAAAAAATGTAGGCATGCCCGGACCCAAACCTGGAACCCTTGCGCCTTTAGGCTGACAACCACCAACCACGCTATGGGGCCAGCTTGGCAGCCCCACACTAACCACACCAGGCCAACCCTCCCTCCCTTCCATCACGCTGGACCTCCCCCCACACATGCACACATATAGTGATGTCCTGTCGCTAAATGCGCCCACCTCCCCCATCCGGTCACCCTTCATCAGCAGTAGCCCCTTCGACATGCACCAGGATTGAGTTGCCATTACTGCAAGCACTCAATTGCCGATGCCCATGTCATGGGCTACCATGTCTGTGACCATGAACACCCTCCAGTGCTGACCCAATGCAATGCTTGATATCGTTTTTGGAGTGCTATATTTGTGGTGTGGTGGATCAAGTGTGCCGCATGTAGCTTGTGTTGCATTAATGAGAGCTCTGCGTTGGTGGATGAAGTCTCATTGAGGTGTATATGCTACACCAGGTTTAATGGGTGATTAATGGTGTTGTTAAAGTGCTTTTTTAAAGTTTTCTTAAAAAAACACCTTTTCTGGCCGAATACCGAATAACGAATACCGAATACCTGGGACCCGAATACCGAATATTCGGGAAAAGGTATTCGCAGAGCCGTATCTGGAACAGAGTGATATTTTTCACCAAACCAATGAAAGATACCACTCTGGGCCAAGCCCTTTCTACTATCAACATTTCAGACCAAAATTCCAAACCATCTGGGCACTAGGTGATCAAAACAGTAAAAAAGAACTTTTTTTTAACTTTTTTTAACTATCCAGATCTCAGAATCCACACATGCGACCCAAACAAAACTTAGCACGTCAAGAGACATTGCCTCTGAGACTGCACTTGCAAAATTGTGTGCAAATCTGTTGAATGGGGCAAAGCTATTAAAGTGAAAATATAGGGCTTTAACATGAAACAGCCTGCTCATCCCTAACTAGCGGCACTACCACACTACTATAATACAGATGACAAGGCAAATGTATTTGTTAGGTGACCATCCAGGGTTCTGAGATGTGTACAAGGAGAATAAAATTATTTAAGATAGTAAAAATATGATACAATGGGCCAGGAAATGTGCAATAACAATTAAATAAATCACCCTAGAAGAGAGACATATACTTTTTATTCAGTTTCTGTTATGTTAAACTCAGTATTTTTGTTCAAATGAAATCTAATATACAATAGATACAGTCATTTCATAATACTGAGGGATGAATAATAATGTGCCAGTACCTGAGTTTATCGGCTGCTTTTTTTTTTTTACATTTAAAAATTTGTAATGCTTAAGATATGGATAGGGTGCCTTTTGTAAGGAAGGGTGGATTATCTAACACTTGAATTGGGCACCTGGGGCCTTATATTCAAAAGATTGCCCAGGCGCAAATTCAAGTTTGCCTGCACAAAATGGGTTTTGCGCAGATGTGCAATATTGAAAAGCCTTGTTAATGCAGGCAAACATGGTTTGTGCCTGGGCAATATTCAGAGGAGGGTTCAATAGAAACATAGACTTTGATGGCAGATAAGGACCGCTTGGCCCACCTAGTCTGCCCATTTCCCCTCCTAGAGGATAAGCTGCAGATCCTATTTAACCAACAGCCTATTTCTTCCTACCCCCCACAAAAATTGCCTTATGTCTGTCCCATGCATTCTTGAATTCTCCCACAGTTTTAGACCCCACAACCTCCTCAGGAAGGCTGTTCCATGTGTCCACCACCATCTCTGTGAAAAAATACTTCCTCACATTGCCCCTTAGCCATCCCCCCCTCTATCTTCAAATTGTGTCTCTTGTTCTTGCACATCTCTTTTTCTGAAAGATGCTACCCTCTTGGACTTTGTTGATTCCGCTGAGGTTCTTAAACGTTTCTATCATGTCCCCTCTCTCCCTCCTTTCTTCAAGGGTATACATATTAAGCTCCTTTAGTCTCTCTTCATATTGCTTCTGTTGCAGACCCTGCACCATTTTAGTTGCCCTCCTCTGAACTGCCTCCATCCTGTCTATGTCCTTGTGGAGATGGGGTCTCCAGAACTGGACGCAGTACTCAAGATGGGGTCTCACCAACTGTCTGTACAGGGGGATAACAACTTCCTGTTTTCTGCTGGTGATATCTCTCCCTATACATCCTAGTATCCCCCTCCCTCCCTACCGCCTTCTGCATTGCTTGCCTACCTTAAGGTCATCTGATATGATTACCCCTAGGTCTGTTTCATTTTGTTGTTGTTACTACCTCCCCATTGTGTAATCTTCCCCTGGGTTTTTGTTTCCCAGGTGCATTACTTTGCACTTCTTTGCATTGAATCCAAGCTGCCATACTTCTGACCATTCCTCCAACCTTGCCAAGTCCCTTCTCATCCTTTCCATGCCTCCTTGTGTATCAACCCTGTTGCAGATCTTTGTGTCATCTGCAAAGCGGCATACTTTTCCTTCCA
Organism: Neoceratodus forsteri; assembly: GCA_016271365.2. Classification (NCBI taxonomy): domain Eukaryota; kingdom Metazoa; phylum Chordata; order Ceratodontiformes; family Ceratodontidae; genus Neoceratodus; species Neoceratodus forsteri. The sequence goes on along the minus strand of CM057452.1, from coordinate 437,175,282 downwards.
GTCCCTCTGCAATGTCACTTATAAAGACATTAAAAATGACTGGACCCAGTACTGAACCCTGTGGTACCCCACTAGTAACCCCTCTTTCTTCAGAGTGGACTCCATTTACAATTACCTTCTGTGTCCTGTTGTTCAGCCAATGTTTTACCCAGGCTACCACCTTGGGACCCACTCCCAGGCTGGTTAATTTGACTACCAATGTTTTGTGTGGGACTGTGTCAAATGCCTTGCTAAAGTCTAGGTAGGCCATGTCCACAGCCCCTCCCTGGTCTACTACTTTGGTCACCCAGTCAAAGAAATCAATTAGATTCATCTGACATGACCTTCCAGCTGTGAAGCCATGCTGCCTTTTGGTTCCTGCCCCACTGGCCTCAGGTACTCAATAATTTCTTTCCTTCAGATGATTCCATCACTTTCCTACCACAGAGGTCAAACTGACGGGTCTGTAGTTTCCTGCCTCCGTCTTGGTCCCACTTTTGTGAAGTGGAATCACATCCGCCTTCTTCCAGTCCTCAAGTACCACACCATCCTCCCAGGATTTGTTAAAAAAGCGTAGTCAGTGGTGTCACTAGTTCTCTGCTTAATTCTTTTAGAATTCTGGGGTGAATTCCATCTGGCCCCATTGCTTTGTCCACCTTCAGTTTTAGGAGTTCTTTCAGAACCCTTTCTTCTATGAAATGACTGGGATCAACCCCCCCCCATAGTGCTTCTGTTGATTGGATTAGGCACCTCCCCCACTTCCTCTTTTGTGAATACTGAACAGAAGTATTCATTCAGTATCCCTGCTTTATCACTGTCAATCTCTGCCCACCCACCATCCTTTCTATTCGGCCTCACTATCCCTCCCTTTGTCTTTCTATGCTCCCTGATATACCTATAAAAGGTGTTATCCCCCTTCTTAACCGAGTTAGCTATCTTTTCCTCAGTTTGTGCCTTTGCTATTCTGACTACCCTCCCTGCTTCCTTCTGCCTTAACTTGTACAGTTTTCTGTCCTGCTCCTTCTGTGTTTCCTTATACTTCCTAAATGCTATCTTTTTCTCCCTAACCTTCACCGCCACTTCTTTTGAGAACCATAGTGGCTTTTTCTTTCATTTTGATTTGTTTATTTGCTTCACACAAAGGTTTATTGCCTCTGTGATGGCAGTTTTGATATTTGCCCATTGTTGCTCCACTCCTCCTTCTAGCCTGTTTGCTAGTGCTTTTCTAAGGCACTCTCCCATCTTGCCAAAGTCAGCCCTTCTGAAGTCCAGAACCCTCACTTTTGTATGGCTTGACTCTGTAGCAGAGTTTAACTTGAACCACACTGTTTGGTGGTCACTTGTTCCCAAATGGCTACCCACTTCTAGATCTGAGATCCTCTCACTGTCCCCATTTGAGAGTACGAGGTCTAAGATTGCTCCCTCACGAGTGGGTTCCAAAACTAGCTGTTTGAGGCATGCCACCTGAAGGGCATCAAGAATGGCCCTACTTTTTGGATGTGACTGCCACAAAGGTGCTCCAGTTAACATCTGGCATGTTAAGGTCCCCCATCAACAGTATCTCCCCTTTCTCTGCCATCCTAAGTATGCCTTCTATCATATCCTTGTCCATTCACTCCCCCTGACATGGGGGTCTATATACAACCCCTGTGCGGATTGTGGTACCATTTCCAGTCTCTAAGGTGATCCACAGTGCCTCCCCTCCTCCCTGTTTACTCTTTTGTTCAGTTGCTTTTATCCTTTCCCTTACGGAGAGAGCTACCCCCCTCTTTTGCCCTCCCTGTCTCTCCTATAGGTTGTGTACCCTGGTAAGTTAACATCCCAGTCTTGGTTATCTGTGTACCATGTTTCTGTGACTGTTACAATATCCAGGCATCCCTCTTCCATCAAGGCCACCAGTTCAGGGAGCTTGTTGCCCAGACTACGGGTGTTGGTACTCATTACCCTCCATTTCTTGATGGCCTTATCCCTTTTTGACCCATCCCTGTCCTTATTGCATTTGTCACTTTCTCCATTTACCCCTGCGCTTCTCCCTATTGACATCTCTATGTTGGTGTCTACCTCACTTAGTACCCTGATATTTTGGGATGGGGGCAAGGATTTCCCTGCTCCTTTCCAGTGCCTTCCCCCTTGGCTAGTTTAAATACTTGTCAATGAAGTATTTAAACCTATCACCTAGGATCCTGGTTCCCCTCCTTGACAGATGCAGACCATCATGCCAGTATAGGCCTGAATTCCTCCAGGTGGATCCCCAGTCTCCAATGAAGCCAAATCGCTGAGCTCTGCACCAATTTTTCAACCACTGATTGAATCCCATGGTGTGGAGCACCTGAGCCTCACCCGTGCCATAGACAGGCAGCACCTCCGAGAAGGTTACTTTGTGTGCTATTTGTCTAAGGCCCCTCCCCATCTCCACAAATGCTTCTTGCACTGCTCTGATCCCTTTCTTAGCCAGGTCATTTGTCCCTAGGTGGACAATGACATCCAGCTCCCTTCACTGTGCAGCTGCTCCTGCAATCCTAAGGATTCGCTCCCCGTCTCTCCAAGCCATGGCGCCAGGCAGGTACCTTACCTCCCCCCTTCCCTTCCTTCCCCAGTTCTACCTTCCTAACAATGGAGTCCCCCACCAGGAGTTGTTTCCTTCCCCTGTGGGATCCCATGCCACCCTCCTTTGGGTCTCCTTTGTAGAGGTTCCCAGCATCCTCCTTGGTCTCCACTGTGGGTGCCTCCATAGAGGAACCACACTTTGCAAGAATGGCATAGAAATTTACAGCTGGAGGGATGCGCCTCTGTTCCACCACCCTTACCCTCCATGAGCCCACTGTGGTCCAACCACTCCTCTTTCTTGGCAACCTCTGAGGCAATGGCAGTGACCCTGGTGGTCCCTGGGTGGGAGAGGAGGTCCCACAAATCCTGGCCAACTCAGCCTGGAGATGAGCAACCTCCTCCCTCAGCCCAGAGAGGTGTCTGCAGATGGGACAACACTGCATCCTCCAAAACATCTCCCGGAAGACTGCTGCTCCACAGCCACTGCACTGTACCACTCCCATCATGTCTTTTTTCTGGCCCCCTAACTGTTATTTGGAATAATTACTCTTTTCTCTGTTTGTTTATTTCTTTTTTTTTCTTCTCTCCCTACTTACTTACTGCCTCTGCACCCTTTTATCTCCTGACCTTCCTGTTCTGAGACAAGAAGTTCCTATATTTCTCAGTAGTCTCCTTACTTGCTCAGAGTCAGACCTCCAGCAGCTAGGGGGGGATGGAGAGCTACTCTTTCCCTTCTAGGATGGTGAGTCTTTGGTGGCTCTGTGATCACTCACTTTCTGCTCCCAAACAGGAAGTTCCTGTTGTCAGTTAAATCCTATGCCTATAAAAGTAGAGCTGGTTTAGGGTAGGGGGGTTGAGGGGAGGGAAAAAGGGCAATATATTCCCAGTAGAGACGTTTTAGTTATACCAGTAGCTCCTTCCTTCTGGAGTTCTGTCTGTCCTCTGGCAGAAGCTATCTAGGGCAGTATTTATATCTGGTCTTAACCTGGCTCCTTCTAGCGAAGCCACTCCCCCTACTTTGCAAATCTTTCTACACTTAGTTAATTTCACAGATAACAATTCCCTTCTGACACCTGTGACAAGCACCTAGATAAGTACACAGATAACACAGATAACAGATAACAATTTACTTCTACTACCTCTGACAAACACACCAACTCCTTTTTTTTGTGTTTTACCCTTACTTGAAGGTTCCAGTGCAAGCGATCTAGTTCTTAGACCCAGTAGAGAAGTTTTAGTTATACCAGTAGCTCCTACCTCCTGGAGTTCTGTCTGTAAATGGAGGAGTGGGGACCTGAATATTGGTGCAGTCCAGTATTCAGAGTATGTTTCTATTTTTATTTTATTTATTTATTCAATCTTGGATTACAATATCTCTGAGTACATAGCAGCTCTTTAACAAAGGTTCCACATCAGTGAGGAAGGGTGACAAACATACGAAGGAGGCAGAAATACAGAGTTTCTAAAAAACGGTCACGCGATAATGACATACTTTGTATCTAAAAGTAAAACTATAGATTGGAAGGTGAACAAAGTGTAGCATAGAAAGGAAGATAATCAATAGAACCCAGAACATGGAGGAGGCAGCCAAAAGGCCTTGTCAAACCTGTATAGACAGAGGTAGTGTGAGTGGGGTACTGGCAGTATGGGTGGATAAGGGGTGCTGGGGAGAGAGAGGTGTAGCAGATGCAGAGGAAGGAGGGGATGGGGATAGGTGGGGGATAGAGGGTTGAGCAAGGGACGTGAAAGGTTTTTCTATTATCGTGAGGAAGTGAGAGCACAAAGATAGTTCATACCCATAGGTAGTGCTATCTTGGGTGTAGCAGTCACATGAACTGTTAGCCTTGAAATGCTGACAGAGCACATGTTTGAATGGATCTAATTTTGGTAAGGTTGAAATATCTCTGTGAAGTGCGTTAAACCAAAGAGGTGCTCTGTAGGCAAATGAGTGTTGTCCTTGTGTTGTCTGGCATATTGGAACATGGAGAAGCTGGCTGGCTGAGCTTTGAGTATGCTGGGAACTGCAGTGTGGGCTTAGAAGGTTTTCAGTACAGGGGGCAAGAGGCCGAGAAGTGCTTTTTTAGCTAGCAGACAGGTTTGATATTGTATCCTTCCACTTAGCTGAAGCCAACCTGTTTGAGCATACAGATCACATGTGTGGGTGAGGCATGCTGCACCAGTGAGAAGTCTGTATGTCTTATTTAGTGCCACGGAAATCCTATGGAGAGATGAAGTAGAGGCTGCACTGTAGATTATCAGGCCATAGTTGATAAAATAGATATGACAGAACTATGTATTGCAAGTGTGAGGGCTTCAGGTGTCAGGCAGTCCTTGTGTCTGTGGAGTAATCCAATCTTGATATTGACAACCCTGACAACATTATCAATGTGCTGGGCATAAGACAGGGAGCTGTCCAAGGTTACCCCAAAATATTTGAAGTGTTGGATTTGTTCAAGTGGGATTCCCAGACAGTTTCTGATAGAGCTTGAGATTTGTGCTTACTGCAAGTGCTGCTGAACATCATGACTTTTGTTTTTTGTAGTTTAGGATCAAGTTGTGTTTATCGAACCAATCCTCCACTTCCTCAAAGCCATGCTGTAGATGGTGTTCCAGTAGCTTGGGGTCAAGGTTGCTAATAAAGATGAGAGCATCATCCGCGTAAAGGAGGATCCTATGGTGGCAGAAAAGAGGGAGGTTGTTGAGAAAGATGCTAAAAAGAAGAGGTCCCAATATAGAGCCCTGAGGTACTCCAAAACGGATGAGCTGCTGACCAGAGATCACATTGGCTATTTTCACCTGTTGGGAGCGGTCTTCCAAATAGCTCTTGAACCAGTACATCGTGTTGGTGGATAGACCAATGGAAGTCAGTTGCCAAAGAAGTAGTGTGTGGTGAATGGTATCAAAGGCCTTTGTTAGGTCTATGAAAGCTGCACCAATTAATTTACCTTGGTCCAGTGATTGATAAATAAAACCAATGAATTTCAACAGGGCCATAGTGGTGCTATGCCCTTTTCTGAATCCATGTTGCTGCAGGCATTATACTGAGTATTTTTAAGGGTAGTCCACCAGCTGATCAGCAACTATGCGCTCGATCACATTAGATAATGAGGGACAGAGAGATATTGGTCTATAATTTGTGTGTAGGGCCCGATCCCCATTTTTATGAAAGGGGGTTACTAGGACTGACTTATATATTTGGGGAAATTGTGCCAGTTGTAGCAAGAGGTTGAGAATCTTAATAAGGGGTACCAGTATTTCTTCAATGGTGAGGACAACAAGTTTGAGATCCTATGAATCTCCACTATGTCTTGATTTCCCTAGCACTTTGCTTAGGTATTTCCTAGCCATTGGCAGTGGGACCTTTTTAAAGTAAAAAGGAGGAGGAGCTGGGAGCTTATCTTCATGATTGTGGGCACTAGTTGGGGTGGTATCCTCGAAGAAGTCGGGTGGGAGGACACTGCCCAGGTCAATGAAGATATTGTTGAATTATTTGCTATGGTTAGTGGGTAGGGATTCCATCAATGTTAAGCACGAAGGATGCAACCTTTGGAACTTTACAAGTAACATCCTTTATGTTATTCCCAAAGTTCTTACTGTCTTCCCAAGTGTTAGCGAGCACCTCCCTATGGCATTTGGCTTTTTCGAGGCAGATTGCTCATGTGTATTTGTTCCTGGCCTTTTTATAATATTGCACATCCGCTTGCTTACTGTAGCTCTTGCTCAGTGCCAGAGGTGATCTCTGAGTTTCATCGTATCAATGAGTTTGGAGGTTATCCAGGGGTTTATAGTGCCATGGACTTTCATCTTTTTTAAGGGAAGCATGGATATCACAGGCAGCACTGAAGTGCTTAATGAAATGTTCCAGTGCAAGGCTGACATTATAGATGGTGTCAAGCAGGGACCAGTTTAGATTGTGAAGGTGCTGTTTTAGGGGATCAAGGTGTCCACGTTTAACACCCTGCTGTATATAGTCTGTGAGGGGGGCTTGTGGAATTTATTAGTCCAACTGTAGGTAATGGGGGAGTGGTCGCTTAGCAAATCTGGGTGCACTGTCATGTTAGAGATACGATCAGAGTGGCTAGAAAGTATTCAATCAAGTAGGGTACTTGTGCCCATCTTATAGTTAGTCTTTGGTTGGGGAGGTAATGAGCTGTGAAAAGTGAAGTGCAGAGATAGCATCCTTGAAGGAGTGTGTCAGAGGAGAGCCAATTGACATTGAGATCACCCATAACTATAGCCTCAGAGTTGTGGTTCAGGTTACGAATATAATCCATATTGCAGTGGAAGCCTGTTGTGTGTTCTTTAGGTGAAGCATAAACAGATATTACCATAAAAGCCTTATTATGTGCCCCAAGTAGTATTGTAATGGCTAGTGCCTGGGTGTAGCAACCTAGACTGGCCATAGGTAAAGCATGTCCCATAAGTGACTCCTTATGATAGATAGCACAGCCACCACCACATTTAGTTAGCCTGCCTTGCCAGAATATGGTGTATCCAGGTATAGCGACTGCCACACCAGGAATCTTCAGGGAAAGCCATGTTTCTACCATTGACAAGATATCAGGGTTTTACTGAGTGACCCATACTTAGAAGCTGTCCAGTTTACTTAACAGGTTGCAGATGTTGTGTACCATGCAAGGCCATTTTTCACAGTCCCCTTGCATGGTGCACATAGCACCAATCAAAACTCTGACTTACTCTCGCGCAACCCTAGCAGTTGGCAGAGGAAGGAAGTGTGGTGGTCCCCTCCCACTGACTCCCAACACAATAGTCCCTGGTGTCTAGAGGTGCCCTGCCCCCACTGATCGCTGACCCTATGTTACAACATAACATTCCCTGGTGCTAGTGGTCTCCCCGCTGATCACTGGCCCAATGTTACAATGTACATGTACCCTGGTGCTGGTGTTCTCCCCCACCGATCGCTGGCCTGATGTAAAACATAACACTTTCCCTGGTGTCTAGTAGTCCCTCTCCCACCTGTACACATGCCTGAAGTGTAATGCAATATTCCCTGATTCCAGTGGTCCCTCCCTCCACCCACATACATGCCTGAAGTGTAACGTAATATTCTCCAGTGTCCAGTGATTCCGCCTCCCACCTGCACACATGCTCGGAGTGTAATGTAATGTTCCCTGGTGTCTAGTGGTCCCTCCCCCCACTCACACCCATGCCCAAAGTATCACCTAATATTCCCCAGTGTTTAGTGATCCCTCCCCCACCCGATCCCGTGCCCGCTAGGGCCACTCTAATTCCCTGGTGTCCGGTGGTCCCACACTCATCCAGGTCCCCTGTATACTGCAGTAAAACTGCAGATCCCCTTCTCAATCCTCGCTCCCCTGTATACAGCAGTAAAACCATTCCCTGGTATCTAGTGGACCCCCACCCCAGCTGGCAGTGCCCCCCACCCCCCACCCCCCCATCCCTGACCCCTGAGTCAGTCACCCACACAGTCTTCTCTTTCTCCACTCACAGCTGGCCATTGACTGAGCTGTCAAGGAACATGTACTGTGCAATCAGCTGTTACAGTACATGCTCAATGACAGCTCAGTTGATGGCCAACCATGGTGGAAAGTGGAGGGCTGTGCTGGTCACTGGTTCTGTGTCGGGATGGGGGGGGGTTGTGAGGTGGTTGGGCACTACCAGCCAGGATGGGAGCTGGGTGGTTGCTAAACACCAGGGAATAGTTTTACTACTGTATACAGGGGATCAGGGATAGGGAGGGGAGTCTGCAGTTTTACTACTGTATATAGGGTATCGGGGACAGGGAGGGAGACTGTGTTTTTACTGCTGTATACAGAGGATTGGAATGGGGGCAGGACTACAGGGCATCAGGGAACTGGAGTGGACATAGTGGGCATGGAATTGGGTGGGGGGGAATGACCACTAGGCACCGGGGAATATTAGGTCACACTTTAGGCATGGGTGTGGGTAGGGGAAGGAACCACTAAACACCAGAGAATGTGTCATGTTTTACATTGGGCCAGCGATCAGTGTGGGAGTGGGGACACTAGCACCAGGGTAAGTGTAAGTTGTAACATCCAGATAACGATTGGAGTGGGGACTACTAGCACCAGGCATAGCTCTGTGGGTCCAGGCAAATGGTGGGCCTCCCTGTGCTAACCTGTGGGCTACCCATGCAAATGAGACAATAATAGTATGTTAATGGACCCTTAGCACCTTGCATGCCCAATAGGCTCATTTGCATGGGTCTGTTTAAATATCAGAAATATAGTACAGGCACAAGATATTGTGGCACCCTATTTTGGGGGTCATATCTGCCCCGTGCTAAGTGCCTTAGTGCTGTGCAGACATGGGCCTATATTCAGTTGAATAGTGCTGGTGCACTATTCCACTGACTATAGCACTTTTGGACAACTGAGCAACCACAAGGTGGAGTGCAAATTTTTGCACTTTGCTTTGCACATTTTTGAATATCAGGCCTCTAGTATTAGAAAAGACATGAGAGACAGAAAAAGCATCATTTGTCTTTTTTTCCCCGAATGATTGACTTAGAAACTGATTATAAATGGAAAAAACAAGCATTGTGTATCAGCGGTGGGGTACTGGCAGTGAACGGGGGAACACCTGAGGGATATTTCACTTGTGTTGACCTGGAAGTCAATAATGAATGGCAACAACATTTAATCATATGCACTAGGGAGCCTGGTATGTGCTAAGGAGGGCACATACCAAGCTGTACAGCTGCATGCCATGTACCCAGCCTCTGCCAGAAATGGAGGGCTGGGATTCATGAACCCCAACTTATCCAATGAATGGTCACATAGTTCCATGTACAGCACAGGGCCAGCTGGGGGGAAACATCTGACCCAGACTGTAGGTATCCAACTGGAAGCTCCGGATGGCCCCACAGTAGATCCCTTGCTCTGCAGAAGCAGGGGAATCATATTACATGGCAGTCTGCATAGGGACTGCCATGTCACTCACTACAGAAATGTATTCCATCCAGTGATAGACATCAGTGCCCTGCTGCCATTATTTTCTCCCCTGCCCTCTGCGGCAAGGACAAGAGCTGAAGTATGTGGTTGCAAGGTGGAATTGGGACCGCTGGATGACAATTGAGGGGTGCACACCCATTACGGCAGCCCTCTGACAGATGTAATGGACACCACCCCTAACACTGGCTGGGTGGAATGTAACTGGCATTGTGCATGCTGGACACCACTGACCCAAAGAAGACATGCTCACTCCATACCCCCATCCAGCCCACCAGTGTAGTAGTACAGGTACAAGCACGGACAGCCTCAGATGGGGATTTGCAGCAGAAGCAGGCCATTCATGCATCAATAGGTATCCCTTAGACACCAGTCATGTGCACAATTCAGCACTATGCACCACACATCATGGTGCGTAGGACCATAGATCCTTAGTCTATAGAGCTCATAGTGGTTTTCCTTATATTTTTTCTGGCATTTTTTTTTCTCATTTACAGGTGCTTGGGCTCCCAGGGCATTCAAACACTTTTAACTTTTTAATTTGGCAGTTTTTCATCATAAAACAAGCAAAACACCCTATTCTAGGCCAATATCTAATTAAAGCAGAAAGTTTCAGGTTTTAAATCAGTGTATTTATTTAATTGAGAGACAGTCAGGTCAGAAGATGTGTGCACTGTGGTTAGGGATCTGGTGCTAAGAAGGAGTGGCCCAGCTCCTATGAAAGGCAAACAAAGGAAGCCAGGAGGCTTAAGCATTCAAGAAAGGGTCAGTCCACTTAACGAATTCCAGTAATCAAAAAGCTGCTGCTTCAGAATTTATTCTGGCAATACACGGAATGAAAGAATGTACTGTAGGAAACTCCTGCAATCCAACAAGGCCTGGCACTTTGACCACTAGGTTTTTGTCAGGGAGCTTGCTGGTGAAGATCTAGCAGTCAAAGCGCTGGAGCGTGCCAGATTACAGGAGCTTCCTGCATTCTTTCTGTCTGTGTATGGCCAGAATAAATGTTAAAACAGCAGCTTTTTGACTACTGGAATTTTTGACATGTACTGACCCCTGCTCAAGTGCTTAAGCCTCCTGCCTTTATTTGTTTCATTATCTATGAGCAAAACAAGCATCTTGATTTGGGGATATTTTTTGTAATATCTGAGCTTCACAGTGCAGAAACCACAAGGCATATTGTTTTGTAACTTGGTACATTCTTAGCCCTAAGACTGAGAGGGTGCACGACAATTGTCAAGAGCCTAAGTAGTAGGATGGCTGAGTTATAAGCTATTGGAAAAAGAGAGGTTGACACAGACGCTAGCTCAACCCTACTATAGTGTACTGGCACCCAAGATTGATGCTAACACCCAAGTACAGTGTAATATTTTGTCATTTCTGTCTCCTTTTTCCATCATTACGAGGATCCTTTCCATAGAAACAGGATTCTTGTCCCCTACAGTTCATTTGCTTCTGCTGCTCAGTCTTGCTGAAATCTTAATCCTCTGTTAGTGACCTCACAGTTTGTTTCTGTTGATGTAACTTGATGCTGCAAAGTAGAGGACTGTGGCTTCAGTCAAGGATAAACAGCAGAAGCAGATGAGGTCGTTGATAAGAATTCTGTTTCCATGTAAATATACCTAGTAATGGCTCTTGGATACACAACCCACCTCTTGATAAAACAAATATATACAGTAAATATATTAAATTAAAAAATGAAGAGAAATACAAACAAAACTAGAACACAGCAGATTTGTGTCTTAGTATAATGAATTATAAGATTATAATATACTTTAAGCCTTTTTTTTGGTGTTTCTAAAAAGTTGTTCTCCATGTTAGAACATGGAGGACAACTTTTTGCAGGTGCTGCTGATCAGCTTTTGAAGTTCGTGTCACTTTCAAGTGCTTCTCATCTGTACCTGTGAGTGGAAGCACCTCATGCAAGCATAGAGTGAAACTGAAAACAGGCAAGTGATATCCCATGTGGACAAAATACTGATATTTCATTTAGATGGACTATTCACTAACCAACTCTGTTTAAGGAAATTGATAAGTCTTTATTTGAAAAAGTTGCTCACTAGGGTTGCTCAGATAATCTGCTAAAAACAGATAGCATAATATAGTTACCACCAACAGGGTCAGACTGGGGCATAGGGGGCGCACCTGGAAAGTGGATGCAAGGGCTCACCTGGAAAATCTGTAAGGGAGGGCCCGGGATGACACATTCATATCAGTATTCCATCTACATTAGATACATTAGCTCTATGTTTGCATCTTAAATTTATTTGCTATGCCCAAGCAACCCCTTTTAATTAGAAAACAGATGACAAATACAAGGATTTTCCTAGTTTAGAAGGTGTCCAGGTACCCAAAGGGGGGGGCCCACCTGGAAATTTCCAGGTATCCAGGTGGGCCTATTTGACTATGACCAGCACCTCCTTTCTTTGGCTCATTGAATTTATTCTCTCAGGAATGGATCAGGGACGCATCACCTCTGCCATCTTTATTGATCTGGCCAAAGCCTTCAATACTGTAGCCCACTTCCTTCTCCTCGCAAACTGGCCGCAGCCTGCCTCTCCAGCTCTGTAACTAGCCAGTTCCAGTTCTATCTCATGGGCAGGTCCCATCTGTCAGAGTCAGTGACTCCCTCTCCTCCCCTCTCCCCATCAACACTGGCATACCCCAAGACTCGGTCATTGGTTCAATACTATTTTCCATTTTCCTGAATAACCTACCGGATGCCTGCTGATCTGCTAGGATCCACATGTACACAGATGATACCATTTCATTTTCCTCCAGTACTTCCCCCTTGGAGGTGACAAACAGCCTTCAGCTGGACTTCAACAATGTCCAGCACTGGTTTTGCACAAATCAACTTTCCTTAAATGCCTCAAAAAATGGTCTCTATGACCTTCTGCACCAGACGAAAGCTCGCTAAGCTTGATACCACACCCTCCTTCCATACTCTCTGGTTCTGTACTGGAAGATGTCTCATCATTCAAAGACCTTGGGCTCTGGCTCAACAAGAACCTTGACTTTGCGGTGCGTGTGGATGCCATCCACAAAAAAGCTTTTCCTCAGACTCGGCACTCTGTACAGGCACTGCAATTGCCTTCCACCACAAGCCCAGAGAGAGATCGCCCAAAAGATGATTCTCCCTATCTTTGACTTCGGAGACGTAGTCTACAACTCTGCCCCCAAATCCACCTTATCCAGACTGGATGCTCTTTTCCACTCCTTCTGCCACTTGGATCTTGGCTGCCAGCCTCCAACCCACAACTGTGACCTTTACACCTCACTCTCCTTCCCATCGCTCAGCGCCAGGTGCCTTGCCCATAGCACCTCCTTAATTGGGAAGTACTAGCTTCTCTCTTTATCACCCTACCTTCACTCTCTCATCTCTAAATCATCCACCCTCTTTATGCCCTCCGCAACTTCACCCACAGGGCTCCCACCCTCCCCCCTAAGCATACCACTTCAGGGCGTGCTGCCTTCTCTTTCCATGTCCCAAGTATCTAGAACTCCGTCCCTTTAGATATCCCCTCTGCTCAGTCCCCTTGCTCCCTATCCCTCCTTCTCCACCATCACATAGCTTCCACTTGCAACTGCACCTAACACCCCCCCCCCCCAGTTCTCCCTTTGCCCTTCAACATGACCCAGCCACTTTGGCTTAATCCAATCCCTCACACTTATACCCTGGCTACTTCTTGCAGGTTTTTTTGCATCCCAAAGGGGTGAAGGCCTTTGGTTGACCTTTCCTCTCCCCCACTCCAATTCTGCTAGCAGACCTTTACCCTTTTGACTGTACAGATTATGTATTCTGGCTGATTCTAGCACATTCCCTCCCAAACTCATGTCTTGAACAATGTATTGTAAAGCTCTGTGTGTGTATTATGCTTTGGTTCATCTGTAAAAAATGAAAATGTTACAGCGTACAATTTGTTATGTAACTGTATATCTGGAAATGTTCCCTTTGTACCTGTATATGTGATTTGTCTCTCTGTAAAATAATTGTATTTGTTTTATAACGTACTTTTGCTATGATGCTGCACTCCCTAACTTGTTTCCCAGCTGGTTGGATTGTACTGTATTTTCTGTGTATCCACTCTGTAATGTTATGTATCCTGCGCTCTTTCTCCTATCCTATGTGTCCCTCTAACCCCAGGATGAATCTGGAAATGAGCTATTACAGCTCTGTATGTCCTTCCTGATGAAACTTTTTCAAATAAAAATAAATAAAAATAATTGGTGATTTTTAGGATTTTAGGATATTGGTCCTCAAAAGCAGATATCCTAAAACACCCTTGGATTTTAGGATAATGGATTATCTGATATCCACTATCCTAAAATCTGAAATTGTCTTCCTTATAATAAATAAATTCCACTCATGCTAAACAATGAGCCTCCCCTCACCTTGGTGCAACCAATCTCTGCCAGCCCTGTTGTGCAATAAATCATCCATTACTCAACACACACTCAACACACCCACTGGCCTCCACTCCCCCCTGGCACCCCAAATAATAAATACCATAATCTGTAAAATGAGACTCTGAGTCTGCAGCGAACATCCTATAATAAAAAAAAATCCTGCTCCCCCCCACCTGCACTAAAGAATGAGACTCTCCTCCATGGCACAACCCAGTCCCTCCTGACCCTGTTCAATAAATCACCTCTCACCCAATATACCCACTAGCCCCCACTTTCCTCTCCTTCCCATGGCACCCAAATAATAAACACCAAATTCTATAGTATAAAATCAGGCTCCAAGTCTGGAGTGGTCACACTATAATAATACAAAAAAAAATCCAGCCCAGCCCGCCATCCTTGTTAAAGAATGAGCCTCCTCCAATCCCTGGCACAATACAGTCCCTTCTGACCCTGCTACACAATAAATCACCCCCATGCAACACAACCACTAGCCCCTGCTTCCCTCCTCCCCCAGTGGCATCCACATAGTAAATAGCAAATTCTGCAGTATAAAATTGGGCTCCAAGTCCAGAGCAATTGTCCTATAAAAAAAACAAATTATGCCCCCCACCAGTGCTAAAGAATGAGTCTCCCACAACACTAGCACAATCCAGCCCCTCCCAACCCTGTTGTTGAATAAATTATCTCACACACCCACCCACTAGGTGTCACTTATCTGCCCTTCCCACAGCGTGCACTCATATTTGATCTAGTGGGAGTCAGAGGAGCAGGTACCAGGCAGGAATTTGTGAATGGGTGATGTGTCTCCCTAATAGTTAAAACTGAATGGCTACTTGTCAGCCATTCAGGTATTACTGTTTGAGAGACATCATCATTCATTTATAAATACCTGCCTGGTACCAGCTTCTCTGACTCTTTACTAGATTGAAAATGAGTGCAAGCTGCTCCACCAAGGAACCAGATTCTAATTGCTAATGTATTTGGGTGCTGGTGGGAGTAGGAGGGAATTGGGGGGTAGTAGGTGTGTTGGGTAGGGTGCGATTTATAGCACAACAGGGTATTCTTTAGTACGGGTGGAGGGAGTGTGAGGATTTTTGTTTATTATAGGATAACCGGTCCAGACTCACAGGAGTGTGGATCCTTCCATGGTGGTTTAGGTTGGGGCTGGGGGTTATTTAAGCAATAAGGCACAACAGGGTGTGGGCTATTGGGGATTTACCCACTGCTTGTGTGGTGTCATGAGGTGCAGCCAAGTGGCTTAACCACACAACAAGTGGGTAAATCACCCAATAACTCACACCCTGGAGTGCCTTAATGCGATTATACAATGGA
Organism: Neoceratodus forsteri; assembly: GCA_016271365.2. Classification (NCBI taxonomy): domain Eukaryota; kingdom Metazoa; phylum Chordata; order Ceratodontiformes; family Ceratodontidae; genus Neoceratodus; species Neoceratodus forsteri. The sequence goes on along the minus strand of CM057452.1, from coordinate 437,160,061 downwards.
CCCATGTGTAGAATAAATTTAAAATGTGTTTATGTTTCTTATTAATGCCATTCTTCAGTCATGGGTTATGCAGGGCTTACCCACGGTCATGCAACATGTTTTGACCAATGAGGTTACAGGATTTTCACACACCATTGTATAATTTAATTGTAGGGAGGGGAATGTGATTTAGGAATGTCATATAGTCAGATGTTAGGTTATCCAAATCCGACATCTGTTGCCATCCAAGGCTAGGATTGGATATCGGATTCGGATATTGATTATCCTAACTAGGGATGCAGTGAAGTTTAATTTCACCAGCAAATTTCATGCGAAGTGCGCAAATACACATCCACGCATCATTTTGTGTAATTGTGCCTCTGAACCTGAAATTCGCCATGTTGATTTTGCATTATAATTTCACCTTATATAGGTACCACTAATTTTGCATTGTGTATTCTTGGCACAATTAGCCACAACAAGGTCTTATTATCACATGACTGCCTTTCATCAGATCACATGATGGGCAGGAAGTAATTGAGTGAGGCAGGAAGTGAGTGTCTCACTTTTAGTTTCACAGCAGCAGAGAAAGCATTGCATATGTCTTTGTCTGTGTGACTGTCTGAGAGGTGATCCAAAAAACAACCTTTATCCTTTGTCTTTGTATATTTTCTTTGTTTACCCTTAACTGAACTATTTTTATACACCTGTAAGGTATATTTTAAGAACCTAATTTCTTTGCAAGGTTTATTTTTTGTTTGGATTCCCTCTTGTTCATTTTGTACATTTTTTAACTCTTGTTACACTTTTTGTGTTCGCTGTGAGTGCAAGTGAACATGTTGGTATGAAAGTGCCCTTTGAGGGGTGTGACACTGTCCACTCGATGCAGAGTAGCATAGCAGAGGCATGACAGTGACAGATCAATCATCACCCAGGCTGACTATGACAGAGTTTGTGCTTGCTGGGCAGGGATGGTCACCAACTTCAAAAGAAGTAGCCGTCCCTTTGATCTGCGCAGCCTAGCAAGCCAGGCTGATCTGTCATGGTCAGCCTGGAATGCATGGACTATGTGCCTGCAACAAAAAACAATGTCCATTGATGTCTGTTGCTGGTTGCCCTAACTGTTCCCCAACACGACCCTCCCTGTCAGTGCCCCCCCCCACACACACAAACATTAGTGACACTGGGGGTGCTCAATCCCCCAGTGTCTTTTCCTAACATAAAGAAAACTGTCCCTCATCCTGTTTGAAAACCGTCTATCGATATCAGTTGCCACTCCTGCCAAAACATAACATAGTGACACTGGGAGTGCTCAGTCTCCCAGTGTTCTCAACATAACTGTCCCTGAAACAAAGAAAACTGTCCCTCGTCATTTCTTCCGCTGACAAAAAGAAACCTGTCCATCACCGACTGTTGCAGTACCCCCCCCAACATTACTTATTGACACTGGGGGTGCCCAATCCCCCAGTGTCCTCAAACATTTAAAAAGTGTTCTTCCCAGTGACACTAGAGATGCCCAGTCTCGCATTTTCCTCCATTAATACGAAACTATCAATGAAATAAAGAAAACTGTCCCTCATTTTTTTTAAACCTGAAATAAAGAAAACCATCCATCATTGTCTGCTATGCTGTTAACCACCGCCCATCCCACCATCCCACTCAAGATCCACTGCCCCCACCCCCGCACCCCATGCTTATCCACTGGAGGTCCATCGCCTTACTCTTCTCTGGATTGCAGACATATCTTCACTCTTCAAAGCCCAACCACGAACTGAGGTAAGCGCTTCAATATATTTCAATGGGGTTTTCAGTTTCAATGTACTTCAATGGGAGTTTTCAATGTAGTGGCATAACTTGGCTATTGTTTAATATTTTTGCCTCAGATTTTCAACATACCTTCTTAGGGACCCCACCTCTTGAACAATTAAGTTACATAATGCAATTCTGTCCTGAAAGGTGATTTTATGGCTGCTGCATGAAATCATCTTTCAGGCAGGAGTTGAACATTTTCTCCACATTTGTTCATGAGACGGAGTCATAAGAAGGCTGTGCTGAAAATTTGGTGTAAAAATGTCAAAAAACAATGAAGTTATGAGCCTGCGTTAAAATTTGCGAACGCAGGCTCGTAACATTGGTAATTTTCAATATTTTCACCCCAGATTTTCAACATTGCCATTTCTACACAGCACCTCATGAATGTGATAGCTGTCATTTTTCAGATCCTGGCCAAAATGTTTTTTTTTTGCATCCCAAAAGGTGATTTCACAGTTGCTATGCAAAATCACCTTTTGGGCAGGAGTTGAATTTTTTTCTGCACTTGTTCATTAGATGGGGTCATAAGAAGGCTATGTTGAAAATTTGGGGCAGAACCGTTAACAAACAACAAAGTTATGAGCCTTGGTTGAAATTTATGAACACAAACTTGTAACTGGTAATTTTCAAAATTTTTACCCCAAATATTCAACACTGCCATTTCTTCACAGCACCTCATGAATGTGACAGCTGTCATTTTTTAGATCCTGGTCAAAATACGGTTTTGCATCCTGAAAAGTTATTTCGCTGACACTGGACAAAAATTACCTTTGAGGCAGCAGTTGAAAATGTTCTCCACCTTGTTCATGAGGTGAGGTCAAAAGAAGGCTATGTTGAAAATTTGGTGTAAAAATATTAAAAAACAACAAAGGTATGAGCCTACATTGAAATTTGAGAATGTAGGCTCGTAACTTAGGTAATTTTTAATATCTGACTCCAAATTTTGAACATTGCCATTTCTTCATAGCACCTCATGAATGTGACAGCTGTCATTTTGCAGATACTGGCCAAAATGTGGTTTTGCATCCCGAAAGGTGATTCTGCAGTCGTTGCGTGAAATCATCTTTCGGCCATGAGTTGCACATTTTTTCTGCACTTGTTCATGAAGTGGGGTCATAAGAATGGTGTGTTGAAAATCTGGGGCACAGATACTACCAAACAAGACAGTTACACTGCTCAACATCATCACTTCTATGTTTTATTCTTAAATGTTAATAATATGAGTCCTTCACTGATGCAATTTTCAAACACACACCCCCATGACACCAGTGCACACAGCGAGCATTCAGCATTGACAAATGTTTGTTGTTTTCTTAGTTTTACTTTTCCTTCCTGTTCCTTCATTTTTTATGTTTGCTTGCACGCATGTACAAGAAACATGTTGCGGCAGTTTGCTGGAGTAGCGGGTTGTGGAGGTGCAGCAGTGTTGTGGCCAATGCCGGCAGTGCTATTTGGGGCTGGTCTCTGTGGTGCCAATACAGGATCATGCTGTTGATGACAGCAGTATTATAGTGTGCCATCAACTTGAAAGAAATTTGCGGCTGCAATCGAGGAGTGCCCCATCATTTAACAATCAGCTGTTTTTGCTGCTGAGGTGGTCCCTGATTCCAGCGGCTAATCACAGCTTGCCTTGTCCGGTGTCCCATTTCAATAAACAGGGTGGTGGCTGTCACTGTCCACCTCTCACAGTCCCCATGGAAGCTGACGGGGTGCCCAATCCCCTGTTGGCATGCCCACTCCCCAGTTCATTTGCTGATGGAGGATCCCAATCCCCATAGGCATAATGTCCATGTAATAGTTTTGTATGCCAAGGGGGTGCCCAATCCCCTTCGGCATCATGCATCCCCCCTAAGGCAGACCCATTTTCTGTGCCGACAGGGGCCCAATCCCCGTCAGCTTCAGTCCCCATCCTGAAAAAATACAGGTGGCACACTGGGAGCCCACCCCAGTGTACCAAACATAAACCTGTAATGGAAAAACCTTCCCGCAATGTTTTTTTTTTTAACCTGTAAAAGAAAGAAATGGTCCCTCATTGTCTCTGATGCCCCCTCCCCAACCTGCACCCACCCTCTACACCCCTGACCTCCCAACACCCCCCTCACCCCATACTTACCTCCAGAGCCCAGTGCGACAATCTTCGGTGGAGCGGGAACGTGTCTGCACTCTTCAAAGCCAACTGCGAACTGAAGAAATGCTGGTAAGCTGTATAATAGCATAAATGTTTTTTTTTCAACTTAGGTGGATATCTTGGCCATTTTTGCAAATTTTGGCACCAGATTTTCAACATGGAGTTCTTGGGAACTTCCCTCATGAATTGAGTCACTGTCATCTGGTTATTCCACCCCAAAAGGTGATTTCACGGTCACTGTGCAGAATCATCTTTTGGGACTGATTAATGACATGGCAGTGTCACTGTTCATGAGGTGGGCTCCCAAAAAGCCTATATTGCAAATCTGGTGAAACAAATTCCATAAAATTACTGTGTCACGAGTGTGTGTCGCTCAGTTTCCATGCACACTCGTAACTTCAAGAATTTGTAATATTTTCATTCCAGATTTTAAACATTGGAATTTTTCACACCTCCTTATGAACAGTACAGCTGTCATTTGTCATATACTGGCCAAAATGTGTTTTCGTACATCCGGCACACAATAGCATGGTCGCTGTGGAAAATCAGTGTTTGGGACAGGTTAAGAAAAACACAGTGACACTGTTTATAAGTGGAGGTCCCAAAATGCTTATTTTGAAAATTTGGTGACAAACATCCATAAAATGACTATGTTATGAGTGTGTGTTGTGCAGTTTCCACACACACTCGTAATTTCACAAATTTAAACATTTTCACTCAAGATTTTCAGCATTGTCATTTTTGCACACCTCTTTATGAACAGTACAGCTGTCATTTTTCACTTCCTGCCAAAAATGTGTTTTTGCACATCTGGCGCACAATGGTGCAGTCGCTGTGGGAAATCAACGTTTGAGACAGATTAAGAAAATCATAGGGACCCTGTTCATAAGCAGAGGTCCCAAAATGCCTATGTTAGAGTTTCTAACCATAATGTCCCACCCTGTACAGACTGACAGGCGTCAGAGGTGTGCCTTTGGATTTCTGGCTGTAAGGCTCATGCCATTCCACCCCCACCCCCACCCTGAAACCAGTGACAGGCATCGAGGTGTGCCTTGCACTCTTTGGCCCCAGAGTTCACCCCATTCTCCTATACTGCATCCATTTCAGTGTATGTCCTTATGGAATGGGATGACTGTAAAGCCAAACACCCTAAGGCACACCTCAACACTTGTCAGTGTCCGCAGGATAGGGTGAGGTGACATGATGTGAGCATTATGGGCGACAACCCAAAGGCACACCCCAATGCCTGTCCATTTCTGCAGGGTGGAGGTGGGGTTGGCATGAGTTCAATACTTCACTACCATTCCTAGTCTGCATCTGTCTAACTCCTGCACTTCCAATGCTAATATCAGCAAGCAAACATTCAGCATTGACAAATGCTTGTTTTTTATAGTTAAACATTGAGTGAAATGGAGATCAAGAGAGGTAAAAGCTGTGGGCAGTGAAGGCGAAGGAAGCGGGGTGGGAGAACCATAAGGCTCAGCCGCCGTCCTATTTTGTCTGGTCACACACTGGAAACACCATCAGCAGCAGCAGTGGATGATCCAGCAGCAGCAGTGGCAGCAGCACCAGCAGCGGTAGATGCAGCAGCAATAATACTAGTAGCTGTAGCTGCTACAGCAGCAGCAGACGATTCTGCCTCTATTAGTGGTTTTATCTGACATAGAAAACCATACAGATATGACAACTGCAATAACAAGACCAACTAATATATTTACAGGGACATGTCACAATACAACACAATTACGTCAAACAAACATTTACAACTAGCATAAAAAAATGTACAGAGAACATAATTACTACAGAGAACCACTAGTATAGATAACAGTATCTAATTGAGAAATCCAGTGATGCTAAGCACACAGGCAGTGGAGAGGTAGAATGTACTGTTTGTTCTGCCACCACAGCTAGCACCAGGCTTCACATACAGATCAGCCCACTACCATCACACCTGGTGCTCCCCCCTTCCTGTTCATGGACCACCAAGGAGCTCTTAAGTTTAGGAATATTACAAGATACCAGAGAATGATACCAGTGTATTGCAGTGCAGTATTTGTGGGATTCATGTCCGGTGTGGGAAAAGAGAAAGCCACTTTGGCATGGGTGGGCAGAGAAGCCACCTTATTAGTCATCACCGTGTGGAGTGGGAGGCCAGACTGCAGGAGGAAACCAGAAATCCTGCTCCTGCGGCAGGGGATGTAGCAGGACTAGACAGTGCCGGGCAAGGAAAACATGCCAGGAAGAGGAGGAGAACTAAGAGCAGGCCTACAAGTGAGAGGGTGACTGAATCTGTGTCATCTTCTGCACAATCCACCTCATGTTCCTGTCCTCTGTTCACACCAGGAGGACCTGTGACTCAAGCTCACATTTCCATTGTTTGGTCTGAGAGAGAGGATCTCTGCAAGGAGATCATGGCAGAACGTGCAGACACCCAAAGGGTACTGGTGAATCAGGAGAAATGATAAGTCTACTGAGAGAGATCCGCGATCGTCTTTAGTTTTTACTAACATACTAACATACTAAGATGCCAGCAGAGTAGGCCTAATGATCTATCGAGTCTGCTCAGGAATCAGCACCTGGTTGGGGTGTCGTTGCTGCCCTCCACCCTCCTCCATACGTCTCCACAGCCCCATCCCTCATTGAGGGCACACCTCCAGGTCTAGAATTACTCAGTTTCAACTTCCCCCTTTACCTGTCCCAGCCCCAGTTGAAACCTTCCACAGTATTTACAGCCACCAGATCCACAGGCAGCACATTTTAGGGTTCCACCACCCTTTTCGTGAAGTAGTGTCTCCTAATCTCAGCCCTGAGCCTCCCGCCAATCAGCCTCATGGAGTGCCCCCTGGTGGTCCCCTTCCCACCTCCCTCAGCTGGAACACCCTGTCAGGGCTTACCATGTTTAACCCCTTTAAGTATTTAAAGACCTCAGTCACATCCCCTCTTTCCCTCCTCTCCTCCAGGGAGTACAAGTTGAGCTCCTCAAGTCTCTCCTCATAGGACTTCTCCCCCAGACCCTGTATCATTCTGGTCGCCCTCTTCTGAACCCTCTCAAGGAGTGCAATATCCCTTTTCAAGTATGGATGCCAAAACTGTACACAGTAGTCAAAGTGCAGTCTAACCAGGCAGTTATAGAGAGAGGGAGAATCACCTCCAGCCTTCTCGAGGTTATCCCCCTGGTGATGTACCCCAGTATTTTGTTTGCTTTGGCTGCAGCCCACCTACACTGTTCAGAGTTGTTCGTTTTGGCATCCACAACCACCCCAGGGTCCTTTTCCCCTCCTGAAACCTGCAGTTTCTCCTCTCTCAGAAAGTACTCATGAGCTGGGTTCCTAAGCCCCAAGTGGAGAACCCTGCATTTCTCAGCATTAAAACTCAGTTTCCAGGTGTGAGACAACCTCTCCAGAGTCTCCAAGTCCCCCTGTGAGGTTCTTCTACCTTCCTCCCCATCCACCCCCCCCCCGCTTCAAGTCATTGGCAAAGAAGCTCATCTCACTCCCGATACCACTTCTGATGTCTGAGATGCAAGTGTTAAACAGGAGTGGATCCAGCACCGACTCTTGTTGTATCTCGCTAATGACCCTCCTTGAAGAGGAAACCTCCCCCCTCACAACCACCACCTTCTGAAACCACCCAGTCAGCCAGCTTCCTATCCACCTAACCATCCGTTCCCCCACCCCCATGTTCCCCAGCTTGTCCAGCAGCCCAGGGAGTGTCACCGAATCAGACGCCTTGCTGAAGCCTAGAAAGAGGACATCCACTGGCCTGCCCTAGTCTAGTGCCTTTGTCACCAAATCATAGAACTCCACAAGGATGGTCTGACATGACCTGCCATAAAAAAAGCCATGTTGGTGATCATCCAAGTGGCCCCATGCCTCCACAAACACCTCCAGCCTTCCAGCCTCTCTTTCAATATGGTCTCCATCATTTTGCCTATCACTGACGTCAGGCAGACAGGCCTGTAGTTACCCAGCTCCTCACCTGAGCCACTTTTGTGGATAGGGATGATGTGAGCCATCCTCCATTCCTGAGGCACCCACCCCAACTGAAGGGAGGCATTAAAAAGGTCTGCCAGGGGTGCAGCAAGGACATCCACCAATTCCTTTAACACCCTAGGATGAAGGCCTTATCTATATTCAGGGACTTTAGGGCTTCCTTCACCCCACCAACAGGAATTTCAACATCCATGACCTCCCCAACTTCTTCAACTGTAACTCTCCTCCCCCAATAAGGTGCTGCCCCTCCATCATCCCTAGTGAAGACCAAGGCAAAGTAATCATTTAGTACCTCTGCCTACTCCCCAGCCTCCTCCGCCTACCCACTCCCTGACCTCAGTCTGCTAATCTGCCCCATCACCTTCCTTCTTTCCATGATATACCTGAAGAACCCTTTATCACCTCTCTTGATCCCCTGTGCCAACCTCTGCTCAGTCCTCAGCTTGGCCAATCTCACCACCCTGGTTACCTTTTTGGAAATCATGTCATACCCCCCACCCATCCATAACCCCACGCAGTTGCTTGTATCAACTATAAGCAGCCCTTTTCTCCCTCACCACTTCCTGGACCTCCCTGGTCCACCAGTACAGCTGTCTGGCTCTACTAAACATGCGCTGGGCCTTCGTGCAGGCCTCAGGAGCTTCCAGGAGCCCTCTTTTAATAATCTCCCACCTGCTCTCAGTGTCCATGTCTAGTCTGATCCCCTCCAAATATCCCTTGAGGTACCTTTGAAGTCTGCCCCCTAAAATCAGCTACCACTGACTTGGTGTGATTTTTTTTTTCCTCCCCCCATGTCCAGAGAGAACCAGACCATGGCATGACCACTCCCTGCCAGTGGGTCCCCTACCACTGGATTCCTAACCAGTTTGCAGTCTGACAGGACCACATCCAGGATATGACCATCCCTCGTCAGGTCAGCCACCAGATGGGAAAGGAAAGTATCCTGGAAGATGTCCAGCAGGTGCAGCTCCTTGGTCAACGAGGATGCCATAATTCCCCAATCAGCCCCCAGAATGTCAAGGTCACCAGCACCACCGTTCAACCCTCCCCCTGACCACAGTGGTCCCTGAGATTCTCCACCAGGCCTCCATCTACATCCTCCGCCTGCATGGGTGGCCTATAAACCACCCCCACATTCACCCTCTTTCCCCCAGGTTTCTGCAAGGTAACCCATAACGTCTCTACATGTCCCTCTATTTCCTACACCCTGCATATATCAATGCCATTCATTATGATGAGCACTACCCAATCTCCCCTGCCCACAGCCCTGTCCTTTCTGAACACAGAGTACCCCACCAGATTTAGGTCCCAGTCATGACGAGGTATGCTTCTGGCATTAATCAGGACTTCCCTCCATCCCCACCCCTTGCCCTCACTCAACCCTCCAGCCTGAGAACCCTCAGATAACTGCCTGCTCCCACTCACTTGTGCACACTTAGTTTTCCCTGTTGGGCACCCCTTCTTTACCTTGGGGGGGGCTAAGTCCTCCCTTGATGTGCCTGCTAGCACCAGCCTCAAGCCCCAGCCCTCCCCCCTCACCTAGCTTCGATGAACTCAGTCAGTTTAAGTTTCAAAACCTCCTTCCCCTCCACATTTAGGTAGAGCCTATCCATAGCATACAGCCTCGTATCCTCCCAAGTTGTAACCCAGTCCTTCACCATCCCAAACCTTCTAGTCACACACATTGAAACATAGAAACAGAGAATTTGGTGGCAGATAAGGACTGCTTGGCCCACCTAGTCTGTCCATTTCCCTACCTAATGGATAAGCTGAAGATCCTAGTTAACCAACAGCCTACTTCCTCCTGCCCCCCACTAGAATTGCCTTATGTCTGTCCCATGCATTCTTGAATTCCCCCAATGTTTTTGACTCTACGACCTCCCCAGGAAGGCTGTTCCATGTATCCACAACCCTCTCTGTGAAGAAATACTTCCTCACATTACCTCTGAGCCACCCCCCCCCCAACTTCAAATTGTGCCTTCTTGTTTTTGCACATCTCTTTTTCTGAAAGATGCTACCCTCTTGGACTTTGTTGATTCTCTTGAGGTATTTGAAAGTTTCTATCATGATCCCCCTCTCTCTTCTTTCCTCGAGGCTATACATCTTTAGTTCCTTTAGTCTTTCTTCATATGTCTTCTGATGCAGACCCTGCATTATTTTGGTTGCCCTCATCTGGACAGCATCCACCCTGTTTATATATTTGCGGAGATGGGGTCTCCAGAACTGTACACAGTACTCCAGATGCGGTCTTACCAACTGTCTGTACAGAGGGCCAACAACTTCCTGTTTTCAACTGGTGATGCCCCTCTCTGTGCATCCCAGTATCCCTCCAGCCCTCCTTACTGCCTTCTCACATTGCTGGCCCACCTTCAGGTCATCTGATATGACTACCCCAGGTCCCTTTCCATTTTTGTTGTTGTCACTACCTCACCCCCCCATTGTGTACTCTTCCCCTGGGTTTTTGTTTCCCAGGTGCATTACTCTGCACTTCTTTGCATTGAATCTAAGCTGCCATGCATTTGACCTTTCCTCCAACCTTGCCAAGTCCCTTTTCATCCTTTCCACCCCATCTTGTGTATCAACCCTGTTGCAGATCTTTGTGTCATCTGCAAAGAGACATACTTTCCTTTCCAGTCCCTCTGAAATGTCACTTATAAAGACATTAAAAAGGACTGGCCCCAGTACTGAACCCTGTGGTACCCCACTAGTAACTCTCCTTTCTTCACTGTGGACTCCATTTACTATTACCTGCTGTGTCCTGTTGTCCAACCAGTGTTTTACCCAGAATACCACCCTAGGACCCACTCCCAGGCTGGCTAATTTGCTTATTAATCTTTTGTGCGGGACTATGTCAAATGCCTTGCTAAAGTCAAGGTAGGCCATGTCCATAGCCCCTCCCTGGTCTACTGCTTTGGCCAACCAGTCAAAGAAATCAATTAGATTTGTCTAACATGACCTTTCCGCTGTGAATCCATGCTGCCTTGGGTCCTGTGCCCCACTGGCCTCTAGGTACTTAACAATTATTTCCTTCGGAAGGGATTCCATTATTTTCCCTAACACTGAGGGCAAACTGACAGATCTATAGTTTCCTGCCTCTGTCTTGCTCCCACTTTTGTGAAGGGGAATTACATCTGCCCTCCTCCAGTCCTCAGGTACCACCCCATCCTCCCATGATTTATTAAAAAGGGTAGTCAGTGGTGTTACTAGTTCTTCCCTTAGTTCTTTTAAAATTCTGGGGTGAATCCCATCAGGTCCCATTGCTTTATCCACCTTCAGTTTTAAGAGTTCTTTCAGAACCCCTTTCTTCTGTGAAAGGACTAATATCAACCCCCCTATCCAGAGTGCTTATATTGACCAGATTAGGTATTTCCCCCTGCTTTTCCATTGTGAATACTGAGTAGAAGTATCCATTCAGTATCCCTGCTTTTTCACTGTCGCTCTCTGCCCAACCACTTTCCTCTTTGTTCAGCCTCAGTATCCCTACCTAAGTCTTTCTTTGCTCCCTAATGTACCTATAAAAGGTTTTATCCCCCTTCTTAACCGAGTTGCCTATCTTTTCTTCGGTTTGGGCCTTTGCTATTCTGACTGCCTTACCTGCTTCCTTCTGCTTTAACTGGTACCATGAACTGAGCCATTCATTAACCTCTCTGATTTTTGCTTGTTACCCACACTGGCTCTAGGTACTTGTAGGATCTCCGAGAAGAAGACTGAACACCCCACATTATGACACAACCAGGCTAGCTCCCGGAATCTTACCTGTATCTCCAGCACACTATTTCCCTCAATGTCATTTGTGCCCAGGTGCACTAATATGTCAGGGGACCCACCACATTCCTTCACCAGAGCATAGACCAAGTGCTTGGCCTCATGCACAGTCAGGCCAGATATACTCTTGACCCTGCCCAGGCAGTGTTTCCCCTCTCCCCACACTTCCCACTTTATACCCCTGATCATGTAGTCCCCCAGCAGGAGCACTCTAACTTCCTCCATGCCCTTTGACCTACCCCCTCATCATTCACCCCCCCCAGTCCCACTACCTCTTCATTTTCTTTGGCCACACCAACAATATGATTTCCATTGGCTGCCTTGTCCTCCCTTTTACAGCTATGCCTCCTACCTGACCTATCTACTCCTAAACCTCCCCTTCCCACATCCCCTTTTTGGTCTGTCTCCCTAGCACATCTGCATACTTGTGCCTCCCGCTTCAGTTACCCCTGCTTCTACCCCCTCATCATCCTGTTTTCTGCTCTCCCACCCAGTGGATCCATGCTGATCCCTTTTCCCCTGGAATCCTTGCTCCTTCCTAACCGTCCCCTCATCTGCCCTTCCATGGCTCTCCCTACTCTTATCTCCTCTTCCTGTGCTAGCCCCAGCTCTTTCATTAGGACAATCAGTTTGAAAACCATTGGCTGCATTTAACCCCCAGTGGCATCCATTTCCCTTGTATGACAGCATCACTTGGGCCTCTCTAGGCTCCCTCCCCCACCTCATCTCTCTGTTCTATGCCAGCAGCACTCCCAGAAACCCAGGGTCCCTCCTGCCCCCCAGGAGCTCCTGCCTTTACCCTTTCATTGTCCATTTTTCAGCTCTCCCCCACCATTACCCCCTACTAGTACCTTTCCCCTTTGGCTCCCTCCTCTCTCCTCTCTGTTCCCTCAGCCTTCCTTCCCAGGTGTTCCTGACTCCCAGCTCCACTTCTCATGCTATTCCTGGCTCCTCCTTTGGGCCTGGTTCCCATGCCCTCATCCCACTCCTCTCTTTCATCCTACTTCTCCATCTGTCCTCTGCTGACTTCACCCCCTGCATCTTCCAGGGCACCTCCCGTCAAGGTGTCAGCCAGTGGCAGGTACCTGTTTGAGACTGGGATCCTCCCTGTAAGTTACCTACTGGTGTTGCCCACCTGAGCTTCCTTCCAAGGACCATGGGGTCCCTTTTGCCCATCTACCAATAGCCCCCACTCTTTGCCATCCTTCACTCTCTTCCCTGTCCAATCTTTTCACTCCCACCTCCCAGTTCTGCCCAGATCTACCATGATATCTGGTAACCCCCTCCTCCTCCTGTACCCACAGTAGCAGTCCCACTCCCTACCTGACTCTCTGTACATATGTGTCTCCCTTCCCCCACACTCACACCCTTTATCCACCTGTCAAGTTTGTACCTGAGTCTGCGTAACTCAGCCTCTAACCACATTAACCTGGCACATATAGAACAGTGACCTAGTCTCCACAGTGTACTCATGGCCACAGCTGCTCCACAGCCTCTGCAGCCCACTAGCTTGCTTCCCCTCCAACCTGTAACTGACATGCCCACTGTCCAGCAGTGACCCTGTACAGTACAGCTTCTCCTGTCCGCCGCTTCTAGCTGTGCCTCCCTTCACCTATACCCATTACCTCTAAGCCCCCAGTTTGTCATAACCATATGTCCCTCGTCCCCAAAGGGTATCTACTAAACACCAACAACTCCGCTGTTGTGGATAACAACACGCTCTTTCATTTCTTTACTTATGTGTCACATTATGTTATTTTAATTGTTTTCGATATAGCTGTACTGTACTTTATAAGTTTTTTATTCTCACTTCCCTTCCCTCTTCTCCTGTCCCAACACCACAAACTAAAAACAGCAAAAAAATTAAAATGAAAAAGATAAAAAAAAATTTTTGGTCATACACACATTTACTTCTCAAACTTCTTTTCATTTCTAAAGGGCTTCCTATTATATCTTCCTTACTGAAGTCTCATTATTTTGAGTGTTGTTGAGAGTTGTACTTCCCACCTACCACAAAAAAATATTAAGCAGCAGCACATTAAGATTGTGAAACATTTGGCCTATATGTTTTTATTCAATTTTATATTTCCCCTTACCTACTGACTTGTTGTATGATACCATTCTTTCTCGATTATGAGTCTGCCTTCTATTTTGGTTTCACATTTGAAATATTAAAGTAAGACTCAGTTCAGTATGGCTTTGACCTGGTTTTAATCAAGCTTTGCATCAGTTTTTGAACACGTATTGTCCCATAATGTGATGGAGCAGTGTGTGCTGCATAGTAGTAGATTTCCGTCAATGCAAAAGTGATTTTTAAAACTTCATGTACAGAAACAGCTATTATAACTGCTGAAAATCTGGCCCTGGCCATATTCAATTTAGTGCTCCTTTTTTATATTTCAGATGTGAAAACAAGTTCTGAAGCATATTCAAATTGTGTGAATAATATCACGTGACTCTAGTTAGTAGATAAGCGACAATTTACTGTAACAAATTATAGGTAAATTGTTCTCAGAATATTTCCTTAATTCATCACTGCTGTTACCCAACCCAATCCCCCAAAAAAGCAAAACACAAAAAACGTTCCTATCTTATGTAAACTAGGCATGCCACCACATCAGGCTGCATGCTGTCCCAATGGTTGATAGTGTGTAAAAGGAAATGACAACCACTAATAGTAGTATATAGTTTAAGAAGCCATTAACTAAAAATCATTTAGTTTTTTTACCTTGTGCTCATGAAACTATTTGATAATATATATTAATGTAAATTGCTGGCACAAGCCGATCACAAAATGCACGTACAATACCTAGAAATAGAATATTCATCCTTATGTTGTGCTGTGCAACTGCCCAGAGAGGTCAAGAAGAACCACATGACAACATGTCTTAATAAGTTAAATTAATTTTGCAGAGAAGCCACCTTATTTGTTGCCACCGTGCATAGTGGGAGGCCAGGCTGCAGGTGGGAACAAGAATGCCTGTTCTTGCTGCAGTGGCTGTAGCCGAACAACACAATGACAGGCTGGAAAAATGTGCCAGGAAGAGAAGGAGGACTGAGATCAGACCTACAAGTGTGACGGTGTGCCAGTCAGCATCACTGTCTGCTCCAGTCAGCCCATCTTACTGGTCTTCATACGCACCAGGGAGTACATGTCACTCAAGCTGACCTCACCGTTCTTGAGTCTGAGTTAGATGGTCGTTGCAAGGAAGGTCATGAAAGAACGTAGAGATGCCAAACAGGTACTGGGGAACCAGGAAACAATAATAAGTCTCCTGAGAGAGATCCATGATTGTCTATAATGTTTCTTTATTTCATTGATATAAATATCATATTATGTTATTTCGATAGTTTTTATTGTAGGTGTGCATTATAATTTTTTTATTATCGCTTCTCTTTCCCCCTCATGCAAGATTTCTTCTGCCTGCCTTAATAAGACAAGTCAAGAAGATACACATGAGAAAATGCCTTAATAAGTGAAATACATTGTGGAAATTGTAATGCAAGATTTCCCCTGCTAGCCACATTACTCAAGTGCTTGCCCAAGTACTAAAAATATTTCCAGCTGCTGCATGCCTACTGCTGCGGTGCCGTGCAACTATCCAGACAAGTCAAGAAGACACACATGAGAAGATGTCTTAACAAGTGAAATACATTGTGGAAATTGTAATGCAAGATTTCCCCTGCTAGCCACATTACTCAAGTGCTTGCCCAAGTACTAAAAAACATTTCCTGCTGCTGCATGCCTACTGCTGCTGTGCAACTATCCAGACAAGTCAAGAAGACACACATGAGAAAATGTCTTAACAAGTGAAATACATTGTGGAAACTGTAATGCAAGATTTCCCCTGCTAGCCACTTTACTCAAGCCTTGCCCGAGTATCAAAAATAATTTCCTGCTGCTACATGCCTACTACTAATGCAGGGCTCTGTAACTGTCCAGAGAAGTCCAGAAGACACACATGAGAAAATGTCTTCAGAAGTGACATACATTGTGGAGTTTTAAGACTGCAGGATGGTAATACCAAAGAGTTCTACAGTGGGAAACTGATGACCAAATGTTAAATTGCTGTGCTGCCTGCAGCTACTACTGCTGCTGCTGCTGAGTGCTGCTGTGAAAGTTTGAAGTCAGCACATTCTCAAACCATGGGAAGGTAAGAAATGGTTACTTATCTGCACAGAGTGGGCTGTTGTTATTTGTACCAATATCCATATCTCAGTAATATTTTCCTTTTTCAGTTACTGTTCATATCATGAACAATGAAATGACATAATCATCCACACTACATTATGCTTCTTGATACCCTGAAGGAAGTCGTTATCAACCACATCTCACACATAACCGTGGTAGGGTAAGTATGTATTCTTTGTATGTTTCTTATTTTCAGGTTTGTGGGGGGAGAGGGGTTGGTATAATAACCAAGTATTTTTACTATTTCCATGTCCAGGTATGAATATGATAACATATGCCACTCTGCATCCTGTATCTCTGTGAATTCAGCAACAACTACATAAAGGTAAGTATTTTTTTTTTCCAGGGGTGGACTGGTTAAAGTGTGCATAGTTTATTCAATGTCAGACTCAAAGTCATCCAAGTCTTTGAACATGTTTTGTGTTTTTGTTGTTTGATTTCAGGTACTTACCAAGATGTTTCTGTGTCACGTTGTCTGGCTGTAAGAAGTAGATGATGCATCAAAGGCAGATAGGAACGATCATGATGAAGCAGAAGCACAGCTGTGTTGACCTGTGAAAGAAAAAAAATATTATTTTAATACAGAGAGAAAGATGACTAAAAAACGAGCAAAAAAAACCCCAATAATTATCATTACATGAGTAACAGCGATGCTGGCTGTGATATCGCATGCCTTCATCATGTGTTGTTGTCAGAATAGCTGCTGCTTTGCAAACCTGCAGTGCTTGATGATGTCACTCGTATTAGTCTGAAGAGCAGCAACACAACTGTTTTATTATTGTAATTCTTGAAATTGCATTTTTATGCTGCATCACAGTATGCAGACTGTTAACAGTCAGTTAACAGCACTGTGTGAGACACTGCTCTGCACAGCCTTTCTGCCTTGCTATTTATTTAAATAATATCAAATATAACATTACTGTGTTTTATATACACACTGTGTGAGCCCCGTAGTGTATGCAAGAAGAGGGACTTGCTGTCCAGATATTTCTTTTACTTACTACAAAGGTTTTTTATATTCTTAACACCACTTTGGTAGGTGTGGGCTTTTTAAATTTAGTTGAAGTGGACAGGGCTTGAGCGTGCACTCAGTGATACCTCAGTCACTGTTCCGGGTTGGGGCTGCTATAAAACACAGCCCTATAGCAAGCGCGAGCACAGTTAACAGCACTGTGTTAGACACTGCTCTGCATAGCCTTCCTGCCTCACTATTTATTTAAATAATACCAAATATAACATTACTGTATTTTGTATATACACTGTGTGAGCCCCGTAGTGTATGCGGGAAGAGGGACTTGCTGTCCAGATGTTTCTTTTTCTTACTACAAAGGCTTTTTATAGTCTTAACCTACTTTAGTAGGTGTGGGCTTTTTAAATTTAGTTGAAGTGGACAGGACTTGAGCGTGCACTCGGTGGTACCTCAGTCACACTTCCGGGTTGGGGCTGCTATAAAACATAGCCCTATAGTGAGCGGGTGAGCTAGAATGGGGCGCAGCTGCCATGATGTGAAGACGCCGGAACAAAGCATATGCTACCCCATGCTTGTTTCTGTTTAGCAGGTGGAGAGGGAAACAAATGGTTTCACTACACAATTTCTGCTGTGTTAGATCCCCGGGGTAAGATTATACCTTCATCTAGTAGTAAGCACAGTTGTACTCTGACAACTGACATAATGGACGATCTGTATAAACAGTGTAATCGCTGTTCTATGTTTGGCCTAGGACTTCTTGTTCCAGAATCTATCTGTAACAACTGTTCATTGATAAAGTCTTTGCAAGACCAAATCTCTAGTCTTCTTAGTGGAGTAACAGTAAATAGTGATATTGCTAGTTTGGAAACTTTTATTGATCAGGCAGTAGAACACTTCACTTCTGGAAATCCCCCTCCTGTTGTTTCCATGTCTGAATCTATAGCCTTGGAATCTGTTAATACTCATACCCAGTCTGTTGTAAATGACTGGGCCACTGTTACCAATTGTAAAACCAAACATGGGGGGGACAAATCCACCATGCTTTTCAAATACTATTACAAAATAGATATTCATCATTAAATGATATTGTATACCAGGAAACAATCACTCCCTCAAATAATTTGGCAACTTATCCTACACTGAATATCAGTAAAACTCTAGAACCCATATCTCTGGGTAATATGTCAACAGAGAAATTTCAAAGCCCCTCCCTTTGTCAGCTACTGATGTTCAGAAAAGCCAAAATGGCCGGCCCGGTGGCGTTGAGGGTTGAGGCACTGGACGCCACACCTCGTGCCACGCCGACGACCCAGGTCGGGAACAGACTCAGGCTGCCGGGGTCAGAGGGGAGGAGGAGGAGGAGGAGGAGGAGGAGGATCGAGCGCCCCAACGGATCCTCTCCTCCAGGGTGGGTTCCTGGGTGCTGCACGCACCGACGCCTCCGGGCAGGTGGGAAGCACAGGCACCAGGGGCACAGGCGGCAAGAGCTGGGAGGGGAGGATCAAGACTTGACAACGGCGAGCGTCAGCACACCGTCTGTCTGGATGTCAGTCCTGCATGCCGACGTCCTCAGTGGGTAGAGGGAGAAAACAGAAAAACCCCTCGGTGGTCCTAGATGAAGACGGCTCCACCCAAGACCACTGAACTCAGGACAGACCCCAATGTGCAGAGAAGGAGGGAGGAAAGAGGCACTATAGGGGCAGATCCTGGGTGAGTGGCGTAAAGGGGATGAGCAGTTGGAAGGAGTGGACACCGAGGTAGAAAGGGGGGATAAATAAGATAGTTAAAAAAAAAAAAAAAGAAAAGCCAAAGTGATTTAGCTCCTTCTGTACCTTCCACTCAGAATACCTTATTACCTCATTTATCAGTTACTAAAACAATTAACAATTCAACACCACTCTCAGTGCCTTTTTCTAGTTCCTTTAGGGCCTCCACCCCTACAGACGACCCTAAGCAGATATTTGTTCTTGGTGACTACCTCATTAAGCCTCTGGATAGTGCTATTTGTAACCCAGATAAGATAAATCACACCTGTTCTAGCTTTAGGAGGGCCAAAATAAATGATATCACGGCTAGGATTCCCGATATTCTACACAATGCAGGTTCTAATCCTTTTGTTATAATTCATGCAGGTATAAATAACATACAATGCACTACCCCTAATAAGTTGAAACAAGACTTTGTTGCACTTAACAATTTGCTTGTGGATATAGGATGTACTGTTGTTTCTCAGAAATTCTGCCAGTTCCCAAAGCAACCCAAGATGTAACTTCAAAAATTAAATCAATAAACTGGCTGAGGAAATGGTGTATTAATCAGAATATTCCCTGTATAACTCACTGGGAAAACTTTGCTGACAAATCTCCTCTATACAGCTGGGATGGCTTGCATCTCAGTAGGAGAGGCAGCATTATGCTGGGAAAATCCTTTTTAAACATTATAAATAACCATTTAAACTAACTAAAAAGGGGAGAATGGGAAACAGCCCTCGTCTCTAATTAATTCCAAAACCCAGTTACCTGGAACACTTAAAATCTTGTCATTGAATGCTCATTCTTTGAACATGTCTAAACTATCAGAACTAGAAGCAAAAAGTAAATTATTAAACTTGGCTATAATTGCAATAGCAGAAACCTGGTGGGATTCACATTCCCAGTGGAGTCAACAAATAATGGGTTATAAACTTTATTACAAAAATAGAATAGATAAGAAGGGAGGGGGGTATGTCTCTACATTAGAGAAGATATTTCATCCTTTGAACTTTTAGCTCCAAACAATTCTGAAAACATCTGGATATCAGTTCAACTTAAAGGGCTTTCACAAATAATTATTTGTTACTGTTATAATCCCCCTTCATGTGATATAAAAAAACTGGAAAGCTTTGATTAAAGATCTTGCCCATTTTACTAATTATATGGACATAATAATATTGGGAGACTTCGATATGCCTCACATAAACTGGTCCACCCACTCAGGAAATAGTAATCATGATTCTGAATTTCTATCAGTAGTGACAGATAATGGTTTAGTGCAACTTACTTCCTCTGCTACCAGAGGATCCAATATTCTTGATCTCCTCATTTCAAATATAAGTCATAAACTTTCTAATATTCATTCAGATTTTGGATCCTTAGGAAATAGTGACTATCACTCAATTCTGTTTGACCTGATAGGAGCCCATTGCAGTGTAACAAACAAGTCAACATATACTGTAAATACTATGATAGTGCAGACTTTAATAGTATTAATAGAGAAATCAACAATATTCAATGGGATAGGGTTTTTCAGGGTCTCTCTACAAATGAGACTTGGACCTTATTAAAAGATTTTATTCATTTATTCAAAAAAAATATGTACAGATAAAAAATAAATACAATAAAAAGGGCAGGATATCAAAATGGCTGAATAAATCAATTAGGTTGCAAATAAATAAGAAAAAAAGCTTTTCAGGAAACTTAAAAGTAGTCAATATAAAAGTAACAGTGTAGTTCTTATTCAGAATAAAGAAATTACAGAAACTCAAATATATGATTAAATAGGCTAAAATGACAATTTAATTCAAGTTAGCACATGCAAAAGATGGGTATAAAGCACTGTTTTCATATTTAAACAATAAAAAAGGCAGTTCCCACAAAGTAGGGCCATTAACTCAGAACGGTACTCCCATACAGTTAGATTCGGACATAGTTAATCTTTTTAATTCATATTTCTGTTCCATTTTTTCCAAAAAGTCTCCATTTCCTTAAAACAAGTCCTAGACCCCATCCTAAATCAATCCATACATACAGTATTAAGGCTTCTGATATCTATCCACTTCTCAAAAATCTAAAGAAAACTACAAGCCCAGGTCCCGACCTGATTAACACTAGACTTTTAATTGATACTGCTGAGGCTGTAGTTTTTCCCTTGCAAATAATATTTAATAAATCTCTTCATAAAGTGGAAATTCCTTTAGATTGGTTAACTGCATTTGTTACTCCAATATATTAAAAAGGTAGTAGATCACTAGTTCAGAATTATCGTCCAATAAGCCTCACATCGATTATTTGTAAAATAATGGAAAAACTGATAAAATCATTTCTCAAAAAAGAAATGATTGAACTTAACATTGTTGATCCTACTCAACACAGGTTTAGAATCAATCACTCCTGTATAACCAACCTAATATCGTTCTATAATAATATTAGCCAGGGCCTGGACAACAACCATCAACTAGATGTTATTCTATTGGATTACAGCAAGGCCTTCGACAAAGTTCCCTATAGTATTCTTATTGATAAAATGTATCATCTCGGCTTCTTGAACCAACTAGTTAACTGGGTTTCTGCATGGTTGACAAATAGATTCCAGAGAGTTGTATTAAATAATCACTTCTCTGACTCGGGTGCAGTCACTAGTGGAGTCCCTCAGGGCTCAGTGTTGGGCCCAGTTTTGTTTAATATTTATATAAGTGATATGCAAGTATCCAATAATTACTGGCTGTCTAAATTTGCCAATGACTCAAAGCTTGGGGGCCATGTAAATAATCAATCGGTTTTTGACTTTCTCAACTCCAATTTGCGTCTGATCGAAAAATGGGCTTTTGATAATCTGATGGAGTTTAATGTTGACAAACGTGTAGTTTTACACTTTGGATCTCATAATCCCAAAAACAAATATTACATTTGTAATTCACTACTGAATTCAACATATGTGGAAAGGGACTTGGTGTTCTAGTTAATTCTAAACTTACATCAGTTGAGCACTGCACCAAAGTGGCTAATTTTACTAACGGACTACTTAGACAAATTCAGCGATCTTTTGTAACCAAAGCTGAACAGTGCATGATTGCTCTCTATAGATCCTGTGTCCGACCCCTTATCGACTATGGGTCCCCCTTTTAGAACCCCTACCTAAAGTCTGAAATTGATCGCTTAGAAAGAATTCAAAAACGTGCAACCAGGATGATCCCCAGGCTAGCCAAAATGCCCAATAAATGAAGATTATCTATTACTGGTCTACATTCTCTTCAGAGTAGAAGAATTAGGGGAGATTTACTTTTAACATATAAGCTTCAAAAAAACCCTGACCTAATGAATAAATGTGGATTATTCTATGTTACCAGACGTATTGTTCCAAGATGTCATGCTAGACAACGTATGGTTCCAAAGGCAAAAAACAATCTTAGATTAAACTTTTTCTCGCTAAGGGCACCAAGACTATGGAATAAACTTCCTCAGGAATTGGTGGATTTAACTAACATTAAAGTATTCAAAAAGGGTATTGATAATTGGTTGACCAAGAAGCATGTTATGTGAATTGTTCCCACACTATTGTGGGGGGAAAATCTAGATGGGTTTCGGTCTTTTTTTTCCCCAAACAAACAAAGTAAACCAAGTAAACAAAGCATCCTGTTTGTGCCTGATCATGAAGGAGCAACACAAGTGGGCTACAGTAGAGTAGGAGGAGGAGACTGATGAAGCAGTGATATGTCCCTCTGTATGGAGCAGGTATATTATGCAGACATCACAGTCTGTTGGTGGTGGACAGCGCTCCATCAGGAGCAATAGTAGCATCAGAAACACAATTACTGTGTGTAAGAATGGAGACTGGTGGTGAGAAGCCATTTGTAATGTTGTATTAATGTGGATTGGACAATGACATTTGTTACTGGATATGATAGAACGACGTAGTCCACTAGTAGAGGAAGAGGAATAAGTGCTGTACAGTATACGAACATATGTACGAACATACGAAATTTGCCAGCAGATAAAGGCCTAATGGTCTATCAAGTCTGCTCAAATGTGCAGCTAGCACCCTTTATTCTGCAGCTGCCCTTCCCTCACACCTTTCCCCTCTCTTGACCCTCCCCCTTGCCCTGTCCCAGACTCTTTTGAAGCAGTCCACTGTTCTACTGGATGCCACTTCTGCCAGTAATGCATTCCACCCATCAACCACCCTCTCCATAAAAAGGTGTCTGCTCATCTCCCTCCTGAACCTTCCTTCCTCCAGTCTCATATTATGGCCCCAGGTGTCCCTTCCCTCCCTTATTTTGAACAGCCCCTCCATACTTGTCTTCTTTATTCCTTTCATGTACTTGAAGGTTTCAGTCATATCTTCTGCCCCTTCTCTCCTCCAACGAGTACATGTTCATCTCCCTCAGCCTCCTCTTATATGGTAAGTCCCCCAGCCCCTTGATCATCTATATCACCCTGCACTGCACCTCTCCAGTAACTTAATGTCCCTCTTCAGATATGGGCGCCAGTACTGCACACAGTGCTCCAGGTGCACTGTAACTAATGATCTATACAGTGACAGAATAACCTCCCCAGTATGTTGCCATGTTGAACAGCAAGAAATGTCAACGGTGTTGGAGTCTGAGATAGACACTGAATTTGGTGGCAGACAAAAACAGCAGGACAGTTTGCATGGGGAGTGTTTCATTTTAATCAAAGTAAAGAAATTACTTGTCACGACATCAAAACATGAATGAAAGTAAAGTAACAGAACAGGTCATAATTAAAATGTCTATACTGCAGAAGACCAAAGACTGAAAAATCAGGTTGTATTTTATCAACATCCACAAGGAAGCAGCCTTCACAGTCCTCCAGACTGGAGCTATAACCAGATGGAAACTCCTTCCCCAATACTGGTCCTCCCACCTCACTTTTGCTCTTACTACTGAGTGTGCTGACAGTACCTTCCTCTTCATCGCTGTCATGTGGCTTGAGCACAGACATTACTGACTTTGTTGGAGTGTGTCCTTGATTCATTTTAATAAATGTTAGTAAGCTAACATTTTTTGGTGACAGATTGGAGCACCTGTCCCACACTATGGCACCAGCTGAGCTAAATACTTGTTTAACACATATACTCGATGCTGGACAACTCAGGTACTTCATGGCCACTGATTCAGTGCTGGTCAATCCAGAGACATTTGAGCCCCAGTACATCAAAGGCTCATCTCCAATGCTTAGGTGCCTTATATCCGTAAGATACACATCATTCATGCGTTGCGCTGCTTGCATTCCTGCTGATTCATCATCAGCCTTCTCCTCATTGTCTTACATGTCTGCCACACCCACCTGACTTTAGACATCCCAAATGGGATTATTATTTATTTCATTCATCTTACAGATTTTGGAAGAAACTTTAAAATTTGAGACCTGTGTGATGGTAGCAACACTGGGTCTATTAGCTGTGTCATGTTTTGCCTTCTTCTGTACCTGTGTGTTTATTTGCATCTGCACACTGCATAGCCTTCTTATTAGAAGGTCTATCAACTTCTTAACCTGCTGGCACCCACTTTCAGTGATTGAAGCCATATCACTCTTATATCGTGGGTCAAGCATTGTGGCAATGCCAAACTCTTCAGAGTGCAGAATTCCATTAATATGTGTGTTGGACTGAAACAGATTCGGCATGTGATCCATCAAGTCACAAGCACCAGTGTCAACACTAGCTTGTAGCTGTTGCTGGACATTCAACAGTGTAGTGGAATTGCTTGACTCATACATGCACTGTCAGCACCCACGACCTGAGTGGTACCTTTAAATTTCCTGAGAATCATGAGAAGTCCATTTGTCTGCTGCCACTGTTCTGTTGTGAGACTCATGGATGCACCAGTACTGTCCTGGCTAATATGTACCTGCATATATTCAGAAATCACCTTGTACTGCTCATATAAGCAATCCAGCATGTACATGGTGGAGTTCCATCTTGTCACCATGTCCATTTTCATGTGGTGCTGAGGCAAGTTGTTGAGAATCTGCAGCTCACATGTCAGGTCATGTGCCTTTACAGACCACGCAAAATGCACACAGATGCAGCGCGCAGCAGACAGTATCTCCCTGATGTCTGGATGGGTGAGAAACTGCTGGACGACAAGATTTGGACAGTAAGCCAGGCATGGCACCCTGAAAAACCACCAACACTAATGCACTTGATGACATTTGATCCATTATCACCAGCAATACAACCTGCCTTCAATGAGTGTGGGTGGAGCCATTCATCAATTTCTGAAAGAAGTGCTTCCAGCATCTTCTCATCCCTATGTGACCCCGCTATGCTTTTCATTGTCAGTGTGGCACGCTGACGAAGACCCGGAATGTTGCTACCACCACAGTTTGCCTTGCTGCAATTTTTGCCACTGCCCAAATTCAACAGTACTCCAGGTATCTGTGCCAGTGACCTATAAGGCACAAATATGAACTGCCGGCTGTTTTGCCACTGGTCCACATATCCATACTCAGATGTATATGTATAAGGTGTTGCTGAATGAATTATGGCATGATTTAACACATCTGATACTCTACCATACAGTTCCAGTACACATTTTGCAAAGTATGTTCAAGATGGTATCTGCCATTTGGGTCATGCACGGGCCATGAACCGCCAGAAACCAACATTCTCAACAAAGGAGTATGGCAAGAGATTAATTTCCAACATTTCAGCCATTGCTGCATTGAGCTCCCTTGCAATCATGTGATTTGGTGGGAATTTTAAATTATGATCAAGCATGGCATGAAGTGTGAGCTGGACCTTTCTTTGGGCAGTTGGAGTAAACAACTTTAATTGTCATGGCAGCATTGCTAGGATGCTATGGGCTGATGCTTCAGTACTAACTCTAGCTGTGTTATGCAATACAGTGACTTTGCTTTTATGACTCAAAGGGGTGGTATTAGTAGCACTATTGCTATGCCCCATACTACTAGACAGAATGGAATCATGCTCTTCCACTACGTAGTCCACAGCATTTGACATTGTGGACCCTCCAACCACTTTCTCAACTGGACTGACACTGTGAACTATGCCACTATCTTTCTTTTTATGCTGACACTAGCGTGCAGGGTATCTGTTCCTGAGCTGGGCGAGTTGCCCACCAGTGCCTAGATGGCTTCCCTTTTTACCCCTGCTTACTCACGCTTGAGAGAGTTAATAGATTGCAATTGAGTTATCAGCAGGGTCAAGAACATAGAAATCCCACATGGGATTTAATTACCCTTCTTTTTCCATGGTGCCAGAAGGACTGTGACAGTGGAGGGGAAGGTGTGGAGACATTGTTTTTTTGAGATGATTTCAGCACATTAAAAATATTAGGTGTGCTTTCTTTACTAGCTGCGATGGTAGTGGATGCAACAACATCTGAATCATATGACATGTTTCTTACTGTCAGGCTCCCAAAGTGGATCCTGCACATAATCATCATCATCATCATCATGAACAGTGCTTTCATTCTCTTTAACATGTATGTCATCCTCAACCTCTATGTGTGCAGTCTCAACCACATTCTTTGCATCTCTAGTATTTATCACTGTCTCAACACTGTCTGCTCCAGAAGCATGACCGTCAACACGACCCAAGGGTACCCAGACCATCTTCTCCTCTTCCACTGTTTCCTGCCTGCTGGTACTTGTGACACTGCTATCTTTCTCCTCAGGCACCATCTTACCCACCGTCATTGCTGCCATTGATTTAGCTTTGAAAAATGTTGTAACAGATTTGCCCCGCTGCTAACAACTCCAGTACTTTCACTGCTATTTGCCCCTGATCCCACAGGAATTTTTGATGATGTGTGCTCAGACATTGATTTTGGTAGTGGAGTATTAATTAGCCCCTTTGATTTACCAACCCTCTTCTCTGACACACAGGCACCCATCCCTTTGCCAACCCTGTTTTTTCCAGTCATGATTCCTGTTTGTGTTTTAATGATAAAAGTTTTTATTTTTTTTTTTAGATCACAACACGGATAATAGTATTTTATATGCCCAAAAGCACATGTCATGTTTTCTAGCACAGTAATAAATGACAAGTGAAAGTAAACACTAAATCTGTATTTTATATGCACAAAACACAGGTCTGGGTTCCTTGCATAGGGAAATCTGGCAAGTGAACGTGAACACTGAATCTGTATTTTATACACCAAAAATACAGGTCTTGTTTTCTAGCACAGGGAAAAATGGTAAGTGAAAGTGAACATTGAATCTGTATTTTATACACCAAAAACACAGGTCTTGTTTTCTAGCACAGGAAAATCTGGAAAGTGAAATTGCACACTGAAACTATATTTTTTTATGCCCTAAACACAGGGCTGGTTTTCTAGCACAGGGAAATCTGGCAAGTGAAATGAACACTGAATCTGTATTTTATACGCCTAAAACACAGGTCTTATTTTCTAGCAGAGAGAAACCTGGAAGTGAAACTGCACACTGAAGTGGTATTTTTTACGCCCAAAACACAGGTCTGGTTTTCTAGCACGGAGGAATCTGGCAAGTGAAACTAAACACACTGAATCTGTATTTTATGCACCCAAAACACAGGTCTGATTTTTGACTAGCACCGAGAAATCTGGCACACAAAATGCACAGGGATTTAATTTAGCAGTGGGAAATATGGTAAGAAAAGAAACAGAAACAACATATAACACAAAAAAACCTGCTTAACTAAGAAAACAAGCATTTGTCAATGCCAAATGTTTGCTTGCTGGTATTAGCATTGGAAGTGCAGGAGTTAGACAGATGCAGAATAGGAATGGCAGTGAAATACTAAACTTCACACCAACCCTACTGGGCTGCCACCATGCTGCAAGCCAGAGAGAGATAGCTGAATCAGATTGTTCAGCCTTCAATCCATTGCCATCCAGCTGCTCCACATGCTCCTTGTCCTTTGATGTTCGCACCATGTCTGAATGTACCTCTTTCTTGCCTTTTGCTGTCAGTTTGGGTAGATTACCACCAAGAGGTATTTTAATAGCTGGCAAACAGGAGCTAGCTAATTCAGAAACCTGCCAGAAGATGACATCACCAGAAGTCCAAATATTTAACATTTAATGAGGAAACATGTCCCCCAAACCCCTGTCAGGAATAACAAATATGGCAAAATCCAGGCCACCAGACAAAGACTAAAACGATAAAAAAAAAAAAAAAAAAAAATACCAGACCACCTGCAGCTTGTGCTGTCTGGCTATTCTAGACAGACAGTTAAGCAATATACCATGACAGGGTGTTGGTGATGCCAGGATTTACCCGAGCCTGGTGTGTTGTTTGGCCACGAGGTGCAGCTGAGTGGCCAAAACACACCAGATGTGGGTAAATACTGGCATCATCAACACCCTAGAGTGGCATATTGTGATTATACAATGCTCTTTTTGTTTTTTGTCATACTGAACAATAGTAAATCAAAAATGTTATTTTTATATGACAATTTATTTTTGTGTGTTTTTATTGCTCCGCGAGAAGTAGTAGTGCTTGTTTACTGTGCCTGTGGTGATGGTGCCCATGTGCAGTACTGTTTTGTGCTTCCCAGTCCGTTTTTTTTTTTTTTTTTTTAAAGGGCTAGGAAATGTTTGAATCTGCCTCAGTTGCTTTTTTGAGTATGTCCCAGCTCCATTATTGTTGTATGAGCCGGGACTGCCGTCAATATTTTCTACTCATTTAGTTTTGTGCAACGGAGACATTGCTCCTTTTTTTATGTGTTTTATGGATGTATAGTAGGATATCTTATTGCTGCAGTTAGTACGAGTCAGCAGCACTTACTGTGAGTTACTTTCTGGCCCTCTTTGTTGCTGGGAGAAGAAAGGAAGATTTCTATTTTGTTATTAGGTTATTTTTTTTAGTTTGTTCTGGAGCACTATATATAGCTTAAGCATTACAAAGTGTCAGCGGTGACGACAAGTGGTTTCAATTGTGGAGCCTTGTGAGTACCGGGTGTTGTAGTGTGATCGGAGGAAGAAGAGTGTAGTAAAAAGAGGAACAGGTACAGACTGACTGTATTAAAAAAAATGTATGAAATGCAGTTTATTGAAGAACTGCTGTTTTCTGCTTTGTTACCGAAGTTGTACAGTGGAAGACTGGAGCTCATAGGTTCGGGGGTCTCAGCTGGCTGTTCGTAGTTTAGCAAGCCAATGTTAAGCTTCTGATGCTTAGACATGGAGTGATTTGATGGGTAATTACTGATGTGGCTCACTGGTGGCTGGCACCTCTTCCCGTGGGGTGATTGTAGCTTTTACAATGGGAGAGAAGTGCCAGGTAGCCAATGAGGTGACAGGATTTGTGATTGATTTTAATACCCATTGTATAATCTGTTTTTTACAGTTTGGCCCATCTGTTCTGGATTTCATCTGTGGTGAGTGTTTGGGTGAAATCCAGAGAACCGGACAGGACCTTTTATAGTTTTAGTCTGGCAGTGTAGTTTTCACCTATACCCTCACCCTAAAAGAAATTGAAACCAGCTGGATCAGACAGAACCAGATTGACTAGTTCAGCTACAACAGACCGTACGTGATACACCTGGTCTGCTGGTCCACTTTTTACCATTTTGGTCCAGTCCAGTGGTCCGGACTTCACCCATACCTAATATTTGATTCTACATCAGAGGTAGTGGGTGTCCCCAGTGAATTTTTTTCTTCCTTTACAACATTATGGTTCTTACAATGTCTGTGGAAGAGATCATCTTGAAGACACTAAAAGCTTAAAACAGAAAACCAGTGCCTTGTTTGTGCAACATTTTTAATTTAGCATCATGGTGGAATATAAAGGATTATGCTTTACAGTCATAGTTTGCCAGCATGTTGTACATTTCTATATGTGCAACAGCTATAGGATGTTGGACAGAGCAAGTCTGTGAAGTTAAAGTGAGGGACTTAAAAGGGGGTATTTCATTTCTGGTATCTCTCTTATCTGCCTGCAAATCTCACAACTAATCCACTACCAATAACAATATAACCCAACAAGCAGAAACAAAAGTATGCGTAATTTTATTTTGTGTATTGCATCCAGCTGCACACTCCAGAAATTCTAAAAACTTCTGGTAATACATTACATAGATGCAGCTATTCGAATGCAGGAGGGAAGATGCAGTACTCACTTTTTTTTCCTTCTTTAATGGCCCTGCCATCAGAAATTAAATCAGGTGGGAGACCACGTGATGCAGAGTGCCGAGTAGAAGCACCTCCGCTAAGCTCCAGCCTCCTGACTTTATAATCGTCTTTTTCTGACGTCTAAATCTTCCAAAACCCTCTGCATTCAGCTGTTCCTGCCTACTAAGCACCTAGAGCATCTGATTAGTGTGTTTGGGGCACTGATGGAGGCTTACATGAAGAAAGCCCCACAAAAACATACTCCACCTGCTACCCCCGAGAAGGCCCCAAAGAAATCTCGGGCTGCGGGTGGGCCTGATAGGCCTGATCATTCGAGTCAAGCACCGGAACAAGAACCTGTAATGCTTAACAGGTTCCTGGAAGAATTTAAACCCTTCCGTGAGGAGGTGAAAGAGATGGCAACCGACCTGAAGTCTCTTTCAAAAAAGCTGGATGAGGTTTCGTTGACTGCCTCCGATAACACTGCCCGTCTAGTTTCATTGGAGAAACGTCTAGAAAAGGTGGACCCTGGGTTAGTGACTATACGGCAGAAGCTCTCTCATGTGGAGGCAAAGCTTGAAGATCTTGAGGGCAGCAGCTGCAGGAACAATGTTATGATTTTAGGGCTACCAGAAGGAGAAGAGGGCCTGAATACTGTAGCTTTTATACAGAAGTTGGTGGAACGGGTTGCTGGCCCCTCTCCCTTCGGCCTTGCATACGTCATCGAGCGAGCGCACAGGTCGTTGCGACTGAAACCTTTACCGGAGGCTGCCCCTCGCCCCATTACATGCCGATTCTTAAATTTTTTAGAGAGGCTGCACTTTTTGCTGAAAGTGAGAGCTCTACAGGAGGTCCGTTGGGAGAATTCCAAATTGAGAATTGCACAAGACCTGCCAGGATGGTCCAACTGAAACGTACAGCATTTCATACCATCATGTCCAAGATTATTGCTGCAGGGCTTAAGTTAAAGATGGGGTACCCGGCCAGGCTGCAAGTACTTGTGAACAGATCCTGGCTAACTTATGAAGACCCAGAATCTGCCCTTTCAGGCCTCAAAACCGCTCTACCTGATCTGTTTCGGGATCCCTGAGAAGTTCTGTCTCCAAGATGAGGGGAAGTCTGGTGCTGTCAAACTGGGATCGTTATCTTGTTATTTGTTTATGAAGATAGTAATGACGGGGTGCATCTGGAAGTTCTTGCTACTCAATTAGACTGTGTTAATACTTAGTTGGGTTATTTGCTACGGGATATTTATGCCTTAATTCTAAAAGCGAATTTGATGTTCAGGGCAAGGATTCATGGAATGTTTGGTTTGTCTGTTCAGGGATGGTGTTCTTTGTTCCAATGTACCTAGTTATATAGGCCATCACTAGTGAGAGGAAGGTCGTGTTAAGCTTTTAAGGATCATTATTTCACTCCACGGGTGGCTTGGCTTGGGAGCTGTGCTGGGCTTTTCTATTAGTTTCATGCATCTACTCTGGTAAGATCGTGCAGTGGCCACAAGAGGGAGGTCTGTGCGCACGAATTGTAACTTAGCGCTGTTGTTAATTTGGGGAGGATTTCTCTTAGTTTTGTTTCCCATCTCGAGTTCAGGGTAGTAAAATACCCCAAGTGGGGTTCTCGGGTCTTAGGGCTAGTAAGTACCCGGTGCAGAGATGTCCTTCCTTATTAATTTTTTGCCTGGGGCTCAAGATGTTAGAGTCCCTTACCGGTTTTCAGGTCATATTCTGGTTGGAAGGGGTAATTTCCCTTCATAAGACTCCCGGTTTGTTTTTGACTCGTGAAGACATTTCCTACAGGGCAACAGGGGCCCTATTTCCCATTTTGTTTCCTGAGGTCTCTGGGTGTTCGTTTGTGTTTCACAGGCTACCCCACCCCTTTTATCATCCTAATGCATTTGTTGAGCGCTTATGTCTGAAGCACAGCACCGCTTTCAAGTTACTACGGGTTGCTAAAATAGTAGTGTTGCTTCTTACTCATTTGAGAGGACTGTTACACTTGCTGGAAGCAGAGGGGTATATTTGGGGAGCGGAAGGGGGAGGAAGGGACGCAGTACTGTGTTAAACGTTGCTTGTGACAGTGGGGGTGGTTGGTGGGGGATGTTCTGGTTTGGGTTGGAGGTGGGGAGGGTGGTGAGTGCAACAGTAATCATAGGAACCTTACTAGGTATTTCTCTATGTTTCTGTTCAGGGCTTTTGGAACTAAGCTCATTACTCTTGTTCTAGATGGCTAACAGTGTGATTTTTGTTACTTGGAATGTGAAGGGGATCAGGAAAAAGGCTAAACAATATCAGGTGCTTAAGCATCTTAGTCTACTGTGTTCCCAGATAACGTTTTTGCAGGAGTCTCATTTGTTAGAATCCGAAGCTTTACAACTAAGAAGACAACAAGTGGGTCAAGTCCTTAATGCCTCGGGATCCACCAATAGTTGTGGGGTCATGTTAATTATTAATAGAGGCATTCCCTTCATTTCCACACAGGTCATTAAAGATCTGGGGGGCAGATTTGTTCTGGTTCAGGGCACCCTTTGGTCAGTTCTACTTCTGCTTTGCAGTATCTATGGGCCTAACAATGATGATCCAGGCTTTTTCAGCAGGCTGATCATAATTATTTTACCAATGCTTCCCATTATGATTATTATGGGTGGTGATTTTAATCAGGTACTGGATTCTAACTTGGGCAGGTCAGGTAGGGGGCTGAGGGGGCTTTCCATGAGGCAAAGGGCATTTAAGGAACTGGTGGATCAATGCAGGCTTTGTGATCTTTGGCACGTTCTGCATCCTGGTTCCAAGGAGTTCACCTTTAATTCAATGGTGCATGGATCGCAGTCTCGCATTGACTACATATTCATCTCTCAGGGGCTCTTGCCCGGGGTTATATCTGCCTCGATCCAGCCTGGCCCCATCTCCGACCATTCCCTCTTGGTATGCAATTTGGCTTTTCTCAATACACCTAGAAGGGAGACCCAGTGGAAACTCAATGAACAGTTGTTAAAAGATGCCAAGTATTGTAAGCTTATAAAAGAAGAAATTGAGTTTTTTTTCTCATCTAATCCTATTGATAATGCAAAGCCAGACATCTTATGGGGTGCCTTTAAAGCGTTTATGAGGGGAATCCTAATTAGTTTAGCTTTGAAGAGAAAATGGCACAGGAGGAAGAGTTAGTTTCACTATTGTCCTGAATACGATCCCTCAAGGCTAACCTTTCTGTCAACACTTTGAGTGAAGACAGAAAGAAGCTTCTGGTGGCCAAGGATAGATATTTAGATTTGTGGAGGAAAAAGGCAGAGTTAGCTATTATCCAAACTAGAGCCAGCTACACAGACCAGGGAGAGAAGGTGGGGCGTCTCCTTGCATTACGACTTAAACAACAGGAGTCGGCAAGATTTATGCCCCCAATTCGAGCTCAAGCAGACGGGTCTCTGAGAGTATCCCCTTCCGAGATAGTGCAAGAGTTTGCACTATACTACGAACAGCTATACAGGGATATGGAGAGCCCTTCTTGCCTGGAGTCCCTGGAGGAGTATTTAAAGGATTCCCATTTGCCCTCCCTAACAGAACAACACAAGTGTTTTTTGATCTCGCCAATATCTCAGGAGGAGATCTCCTAGGTCATAGGAGCCTTGCTGTCAGATAAGATCCCAGGACCGGACGGTTTCTCCTCATTATTTTACAAAGTTTTCCGAGAGCTCTTACTCCCGGTGCTTCACTGGCTCTTTCAGCACATTTTGTCCGGGATGGGGGTAGATGCCTATCTGTTCGAAGCCCTGATTGTTCTTCTCCCCAAGCCGGACTAAGATCCCGAGTTGGTCCAAAGCTACATGTCTATATCCCTTTTAAATCAAGACATCAAAATACTTTTGAAGATATTGGCCGATAGGTTAACGGTGGTTCTTCCGGACCTAATAGGTATGGCCCAGGTCGGGTTCATGAAGGGGCGTTCGTCCTTAAACCATCGGCGCACGTTGTCGCATGTCTTCTCGGTGTCCAGGGATGCCACTTTTCCAGCTGGGCTGGTCTCCCTGGATGCTGAGAAGGCTTTTGACCGTGTGAACTGGAACTTTCTGTTTCAGGTTCTTAGGGCCTTCCAGTTTCGCACCATTTTTAGAGACTGGATCCGTGCATTATACAAAGTCCCTTCAGCAAAGATCTCAGGAAATGGTACATTTTCTAAATCTTTCTCATTATATTCAGGCACTAGACAGGGTTGCCCCCTTTCACCCATCCTATTTAACCTTTACCTGGAACCTCTCATTTGAAACATTCTCAACAATGGGGGGGATACAGGGCATTCGGGTGGGACGTCATGAGGTTAAGGTTACCACGTATGCGGACGATCTCCTTCTTTATTTATCCCACCTGGTGTCCTCTGTTCCTGCCTTGCTGGGAGAAATGGATAAATTCAGTGCCCTCTCAAATTATAAGTTAAATGCTAATAAATCCTCTTTTTTACCTCTGAATCACAAGATTTTTAAGGCCGACATTACTCCCTTTGGTTTGTGTTGGGCACCGCGAATACTGAAATACTTTGGCATCAAATTAACGCGTAATCCTCTAGCATGGTTTAAGGAAAATATGGAGCCTCTTTCCCAGCTTATAATTCAGGACCTGGATAGATGGTCCAAACTCCTGGTTTCGTTATGGGGCCGGATCAATATTATCAAGATGAACATCTTCCCAAGAATTTTCTACCCCCTCTCTCTGCTCAGTTCATTCATTCCTTTATCCTGGTTTTAGAAAATGCATGGTATCTTTACCAAGTTTATCTGGGCTGACAAGTACCCCCGATTGGGGTACTATAAATTGGCTACTTCTAAGCTTGATGGAGGACTGCAGATTCCCCACTTGGCTATTTATTATTGGGCTAGCCACCTGGCTAAATGTCTAATGGGTTTGTCCTGATCCCGAGAATGTGAGACCGATATGGCTCAAAATAGAGTTAGAGTTAATCCGGTCTATGAATATGGACCCCTTAACTTTGTTTTATTTAAAAATGTCCCAGTTACAAGGCACGGAGAAGTGTCCCACCTTTAGGACCTCTTTAAAAGTATACGCGCAGCTTTGTTCCTTTTTGCGTTATACACCTCAGTTTGACCTGGCCCAATCCATCTGGAACTCTCCGTCCTTTACCATGAATAAACAGCAGATTCCCCACACTTGGTTGCCTCAACTGGGTGATGGGAAAGTTTCCTCTTTCCTGGATGATGAGGGAAAGTGGCTCTCAGCGGACGAGATCATTCGGAAATGTAATATTCCTTACACTCACACTTTAAAGTGGTTCAGTTAAAGCATTTATTTATAACAGTGTTAGGCAATACCCCCCCTGTCAAGCAGTTAAGACCCTGATTCTGGAATCCTCCTCCCTACTAGGGTCCTCGGGGTCGTTTCTAAATTACATCAAAACTTGTTTTATAGATGGTACGGGGTCTCCTTAGGACCGACCAGGTTCTGGAGCTCCTTACTCCCCCAATATGCTCCCAACTGGCAAATATTGTGGCAGTTCTGTCATAAGTATGTGTCCCAAGATAGACTGCATCTTATGCAATACCACATTTTACATAACATGTATTATGCTCCTGTTAAGTTAGCTAAATGAGGTCGTCTTGACTCTAACTTATGTTTTAGATGTTTCCAGGGGAAGGGACACTCCTTCATATATTTTGGTTGTGTCCTAAAATATCTTTGTTGTGGGACTCTATTAAAACCTTTCTGGACCCCATACTGGGTCTGCAGGAGTGTTTCACACCCGATATTTGCCTCCTAGGGGATCTGTCCTCTATTAGGGTTAAGGCAAGGAGGTTTCATATCTCCATGATTTCACTATCTGCCAAAAAGCTTATTTTATGCCACTGGAAAGATAAGATCACCCTCACATTACAGGAATGGGTGAACAAAGTCCTAGCTAACTTGTGTACAGAGAAGGCTATAGCAAGCCTCCATAACAGGTTATCAATCTACACACATATATGGGACCCCCTTCACTCTTTAATTATTGCTACCTGGATATAAGCACTGTTTTATAGGAAATAGCCCTGTATGCCTGGGTATAATATTATAGTTCCTATATTGAATGTGACTTGATACTGCTGTATGGGGGGAGAGGGGTGAGGGGGCAGTCTTAAAGGAATTTCCATTGTACTTATGTTTTACTTGTCATGTTAACTGCCTCCAATGTTGTGTAATAGTTTGTCAATAAAGGTTGAATTATAAAAAAAAAAAAAAAAAATTTAAATCAGGCACCGTGTTCTCAAGTAGTGCTTTTCTGGGTTCTAACCATGCCCTCATTGGCTCATTTTAAAATATTCTGCCTATGGACTTGGTGGGTGGTGATATGTTGGACTGATTGTCAGGACAGGACAGAACAGGGGTGTAGCCAGCAAATTCAGTTTTGTATACAGTAGCCCCAAATGCTACTTCTACACTAGTTTTCTTTTTTGTTCCTATCCCCCTGCCCATGATGCCATACACTGGACAATAAGACAATTCAAATATAATTGAATCCCTATTGTACCCCTTCCCCTCCTGTGGCACTGGGAGAAGAGCTACCTGTTGCCCAGTGTGCCTTCCTGGTGACATATTTCAATAAATAAAAATTAACCTATTGTTTTTATTCTTAGGGAAATACTGTACAATTGAAATATACAAAAATAATACTCCCCATGGCAGTTTTAACATGATGAACATAAAATGACATGATGACATCCCCATTAAAAAGTGAACCCATCCAAAAGTTACATGGGAGCCCTGCATGATGTAAAGTAGGGCTTTTTGAATATCTAAAATCATGCTGTATCAAACCAAAAGCTACCACCACAAAACAATAAGGAGGGACAGGCAGCTAAGCTAGGGTTGTCATCTTTGGAAGAGACAAAAACTGGACAGTAACGCTGCCCCTATCCCTACCCCTTTTCATAATTGATATTGCATTGCTCCTCCTCTAAAGCCATTTAATGTCAGTGAAGACTTTAATGAAACAGCAAAAGACAACACTTAAAGCAGCAGTTCAAAAACATGTTAACATGCCGTACCATTTCAATTTGATCTTCTAGGTTCTTCCTAGTAATTCATCCATTTAGTTATTTATTGAAATTCTTTCACCAACATACAGAGACAAAGGAAATCTAATTTACAGATATGATCTGGGGACAAGGGAAATAAACAAATTGCTTGCTTCCTATAGTGTGCACTTTATACATTAATTCAATTCCTTTTCATGTCCACAATATTATGTTGATGTCAAAATAAGTGTGCATACTTTTTGTAGAGGGAAAAAAATATACATTTAAACATGCTTAAATTCTGTTAAAGATAGAAAAGTTTACCAGCAAATGAAAGTGGAAGATAACTGAACCTTTTACCGTTAAAATAAGTAGGGCCAGACGTTTTGCCCAGCTTTTCTGCAGTGCTGCTTTAAGATGCAGAGTGGAAAAGATTAGGTTAAGTGGAAAATATTAGGTCAAGTGACTATTAATAGCCTTAATGGCCATACTTTTCACCTCCCAGGTAGACTGCTTTTACAAACAAAGGGCTATACTGACAACAGAATTTGTTTGTAAGCTGGACATTCAGCTGAAACAATGAAATATATGGCAAAATCTGCTTCAAAAGTATGTGAGCACTCAAAATGGCTCAAAAACCTGACCAGCATTGAGCAAAACCGGATTACTGGATAGGAACCCTGAAAAACAGATTGACAGGTAAAAAAACTGACAGGCAGCAACCCTAAGCTCAGGTTCCCCCCCCCCCCAGTTAAAAACATTATTTTTACCCACTGTGGATGGCACAACTTCTACCAGTTACATTTGACTATGGAGGAGTCCTCAACTTTCAGCAAACACGTTCACATATTTTGAAAAAGTTATGAATCGTAGTGCAAAAACAAACATTTGACTATGAAGGAGTCTTCAACTTTCGGTAAACAAGTTCACATATTTTGAAAAAGTTATGAGTCACAGTGCAAAAACAAACATGAAATTGTTTACCTTTTTGAGCTGGAATGACTCTCACCATCCTTACATTTACAGCATCATTTCATACAGTGCCCACATGGGAGGACTTTGATGCAGTGGCAATGCTTTCCAAGGCCTTATAGACACAGTGAGATATATCATGTAGACCAACTCACACAGGCCACAGCATCTTAACCGTACTCTCAACCAAGTAGCAGACCCAATTACTGGTTCGATTCCCCCAGCACCAGACACTGATTTGACCCAACATAACAGGGATATGGTTGCACTCTTACTAGCTGTTCCATTCAAAAGCTTAACATATAACAAAACATAACATAACATAACATTGGGAGGCAGTATAGCGCAGTGGTTTAAGGCTCTGAGCTGTAAATCTGGAGACCTGGGTTTGAATTCCACAGCCCCCACTTGCATACTGTGTGACCCTGAGCAGTCACTTAACTTCTCTGTGCCCCCAGGTTGCACCTATAAACAAGTGTTCAGCCTAGTGTATCTCACCTGGTTAAACAATTGAAAAAATATATATATATATATATATAAGCAAGAGCAGTTTGCTTATCAGTGTGTTTTTTTCTAAGCCATCAAAACCCACAAAGAACAATTCAGGTACAACAATGTATGACAGGATACATTATTTTTAAGTTCAAATGCTGTACTGCCATTGCTGTTTATGACATGACAGTCCTCACCTGTCACAGTGGCCTTACTAACACAAGGGATGGTCACTGGACCAGCAGTGGAAACCTAGAAAACAGTGATGTTCAACACAATTCTTGTGGACCCTCTGTTTTATTTTATTTCTTTTTTTTAGTATAGAATTAGCTATATACAGTATAGAACTGATTTTCCCTTAGCTCATTGAATCTTTTTGTTACAAGGTTAGTGTTATTTTCGGGGCTTATATCTCAGAGACTGGATGACTGAGGAAGACATTCTATATATTGTTGGAAAGCTACATGTTGCAGCTGCCCAGCAACATATAGCATGGTATCCTACGTCATACCTTCTTTGTGATATAAGCCATGAACATAATGCTATTTTTGTAACCAAAGCGGCTTTCATTTTATCCTATGTAGCATAGCTGGGCCAAATAATAAAGTTCTCTCACCTGCACAAAGTTTCAGAGTCAGCAGGCTGACTATACATGCACTGTGGCCATTATTACCTTCATCAGAAAGGCAGTCATTGAAAATTATAATGCAAAGGATACAATGAATTCTGACTGAAAGCCCTCTGTTGTGGTGTGCCACTGTGCTCGCCCATCTGAGAAAGATAAACTGTAAGCATCAACCGTAACCCTGAAATCTGACCCCCCCCACATTTATACAGCATGTTATCCCAGACCATACCTTTTTAAGTGCTACAAGCCCCAAAAAGAATGTTATTTTTGTAACTAAAAGTGGCTTTTATTATACAGTATGTGTAGCTTAGCTGGCCATTAATCCGCCCCTTCCCGTTTTGCCTTAAAAAAAAAATTCTGATCCTTTCCTTGCTGGGGGTGGGTGAGATTGGTGAAGGGCAATGAAAACAAAAGACACCAGCACAAACACAAGTAAATTAAAATGTCTGCTCCTGTGCTCACGAGGCTCTGTGTTCATTACTGCTTTTTGTTATAAACCTACTGTTATTTTCAGGGTTCATATCTCAGAAACTGATTGACTTAAGAAGACATGCTATATATTGCTGGAAAACTATAAGTACAAGCTTTCCAGCAATATACAGAATGTCTTCTTAGGTCATGCCTGCAGTCTTTCCTGTGATAATAGTCCTGGCTCCCAAACCGAAAGTAATGCTATTATATGATGAATAGTAATTTAAATAGTGCCTTTGCTGTCTGGCTCTGACTGAGAGTTGTATTATGCCACTCAGATTAGTGCTATTCCATCCACACCCTTGACAGTCCCCTCCTGGAAAAAAAAGCAATGTGTCCTGGTTGTCTTTAAACCGAAAACGATGCTGCTGCCCCTTCAACTGATCCTTCTGAGCACAGTAAACACACTTCCACATGAAACAAGGACAGGAATATGACAAACAATCTGCATTCACCTCTGGCTTGAAAAGCCTGCGGATCCACCCTGAGCCCAAACTAGCCAATGAAATTAGGTCCCTGACTCACTTTGGCCAATCAGCTTAGTCCAGTAAGTTGCTGTGTTTATCATGCCCCTCACTTGTCTCCAGTTTGCTCCCGACCCCACCCCAACTCAATCATATCCATTACCCCCTTCCTGCCCACTGGAAACAACAGATTAAGGGCAGCATGGCAAGGACTGTAAGGGACAAACAAAGAATAGAATGGAGAAATGGCATCAGAAAGAATCTCAGTTTGCTACTCCAGGTTAGAACTTTTGTATGCATTAGTGTACACTGCCTATGCCTGCCGACATCCGTGGGACAGAAGGAAGGCTAGGATAAAAACAGTAATTTCCAATGCACGTCA
This sequence comes from Neoceratodus forsteri, assembly GCA_016271365.2. Classification (NCBI taxonomy): domain Eukaryota; kingdom Metazoa; phylum Chordata; order Ceratodontiformes; family Ceratodontidae; genus Neoceratodus; species Neoceratodus forsteri. Next base: position 437,119,982 of record CM057452.1, on the reverse strand, counting down.
GTGGTGCTGTGCTGTGATATGATGTGAGCCAAGTTGCTCAAAAGCCCTAAATATATCAGGGCTTCCAGTATTTTACAGAGAAAGTGGTCCCACAGAATTGCACTGGTTGTCCACAAAAGACAGCAATCCACCTAGGAAATAATGGGTGAAAATTGCATTGGAATTACATGGAAAATGCTGAATCAGTCTAGGAGCATGGATATATTTGTTTGAATCTGGCATACTCAAATGTAAGAAATAACTTAACATTCTGGTCGATGGTGAGGTTTTAGGATGATTGCCTGGAACCTAGCTATTGACAATCTAGCATCTGGAGGGCTAAAGTGGCCACAGGAGTTTGCGCGATAGCAGGCAAACATGCTTGTCAGTTTTCTCTGGATTTGTCCCCCTTAAATTGCTTTGTGGGCTACTTAATCAGTAAGGGTTTTTCGCTTAGAGCCATATAACTTCCTGGATTATTGTATGCCCAAATATATAAGGCACAGGGTTGAGTCATCGAGCAGTGTGTGTGCACGTTGTGAGGAGGGGGAGGGGAACTGACTTTGCTGACACCTGGGGGAAGGGGTGACTGCTGAGCCCTGAGATTGCAAGTGTGATTCGGTAGTCAATTATACATTTTAAAGCTTTCTTATAAGGAAAGCACATGGTTCATTTCCAGATTTGTTATGGGGAAGGGAATACAGGAAAATGACATACATAAACACAAGGTTAAACAAGATGCAGTGGCGTACAGTTGCAAGAAAAGGACCACCACAATCAGCGGTGGTGACGTGTAATTGCCTACACATTACCACCGCTGATTGTAGCAGCTGTTTTCTTTCAACTGTATGCCACTGCATCTGAACTGCTGTCATAGACAGTTCGGACAGTCACTAGTGCCCTACAGCTGCGCCTGCAAAAAGCATCAGGGCATTGGAAGCAGGGGTGGCACACCTACAAAAACTTGTATGGTGGCACTATGTTTCTTGCACACGGGTACAAGCAAACAGAAAAATGACGAAACTACAGATCTTGATTGATGCTCCCCTCCCCCACACAATCCACAGAAACCTCCACTAAAATGCAGAAACTGAAAAATGCACTTTACACTATCTAATCGCTGAGTGAATAAAAACCAAACAATACTGTGTATCCACAATGCACTCACAAATTTTGATCAAAGTATTATTCAAATTGAATTTTTTTTTATGTTTTAACAGGTTTTTATGATCAGTCAGACTAACACAATGTGCTCTCTGAAAGACCCTTAACTACATTGCTCTCAGACATGATATACTCAGCTTCCTATAGGCTCTTCAACAACATGTAACCCCCCTTGAGTGTCAGATGACATATTATCCCATATTGCACTGTGAATTTTGCATGAAGAGAAAGTTTTGCTGATGAAATTGTCATTTCGCGTAACAGTAATTGTGACACTCAAACAGCTGGTTCTGATTAATCTATGATTTTTGTAATAAAAAAATGTGTTATTGAGTGTCTCTCATGAGGCATGCTGAAACAGCCTGTGGAAAGACACCCCCCTCCCAGGTTTTGGCTACAAGGTGTTACCTGGAAGGCCAAGAGATAATTATAGGCTAGAAGAGACCTAAATTAAGCATCTCCTGTTTATCTAGCTTTATTGCAGCTGCCAGCTGCTAGGCTGGAAAATCATAAACTTTTATGGCTTTTAGAGGAAAACCAGGTTATGTCACACTGGTGCGAAGTCATAAATGTTCCTCTGTTGTCTGTAAAAGCAGGATGTTGCTCATGGATGAAAGAAGGACTTAGAAATTACCTTATTTAATTTTCCTTCTGAGTGTTGACATCCTGATTGTACATTATTATGTTGGCGTGCTTGCGCAGCCAACATTGTGGGACAGTGCAGCTTTAGAGGCGCGGTCGCTGTTGGGTGAATGCAGGGCATGCACCAGTAGGTGCATCCCGCATTCCCCGATCAGCCTGCATGCCGGCGCCACGCCATGCATACATAATTTGGTGAGCACATATAAGAAAAGGTCCGCTGCAATCTGAGCAAAGCTCGTCAGACGCAGCGGTCCTTTTCTTGCCGTGCTCCCCGCCATTATGTACATGGCGGGACACTGGCCGTAGAACTGCCAACTTCAGGGGTGCCCAATCCCCATGTCGGCTGCCCCTGCCCCCTGTGAATGTGCCAATGGGGGAGCCCACTCCCCGTCGGCATCAAGCACCCCAATTGTTTAATGCAGAGGGTGCCCAATCCCCTCAGCTCTGCACCCCCACCTTCTTTGTGTGCACAGCGGGTGCCCAATCCCCGCTGCCAGCATAACCTTCTATGTTGTTTGTCATGAGGATGCCCAATCCCCCATCAGCTACAGACACTCCCACAAACAGTTAGGTGGCACACTGGCAGCCCACCCAGTGTGCCAAATGCTCCTGCAAAACAAAAACTGTCTTGCTATGTTTTTCTGTTTTTTTAACCTATAAAATGAAAATGGTCCCTCGTAGTCTCTGTACCCCCTCCCACGCGCACCCACCCTCTGTGCACCCTGTCTCCCCATCCACCCCACCTTTTACCTCCGGAGTCAAGCGCGACGATCTTCGGTGGACCGGGAACACGTCTGCACTCTTCAAAGCCGACTGCAAACTGAGGAAATGCCGGTAAGCTGTATAATGTAATAGATAGGGTTTTTGCAACTTTGCTGCATATCTCAGGCATTTTTGCGAATTTTGGCCCCAAATTTTCAACATGGGGTTTTTGGGACCCCTTCTCCTGAATTCTTGCACTGTCATGGCGTTATTAGTTCCTGAAAGGTGATTTCACAGTCACTGTGTGGAATCACCTTTCAGGACCACGTAATGAAATGACAGTGCCACTGTTCATGAGGGGGGCTCTCAAAAATGCTATGTTGCAAATTTGGTTGGAAAAATCCAAAACATGACTGTTTTATAAGCATGCATAGCAACTGCGCAACGCACGCTCGTACGTTAGCGCATTCACACTATTTTCATGCCAGATTCTCAACATCGGCATTTTACTACTCCTTCTTGTGAACCGTACAGCTGTCATTTTTCACATCCTGGCCGAAATGTGTTTTCGCACTTCTGGTGCAGAATAGTGCGGTTGCTGTGCGAAATCAGTGTTCAGGACACATTACAAAAATGACAGTGATACTGTTCATGAGCAGAGGTCCTAAAATGCCTGTGTTGAAAATTTGGTGACAATACTCTATAAAATGACTGTTTTACGAGGTGCATAGCAACTGCTCAATGCACACTCGTAACTTAGCGCATTCACAATATTTTCATGCCAGATTCTCAAATTTTGCATTTTACTATACTATACCTTCTTGTGAACTGTACAGCTGTCATTTTTCACATCCTTGCCGAAATGTGTTTTCGCACTTTCAGCGCAAAATAGCGCGTTCGCTGTGTGAAATCAGTGCTTGGGAGACATTACAAAAATGACAGTGACACTGTTCATGAGCAGAGGTCCTAAAATGCCTGTGTTGAAAATTTGGTGGCAATACTCCATAAAATGACTGTGTTATGAGCATGCATTGTGCAGTTTGCATGTACGCTCGTACCTTCGCAAACTTCTAATATTCTCACTCCAGATTTTCTACGGTGCCATTGTTCTGCACCTCCTAATGAACAGTACAGCTGTCATTTTTCACATCCTGACCAAAATCTGTTTTCGCAGTTCCAGCGCAGAATAGCGTGGTTGCTGTGGAAAGTCCGTGTTCGAGACACATGATGAAAATGACAGTGACACTGTTCATTAGCAGATGCCCTAAAATGCCTATGTTGAAAATTTGGGAGCAAAAGTCAATAAAATGAGTGTTTTATGAGCGTGCATTGCACAGTTTGCATGCATGCTCATGACTTTGTGAATTTGTAATACTTTCACTCCAGCTGTTCATCATTGGCATTTTTCCATACCTCCTTATGAACACTGCAGCTGCCTGAAATGTGTTTTCGCACGTCCGGCACAGAATTGCACGGTCGCTGTGCAAAATCAGTTTTTGGGACAGTTTGAGGAAATGACGGTGACACTATTAATGAGCAGAAGTCCTAAAATGCCTGTGTTGAAAATTTGGTGCCGAAACTCCATACAATGACTGTGTTGCAAGCGTGCATTTTCCAAGCACCCTTGTAACTTCGTCAATCTGCAATATTTTCATGCCACATTTTCACAACTGGCATTTGTGTGCATCTCCTTATCAACAGTCCAGCTGCCATTTTTCACAGCCTGCCCAAAACGTGTTTCTGCAGCTGTGGCGCACAATGGCGTGCTCACTGTGCAAAATCACCTTTTGAGACACATTCACAAAATCACAGCACTATGTGTCTCTAGCTATGCCACTCCCACTGCCAATGCCAGCGCGACAACATTCGGCATTGACAAATGCTTGTTTATATTCTGACAGGGAGGAGCTAGGTGACCTCACGCAAAGAGGTTGGCAAAGCCAGTTTTTAAACAGTATTCTGTTTTCCATTAAACACACAAATGTTTGGACTCTGAAAAAGCAACATCAGGCACTGTTAGAAGAATATACCTTAGAAGAGACAATTCTAAGAGTACTGTGGTAGGAGATTTAGTCTGCACTTTTAAACCTGTTTTTTTAAAGTGATTTTTATGTTTTGTGATATATGGTTCTGTATTTACATTTTACATTTTTATCTATTTTTAAATAAACCTCTACTTTAGAGACTACTTGGTATGCCTTTGAAATTCTTTCTTTAACAAGGGAAGCGTATATGGTTAAAGCTGACACTGTACAAAGCTTACTGGTTTTACCAAACTGGGAAAAGGTAAGAATTTTTCCTACGGTCTTCCATAGAGTTTTAAGGGTTCATTTTGTACGCCTGGTTAGGTGCCCACAGGCAAAAGATATCTGCCCCCCCCCTGAAGAGAAGAATTATCTGAGCCTGTACATTGGGTACACTAGCAAGAGGTTCACAGTTTGAATCCCTCCAAGACTTGAGACCAAAGGCTGATTTGAACCCACAAAACAGACAGGAGGGTTACCCTATTTCTGTTAACTGTTAACAAGACTGCGCTCTGAGGTTGGCACTGTGGGAGCAGAGGGCCTGACCTGCTGAGTGGGTTTGTGACAGTAATAATCAAGATAGTGGCACAATAAAAGTGAAGTCAGCAATTTCACATTTTTTGCTAAAATCACTGGAAAAGGTGAAACAGGGATTTTGCAGGGCGTAAACTTTCAGGGAAAGTCAAAACTCCACAAAATATTAAACGGACTGAAATTTGCTGACTTTGGACAACTGTAATCCTAACATGTGACTATTCTAAATTGGATCAGATCGGAGGCATCCAAGCATCCCTAATGCTCATGTTGTATTTTATACAATAAAAGCAGCTATGAGACTGCAGAACAAGCTTGGTTCTCACACCTGATAGGTATGGTGTCATCATAAAGCATAGAACAAAGGCATCACTTTGGTTACTCAGTTTGAGAACCAGCTTTTTATTCATACTCAGGGGTGCAATATTCTCATTGGGCACTATGCACGATGCAGGCAGGGGTATGCAGAAAAGTTGTGTACCCTGCCCACAGCTCTACACACCCGCAAGCAGGTGTGCCCACACTGGCATTCACTAATGCCAGCCACCTGTCCACAGCTCCTACCCCTGGTGTGCAGAACTCCACAGGGCAGCTAGAGGTCTAGTCGTGGACCCAGCTGGGCATCCAACTGGATGCCAAGACCTGGTCCAGCAGTGGATCACCTACGCAGCGAGGCACATGTTGGCAGTGCACCCTGTGGATGTCTGATGGCCAGCGGCTGTGGGGGTGACAGGGGTCTGTGCCACCAGCTGATCCTCAGGCACCATCATACAGGTCTGGGGTTTGAGGGAGAGGGGTACAGGTGCCACAGGTAAGGGGGGGCATTGTCCACCACAGGACCTGTAGGACACAGGGCTTGGGGCTGATGTGTGTTGGTGCAGGGGGTTGCTCAGACCCATGATCAGGGGTACACAGTGATGGGTCGGGGGCACTTGGCAGTACCATGATCAGGAATGCTGTGCAAGGGGGCAGGGGGTGCCTCCAGCCATTTGGGAAGGGGGCTGCCGTGTGTGCAAGGGTCATGTAGGGGGCTTATGGCAGGGTCCTCCCTGGTGTACCCTGCACCCCCCTCCACATGCCTGCGGCCAGCACTGCATGGCTTTGTGCATGGTGTGTAGTGCTGTCATGCCCCCAGCCCACCCCTGGCATGGTGCAATCCATGGACCAGGTGGATCGTGTGCATTGGTCCTGTGCACCACCCCTTGGTGCATCCCACACAGGGCTGTGTTGGGCATGGTGTGGCTCCGCACCCCAGATACGCACACATAGCCACTTCGCGGGGATTATGCACAGGGCCCATTATTGTTAAATATTGGAATGCATGTGAGACCACTCTTACAACAGTAAAAGCAGTCTCAATGAGGTATTAATATACATGGCACTTAATACAGTATTAGGTTTTTAAAAAATTTCTTAAAAGTGACAAACTCAGTTTGAAACCTAAATAGCATCTCATGCACCTTCACATCTGGTTATTTTAGATGTCCACCACCAACCAAAAACAGCTGAGACCCCCTGCCTTGATTGATACACTAGTCTTTTTATTTTATTTTTCTTGTTATAAGAACAATATTTGGTAAAGAGGTCTTTAAAATAATTGAGAAATACAGGCAACTGTCAGTTTTTTGGCTGAATAAACCAAAAACAGATGTTCTTACATGTCATTATACTCCTATTTCTGAAATGCGACAGTTGCTTCCAGTTCGTTGGTATAAGAATAGTCTTAAATACTTGGGAATTTGGATCACGAAGTGTCAGGAACATATCGATTTTTTCAACTATGAGCCCCTGATGCATACCATATTGGATGACCTTGCAAGGTGGTCGACCCTTCCCCTATCACTTTTTCGTTGTCTTCAAGTGATTCAGAAGAATGTATTACCTAGGCTACTCTTTGTTCTCCAAACTCTGCCTGTTATGCCCTCTAAAGCCCTTATAAATAGTTGGCAGCGTATGGCTCTTCGATTTCTTTGGAAGGGTAAACACCCTAGAATTCGAGCATCTATTTTGTATCTCCCGAAGGCAAAGGGGGGAATTGGCTTTCTATGTTTTCAGTGGTATGCAGATGCTTGTTTATTACGCATCTTGTTGCTGGTCTAACATGCACTATTCTTCATATTGGAAAAATATAGAGTTTGCGGTAAATGATTTTTATGATTTTGAACAGGCTTTTTATTCATTACCGCCTGCGTACATACCACTCTCCTGTCATTTCTACCCCACTAGAGCAGTTTTGAAGACATGGCATGACTATAAACACTATGGGCTGGATATTCAAAAGGGTTGCGCCATGCGCAATAGGGTTGCACCTGCGCAAGTCCGAAATTGCACCATTCTGTCATATTCAGCAGGAGGCAGTTGTGCCCCCCAAGTCATGCTGAGCAACAGCGCAATGCTAATGAAGGTATGCTCAACTGGAGGGGGAGGAACCATGCATAAACTGCACAGCCCGATATTCAGCTGGGCTGTGCAGAGTTGTCTGGCGCAACCCCAACCTGCGCCTGCGACTTTGAAGCCAAAAAAAAGGATCAAGTCGAGGGCCACCCACAGGTGAGCTGCCGCATTGCAGAGGCGCAACACAGCAGCTGCCACCTGTGGGTGGCCCTCACATGTTCTCTCTGCCCCCGCAGCCCGATCGTGGGCAGATCTCACGCCCCCGACTGGCCGATTGCGGGCATAAGTAGTGAACCCCCCATTGAAGATCGCGGGCATAAGATCAACCCCCAAGTCCAATATCCCTGGTGGTCCAGTGGACGTGAAGCCCGATCGCAGGCATAGATCAACTCCCCAAGTCCAATTTCCCTGGTGATCTATTGGCCCCACACCCCACCCACCTAGAGAGCCCCACCACCCGTTCTCCCCTGTCAGCGGCGGGCGGCACCCCACCACCTGCCACCCGCGCCGCCCAGCTGGCTGCTCGGTAGGGCTGCACGCTCATTGGTTCAGAGCAAGAGCCAATGGGCATGCAGCCCATACCGACAAGACAGTCGAATGTGAATGAGATGAATTCATTCCACAAATCTGAACTGCCTTGTATGGTATAGATGCACCCATAACTCTTGCTCACGACAATAAGCATAAACCACCAACGCAGTCAGCAACCAGCAACAGAGTGAGGTGCCCGCCCGACTGACGAAAACGGTGATGAATCATCGTGGGTGGGGTGAAAACCGAAAATGAACTTAGCTATGGCGATGAGCCGCAACCACTGAACCACACTTGAAAATTGATCTTACCCTGTAATCAGCCCAGGCAGAGAGTTCGCTGGTCATGCCGTTGATCACAGTGGGGATTTCAACACAGTTATGCCCGTGATCGGGCTAGTGGGGGTTCACTACTGTTATGCCCACGATCGGGCCAGTGGGGGGGGTTCAGTACAGTTATGCCCATGATCGGGCCAGTGGGGGGGGATTTACTTCATGCCCTCGATCGGGCTGCTGGGGGCATCGGTCCCTGATGGCTGCTGCCTGGCGGGGCTCCAGGCAGAAGTTGTTGGGGATCGGCACACCTGCATGCTAATGGCATGCAAATGGGGCCGTAAGTAGATGCAAATGGCCCCCCCTGCGCCTTGCATGAATTATGGCCCCATTTGCATGTCACCTTTTGAATATCGGAAAGTTGCACATGGTGCAATAGAACTTGCACCACCGCATCTTGAATGCTCCACTCTGACCACTTGCAGTGGAGCAAGTTCCAGTGTGCCATGCACAGTGGCTGTGGCCAGGGGGCGATATTCAAAGGAGTTGCTCAATAGCGCAACTCCATTGAATATCGCCCCAGCCACACGCCAGCGCAACTTTTTTGAGCAGCGCAAGGGCTTGCGCCACAGAATGGGGCAGTTTGAATATCCAGCCCTATATGTCTGCTTAGATGAGAACCCATCTTACAGCCATGGTCTGGGATGCTGCTGATCCCTCAAGAAGGTCAGATATTTTTTTACCGCACTGGGTGAGGTTGGGCCTAGTATTTTACTTTAAACTATTTGATGACTGGGGGTTTATACCTTTTACTAGTCTACTGGCAAGATATGGACTGGCAAGAAGGGATCATTTTAGGTATTTACAGTTATGCTCGTTTGTCCAAATGCTACCAATTACCAAGTGTACATTACCAAAGAGTACCTCCCCTTTATTAGCACTTCTGTTCTCAGTATTGAATGGTGAAGACACAGATCATATTATAGGTCAGTTATATGCTGGCATTCGCTCACTGTCAAAGGAATCCACTTTGACTATCTATGCCCGGTGGAAGTCTGAGCTGGCTATGGTTGATAGCTTTGAAACGTGGGAAGAATATGCTTTATTTACTTATCAGGTTGCCAATACTCCATATATGAAAGAGTTCACTTGGAAAAGTCATTCTCATTATTTTAGGACCCCAGCTCAGATAGTGGGCTTGCAGATGGGTTTATGTCTATGTTGGTGGAACTGTGGACAGCCCCTTGCAGACCATATCCATATTTTCTGGTCATCCCCTGTGATTCGAGGCTTTTGGGGGGAAATTGAATCGGCTCTTGTACAGATTTTTGATCAGAGTCTCACTTTGACTCTGTCTTCGGTGTTGTTGCATGTCCCCTCAGAGAACCTGTCACTACATTCTCATCAGGTGAAGTTGTTGGTTTTGTTGATAATCTGTGCCAAAAAGAACCCTTAGAAGGTTATGGCATATGCCTAGGTGCCCTGATCTTTCTTTTTGGTTTGAGATGGTTAATTTTGTGTATGGCATGGAAAAAATCACTTTTAGGCATGTAGGTAAGCTACAGTTATTTGAAGAATTTTGGGGTCCTTGGGTTCATTATCATTTGCAATGAAATCAAATATTTGTATCATAGTTTGTCTAAGTTCATGGATTTTATTGGTATGATAAGTATTGGGTCCAAGTTCTGGAAAGGGAATGGGGATGTAGGCTTCTATGGTTTTCATGGGGCCATGGCCTCTGTGAAGGGGTGATGAAGCTTTCTAGATGCCTTCTCTTGTTTTGTTTTGTATGTTTATAGTCAGGACTTATGGGTATATAGGGTCACGTGGGATGGAATCATATGGGTGGGGTTTTGTTTTGTTATGTTATGGATATGTTTTGTGGAATAATCCATTACCTATGGGTATCTTTCTGGATGCTTTTGAACAACTGTACCACTTTGTAACTTATTTATTTAGTTTACTTGGTTTTCATGCTGAAATGTGGTAATTTGGTGCTTGTTATTAATAAATATGATAAAACCAATAAAGATTAATTATATAAAAAAAGAACAATATTTGGTTGCTTTGCCCTCAGGGAAATGTGCAAAACACCAGGTGACCATTTCTGAAAAATTAATCCAAGATATGGCATTTGTAAATATCTTTGAAAGCCATGGCAACTGAAAGGGTGGCATCAAACTGCAGAAGTTGAGGCTTGTGAACAATACTTGTTGACATAAAAAGCATTGGTTACTTAAGCAATAATGCACTCCAGGATGTGGGTTGTACTGGGATAACCTCATGCCTTGGGTGGTTGGGCCGAGTGCATCCAGCAACTGAGAAGTGAGGTTATCTCAGCACGACCCACACCCTTGAGTGCATTATTGCTATTATACAATGGCTCATTTACAAGAGAAAAATAAAGATTAAAAAAGCATTTTTTTAACTGATTTTCAGGTCATTTATTAGTGTGAAGGTATATGTATTAAAAAAATAGTTCCCTTTTAGCCAGTAGGTGGTGCTGGAGACAAATAAGTGGGTCTGTCTCTTCATCTGGCAGGCCCCCTCACATGCAATTTTGTGTTTTTGGCTTCATGTCCCCCCCCAAACTTTTTTCTGTTGTTGGTGGTAGTTTACTTTCATAGTGGATTTTATCTCTTCCCCAGGTTTAATTAATGTGGACATTGCTGTTGGCATATTCTGTGAGAGAAAACTGCATATGTGGAAGACGCGAAGATACGGGTCAGTAAGCGCCCAGTACATTGTGAGGGGGAAATATAATTTTATTTGCTCTGGAGGAGAAAAACAAAACAAAATGAAGTAGAATAAAGCTAGTGGAAGCAGTGTTTTGGATTTCGAGGTGAGAGACTGCACACGCTGTTTAGTGAGTGAAGCCGGTCGTAGCATGGTTTAAAAAAAAAAAGTGATTTTGATGAGGGTCTGTTTTTGATTACTTTTCCTTGTGAAGAAGGACTGTAGGAAAGTGTTTTGATTTGTATTTTATGTGAAAAGGTGAACTTTGCAGAGTGATGTCATCTGGCGGGGGGCTGAAGTGCTTCACAGTGTCAGCTCTGAATGGCGGTTAGTTGAGGAGGCGACGCATGATTCCTGGCTCTGTTATGCAGTCATGTTTGTGCCTGGAGTTCATACAGTGAGGTTATACTTATATAATCTCACTGTCCCAGGCACACACTGACCAATCAGAGTCCACTAAATTTTTCTGCCATTGTATAATAGCCAGCATTTACTCAGATGACCGCTTGTGCAATAGATGTACAGGAAGTGTAAAGCAGAGAGAAAGATGCAAGGAGATGGTAATGCCATGGAAATGTCCATATCTAGGAACAGAGGCTGCTAAACTGGGAGTAGGGAGCACCCCCGCCAGTCCCATCCCTCACTATGAAATTAGGGTGGGCCATATTATCTTTTGGTCCCCCACCTTATTTGGCCTTTTTTTTCTTACAGTAAACTGTTTGAGCTGGTGCCAGTTAGCCAGTACATACAATTGGGGATGAGTTGTTGTTCCTTTTGTTTCTGCTTCCCCCATTTGCTATTTTTCCCACTGTAGCATGCGTGTCCCATGTTCAGGAACAAGCATGGGTTGCCGTGGGTCGGCGGGGTGGGAGAAGCTTTGATCTTCCCAGAGACTGCTGTCCTTTGCTGGGGAGTCATCTTAGCCTGTGACTGCCACCAGGTGGAGGCCTGGTAGTAGTGTAGGTAGTGAGTGGTTTGATGGGTGGGGCTGCAGATCTGCAAGATGTGTGCGTCTCCCCATGCATTTACTGATGTGGCACTGCAGCAATGGCCTGGAAAGAAAATGGAAAAAGAGACCCAAGGGCTATATGACACCCTGCACATCAACCCCGACCCTCACCACCACCTGGATATCTCAGAGCATCTGGATTTGTACTCTTGGGGGAGAAAGGCCCTCTCTCCTCCAGCCCCACCACAAGGCGTAAAGCCGGTTGGTCTAGCTCTAGGTAAGATCTGGGGGACGTGGGGCACTAGCCAAGGAATGGTGGGAACAGCATACAAGGAGCCATCCAAGGGGTTAAAAGCTGCATAGAACAAAAACAACTTAGAAAACGGGTAGGGGAAAATGCTGCATCCTGATTGGTCAAGAGCCACCTCCAGGCATCCATTTATAGAGTGACAACCGTGAGGGTGGCACTTTACTGGCATCCAGGATACAGGGCATGGCACATATCCATGCCTGCCAGAAACATTTGGAAAAACAAATTCTGGCAGTCACATTAGTGCTGTAAAGAACCAGTAATTGCCCTAACACAGAATCTTGGATTTTAAACATTTTCTAACATACAAGCCTACACCAAAATCAAAGTAAATAGTGACCGGTACTATGGAAAAAAAAAACTGACCTAGCATGGCTGTTTGTCACATTTGTTTACTTGTAGGCCTTTAATCCATGGCCTGAGTTGATGTTCCACCTCCCATCCCACTCATCTGTTGGCTCACACCCACGAGTCAGGCCCCCCCCCCCCACAGCTTCACACCTTATTTCCCAGTCTTTTTTTTTTTTTTTACTTAAAAATAATGGAAGCAGGTAAGTTTGTCTGTATCTGGATCTGAATGAATTAACCACAGGCTACAGTGTCAGTCTCCATGCAATTGCATGTGAGAAAACACGTGGTGATGATAACCCCACCCTATCCTCCTATGTGAACCCACCTTCAACAACTGGCCTACTTACTGTACCTAGCAGTGTACAAAATCCAATTTCCATGAATAATTCTATTATATTTACAGTTCCTTGTTGCAGCAGCCATAGTGCCAAACTGGAAGTCACTCCTCCAAAGCAGCCACATTGAAATACATTGAGTGAGAGGCATTATTACTAGGTTACTAGGTGTATTAGACACAAGAAGGCTAAAGCCCATCAAGAGTGTCTCCCACCACAAAGTGGGTATATTATGTTTGACTTATGGTCCAGCAAAGGTGATCATCAAGTCGTTTTTTAAACTGAGAGAAATTTGCTGCTTCAACAATGTTCTGTGGTAAATTATTCCATTGTCTATTGGCCCTAATAGTGAAAAAGGTTATCCCTTTTCCACGTAATTGTCTTAGGGAAGCCAATTGCTTATTATGACTCCTGAGTGTTACATTTCTCTGAATAAATTCAAGGTTGCATTGAGCCATAAGTGAAGGATTATAAAAGATTCTGTACAGTTGCAGTAAATTCACTCTGCTTCTACGGTCTTTCAAGGTAACCAGCCCAGTGCTATTATTATTTTACATTTATTTTATACAATAAATACAGCTGTGGTGCTGGGTAGGGGACACAGACATATACATTAGTGGGGATTGAGTGCACATTACATTACACAGGGCAGGCACTATCTATTAACAACCAAGCAGTACTATACAATTACATTACATTCAGTGTGTAACTGGAACTATTTTACATGAACAAACAAAAAAGAAGCATTTTAAGTTTTTATTTAATTTTTTGTGGTTCTTTTTTTATTTTAAAATCTAAACTTGTGGGTCCCATTTTATAAGTGCAATAACTATTTGGGGTGTGGGTTGCTCATCTGATAAATACACTCCCCCAGGTGCTGAAGGCACTCAGTGCAATTGCCTTATGCTTCACTACGCTCCTTTGATCATGTGTTTTTCAGACAATGACCCACATACCATTGTGGCGTATTGCTTACATAACCAGCTGTAACCCTACCCCTCCACAGCCGGGGCTTACCTTGATTTGCCTCCTGTTTCCCCTTCCATCTAGTCTCGCCAGTCCCGTTCCTCTGTGCGCTCCTGCCAGCCCCAGGTAGTGTTATCCTTGTGGGGTACCAGAGGAGCAGTGTAAGAAAAGTAATCCACCAGCTCAGCTGTGCAGCAAAATGCCATGCACCTTTTTGTGGGAACATTCGAGCTGCTTGCTTGAACATGCGAGCTGGCTGTGGCCAGTTCGAATGCTGTAAGTGCTATGATGCTGAATGTTAAAGCCACTCTGGTGGCTCTGTCCAGTGGTCTCCCTATTGTGCTCTGACCCCCGTGGACTCCAGCAACATAACTGGGGATTCGGAGGCATACAGGCGGGGGCAAACAAGAACTGTGCAAAAAATGTTTTTAAACACTGTTGCTTTAAGAGCAGCTGAGGCTGCTATGTAAAAAAATGAAAGCCCTGCCTGCTGCCTAGGGGAACAGTGCTGCAGCACTAATGACAGGCGGGGGGGGCCCTGTTATGCCCCACTCTGCCACCAGACACCAGGGCACAGGGGCTGCTATTAAATCCTGGGGACAGTAAAATTCAAAACACTATAGAAGCCTTTCAAAATTAATCTAAAGTTGGGACTCTGCCTGTTGACAGAACTTAGCAGCCATCTTGGTTGCCTTTTGACCTGCCAAGCAGCCAATGGGATGCAAGGAGCCAAAAGGATTACCATCAAGGGACTTCTGAGAAGAGGAGAGGACTGTGACATGGTGCCTTTTCCCACAGCCAGTCAGGTGTTGAATGAACATTATGCATATTAATTTGCCTGATTGACAGCCTGGTTGACAAACTGATCTGATTCCCAGAGTCTGAGGGGTAGATCCAGCTGGGAAGCTTCCAGAGTGTGAGGAGGCTCTGCTGTGTGCTCCAAGAAAAGTTTGGAGCACTACCTCGGCCTTCAACAGCCAACAGCCCAGGGAAAGTCTGATCAGTTCCAATAACTGCTAAGCCATAGAAAAGGTAAAAGCTATGTTTGTGATTCAAGAAATATGAGCATTCAAAAGCTTGAAGCTGAGAGACTGATTCCTACTACAACCTGGTAGGAAATCCAGAGACTGTGTTCCTGCTGAACTTTGTGCTACAGCTGCCAGCTTGCAGTGTGGCTGAAGCCATCTATAGCCTGAATTCCTGAGCTCCATTAGAAGAGTCCATGCCAGCAGAGGACGGTCTGGGAAATTGGCCAGGTAGTATCACAGCCAGACATTACCCATTGTCTTCCCCTGGGAGTTAGATGCCTGAACGTGTGAGGTAGGCATGTGGCCCTGGCCCCCGGTACTGGCCTGTTCCAGCATCCATAATCAGACCTGTAAGGATACTCAACCAGGCAGCTAAGTGGGGGGGGGGGGTAGGAAAACAAGGGCAGACTTGATGGATCATAATGTCCCCATCTGCAGACAACTTCTGTATTTCCATGTTTCTGACAGAAGGTGACAAGCTGCCACAAAGGTGACAAGCTGCCAGAATTCTGCCACAGTCGAATAAGCTGCCAACTGGCTTACACAGCTCGTGGCCCAAGCTCGACTGACTGACTCTGCTGCTCTTTCCCAGACCCTGTATGACTGTGCTACAGAACAGTGAGTAAACATAGGGCCTGCCCTGATCTGGGAAGTTAAATAAAAGTTAATAAAAATAAAATAAAACAAAAGTTCCTGTTATATTTAAAAGTGCACCAATGCAAGCCACCCAGCTGCACCATTAAGGCCTGCAACTATACCACTTGGGTACCCAGCCTGACTTTGGGGGACAGTGGTACCAGTGGGAGGGTGGGCACGCTTTTGTGTTGCTGTTGGGGGGTAGGCACTGTCATTATTTTGCATTTTTAGAAAAGTTTAAGCCAGTTATTGATCTCTGCATCCCTTGTCCCCTTCCCTATACCTTCCTTGTTTAATAAACGGTTTGTTATTATTTGTGAAACCAGTCTTGTGAGCATTATATTAGAAATAGCCATTAATTGCATGCACAGTAAAGTATTGCATCTGTTTATGGTATTTCATGTGTAGGGTGACTGCAAGGGGAGATGGAAAGGTACAGCATCTCAGGGGTTGTACCAGGCAGACAGTTGGCCCACTATATTCTAACTCTGGGTGGAGGCACCATGCAAACTAACTTTATTTTGGAAAGAACCCCCCCTTTCCATTCAAAACAGAGGCCAGGCCCCTCAACCTTTGTTTGAGCCCATAAGGCAGTAGTTACTGAAAGTTACACACTGACCCAGTTACACAATTAAAGGGCCTTCTTAGCTCGCAGATACCCCATATAGGTGACTATTGTTCCCTCCAGGCTCCATGTTCCATCATTTTTCCTTTTGCTTTTGCTTTTTGTATACTGCATCTGAACTCAGTAATATGACCTTACACATTACCCATATTCACATTGAAGTCCTGTTTGAATGCCTGGACCTCACCTGTGAGGGTGTCCAACCTAGGGACAGATGCAGTTTGGGAGAGGTTATTGCAGCTATGAGCACCATGTTGGATGCCTGGGAAACCTCTCTATCACCAGTCCTGTCAGATGAGAACCCTTGGCATGGCATCTCAGTTTCTGGGTGTACCCTCTGGCTATAGTGCTCTATATTTTTTATATAAATTTTATCACACCTTCTTGCTGTGGCCTTCTTTTGCAGCTGAGCCCAAAAGCCTTTCCCTTCTCTCCCTGAGATATTTGTTCTCTTCAGTTCTGCATTCATTTGGTGCTGGGGCTAAGGGCGGGTGCTAGTTGTTGAGAAAGGTTTGCAGATGGAGAAATGAGGATCATGGTGGTGAGTGCTTTGGCTTTGCTGCAGCTGTTCCCTCCTCTCCCAGAGATATTTATTCTGTGCAATTCTGCATTGTGTTTTGGTGCAAACCCCAGTAAAATGAAATGGCATAGAAACATAGAATATCACGGCAGATAAGGACCAACCAGTCCACCTAGTCTGCTCATTTCCCATGGCCTGTCCAGTGCCTGCATTTCTACTGTTTTGTGCCTGAAACCACATATCGGGCCTTTTCAGTACCTGAACAGGCATAAAACAGGCCTTATTCTATGCCTGCTGCCACTGCGTTCTGCCTGTTCAGGCATCAGGCATTCTACAGTAGTTTCACAGTACCTGTTTAATGCCTGTCTAATATCTGCAATGCCTGCAGTACTGTATTGTTTTATTTTTTGTGTTAGAAAAAAATACACAGTCTCTATACCAGCATGCCTGGACCATCCCCCCAACCCCAGCACCCAGTCCCAGCCAGTCACATACATGGCACAGAATAAATGCAATTGTTCTCCTCCATGGCATGATGGCATATATTTTTCTGCCCAAAATATCGTATCCAGAGAGTGAGGAGGAGGAGGATGTATGTCACCAAGGCCATTGTGGTCATTGAGTGCTGAGTTAAGCCTCTCTGTTTCTTTGCCACTATGATATTTTGTGATGATGCTACCCTGTGTTTTGCCCCCACTCTGGAGAAATTCCCCCAATCTCTGTATTTGACTTCAGAGCCCCCTTACTCATAAACTGTGCTGGCAAAGAAACAAGGTGGCTTAATAGAGCTAACAACAGCATCTGCATTTTGCCTTGTCTGCACCCTTTCATAATCAGCACTGCAATTTATATTCCAGTCTACTGTGGTTCTTCCCTACTGTCCACAGAGATTATTTTCTTAGATGCCTAATCTACAAATCCTAGCTGTTCTACCCAGTCTGAGCTCCTATATATGAAACTCTGTCCCAGGAACCTGAGATCTTCTGACCAACACCTTCTGGCAGTTACCACTACAAAAATAACTAGAGATCTAAAGCCTTCTCCAAATCCACACCTAAACATTTGAATAATCTCGCCACTCCCCTCCTTTCCAAAGGGCTATTTATTTGAATTGGGCCCCCTGTTGTCTCCTAGCCATGCTTATAGAGGATGAATAGTATTCTAATTCCAGACTAACTCAAAGGGTCCTTTAGTATGCTTCATTGTGTAATGTTTGTACAGTAATGGTATTTACTCACCTGGTAAAGGTGATTATTTGAGTACCCTTTATAGTACTCTGCAGTCAAAGTTTACAGTGGTTTTGACTGCAGAGTACTATAAAGCGTACAAAATATAATGTCAAAATACCATGTGGCAGTAGTAGAATGCACCCAGAAGGAAGGAGTGGAGTGGTCCCACATTACAGTACTGATGATGTCAGGCAGACTTACAATCAGTTAACTTATTGTCATCAGTGATGCAAGACCCCTCATCCCCCTCTCCCCTAGTTGGGTGTACTACTGATGTCACATAACAATGACTGAACAGTAAGCTGTGGTTTAGATATAGGGATCCACTGACTTAGTCTGGAATTAAGAGTACTGCTTGCCCCTCCTAAATCAAGAATCAGGGTTCAGGAGGGGAGGGTGACTTCTCATAAGGGTGGGTGGGGGGCTAGAGTGGCTTACTGAAACAATGGTGTCAGACCTTGGCACCATGCCATCAATGGGTGGTAACACAGAAAATACAATACTATATGATTCTAAGGGCTGTACCTTTTACACAAATTATTATTATTTTAGCACATCTTATGAAGTGTGGGTTTTGTTAAGATAATTTAATAAATATATGGCGTCACTTAATTCCTATGACTGTGTGAGCATTAAGAGTAGCCACAGTAGAAAAATAAAATATGTCCAATAAAAAAATACAGTGTGACAAGTGAAAATATTGCAGTTTTCTATCACAAATAGTGCAGTTTCCATTCTAAATTGTTTCTTTCTCTAGCACTCACCAAGCATTCACTTTTATATTAAAACGTTTATTACATTGTAAGCATTTTATCGCACCCCTTCCCCAACTAGCCCTAATCTTTTTTGCTTTTATAACTTTCTCAAACTTCCACCCTAAAAGCTTCATAGATAAAAATATATGGTTTCTTAAAATTATTTCTTTGTAGGGTTCTGTGAGTTTACATACCGCACGATACAGTAAATTTAGTTTCCCATAATTTTTCAGCCCCTTTGTTATTTTTATGTTGGTTGTGTGCACGCACAAGCAACATCTTGTGGTAGTAGCACATTCCAGAGGTCTGTCAGTGTTGTGGCAAATGCAGGGGATGCTTTAGTGGTGTGTCCCTCAGCCGCTAATCAGTGAGCATGCTAGCGATGACAGAAAACTTCAAAGAGAGCCAAAATGTTGAAAGAAATCTGCCACTGCAATCAAATGCAGTTTCATCATTGCAGCGGCAGATGACAAGACTCCTGCCATGTACATTACAGTACACAGTAATGCGCATGGCCAGAGTTATGAGCAACATGTTTGCTCAGTGTGCCTTTCCTGGTGAAACATTCCAATAAATAATGTAGCTGCAGAGTGGCTTTCCACAATGGCGGCTCCTACCACCCGACACACAGTTCCGCAAAGCCTACATTGGGGGTGCCAAATCCATGTCGGCATGTATCCCCCCTCTCCCCAATTAATGTGGCACACTGGGAGCTCACCCCAGTGTGCCAAAATTTCTTTTTATTTTCTTTTGACACCAGGATACCCACTTCCGGTGTCGGATGGGCTCCCTACATGATTTGCCAACATCGGACTGCCTAATCCCCATTTTGGCATGCCCCCCACTATTGTGGCACACTGGGAGCACACCTCAGTGTGCCCACATTAATATAAGAAAATTTTCCCTGTGAAAGAAGAAAACCGTCCTTCACTGTTTTTTTTGTACCTGTAAAATAGGAAACAGTCCATTGCTGTGTCGCCATCCCCATCCCCATCCCCATCCAAACCCTCCCTGTGCCCACCCACCTCTCCGCACCTCCCCACCGCATACTTACCTCCAGAAGTTGGGTGCTGTCATCTTCTGTGGACAGGGATATGTCTGCGCTCTGCAACGCTGAACCACAAAATGAAGAATCGAATGTAAGCCGTATAATGGGAGTCAATGGGGGGGTCAACTTAAATTGATATTGCAGCCATTTTTTTTTTATTTTGGCCCCAAATTTTCAACATGGGGTTCCTGGGACCCCACCTCATGAACACTGGCTCTGTCATTTTGTTTCTTGATCCTGAAAGGTGATTTCGCGGTTGCTGCCACAGAATCACCTTTTAGGACCGATTAACAAAATAACAGTGCCACTGTTCATGAGGGGAGGTCCCAAAAAGACCATGTTGCAAATTTGGTGAAAAATTCCAAACAATGACTGTGTTGCAAGCATGTGTTGGGCAGTTTCTATGCATGTTTGCAACTTCACCAGTTTTTCACTCCAAATTTTTAACATTGCCATTGTTTCACACCTCCTTATGAATAGTGCAGCTGTCATTTTTCACATCCTTCCCAAAATGTTTTTTAGCACCTGTGGCGCAGAATGGTGCAATCGCTGTGGGAAATCAACTTTTGGGACAGAGTAACACAATCACAGTGCCACTGTTCATGATGGGAGGTCCCAAAATGCCCATGCTGAAAATTTGGTGGAAAAATTCCAAAAACATGATTGCGTTACGGTCGTGCATTGTGCAGTTTCTATGTATGCTCTTAACTTTGCCAATTTTTCATATTTTCACCCCAGGTTTTCTACATTGCCTTTTTTTCCCACCTCCTCATGAACAGTACAGCTGTCATTTTTCACATCCTGCCTGAAATGTTTATCCGCACATGTGGCGCCAAATGGCACAGTTGCTGTGCGAAATCACCTTTCAGGACTGAATAATGAAATGATAGTGACACTGTTCATGAGGTGGGGTCCCAAAAAGCCCATGTTGAAAATCTGGAGTGAAAATACCAACAAACACCTACGGCATTAGGGTTTTCAACCTTAAGGCCCCACCCTGTAGAATATGACAGGCGTCGGGGGGGTGACTTGGGTTCATCGGCCGTAATGCTCTCACATTCCACCCCACCCTGCAGCCATTGACAGGCATTGAGGTGTGCCTTGGGGTCTTTGGTCCTTACGTTCACCCCATTCTCATATACTGCACCTATCTTAGCTTATTTCCTTATGAAATGGGGTGAGCGGATGGGCCAAAGACCCCAAGGCACACCGCGATACTTGTTGCTGTCTGCAGGGTGGGATGAGGTGAAATGGTGTAAGTGTTATGGCCGATGACCCAAAGGCTCTCCCCCAACACTTTTCAGTCTTGTGGGGGTGGCATTAGTTCAATATTTCACTGCCATTCCTATTACACATTTATTTATTGAATTTTGTTGACCTGGTAAGCCCACTGGGCCTAGAAGTTCTTTTTTCAGGGGCGACTGGGGGGAGGTGGGATACAGTTGCTCAGTAACTGAAATTGAACCAGATTAAGCTGTTGGCAGTCTTTAACTTCTGCACTACCAATGCCAATGCCAGCAAGCCAACATTTGGCATTGACAAATGCTTGTTCTTTTTAATATTGCATACAGTTATAATAGTCATCCTTTCAAAATATGTTTATAAAAGTGCTGTACTGAAGTACTTAAAAGAATGACTAATTTTATAAATGAAAGTCTTTACTGTCAACTGTCAGTCTTAAAATGTTGTTTTGCTAAAGTCTTACAATGTCAATTTGGTCAAAGCCTTTGGTGAAATTATCTGCAAGATGCACAGTGCCAAAGTAGAAACATGCATGTTACTGAGAAAGCATGAATTCATTGTACTTTCTGTGTAAACCTTGTTCACTGGTCTGACCACTGTATACAATGTGATTTATCTTGTAACCCCACTGATTTTGCTGTGTTGCTTGTTGACTGTAATTTCTCCTGTTATGATGTGCTGGTCTTGTCTGTAACTCTCCCAGGTTATGCCTGAAAATGGACAATGTTTGTTGTCTAGTGCACTTACCTGGTCAAAAAAAAAAATGAAATAAATAAATAAACTCATAGCCCTCCTGATGGCTCTGTGAAGACTCTATAATTGCTACCTGACCAAGAAAGAAGGAGCTGTGGTTTGCAGTCTTAGCTACTGTAAGAACTAGACAGGAGTAACAATGGTCCTGATATGGCTGCACTCCAGGAGAGCTGTTCCCTCAGAAACAAGCACAAGATACAGAAAGTTCACAGATTTGCTAATTGGCTGTTGTCTCCTGGTGTGTGTGTGTGTGTGTGTGTGTGTGTGTGTGTGTGTGTGTGTGTGTAAGCTTGTGTGTGAGGTAAGACTGACATATTTTCACTCACTACAGTAGCTTTTATAGATGCTCACTCATTGCATTCCATTGTCTGCAGTTATGCGCTCTCTTTTTTATCCTTGCTCATTGTCATTTTTAGGCACTTTAATGGATGTATTGTTTCCATAAAACTGTGTTGAGTATATAAGACTTTGAAACTGCTGTGAACAGTCTGGATTTGTATTGGTATGTTATTATTCAGTTCAAATTCCAGTTTGTACCAAAGCATCTACAGAACAGTTTGCAAAATTTAGGGTAAAGGAGTCTTCATTACATTTGCTTTTAGTCCCAGCAGAGGGGAGTTGAGTTGGTATCTCCTTTGTTCGCAGTGGAGTGGGGCTGCTCAAGGAAGTGGGATGGGGGCAACTTTGCTGGTAGTGGTGGGATTCCAGCACAGGGAGGTGGGGTAGGGGTTCAATTGCTGGCATTGGTGAGAGTGCACAGGGGAGTTGGTTGTGGGCTCCTTTACTGCTAGTGTGAGCTGCATAGAAGGGATGGAGTGGTGGATTCTTTCTGGCAGTGGGAGAGGGGGCTACACAGTGGAGTGGAGTGGAGGATCCTTTGGCTGGCAGCTGGAGTGGGCTGCACTGCCAAATGGGGCATTGGCATTGGTAGTGCAGAAGTTAGAGAGTGTCAACAGCTTAATCTGGTTCATATGAAGAGAGACTGAGAGAGCTTAATATGTATACCCTTGATGAAAGGAGGGACAGGGGGACATGATAGAAACTTTCAAGTACCTCAAGGGAATCAACAAAGTCCAGGAGGGTAGCATCTTTCAGAAAAGAGATGTGTAAGAACAAGGGGACACAATTTAAAGTTAGAGGGGGGACGGCTCAGGGGTAATGCGAGGAAATTCTTTTTCATGGAGAGAGTGGTGGACGCATGGAACCGCCTTCCTGGAGAGGTTGTGGGGTCTAAAACAGTGGGGGAATTCAAACATGCATGGGACAGTCATAAGGCAATTATAGTGGGGGGTTGCAGGAAGTAGGCTGTTGGTCAACTAGAATCTGCAGCTTATCCAATAGGTAGGGAAATGGGCAGACTGGGTGGGCCAAGTGGTCCTTATCCGCCGTCAAAGTCTATGTTTCTATGTTTCTATGGGTAGAGGATTCTTTGCTGGCAGGGGGTTGCACAGGGAGGTGGAGTGTGAGGCCCTTTGTTGGCCATGGGAGGAAGAGCAGCACAGTGGTGTAGAGGGGAAGCTCCTTTGCTGGCAGTGGGAGTGGGCTGCACTGCCAGGAGGGGTGGGGGCTTCTTTGCTGGCAGGGGGTTGCACAGGGAGGTGGAGTGTGTGCTTTTTTTTTTGCTGGCCATGGGAGAGAGGGCTGCACAGTAGCATACTGTGGAAGTTCATTTTTGCTGGCAGTGGGATTGGGCTGCACTGTGAGGTGGTGGGGGCTTCTTTCCCGGCAGGTGGTTGCACAAGGAGGTGGGATGTCAGCTCCTTTCCTGGCAGTGGAGTGGCTGCACACAGAGTGAAACTGGGTCTTCTTTTCAAACAGTGGGGGGAGTACACAGGGAGGTGGGGGTGGAGGCACCTTTGTTGGCAGTGGGGAGGGCTGTTCAGTGAGGTTAGGTTTTGGCTCCTTACCTGGTAAGGGTGGGCACAGGAACATGGGGTAGGAGTTCTTTTGCTGGCAGGTGGGCTGCTCAGTGTTGAGGGGTTCTTTTTCTAGCAGTGGGGTAGAGGGCTTCATAGCAGTGAGGGGGAACCCTTTGCAGGCAGTGATAGGAGGCTGCACTTGGAGGTGGGTTGGGACTCCTTTTCTGGGATTGGTGGACTACAAAGGGAGATAAGCGGAGCTCCTTTACTGGCAGTTGGGGTTTGCACAAAGAGATGGGATGGGGCCCCTTTGCTGGCAGGGGAGCTGTACCAGGAGTTGAGATGGGGACTCCTTATTGGCAGTGGGTGGATTCACACAGAATTGGAGTGGGGGCTTCTTTTCTGGCAGGGGAAGCACAATGATGAGGGGTATCCTTTGTTGGCAGTGAAGTGGCTGCATTGAGAGTTCGGGTGGATGCTTCTTGGCTGGTACTGGGAGGTTGCACAAGGAGGAGGGTGGGGTCTCATTCTCCAGTAGTGGGGGAGTTGCATGAGGTAGTGATGTAATGTGTTTCTTACTTTCCTGGCAGGGAGTTGGTGCTGCTTCTCAAAGTTATGCAATTTGTTGTACTCTCAAACCCATCCAGCATAATTCTCTCTCAAACACATCCCACTTGTGACTCTCTCATATTTTCTGCTCTATTGCAAACCTGCCTGGTTTACTGCTCTCTCTCTCTCTCTCTGCCCCAGACTCACCCCATGTGCTGCTTTCTTGCAGATTTTCCATGCATGCTGCTCTCATAGACTTGCCCTGCAGGTTGCTCCCTCTCTGCTGTAAACTTCCCCATGTGCTGCTCTCGGACCCGCCATATGCTGTTCTCTATTGTAAACTCACCACATGTCTGGCTCTTTTGCAAACTTTCCCTGCATGCTGCTGTTTTTTAAAATCACCCTGCATAGAAACATAGAATTTGACGGCAGATAAGGACCGCTTGGCCCACCCAATCTGTCCTTTCCCTACCTGATGGATAAGCTGTAGATCCTAGTTAACCAGCAGCCTACTTCTTCCTACCCCCACCCCATAGAATTGCCTTATGACTGTCCCATGCATGCTTGAATTCCACCACTGTTTTTGACTCCACAACCTCCTCTGGAAGGCCGTTCCATACATCCACAACCCTCTCTGTGAAAAAATACTTCCTTAAATTACCTCTGAGCCGCCCCTCTATCTTCAAATTGTGCCCCCTTGTTCTTGCACACCTCTTTTTTTGAAAGATGCTACTCTCTTGGACTTTGTTGATTCCCTTGAGGTACTTGAAAGTTTCTATCATGTCCCCCCCTTCCTCTTTTCCTCGAGGCTATACATATTAAGCTCCTTAAGTCTCTCTTCATATGTCTTCCAGTGCAGACCCTGCACCATTTTAGTTGCCCTCCTCTGGACAGCCTCCATCCTGTCTATGTCTTTGTGGAGATTGGGTCTCCAGAACTGCATGCAGTACTCCAGATGGGGTCTCACCAGCTGTCTGTACAGAGGGATAATAACTTCCTGTTTTCTACTGTGATGCCTCTCCCTATGCATCCCAGTATCCCCCCAGCCCTCCTTGCTGCCTCTCACATTGCTTGCCCACCTTTAGGTCATCTGATATGACTACCCCCAGGTCCCTTTCCTTTTACAAACTTGCCCTACATGCTGCTCTCCCTCTGCTGCAAATGTGCTCATGTGGTGCTGCTCACTCGCCCCACCCTGATGCTGCTCACTCTATCTCTCTGTTGCAAGTTTCACCTGTTGTGATGCTCTCTCTCTCTCTCTCTCTCTCTCTCTCTCTCTCTCTCTCTCTCTCTGTCATAAACTCAACCTTCATGTTGTGCTCCTCTTTGTTAATGGGGAGCTAAGCTGATAAATAGAATCATTAATTCTGGTACTTTACCAGATGCCCTAAGTGACCACTATGTGACAGTCATTGTTCGAAAAATCCACAGGCCCAAGGCCCCCTCCCAAAACCCTTCTAATTTGCTCTTACAAATCTCCGAACCTTGCCCCCCATCCTTCATGATCTGACCCATACAAATTGAGCACCTATAGCATCTGCTACCTCTGTAGACGAAGCGTTAGACTACTTCAAAACTCAATTTCTCAACACCTGGAACCAGCATGCTCCACTCACGCGTGTCAGAGTCCGTGGTAACTACCTGCCATGGATAACTCCTGAACTCCTGGCTTGTCAAAGAGCTTGTGACCAGGCCTGGAAAACCCACAAAATCGCCAAGCTCCCAAGGGACCTTGTAACCTACAGTTCGCTCCACAAGGCAAGTACTAAAGCTACCCATGTGGCCAAAGCTGACTGTTTCAGTGCCAACTTCCACTCCAACATTAACAACCCCTCAAAATTCTGGAAAGTTATCCACTCCCTCTTCTCTCCACCCTCCACTCCTCCTCCTCCTATCCTTAATATTAACAACTCTATTATAATGGGCCACCCTTCTGTAGCCTGTGAACTTAATTCCTATTTTACTTCTTGTGCCTCTGCTCTCCTTGCTTCTCTACCCTTCCCCTGCCCCACCCCTGCTAATCTCGCTCTCCCCTCTTCCTCGCCATTTTCCTTCTCCACAGTTTCCCCTTCTGATACCCTGGACACCGTCCTCTCTATCATTCCGTCCAAAGGCAGCTCTTCTGATGGGCTCAACCCTAAGCTACTTTACCTATCTGCAACTGCAATCTCTCCTCAACTAACTGAACTCCTAAACCTCTCTTTCTCAATAGTAACTGCCCCTGCAGATTGGAAACATGCCACTATCCTTCCTCTACCCAAGAGTGATGATCCTATGTCACCTGGGAACTACCGGCCTATCTCTCTCCTCCCTACCCTAGCTAAGCTTCAAAAACACTTAGTCTTCTCACAGCTCTCTTCCTTCCTAGCTGACTCCTGCTTCTTCACCCCTTACCAATCTGGATTCCAAAAGAATCAGTCCAGTACCACCTCCCTGCTTAGGTTCACTGATTCTAGCCTCACACGAATGGATAGTGGCCTAACCACCTCAGCAATCTTTACTGACCTAGTCAAGGCTTTTGATACTGTCTCCTACTCCCTCCTCTTAGAATCCCTTTCTTTCACTGGTTTAGCAACCTCAACCATAAACTGGTTCCATGCCTACCTGGTCAGTCGGACCCAATCAGTTCAGATTGCTGATTCCATTCCCACCCCCCCCATTAATTTTGGAGGGCTCCAGGGATCAGTGCTGGGTCCTATACTGTTCTCCATTTTCAAATGACCTCCCATCCATCTGGTCCTCCACCTCCATCCATATGTATGCTGACAACATGGTCTTGTTCACCACTGGTCAGTCATCTTCCAAAGTAGCAACCAGACTCCAGCAGGATTTCAATAATGGTCAGCTCTGGTATCCATCTCACCAACTCTTTCTCAACACCAAGAAGACAGTCTCAATGATCTTTGGCACTAGGCAGAGACTCTCAAGGCTCCCCTCCCTGCCCTCCTTCTACACACTTAATGGGACAACCTTGGAGGTCACTTCCTCCTTCAGATACCTTGGGGGTGTGGCTTGACCAACACCTCAACTTTTCTAGCCATGTGGACGCCATCCTGAAAAAACTGTGCCCCAAGCCTGGTGCTCTTTACAGGAACTGTAGAGCCCTGTCTCTGTCAGCCCGGCACAAACTTGTTCAGAAGATGATCCTCCCGATCTTCAGCTACAGTGATGTAGTCTACAGTGCTGCTCCCAAGTCTTCCCTATCCAGGTTGGACTCACTCTTCAACTCCTTTTGTTGCTTTACTCTGGACTCCCTTCCCCTCACTCATCACTGTGATCTCTACCACTCTCTGGCTTTCCTCTCCTCTCCCACGAAAACAGACAACTATTCCACTGTGCAAAATTCACCTCAAAATTCTGGTTCGGGTCTCTCCCAGACTACCTCTCCTCCACACTATCTATCCCTCCACCTTATGCACATTCCCTCAGATCACATGCCTCCCGCATCTTGTCAGTGCCTCATCGCTCCACCACCATTGGCCAAGCTGCGTTCTCACACCATTTCTCCAAACTGTGGAATGCTCTTCCCCACCAAATACATCACTCCTCTTCCCTTCCCTCTATCTCCTCAGCCCTTCATAATTTTCTCTCTGTTAATTGGTCATGCTTCTAGCTCACTAGCTCCCACTTGCCTCACTTCACTGGGCTCTGCCTCTTTAACAATGCAACTTCTACCATGCCCACTGCATACTTCTCTCCTTAATGATTTTCTTTCTATCTGTCTCACTTAGCACTTGCCTCTTCTTAGGCCAATGTAAACTTTACCTGTTGACCTGCACTTGTTACGCTGTATGTGCTTGTTACATACTTATTGAGGATACGAGATAGCCTGACCATAGAAGGTTTTAAAAGCTCCCTTAAGGCCCATCGTTTTCAGCAGGCCTTTGATGGGGCCTGGGAAGGGTAATAATGTAACCGTAATGATTTTTAGATTTGAGTACTGTATTATTGGATTTTAAATTATGTGTATGTTGTTTTATGTATATTGTAAAGGCCCCCTGATCTTGGGAAGTGTGACTAGTAAAATGAAGTTTTACTTTACTTTACTTACTTTACTTTACTGTTGCACTTCCGTTGTTTACTACCTTTGAACTATTTGTCATCTCTGTATTTTGTCACTTTAGCTTGTAATTTGCATCTGAAACATTGTGTTGATACTATGTATTTCCCAACACCCTCTCCCCCAGGACACACCGGGAGACGAGCAACTTGTTGCTTGGTGTGCTTTTCTGGTGAAACACTTCAATAAATAAATAAATACTTTATTTTTGTCTTGCAGGGATCATACAGTTGAAAATGACAGGAGCAACATGATTCCAGATAAATGGAAGAGTGGCAGAAGTTCTGAAACCATCAGCAACGAGCTGCAAATGGATTTTCTGTAAGGTATTTTTGATGTGTGTACTATATCTTGTTAACAAACAAAGGAGTTATTTAGTTGTGTTATGCCAATTAAATAATGCCAAAGAGAAATATAGTTGTCGTTAATGCAAATATTTCACTTTGGGACATTGAAGTCAGTCTGTATTGTTTGGATAACATGTTTTGTTCTGTCTTACAAAATGAATATGCAGTGGGTGAGTTGGAAATAAAGCATTTATTTCCATTCATGAATAGGGTGGGACTTTCATCACTCACTTGTGGCCTCCCCACTCATGAGTTATGGTTCTACCCCCTCAGTCGTGGAAATAAAATGTTTATTTCCACCCACACACTGCATATCCTTTATATAATATTATCTAGCTGGTGCCTTATTGTCATGGGTCTGCGTACCGCCTACTTTGAACTGTTTGCCTTTTTCATATCGGTTTCACTTTTAAGGTATTTTAGTTCTTTATACTTTGGATTTTTTTCAGTTTACATATTATTCCTTACATCACAATAGTCTTGCTGCTTCCTTTAAACTCTTGGCATCTTTCTGAGGTTACTCTGCACAAACATATACAAAGGATGCTACTTATGCTTTTAAACTGTGTGTACCATATGAAGGCATTGTATTGTAGGCAGAGATCCACCCCATGTTGAAGATTCATGTCTATGACACAAAGCACTGGGGGTGTGCTACTTTCTTGTGATGTGTGTCTAATACATTGATTTTTACAGCAATCTATTTGTGGATATTGACATTTTACTTTAATTTAAAGTGCTCGAGTGCAATCTTTTGTGTCTTAAGCTTCACAAATTGTAATCTGAACATACACTAATGGCACAAAATAACAACTGTACAGAACTAATACAGATAACAGTATGCTGAATAATCTATTTCTCGTTTAGAAAATGGGCCTTTTATTTGGAGGCATCTGATTGGTTGGTACCCCTTCCAGGGGGGTACATTAACTTTCAATAGATGCCCACCAAATAAAAGGAACCAGCCCCAGTGCCCCTTTGCCCACCTCAAGTATCCTTGTGCCCATCCTGATTTCTCATTTGTCAAAAGCACCCCATTGAATTTTAAATCAACACCATTTTTTCCTACCGCTTAGCGACAGATACTGGCTCCCCCAACACTCCACAGTTCAGTGCCGGCTGAATAATGAAAGTGCACACAACATTCCCTGGGCTCATTTCACAATATGTTATATTGTTTTTCTTTTTATTTAAAGTTCATTCTTATCCCAAGCCCTGTAATTCTCAATACCCTTACTGTCCAGGACGAAGAGCCAACCATGATCTCGCTCCTCGCAAATATAGCTGGCCGCCTGCTTCCTCCTGAAAATAATACTGTCTGAAATATTTTCCTGCTGGCAGCAGATTGCCCTAATGCCCTCTTCACTACTGTCTCACCATCCCTCCCAACTGTAGCTCTACGTAAGTCTTTTTTTTTTAAGAGTTTTTTGTTTTACTTGCCGTACCCGCTCCGGCTCTCTCCCACAGAGCAGACCCCCAGTGCCAGCTACCTAACACAACCAGAGATCCTGTCCCTTCCCCATACAGAGAAAAGCCCTCCCCCTACACTCAGTGTGTAAACCAGTAAAACACACACACATATAGCCCAATTCCCGATCGATGTCTAAAAACAGAGAACCGCAAACAGGATCAACTCCCTAAAACTCTCACTGCCATCTCCAGTCAGAAGAGAAACTAAATTAGTTGTCATTTCTAATGACTCTGCTTGAGACTGCTCATTGCCCCACAATGCTGCATGTCACACCAGTCTCCAAAGTGTCTTCATGCCGTAATCTCATGGCAGGGTAATCCAGTATCTGCATCGCATATTCAGACACATCCCTTGCAATAAAAATAAACAAAAAGAAGAAAGGCAGGCAGAACCGCTGGACATGTCTGAAGCTGGGCTTCAAACATGCAAACCGGAGCTTTAGCCACACTTCTGAGCACTCCCGACTCACACAGCCTTACTGTGCCAGTACTAAAACACCAGCAGGGTCTAATAAACCATGGAGTCTCCAGTAGGAAAGATTGAAAGCAAAGGCATAAAGAAAATAGATTTGTGCAGCTATGATAAATCTCCACAGGCCTGTCCTCTCCATCAGCGCATGTCATCTGTGAGAGAAGTTAATAATCGGGACCCCTTATTGACACAAAGCCAGCATCAGGAATTTTTGTGTCCATTCTCTAAGTATGAAAAACTCCATCCTCGGTCTCACAACAGGTTTTGGCATGAATTTTAAAATTAGTTTGTAGTTTTCAAATTGACTAACTCTAGTATTGCAATGCATTTTCAATTGTAGGGACTATTTTCTGTCCTAGAGTAGAAATGTTAAAAAAAAATCAACAAATTGTTTTGCAAAGTTAAAAATCTGTGTCAGTATATTATTTCAAACTGTTGTCCCATTTTCTAAGTGCAATAATACCCTCCAGGGTGGGTGGTATTGGCCAATACCGCCCACCCAGATAAGTCAGCATGCTGTATTGACATTTTTTATCCATTAGTTGTGTTATTTGTATCACATACATGTAAAAAGGTTTCACAATGTGCTACAGTACCAAATTTCTGACTGTGTCCCTATGTGAAGAGTTCTGCCACATTCACTGTCTGAATATAAGACTTAATTTTCTCACCAGAAAGTTTATTTTAGGTTTGATGACATCATTTGTTTTCCTCCCACTGTTTGTCTATAATGCCCCTAGAAGCACTGAGGGACAGAGTGCTTTAAGGAGAAAAATAAATTAAACATTTAAGCAGCACAGGGGTTTGTTCTCAAATAAAATGATAAATTGAAAAGACATGGGAGCGTGAGAGCACCAAAAAGAATCTAGAAAAAACGTTTTCTGTAGTCGATCTGGGAGGAGGGGAGTGAGGTGTAAAATGAGGGAGTAACAGAGACATTAGCTTTACAGTACTACTTTGTGATAGATTTTGTAATTGTTTTACAATAGGACAATAGGAGGCAGTATAGTGTAGTGGTTAAGAGCACTGAGCTGCAAACCTAGAGACCTGGGTTTGAATCCCACAGCTCCCACTTGCATACTGTGTGTTCCTGAGCAAGTGACTTAAATTCCTTGTGCTCCCAGGTCACACCCGGAAATAAGCTTCAGCTTTGTGTGCCTTTCCTGGTTAAAAAATGTCCCCTTTCCCCCCCCACCCAAAAAATGTTACATTTTCAATATTTTGCCATATTTTATTATATTTGTTGTGGGCATATGTCATTCATTCAAATGGTCAGGTATTGTGAGTCAAGTGCTGCACAGCTGTGGACTCTGGTCACCAGCAAAGGCTAAGACAGCTGGATACAGCATTACAGCACTGGAATCACTGAGGCCATTGGGCCATGCTGTAGCCAATCCCTATGGCCTCTGCGATTCCAGTGGTGAATCTTTTTTTTGTGGTGTTGAGAGTGGGGGGATCCTGCATACGTCCCCTGATCCCGGATGCAGGGGTAGCCCATGACAAGGCCATTAGTGATTAAGCGCTTGCAATAATGGCGACTCAGTCCCAGAGCATGTCGATGGGGCTACCGCTGAGGAAGGGCGACCGTATGAGGGAGGAGGGTGCATATAGCAACAGGATGGCACTATATGTATATGCATGGGGGGAGCGAGCTTGATGGAAGGGAGGGAGGGTTAGCCTGGCATGGTTGGTGTGAGGCTACCAAGTTGGCCCCAAAGCATGGTGGGTGGGTGGCAGC
Organism: Neoceratodus forsteri; assembly: GCA_016271365.2. Lineage (NCBI taxonomy): Eukaryota > Metazoa > Chordata > Ceratodontiformes > Ceratodontidae > Neoceratodus > Neoceratodus forsteri. The sequence continues at coordinate 437,087,762 of CM057452.1, read as the reverse complement.
CTAATGCTGCGAGGGTTCTGGGTTCTGGTCCGGGCATGCCTACATTTTTCTGCACCTGACCCAAAATTTTTATTTTGCAAGATTTTGCACTCCACCCCAATGTGCACCCCCTGGAGTTAAGAATCCTTTAGTAGGGGAGGTGTGGGGGGTGGGGGGCACAGGAGCAATTAAAATCTAAGTCCCTGGCACCATTTTCTTATGAGCTGGGGATGTACATTGCCGAGATTGATTTTCAGTGATGTACACTTGCTCTGCTGCCAATTGCAGTTGAGCTTTCGCCCTTATCACATATATCCGATACAGGGTACATATTCAGGCCCCCCCCAACTGCCACAGAAAAGGTCAGGGAATGAACCGTATCTCTACTGGCACTGCTGATTATTTAGAGTGGGCTGCTGCAGGTGCTGCACTGGTGCTGTGCAGGCACTGTACAGGCCTGGCTGCTATTCAAACTGCAATCAAATCAGTGCCTGTTAAGGCCTGTGATACACCTGTAAATTGGTCATTAGTATCACTTTCTCAGTCACATGCACACTTTCAGGTGAACTACAGGCAAATTACAGGCACCTTTTTGCAGGCATTAGTATGGGCCAAGTTCATATACAAGACAGGTACTTGTACAGGCAAAAAACAAGCAGTGTGCACACATTGGACAATACTGCAGTTTCAACCAGGGAATAACTTAAGAAGACTTGGTTAACACTGATGATACTGCAAACAACAGCTAACAAATGACAGGGTGTCTGAAAGTCGCAATTGTCTTCTGTGGACTAAGAAAATATTTTTGGATCTGTTTTTATACATTTCTGTGTTCTTCCTGAGTATTTTACCAATAAAAATTAACTCAACCTAAGCTGTATACTTTTTAAATAAAAGAATACTCTGAAAGACCACTAAAATGAACTAAAACTTAAAAAACAAACTTTCTGGGGCCTAGGTGACCACCAGAGCCCTCACCATTTGTTCCATGTTTTTGCCCCCCACACACATTAAAGCCACTTGAACCGTCCTTGCCTAAGAGGGTACATTGCTCCCAGTAATTGGATTTGCATTCATTTTTGGATTCATGACCCTCAGATTCATATTGGTATTTTAGTGTTCCCATGTGGAGGCCCAGGACCTGAGCACTCCACCCCCCCCAGTTACTCTAAATGGTCCCACATCAGAGGTGGGAGGTGCTAGAGAGTTGCGCTCATGACAGCATGAGTTTTTGATCAGTTCCACATTGGACGATTCATTTTACAATGGAAAAGTAACATACCGGTATGCTGTCTTTATTTACTTCATTCGACGGCTTACATTATAAAGATTCTGAAGATATCATATTTACTATGGGACATCCAACAAAATCAGCCTGGAGGGCCAGGACAGAAGTCTTCACAGCAGCAGCAGCAATAGCCAGCCCAGTGGGGACCAGGAGACCCAACCGACTCAGCAGGCCCCAATGCTGGTGGAGATCCTCTTCCATGTGATACAGTTTTTAAGCAGTAAGCGATATTGACCATAGAACTGAAAAGGTCCTAGACGATTTAGTGCTCAGGGCACTAAGATCAATGGAGCAGTGAAGATGTCCATGGAAGCAGATGAGAGATCACAGCAGACACAGACTGCCTTTGTTAAAATGGTCTCAGAAACTACCCACCTGAGAGACGAAACTGAAACTGGAAAATACTAACAGGGCAATGAACATTCATCTAGTAGGGCTCTCAGAAGGATGGGGGTAGACAACCTTCTGGCTTTTCTGCAATGCTGAATACAAACTGCAATGCCTCAAGACCTGTCCCAGGACACAGAGATCCAGAAATTGGCCTATAGAGTAAACTTTCAGAGGGCCCAGGTGAACTGGGATTCAGGTCAGACTATCCTGTTGGTCATAAGTGATCCTGAAATTTGGGACATCATCCTGAGTTGGGCGAAAGCTGATGATCCACTTAAAATTGATGACCAGGACATTAAATTATTCCCAGATTGGCCTCATGCCACTAGGAGCTGCCAAAAGCTGTTTGATCCATTATGGCAGCAGCTCTGTGAACTGGGGTGTCACATTCGCTGCTGGCCTCTGCAAGGGTTCACATTACTTATGGGGGTAAAAACATTCAGTTTAATGATCCAGAGGAGGTTAAAAGGTGAATTGATCAAACTGTGGCTGAGTTGAAGAGCGGGGCTTCCTGGGGGCAGCAGCATTCAGAAGACTCTGAGGAAGGAGAGTGACAATGCATGAAGGGACTTTTGGGACACTAGTGGTAAAATGTTTAAAGACTTTGTTATTGAATATTACAACTAGCATGTTGCCCTTAGTGTTTTACTATCCAGCTGTTTTTCCTACTTAGTGTTTACAATTCTGTAAGTAGTTGGTTAAGGGAGGCGCAGTACAAATGGCGCCAAGGATTGAGATGCTGGACACCACACCACACTCCATGCTGGTGACCCATTTACGGGAGCAAACGTGGTTTGCCGGGGGTCGGCCAAGGGTGATAGATTGAGCATCTAAGGGACTGCTCTCCTCACCTGGGTGGGGGGGTTGCCACTCCCCACCGCACGAATGTCCCCAGGTGGAGGCCTGAGGAGCAGTGTGGGATGGGGAAGGACATGAAGGGTTGGCACTGCAGGCAGCAGCAAGCACATGCCTCTACACACACATGTGCATGCTGGCAATGAGGTGGGAGGAAGAAAATGTGAAAATTGGAGCTGGCATGATCCATGATGGTCCTGACGCGCCACTGCACCAGCATCCCTGGATTTTGGATTGTGCTCGGGGGGGGGGGGTCAATGCTCCTCACTCTTTCCCCACCATGGAGGGTAATTCATTGGGGAACTACCAGGGCAGGACTGGGGTGGCTGGGCACAGATAACGAGCCCTCTATGGGAGGGCCGGGTACCACCTGCCAGATGTACAGAAGGTGGAGAAAATACAATAATAAAAAGAATGGCGCCAACATTTAACAATGTTGTATAGGTTGTGGGAATAATAGTTAGGTTAAGCCATGATGTTGAAGGTTGTTCATGCTCCATTTTCTTGTGTTCTCCCACAAGTTGTAGCAAGGTTAGCCTTCTGGAAAATGTGAAAGGCTCATCTTTAGATGGATTCTTAGGACACTTTGTATGTACCCCATTTGTGGTGCCACCTTTTAATGAACTAACACATGACTGATGCTAGCAAATGTAGAACTATCTTATATGTTAGTGTTACATTAGTCCTGGTTTCCAGTAATTGTGCTCCTTATGACTTGTTCATGCAATAATAAATAAATAAATATAAAGTTAAATAGTCCCACACATCCACAGCACACAGTGGGGGGCTTAGGTTTCCTGGGTCCTCCCAACTGTTGGAAAACCTGTACAAATGTATTGGGGAACTGTATTATGGGGGGAGGTAGCAAGACAAGGATCTCTTTGTATACTGGGTCCCTAACACTTTTGTTAAGAAAGAACCTCTAAAATCCTATTGTACCCTTACCATACACAAATGAGGTACAATTGACTATGTACCGCATCCATGGTGCCCCTGACCTGGCCTCTGTGTATGAGATCAATGGCAGGGTCCTCTCAGACTCCTGCTGCAGTAAATCACGTCTAGATATTTCCTGAAATTTCTTTCGTATTGCTAAGGAAATTTCCTGCTGCTTGCACTGCCATTGTAGAGCCACCAGAGAGAATGTCTTTAGAAATATTCTGAAATATCTGGAAATATCCATGCAAATTGATGGCTGCAGCTGTTCAGTGAGGGCTCTAGGGCATACTGCAAAGATAAAGGAAAAGGCAGGCTACATTTTACATCTGTATGGTGCTGCTTCCCAGTGCTCAAATAGGCATGAATCATACATTAAAGTCCAAAAAAGGAAGTGTTCACTTAAGGCTTCTTGTTCTGAAAGTGTTTTATTAAAACAACAGTACTGTACATACGGGTGGAGCCCCTGACTAACACGATGTGAGAAAAGCTAACTGAACAGAGACTTTGCGGCTTACATAGCTTAAAGGACACAGCTGCTAGCTCAAGGCCATACTGCATCGTATTCATGAAAGCTTTACACTACGCAAATAGCGCTGATCTGATAATCTCCACTATCACCGAGAATGGTGAAGAGTAATGGGCCCAGCATGGAGCGTTGAGGGACCCTAAGATTAACAGTAGTAAGGTCAGATTTAGATTGGTTTATTTTTACTCAAACTGTTAGGTGTGAATCTGCAAATACTTTACATAGGAATAAGATAAGGTGCTTCTGGATCTATGCTAAACAATAACTTACCAAGATTGCTAGGTGCCCTACATCTTTGTTCCTGGCACACTGACCCTATTCAACATCTTTATTATTTATCTCCTTATTCAGCTCTGTTGTGCTTAGCATCCATTGTCTGTTGAGCCTACTGAATCCAGCTTGTGGGCTACTCTAGTCACCACTGCTCCACCATCCCTGATTGACCCAGACATCTCTGGTCAACCATGGTTTGTCCCCCACAGCTAGGACCTTTCTACCCTTTCCAAGTTGCCACCTTATAGTCTGGGAAAGGGAAATCATACTAGACATTCCAGCTTTAGGGTACAGATTGGACTTTTAGAGCACTGATGTCCTTGACTTGTGATTGTCTGGCCCCTTCATACTACACCAATTACAGGGACTTTCTCCCCATTTTTTGCAACCATCCACAACCCCATAATTGCAATTCCTGCAGGCAAATGACATGTGGATCCAAGGCATCATGTGGTCACCCATCGCAGTCAATGGCAAAACTAGCATGCCATCCCTAGAAGTCACTGGAAGTGCAAAATTGTTTAACCCACCCACCAAGGAGGAGAGCATCTATGCTGAAGCTCATGCTTTTCCCTGCTGGTTTCTGCTCCTGATGTACCAGGCTTTGGGCATGAAGCTGGGTCATCAGCGTGCCAGACTAGTCCCTTACCATTCAAAGCCATGGAGCTGGTCCATAATCCTATTTTATAAAAAAAATAATCCTCCCCCAATTTTGAGGGGAACACCAATATGTACCCCTCTGTTTTGATGCCCCCAGTGTGGAACCGACTCTGCCTCAGTGAAGAAACAGTCTCTTAGTCTGTGTCTCAATGCATATTCACATGCATGCAAATGCCACTGTACTTTTTGCCACCACAAACTTCATCCCCAAACTGGAAACAACTTTGGGATGTGACTTTGACAATGTCCAATACTAGTTCTGTTAAAAAGAACTCTTGCTCAAGGTCCAAAAAAGGATTTAGTCCAGCCCATCAGTGCAGTGGTTGCGCTATGGCTTGTGACATGGGTGACCCAGGTTCAGGTTTGGACTTGGGCCATCGGGGACCAGCTGGGGGAGGAGGATAGAGCATCCCTTGGATCACTCTACTCATCCAGGGAGGAAAGGCAGCCATTCCTGCTGTAGTACTCACAGGTGGAGGTGCAGTTCCAGGATGCCATGAGTGGGGAGGATGTCGGTGAGGTTTGGGAAGGCCATCACGTTCTGACACACCTCCGTCCCTTGTAGCTCCTAGCATGCCAACACCCTCGGGGAGGGAAGAAAAATGTGGAAAGACCCCACAGTCAAACCTGGAGCTGGCCTCTGGCATGTAGCCCTATCATTTCAATGATCCCCCAGGGTGTCTGACGAAGACTTAAAGCAGGTGGCAGGCAGTGGTAAGGGCAGACTGCATCCTTCTCCCTGCCGGGGGGTAAACCTAGGCAGCATGGAGGTGGCCGTGGGGGAAGAGGTTGGAGAGCAGCCAGCCTGATGCTTTGGAGGGCCTGAGGGAAGGTAAGGCTGTGGAGAAGGAGGGGGCATAAACAGCAAATTAAAAACCAAAAAGGACTCAGTAAACCATGGTAGTAAGCAGCATCTTTCCCGGCTCCTTGCAACTTCAGTCTTTTTGATTCTGGATGGCTCCCCTTGAAGAATTCACTGCTTCAAGTACCTTGGTGTGTGACCTGGATCATAGACTCTGTTTCCTCTCCACCCCACCTTGATACTGTCCATAGAAAGCTAGCCTTGGTGACCTATACTGTAACAAGTCTTGCTTCCCATTCCCTGCCCTGAAGTTTGGCTACATAGATATGGTATACAGCAGTAGCTCCAGAACCTCCTTGGCCAAGCTGACCCCCCTCTTCCATTCTGTTTGCTGCTTTGCTCTACACTGCCTCCCCTACACCCACCACTGCTCCTCTACACCATCCTATCCCTCTGTCCTGCAAGGCCTTGTGCCTCTCTCACTGTGCCTCCTTTCATTTGAAATTCTGGTTCTGCTCTCTTCCCTCCTACTTCTCCTCACTTCTCGACCCTTTCCTCTCCTCCTCCTTTTCCTCCCTCTGTTCCTAGGATTTTTTCTGTACCCCATAGCAAAACAACTGTCTTCATAGAATCATAGAATCATAGAACTTGATGGCAGAAATAGACTCCATGATCCATCCAGTCTGCTCTTACCCCCCCCCCAACTACCACCTCCCTCCCTGGGAACCCACCCCTTCCCCCATAGCCCTTTATGCCTGTCCCAAGCCCTCTTGAATCCTGGCACCATCTCCAGCCCCACAACCTCCTCTGGAAGCCTGTTCCAGGCATCCACCACCCTCTCCATAAAGAATCACCCCCTCATGTTCCCCCTGAAGTGTCCCCCTTGTAGTCTCAGGCTATTCCTTCTAGTAGCTGTGTCCTTCTTCATTTTGAATATGCCCACTGGGCCCCCTTTGTTTAATCCCTTGATGTATTTGAAGGTCTCTATCATGTACTCACTCTCTCTTCCAGTCTCCAGAGTGTCTAGCCCCAGCTCGCAGCATCTCTGCTGATGTGGCTTGCCCTTCATCTCTAGCACCATCTTGATCACTCTTCGCTGAACCCTTTCTATCAAGTCTATGTCCTTTTGCAAGTGAGGCCTCCAGAACTGGACTCCCTACTCCAGGTGAGGTCTCACCATAGCCCGGTATGGGGCACTAGAACTTTTCTCTTCCTGCTGGTGATTCCTCTGCCAATACTAGCCAGCATCCCGTAGGCCTTCTCTTCCACCTTAGTACACTGTTTCCCCACCTTAAGGTCGCTAGAGACTACTATACCCAGATCCTTCTCCTGGTCTGTTGCCCTGATTCCCTCCCCTCCCATTTTGTAGTCTGTCCTCGGGTTTCCATGTCCCAGGTGCATAACCGCACACTTCCTGATGTAAAATTTTAGTTGCCTGCTCTCTGCCCACTCTTCTAGTGCCCTAAGGTCCTGCTGTATGTTCTCCACCCCACGCTCAATGTCCACCTTATTGCAGAATTTCATGTCATCCGCAAAGAGCGCTACCCATCCTTTCAGTCCATCCTTAATGTCGCATATATAGATACTGAAGAGAAGTGACCCCAGCACCAACCCCTGAGGTACCCTGCACATCACTTGCTCCTCGCTAGATTGCTCCCCCTTCACTACCACCCTCTGGGTCCTGTCAACTAGCCAGCTTTGCACCCATCGAGTTATTTTGTCCCCATACCATCCAGTTTATTGACCAACCTTCTGTGGGGGATGATGTTGAAGGTCTTACTGAAGCCCAGGTAGGCCACATCCACCGCCCCTCCCGGTCCATTTCCTGCATCACCCAGTTGAAGAATTCAGTAAGATTGGACTGGCATGACCTCCTCCTTGTGAACTCATGCTGGTTGTTGTTCAGAATCCATTCCTCTCTAGGTACTATGCTACCTTCTCCCTGATGAGTGCTTCCATGGCCCTCCCCACCACTGTGGTAAGGCTAACTGGATGATAGTTCTGCTTTACCTCTCTACCCCCACCTTGTGTATTGGCATGACTGTGGCTTTTCTCCAGTACTCTGGCACTATCCCCAAGCCCAAGAACAGGTTGAATAGGCTTGCCAGCCGGGCAGCTAACTCCTCCCTTAGCTCTCAGATCACCCTCAGAAGCATTCTATCTGGTCCCATGGCCTTGTCCACTTTCACCCTACCTAGTTCTTCCCCTTACTCTTTCCATACTAAATGGACCCATCTCCACTCCCTTCCCCCTCTTCCTCATCCTCGGCCCCCCTCCTCTTCCTTCGTAAAATTTGCGCAAAAGTACCTGTTCAACTCTTCTGCTTTCATGTAGTCATCCTCCAGTGACTCCCCTCTTCCTCCGGAGCCTTGTGATCCCTTGACTAGTCTTCTTCCTTTCCCTCACCTACCTAAATAATGTCATTTACCCTCTTTTGCCTGTCTCGTAATCTGTTCCTCTGTGTTAGCTTTTATCTTCCTAATCTCTTTCCTTGATATCCTCCTCGATTTTCTGTAGGGTTCCCTGTCCTCCTCCTTCTGCATTTTCTTATATTTCTTAAATGCCCTCTATCTTCCCCTACCACCCTCACTACACTCCTGTTGAACCACAGAGACCTCCTACTTTTTGCTCGCTTCCTTACCGTTCTTATACGTACACATGTGTGTGGCCTTCTTGACCCGGTCTGTAATAGCCCCCCATAGGTCCTCCATTTCCCTTACATCCTCTATGCCACCCATTGCTTCCCCCACTATCCTTCTCTTCTCATCTTCTTCTGCCTTCTCCTCCCTTGGAGCAATTTCCATCCTGCTGTGCACCTTCTCCTTTTTCTTCCTCATCAAAACTCTCCGCTATGACCTCTTCACTTACACCTTTTCCACCTCCCCAAACCTGCCCTTTTTCTGGTTTGCTAACTTCCCCTTCTCTTCCTACCTTCATTATAACTTCAGCCAATTTCCACACTCCACTTTTTTCCCTCTTTGGGCCACTGCTGTATCCCTATTTACCCCTATTGGGAGCTTCTTCTCTCTACTGGACATGTACAGTACCAACAGGAGACATGAGAGGTGAGATACGATCACAGGATATAAAGCATTCCATGTTCAGACTTAATGGAAATACTGAACTTTCAGAGGAAACCAGAAGAAAAAAAAATAAGAGGGCATAAACTCCAGTTGCAAGGGAATTTATTCAAATCAGTGTGGAGAAAAATATTTTTTTACACAAAGTGTGGTGGATAGGTGGAATCAGTTATCGGAGGCAGTAGCCGTTGAACCTACTCTGGAAAGATTTACAAGGGGCCTAGATTAATGCATGGATACTAACTACATACTGTGCACGACAAGCACTGGAATAGTGTATGACATTCTAGATGGGCAATTTATGCTCCCTATCGTCTCAGTTCCTTATAACCTTAGTACTGAACCTTACAGAAGTCGGCATTTAGTTGTGGGTTAAAATACACCATGTTCTTGGAGCTAGTTTATAGCACTATACTATAGAAAGCAGGGTGGAGCATGAGGCAAAAATCCTAGAGATATTAATGAAAATGGAGAGATAGTGAAGATTATCGGACCAGGGTCACAGCTCAGCTACCAACGTAGCATAATACCGCCTGTTTAGCATAACATTATGGAGTCCCACCATGATGCACACACATGGTTTACTTGGATCACCAAGCTACTTTATTTTACTAACGACTAACACCCCTCATTATTCCTGTCTGATGTCTCCAGGATTGACTGGACCTACATCTACCCCTCAGATAATGTCAAAATGGCGCTGGACTATTTCATGTCACAATTCTGAGTTCTCCAAAACTCACATGCTACTATAATCTCCCATCAGATCCATGTAATTCCAACCAGGTGGCTTTAAAAAGACCTCCTTGAACAACTCAAACTTAGGGATAGAAGCTGGGCTCAATACAAGGCCTCTGGCCTCCTCCCTGACTTACAGTACTCCACTACAGAGCTAAAAGAAGTGCTTGTAAATGCAATATACGTCAGGCTAAAAGCTTCTTTTGTAACAGTCTTCTAACTGCTGCTGCTGGTGATTCAAAAATGTTCTGATCCCACATAAAAACCTTCCTGGGGTCTAAACAAAACTAGGCAGTAAATTACATGGTCTTAGATGGCATGCACTACAACAACCCTGCTACCATAGCAAACTCTTTCAACAAACACTTCTCAGATCTATTCGCTTACACTGCTCCCTTTGCTTCTTCGCAGTCTCCCATCCCTAACCCCACTGATGATGTGAACAACTCCGAGCCTCAATTTTGTTTCCATCTTGTTACTAGACTAGAAGTTCTCAAACTTCTCAAACTGCTGAAGTCCACATCTGACTGTACTAGTGTTGGTGCAGATGGTCTTAAACCTAAACTTTTAAAATTGGCAGCTCCCCTTCTTGCTTCTCCTCTAGCAAGAATCTTTAACCTCTCTCTCTCTCTCTCTGTAGTGGCACAGCCCCTGATATTTGGAAGATAGCCAGTATAACACCAGTCCATAAGAAAGGTGACCCCAAATCCATCCTCAACTATTGACCAATTGCTATCCTTTCGGTTCTAAGTAAAATTCTCGAGAAATTGACTCCCTCCAAACAATTGCCTTTCTACATGATCACAACCTCCTTGCAGACTCACAACATGGGTTTAAAAAAGGACACAGAACTACCACTGCCCTTCTAAAATTCTCAAAAGACACCAAAGTAGCTATGAATGATGGCCTTCTTAACGGGGCAGTCTTTATAAAGCTAACTAAGGCATTTGACCTGGTCAGTCACCCACTTCTCTGAGCCAAAATGCGATCACTTTGCTCCTCAGCTGACACTGGTACTTGGTTTGGCAGCTATTTGTCTGCTAGGAAACAGGGAGTTAAATTTAACTCTTCTGTCTCCAGCCTTTCTTCCATGAACATTGGGGTCCCCCAAGGATCTATCCTTGGTCCCCAACTTTTCACTATCTTTATTAATGACATCTCACAAATTGCCTCCACTTCCTCATCACTGCTATATGCAGATGATTTACCATAGCACTACTGTAGATCTGTTTCTGACCTAATCACCACTCTCTCATCTGACTTCCTCCTTATTCAAATCTGGCTTGCTAAAAACAACCTGGTCCTAAATGCCAGCAAAACACAATTCATGTTATTTGGTTCTGCCACCAGATTAAGGAATTGTAATGAGAAATGATCTATTACCAGTGCTGATGGGTTCCCTCTTGTGAATGTTAATTCCTTCAGATATCTTGGCATCACATGTGATCCCACACTAGATTTTGATCTTCACATTACTAACACTTGCAAAGCTGTCAACTTTTAACCTGGTACAGTGATCCCTTGCTATAACAAACCTCGTTATAGCGAACAATCAGCTATTATGGACATCTACCTTGGCTCCCTTAACTCCCATGTGCAAATCCTGATTTTCATCAATTTAGAAAACTTACTGCCTACTGTCTGTATTTCCCTTGATCATGCACTGCTTGTACTGGAAAATTCTGCCAATGTTCACTTTGTACACCTTGGCCCGGATATTCAGAAGGGTTGTGCATGGCGCAACAGTGTTGCACCATGCGCAACTCCACTGATGCTCCCCGGCGCAATATTCAAACGGGGATTGAGCCTGGCACAAATCCCGATGCGCCAAAGCACATCAGTAATGTATGCGGCGCAGGTGGGGGGGGCGTGCCCATGCATACTCCACACATCCCGATATTCAGCCTGAGATGTGCTGAGCCCATGCATGCGCAACCCCTAATTGCGTCGCACACAGGTGAGCCAAAAAAAAAAAAGGAACAACAGCTGGTCACCCACAAGATAGCTGCCATATTGCAGGGCACAACACGGCAGCTGCCACCTGTGGGTGGCCACCCGAGCTCCAGCTGCACCTTCTGGTGGCACTTCATGCCCGATCGAGGGCATGTGTATACAAATATTAGTCCTAATCCTGGCGGTCCTGTGGACTGCTTCACTACCATCACGGGTTTAGTATAAACATTAATCATTCATCCTGGTGGTCCAGTGGACCACTTGCAACCTGATCACAAGCATATGTTTTTAAATTAAAGGTCCAACATCTCTGGTGGCCAGTGGTACCTCCTCCCACCCGCCCACTGAGCCCCACCACCCCGGTCGCCCCGGTCAGCGGAGGGTGGCAGCACCCCACCGCCTGCCGCCCGCCACCTGACACCATATGGTGGCTGTATGCCCATTGGTCCACAGTGTAGCCAAGGCATGCAGCTGCAGTACAGACAGTCAGATATGTGAATGGATCCATTCACATATCTGGACTGTACTGTAGAGAGTTGCACACCCATTGGCTCACACTGTGGGACCAATGGGCGTACAGCCCTACCATACGGTGTGTCAGTCTGGCGGGTGGTAGGGTGGCAGGCGGGTGGTGCTGCCACCCACTGCTGACTGGGGGAGCGGTGGTGGGGCTCAGTGGGCGGGTGGAAGGGGGTACTTCTGGACCACCAGGGATATTGGACGATTGTGTTTTGTACATAAGCACGCCATCGAGCTGCGAGCGGTCCACTGGACCACCAGGGATATTGATGATTATTTAAATCAACATATGCTCCGCGATCGGGCAGTGGGGGCATATTGCCGCACTGTGCAGGGGCGCCGTTCCTGACGCTGCTGCCTGGCAGGTGCCAGGTGCAAGAAGCCGGGATTGGCGCACCTGCATGAAAATGAGGTCAGTGATTGATACGCAATGGACCCATTTGCGCCTTTGCATACATTATGGCCCCACGGTACTTTTGAATATCGTGGTTGTTGCACATAGCACAACGGAACTTGTGCTAGCGCATCCCACTGCTCCACTCTGGCCACTTGTGCTGGTGCAGTGGCACTGCGCCATGTGCACTGTGGGTGGCCAGGGTGTGATATTCAATGCTGCTGTGCCATGGCACAGCTCTGTTGAATATCACCCTGTCAACGCCCCTGTGCAGCCAAGTTGCACTGTGCCCAGGCTTGTGCCACAGCCTGGCACAGTCTGAATATCCAGGCCCTTGTACATTTCCCTGGCACTCACTGATTTGCAGTCTTACCTGCTGTTCATGCCAGCTTCCACCACTGATGAGTTAAAAGGTGCTCTAACTCAATCTTTGTAGATCGAGCTGTCATCATGAAGTGATCCTGCTATACAGTTGACACAAAGCTGACAGTGCTGGAGTGGCTGAAAAAGGGAGAAAGCCTCGCTAAGTTAAGCCAGGAGACTGGCTTTTCCTAATCAACGATATGCACCTGGAAGAAGCAGGAGGAGTCGCTGCACCAGTTTGTGGCTGAGTGTTCTGAAGGGAATGCTCTAAATTAAAAAAACTTAGACAAGCTGACGAGGAAGAGGTGGACAAGGTGACGCAGATCAGGTTTGAGCAGCAGAGCTCCTTTGGTGTCCCGGTTTCCAGATCAGTTGTCCAGAAAAATGCTGAGAAATTTGCAAAGGAGATCCATGGCACTGATTACAAATTCAAATCCTCCACAGGCTGGCTGTGGCACTTTCAAAGGCTCCATGGCATAAGGAGGATATGTGTTACAGGAGAGCAGCGATCATGCAATGATGTCGCAGCCATGGAGTTCCTGCCAAAGCTGAAAGAAATCATAGAGACCAATGCTAGCAAGGGTTTTAAGGTCAGTAAAGACAGAGTCACTCTTATGCTGTGCTGCAATTCAAGTGGCACGCATAAGTTGAACCCCCTTTTTATAGGGAAGTACAAAAATCCTCATTGCTTTCATCATTGCAACATGCAGGCATTACCAGCTGAATATTCAAGCAGCCGTAATGCCTGGATGACCTCTGATATTTTCAGAGCCTGGTTCTGACAGACTTTTGTACCATCGGTTAGAGCTCATCTGTGGCAGCAAAAGTTACCTTCAAAGGCATTGCTTTTCATGGATCGGTGCCCGGCCCACGCATCAGAAGCTGAGCTTCATTCCTGTGATGGCAAGATCAAAACGGTTTTCTTGCCAAAGAATACAACTTCCAGGATACAGCCATTAGATGGTGGTATCATAGTAACATTCAAGAAGTTGTATAGAAAAAGACTGCTAGGGGACTTGGTGGCCATAGATTCTGCTACAAGTGTGACCGACTTTTTAAAGAAGTTGAACTTTTTAAATGTTGCACATCTAACTGGAGAAGATTGGGAGAATGCAACATCTTCCACCATTGTGCACTGCTGGATGGTCACACTCGGTCCTGCATTGGAGAACCCACCTGAAATTGCAGGTGAAGATGACACAGACACCGATGACATGGCAGAAATTGCAGCTATGGCAACCACACTCAATCTATTGCCAGACCAGAGTGAGACTAATGCTAAGTCAATTATTGACCAGTGGCTTACACTAGATGACAGAGTACAGACACATGAACAGTTGTCTGATTCACAGATTGTGAATGCTGTACTTGCCACAGCTAATGAGTATGGTGATTATTCTGAAGATGATTTAGATAGTGATGCAGAGGCCGAGCCAATACTGAGTAGCAACAAAGCAATAAAGGGGCTTGAACTTAGACTATCCTGGCTACAGTGCCAGGATATCAACCCCTTTCATTTGATCCAGCTGCGGCAGCTGATATTAGTTGTGAAGCACTTGTCCAGTTGCAAAGCACAGAAGAAGACCAAAGTTACCGATTTCTTCAGCTCAAATACAGGATCCAGTGCAGGTCCTCAGTAAATAAAGAGTTAAAAGTAACAATACTGTAAACACAAGCACGAAAACAAAGCATGAAAAAAGGGAGATTAATAAAGTGTATTTTTAACAGTCACTGTAAAGTCACTGCACAGCACAAAAACATTAAAGAAGAGAAATAAACAAAAAAGCACAGTAAGCCAACCTACTGTATACTCTTAAACTGAATGTCAATGAGCGTACCACAGGCACACTAGCAGCAATACTTGCTGTAGTACAAATGCGCATTACGGCATCCCTCGCTATAATGAAGTTACAATAATGAACGCATCTCTGGGCTCCCGACTCGCTCAGTATAACCAGGGAGCACTGTATTGCCTACAAAACCAGTTATTCCTTAATCCTTTCTGGTAGAACATAAGAACATCAGAAAAGTGTTGGCAGATGGGGACTGTGTGGTCCATCCAGACTGCACAAGGTGGCTACCCCCAATTACATTTTTTTCCTAAGTTGCCCACACTGCCTGTCCCAAGCGAGTTTGAATTCCCTTACTATCTTTGATGCCACCACTTCTGGTAGCAGGCTGTACCATGGGTCTATCACGCTCTCTGTAAAAAAGTACTTTTTAGAGTTGCTTTTAAACTTGCCTCCCACCAGATGCAAGTTGTGCCCTCTTGTACGTGCCGCCCAGTTTTCCTGGAAGAGGTTTTCCTTCTGAGTTGTGTTAATTCCCTTAACGTACTTAAATGTTTCTATTATGTCCCCCCCATTTCTTCTCTTTTCCAGAGAGAATAAATTCAACTCTTTGAGTCTTGTCTCATATGGCTAATGATGCAGCCCCTGCACTGTCTTTGTGGCCCTTCTCTACACCATCTCCAGATGGTTGATGTCCTTTTTTAGGTGAGGCCTTCAGAACTGGACACAGTACTTGAGGTGTGGCCTCACCAATGATCTACAGAGGAGCATGATAACTTCCTGCTTGTAATACCCCTTCCTATGCATCCGAGGATACCACTTGCCTTTTGCGTTGCTTTTTAGCATTGTTTTCATACCTTTAAGTCGTTGGTAATGATCACACCCAGATCCCATTCAATTTATGTCTCCTCTAATTGACACCCTTCTAGTATGTACTTTTTTCCTGAGTTCCACTTCCCCAGGTACATTACCTTACACTTCTTGGTGTTAAACTTTAACTGCCAATTTCTGGACCATTCTTCCAGTCTCCTTAGGTCAGCTTCCATACCTAATGCCCCCTCTAGTGTATCCACCCTGTTGCAGAGCTTTGTATTGTCTGCGAATAGAGATGCAGCAAATTTTTAATCCACTGGCGAAGTGAACGTGAAGTGGCCATTTCGTGTTGGTGGAGCACAACGTGAAATGGGCACTGCAAAGTGCTCACTTCACGTTATAATTATTACTTCACGTTGTCATTATGCCTTAAACCGAAGTAAGGCGAAGTGACAAGTAAATAGGCAGCCCCCCACACATCACATGGCTTACAGTACTAAGTCACATGCTTTAGCCAGGCAGGAAGGAAGTGAGTCAGAGAAGCAGTTTCACTTTCTCCTTTGCATTCGTAGAGGGAGAAGGCTTTGTGGAGAGGAGAGCAGTTTAGAGTCACTGATTGTCAAAAAGTGCATTATTGCCTTTGTGTGAAGAAAACAACAGCTTTTTTTAAAAGCTATATCTTTATTTAGTTTTTATATTGTGTTTGTGATTGTTTTTTTTTGGTAGTGATTTTTTTTTATAAGTTTTGTTTTGTTTTGTGTGTGTGTGTGTGACTGTGTGTGTCAGTGTGTGTGTGTGTGTGTGGGGGGGTGGGAATTGTGTAGGAGGGATGGACCCTGGAGAAGGAGAGTCGCTGGCCCATGGGCACGGTCAGATGAGGGGAGCGCGGACATGTGGAGGCAGCCGTGTGGTGCTGGGCTGCTCCCGACTCCTGGGTGTTGCTTCCCCCCCCGAGGAAGCAACAGCAGCAGCAGCACCAGTGCCACTGGTGGCTGCTATGCATCCACCTTCTCCGCCACTACCACCACCACTGGTAGCAGCTGTAGGATCTCCAGCAGCACCCCCTCCACCACCTCCACAGCCACAGGAGTTGCCCCTGGAAAACATAGGTGGTGCGAGGACTGTGTCTGGTCCCCCCACAGCTCCCCAGTGTGGGAGTTGTTTAACTCTGTGGGGGGAGACAGCACAATCGTGGTGTGCCATCTGTGTGGTGTGCTGGTGCACCATGGGCCCCGAGGGACACATTTGGAGATCAGTGGCCAGTGCACCTACATGTTGAACCACCACAAGGCGGAGTGTCAGGCAGACATGGAAGGGGCCAGACATCCACCTGCTGGCCCTTCTGTGGCAGTGGCTGAGGTTGCTGCTGGGGTCAAAGTTGTGCCTCACTGCAGCAGCAGGAGGAGGGCCAGTACAGCAGCTGCACCACCACCACTACCACCACAGCCACCAGCGCCACCCTCTCCACCACCACCACCACTACCTGGATTTCCACCTGCAGTGGACCCTGCCACAGTCCCTACAACAGAGGCCAACATCACCCTGGTGTGGGTGGCCCTGGAGGAGAATAATCAGAGGGTCGGTGCTTTGCAGCAGCAGGTCAACACAATACAAGAACAGCAGCAGCAAATACTCATAACACTGCACCTGCTGCTGGACCAACAGGGCATCCCACGGCCACATTAAGGGATTGTTTTCTGGACCCCCCCACCCCACTACTGTGTTGTACTGTTTTTGTGTGTTTTCTTTGTTGTTGTTTAATGATACACATTTTCCCTTCCAAGGGAATCTTTCTTGCTCCACATAGTGCAATACATTTCTGTGAAAACAGCCCGTAATTTCATTACTGTGTTACGTGATGGAGGAATTCTCGTTCTGAAAAGCCGCCCACATTCTGACCCCCTTCTCAGCAATGTTAGGACATGATGCCAGGGAGAGTGCTGGTGCGTGCTCCATTACAGTGAATGTCCAATTGTCCGGCAGCTTTCCAAATGTTTCTTTATGTTAAAATGGTCAGTTTGTGATGAAACGTGTGGGCACGTTTCCAGTAAGAAGAGCCTTGTTAGTGGAAACGTTCCCAAATTTCACCACAAAGTGAACCTTATAACATAACGAAACATTGGGATAGCTGCCGGACATTCACTATAGTGGAACATGCACCTGCACTCCCCCCGGCATCACGTCCCAACATTGTTGAGAAATGGGGGCAGAATGTGGGTGGCTTTTCTGAACAGGAATTCCTCCGTCACATGACACACTAATGAAATTATGGGCGGTTTTCTCAGAAATGTATTGCACTATGTGGAGAAAGAAATATTCCACTGGAAGTAAGACATCCACATATTAGGTTATGTGCATCACCATAACTATGTAACGTGGAGAATCTCTGTAACGCAGTAGCGCAACAATCTGTTGAGAACTCTGACTATATTTTTTAATGCTATGTTACAACTTCCTTTACTTACATCCTGACTGGAAAGATATGAGAATTTCCAGTAGTTGAATCTGCTGTACTACCTCTTTTCATGTGTGAAATAATGAAAGGAGCATTCCTTTTAAATTGCTGCTGACCAGGTCTTTGTCATTGTTTTCCTCTGCTTTTCTCCATCACATCAGTTAGTTGTTATACATCACTTCTGTTGTAAATTAACAGTTATGCAGCAGGCAGTGTTTTATGACACCACAGAACAATATTTATTGGAAAGCAGCTGCAAATAAACACAAACCTGATCAGAACAATATTGAAAGGTGTGCTGTTTTCTTTTTCATGCATGAAAAAAGTAGTCAACTAAGTAAAGCAGACAGAAATTGTGAAAAGAAGCGTATCATTCAAGTCATGACTCGGAGATAACTAGTGGCTGTGGCAATGTAAAGTAGCATAAAAAAGTACAGTTTGAAATTGTCACGACAGTCTTGTAATGCTGCTTTAATTGATAATGTCAATATGACATCATGATCTCACAACAAACACACAAAATACATCCCCAGAATTAATGGAGCACTCAGTCATGCCTTGTGTGCAGAAAATTGACAAGTGGTAACACAGTGAAATGGGAGTATTTCAGCACATACAAAGTCCCCCAGAATTAATGGCACACTCAGTCATGTGCGCAGTGGTGGCACAGGGTCCCCAGATTTTTTCTGCATGCCCAAAATGCATCCTCCTTGTGTCAAGAAAATTGACAAGTGGTAACACAGTGAAAGTGTGTGTTTCAGCACATACAAAGTCCCCAGAATTAATGGCACACTCAGTCATGCGTGCAGTGGTGGTACAGAGTCCCCAGATTTTTTCTGCATGCCCAAAATGCATCCTCCTTGTGTCCAGAAAATTGACAAGTGGTAACACAGTGAAATGGGAGTGTTTCAGCACATGCAAAGTCCCCCAGAATAAAATGATGACCGTGAGCATCCTGTTGCTGATCCAATGTGTTCTGCAAGGTGATTCGAGCAAATGCAATGTGATCATCTCAACTGGATGGAAGGGTGCCCTTTGGCTGCACACTAACAGTAGCCTTGGTGAGTAGATATATATAAATATATGTTTGTGTATTTCGTAGGTGAGGAGGGTGGTAGACATGGACATGTACTCATGGTATTGTTCTGTATCACAGGTCACAGAAACTGTTGGTGTGCACATTCCAGTGCTCAATGAGAATTTGTTGCTTTGCAATTGGAAATGGATAACTCTCAAGCACATGAAGGTAAGTATTTTTTTTTGGGGGGGTGGGGGAATCATATTTGCAGGTTTGTCTTTAATGGTTTCTTATTTTGTTACTTCTTCACAGATTTCATCTGCATCCTTCTGGAGTCCGGTTGTTAATGATGGTCATGGTCATCTAATG
Organism: Neoceratodus forsteri; assembly: GCA_016271365.2. NCBI lineage: Eukaryota > Metazoa > Chordata > Ceratodontiformes > Ceratodontidae > Neoceratodus > Neoceratodus forsteri. The sequence goes on along the minus strand of CM057452.1, from coordinate 437,068,558 downwards.
AAATGACCTCTGCGTGTTGTATGTGTGCCCAAGCCTGGGGGAGGGGCGTGCCTGATGTTGAAGAACTTTTTGGGATAAGGCCACTTTGACAGAACAACAAAGCATCTTGAAGTTTCCTAAAAAAAGAAATGAATGACTTCTTACAACTTAATTGTTATTTGTCCCTCCCTAGTTCTTAATCTCAAGCCAAGTTACATTTCAAACCCACATCTTGTCAACTAACACAACCTGTGTGCAATATTTGCTGCAGTCTTTCCAAAACAATGAAATGGATGAAATAAAATCTTCATACTTACCAGAATGGAGTTCACATGGATATTCCATAGGTTCCTTTCTGTACATTACAGCTGCAGGACCATTCCCACTGAGTTTTAGCAATGGAGACTTTTTTTGTTAACCTGTCAAAAAAACAAAATAAGTGTGTAGGTGTTTTACAATTGCGGCTCTGAAAAGCTACAGAAAACAAAACATACAACTAAAGGAAGTGAAACAGCATAACAAACATGAGTACACATACTCACTTTATGGTTTAAATATTAAGAAGCTTTGTGTCTCTGGCTGATGGATGTGGTGGTCCGGACAGACTCATGCTCAGTGGTGGTAGTGGCTAACATCAGTCCCAGTGGTGGTGGTGGTGGTGTTCTGGGGGGTGGACTGACTCATGCTCAGTGGTGGCAGTGGCTAACATCAGTCCCGGTGGTGGTGGTCTGGGGGGTGTACAGACTCTTGCTCAGTGGTGGCAGTGGCTAACATCAGTCCCGATGGTGGTGGTCTGGGGTCAGACAGACTCATGCTCAGTGGTGACAGTGGCTAACATCAGTCCCGGTGGTGGTGGTGGTGGTGGTGGTCCGGGGTGGCACACTGCCTTTTAACAACTTCAGTTAAAACCTGCCAACATTAACCACATCATCATCCTCATAAATAAAGCTTCCCTCACAGTCATCTGTGTCTGAAGTCTGACCACTGGGAAATTCTTTCTCCATTGTGTCGTCATCTATATCAGTGGTGGACCACATCAGGCAGCCACTGCCAGTGCCAACAGGATGGTCCATTTCCACATCACGAAAATCACCGTGACTAAGCCGGGGTATGAATACTGAGGTTGCAGTCTGTGCTAGTATATGCCTCTCATTCATTTTAATGAATGTTAGCAAACTAGCATTTGCAGGAGACAGGTTTGTCTGACGATCCCTGACTATTGCACCTGCAGAGCTGAATACCCTCTCAACACTTACACTGGAGGGTGGGCATGTGAGGTACTTCAGTGCCACTGCAGTCAGCTCTGGCCATTCACTGACCTTTCCACTCCAGTACAAAAGAGGATCTTCAGTTATTGTCAGATGCCTGTTTTCAGACAAATATGACTCAACCATTCTCTGAGACACACTAAGTCCAGTTGTAGATGCATCAGCCTGTTCTTCCGAATCATTTATTTCACAAATACCCACTTGGGACAAAGCCTCCCAAAGTGGGTTGAAGCCAGCCACTTTGGATGACAGACCACCCAGAACTGCTGTCTCTTTACCCTTGCAGAATATGCTTGATAGTCCTACAGGTACACCTTCAGCCAGATTATGCTGCTGAGGTTTGCTGACCTTGGCACGTGACTTCTGTCCCCCATGAACCAAGTGCACCAATTGACCACTGATATTTTTTACCTATTCAGGCCCACCCTCCAGTACTGATGCAATTCCACATTTGCATCATGGGTCCAGCATTGTTGCTATGGCAAAGTTGTCACTACGCTGAATGCTCACAACGTGATGATTCTGGTTGAATACTGTCAGCATGTCTTGCAGCAACATACTGCTACCACCATCTCCGGCAACATCAAGGCCATGCTGTACATTCACCAATGCCTGCCTCAGCACCCACAGCAGTGGAATTGATTGGCTGATGGAGGCAGACTCGTCACTCACAGCCTGTGTGGCATGTTCAAAAGGCCACAAAATTGTTATTACAGAGTCCATGAGGCACCACTGTTCAGTTGTCATAGACATGGAGGCTCCGGAACTGTCGCGGCAAGTGTGCATAACAAGATATTCTGAGATGGCTTTGTATTGTTCATACAACCTCTCTGCCATGTATAAAGTGGAGTTCCATTGGGTGATAACTTCCAGCTTCAAGCGGTGCTGAGGTAGGCTGTTTTGTATCTGCAACTGCTGTAGTTGGTCACAGGCCTTTCCAGATCTTGAAAAGTGAAAGTAGATATGTTGTGCAATGGTCAGCATTTCCTTTACATCAGGGTGCTGCAGAAACTCCTGTACAACAAGATTTAAACAGTGGGCCATGCATGGAACACGAAAAAAAACACCATTCGTGATACATTTCACCACATTTAACCCATTGTCACTTACTATGAACCCAGCTCTCAGGGACAGAGGGTTTAGCCATTGGTCAGTTTCACTCAGTACCACGTCCAACATGTTCTCACCAGTGTGTGAACAGGTCACATTGCACATAGCAATCATTGTATGCTGTCGAATTCCTGGAAGATTGCTACCACGACAATCCACCTTACTGCACTGATTAGTCACACTACCAACATCAGAAACAACCCCCGGCACCTGCGCCCAGTGTGCAGTTATACACAAATATTAACTCCCCGCTGTTTTGCCACTTGTCCACATATCCATACTTAAATGGATGAATGGAGAGAAGGAAAGTTGAAGGGCATGTTTTACTAAGTCGAATACAGTGCGGAACAACTCAGGGACAGCACAGGTAGAAAAATATGTCCTGGATGGGACTTTCCATTTTGGACAGGCACGTGCAGCAAACCACCAGAACCCAGAATTCTCCACAAAGGAGAAGGGCAAAAGATCAATTGCCAGCATTTCTGCTACAGCAGCATTACGTTCACGTGACACTGTATGATTTGGGGGGGTACTTCAGCTTATGTGCAAAAACACTGTGTAACGTAGGCTGACTTAAACATTTTACATGGTGTGTGATCACAAACGGTTGTGCTTTGTGATGAATGGCATTGGCGGGGGGTGGAGTGTGGACGTTTGATGAAGACGGTTGAACAGGTGATGATGACAAACCCAGAAATGCAGTTATTTTGCCAGATTTGCCAACCGGGGTTGATGTACCACTTGCACTAGGCATACTGCATTCACCACCACCACCACCACCACCAAAACTGCTACTCTCACCAGCACTGGACAACATTTCAAAGTCATTATGGTCCTCCACCTCATCATGCCTGTAGTAATCCTCTGCTCTTATTACCTCAGTACTGCACATGTTTAATTTACTACTGGACTTTAACAGTCATGTAAGGGGATAAAATGCTCGCTATGGTTGCCAGTGATGAGGGTGAACACCCAATTGTGGTATTAGCTGCCAGCTTGTGCTGGGTCCACAGTGCCAAGTGCCTATTCTTAAGATATGTATGCTGTCCTCCTGTGTCCAGATGGCTCCAATTTTTACCTCGACTCACACGCACATGGCAAACCTGGCAGATTACAACTGACTCATCATTTGCATCTTGAACAAAAAAATCCCAAACAAGGGACTGTGATGCTCTGCTTTTAACATATCCATGATGATGTGGCTTATTTAAGTCTGTTATTCGAAGCACTGAAATGGGGGGCACGTGACGTTTCTGGCACTGCACACCTGGACTGCAACTGACCGTCACGACTACCTATCATATTTATTACTGGGTCATCATCATCAACTAAAACCAGTAAATCACAAGTTTTTATGGGGGGGGGGGATTCCTGAAAACAGACTCAGACACAGCCACTTTGAATTTATTTTTCTCCGGTTCCCAATTGGGGTCAATTACATCATCATCATATTCATCAACGTCACACACATCCACATCTTCTGCTTGGATGCTAGCATGTGGACTGCATGTTGCAACAACAGCAACATCATCATCATCATCACAGTCATCATCAGCATCTATACCACCATCACCTGAAATTTTTTCACCACACTGTGAATCACTGCATGGAAAATGCATGACATTAACTGCCACGGTGGATGGAATATCACATTGTATGCTATCGTTGACATGATTATCAGAATCCTCAGGTTCAGTTACTGGGATGTTACTGGGAAGTATGACATCATCTACGCTGCCACTTACTTGCACTGCTTCACACTCAGTATTTTTGGATATGGTACACTGGTCGGAATTCGAACTTGATGCACCAATACTAATACTACCACCACCACTAACACCAGTAACACTAACACCACCCACCAACTGAGAAAACATCATCTCCTCCAACTATGAGTGAAGCTACTGATTGGGCTGTAAAAAGCATTGCAGGAGAAATACCTTTCCTCACATCAGCAATGCACTTCTGCATCTGCATACTACCATGCCCACAGACTATCTTACTGCCAGCATTGCCATGGCGAGAAACAGCTTTGCTTGAATGTCGCTTTGTGGGCATTTTGGGGGATAAACCACAATATTATAACTAAATTTAGATTTTGGTACGTTCACTCTCTGATTGGGGGGACGCTGGATGTGAAGCTAAAAAAACAACTGTAGCTTCACCAACAGATAAGAGACTAGTCTGTCACGCAAAGAAAACAACTTCATTAACCAGTGGTGCTATGAGGTCACAAAAACAATCCAATCTGGTAAAAATTCGTTTTGCTGGTGGGGGTGGGGTGGGGGAGCACTGACAGCAGATTTTATGGCAGTACAAGCAGCAAAGCAAAGAACAGATACCACGATCGCAGTACAAAATCAAGCAGCTGCAGTGGATAGCAGGTTCACACTGCTGCACCTGTAATTACACTAATCTGTGGCACAATAAAAGGTGTATTATTTAATGTCACGCAGCACCACACACACACTCACATGTACACACAGAACAGTTTGTCTACAATGCTGAACGAGTAATGCGTAGCAAATTCAAAAGTTCAGTAATATACCACGTATTGTAATGTAAACAACTGGAAATTGTGAACTGCTGCACCAGATCCACACAACACACAATCAGCAAGAAAATGTCAACAATTACTGACAATATTACTGTGTGTACATTAACACAATCAGTTATATAACAAAAATATAGCCAAAAAACAAAGAAATCACTATTTCTCCAACTTAAATCTACCTACACCACTGATACTCCCCTTCCCCAAAGCACACTTTCACTGTCTTTCACTACACACACACTCAATGTTGTACATTAACATTCAAAATCCACACAAAAGCAAAAATGCCCGATGATATGAGCACAGGAGGGTTTCCTATAATCGATGAACTAAAGTTTGAGCCCCCCAAAAAACACAAAAATGCTTTTTTAACAGCTTTTAGAAGGTTTCAATCACAGACAGCTCTCAGAGCACTCTGTCTCCTACTCCTTCCTACACATACTACCCTGAACTGAGGCTGTGCAGATCAATATAGAGTCCATGTGACCTGAAATTCCACGAATCACTGCAAAATTCACCTTCGGAGCTCAAAAACAAGGCAAAGTGCATTGTTCTCAATGCACTTTGCCTTAAAATTTTGTGGAGTAGTGGTCTGGGAAGGTGAAATAATGCAAAGTCATTGTTTTTAATGGACTTTGCATTACTCATTGTAACACAAAGTACGTTACAAAAAACTTCGTGTTGCAGAGCACTCCGCGAATCCGCCTTTGCTCTGCGAATCACTTCATGGAGCAGATTGAGCCCACTTCACCCACCACTATCTGCGAACAGGCAAACCTTCCCCTCCAGTTTATCAGCGATGTCACTGATGAATATGTTAAAGAGGACTGGACCCAGCACTGATCCCTGTGGAATGCCACTGGTTACACCTCCCTCCCTTGATAATACCCCATTAAACAAAACTCTCTGGGTCTTATTCTGCAGCCAGTTTCTAATCCAGTTTATTATTTTCTGTCTGACTTCTGTGTGTTCTAGTTTGTTAGCAAGTCTCCTTTGGGGAATGGTGTAAATGGCATTGCTGAAGTCTAGGTACACTACTTCCACTGCCCCACCCTGGTCAACTGTTCTGGTAACCCAATCAAAGAAATCAATCAATCATGATTGTTTAGCATGAGTGCCCTGCTGTGAAGTCATGCTGTTTGGGGTCGAGTTTTCCAGTTTCCTTTAGGTAGTCAATATTCTCTCCTTTAGTAATGTCTCCATAATTGTTCCTACGATAGATGTCAGGCTGACTGGGCGGTAGTTTCCTGCCTCTTCATTGCTTCCACTTTTGTGCAAGGGCACAACTGTTGCCCTTTTCCAGTCTTGAGGTACTCTGCCGCTTTCCAGAGATAGATTGAACAGCTCAGCTAATGGTGCAACTATTTCTTCCCAAAGCTCTTTTAGTATTCTGGGGTGGATACCTTCTGGCCCCATGGCATCATCCACCTTAAGTTTGCTTAGCTCTTCTAAGACCCTCTCTTTCGTGAAGGGGCTTGTGTCTGTCCACCCCCACTCCCCACTATCCTGCTCTGTCTTACTTAGTGTAGGTGCTTTGCCAATATCTTCTATTGTGAAGACTGAGCAAAAGAGTTTAACAACTCTGCTTTGTCTTCATCTTTCTCTACTCGCTGGCCCTCCCTTGTTGCTAGTTGGACTATTCCCCCTTTACTCTTCCTTTTTTCTCTTACAAGTATGTATCTATTAAAAGTTGTATCTCCCTTCCTAACCCCCTGTGCTATTCTTTCCTCTGTTTGGGCTTTGGCTTTCCGAATTCCTTCTCCTGCCTCCTTGAGTTTGTTCCTATATTCCTCCCTGTCCGTTTTTCTTTTGTTTCCTTGTAGTGCTTAAAAGCCCTCTTTTTTTCATTGATTTTAGTTGCTACATCTTTGGAGAACCAGGGAGGGTTCTTCCTTTTTTTGGCTTTGCTGATTTGTCCTGTGCATTGCTCAGTGACTATATATAAGGCATACTTTAAGTTTTCCCAGCAATGTTCTGCATCCCCCTTGTTATTGGTGTCAAGCATGGTCTTGATCATGGATTTCATTTTGGGAAAGTTTACTTTCCTGAAATCAGGAATCTTGATTTTTGTGTGACTTTTACCTTCCTCTTTATCTACTGATAACCAGACTGGCTTGAGATCATTGGTCCCCAGATTGATACCCATATGCATGTCTGAAATCATGTTGCTGTTTGTGAGCACCAGGTCCAGGGTTGCTTTGCCTCTGGTGGGTGAATCTACCAGCTGATTTAGACCTACCCCCCAGCATAAACAGTAATTCTCTGCTCCTCTCTGTGGCTTCTGTGTACAGTATGAGCTCCAAGCCATAGCTGACTGACTGAAGTTCCCAACAAGCAGCAACTCACCCCTCTCCACCATCACTGAGATGGCTTCCAGGAGGTCTTTGTCGATTTCACTTTCCTGAGTTTGGGGGGTCTGTAGATAACTCCCACCTTGGGGGGCCTTTTCCCCTGCTCCCAGGGTGACCAATGGGGCCTCTGCTTTACTGTGCTTCCCCTGGATCTGTGATACACAGATTCCTTCCTTTACATACAAAGCCACACCCTCCTTTCTTTCCCTCCTGGTCTTTTCTGAAGAGAGTGTAAGATAGGATAGTAGCATCCCAGGTGTGGTTGGTGGTGAACAAAGTTTCTGTAACCACAACCCAGTCCAGCTGTGCCTCTGCGGCCAAGGCTGTGAGTTCAGGGATTTTGTTTGGTAGACTATGAGCATTGATGCACACAGCCTTCCACCCCTGGTAGTCCTTTTGCTGTGTACCATTTCCTTGTTCCGATCCGAAATTTTTGTGTCTTAATCATTTTATGCCTCTCCCTAGTAGATCAGGCTAGGCAGTGCCTTTACTATCACTGCTGTTGGTATCTTTGTGGTATCTAGGTGCTGCGGTAGCTGATGCTGGGGGAAGGGTAGTTAGCGATCCTTGCAATTTGAGGGTTGCCTGCGGCTCCTCCCTTTCCACTTGTTTAAATGATTGATATGGATGTCAAATTTCTGTCTGAGCGCTCGGGTCCACTCCTTAGTGAGGTGCAGGCCATCAAATTTAAAGAAGTCCCTTTCCCTGAAGGTTCACCAGTTTCCTAGAAAGTGATGCCCTCTTTCTTTGCACCAGTTTTCCAGCCAGCAGTTAAGTTCAGCGATGTCCTGCTCTTGGATCTTCTGCCTGCTGTCCCCTTTTCCCATACAGGCAGAATCTCTGAGAAAGAGACAGTGGACTAAAGAGAAGCTAGTTTGTCACCTAAGCTGGTAAAATTTTGTTTAGTTTCTTCCACAGATCAACTGGCTAGGTCATTTGTACCTATGTGGTGGATGACCCACCAAACTGCCATTGTGTGTGGTGTTCTACTTCCAGCCCTTGCATATGGCTCAGTGACCTATGCTGGAGCCGCCAAAACCAGCCTTCTAAAATGGGATGCCACCTATAATAACATTTGTCACTATACATTAGCCTCTCCTCTCCTCACTCAGCAATGTCAGCCCTATAGTGACCTGAACTGGCCCTCCCCATCAGCTCACTGTTCTCTCTCCTTTGGGTTCCTAATAGATGGCATCATTTGATCTGGTGTTCCCTCGTCTCTTGCTGAAATGCTGACTCAGACAAACTCTTGCTACAATCTTCGTCCAGGGGACCAACCCCTTCTAAGCATCTCAAGATGCAAAACGACTATGGGGACCCATGCCTTTTCACACACTGCACCCCAATTCTGGAACTCACTACTTGTAAGGATCAGGCTCTCTTCAACTCATGCATGTTTCAAAAGGATGATACATGTGCACCAGGGAACGACGTCGTGCTGCTGGGCCCATTTTTCTTGTTCCCCCCCGATGGGCCATGGCGTGCAATGACACCAGCGACTGAGTGCACGCACACTCCCGTGCACCCACTAGTCAAGTGTCAGCCATGTCCCGCCCTCCCCTAGTCTTGCGGCTACGAGCTGTCGGTCCCCCCAGCCTCTGCTAGGGGTCAGACAAGCACCGGCTGACCAAATCCCCCCACCCCGGAGATGGAAAGCAGTCCTCCGGATGCTCAATCCATCTCCGCCCCACCGACCCCCGGCAACCCGTGCCCGTTCCCGAACATGGGTCGCCAGCGTGGCTCGAGGTGTGGCGTCCAGTGCCTCAACCCTCAGCGCCACTGGGCCGGCTAGATCAGAGGCTTTTGTCAGGTCAATGAAACATAGAAACATAAACATTTTCAGCAGATAAGGACTGCTAGGCCCATCCAGTCTGCCCATAGGCCCTATACATGTATGCATCCACTCACCCTAAGTAATCAATGGATTTTCATCACTCTCTCCCCACCCAAGGTTTCTCTGTGCTTGTCCCAGGCATGTTTAAGCCCCTCCACTATGCTTGCCCCTACCACCTATTGTGGCAGACTATTCCAAGAGTTCATCACCCTCCCCGTGTAGAATACTTCCTCACGTTACCTCTTAATTTTCCCCCCTCCAATTTCATATCGTGCCCCCTTGTTCTGGTATCTTTTCTACATTGGAAAAGATCACCCAACTGCACCTTGTTTATGCCCTTGAGGTACTTAAAAGTTTCTATCATGTCGCCCCTTTCTCTCCTCCAGTGAGTACATATTGAGGTCTCTTAGTCCTTCCTCATATGTTTTGTGGTGCAAACCATGCACCATCTTTGTTGCCTTTCTCTGGACAGCCTCCTTACACATGTGTGGTCTCTAGTACTGCACACAGTACTTCATGTGAGGCCTTACTAGTGTTTCACACAATGGCATCACCACTTCCTGCCTTCTACTAGTAATACCTCTGCCTATGCACCCCAGCATGCCACTGGCCCTCCCTGCAGCCTTTGCACACTGCTTTGATACCATCAGGTCATCAGATATGATAGCCCCTAGGTTCCTCTCCGCTTTGGTGATGGTCAGCAGCTCTCCCTATCCTGTAGGTCTCCCCAGGGTTCCCCCTACCCAGGTGCATTATTTTGCACTTTTTTGTATTGAACCTCAGTTGCCACACCTCTGACCATCTTTCAGGCTTCTCCAGCTCCCTCTTCATTACCTGCACCCCTTCTGGAGTATCCACCCTGTTACAGATCTTGGTGTCATTTGCAAATAAGCAGACCTTTCCTTCCAGCCCCTCAGCAATGCCACTAATAAAGACATTGAACAGGACTGGTCCCAGTACTGATCCTTGTGGCACTCCGCTGGTCACCCCTCTCTCCCCGGATTGGATCCCATTTAGCACTACCCTCTGCCTTCTGACTGTCAGCCAGCTTCTAACCCACTGTATCACCTTATGCCCCATGCCCAGACTACTCATCTTGTTAACCAGCATTCTGTGTGGGACAGTATCAAAGGTTTTGCTGAAATCCAGGTAGGCGATGTCTATGGCCCTTCCCTGATTCACTTCCTTAGCCACCCAATCAAAAAATCTATCAGATTCATTTGACAAGAACTTCCTGATGTGCATCCATACTGCCTCAGATCCTGGGCACCAAATGGATTCCAGGTGTGCCACTATGCTTTCTGTTAACAGTGTCTCCATGATCTTTCCCACCACTGTGGTGAGGCTGACTGGCCTGCAGTTCCCTGCTTTCACCCTACTGCCACTTATGTGCAGTGGGACTACATGCATACTCCTCCAGTCTTATGGAACCATCCCTGTGTTGAGTGATTCTGTGAACAAGGTGGCCATAGGTGCTGTCCCAGTGCACATACCCATGTCCATGGCTACATTGATGTCACTGGTAATCTGGATAAGGGCTGTAGATGTACTGTGATCCTGTCTGAAACCATGTTGGGCAGGTGGTAGCAAGTAATATTTTTGGCGGTGCTCCATGACCTGTGCAGTCCCTAGCTTCTCAAGTAGCTTACTAAGAATGGACAAAATTGCTAGGGAGCAATAGTTTTCCAGTAGCATGGGATCACCCTTCTTGAAAACTGGAAAAATGTTAGCAACCTTATCAAACACTGGGCACAGTACCAACGGTTAGAGATAGATTTAATATTCTGGTTGGGGGAAGCAAGATGGGGATAGCAATGTTAATGTTCAAGGCCATTGTAGCCCACACTACTGCAAAGAGAAATCATTTTCAGAGGACATACTACCTCTTTACTATATATGTAACAGCTGTTATGCAGAACAGCAGGGAGACCAGGTCATCTGCATGACTGAGCACCCATGTCAGGGGTACCAGATGCCAACTTGGAATAATTGGACAAGTCAGAGAAATGGGAGTTAAATGCATTTGCTATAGCATCAAAGTTATGACAATTAATAAGATTTAGCAACATGTCCATCATTTTGTGATTCACTCCCCCATAAACTCCTTGTTGTGGCTTCAGAATCTCCAGGAGTAAACAGTCAAGGCGTGTTAAAAATCTTTACAGTAGGTACTTTTGGATATGCAAATAGCTTTCTTATATTAATTCCTCCACTTCTTATATTCCAGTCAGTCAGAAGGATGAACTGTAAATTTGTACTTAGACCAGCATTTATTTCTGGCCTTTAGTAAGGTAAACAGCTCTCTATGCAGCCATCTCGTGGCCACCCCCCTCACCCTGTGTTTTACAAGAGGGATGTGTAGGTCCGGCAGTGCCTGGAGTTTGGAGATCAGGTTGTCTAACACAACATCAACATCAGTGGGGAGATACAAAGGTGACCAGTCAGTCTGGAGTAGATCAGCAAAATAATCATGCTGGTTCATCTTAGAAGTCATGGAGTAATATTGCCTTAAGAAGACAGGAAGGTGGGCATGCCCTTCAGACTCCAAAACCAGTGAATGGTCACTGATAACATCAGCAAGCATGCCTGCTCCAATAATACAACAGTCTAGCTTGTTAGAACCCAATCTGTTAGAGTATGGTGACTGTCTTTAATCACTAGCCTAGTGGAGTCAGTAATAAGCTGTGTACGGTGTAACTTACTCATCATAGATTCAAGAAAATTAGAGTTATTACCAACCCAATCGAGATTAAAAGTAGTAAGAACTCATTTTAGCCAATTACTGAAGACAGGTGATGAATAACTTTAGATACACCAGTCTTGCCACTTTTAGGAGGATTGTATATATATACACACTATCCAATAGGCATGGCCACAGTCTTTTTGCAGATACGTTTAAGTGATTCTCTTGAAACCACCTGTGTACCTCTGCTAGGTCTTGTTACAGTGTATGGGTTGGGTTCATTGTGTATGGAAATCCATACACTGCAAAATGCGGTTGTGCTTTAGTAGTGATGTAAGTACTATGGTAAAGCAACTTCTCATTGTATGACAGCAGATACTTCACTATGTAAGCAAGAAATGAGTTGCTTCTGCAGCCATTCAGCCACTCATGTTGACTGTTTCATATGTGTGATCAAAAGGCTTCAAATAGTGGACTTTTTAAAAACATGGCATAACAATAGTAAAAATATGACTACTGTATGTTGGCAAAGAGGGTGAGGGGAAATGGGAGCAAGGAGCGTCCAGTTCCACCAACCAATCCCTTCAAATCCTCCTTTGTGACCATCAGAATGCCAAGACCCATGGGATGCATGGAGAGGGGGGGGTTGGTGGACTGCTAAACATGGATGCTGTTGTAGTAAGTAGAGGAGTTCCAGTTGCAGCATGGTAGGCTGTCTGTTATGATCCTCACCATGCAGTCAGGTCTAAGAGGTGGGGGGAACGGTTGCAGAATCATGCTATGAATGATGGGGGTGTTGCAGAAATGCATTGTTTCATTCATTCCTGTAGTAATGTGACAGCAGAAAAGGACCCTCCTGGCCCATCCAGTCTGCCCATTTCCTCCCTCCCCCTACCTGTTTCCCTTTACCAGAGATTCTTTTTGCTTCTCACCCACAAGTGCAGAAATAGGAAGGTGTATTGATATTAGACTGGAACTGAAACTTGAAAAATAGGTGGCTTGGATCCATTTTGTAGCCTTAATGTACTGCTTTCTAAATTGTTTCTATCTTACAAATATATTTTGATCAATAAGGCTTGACCAAGGATTCAATTTTTTTTATCTCTGTTTATTCTCCATTAGGCTGCAGAGATGTACCCCATATCAATCCTTATTGTTGGACCCCATTCAGTCCCAACCCCTACCAAACTCAGGGGCATACTGTCCAGCAGTCCAGGGAGACTGTGGCTTGACAACTGAGAACAAAAAAACAGTGACTGCTTTTGTTGTGTGCTTCAGGAGACTGTGGCTTGACCCTCACAGTGGGAGTCCCCCTTCACAGCCCTCAGAAAGATGGAGAAGGACAGAGATGCTAATCCATTCCCAATGGCTGCTCTGGATTAGATGAGGTGGTGATGGGAAGGATCTAGCATCGCTGTGCATGGCTGAGGGTTTTTTCCTGTGTTACAATCCCCCTGGTGGAGCAGGCATGCAATAATGTCCATGTGATATCGTGAGCGCTCCCCTCTCCAACATGATGATGTTTGCCACACCACCAGTCCCCTGCAACTGCATTAGTCATGGTACACCTACCACAGCCATCAATAGGGGTTGGACTGCTGCCAGACTCCATGTCCCTCCTTCCCCAGAGCAGGAGAGCTGTCTGAGGGATTCTCCATCCTCTTCCCCAAGCTGGTACTCCGGGCATTTTCCTGTACCCGGGTGGTCAGTGCCACAACTGGTAGTGCTACCTCTTGTGGTGGTGGTCTGATTGTCCAGGGGTAAGATTAATAGTCTGTTAATCAATCCCTAGGAGTGTAATGTGGTACGGGATGCAGCAGAATGCCACATTGCCCCTAGGGGGTGATTAAATGGCTTTGAATCGAACTTGTGTAAGGGCCATATTACTATTTTGGAAAATTATTCAAAAACAGAAGTATTAGAAGTGTATCTTTTCAACATTTTCCTTGTTCAGAGGGTGGTTTTTAATAAAACAGTTTATCAATCAACAGTTTAAGAATGCTGGTTCAAACTCAGAATGCATTGTTCCAGTCATTCAGCAGTGTCAGAGGATGGAATGCTGACAGGAAGAATCCATATGCCATGGAAATCAGGCTGTACATGACAGCGTAACAGAGATTAATGTAAAGGTCTCAGAATGGTGACAGCCAATCAGATTGCAGAATTTTTGAGACCCTTTCTATAATTAACAAATAAATGCCTGACTGGGAAAGAACACTTAATTCCCTAGTAGTCAGTGTGTGGTTGGACAAACTAATCTATTTCTGTATGACTCAGAAACGAAAGGCTACATGGTGATACATTAGGTCAGTGGGTGGCTAATTCAAAAACTCTACCTCATAAGCAACTTTACAGGTCTCAGTAAAGTAGTCATGAGGAGTGGGGTGGGGCGGGGGTGAGGGGGAGGACTGATTGCCTTATGTTATTGAGGTGGCCTGTACCTTGAGCAAATAATTTCACAACATCATGGTATCATATCAAAGGTATCTACCTAGCCAAGTGGCATCCATTATGTACTATTTCAACAGAGCACAAAGGATGGAAAATAAATAAACTGCATGCACTGCTGGTTGGTGGGACTGCTGAGTCTTCTGCCAAATACTAGTTCTGCTTGGGGGGGGGTGTTGTAGCAATTATCCCTGGTGAAGAAGGAAAATCATTCTTGTCTTTTAAATCCCTCATATTTCATACAGTAAACTGTATGACCGCTCATATCTGAAATAGATCAGTGTGGCAGCTTATTCAGTTCATCCAAGGAAAAGTCTCACCATGGCCCCTTAATAATTACAAATTATGAAAAACTGGGCCTAGTTCTTGCATGGAAAAAAAGAAAGTCTTGAAAAGGTTCTAAAGATAAAAGCATCTGGGAAGAAGATATTTAGAATTTGGCAACTGAGACTTTTGAATCAGAACTAATTGATAGGCTGCTAGCTCCTTGTATTGCACAAGTCTACTGTACTTAGTGTCATCTCTTGTTGCAAACATTCGAAGGGCAGAAGGTAGAAGGTTAGCCAATGTTTGCAGATAGATTTAAGAAGTGACATCATTCAGGCAATTTATAAGTAATGTGGGAAAACTGGTTTCCACCAAGCATTTTATTTTGAAAAGCTAAATTGTTAAAGCCCAGCCAAAAAAGCAACCGGTCTGCCCAGATAAGGAGAGCCCTTAGCAAACAAAGACCCACAAAACCTGATGTCTATATTCTTTTTCTTGTAGCACTTACAACTTGATAGAAATGAAAAACTTTACATAAGAAGCAATCTTCACTTGCTGCACTAAACAAAATTTGCGATTGAAGACCTGAGACAGAGCACTTTATGCAACCCATATGGTTATACCCAGCCATGAAGTCATTAGGAATATAGTGGTTATATGCTAATGAGAGTTTAATTGACCTTCATTCTGTCAGTTCAGAAGTCAATGGCCTGGGTCAAGTATTCAGCGGAGGTCTGAGATGTTTTTTTTTTTTTTGAAAAATCACCCTCAGTAGGGTTACATTAAAATTAACACTTCAGTCAAAACTCAGTTTTCCTCACACTGGGGCTCTTTAGCCAGCAACATCTTGATTAGTGTTTATCATAGTGGTGTGCTGCAGTAGTGACAGGCCCTCTAACAGTGGAAGAGAGGTCATTTAAAAGTCATTATTGAATGAAAATGGAACATAGAAGCATTCTGTGAATACTTTTAACACTGTTCTCATGTCAGTGTCCCATTCAAGTCATATCTATACCTAAATTATTGGTGCTAATTAACCAGGATTTTTAAAAGTCATAAAATGGGCAAAACTCCTAGTTATATTGGGTGGGCTTTTCAAAAGTCATTACATGGGACTGTTTACAAAAGTTGGACTTATGTGCAAAATTTCTAGCTGTTTTATGGTAAAATAGTTTACATTCAGTTTCTGATAAAAAAATAATGCTAGACGTAGATATAAATGAGTGGCCAGGTTACACTCAATCTGAAAAGTCTGTCCAGGCTCATTTACACCTAAACATTGCAAAACTGAATGTAACTAACTCAGAGTTTTGAAAACTGGACTAAGCTATGTCCTAGCTTTGAAAATTTGGCATAGGGGCAATTTCACTTATGTCCAAAGTTGTGCAATGGAAAACTGTATATAGATATAGGATTTGAACCCCTACCCCCCCCACACACACACACAACATATCAGCTGATACAAGTCACTAGATACACTAGAGAAGTACTTTTTTAATTTGTTTTAGGGTTTAATTATAGCACATCTTGGCAGCCTGTCTAGGAAATGTATATAAAAAGCACATAACTGTCAATAACTACAGGACCTTTGCTCTGAGCTCTGAGCTGAAATGGTTAATCCGAGATCTGAAAATAAATAAATAAATAAATAAATAATCAATAAATAAATAACTATAGGTGTAGTCAGTGTGGAGAATGTTCTGTGTCACAGAAACCCCCTCCCATCTTGTTTCTTTTATGTTTTCATCAATGAAAAATATTTGTGCACCAAGACTAAATAATAAGACTTCTTTGGTGGGCCCCCTTCCCTAATCTTGGCTAATCTACAATCAACTGAGAAAAGTGCATTTGTTTATCACATCATAGTACTTTTGCCATGACAACAGGCTGTGATGTTACAAACAGTATTAATGAGGTCAGTTAAGGACAAAGTCTGTTTGTAAGACATGGTGAAGCACAATAAATACAGTATTATCTAAAATATTTAGTAGAACGATAACAGGAGAAATGAAAAAAAGCAAAACTAGAACACATTAATGTTAACTTTAAAAGTTAAGTTTTAAATATTATAGTTTTGGCTTTTATATTTTTGCAGGTACTTTTATTATTATTATATATTTTTTTACCTGGTAAGTGTGCTAAGCATTTAGTATCTATTTTCAGGCATGACTAGGAAGAGTACAAGAACAGAATTGGTACAGTATTAAGGATTGTGTCAACATGGTACACACTGAGGCACATCACATACAATCACATCACTTTTCAAGTACCAGTTACAAATAACTGCTTGGTCTTTATGAATAACTAACAACAATGATTGGTGAATGAGCACAGTTGGACCAACTAATATATGTTTTAGCATGACCGAAATGTTAAATTCCAGTGTCATTACTGTTGATTTGATGGGTTCTCAAAACAGCTTCCAAACATTTTGTATATTAGTGTAGAAAATTTTGAAATGGGTTCACACCATTAATGGAATTGTGAATGTGAGAATTTGTGTTTCTTTGGAGGGGTCATGAGTTTTGTGCCACTGAGCACAGCTGGGGACATGGAATATATGTTATGTGAATGAATTAATTCTTTATTTATAAAGCGCCTTTCTCAAAACCAAGGTGCTGTACATAATACAAGTAGATAAAATTAATGCACAAATACAAAATAAAATATCAGATCCAAACGATGATATTACAAATATCAGGTCACATAAAACACTTAAAACAAGCTCAATCACTTTAAAACTGATCTGGGTACGCTAAGTTAAATAAATATGTTTTTAGAGCTGTCTTAAAACTTTGGATGCGCCTGTAGTACTAGGGAATTATGGGTTACAAAATGAAGTGTGTAATGAATTCAAATGAACTTCCACTGTATGACCACATGAGGTCCCTAATGTTTTGAGACTGCATACATAAGGAGTAATAGCACAAAGGAAAATAAATTGTTTTAATTCTATAAGAATTAGGGAATTAGGCATTTCTCTTGACCAGGTTGTGTTCCCATCAAGAGGTTGAGATTACATTATAGGGACCTCAAGAGCAAAGCTCAAGAGGTCCCTGATGTAATCTCAAGCTGGAGATGGAAACACATGCTGAGTGGTGTTTTGGTTGCCCATATATATTATTTTTTTGTGGTATAAAGGTTTTCTAGTATATAAGTAAATAAAACAGAGTAGACTGCAATACTTTAGGTGTTAGTAAAAACAAGGAAAATAATTATTTTAAAAAATCTAAACTGTAAACTATGAATGGCAGATTTCTGTTTTGGGTAAGAGTGGGGGGCAGGAGATCACCACAAGGAGAGACTGTTGGGACAAACTTCAAAGTGAAAAATTGTTGTAGTATGGTAATGATGCCACTACCATACTGCAACAACTTTTGTGACCTTTGAACTGTACTACAACAACGTTTGGTGATCTTTGAACTGCCCTACAACAAGAAAGTTCTGTGTATAGAAATCAAGACACAGGGTCTAACTATATTGTATAAGAAGAAGTAAGATTGCAAGCTATTTTTTTTAAATGTTGCCTGCTTTATTTTTGAGCAAATTATTTCCCCCCTTTACTTTAAAGTTTTAAAGATGAATGAATAGCTGGGCAGGTCCAAAGGTATGCAAAAACACTGACTACGCATTTTTTGCAGACATTTTTCTTGAATGAACTGTCAATGCTGGTACTGTAGCTGTGACTGGACATGAAATGACCTGAAATGACCTGAGGTGAAGGAGCTCATCATTTGCTGACATGATTATGTAGATGCAAACAGCAACCTATGGGTCTTGTCCACCAGGAGATTCAAAAATAAATTGCTGTCTGACATTTAAGGAGGATGACAGGCTTGGTGGGACTGAAGCTAGGCACACTTGAGTAACTATATATATATCATATGATTGTCATTTTACTGTAAATATTACAGTTATTAAGGAATGTAGCCATATTTATTTGAGGCACAACCAACAGAGGTCACATCAGATCTGAATGCTAGAATTATGAAAGAATCCCGTGTTCAATTCAGGCCCAAATCCACTTTAATCCTCCAGCGATTCTATCACCTGCACTGATGACTTACCAGTCAGTAGTGTTGCAAGAGTTTGAAAAACTGTTTACATCAAAATGGTGCCTCTAGAAGCTGAATCTCAAGCTGGAAGAACAGCAAGCTTTAGAAGAAATTAAACAAATGAAAGACACTGAGATAAAAAAAGCTGATAAAAGGGGGAAGTGGTAGTGCCAAATAAACTTCAATATGAAGCAGAAATTTATAGCCAGCTAAAGGACTGTGTCAGTTACAGGAGAATCCCACAAACATGTTAAAAGCAAAGTTTGATGTATGTTTACATGATTCAGTGACTGAAGAGTATATAACAGAAACAGAAGACCTGTATATGAGGGCTGATTATTCAACAGTTCCCACCATTTATGTTCTTCCCAAAATCCACAAGGACCAGACCAAACCCCCAGGGTGTCCCATTTTCTCAAGCAATATATATCTCACTGAAAAGTTATCAATATTTGTAGATCAGTTTCTGAAAGAAATGGTCATAAATCAGCGTTTCTGTATTTGGGACTCTGGAGATGTCCTATTAAAACTTAGGGGGTTGGTCTGGTTCATAGAAACATAGAATTTGATGGCAGATAAGGACCAGTTGGCCCACCTAGTCTGCCCATTTCCCTACCTAATGGATAAGCTGCAGATCCTAGTCAATCAATAGCCTACTTCCTCCTACCCCCACTAGAATTGCCTTATATCTGTCCCATGCATTCTTGAATTCCCTCACTGCTTGTGACTCCATGACCTCCTCAGGAAGGCTGTTCCATGCATCCACAACCCTCTTTGTGAAAAAATACTTCCTCACATTGCCTCTGAGCCGTCCCCCTCTATCTTCAAATTGTGCCCCCTTGTTCTTGCACATCTCTTTTCCTGAAAGATGCTACCCTCTTGGACTTTGTTGATTCCCTTGAGTTACTTGAAAGTTTCTATCATGCCCCCCCCCTCCTTTCCTCGAGGGTATATACAGTATATTAAACTCCTTTAGTCTCTCTCTCTCTCTCTCTTTGTATGTCTTCTGGTGCAGACCCTGCACCATTTTGGTTGTCCTCCTCTGAACAGCCTCCACCCTGTCTATGTCTCTGAGGAGATGGTGTCTCCAGAACTGCACACAGTACTCCAGATGGGGTCTCACCAACTGTCTGTACAGAGGGATAACAACTTCTTGTTTTCTACTGTTGATGCCACTCCCTATGCACCCCACTATCCCCCCAGCCCTCCTTACTGCCTTTTCATATTGCTTGCCCAACTTCAGGTCATCTGATATAACTATCCCCAGGTCCTATTCCATTTTTGTTGTTGTCAGTATCTCACCCCCCCATTGTGTACTCTTCACCTGGGTTTTGGTTTCCCAGGTGCATTACTTTGCACTTCTTTGCACTGAATCTAAGCTGCCATACATTTGACCATTCCTCCAGCCTTGTCAAGTCCCTTCTCATCCTTTCCACTCCACCTTGTGTACCAACCCTGTTGCAGATCTTTGTGTCTTCTGCATAGAGACATACTTTTCTTTCCAGTTCCTCTGTAATGTCACTCATAAAGGCATTAAAAAGGACTGGACCCAATTACTGAACTCTGCGGTACCCCATTAGTAACCCCCCGTTCTTCACTGTGGACTCTGTTTACTATCACCCTCTGCGTCCTGTTGTCCAGCCAATGTTTTACCCAGGCTACCATCCTAGGACTCACTTCCAGGCTGGCTAATTTGTTTATTAATCTTTTTTGCAGGACTGTCAAATGCCTTGCTAAAGTCAACGTAGACCATCTCCACAGCTCCTCCCTGGTCTACTACTTTTGTCACCCAGTCAAAGAAATAGATTAGATTCATCTGACATGACCTTCCCACTGGGAATCCATGTTGCCTTGGGTCCTGTGCCCCACTGGCCTCTAGGTACTCAACAATTCTTTCCTTCAGAAGTAGTCCACAGAATTTGTGTGGATAACAATTGATGTAACAAGCTTATACACTTGTATAAGACATGACCGCAGTCTGGCAGTAATTGAGTACCCCTTGAATAATAACCCTATTGCAAGGGATTTCCTGAAGGGTCTCATTGTGGATGCCATTGATTTAATGTTAAACAGTAACTACTTTCTTTCCGATTGAAAGTTTTACATTCAAATAAGAAGTACCCCAATGGGTACAACAATGCTGCCATCAAGCATCAATTTATGTATGGCATGGTGGGAAGAAACCATGGTATTTACAGAAAACAGAAATCCATTTCTGCCCCAAATTGAATTTTGAGACAGATTTATAGATGACTTACTAGTTGTGTGGAAAGGGGATGTAGCATCAGCATCTAGTTTTGTGGATTTTTTAAATGAAAATGATGTGGGCCTGAAGCTCACATGCTCAGTAGATCTAGCATATACTACTTTCTTAGATTTGACACTGGAGGGGAAGGTGGGACAGGAGGTAATCTTGCCTGTATACAGAAAACCCACGTCAGGGAATAGTCTTCTTCATGCAGAAAGTGCCTATCCACAGCATGTGATATGAGGGATCCCATTTGGCCAATTTATATGAATAAGGCGAAACTCTTCTAACCTAGGAGATTTTGAAAAACAAGGATGTGAATTAGGAGAGCATTTCTTAAACAGAGGTTACTCAGAGCAGGGTGCTGATCAAGCCTTTGCTAGAGCTAGAAACTTAGAGAAAGAAAAACGTCTACCTCCCAAACCTAAAATCACCAACAATGAACAACTGGTCACATTTGTGACAGAGTTCAGTCAAGTGACCTATAATGTTTCAAACATAGTTCTGAAACACTGGCATGTTCTGAAGGAGATCCCCTTTTAAGTGCTGTGGTGGGAGAAAAACCTAGAATTACATATCAATGAGGGAAAACTTAGGTGATTGGCTAACACACAGCTATTATGAAAAACAAATAACTGAGATGAGACCAGAATGGATGCCACAAAAATCAGTGGGTTGTTTCCGCTGTGGTCATTGCAGTGTATGTCACTATTGTGTTCAGGGGAATACTTTTTCTCACACTACTGTAGAGAAAAAAAAAGGTCACTATATAACTTAATTCATAAATTACTCTACCACACATGAAGAAAAAAAGCACCCAGCAGAGCAGAATATATTCATCTCTGATGAAGCCAGGCATTCTGCTTGGCGAAACGTAAGATGTTTTTTTACCCCTCACCATTATGGTTTTCAGCCTAGTACACTTTATATTTAAATAAACATATATTTTTATATATTATTCTGCTCTGCTGGGTGCTTTTTTTCTTCATGTGTGGTTCTATGTTTAACAAATAAGCACCAGCATTTTACTTGTTGTGGCTTTTCTGTGTTTTTTGGTATAAATTGCTCTACAAATTATGTAGTGTATGCAGTAAAATGCACTTGCCCCATGATATACATAGGTTGGACCAAAAGAAGTCTTAAAGAGCATATGCATGAGCATATTAGAGCAATAACAAAAATAGAGCCAAACAAACTGATTGAGATGGTATCCAGTGAGTATAGCGAACCACTATGGGCGCCCGTCAAAGTGGTGACTCATATTGGGTGATATACTCATGGGCTACCCTTCATGGGTAGTGACCCTACACAAAGGCGAGGGTAAGGAATGATGACCAGAAGGGGGGGTCACGAGGGGAAGAGGAGGGACAGGGAAGGGGTATGTAGGGGGCTGGTGTGCCTGCTGCTGCTGCTGAGCTAGCTGTGTGGTGTGGTGGTGAGGGTGGCTAGCTTTAGCAGAGCTGGCACCAGGTTCAGGGCTGGGAACTGGTGAGAAACTGCTTGCTGCTGCCTGCAGCTGCTGACTTTATTTTTTCTGCGGCAACCAGAGTGTCGCCCCCTCCCAGACATACACCCCCCTAGAGTTAGCAATCTAAATTCAGGGGTGTGCATGGGGTAAAGCCTCCTGCAAGAGGGGGTGTGGGGTGGGATGCAGCCCTCCCCTGCAAAAACACTTTTAAACACTTTTATAATTGCCGATGTTGGGTTGCTGCAATGTGAATATCACCGATTTGCTTTTCAGCGATATACACTCGCCATAGTAGCGATTGCATTTTTGCGATTGCTATTATGACATGGAGCCAATTCTGATACATTTTGCTAATTTTCATAACAAAAGAACCTCTGATTTTGTATTTAGGGGTATTGACCATATAAAAGTATGCCCAAAGGGAGGTGATAGAGTGAGTAGGTTATCAAGATGTAAGTCTAGATGGATATATACTTTTAAAGCTCTTGTTCAAAAAGGTTTGAATGACAGTCTGGGTATTATTTCATTTCTGTAAACAAACTTACTGAGAACATTATGACTCCTTTAAATCTTATTTCTCTCTCTTCCTTCCTCCCCTCTCCCCTTACCATTTCCCTTTCTTTCTACACCTTTCCTTTTTTGGCATATACATTTTAGTGTATTTAACATCATAATTCATCATCATTTATTGAATATTCAAAAATGAATGGATACATTTGAAAATTGAAAGCAAATTATGAACAGAAGCTAATATTAATATTTGAACTGTGTTTATTTTTGATCAAATTGTATTTGAACTTGATAAACTTGCTTTCTTCCTACCCCAACCCCCCCCCCACCACCACCACCGGTTGCCATTTGTGAAATTAGAGTTGTTGCTTCAGTGCTATTTCTTTGAATCTCATGCAGTAGAAGTTCTATTTGTAAATATTAGTCACTTGTTTTATTTTTGTCTTTAGAGAAAAAGGTGATATAATGAAATAGAAAACACAATATATATGGTATGCTTCGCTGATGTGCTAAGGTGCCAGTGATATGTTACTATATCATTTTTTGAATCTTTTACTTTAAATGCTAAGAAAATTGAAGGTTTATGCACTTTAGCCACACCCCCTGACAAAGGATCATGATCAGACCCGAAGTGCTGGGGTTAGTGCCGTGGACTTGTGCATGACCTGAGTAAACCTGAAGCTGTTTTGTCTGTGTTTCATTTAAATTCATTTGGAGCTTTGAGACCTAAGGACTTTGCCTAAAGAGTGCTACCAGTTTTGGGTTTCTTTAACATCAGGCAAACAGTCTTTTAATTAACCAAAGGAAAATAAAAAGAAAGAACCTCAGATGTAAAAGGTAATGGTTGACTGCTTTTAAAAACAAATATTAGTTCTAGGCAGCAGACTGGCTGTTTAAGAATGAATTGGGCAAATCTGACAATACAAAAAACAGCAGCGAAATCCACAAAAGTAGAAGAGATAAAAACAATAACAGAGGAAAAGAAGAATAACCATGGGCAGATAAATCAGTTGGTTAAAATAGTAAAATGTGTGGCAAATAGCAGGAAAGAAGTTAATGTGCAATACTTCCTCTTTTAAATAGTGTGATAAATTAAATCCAAACTGTTACAGGCCAATCACCTTGCTACTATGTGTACAGTGCTTAAGATCTATACAAGAATTATTCTGACCACCTTAGAGAACTGCGTAATAGAGCAGACATCAGAACCTTTTATCAGTCTATCAAGCTGAGTTCATGAAGTCATGTGTAACCATAGGCCATAGACCATAGACCAGATATTCACCTTAGATTTTTTTAATACATACTGTAGCTTTGTTAAGAGGAAAGAAGGGAACATTTACTTGGCCTTCCCAGACATAACTTCATCCTTTGATAACATCAGTAGAGGTACTCTCTGGGATGTTTTAGCAAGAAAGGGGATAGACCAGCACTTAGCAGTTCTGAAGATGTTGCATCATCATACCATGGCCAGAGTGAGAACAAGCAGAGATGGGGCATCGACTGAGCCTATTCAGATAGTGAATGGAGTAAAACAGGGGTCCTTACTTGCCTCCCAGTTTTATGTGATAAGGGCGATTGCAGAATCGCAATCACCTTAAGAGCGCAGGGGGAATGGCAGGCACCAGAACGGTGCCGGGGAAGAAGGTCGACCACTGGATGGGCGAAAGCTGCCCCACAGAAGAGGGAAAAGGCACAATGGGGGGGTCCAGGGAAGGCACACAGGGACATGCGCAAACATCACAATGGTGAATGGGCAACATTAAAAAAAAAATGCTACCACCAATGCAAATGGAAAAAAGGAGGTGGAGGGGACAGAGGGGGGAAGGGGTGGGAACACCCATGTGGGGAATGCCATCAACAGGGTACAGGCCAATGTCAGTCAGGAAGGAGCACAGTACCATTGAGACCCCATGTCGTGGAGGGCACAGCACCTGGTGATGGTGATAAAATGCATGTGATATCAGCACTGGTGTGCACCCTTGATGGCTGCAGTGTGTTGCCCATTGGATGGACAGCTGGAGGGAAGGTTGACACCGGGATGGACACGCTGCTATGCACCACAGGGGCACACATCAGCCAGGGGGTGGACAGTGGACAGAGTTACAGGTCATACAGCAAGGCAGAGGCAGCATGCCATCCCAGGGCACACCCGGATACACCTAGAAGTTATATATGAGGCCATGCAGGTAATCGGGTGTGCTCCTGTTGCCATAGTCCCCAATGATGGTTTCAAGTTGCAAGGTTAGGTCCCAGTACCATTTCTTCGATGTTGCCATCCTTGCACCGGACAGCAGCTGCTCAATATGGACACCTGTCAGATGTTCCTTCTCCATGAGGCAATCCAGAAAATGCCAGATGCTTGGATGGCAGGTGCCCAGTCTGGTGCAGAAGCCAAGGTACCACCCCTTGACAGAGTTGTTCGTCCATGCAAGGCCATCCAGGGTGGACTGGTGCATGTTCCAGCAGGGGATCAGGAACAGGAGCCACCTGTGTGCTGTCCTGCTCCTACCTGACTGACCCACATCTGCTCCATGTATTTGAGAAGGGGCCACAGCAGCGTCTCATTGGACCTGTAGAAGGACTGGTCCAGCAGGTCACTATAGGCTCCCTCCACAGCATCCATGGGCACATATGCCAGGGCGAGGAGCATACAGATGTTCAGGGTGAACTTTTCCTCCCTGGCATGCCTGGCGTGCAGCTCCAGGGTCTGCTGCACCTTCCACCACACAGCCTGGCAGAAATGGAAAAAGCAGCTTCTGACCGCCACTCCATCAAAGGTGGTCGTGAATGAATGCCAGGTTGCCCTTTCAAAATCTATCATAGTTGTCACGGGGCACACACTGCCAATGAGCTTCTGCACCTTCCCAAACACAGTTGTGTATGCCCGCTCCGTCCTTGCTGGCATGAGGATGTACATGACGGGTAGCAAGATGCCAGTATGCAACCCATGCACAGTGTAAAGTGACATGAAAAGTGATGGTGAACAGCAGAACGTGCCATCCAGAAACCAGTTGCTGCAGCCAGCAAGGTACTGCAGGGACCTCTGGGTGGTGAACAGCAGCACACAGTCCTCAGATGGACCACTGTCATGCTGAAGGAATGTTTCCCCTCCCCATGATGGCATATTACTAAGGCTCATACTAAGATCTTAGGAGCAAGAGAAAGGCTTTAGGCCCATATGTGCTCCTGTAATTATCTAATAATAAGTCAGAGCATTACCCTTTAATAGGTAATTATCCAGTCTATTTTTGAATTGTATTTTGTGTTCACTGTACACGATAGCTTCAGGAATAGCATTCCATGGGTTAATATCTGTTGTGTAAAAAATGCCTTTCATGTCACTGTTTTAAATTTAGTGTGTTTTAATTATAATTTGAGCCCCCTAATGCCCTTGTTATGATCCTTAATATTTAAATTCAGTTCATCCATCAAGTCGGAATCCTGTATTAAATTATAGCTTAATATCATGTCCCCCCTAATCATTCTCTTATTGAGTGGCATTAAATTCAGCTTTGTCAGCCTATCTTCGCATCCCAAGTCCCTGCATTCATATATAATTAAGCAATAAGGCATGACAGGGTGTGTGTTATTAAAGGAATAATGCATGACAGGGTGTGTGTCGTGCTGGGATAATGTCACGCCTGGGGGGGATTGGGCACTCGAGTGCATCCAATGCCCCAGGCGTGGCATTATCCAGCATGACACACACCCTGGAGTGCATTATTCCTATTATACAATGGCTTGTTGTTGTATATAAAATAAAAAAATAATTCTAAAGAATGTTTTTATTAGTGTATAAAAATATTGTTGTTTCTTAAAGGAAAATTCCATGTCAAAATCAGAAAAAGATATGTAGTAGTGTTTTTTTCTGTGTTCTAACCAGTTCCCAGCATTTTCTTTTCCTCTGGCTGTGACAGATGTTTTTTCTAACTTTCCCTAACTGTCTTATTGCCCTTGGAGGTTGCCATTCTGGTTCCTTTTATGGCCTCTAGTCTTCCCAGAGTGCTCTTTGGTGTGATGTCTAATTGCCCCTGCAGTAAGCCAGTGTCTTGTTACAGGGTCTTTCACAGCTCAGCCACAGAGAAAATACTTCTTCCAGAGAAGACAAACTGCTAGATTTTGGGTGAGTTTAATCATTATTATTTTTTGATATCAGTACCTTGTCCTGCTATGCTCTGCTGTGTGTGTGTGCGTGTGTGTGTGTGTGTGTGTGTGTGTGTGTGTGTGTGTGTGTGTGTGAATCATGTCACTGTTTACTCTATTCCTCTCAGTCACTTTCAGTTTTTGCACCAGTACTAAGTAGCAAAAATTGAACATCACCCTATAGGTTGTAACATAGCAGGACAAGGTACTAATATCAAAAAATAATGATTACACTCACCCAAAATGTAGCAATGTGACTTCTTTTCTGAAAGAAGTATTATCTTTGTGGCTGAGCTGTGACAGACCCTGCTAAATCTAGGGGCATAGCTACATCACTGTCACATGAACCAGGGTGCATCGTAGGAGAAAGAAAGCCAATAAACCTGTTTATGATGGAGATCCCTAGGGGTCGTAAAACTACCATACAGCTAGCAGGCTAATTTAGGAAAAACTCCTAAGAGAAGATGCAAAAAAAGAGCATAGGCTCATGCTCCATATGGTCATCCAAATGGGTTCGCAGTGCTGAGAGTAGACCTGTGATGTTATGCTGGGATAACGCCATGGGTCCAGCCCCAAACAGACCAATCACAGTCCAAGATTCTTTCTTGCCATAGTATAATGTGCAATAACATCACGCCTCTGGTGATTGAAACATGAGGCCACAGGTCGAGTGCATTCAACAGCTGAGAAGTGACATTATTACACAATAAAACACATCCCTGGAGTGCCTTTTTGCTATTATACAATGACTTGGTATCAAGAAAAAAAAGATAAAAACATTTTTTTTAAATATGCTTTTGCTTAATTTTTACTGTGTGGAGGTATACTTGTACAAAAAATAGTGCAACGTTTCTGTTTTGCCCACTAGATGGTGCTGCCTGTGCATGCTGCCTTGTTTCCCTCAGTACAAGTTTCTTTCTCTCCTCACAGACAGGTCTGTGTTCTCTGAGTGGCATAATACATGGTGGCTCCTGCATGCTACTTCACCTTTTTTAATTTTTTTATTATGTTAGAAATGCAGTGCTAGCCGTTTTTTTGGTCTGTGAGAGCACGACCACGAGCCGATCAGTGAGTGGAGCTACTGTGAGCTGTGTTGTGGAGAAGAAAGCCAATTGCAGATACAGCTTTCTTTTAGTTTGTATTTTTTTTTACATCTTTGTTTCTGGGTCTTGCTGCGAAAGAAAGGAATGTGTGATCCCTGAGTCCAGGAGCGACGCTGCACTGTACTGCACACGTGGTGCAACTGCCACAACTGAAACACATTGGGGGGACTGCCACTTTGAAGCCGGTGTTACGGCTTTCTTTAACTTTTATTTTTAGGAGCTACAGCATAAATAAGCTGTGCAGTCTTGCTCAGGTGAATTTTGTTGCCAGGATTGTGTCCCCAACCGAGTGGCTTCACTGAACCACGCGATAGGTAGTTATGGTGTGTTCAGTTCATTTAAGATGCTCGGTTTGGGGGGGTAATAATTACTTAACATTTACTGCTGAAAATAATGGGGAGAAAGGATTGCTGTTGGGGGGGATGCCGTTAAGCTGTGACAGCTTCAGAAGCTGCTGTTGGGAACTGAGGGAGCTTCATAACTGTATACAGCATTGTGGTGGCATCAGCAAGGAGAGATTTAATTTACTGTTCTAGGGTCATCTCCGTGCCTGCCCTAGATACAGTGATATTATTGTCTGTTATTCAGTAATTCACAAGGACCGTCAAAAATCAAAGGGAGGCAGGATTGCTCTTTATATAAGCAAACATACAGACAGACAGTTTTTAAATACCTACTAATAACAACAATGAAAATGATACTGAAATAATTTATGCTAACATTAAAGTAGATGGAAATCTCCAAATTTAGACACAACTAGTAATGATTTATTTATGCAAATACTGGAGGAATTTGAAACTCATGATGATTTAATTCTGATGGGAGATTTTAATTTACCAACTATTAATTGGCAAACTCTGACAGGGAATTCTCAATTAGGTAGAATATTTATAGCATTTATATTACAGAATAATCTAGAACAATCAGTAACAGATCCAACAAGGAAAGATAATATTTTGGACCTTATTCTGACAAATATTAAAAATATAGAGGAATATCCTGAAGTTATTCAACCTCTCGGGGACAGTGACCATAATACGGTATCCTGGGGAATTAAATATTATTCTATAGCCAATTCAGATATTACAAGGAATAAAAATATTCATAAAGCCAATTATGAGGCAATACAAAACATATCTTACTACATGGAATTGGGAAATTGAACTAACAAATCTGAGTTCTGAACAGATATGGCAAGCCTTAAGACAAAAAATTGATCATTGTATAAATACCTGTGTCCCTGAATACAGAAAATATAATAATAATAAAATGATTCCTCCTTGGTTTAATGGTAAAATAAAAAAACTGATTAGAAATAAAAAAGGCATGTAATAAATACAACAAGAACAAAACTACTGAGAAGTGGGAACAAATTTAAAACTAAGGCTAAAAAGTGTAAAGCTGCTATTAGAACAGCAAAAAATAACTTGGAGATTAAACTTGCCACCTTAACAAAAAATAATAAAAAACAGTTTTTTTAATTATATTGGATCATTAAAAGGGAATGTACCCTCAGTCAGTCTATTATTAAAAGATAATGTGACTATGACTAATGAAGCAGACATGGCAAAGGAATTTAATGCTTATTTTCTGAATATACTGATATAAACCAAAAGACGTTGCATCCTTGGAAAGTTTAACATCTAAATTCCCATACCCAATAGTTACATCAGAAGAAATCAAGCAGGCTATACAAACCACTAAAATTAATTCCTCTGCAGGTTCTGATGGCATTCCTACTAAATTTATTAAAGAATTATCAACAGAGCTACTAGACATCCTCACATGTTTATTTAATGCTTCATTACATGAAGGCACTGTCACTTCTGAGTGGAGATTAGCTACAGTAGTGCCTATCCACAAAGGAGGAACTGTAGTAAACACCTAGTAAAAAATTATAGACCTATTAGCCTCACTTTTTGTCTAGGCAAAATGATGGAAAGGGTCTTACAACAGAAAACGATTACTCACCTTCAGGAAATGAATATTATAGACATTTCACAATATGGTTTTGTTAAGGAAATATCGTGTCAGCAAAATGTAATAAATTTTTTTGAAATAGTTAGTAATGCACTAGACCAGGGACTCCCTGTGGATGTTATCTTCTTGGATTTTGAGAAGGCCTTCGATTCTGTACCACATGGAATTTTATTTGAGGAATTAATGAGGTAAGGTATGAAAATATAATCACATGGATAAATTCCTGGCTGAGTAATAGGCTGCAGAAAGTAAGTATTAAGGGTCACTTGTCAGGTTGGGGGGAAGTTAGCAGTGGTGTACCACAGGGCTCTGTTTTGGGCCCCTTGCTGTTTAATACTGTATATTAATAACTGGTATGCAAGCTAATAATGGTATATGGATACATAAATATGCTGATGATTGCAAACTAGGTTGTGTTGTTAATAATTCAGAATCAGCAAAAAATATAGAATCAAACCTGGATAAGCTTGTTGAATGGTCAGCAAGGAATAAAATGACCTTTAACACAGCAAAGTGCAAGGTACCGCACCTAGGTAGGAATAACATGCAAGTCATTTATGGCATAAATAACAACATTTTAGATAATATTAAAGTTGAAAAAGATCTGGGTATTACCATCACTAATGATTTAAAGTTTACAACCTATATTAATAATATAATTAGAAAATGTCATGGCATTTTGTCTTGCATATTAAAACATATTAAGAGTAGGGAGCCAGAAGTCCTAATCCCTCTATACAGAAGTTTGGTTAGGTCTCATAATGACTATTGTGCTTCATTTTGTGGCCTTACTTCCCTGGGGTGTAAAACTACTATTGAAAGAGTGCAAAGAAGATTTACTAAGAAGATCGCTGGCTTAAAAAATACAGACTATAGTAATAGGCTACAAAATCTTGGACTAGTTTCATTAGAATATAGATGCATACGGGGTGACCTATGTTTAGCTTACAGAGCACTGAAAGATCTTGCCTTATGTGAGGCAATTTGTCTTGAAAAACATGTTGCTACTTCAAAAAACAAAAAACACATAATTTAAGGTTAAAAATTTCTACAAATAAAACACCCAAAAGGAATAATTATTTTACTCAGCGTGTACCTGCAATATGGAACTCCTTACCTTCAGAGGTAGTTACTTATAATAGCCTGGAAGACTTTAAGAGTAGACTGGATGAATATATGGGAGAAAATAAATTCCCCTTTTGCATATAGGCAAACGAGTTCTATATGGGCTTGTTCCTCGAATTCATGCTACAGCTATGAACCTATTAACCTATAATAACATCACTGTGTCTAGGGGTCGCCAGCCAATCAGGATCCTAGAATTTTTTTGCCGTTGTATAATTTTAGTTAATTGCCTCTGTATCCTCTCAATGTTATCCCTGTTAGTCCCCCTTATAGGTCCCCATAGTGGGTTACCATAATCCAGATGAGGTCTGATATACACACTGTACAGAGGCATAATGACTTTAGCCTCTTTAGTTTTGAAATTGCTCTTAATTGTCCATAGGACTCTTTTTGCTTTAGCCACCTGAGTCCTACAATGTGTTTCAAATGTTAGTTTATTAGATCTAATAATTCCCAGATCCTTATCCTCATTGCTAGTGGGTTTTTTTTTTGAACTTTCTCCTGGTCCCGCCCAGTGGATCTTATCCACTGGTCTTTTCAGCTGAGCCACTTACCATAGCATGGACCCAGCGTCATTCTGCTCGGGGCCAGAAGATTTTTTGCCTTTGGTTTTTCTCCTGGGCCCATCCCCCTGAAAGCACCTAAGCACAGGACTTATGTCCAGATGAACGACATGCATATGCATGCCACCATCAAGCATCCACAGCACTCCCCCACACCCCGGCCCCTCCTTAGAAAACCGGCATTTTGCTTCCACAGGTGGTAAGGTGTATGGGCATTGCTGCCCCATTTAACCTTCCCCTGTGGAGGAGAAGGAGAGCAACCGTTGGGACTCTCTATCCTACCTCCCCCAGCCGGACCCCCGATGAGCCAAGCTCGTTCCCGAACCTGGGTCGTTGGTGTGGTGCGAAGTGTGGTGTCCAGTGCTCCTCATTGCTAGTTTTGAGGGAATTGTTCTTCATAAAATATGTATTATCAGTGTTGTGATTACCAAAATTTAATACACTACATTTATCCTGGGGGTATTGCCAGGTCCAGCAATGAGGTCAGCGTGGCTGTGCCCCCCCCTACTGCTGGCCTGCCGTACATGCAGCACAGTCCACTTCATGAGCAGGAGCCCCCGCAGCCTGCTGGCCAAGGCATCCAGCACCCCTGTGGTGTAGTGAACAAGCACCTGTGAGGTGCTTTCCATGCTTGTGCATGCAGCTTGCGCACCCTGCTGAGCAGCTCACAGATCCCCACCTCCCCTTTATCAGAGACATGGTTGTGGGGATGGCCCATGTAGATGACAGCATCAGCCTCAGTATGCACCCATTCAGGGCAGCTGTGGCGGTGGTCCTGCATGCAGTGCCAGAAAACCTTTTACTTGACCTCCTTGTCCCACCGGTACAGGTACCCATGGTGGGCAAGGAGCATCTTTTTCTTCTGGCTCATGAGATAGCAGACTTCATCCATGCTTCATTTGCCTTCATAACAGGAGACCTGCATGTCCACACAATGCCCCTTTAAGGAGAGGGGCAGGACAGGTGATCGCACACCTGTGTTCATGCCCACATGCATTCGTAGGCATGCCCCGGGACCGTGCAGCATAAAAATGTTTTAAAGGACAAAGAACCTCTGTGGCAAGCACTGAGGCAATGGTTACCTCAAAGGGAATTTGGCTGGGAAGCCAAGTTTCAAAGAAATACAAAATCACACATGCCCCCACAATGCAAAGCATCATGGGCTGCATAAGCAAATCACCACAGAATATTATGCTGCTTCAACTTTAAGCAGAAATGCATGGTGCCAAAAGGCCTCTCACACAGTTTGCAAAGGGTGCCAACAGAAGACATAGACACATGTTTCATCCTAACAGGACTCATCAGTATGTCTCATCTGTTTGACACCCCAGTGGAACGAACCAGCTTCCCTAAGATGGTCTATCTGGGTTATGTTGTGGTGAACCCACCATGATGCTTTGCATTGTGGGGGCATGTGTGATTTTGTATTTCTTTCATAAAAATGCTGGTGCAGGCTACCGGTGCACTATAGCGCCATGTGGCAGTGTTCGGCGGTTGACAACAGATACTACGGTGCATGCAGGACATCCAGGATAGGGCGTGTGGTGACCTTAGTGAGTACAGCCATTTATTTTGGTAACTCTGTGTTTGGCCACCCCTTTGCCCGAGTAACCCTACACTGTACAGTGTATTTACATTTTTACTGGATGGTGCTGTGTGGGCAGTGGGCGGCTGCAGGAGTCAGGCTCCCAGCATGATGGCCCACCACTTCCTACCTGCATTGGCGGCATAAATCAACCATGTGTGTTACTGCGGCAGTTCGGAGGTTGACCCTGCAGCTCTGCCTTCTATGTCTTCAGTACTTTGTGTGTTTATGTGTGTGAGGGGATTGGATTGCCTCAGTTGGTCATCATCCATAGTGTGCATGGGGGAGGGCTGCCCCAGCCCCAGGGTGCAGACCTCTCTCCTGCCATGGGGGGACATCTCATAGTCTGCCAGGGGGGTCGTTGCCTGCCACTGGGTGCATCCCTATGTTTGGGGGGGAGGGGAGAGAGAGAGAGGAGGAGGGCCATCCTGCGGGTGTGTGCATGCTCCTTGTCCACTGTTTTACACAGCTGACCATTGCTCTGGTGGTCTTTTTCCCCCATCGTCCTTTTCCCACTCACCCTTTTCCGAGTCACCATGGTAGCTGGTCGCGATTGTGATGCTCGCCGACCTGACTAGACGCCCATGTGTCGGTTGCTTTTCCCAGGTCCTTAGCCTACAGATCAGTCAGCCTAGCATAGTCACCCTCCTTCCAGTCACCACCATGCTAAAGCCATTATCACTGGATACCCTTGCCTCCTATTGTTCTCCTTGTGTAAGGGTACATTGGTAGAATCTTTAGAACAGATTGATGCTCACTGCACACTGTTAAACTGTGTGGACATTAAAGTTCCTATGACATTATTTTATTGTCAAGAAGCCCAATAGGGGCCCAGTGGCGCTAAGGGTTGAGGCACTGGACACCACACCTCGCGCCATACCGGTGACCTGGGTTCAAGAACGAGCCTGGGATGTCGGGGGTCAGCAGGGGAAGGAGAGGATTGAGCGTCCGGAGGACTGCTCTCCTCTCCTGGG
Organism: Neoceratodus forsteri; assembly: GCA_016271365.2. Classification (NCBI taxonomy): domain Eukaryota; kingdom Metazoa; phylum Chordata; order Ceratodontiformes; family Ceratodontidae; genus Neoceratodus; species Neoceratodus forsteri. The sequence continues at coordinate 437,034,307 of CM057452.1, read as the reverse complement.
GAAGTTAGCTTAGTTCCCCACTGCATGAAAAGCTCCCAGTGGAGATTGGGAGTATCGCAGCTTGTGAGAAACCCACTTCAGGGATAGGGAGGTTGCGGCAGACATCCTGCGCACAGGTGTGGCTGTCACTCACTGGATGTCATTGCACGTCCAAACCTCCGGGAATCAATGACCCTGTCCCCTGGTAGGTGACGGTGGGTCCAGGGTGCACTTCCACTTCCAACGTCATCCGGCCTGCCTCCAGTGCTCCAGATCCTCTCGTCTGGATTATAGAAAGGTCACCTAAAGGAGTTGGTGGTCCCACCCTGGGGGGCACAGAGCCGGGGTGTCGGAGTGACCGGATGAGGGGGGGGATTCCCCCTCTAGAAGGTAGGTCAAGGGTTTTAGGAAGGAGGGGAAGTGATGGTACTGAGAGACCACACCTGAAAGATTCTAGGGGTCTGCGAAGGTGAGGAGGATAAAAATAGTTTGAAAAAAAAAAAGAAGCCCAATAGGCCTTCCAACCTGCCAATGTAGCAGTTGTGGTGCCGATGACCTGGGTTCCGAAGCAAACTTTGGGCATCAGAGGGTCAACTGGGGGGGGGGAGGATTGAGCATCCATGGAACTGTTCTCCTCCTCCTCCAGGGTGTGGGGATGCAGAACCTAGCATGTGGCTGAACCCTAGCAAAGGCTGGGGGAAGGCAGTGCAGGGTCACCAGATGTGTACTGAGGTGCAGCGGCCATTAACACAAACCATGTGGGAACATGCAATGTGTATCATAACAGCATTTCATGGCTGGAACTCCTCCTGAGGAGAACAGAGGAAAAAACTCAGACCCGTAGGATTACACCAATCATTCGCAGGCCTCACACCTGGCTGTCCAGGCCTTGTCCAGTGAAACCAGGTTCTATTAGATGGGGGTTGAAGAATCCAGCTGGGGTGGGGGTAAGTCCTAGGGGTAGATGTGGACAGGGTAAGACCTGGAGGATGCTGGGGTGATGGGGCTGGGGTGACAGGTAGAAGGGGCTGGTCGGATAGGGGGCAGAAAACAAAAGAACCCCAATAGGCCTAAAACAGGGTATATTAGACACTATAAATCACATTAGTTCCCTTGGGCTGTCCTTGAGTGAAAATAAAACCAAAACCAGGGTACAAGGAAAAATACCTATGACTACTGGAAGGTGGGTAATAAAATTATTGAAGTGAGACATTTCACATATTTGGGAGTTAAATTTAGTAAGAACATATAATGGAAACCACATTAGAAAAAGTAAAAAATACTTCTATAGCTGCCACTGAAGGCATAAACAGGTTTGCAGTACAGTTTGGACATGAATTATTTCATGGCCATGAGAAGGACCTTTGAGGCAGAAGTAATTAGTCAACTGTTATGGGGCTAAAGTTCGAGCAATTGACATAAATCCAAAAGAAACTGAGCCTCTTTAAAATTTCTTTTAAAGAATGAGTGTGAGTTTACCCAAGATGTATTTTTTTTTTTTGCAATTTTTGACCAGGATAGGCACACTAAGATAATATAGCTTGTTTCCAGGTGCGTCCTGAGGGTGGGTTGCAATGGACCTGTTTTATTGAGAGAGGGAATGTTGCCCATCGTACCAGAGAAACTGCCCTGCTCTTCATCGATAAGTGCCATGGGATCTTTTACTTCCACCTGCACAGTGACCAGAGATGGTCAGAATGGACCTTGATTTAACATCTCATTTGAAGGATGGTACCTCACCAGTGCAGCACCCCCTTGTACTGCACTACAGTGTCAGTTATGGGTATTACTCCAAGTGCCTGGTACGGGGATAGAACCCATGATCATCCAATCTTCTGGCCCCAGAGGTGGATACACCAACATCACTTTTAAGACTTGAATTTGATATGAAATGTTTCAAAATGCTGTCACTTTCTAGAGCTGTTGGATACTGAGGTAAAACAGAAATACAGAAACATAGAATTGGTCAGAAGAAAATGACTACTTGTCTCATCCAGTCTGCCCAGTTGTTACCTGCCTATTCTGTCCCAGCAGATCCTAACTGGTTTCCGGGGACCACTGCCCCCCCACACACTTTTTATTTACTTGTAATCCCCTATGCCCATCCCATACATGTCTGAAAACTTTCCTAGTTTTTGCCCTATTACCTCTGGTGGTAGGCTGTTCCAGGTATCCACCACTCATCCAGTGAAGTAGTATTTCCTCACATCCCTCCTAAATTTCCCCCTTTCAGCTTTGTTGCATTGTTCTGTTGCATTTCTTTATTTGAAACAGACTCCCCACCTGTACCCTGTTCACTCCCATAAGATACTTACAGGTCTCTATCATGTCCCCACTCTCCCATCTCTCCTCCAGGGTGTACATATGGAGATCTGTCAGTCTTTCCTCGTATGGTTTCTCATGCAACCCTTGTATCATCTTGCTTGCCCTCCTCTGGGCTGCTTCTACCCAGTCTACTGTATGTCTCTTCTGAGATGTGGCCTCCAAACTGTACACAATACTATAGGTGTGGTCTCACCAATGATCTATACAGTGGTAATGTCACTTCCCTCCTTCTGTTTGTGATATCTTTCCCTATGTACCCCAGCATTCCACTGGCCCTGCCCACTGACTTGTCACACTGCCCTGCAACTTTGAGGTCATCAGATATTATAACTCTGTGGTCCTTATTTTTAAGTTCGCCATGCATGCATGTGCAGCGAACTTCTTGTGGTAGAGTGACATTTGAGAGGTGTGTCACTATCTGTCCAATTCAGAATGGTCTGCAAGGGGCAGGACAGTACTACGCCAATCATCAGCCAGGCTGATCATGGCTCTAGTTCACCTGAAATGGTCAGCACTTGAAAAGAAAAAGCCTCACCAATCACAATGCAGCTTTTTCTTGTCATCTGCAAGACACTGCCCAGCAAACAGCAGTTACGTGTTCTGATCAGTCTGGCTGATGTGACTCCCCCCCAACCCCCATCGCATCTGTCTCTTCCCTCATCAGTGCAGTTCAACTTACTTGTGCAGCACTCACAGCTCTCACTACCTCCTTACTTTGCTTTAAATTTTCATAACAGAGCTCGCCCGTGTACCATAACTTCAGTGGACAGAGAGAGAGAGAGAGAGAAAGAACGGTAGATAAGGGTGAGGAAAAAAATGTGGGTGATCTGTGTGGTGCTCCTCCAGTGTTCGTGAGTGCAAATCCAAGTGTGTCAACAGAGTTAGAGCGAGAGGCTGTTCTCTGTTGCTGTTTCTCCCACAGCAAGCAAATACAGCCAACAACTGTTCTCCTGTCTGTCAGCTGCTGTGGGCTTTCTGTAGAGAGAGAGTAAAGTCCCACTATAGCCCGTCCTCTGTCTCCCCGAAGAAGGTGATAGAGACACAGAGTAACCCGCCCCCTGTAGCAACACAATAGTCCAGTAACAGTGAGACCGAGTGGCATCCATGTCTCCATCTTCTCTCTCTCTCTCTCTCTCTCTCTCTCTCTCTCTCACACACACAGTACAGGTCTCAGGTGCGCCCCACCCTCCCTCCATGACAATGTCTCCTGATGCTGATACCTCAATTCTCTGGCATAGTTGTGGTGTGCTAGGTGGGTGCCCCCCCAACAATCTCCCATCCTGATATTACACAGAGAGAAAGAGAATGACATTGAGTTGGGTTGGAGACCAGAGAGAGAGAGAGAGAGAGAGAGAGAGAGAGAGAGAGACACACACACACACACAGAAAGTGGCTGCATTGTTCTCTGTGTCTGCGCTCTTACTGTGTGTTTCTTTGTCTGTGTCCTGACAATCAGAGGCTGACAGTCCTACCTGCCTTATCTGAGGACAGTGAGACACAGCAGTGATACTGACAGAGATAGAGAGAGGACCCGCAGGTCGGACAGGGTGAGACACTGGTCATTGCGAGATTCAGGAAAAGTCTCTCTCTCTCTCTCTGTGTCTCCGATACAGACATAAGGTATCACGTGTGTCTCTGTGTGGAGGATGTAGTGATCTGAAGTGCTGTTCTAAAGCTAAATCTTAATAAGAGAATACTGCATTAACGTCTGTAATTAAACAACAACTCACCAAGGTTCTTACACTGGTGTGATATAACGACAGACAGAGAACACTGTTAGCTACCGAGGCACAATTCCTGGTGTAAGAGAGAGGCACACATGGTCAGACACAGGTACATCTGTGTATGTGTTTTGAACCAGTGTCTGCAATCGCGTACTGTGCTGTGGTGTACTGTAATTCCTGCCCCTCCCCCCACTGAAGCAATGGCACATAGAGCTGGGGACAACATGTAATGTGTTGATGTCCCTATCTGAGCTCCTGTGTTCTGCAGTGGTGTGTTTTGCTGGTATGAGCTCTGGGGAACTTCAGTGTCTGTCCTCTGCACTTTTTTAGTAATTAATGTCAGACAGTGATCTAGTGACACACAATGTTGTAGCTCCCTGTCTTGCCAGAGCTGCATGCGGGGCCGACGGAGACAAGGAAATATTCTAGGCAGGGTACAATGGCATATTATGCACAAGAAATGGCACAGATAATCTCAGCACTGTATCTTTGACATTTCTATGTGCGTAAGAGCAATGCAGTATGCATTATTAGTTAGGAACTATTTTGCAAGGTGGAAGGATACAGTACCTTAGGTATTTAAACAGCAAGAAAAACATATTTCTTAATTTATTTTGTTGTTTAAAGATAACCCATGTTATAAGTGCATTAACACATCACAGGGTGTGCTGATAATGTGGATTAATGCACACCCCTGGGGTTGTGATGGTACTCGGGCTGCACCCTTGTGCCTCACAATGCCCCGAGGTGTGTGTTAATCCACATTATCAGCACAGCCTGTCATGTGTTAATGCTTACAAAAATGGCATCCAGGCATGTTTTTTTCTTGCTTAGTGAGCGAGAGCCCTCCTCCTCTTTCGAAACCGTCATCAAACTCAACGGCTATAGCCACTTTACCCAGAATGAAACTATGTTTAAACATTTCTCCCTGTTCATTTGCTTTTAAAATAAACTGTTTCTGCAGACAAAACATAGACATAGAAACATAGACTTTAACGGCAGATAAGGACCACTTGGCCCACCCAGTCTGCCCATTTCCCTACCTACTGGATAAGCTGCAGATTTTAGTTAACCAACAGCCTACTTCCTGCCACCCCCCACTATAATTGCCTTATGTCTGTCCCATGCATGTTTGAATTCCTCCACTGTTTTAGACCCCACGGCCTCTCCAGGAAGGTGGTTCCATGCATCCACCACTCTCTCTGTGAAAAAAATTTCCTCACATTACCCCTGAACTGTCCCCTCTCTATCTTTAAATTGTGCCTCCTTGTTCTTACACATCTCTTTTTCTGAAAGATGCTACCCTCCTGGACTTTGCTGATTCCCTTGAGGTACTTGGACGTTTCTATCATGTCCCCCCTGTTCCTCCTTTCATCAAGGGTATACATATTAAGCTCTCTCAGTCTCTCTTCATATGGTTTCTCATGCAAACTCTGCACCATTTTAGTTGCTCTCCTCTGGACTGCTTCCATCCTGTCTATGTCCTTGCGTAGATGAGGTCTCCAAAACTGCACACAGTACTCCAGATGGGGTCTCACCAACTGTCTGTACACAGGGATAACCACTTCCCTTTTTCTACTTGTGATGCCCCTTCCTATGCATCCTAGTATCCCCCTGGCTCTCCTTACTGACTTCTCACATTGCTTACCCACCTTTAGATCATCTGATATGATTACCCCCAGGTCCCTTTCCATTTTTGTTGTTGTTAGTACCTCCCCTGCTATTGTACACTCTTCTCCTGGGTTTTTGTTTCCCAGTTGCATTACTTTGCACTTCTTTGCGTTGAATCTAAGTTGCCATATGTCTGACCATTCCTCCAACCTTGCCAAGTCCCCTCTCATCCTTTCTACCCCCCTTGTGTATCAACTCTGTTACAGATCTTTGTGTCATCTGCAAAGAGGCATACCTTTCCCTCCAGACCCTCTGCAATGTCACCTATAAAGATGTTAAAGAGGACTGGACCTAGCACTGAGCCCTGAGGTACTCAACTAGTGACCCCCTTTCTTCGGAATGTGTTCCATTCACTATTACCTTCTGTGTCCCGTTGTGCAGCCAGTTTGCTACCCAGGCTACCACCCTGGGACCCATGCTTATTTTACAGTACACCATGACCGCTCGGATTGTGAGGTTCCTGTGCAGTCCTCCGAACTGTCCGCAATCACAGTATACCTTTTCCTTTTCTCCTATTCACAAGTCTAAACCCTTCCTTCTTTCCTATTTCTTGTTTGGCTCCAGTCTGCAGCTGTGGGTGCCATAGCACAAACACCCGCTGCCTGTAATTTCTATTGGTGTTGTAGCTCAGACATGTGCCGATTGCCTGAATCTGCATTCTGTGGACCTAGTTTTAAATTCTTTTGTTTCTACCTCAAGAGGTTGTTGCCATAGCTCAGACACTTTTAAACTGCCAGCAATCTTCCTTGCACCCCCCATTTCTCAGTCTCCCCTTGTGTGTAAGCAAGACACTCCCACCGATTTAACTCTTCTTTGTTCTGTTATGTATCTGCTGACCTCTGGTACTCTTTCCCTCTCTTGCCCAGGTAACCAGCCCTGACTGTGCTCCCTGCTGCTCAGCGGCCCAGCTCTGGACCTGTCGGCTGTGCTCCTGGACCCTGCCCACCCACTCGCCCAGCACCTCAGGTAGACATCGGCTTGGATATCAGCCTGATAAGCTGGCTCCCAATTGGCTGACACTGCTTTCTGGGTTGCCTTCTCACAGTGAGCACTCAATTTGATTTTCAGCCGCCAACCAACTCTATATTTTAACTGCTAACTGCTAACTTACTCTATATTTTGTCCCACCTGCCCTCCCTGACCTCGACCTCTATTAAATAGTCTTCCTCCCCCACAAGGCTCCACTCTGACTCATTCTGTCTTACTTGGCCCACCCTTAAAGTGACAGTACTATTTAAGTATCCTCTGCAATTACCCCTACTGTTCCTCACTTAAAAAGTCAGCTCTATCTACCGCTACTGCTGACTGCTCTGACTGTTCCCTTCAAAAAGTGATCATTCTGTAACCCTGCCTTCCCTAAAACGTCAGCTCTATCTACCCCTGAGGCTGACTGCTCCTACTATCCCTTTCTTAAAGTGATAGCTCATCTTGCAGTTCTGCCCTAGAAGTGCATAGTACCTTGTGGCAGTACACCCTTGTGGTATTCTCTAGAATTGTACATTCCCTTCACTCATTCCCATTCAGTGGCAACATGTTCTTGGCTGCACACCCATTCAGCACCTTAAATTCCAATCTAAAGCACATAACCCCTCCATTCTGTATTTACTTCTATTCTTCTGTTTTTTCCTCATTAGGGAACCTGCACCATATCTCTAAATCCTCTGTGTCCCTTGCCAGGCCAGTGTATACAATTGACACTATACTGGCAAGAAGCGCTAGCAGTAGTACTGACTATGCCTCCCATGAGGATAGCCCATCCTATGCAAATGGCACCTTCCCTCACCTAGTTACAAGCCCACTAACCATTTCATTATGGGTGGCCATTGATTCCTCAGCAATAAGTTTTTAATCCTCAGACTGTTCTAACCCCCACTCCCCAACACCTCATCCACAGACAAAACCGATAAAGATAAAACTCTGCAGGCTACTAATTGGGGCCCTTAAAAAGCTAATCCTCCTATTACTATTTTGCTCAGGAAATGTTGAACTCAACCCAGGTCCCCATCTTCCCATCCTTACCCCCTCAGATACTCAGCACTGGAAAGGCCTAAACTTTTTGCATCTAAATGTGTGTAGCATCCTACAGAAATTAGACTCAGTCCAAGCATGGGTTGCTCACATAAAACCAGATGTGATGGTCATCTCTGAAACCTGGTTGAAGAGATTTACTCCTAACCAAGAAATTAACCTCCCCAACTACAATGTTTATAGGGTAGATAGACAGACCGGGGGCAATATATGTCGAGGACAAGTTCACGGTATCTCTCATCAAGTCCTTATCTGTCCCAGAGGAATTTGAATGGATCTCAGTAAGGCTTTCCTTCCCATCCTCTGAATCCATCTATATTGCTGGCTGTTGCCAGCTTCTCTCTGGAGGTCTTGCTCTTCTGAGTCATTTGCGTAAACTTATGGACTCACAACCAAATTAAGTCATTTTAATGGAAGATCTAAATATGTATTGGACCTCTATTGGGCCATCTAAACTTTTAAAAGATTTGTGTGATGAATTTGGATACACATAGCTTATAACAGAATTTACCTGCCCCAATCCAAAAAATCCTGCTAGTAGCACACTACTTGACCTCGTCATACTAAATAAACAACATCTTTTCAGCCATGCTGGTGTACTTTTCAACAATATCAGCTATCATAGCGCTATAGCCTGCACTTGTGCTGCCCCTAAAGTATCTTCCTCCTCTACCTATACTTTAAAAAGGAACTGTCATAATTTTGATCTTAGCAAATATATAGCAGACCTCAACAGCATCCGTTGGCAAGATTTCTACTTTTCGCCATCGATGGACACAGCCTATGAGATTTTCCAAAAACTGGTCCTGAATGTCTTAGACAAACACGCACCCCTGTCCAAATCCTGAATCAAGAAAATACCCTGCCCTTGGCTTTCCATTGAGCTAAAGTTAACGTTACACAACAGAGATGATCTATGGAAAAGGACCAGAAAAACCAAGGACCCAGTGGATTGAATCACCTTCTGAAAATCGATGAACTATTGTACCAAAATCATTAGGGCAGCCAAAGCAAGTTTTTCCCAGCCTAAATTAGCCTCAGCTTCCAACGACTCAGCAAACTTTTGAAAAACCCTGAGGGGAAGCGAAGGTCACCACTTAGTTAACTCCCTCCCAACTAAGATTAACTCAAGTGATCCAACTACCACCCATAGGCACCGCATACTTGACCTATTAAATAACCATGTTGCAACAGTTGGCCTTGCTTTTGATACATCCACTGCCAGTAAGCTTCGCCAGGCCCTAGACTGTGTTTCTCTTAGTCATCCTACCAAGGCCCTGGTCCACGAGATACAATTTTCTTTCAGTCCCGTCTCCTACAAACAGGTGGAGGATTTACTCCTGGGTCTTGACACCAGAAGAAGTGCAGGTGCAGATAACCTAGAACCTTACTTCATAAAAGTGGGTTGCCATGTCTTGACTGCACCCATTGCCCATTTATCTAATTTGTGGTTAGCTCATGGTGAACTCCCATCAGTTTGGAAAGTGGCACATGTTTTCCCATTATTCGAGACTGGGTACCCTAGTGACCTGAAAAATTACAGGCCTATATCCTTACTGCCCATCCTTTCAAAATTACTGGAAAAAGTAATAAACACCCAGATTAGAAATGACCTCGACTCACTCCAGTTGTTAAACCCTATCCAATCCGGCTTCAGAAAAAATGATAGAACTATATCCACTTTAGCCAAGGTAACCAATGACTGGCACATGTCACTTGATACCAAACATTACATCAGCACCTTATTTCTTTACCTAAGTGAGTCCTTCGACATAGTCGACCATGATCTGCTGTTGTCCATACTCTAAGATATTGGCTTGGATGCTGTAGCTGTTAACTGGTTTACTAGCTACCTTAAGGGACGAAAGCAACAAATCAAGGTGCAAGGGGATCTGTCATCACTTAAAAGACTCCAGAGAGGTGTCCCCCAAGGCTCTATTTTAGGACCCCTGTTATTCGCACTTTATATTAACAGTCTTAATGCAGGCATCAGTCAAGCAAGTGTGCACTTGTTCACTGATGATACTGTTATTTATGTTGCCGAGCCTACTCTCGAACTTACTTGCAGTACTCTGCAGCTTGAATTCAACCTCCTACAGCATAATATCCTAAACCTAGAACTCTTATTGAATGCAAAGAAAACAAAAGCCATGATTCTTCCACCCAAACCTATTTCAGACAATCTCCTGTCGCCAGGAGCACCACCACAAATAACGTCCCTCTTGGGGGGGGAGGGCCCATTGAAGTTGTGGACAAATTCAAATAGCTTGGTTTTTGGATAGATCATAAACTTTCCTATGCGGTCCACATTGAGGAACTGGGTAAGATGCTGAAACAATGTTTAGGGCTGTTTTTCAGGATTAGACACCTACAAACACAGGAAGCCAAGATAAGACTAGTACAGTCTACATTCCTACCCTTGTTGGATTATGCAGACATTTTGTATAATCACAGCCCTAGCTCAGTCCTGGCAAATCTTGACATACTGTATAATAGGGCCGTAAGATTCATTACCGGCACTCCTTTCTTGACTCACCACTGTGCACTATATGCCATGTTGGGTTGGCAATCCCTTAAAAACTAGAAGATTTATAAGTACGGCTACTTGGACTTATAGAGCCCTTATTGGTAAGCTGCCATCTTATATTTCTAGCCTACTTACTTATTCCACTGGAACTTACTCTCTTAGGAGCTGTTCCTACCTTTCCCTTGACATCCTCAGGTATAGAACCAGGTTCAGGGCCTCTTCCCTAAGATACGCCCTACCACCACTTTGGAATAACCTACAGAAATTGCTGAAGTGCTCCTCTCTGATTAAATTACCCTCTTTCAAAACACTATTAAGGCAGCACTTTACTGAATCTTGCAAATGCTACTCATAACCCTTGTTTTTCTCAGTAACAAGGGCCACATAAGTGCTTCACCTTGGGCAAGCCTCTACAGTCTCTGACTCCTTACAATCCAATTCTCACACATATTCATATTACCCTCATCCCACAGTCCATCAACTCTCCCCCCCCAGGTCCCCACCGCATCCTTTCTCATTTCCCACTTATCCTTCCCCCTCTCTCAAGTGTGCTCTCCTTTACATCAACTTTCTGTTCATGTCACCTCATAAAACTGTTTTGTAGTATTACAGTACACTTAGATGAATAGATAGGCCATTGATAGAGCAAAGGCCAATGGCACATTCTTAAGGTAGAAAAAGAAATGGTCAGACTGGATGGGCCTTGCGGTCCTTATCTACCATCAACTTCTATGTTTCTATGTTTCTATGTTTAGTTATAGACCTCGTAAGAGCGCTGCTTGTTTACTCTTCATTGCACAAAATTCCTAGTTTCATGTTATATGGTAACTATATTTCTGTTTTTACACCGCATCTATCCTGTAAATATCTCCCTCCTTCCTTGTAGTAGCCATGTTAGTAGGCCCTCATGTACTGTAATGTATTTAATATAATTTTTTTGACTCTGTTTACCTATGTTTGTAAGATCTGTATAGTACTGCTGTCCAGGCCCACTTTGTAAATGAGTTTTTCTCAATGGTGTTACGCCTGGTTAAATAAAGATTATTGATTAATTGATACCCAAACCAACCAACAGTTACAAACAACAACAAAAAATTAGACACTTGGTTCCAAATGGTAAACTCACTTACGCAGTGGCAGCAAGGTTGGGAGGAAAGCAGCATGGAAGCACAAAAGCATAACCATTCCCCTAGGACCACCCCTCCGTCACTTCCCCTGGCCCCTGCTGTCTCATAACTGTCTTGATGCCGCTGTTCAGACATTCCTCATGCCTGTTGATGAAAGATTGGAATATTATAAGTAAAATGAAGGAAAGTCACCACCACACCGCATCCACAGTCACCTCACCACAGCTAAAAAGCCATTGGTCCATTCAAAGTTTTTAACCAATGGTTCCACCACATCCCTGCTGCCACCCACTGACTGCTCACACAACCACAGATCATATTTTAGAAAGTGAATACTGACTGAATGCCATTCCACATACTCCTACATAGTTATCGGTTGCAGTGTCACACAGTATTTAACATATAATGGGGAAGGTAGGCACTTTTCGTGCCTTATTTTATCTCTTGTGCAGACAAATGTAAAAATAAATCACCACACAGTACCTCTCACCCACTGCTCCCTGTTTGATCTAAGTGAATTTCAGTCTGCATTTTCAGTCGCAGCTCTGCATTGCTTCCATTCATTAATTCTTAAACCACTCAAGATTGTCGGGCACCTCATGTCGGGTTTCTCTACCTAACAGTATTGCGGTCTGCAAACACTATGCGAAACTGGTGTGCTCTGTTGTCGGGTCCGAATGCAGCTGGACTAGCATTGAGTTTCCCAATAATATTATACAATATAGTCACATAAAGCTTTTTTAGCAAGTTGTGAGTACTTCCTGTTTTGTTTTTCACATTTGATCTTATTAGGGCATCCCAAATGAGCAACATCATCTCATTTTCAGTGTTTTTTTTTTTTGCTTTCTGCAAGTTGTACAGCTGGCGGGGGCTGTAACACTGGGAGGAGGTGTGGTAACTAGCACAAGATCATACAGTAAATCAGTGGCTGATGAGTACTGTGCTGTGATTTCAGGGGTTATAAATAAGGTGCAGTAATAATATATATGAATATGGTATGCAGTGCATCCCAGGAGATCCATTTTCCTTTATTTTTCTTCTCTTCATACTTCTTCTACCGCCCACTCTCCATTCCACTCACTTATCCTTCATTTCCATTCCACTCTATTTCTTTAGTATCTTCACTTTCCTCTTCTCCCTCCAGACCCATCTAACACCTGCCCCTCACACTTCTTTTCTATTATAGTCTATCACTATTTTCTACCTTACTCCAATCTGATTCTGCTCAACATGTTTCCTTCATGAATTTCGATATCTCTAACCTTAGACAAGCATTGCTTGAAACGTGTAGATGAGCACAATTTTGTTTCTCTCTTGAACATTTCATTAATTGAGAATAATTCTAGTTAGGCTGTTGGGATCTGGATAGGCCTAGGATCTGCATCTTATCCAATAGGTAGGGAAATGGGCAGACTGGATGGGCCAAGCAGTCCTTATCTGCCATCAAAGTCTATGTTTCTAAGTAGATTGGAGAGAGAGAGAGAGAGAGGCAGAGTCACTTAACCATCTGTGATGGGGAGAGAGAGGGACTATCGCCGCACATTACAGCCAGACAAATAGTTGGAAATAAATATTGTTTATCAACAGCTCATGACTATGGGCAATCAGGCAAAATATCGTCACTGAGTATGAAAGACAATATCTGTTGATTATTTGACCCATTTGCAATCAGTCTGTTGTCCTCATCAGGTTCAGGAGGGAAATGAGGAGGCACTTAATTACAAATAATAATAATAAAATAATAAAACGTTATTTTATATCGCGCCTTTCTAAAATCAAGGCGCATTACAATATCTAACAACATAATAAATAAAAACCAATACATAATGATCTGAGCTCCTAAAATCACAGTATTAATTAAAATAAATATTTAGCCATAAATAGGTCTTATGGGCCTTTTTAAATTCCTCCACGGACACACACTGACGAAGCAGATGGGGTAGAGAATTCCAGAGGGTCGGAGCAGCATACATAAAGGCTCGAGCACTCAATGATTTCAAAGAAACCCTCGGAATCTCTAGCAACCCCTCGTCCACCGAGCAGAGAGATTGCTTAGGGCAGTAAGGAACTAAAAGCTCTTTCAAGTAGTCCAGACCCTGTCCGTATAAGGCTTTATAGGTCAAAAAGACCAACTTTAAATGTGATCCACCACTGAATTGGCAGCCAGTGCAGATCACGCAGCACCAGCGAAATATGACAGGCACGAGACGTACCTGCCAATAACCGAGCTGCAGCAATCTGCACCAGCTGCAAGCAACGGCTATCAACCCCAGGAAGCCCTAGATACAGGGAGTTGCAATAATCAAGGCATGAGGACACAAAGGCGTGGACCAACGTTGGCAAATCCATAGGCGGAACAAGGTGCTTAATCCTGGCGATGTTCCTAAGATGGTAAAAGGAAAGTTTGACAACTGCTGACACTTGTGAACGAAGTGTCAGCTCACTGTCAAAAATTACCCCCAGGTTCTGCACCCATTCAGAGGAGGGAAGTTGGACACCTCCCAGAAATAAACCTGTGGGAAGACCAACTCCCAACCCCTCTACCCTGCAACCCTGGTCCACCACCATTACCTCCGTCTTTTCCGAGTTCAACTTCAACCAGCTTGAATCCATCCAGCACTGGATTTCGGTGAGACAGCTATTAAAGCTCAAGAGAGCTCTATCCTGGTCGGGTGCAAAAGATAGGTAGAGCTGGGTATAATCTGCATAGCAGTGAAACCTCAGCCCATACCTTCTTACAATGTCTCCGAGGGGCAGCATATACACTGCGAACAACATGGGGGACAACACAGAGGGTGATTATGTGAAATGCGCTACCCAAAGAGGTGGCATCCTGTAAGTCAGTGGGCAGTGTAAAAGGGGATTGGGCAAAAGACAAAAATGGGCTACTAGCCCCCCCCACTAGCCTCCTGGCCTGCTACATAAATTACTGGCCACTCAGCCGCCATTATGGACAAAGGGGTTTTTAGCTAAGCCACCTTTCGCAAAACACACTCCCTTTATTTTGCTTTTGCTCATCTTACATCTTTTTCCTTTTAACCAACCTATTTTTTCTTCTACCTCTACAGGTTTGACAGGACATGGGCTCCAACCCCATCAGAGAAGTATAATTTTATTTCTCTCCTGCCCTTTCTCCCCTATTTCACCCTCCCTAAGAGCTGCAGATCCTTTGTGACCCCCTTGTCTCTCCTTTTACAGGTGCGGCAGATGACATCTTCCCAGGACTACTCCATGGCACTCTACACTCAGATAAGTCCTTCTCTTATATTTATATTTTGGTGGGTTTACTGTAACGTGGCAGCCACACCTGTTACAGACTTTCCTTTTGTAAAATTACCTACTCTTTTATTTTGGACACGGGTCATGTGATGTTCCTTTTAAATAGCTAATGCGTCTATACTACTTAATTCTATGCCTCTTGTGTGCTCCTTATCATTACTTGTTCCTCATGATGTGGTAGCAGTGACAATAGCAATCACGATACCAATACTAATGGAGAACTTTCGGCATTGACAAATGCTTGACTTCTTAATGACCAGCAGTACCCCCCCCCCCTCCTTTTTATACAAAGGTCCTGGGTTTCTATGCCCCAGGTGTATGATTTTGCACCTTTTGTCATTGAACCCCAGCTGCCATACCTTTGATCACTCCTCAAGGTTTCTGAAGTCCCTAGTCATTTTCTGCACCCTCTCCTGAGTGAGTATCCACGCTATTACAGATCTTGGTGTCGTCTGTAAAAAAGAATACTTTCCCTTTAAGCTCTTCTTCAATGTCACTTATGAAGATGTTTAACAGGGTAGGTTCCAATACTGAACCCTGTGGCACCTCGGTGGTCACTCTTCCCTCACTACAGTAGTGCCATTTACCACCACCCTCTGCCACCTATCCACTAACCATTTTCTTACCCGATTTACAATTTTGGCTCCTACCCCTAGACGAACCAATTTCTTTGTCAGTCTCCTTTGTGGCACAGTGTCATAGATAGATACATAGATACATAGACAGTGTCGGCAGATAAGGGCCTATGACCCACCCAGTCTGCCCATTTAAGTTTGTAAGTTCAGTTTATGTTTTCCTAGGACTCTGTTGCCCCTTACCTCTGACCTCCAGAATTCCTTTATGTCTATCCCAAGCATTCTTAAATCCCGTGATTGTTTCAGCCCCCACCACTTCCTCTGGCAGGGAGTTCTACTTGTCCACCACCCGTTCTGTGAAGAAATTCTTCCTCACATTTCCTCTGAATCGTCCTCCCTCCAACTTCATCCCATGCCCTCTAGTCCTGGAACATCTTTTTCACTTAAAAATAGTGTATTCCTGCACCCTGTTCCTCCCTGTAAGATATTTGTACATCTCTATCATGTCCCTTCTCTGCCTCCTGTCCTTCAGGGAGTACATATTCAGTTCCTTCAACCAGTCCTCATAGGACTTGTGATGCAATCCATGTACCATCTTTGTTGCCCTCCTCTGAAGTACAAATAGGTCATGTTTACTTCCCTTTCCTGATCTATTTCCCTGGTCACCCAGTCAAAGAAATTGATCAGATTTGTTTGACGTGCCACCCCTTCCCCCATTAATCCATGCTGCCTTTGGACTTGCAACCTTGTAATAATGTTACTGGAAGATAGAAGACTCCCCAAACTTTGGTGGGAAGGGTCTATGAATATAGAAAATGCAAGTATTTGATTTCATGGATTAAATAAGTTACTAAGATAAAGGAAAATTTCAGTTTGAACAACAGAAGCACTTATAAATCCAAACATGTTTCTTAATACAGTACTATACTAGGTACTGTACTAGATTGGCAAGGCAGACAGGAGACTAAAAAGCCTATAGAGTCTGTCTCCCCGTAACATGGGGGGTTATGATCCCTTAGCATTCAGAAGGTAATTGTCAAGTCTGGTTTTAAATGATAGTAAGGTTGTTGCTTCCATCACCTCTGGTGGAAGGCTGTTCCAGGTATGTATGATTCTTTGTGTGAAGAAATTCCTTCTCTAGTTCTTGTTAGGATAGGTTAACTTAAGCTGTAGATCATGACTTCTTAAATTGAAATTTTGAACCACAAAGTGCACACCTAGATTGTTCATAAGAGTTGGATCTTTGATAGTTCTGAACATTTGCAACAGTTTGCCCCTGATATGTCTTAATTCTGAGGGGTATAGATTTAATTTCTCTAGCCGAGTTTCATACATATCTTTGCTGAGGCCAGTAATCATTTTGGTGGCTCTCTGCTGCACCCTCTCTAGCCTATTACAGTCCTTTCTAAGAATGGGATTCCACAGAGGGCTACAGTAATCCAGGTGTGGTCTGATAAGTGATTTAAAAGGGGCAGGATGCAAGCTGTATGTCTAGGTACGAAAGATCTTCTGATGATGCTTATTATTCTATTAGTATTTTTTTACCACTTCATTGTCCTGGATTCCCCCCTTTTCCCTCACAAAAAGACAGAGACCATTGTATGTCGTTGTGCTCAGATTGGCAATTAATTTATTATATATCATAATTCCATTTTCTATATCATCATCTTTTTATTATTACATCTTTCACAATTGCATTTGATTGCATCCATATATCAGTCTCTGATTATCCCTCTTTCTTCCTCTTCTCGCTCCCCCCCAGGTGAAAATCTGCGTGCATTCTTCTTCTCTTTTCCTGTTAGGTAACGGTGAGAACCGAGACCGCTTTTCCTCCTTCAGCTTCTTCTTCTTTTCATCCTATTCCTTTTTCTTCCCCCCCTTCCCCACCTTTTTCCCATTAGCCAGTCTCCAGCTTGCGTTTGATGACTGGCTTTCCCCTCAGTTTAGGGTATTGTTCTCCCCACCATCTAGGGGCCTCTTTCTTTTCCTTCTATCCTTTTTTTTTTTAAATTCCCATTTTCTGCATGTCTCCTCCATGCCTCTATAAAACCCATTGTCTCTGTATTGAACATATCTATGGCTAGATCTGACAGGTGCAAGCCATCTGACCTGTAGAAATCCTCTACCCACTCTTCCACACCCCGCAGTATTACGTGCCCTCCCATTTTCCTTATCAGCATTCCTACCCTTCTATTCTTCTTTCTCCTTGCCCTATCTACCACTCTATGTCTGTGTTCATGCCTCCAAACCCTTCTTGGGATCATATCTGACTAGGCAAGGCATACCCCTGGCCACCACTGCTGAATTTTCTCTAAGTCCCTTTTTACTTGCATGTATGTGTCCACCCATGGCTTACCCCCAATATCATTACCCCCTAGATGTATAATAATTAGGTCTGGAATGGGTTGCCACTCCTTCATTTCTTTCAGGGTAGGAAGCAGTTGTGCCCATCTCATCCCACATATGCCGCGCCAAACCAACCTACATTTCCTCACATCCTAGTATAGCTGTTTTCCTCCGGCTTTTCTCTTAGCTCTCTTTTCCTCCCAATAAATGTAGGAGTGACTGCAGATCCATAATTCCATGGTCCTCCCTTTTCCTATAGGATTTAAGCAAAATAAATATCTTATATGTGTTCTTAGCTCCCTTTTTTTTTTATAACATGTCTATGCCCCCCCAATGTGGGTCTGTATCTGTAAAACAAAACACAGGTGTTACATTAGTCTCCATACTGCAGTGCATGAATGTATCTCTTGTAACTGGCAGACTGCCAGCACCCCTTCTTCAACATATTAGTCACCGTCTCACCTGCTGCTGCCCACTGTGAAGCAGTCCCTATCATTAGGGAGTGGGATGAGTAATTGACTGGATCCTCTCCCAGGAATTGCATGCCTTTTTTGAGCATGGCCGTGACTTGATAACTTGTGACTTTCTTCCCATCTCCAAGCACAAATAATCTCCCTGTCCTATTCCCATGCTCTGTGGCGTAAGCCCACAAAGCCTTTACTGGGCATACTGTGTCCTCTAAGTGAGCCTTCAGGGTTACCGTACAACCCTGCCTCCTTTGGTCTGTCTTGGACCTCTTAATCATGATTTGTATCTCTTTCATCCCCCAGCTTAGATCTTCCCATTCCAACACCCCTTCTTCATCCTTGCTGCCATGTCCCACAGCCTCGCTCACTCTCATGGCCCCTGCAGACATTACCACATAGATCGTGTGGAATAGCTGGGCCTTGGCTTTCGATCTACAGATTGCCGATAAAACCCTTTTTAGTTCCACAAGCCACTGCTCCCCTACTGGTCTTCTGCTATCCGTAGCTCTCTGTTTTAACCTACCCCATTTCTGCATCATCCTTCTAATCAACATTGACTTTGTCTGGTCCTTCCAACCCTTCAAGCTGCAAACTAAACTATTCCCAGCTAAATAGACCCAAATCGTGGTGTGGGCCGTTCCTTTCTGCCATTGCTCTACTGTGAATTTTCCTAACTGCTCCTCTGTAAGTGGCCTACTTACCTTCATGTGGTGTGTTGCCCTGAATGTTTGAAACACCCGCCAGGCCCCCTCATAGACCCTCAGCGTCCATGGTGCCCATGAGTTGCGAAACAACAGTTCTGCTCCCTCTTGCCAACGTCCCAGATGTTCGTTGGTATGGGTGTCTTTTTCTCCTCTGCTGTAGGTGCCAGCATCAGGAAATGATCCAGCTGCAGACAGGAAAGGCTGTCAGCCAGGATATTGTGTACCCCCTCCTTGTGTTTTGCCCTGAATGACTTTTTTAAGACCCCCATGACTGTTTCTGACCTTGCTCGTCTATTGTTTAAAACCTCTACCACAGCCTTGTTGTCGTACCAAAATGTCACCTTTTGATTCTGCAACTCTTCCCCCCACACCAGGGTGCAAGCCCAAATGGGCATGATCTCCAACAGTGTGATGTCTTTTACTTTCCTGTCCCTCACCCAGTCTGCAGGCCATGGTTCCGCAAACCATCTGCCCCTCAAATAGCCCCCCATACCTAAGCCCCCTGCTGCATCTGTGTAAAGATCGAGGTCCGTGTTATAAACCCAGTCCTCCTGCAAAAAGGAACAGCCATTATAGGTGCTGAGAAACTCCTCCCACACCCTGAAATCTTCCTTAACTCTTTTCGTCATGTCTACCCAGTGATGTGGTCTGGTGACTCCTGCTGTGGCCCTTCCTAGCCTTTTGGTGAAAGCTCTCCTTGGCCTGATTGCCCTACACACAAAGTTTAGGTGTCCTTGGACCTATTGCACCTGCTTTAATTGTACTCTTCTTCTACTTATGTGTACTTGAATCAGCTCCTTCAGCTTCAATACTTTTTTATCTGGCAACCTGAAAACCTCACTCAGGGTGTCTATTTCAATACTCAGGAATTCTAAAACCTTAATGGGACCTTCTGTTTTATCCTGTGCCAGTGGAACCCCTAATTCTCTGCATAAATCTTGGAAACTGGCCAACATTCTTTCTGTCTCTCTCCTCCCTCTACCTATAAAAAGGAAATCATCCAGATAGTGAATGACCGTCTTGTAGCAAGTTTTCTCCTGAAATATCCATTGTAAGCAGGTGCTGAATGCTTCAAATGTAGCACATGTTATGGAACATCCTATGGGCATTGCTTTGTCAAAATAGTACTGTCCCCAGTTTTAAATCCCAACAGTTCCCAGTCTTCCCTCCTAACCGGAAGCAATCTGAAAGCAGACTCTATGTTTGTTTTTGCCATCCAAGCATCAGAAGTTGCTCGGATGATCTGGACCACCTCTTCTAATGTGGCATAAGTCACTTTACTGTGCTCTTCGCTTATAAAATCAGTCAAAGAGTCCCCTTCAGGAAATGACAGGTGGGGAATCACCGTGTATTCTCCTTGCTGTTTTTTGGGAACCAAACCTAATGGAGAAATTCTCATGTTACACAATGGGGGGGAGTGTCATATGGCCCTTCCACTCTACCAGCTGCCTTCTCCTTCTCTATTTTTTGTCTTAAGATTTCTTCCTTCCCTTTTACGGAGCCCAGGTTGTTCACTTCTCTCCCTTGCCTCTGACCCTCATACTATAATGAAAAACCTGTCCGAAAACCTGTCTTGAGCATCACTGCCACCTTTTTGTCTGGGTATCTTTCTAACCAGTCTTCCCACGCGTCTATCTTGATGGGTGTTCTTGCTTCTTGGAATCGATCCCCTGCCCTCTGTCTTTCCTTTCTGCCATACTCCCCCACCCTGCCATTTTCTGTTCCCACCAGTCAGTATGTCTGACCCCCCCACCTGTATGCCCTCTACCCCCCCTTTCCACGCCTGTCCTCTATACCCTTGCCCTTCTTGAAAAAACTGCTGATTTGTGCCTTGCCTCCCCTGACCCTTGGGCCCCCTGTGCCCATGTCATTCTGCATCTGCTCGCCGGGTGCATCCCCCCACATTTGGAACATGCATGCCAAAAGCAGCATTGCAGCCAGGAACAAACATCCCTATTGTAACCCCAACAACACCTCTGGAGCATAACACCCCTCCTCCCTGACTCTCCTTCTGGTGTGGACTGATCGGTTACATAGTCAGTCCATAAATCAAATTGTTTTGTGTCCCATCTTACATCCCCGTACGTCGCCATCCTTTGTCAGAAGAATTCATCATATTATATCCACCCCACCCCTCCCTTTGCCTTTGCCCACCTTATTATCAGGGAGTATGTGATGAGTGGAATGCCCAACTCTGCCTTCTTCTTCAGTACTATCGCTGAATATGTGGAAAACCCTACAAACCATCCATCCCAAGTCTTCCCTTTAGTAAATTTGTCCTCCTCCTTCTTACCCAATAAAACTACCACTGCTGCCATTTCACTCTTTCCTATATTCTCTGTTTCTTCATATTTTGCTGCCGATTCTTGGCTTACTAAAGCAAAAATATCCACACACTCCCCCTTCCATATTTTTTCCTTTGTGGCCAGTGGTATATGTTCCCCTATCCTCATTCCTGGTGTTCCTATCTCTCTTGTTCCTTATCCTACACTCTCTATCCCTTTCTCCCCTTCCTTCATTGTCCCTTTATCTGACCTAATCTCCATCAGTGCTGACTCCATCTGGCCCAAACCCCCCGGCCCGAGCGCCAAAATAATTTGATTTATATAGTCGTTGATGCTTTCCCCTACTGAACCGGGTACATTACCTGTGGTCTTGTCAGCTTCTTGTGGCCTGCCGTCCTCATGCCTGGCTGGTTGTAATGCTAATGGCTGTTGAGGAACCATTATGCTCGGAGGATCTGGTCTGGGTTCGACCGAGGGAACCCCCACCTGGCCTTGGGGTGGTACTGGCGGTACAGGGTTATCGGGCTGCAAAGGTACTGGGCTAGCCGCTCTGGGAGGTACCACCCATGGTGGCTGTCCCCTGGTTGGGCTGCGTGGCTTCCCTGCCTGCTGTTTCCCTATGCCCCTTTCCCTTTTCCCACTTTCCGCTTCTCCCCTGATCTCCTCAGTTCCTTCTCTTCCCCGGTCTGCCACATTCTGTTGGCTTTCTCCGCCAGCTCCACAATAGCCCTGTAGGCATCTTCTTTTGATGGCTTGCTCTTTTTTGTTGCCATTTTCTTTGTTCACCTATGAAAGTTGTGGAGACACTGACCACATAAAAAGAAAAGATCTTAATTAATTGTCTGTCAAGCTAGGCCTAGGCCCAAACGTATCCCTCAAAAGTTACACAACCAGTCTCTCATGCCTATATAGATTCTGTAAGACTGACAAAACATTTCTTTTTTATGCCTCCCAATGCTCCACCCCTTTCCCCTTCATCTTTCTCTCTCTCTTTTTTTTTTTTTTTTAGTCTTGTGCCCCTATCTGATGGCCTGCTTCGCCACAATAATCGGCATCTGAACCATGCCACATGGCCTGGGTCCTGTCTAAGGCCATCTTCCCTGCAGCCCTCTTTGCTCTTTCCGTTGCCATCTTGCCTGACATAGCATTTTTTGGGGTGATCTTTAAGCTCCTATGACCCCCCCCACGTAACCTTGGACCTAACCTCTGTTTTTAGTGCACCCAACCAGCCTCTGACCGCCCGCGGCCACTCAGCGCCCCTTGCCCTGCATCTTGTGGCCTTCTAGGCCTATTCATTCCACCCCATGCATGCCCTCACTGGCTGCTGGCCCTCAAGACCTGTTTGTTCTCCCCCCCATTCCCATACACCTCCGGCTGCTCCACATGGCTCTTGGCCTCAGCCCACCCTTCCTATCCTTGAAAACCCCTGAGTATCTGCCACTTTTTCAGACTGGTTTTCCCCAGAGGCCGCTCATGGCCCATTGTCCTGTTTCTCCACCTGCTGCCCTTTCAACGAACCCCCACATCCCCTTTTTGTAAATGCCCAGCTGCATGGAAAATGCTAGTCCCCCCCCTTATCCTAGCCCTGTGTACCTTCAGCTGGCTACTGCTCTTCTCTCCTGCTGGACCAGAACCACTCGTGTATTGCAGCCTAGAATCTTGGCATGTGATGTCACGCTGTGTGGCCCGGCCATCACCTCCATGTTAGGCCATTGCACAGGCCTCCTCCCTGGGTCCCCCGCTTCCATTGTCTGGGAGTCCCTCATACAACCAGGGGCCTGATCCCCATCCGCAGGTTAGTTCTGTGCGTGTGTGCATCACGCCACATGGCAAAAACATCTGCTCCTTGCTAGGCCTTCATATGGCCTCAATTATATATCCCCCTTGCATGAGCAATCTGCTACACCATGTGGCCAGTCATCGGCTCCCAGCTAGGCCTTAAACCCCCCCCACATAGATGCCTCTCTCTCAGATACCAGCTGCATGCACAGGCCGCCCACATTTTAAAACGTCCGCTCGCTCTGGACTTTTTTATTTTCTGCCAGGTCCCAGCTGCCTGCACACAGTCGCCCTGTGTTTTAACTACCTGCCCTTTGCCAGGCCTCTGCTTCAGCCTCAACTCCAGCTACCATGCTATGCCACATGGCCAGCCGTTGGTTCCATGTTTGTCCTGTAGAGGCCTCTCTCCCAAACGCTAGCTGCCTGCACAGGGCCGCTAAGCGGCCTGCTCATTCTGGACTGCAAAGTCATGATAGCTCAATCAATTTCTAAACAACATGCTTCTGTCCTAGGGACTCAAATGGCCTGTTCATTCTGGCCGCCACACCGTGATAGCTCAATCAATTTGCCAAACAACATGCTTCTGTACTAGGGACTCAAGCAGCCTGCTCATTCTGGATCACAACGCCGTGATAGCTCAATCAATTTGCTACACAACATGCTTCTGTCTAGGGACTTCAACGAGCCTGTTGGCCCAGCTAAACTCAAAACCCTCATAAACATCGCTATGATAGCTGCTGACTGCCCAAATCCCATCAGGATTCCACAACAAATCACATCTCTTTCCAGCTGGACCACCACTATACAATCAAACACAATACAACCTCTGCAGACTGATTACACACCAATTTCAAACAGCTTGTTCCCTTCAGACACAGATTTGTTTCTTTTTTTTTGGGGGGTGGGAATTCTACCCCCAGACCAAAAGCACATTCCTTGAAAAATCACTTACAATGCCATAAAGGCTTCATTAGCAGTGCCTACTAATTCCTTTTTATATGTATTATTCAGTTTAATCATTGCTGCCTTGTCCTTACCTGCTGTATGCTGGTGCACAAACCTCTGCTGCCAATCTGACGTGCTGTAGTTTCCAGTAGAATCAAAACTAGCAAAAGTGGCTGAACCACTCCTGTGCTGCCCATTATGTACCTCCTTTGGCCCCTCCCCTTCCTGTTGCTTGCCTATTGTTCTGTCTCCTTGTCCCTCCCCTTCCATTCCCCTCTCCCCCTCTGAGCACACCATCTTCAGGTAAAGAGAAGGGGTGCACCAGGACAACTTGGTCTGCCCCTTAAAGGGCAAACTTCATTATGGTGTCTGCTAAAGGATAGATCATTTGTAATCCTAATGCCTAGATCCTTTTCCTTAGTTGTTGTTTTTAGGATAGTGCTATAGTATTAAGTGTGTATGCCCGATGTTCATTCCTTGCCAAAATGCAGAACACTGCATTTATTGGTGTTGGGATGCATACCATTACTATCTGCCCAATGCTGAAGTTTTATTAAATCATGTTGTAGCGTATTAGATTTTTTATCATATTCTACTTCTGCACATATTTTTGAATCATTGGCAAATTTTATACACTTGTTTATGAGGTTCTCATTCATATCTGAGATGAATATATTAAATAGTACTGGTCCCAGAACCGACCCCTGTGGGACACCACTGGCCACCAGTCCCTGATCAGACAAATGTCCTCCAATACAGACTCTTTGCATTCGATCCTCTAGCCAATTGTTGACCCACATAGTAATTTGTTTGTTGATACTGAACTTTATAATTTTTTCAATAAGTAAGGAAAGGGCGACTTTGTCAAAATCCTTTTGATAGTCCAAGAAAACTACATCCACTGCTTTATTGTTATCAAGTATGTCACTTGTCTGATTATAGAAAGTCAACATATGTGTTAAACATGAACATTTTTTCTTGAAGCCATTTTGGGCTTCATCAATAATATTTTTACTGTCTAAGTCTTTCTCCAATCTGTTCCTGAGTAGATACTCCAAGATTTTACCCAATATTGAAGTCAGACTTATAGGCCTATCATTTCCCATGTCTAAGTGTTCCCCTTTTTTGTAGATTAGAATGACATCCACTATTTTCCAATCACTGGGGACCTCTCCCATTGTTAGTGACAGATTAAGTAGTCTATAGAGGGGATCGACCAGACAATCCCTGGTTTCCTTCAAGTAACATAGGGTGTAGTTTGTCTGGTCCTGCTGACTTGGAGGTGTCTATCCTATCCAATTTGTCTGTTATTTCAGATCTAGTCACCATATCTATCATTTCGTTTGACCTTTCCGTTGGTGTAGATCTATTTACCTGAAGTATTGGCTTGTTGTTTACAGAACAGAAGTACTCATTAAATACACTAGCCATTGCTTCTAGGTCGGTATGTGATGTGTTTCCAACTTGAATTGGGCCCACAGTCCAGTTGACGGATTTATTGTTAATGTATGTATAAAATGTCTTTCCATTATCTTTTAAGTGTGCAAATTTAAACTCCAGTTTTCTCTTCTCTTTCCTAATGACCTTTTTTGTCTTTTTTAGTTGTTTTTTATATTTATGAATATTGTATTGACTTTTGTCCTTTATCATCACTCAATAGGCTTGTTTTTTGCTCGCAATCTGTTTCCTAACTGTGCTAGTGCTCCATACTGGTATCTTTCCCTTGTTTTTGAAGATAATTTTATCTGGTATAAACTCCTCTTCTAATTCTAAGAGTTTGTTTTTTATCTTTTGCCATAGGATCTCTGTTGAGTCATTGTTGTTCTCCCATTTCCAGCTATTTAGTGCTTGTCAAATGTTGTTGAAGTCTGCTTTAGTATAGTTTTTAAATACTGTTTTCCCTGATAGTTTAGTAGATTTAGAGCTATGATTAAAGAGGATTGTCTTGTGGTCACTGAATATCAAGGGTTCTTGTACAACTAGGTCGCTAACACTGTCTACAGTATTATTGAGGACTAAATCAAGCACATTATTTTGTCTTGTGGGTTTATCAACCATTTGGAACAAACCATTGTCCAGACATAAATTTAACCATGTCTGTTCCTGACCTTTAGAGCATGACCCAGTTACCCAATCAATGCCAGGGGTATTAAAATCCCCTAATAATAAGATGTCCTTATTTAGTATGATATTTCCTATGGTATCAGTTAGGTATGTGTTGTTAACATTATCAGTATCTGGTGGTCTGTATATAACACCCACCATGAGTTTTTTACTCCCTTCTAGGGATAATTCAACCCATAAACAGTCACTTGTTTGCTGTGCTATGGTGCATTTAGTGTGTTGGTCACAATGTATGCCTCCATTCACAAATAGTGCAACACTGTCCCTTTTTTGCCTTGCCTATCTTTTCTGTAAAGGTTATAGCCTTTTACTGTGGTGCTTGTAATGTCATTTTCTGACCACCAGGTCTCGGTGATAGCCACTAGGTCAATGTCTTTATCTATCATGAGATGTTCCAGGTCGGCCTTTTTGATACCATTTAGACTCCTGGTATTTACCAGTAGGATTATAATCCTTTCCTTAGACCTCTTGTGTTTCCTGTTGTGTGTACTCCCTACTGATCTGTTAACTATTTGGCAATCCCTGTGCTCTGATGCTTTTAGTTGTTTGATGAAGTTGCATTTATTGCAGTGTAGAACACATTCCTTAGCTTCCTAGTACCTTTTTTGTTCAACTGTAGCCCATCATGGCTATATAAGTCTAGACAATTTATAAAGTCCTCATAGCTTGTTATGCATTTTAGGTTGTTGAATAAGCATCATTTATGTAACCAGTTGTAACTCCTAATCCTGCTGGCTCTCTCAAAACCTGGCCTAGGTACAGGTAAAATCTCAGAAAAAATAACCGATGCGTTGGCTTTTCTGATAGTTTTGTACATATGCTTAGTTTCTTCTATAGTATCAGGCACAGAGCAGAACCCCAAGTTATTAGTCCCAGCATGAATGAATACCTTTTTGGGGGCTTGAACATGATTCAACATGGCAGGTAGCATTTGTGTGATATCTTTAATTTTAACTCCACTGTATGAGCAGGTAGTTGTGTTCTGTTTATTGCCTCTAGCTGAGTATCTGTCAGACTATTTCACCATTGAACCCCAAAATAAACACCTGCTGTTGCTGCACTGCTGCTGTAGTTGGAATGCTCTGCTGTGGCCTAGTAGGAACACTAATTAAGGGGTCTGGTACAGTGGTCTGTGCTATTTCTGATAGTGGAGTATTTTGTTGCACATTAGCAACAATTGGTGAGGAATCTGTTATAGGGGTCTGGGAATGATCCAAGATAGAAATGTTCTGATGTTGTGAGGTAGTAGCAGAAGCTGAGATATTTCATCTAGAACATTGTTTGGCCTGTTCTGGTTCAATATGGCAACATTAGTAGGATTGATTAAATGATTGGAGTTCATGGTATCAGTAGTGCTGTCTAATTCCATTAGCTCCTGGGTGTGAGTCTCTATGTTATCCATAAGGCCTATCAGAGGGGAGTAATGATTGTGGCAGTCAGGGATGGGAGTAAGAGCTCTACATCTAAGCTTCTTTTATCTTGTCCCATCTGGGACTATAGTCCAATCTAGCAAATTGTCCTCCTCCTCCTCATCACCAACTGGTCTTTACCTATTTGTACCTGTGCTACCACTAGCAATTGACTTATTGATAGTATTTCTAATGTCTTCCAACTTAGTTCTGAGAGCATCAATCTCTTTATCTTTCAGCACTATAATATCCCTCGCTTTTTTCAGCTCCGTACATTCCTTACATACAGTATGTACAATTCGAAACCAGTATCAGGCATAGATGAGAACATGCTACATTCAGAACATTTTATCCCTAGAACCCCAGAGGCAAGCTCTATTATGTTTGACTCCATTTTGTAGTGAATAGTAGACACACAGAACACACTTAGATAAACAGATGCTAATGTTTACCTAGCCAAGGGGTCTTGCTTTGTTCCGCCATTTGCATCTTCACTTGTGTCACACACACACTCTGCCCATGCTTGCTGTGCTTGCATGGAGCTCTCCTCTTATGCTACTAGACCCAGAAGTAGGATTGGGTCATGTGACACCCTCACTCGTTTGGTCATCGCTCCAGAGCTTTTGAGAAATTAAAAAGTTCCCCCAAAACTCTGCCCTGTTAATACTGACAAGTGCTCTACAAGTGCTCAAGGCTGTGTTCTGGCAAAACAAATGAAATGCTAGACACATTTCACTAGCTGAAGGAATTACTGTATGACACGTGCCGCTGGCCCCCAAACTGTGGGCAGCCCGGCAGAACCTCCTGTTTCCAGAGAGGATCCCCCTTTTTAAGAACTCATGAGCAGGAGCAAGGGTTCAGGAAGACTTCCCAACCTTCCTTTTCCCAGTGGGAGGGTGGAAACTGTAGTTTCTAGTTCCCTTGACTCTGTACTACTTTCAGTATTTGAATTCCACCATGGCCAATGGCTACATCTTGCCTAAGTAGTTTTACACGATAACTGAGTGGTTCTATCTTTCAGGCACACAGTCTTTTCAAAACCCTTCTGTTTACAATGTTAAATCACACAATTAGACCCCAGGCAGAGTTGATAAGAAAAGCATAAAAGTTTACTTAACATAAAAGCAATACAGAAATGCCTATAGTTTGGAAGAACTTTGAAATGCAGACAATATCAAAAGTAAAACTGGCTGGTTTACAGAAAACACTAGGTACTGCTATGCTAAACTATACTTTGTTTTGATGTTAGAGTCCAGACAAGATTTTAAATGTCCTTGTAGAGATGAGTCCTTAAGTAACAATCTTGTAGCAAGGTTGTATTCCAAGTCAATTCCTCTGAATGTATTTTTTAAAAGAAATCTGGTTCTGTCCTTGGTGAAAAGTCTTGGTTTCCAAAATCCTGACTTACAATCAGAATGTTCTGTTCAGTATGGGACAAGTCAAACTTTGCACACGCACTCAGGTCTGGTTTTAGAGATTTGTCCAGGCCTGCACATACAGTATACTTCTGATCTTCAGATATATACCAGCTGGACAGACTATCTGGCTTCTAACTAAATTGTTTTTCAACTGTTCTGAATTCAAAATGTATGTCTGATAAATACATGATTGTCATTTACCTGGACATACCCACCTTTTTTTCCTCTGGGGTGGGGTTAAATGGTCCTAAGACAATACAGATAGTAGGGTGGAACAGTTTACCTTTTCCTGCAGGTGTCAAATTGTTCTGGCCCACACTCCCACAGCTCCCTCGGACTCCCTCAGACTCTACACTTCACCTCAGAGAGCTGTTGCATAAGATGCTGCCGCCTCTTACAAGTGGAAGAATGTATACCCCAAAACCCTCCAAATTGGGCTGCCACCAGCAATCGGGGGGGGGGATTAATGAAGTAGGCAGTTGCTTGGCAACACAGATGAAAAGAAGTTAGATAGTGCCAGTAAACAGAGGTCAGTTAAACAAGATGACATTTGCTTTGCAACACAAGGCAATCTCCAATTTAGCAGTTGCAGCACAGGAGATTTGTAATAGTCACACAAGCTGATCACACCTCCATTCACAGAAAATATACAGCACTTTGAAAAATTATCCTTAAAAAATATCCATCAAACCAGGGTTTGATTCCCACATCCTCTACCTGCATGATGTGTGACTCTGAGTAAGACACTTAACCTCCCTAGTGCTCACAGGTCTACTCTGAAAACAGGCACTTCTGCCTTAAGAGCCTTACCTGGTTACCAAAGAATAAAAGAAATAAGCTGGATTCACAAGTTTCTGGTTTAGATTTTTTGTGATCAACACACATTTTATTTTCTGTTTAGTTTGCACATTAAGTAAGCAATAACCCATGACAGAGTGTGGGGTTATAGGCATTTAATCCATGCCTGGGGTACATTGTCAGGCATGAGGCTGCAAGCCAGTGTCCTCACAGTGCCCCAGGTGTGGATTAAATGCCTATAATCCCACACCCTGGAGTGGGTTATTGCATTTATAACATGGATTACCTCACCCATAACTCAGAACCCCTCCCCCCAAAAAACAAGCTGTTCCCCTTGTTGTGCTGCCTTAAAGGCATATTATCCTTCCACTGTACAAAGTAGTCCCTTAGAAAGTATGTCTTATCTTTCTTTTTATGCATGCTGAAGGTTAACTATATGTCTTTTAATATGCATTGTCTGCTTTCTGATGGATTACACAGTAGCACTGCACAACACATTGCCATGGTATGAGTTTCTGAACAATTGCCATGGGCTACTTTCAGGGTGTGGTAGCTGTGGATTAAACTGCTAGTACACTGTTTGGTTGCTGTCTGCTGTATACTTCAACTATACTAAATGAAAATCGCATGTGGAATGAATATTAGTTTAGGTACAATGAAGCACTGCTTACCTGTGCAGGGAACATTCATCTTCTTGACATTTCTGCAGATCTGCTAACGTTCGCTGGCTATAATTCAGCAAATTGCAAGGAGACAATGGAAGGTTTCTGTTTTAGACTGCTAACTGTTCACACCAGTGCTGTACTGTACTGAGATGGTATACAGACATTATTTCACTGAAAGCTCCTGTAACAAATGTTGAATGCCAACGGAAAAACGCTTGCAATGCAAGGCCACTTTTGGTGCATTTTCTATCAAAGCACTGGGGGCCGGGTGAGCCTGTGATTATCCGTGACTGTGGTGCTCACAGTGGTAGACTTCTTATTCATGCTCTGAGTAAACCTTAATTCTACTATTTCCATTTTTTTGTGTGTGCCACTGGTACCACATCTACCTGCTGTAATATGATTGCAACAGTTCACAGACACCAGCTCTGTGACATACCCCCCTACAGTGGGAACTGTAGGAATACCTCTTTATGGTTCACAACCTCTCACAGCAGAACAGTCTCACTATGATACTGGAAAGGGGCACACTATCAGTGGGACACTACAGGGATGTGGTTTCATGAGTTACTGAGATATCCATGTGATTTGTGTGACCTACAACTGGTACTGGACATATGTTGTTAGTGTGCATGGGTAGTGCCCAATTCAGAAAGACAGCACAGCTACCCTTGCACATACTCCCATCTTTACCTTTGGCATCCAGCTGGTTACTGTTGCTTTCTCTTTGCCATATGCTCAGAAATTTACATCCATTACTGTGCTACTTCACCATCGTATGTGTAGGAATGTCTGGGGGGGTGAAACGGAGGTTACAGCTGCGTCACAATACTGCTACATTACATACGCAGGATTGCAATGTTTTCTGTTGTGGATTCTGAGGGGTACAGCCATATGTGCTATAGATATGCAACTAAAGTGTCGAATGTCTGCTACGGACTCAAAACAATTCTGCTATAGTATATGGTAAGGGCTTACCGTGGATGAAAAGTGATGGCTTTCCACAAGCTGTTGTAGGGCTGTTCAAAGGTCAAGAAAAGTTGTTGTAGTATCTTTCTGATGTCTCAACGATACTACAACAACGTCCCCCCCTTGAGCTGTTACCTGATTGGCTAAAGCAGCTCAGTGTTCAAAAAGGAAACGGGGTTAAATGGTGGCACCACTTAGCGAGCAGAGGGGCAAGCATTTCACTAAGATAGTTTGGACACGAACTGCCATTGGCAGCTCCGTGTGTCCAACCTATCAGTTTGGCATTTTTCTTCTTCTTTTTTTAAATAACAGGCACTTTCAAATATCGGGTGGTAAGTGGAACCGTAGCGAGAACTGGAAGCAGAACAGGACTGCAGTGATGACGGGGAGCAAGTCAGTGTGTGAACGCAAGGTACAAAACCTTGTATTTAAATTAAACTTTAGACATTTCTAGGAACCATATACTATACAAAAAAGTATATGGGTGACCAGACACAATAAGGCTTTATTTTCATCTTGGGGATGTGATGATGTCAAACGGACCTCTCGAGCTTCGCGCTCGCGGTCTGTATGACATCATCACATCCCCTTGATGGAAACATGGCCTTGTTGTGTATGGTCACCCATACACTATTCTATATGTGCATCACACATTTCTTTACACTATGAGTTGTGTCTGGTTACAAAACAAGCACATGAATTGACCGCTCCAGAACACCAATAACAGAGCACTGTTGTAATACCTGCTACAGCACACATCATTAATTTGAATGTGGAACTGATATTTGCAAGATGTCGTGCAACCCCCTAGAAGCAGACATACACATTATAGATATGGTAACAGTTCAGCAGTTGCAAGGCTACATTATCTTTTGCCTGCACAACCAGCATGGGTCTATGTCAATTCACTCCCACTAATTAGCTCCCGGTCAACTCGCTCCTGACGACCTGCTCTGGTGCCAATTCACTCCTGCAGTTCTCACTCCCAGACAACACGCTCCCGCTACTCTGAGCAATAGAATAATATCCCTTGGCAATAGCATCAACGTCTCACCTGAATGTGAACTGGCTCAGCGTCTACATTTTCAAGCTCATTTGGTGTAAGGTATCCTGCTGCTTTGTTGTCTGTGAATGACTGTCCAGAATCTTTCATTTTGCGAGCTTGAGCAGACATAATTGAGTTTCTCTGTCGGGGTAAGGGCGCTGCTGAAGACTGCTGTGGGCAGAGTTGACAGTGGTTCAGTTTTACTTTTTCTTGTTGCTCTGTACGAGGAGTGAAATATGCAGGAACACGTGGCTCTGGGCACACAATCTTGGGGTTGTTACTATTGCCAGTCGTTTTTTGTGCTGCTTCCTCAACATTAGACAGAGTATGAACAGGAGTGTCTGTGGTATGAGCCAGGTCTGTGGTACCCTTTGGTGTGGCTATATCATTATTTTGGGAGTGAACAGTGACAAGAGAGATATCGCCAGGTCTGTGGCATCCTTTGGTGTGGGTATGTATTTATTTTGTGAGTGAGCAGTTTGATTATGTGCTGCTGGAGCGACAGCGGGAGCGATTTGAGGTGGAGCGAGTAGGGAAGGTGAAGCAGCTGACTGCAAACTTCAGTAGCTCTTGCTAGTAAACAAGCTGACTACTACAGCAGTAATGTTTGTACCTTTCTTCTTTTTCAGTGGTGCAAGAGTGTATTTGTTTGTTAAAAAAGGTGTCGCTGTTTGATTATGTGCTGCCCGAGCGAGAGTGGGAGCAAATTGAGGTGGAGCGAGTAGGGGAAGGAGTGAAATATACAGGAGAGAGTTGTCGGGAGCGTGTTTTCTGGGAGTGAATTGTCGGGAGCGAATTGACGGGCTCCCAACCAGCATGAGACACAGGACATGGCAGTCTACATTTTCCTACACATACCTTCAGGATCACAGACCAATTATTTGTTTGCCTGTGGTTATCAGGATGTGGGTGGGAATGTTGTGCTCTCACACTGTGCTATCCACTTGCATGCCGCACAGGGAGGCTTCTTTGATCTGTT
Organism: Neoceratodus forsteri; assembly: GCA_016271365.2. Classification (NCBI taxonomy): domain Eukaryota; kingdom Metazoa; phylum Chordata; order Ceratodontiformes; family Ceratodontidae; genus Neoceratodus; species Neoceratodus forsteri. Next base: position 437,001,139 of record CM057452.1, on the reverse strand, counting down.
TACTACTGTTTCCTTAGCAACCAGACACTGCTGCTTAGCAACACTAGACGTGACACGATCTATATAGTAGCAACCTCTGACTACTGTCTGATTCACTACTTCTTTTTGATATAGCAGGAGAAGAGCAGCACAGACTTCACAACTACTTGCTGACAATGCATATTACAGATTGTATTTGTATTACTGCTACCTCTGAATGAGACAAGCAGTGCAGACACAGTCACATTTTGTGCTTCTGTTGCAGTACTACAATAGACAGTATGTGTAGCACATGTGGCAATTCTTGTCTCACCACAGTAGCTTTAAGAACCGCAAAAGCAGCTACACAGCTACGTTTGATATTACAGAACACTTCAACCACAGGAAAATATCTTACCCTTTTATTGCAATAACAACATGTCAAATTCCAATAACAGAACTGATACATGCTACAATGTTGTTTCTTTGGTATAGAACTTGCTATGGCTACAAAACCACAAAACAAGAGTTACTTTATATCCCAGAGACACAGTACAATATAACTCAGGTCTCTGCACATCTTTATACATGTATTTCTCAATGATGCATACTTTTTAGAATCCTAACAGTAGCTGTGGAGCTGGAAGCAGTCATGGCTTGCTGCGCAGAAGGTTTCTGTATGCTTGTCTTAACATAACCCTACAATATCAGTAGAAATACTAGGGAGGGACTAACAACCACAGTTTCACAGCATACAGGAGAACTACGCTATGCACATGGTTCTGTGTATAGCAACACATGTGTAGCATGTCTGCTTCTATGACTGCCTAGCCTCAACACTGTTGGGCACTACCAGCCTTGACTTATGAGATGTTACTGGTAAATTACATATATTGCAGTAATTCTGCACAGTGTATGTACTGTGACTTTTAGATTCATACACTTTCCACATCCCCTTATTGTATGGGACGGGTCTCATGGCTGGACCTGACACACATGCTACACAGTTACATCACAGTGACCTACACCTATAACTTTGTGCTAAGTTTTAGTACATTTCCTGCAAAAAAACCCCAAAAAACCTTAACTCCTACATAAACAGTTTTTTTGAACTGTTACCTTACCTACACTTCAAGGACTGCTCATGTGTACTCAACTACTTCACACTATAAGAATGTCATACTTTTATCCTGTGTACGTTACATTCACGGCACAGTGATATGACTCCAATAAACTACTAGATGCCCCCTACTTATCTTACACTACAGATACCAACGATCACAAGACTTCTGAAAATGTACCCACTGACCTGCAGTGTTGGCTGCATGTTCAAAAGTCTAACTTCTCTGCATGTATTATTTACAGAATACTGCTCACCACATTACCAGGCTTGACACTTGTTATGATGTTACAAGACACTGCATGCACTGCTTCTATAGTACAGTATTTTAATCTTCTGCTACTGGTTATGGTAATGAAACTGAACAGTTCCATGATTAATAAAGTACTTTAGGTCAAATTCTTCAAGCATGCTATCCTTTGTAGTACTGGATATTTGTGCTGTTGTCTCTCTGGTTTCTTCTATCTCTGCAACATGGTTTGCTGTGTTTTCAGCTGTGCTAATGGGATCCACGACGGGTTGTCGACAAAATATTTGTTGAACGACCCAACAGCAAAACCGGCAGGTCGACTGCATTTTGCAGTGGGCTGCCAGTTTGCAGAAGCAACAAGTGTTTTCTTTGGAGGGCTTTGCCCCCCAACCCCCCACACAGGGGCTGTGCCCCCCCACACCCCCCCACTTAGGATTCTCAACTCCGAGTTGGAGCTGAGTTGGGGGGGTGAAGGACTCCCTACAGACAGTGCTGGGTGCCAGCTGGTTCCCTACAATGATGTGGCGCTGTTGTCACTGTAGGGGACTTCACTGTTGACATGTCTACATCAGGGATGTATGCCATGCTAATGGCTACAGTTGATTCTGTTGACATTACTGCTGTGCTACGTAATGATTGTGGTCTATGGTACTCAATACTTGGTGGTACACCAGTGTTATAGGTCTGATCTGGTGATCCTGTTTGTGCAGTGTCACTTCTGGTGTAGGTGGAACTAGAGTCCTGACCATAGGATGATAATAGTTTACTCCACTTTTCATGGTCACTAGATGATGCTGAACAGTAATTCTTTTAGACTGTTTTCACAACGGTGTCCTGTTATGGACATTATCTCATGTGATGCAAATCCAGCTTCTGAAAGTATTTGCACTGCTTTACTGTGCATGTAGTGATCAGTATACCACTGACAAAGACTAGCTTCCACAAAAATTCTTGACATTAACTCTCCTAGGTAATTTACTCCCATTGGCTGCTGTGTGTACTAGTGTTCATCAGAGGGCTGCACAATGCACTTTGGGTGTAGGTATAGGGCTCAAGCTTTAGGGGGACATCTGCTGATGTAGGTTTGTACAACTGTACAGGACATGTTGGATTGCGAGGGTCTGCAAAAAGAAATCCATGTTGACTTTCCTTATTTAATTCATGGACATCACTGTGGTTTTTGCTGTGAGGGTTATATGTTAGAGTAAGATATTCTTTCCCATTACCATCTCTTTTAACAGTGAAAGAGTTTTGGTTTAGCTCCCTTACCTCTTCATGCCCATGTGGCACAAGATCCAACTGCAGCTCAAACCACACACACCTTACAAGACCTGAGGGTGTGTGTGGTGACATTGCTTCAGAAGATCTCAAATTTTTAAGATCTGGCTCAGTAATCACAGGATGATGCACCGAGCGATCTTGACCCTCTTTTCTTATTTACTTCAAAACAGCTATGAACACATTATTGGCATTTCTGAATGCTGAGTCCATGCATATGTTGATACAATGGTTATTCTCACTGTTATTTAACACCAATTGATACCTGCACTGAGGCACAGCAGGGTACTGCCGGTGTATGGCTTGCCCTGAAACTCTCTTACAGAGGCATAAAACTTTCTCAGAAGGGCACTTAATTACTGTGACTTCTTTATAATTGATGGTTATCTATTTGCTAGCCAGCCAATCTTGCAAAATGTTTACCACCCACAGAGTGCTTTTTCATGTGTTGCTCATCTTTTGCTGTTTCCAGCACATCTAACTCTGTGGACGATAAAGCCAAGTGCATCTTTTGGGTGCCATCACCTGAGAAAGTCTTATGACTTACAGCTGTGTTCGTTGATGCACTGTGAGAACACTTTTTTCTCCCTCTACTACCTGGTTTCTACAATTCTGTAACAGTAGGTGTACCACTACCACTTGGTAGTTCCTCACAGCTACTGATACTGACTTTTCTGCTGATGTCTACACTGCTGTTTTGCTCACTGTTTAGACTGCTGTGCTACACCTTCCTTGTGAGTTGAGATAGTTCTGTTGCCAGTACCACATAACTTCAGCTGCTTATACATCTGCTGCTTCTTAGAATACTGTCACTCTGCTTTCTGTGCAAGACACCTTCTGCATCTTTAGCAGTACCAGATATACGATTCACTGTCATTCCCTGTATAGGACTTGATGATCTACTTCCAAGACCATCACTTCTATCAGTACCACATAGCTGGGAACCATGCAAACTGTCTACTACTCTGGTATGTCCTTCACTTCCTTGAGATTTTGCATAGTCAGTGTTTTCATATTGTGTGACATTTGCTTGACTGGTACTATGTGCATGAGGTATATGGCTGTGATATACTTGGAAGCCAGCAGATTTTGTTTGACTTGCATACCATGCCCAGGATTGTGCTTTCTGCCTCTGTGCACATAGCAACCATGCAGCTCTAGGAGATATATTGTCTAAAAATGCAGAACTTTGCAGTGGTGAGCTGTACTGTGCAGTTTTCTGCTGCGTGACTATCTTGCCTGATGTTACTGTTATGGCCACCACTTTTGCTTCATTGGACTCTCTGCTTGTTCCTCTACTTATGCTTCTTTTGGGCGAACATGTTATGTCCCCAATTCTATCACCTGCTTTTTGGAACTGCTCAACAGCATGTGCATCCCTGTTGCTTTGTTGTCCTGCTGTACTATTATGTTTAATGAAGTTAGAACTACTGTCATGTAAAACAGACAGTGTGTGACATGTATTGTCTATTGTGTGTTGCTTTCTATACTGTGGCTGTATCTGTTCTGCTGTACCACTCAGACACTGCCCAGAATTTCTGGTGTGTTCTTCAGCTCTTTTTCCTGAATTTCTGGCAACTGCTCCCTCACTTGCAAATATCATGTGTTCACTTTCTGGATCTATGGCAGTACATCTGGCATCACTGTGCTGAACAGTACTGCACTGTCTGCTGCCAAGTGAGGCTGCCACAGTTACTTGCGTGGTATGCAGGTCTCTCTGCACAGCACTACTGTGCAGACTTGGCCTTTGCTATGCTATGACATTATTAAACTGCTTTGTTGTACTATCATTATTCAGACTTTTCCTAGATGTGCAGTGTGACAGAGGTTGTAAACCTTGAAACTTCCTTGTGATATTCTACAGTTCTCCTTTGGTGTACTTTGCTCACACTTTCAACTGTGTCCCTGCTGGATTGTATTTTACCTCTGTACTGTGATTTGTAAACTGCCACCTGACTGACCTAGGCTATGTGTCCAGTCAGGGGATCAATTCTGCTATTTCTGCCATGTTTCTGCTGCATAGTATGGCACAGTTCCATTTCACTTGGAGTGCTAGGATTTATGTCACACATACTGTATGGAGCTCAGCAGCACTGGTACTGATCTTGTGTACTTCTGTGCTGCTCAGTGCTCCAGCACTGTGAGGCACAACAGTGATTTGCTCCTTTGTGAATTCATCAGCTGCACACCTCATGTTCTGCTGCTTGTCTCCAGTTGCTGTTTGCAGAACTGTGCTGCACTGCGGTGATCCATCTGTGTCACACACACTGCTACTAACACATTGGGAGCTGTCTTCTTGTGTCACCAACAGAAGATGCTTTGGAGTACCGCTGCTGCAAGACCCACCAGAATGCAGTATGTGGCTCATATTACTCTTGCCACTACTTGTTAAGCACTTCTCATCTTCGGCAGTGGCACTGCTCATATGATCACCTGCTCACTTTCTCTGGCTATGATAATTGCCAGCGGTAGCTGCACCGTGGATTTCTACGTCTCGTTGTGGAGTGCACATCACAAATATGTCACAAGGCCACTCTGATGACACTTCAGGCTCTGCAACTGAGCAGCTGATTGCAGCGCTGTCACATATTGCCCACTCCACCAGCAATCAGTGAGACAAGAAAGAGGTTGGCACCTGAGGAAGAAGGGCTTCTGCTGCAATGCTGCTGCCCCATTCATCATCTTCTAACAACTGGGCTTCACTGCTTGATGCAGCAGTTGCGACGGGAGCCACCTCTGACATTTTACTTTTTTCTACTTTTCAGGACACAGCTTCCCCATTAGGAAGCTTTTCTGTCAGCCACTGCTCTACTTTTTCATCTGCAAATAAGGAGAAATTAATTTCCATTTTTTCTTGACATACCACACTGTTGGGCTTGCTAACCACAGACGAAAATGGCTACTTTCTAAAATGAACAGAGCAGAGTCTCCAGATCCCTCCACTCTGTAAACAGGTTTTCTCAAAGCTAAGGAACATGATCCGGCAGGTGAACCATGGATTAAATAGGGAATTTAATCCACGGCCACCTGACAGCTTCTGTCCAATTACAGTTATTGTCTAAGGTAACCCATGTTATAAATATTTTTAAACAATATTTATTCAAATTTTACCCTCACATTAAATGAGCCATTGTGTAATAGCAATAATGCACTCCATGGTGTGGGTCATACTGGGATAACCTCACTTCTGGGATGTTTGATGAACTTAGCCTGTGGCCTCATGCCCAACCACCCCAGGCATGAGGTTACCCCAGCATGACCAACACCCTGTTGTGCACTATTGCTTAATTTAATTACAAAATTAAATAATTGCCTGATGTTACTGTAACCTTGTCCCTTGTCACCAGTAATCAAAATTACCACTATCATGGTCTTACATTCCTCTACCTGTATTGTTCAATATAAGCAAGGCACCTTTATTTATATGGTGCCCAATCCTGGAGGCTCTGGGTGCTTACATAAAGACAGGTAAGGTTAGTGCAGTAAAATAAGATACAAGCAAATATCATATATAACATTTAATACAGCATAAAAACAATAAATTTAGTCTTAAAATATGTTATCTTAAAATTATACTAGCTCTGATTAGTTTGATTAGTCTGGGAAGGCCAAACAAAATAAATGAGTCTTTAGACCCCTCTTAAACACCTCCACCATCGGAGCCTCCCAGACAAAGATGGGAAACAAGTTGCAAAGGGCTGGTCCCGTGACATCAAAAGTTTGAGTGTCAGAAGTGCTAAACCTGGCCCTTGGAACCACAAGGTGGCCCCTGGTGGAGGAGCAGAGGAAGTGGACTGAGGTGCCAGGTGTCAGGAGATTAACCAGGTAGCCCAGGTCCAGTCCATATAGGGCCTTGTAGGTGAAGAAGCCCACCTTGAAGATGATCCTCCACCTGACAGGCAGCCAAGGCAGAGCTTACAGGACCGGAGTCACATGACTAGACCTAGACAGACCCGTCAGTAACCTGGCTGTTGTGTTCAGCATCAGTTGCAACCAGCGAAGGGTCTCTCCACTGCCCCCGAAGTATAGAGCATTACAGTAAGCAAGCCTGGATGTAACAAAGGCATGTACCAATGATGGCAGGTTCTGGGGCAGAACTAGGGTTTTAATCCTGGTGATATTCCTTAAGTGGTAAAAACTACTTTGGACCACACATGACACCTGAGCTTCAAGTGTCAATTTGTCATCCAGGATAACGCCAAGATCTCTCACCCTAGGGGAAGCCATCAATGGAGCAGACCCCAGGACCAATCTTGTCACCACTCTCAAAGCTTCCATCATGCCCATGACCCAGCTCAATCACCAGGACCTCTGTCTTGTCGGGATTTGGTCACAACCAGTTGGAGAACATCCAGTCATTGATCTTAGCCAGGTAGTTGTTAAGCATTTCCACGGTGTCATGTGTTCCAGGGGCAAAGGATGTATACAGTTGGTATCATCTGCATAGTAGTGAAAACTCAAACTGTAATGCCTATTGAGCTCACTCAGGGGCAGCATGTACACCATGAAAAAACATTGGTGACAAGATTGAGCCCTGAAACACTCCACATGGCAGGATCTTTGGGGAGGAGGAGAAGTTCCCCATCATCACCCGTTGCTTCCTGTCAGAGAGATACGACTCAAATCAGTTGATGACAGTACCAGTGAGTCCACAATATTTTCTAAGGTGATCTAGAAGCACAACATGATCCACTGTGTTAAATGCTGATGAGAGATCTAGGGGAACAATAATTAACCTGTCTCCTCTATCTCTTGCCCTGAGGAGGTTATTTTGAACCCTAATCAATGCTGTTTCACTGCTATGCCTAGCCCTGAAATCCGACTGAAATGGCTCATAGATATCAAAGGTCTTGAGGTGCTTCTTCAGCTGCTGTGTCACAATGTTCTTGACAACCTTTCCTAAAAATGGATGGTTGGAGATTGGACAGTAATTCACCAGGACATCAGGGTCGAGAGATGACTTCTTCAAGAGGGGCCTCACCAGTGCGTCTTTCAAGGCATCCAGAAAGACTCCCTCCAACAAAGATCACCGGATAATCCCAGTGAACACCGGGCCAATGATCCCAATGCATCTTATCAAGAAATTGGTTGGGGCCAGGTCCAGTTCAAAATAAGTGCGCCTCAGCTTCGAGATCACTTAAGTGACCTCGGCTACCTCCTGTGGTCTAAACTCCTCCCAGACAATTGAAGCACCTCTGCTCCTATCAGGCTGGTCACTGCAAGGCAGAACTTGCCTCACTGATGAGATCCTTGACTGGATAGAGGACACCCTGGCAGAGAAGAACTGAGCAAACTCATTGTATAATGTGGCTGAAAAAGCTTTCTTCTGCTGTAGACAGACTGGATGAAGAAGTCTGTTCACAGTCCAAAAGACCTGAGATGGTCTGTTCTTCCCTGCAGCAATCTCTCTGGACAGGAACTCTGCCTTTGTATGGTTGATTGGCCTTTGGTACTCATGGTAATGAGCACACAAAGCCAGTTTGTCCTCCTCTGAATGGGTCTTCCACCAGCAATGCTCCAATTTCTGACCCTTAATCTTCAACACCTTGAGATCCCCATCGAGCCAAGGGGATCTCAAGTGAGAAGATCTGGGTCATATACGGACTGGTGCAATAACATCAAGCACCTCGGATATTGCCTTATTATAGGTGGTGACTGCCTTGCCTGTACCAACCACACATGCAGCATTTACACTAGATAAATAAGCTACTACCAGCAGTCCAAAGGGCGATAACTGATCATCTCAGCAAGGGAGGGACTATCATGGGGCCCCCAAATAAGAACTTCACTGTGCAATGATCAGACCAAGTCACTTGATCCATCTTGAGGATCATAACCTCAAGCCTCAGTGAGAAAACCAAGTCCAACCCTGGCCGCAGTGATGGGTCACAGAATTAACTACTTGTGTCAGCCCAGTGATGTCATCAACTGCATTGCCCCTACATGGAGGGCATCACATTTTATTTAGTAATTTTTACCTTGGAAATTTAATGATTACCTGATTTTACCATGACTATAGTCCCCTTGTCCCCAGTAATCAAAAATAACACTGTCACTGTGTTATATTTCCCTATCTGTACTATTCAGTAACCTGCAGCACCCTGTTGTCACATCAGCATATTTTGAAAAATATTTAATTAGGAAACTTGGTCAAGTAAGAACATTTTCTATGCAAATATATTCAAACAGGAATTGAAAAATTACCTGATGGTACCATGCCAATAGAACCTTATTATTTATTTATTTATTACATTTTGCTGACCAGGTAAGCCCACTGAGCCCCAGAGGTCCCTTTTTCAGGGGCGACCTGGGATTAAATAGCATTAGTGAATAGACAGTGTGACACAATCAGCACAAATTATAGGTAATACAAGCAACATACAGTCATGGTAGCAATTCAGGAGTGTAACAGCACATTGGGAGTAAATAGGGTGAGCCACGATGCTGATAAGTAGTACTTATCTTAGTAGATACACACTAGAGGTAGGATAGGACCTGGTAAATCATTTATCTGTAGGGTAATCTCAGGAGCCGATGCAATGGCAAGTACTGGCTGCCACCATGTGGGCCTTAAGCCTAGTGCAGAAATATACCTTGTCCCATGATGTAGTTACATTATTATCCTTATTATGATGTACAGGTCAGTACCATTCAATAAACTGTGGTGCCCCTACTGGGTCAGATCAGCACATTTTATTATTAATATTTAAATAACAATTTAAATAATTACCTGATGTTATCATGATTGTAGTCCCTTCTCCCCAGTAGTCAAAATAGCTATTGTCACTGCCTTGAATCTCCCTACCTGTACTGTTCAGTAAACTGGTGTGCCGCTACTGGATCAGCCCAGTACATTTTATTTACTAATATTTAAATAGGAAATTGAATAGTTACCTGATCCTAATGTTACCATGACCATAGTCTCCTGTCCCCAAAAGTTAAAAGCATTATTGCCATGGTATTACAGGCCCCGCCATGTAATCTCAGCAACAAGTCATTATACTATTGATTGCCCAGCAGTTTCTTATTTGTGTAACTTAGCCAGTGATGTGCTGCTAGCCAAAAATGATTGGATACAGATGATATAGTAAAAGAATATATTATTTACCTTGCATTATGGTGACCATAGTCCCCTGTCACCAGTAGTCAAAAGACTAGTTGTCATGGTGTTTCACCCCACTATAGAATCCCAGCTTTATTACCATGAATTCTGAGGAGGTGTCCTACTTGTGCTTTAATAGGCAAAGCCTGTTGAAAATGGGGAAACATTAGGTTTATACAAGCATTTATAGTTAAAATGATAGTTATTCATGTTCAGTAATGGAGATCACAGTCCTTGTCCCCAGTTGTCAAAGGGATCACATACAGTGTTACCCTGTCTTGGCATAGTGTGTCACTAGCCTGTGCAAATTGCAGCACATTTGGTAACAGTTGTGCATTTTTAGCTCCTCTCAGAAGTTTCAGCTCTACAATGGAGGTAATTGTTTACCTGAGGTTATGGTCACCATGGTCCCTTGTCCCCAGTGGTCCAGGTAGCTCACAGTGCTTTGTTAAGTCCACAGAGCTTTGCCATAACTTATGCTTAATCAGTGTAATCTGCTGTGCCAGATCCTTTATTTTTTTTTTTTTATGGAGGTTTTTCTTTGCAGGTGGGTCAGCTGCGGCAGCTATCAGTCCTGTCACTACCTCCCCCATCTGGTGTCTTACCAGCCTGATTGTTTCTCTCCTGTAAGTAGGGGTGGTGGACTTACATGAGAACAGTGGTGGGCAGGTAGGTCTTCACAAAGCTGGAGCCTTCCTTTTTTCTGTTTTCTCCATTTCCCCATGCTGGGAAGTGCACGAGGACACGTGTGTGTGTGTGTGTGTTGTAGGAACGCACATGCCATGAAGTCCTGCAGCCCTCCCATCCACTTCCCTCCATGACCCACACTGCCACCTGGCCTCCACTTGGTGGCAGTCATTCAGCGGAGCATTCTGACCTCCCCCCCAACCCCAGGAAAGGAGAGCAGCTGTCAGGTGCTCAATCCTTTCCCTTCCCGACTGACCCCCAGCAACACTCACTCACCACTGAACATGGATCCCCAGTGTGGCAGGAGGTAAGGCGCCAGCTCCATAGCCCTCCACGCCACCGGGCTGGCTGTGCTGTGCCAAGTCCTTAAACTGTTAGTGAGTATCATGAATCACATGGCTTACAGTGGAGTAAGGGCTGTTTAGCTTCTGACTGTGAAAAGGAACATTTGTAATAAATACCTACTTTGTGCTTTTTAAATCTGTGATTTTTGCACAACGTATGAAGTACATCAGACTGTTTTCCTTTCACCACAGTATTGGGCACCAGATTACGATGTCCAACTGGGTGTGCTTGACATTAAATCTAATTACTTTGTACTATGCCATATCAATTACTAAGCCCCATCCACAACCTCTACTTAAACCCTTCTCTAACACACCTCTCTTGCTTAGGGAGTGGTTTTTGTCCCTGATCTCTCTACGTGGCTTCTGTGGTTGTGCTGTTTTCTGGGCCGCCTGCTGCACTGTCTGGTTTGTTCCTTTTTTTCCCTCTTGTGCCCCCTTCCCTCTCCTTGTTTCCTTTCTCCATCATTCTGTGTCTCTTACCTCTGGCCTGTGTTCTGGCAGGTCCCCCATCCCTCGGCAGCTCCGTTCCACCTCCCTGCTCCTTTCATCACTCCTCTCCATCCCTTGCTACTTCTGGGATCTCCCCATCTCTGTTTTCTTTTTGGACTTCCCACCTGCATCTGCTTGCCCCACCTAACGCCAACGCTTTTGAGCGTCCCCAACTCCATTGCCATTTCTATGGCTTCCTCCATTGCCCCTCCCACATGCCCACTTCCTGTCCATCCCCTGAGGGTGCCCCATTCTCCTCCTTGCATTTTCCTGCCCTGCTCCCTGCCATCTCTCTATATGCAATCCACTTGGAGTTCCATTGCCGTTTTCCCTGGACTGCTCTGTCCTCTAACCGTAAGTAGTAAATTGTACTTCTTCTTGACTCCTACCATCCACATGTTATGTATATGTTTCCACTGTGCCCTGAACTAAATGCATGCTCATTTCCCTGCGTACTGTGTGTGTGGTTGGTACCGTTCTACTCGGGGATGTTCCCAAATGTCGCTGCAGCCCTGTATCTGCACTTGGATCAGGATTCGTTTGTTCTGTTACTCCATCCAACATGCCACTTGCATTTCTACTGGGTACATGGCAGGGTTGCAGTCTCCAACTCTGCAAACTGCCTCATTCAGCATGCTGGCACTGCTGCACTTAGCTCTCTGACACTGCTCCTGTTTATTTTGTGGCCCCTGAAGAATTGCTGCCAGTTACACTGCAATTTCTATTTCTCTGACTCTAACCAAGCGCAATACTGCATCCCGTCCCAGACAGCTGGGTTGGTGTTCAAACCTCACACTTACTCAGAGGTAGGACTGCACTGCCCATTAATCATTTAAGCCTAACAGGGCAACTGTTTTTCCATGTGGCTTTTAAAAAGTCCCCCTGCAGTAACCTCCTCCATACAACTGTAGTATGGCATGCCTGTTGTTGCCATTCTGTTTCATTCCTTCTCCATCCCATGTTCTTCTCCTTCCCTCTCCAGGAAGCGTTTTTCAACATTTCATTCAGTATCTGTCTGTTTTACGCCATCAGTTCATGCATTCTCTGACCTGTGCCCTGAGCTGCGACTGCTGTCCACTTACTCGTCTGTAGTTTAGTTTGTTGTTTCCCTGCTATGGCTTGACCTTGCAACATCTAGTGGGAAGCCCACGCTCCCACTACTCCGCCTACTTGTGGTGCTCATGGTGTGGGGGGTGGTCTTGTATGTCAGGCTGCCCTCCGATGCCTTGGTTTTCACTTTGGCACTAGGTCTTTTGGGGAGTCGTGATTATCCCCTGACTCCTCCTGTATCTTATTCCTGCCTTTAATACTCTCTTGGCCAATTGCTGAGGTAACTGTCCCTTTCCAGGACCATTAGCGCTGCCTGCCTCAGGATGTCTGGGGGTGGAGTGGGTGCGGAGGGGGTGCTCCCATTCTTCTGTACCTAGTCATCCTGGCCAACACGCTACTGCTGTTTACATCCTCAGTTGCCTGCACCCCATACTTCTCTCACCTGGTTCCTGCTTCAGTTTATAGTGGGGCCTTCCTTCCTATGTATTATTACTGATTCCACAGCTTGACTTTCTCTATGCCACTGCTTGTTTCTGTACTTACCAATCACTCATACTACATCTGTCTTTCCATACCTGTGTACTGTTCATCATGCCTACCTCGTTTCAGTTCCCTAATCTACTGTCTTCTATAGCAGTATTCCGTGCCTTCAGCCAGCTCATACCAGCAATACTCTGGACTCCATCCCTAACTCGCACCTTCTGAGGTGCTGAGTGAAGGTAGACTTCCCCTGTCTACCAGGGATGGGATTCTGTTACATTTATTACCTCCTACTACTTACCACCATGACATCCTCCATCCCTAGCTCTACTTGGCAGCATCGAGTGCAGGTTAGCACACCCCAACTACCAGGGATGGGAGCCATGTTTACATTCTACTGAGTCTTACCATGCCTTCTCTACCTCATACCAGTTGCCACTTCCCTTTGGGAACGGAACTTCTCCACCCCATGTGCCCTCATCATCCTACTTATGCCTGGCAGCCTCAAGTCAATATCATCCCACCTCAGCCATCATTGATGGGTGTCTGACTCTCCATTCCACTGCTTCAACAGTATGCATTCTCAGCCTGCTACCCGAATACTGCTTCCCTTCAGGAACCTGACTTTGCCCGACTTGCCTTCTCCATCTTTCCTGGTCTGCAACCTTGATACATGGTCCTACCTCACAAACTTACATGTCTGGGTGCCTGCATCTGCTTAGACTGTTTCCACCCTCTGCTTTCCTTACCTGATGTGGGTTGCCACTTCCCTTTGGGAATGGGGCCTTTATAGCTCAGTTGCCTTCCACCTTCCACCTTTTCCTACAGGTTTCAAAGGTTGGTCTTCATGCTCTGACTGCCTGGTTTGGTTGCCTGATTACATGACTCCACTGGTTCCATACTGTCTCTTGCTCACACCCGGATGCCACTCCTGTCTGGAATGAGATCTCATCTTCTCAGTTACCTCCATCATCCTACCTCTGCCAGGTGGTATCGGATACTGATCATCTCTTCTCAGTTACCTGGACTGGATGTTCACTTCTGCAATCGTCTGTTTTGACTTTGGATGCTCTCTACCAGACCACAGCCTGCTTCTCCCTCCTGGACTTGAACCATATACCAAATTTGCCTTCAGCATCCTATATTATCTGGCATGTCATGTCCAGGTCTTCTCAGCTCAACTCCCTTGCTTAGGAGCCTGCATCTGCACCTAAATGTTCATCCTTTTGCACTTTTACCTCCTGCCCGGTTATGGCTTCCCTCCAAATACAGAACCCCTCTGCTTCGTATGTCCTCCTTCCTTCCTCACCAGTCTCCATCCTGCTCTTCCATGGACCATCGTTTTTGAACCCTTTTGGCCTCATTTCTCTCATGATGTGGATCTTGCCAGCTCATTCAGTCTCTCTCTCAATCCAGGTTGACTGCCTCATGGACTTCCTTACTACAGATCCCCCTTCCAGCTACTATAAAAGCTAGTTTCATTTTTCAGATGTGGAAACCTCATCCTTCATCAGTCCAGCTCCTTCCATCCTTTTCTTTCATTGTTAGAAGCCTTTGTCAGATGTGGGACTCATGTATCTCAACTCAGTTGTTCTTGGTGCTTGGCTTCGCTCCTTGCCTTTCCAAGGATCATTCTTTGATACCGTGCTACAGCATTCCTGCATTCCGCTGCTGTTTGCTGAAGAGCTGACCCAGTCCTGTTCCTTTCTACACTGTATGTCATCCGGCTTCTCCTAGCCCATCACCTTCCTTGGATCATTCCTTCAGTTCATCAGAATTCAATCTGGATGTCCTTCCCATTGGATGGCTGTCTTTTCATCTCCGTCTTGCAGACTCAGGACTTCGTACTGTTTACTGTGGCACTTTTGGGCCTAGTACCCTATCTCTGATCAGTATTCCTACCCAGTCAACTACTCCTCTAGTTTATCCATCTCATACTCCTACTCTGGCTATTCTAACAGTACTCTTCCACTACTCAATGGATCACTTGTTCATTACTCTTGAGTAAACTACTACTAGCAAACATCTGTTGGATAACATGCCTCATAGACTCTTACGTCATCATAGAGTTTTATGTACTGCCCAATTAGCTTCTCATGATCAGTCCTGGAATCTCATTCACCTGGATGACAGAAAGATCTCATCAGTCTCTATTGGATACACCCTCCGAATCCTGTCTATTCAATCACCGTGACTTTCCCGTCTACCATGTTTCACTGGCTATCCTCCTACATGGAAAGGACTTAAATCCTTTTGTTATGCTCTGACTTCATAATCATTATTGCTGCTATGGATATCAGGAATCACAAGATAACCCATACCACTATGGACATCATCCATTTTACTTTCTGCAGCCTCTCCTACCAACACCGACTCTTTTGACCACTTTACTCGACTCCTGCTTTCTCAACAGCCATTGCTCATCCTAAGACTTCCACATCTGCCTTCCCAGAACTTTCATTGTTGGATCTCCCATACCTAGCTGCCTTACTGATGTTATGCTATCCAAACCACTGTTTTCTAGCTCCTGAACATCACCATACCTCATATACTCCTCTGCATTTCTCCATCCTATTACCATCAGTCAACTCAGCTGCCCATCCAGTGATTTTTCTAGTCACTTCTTCATGAATTATCTCCATTACTTGCTCTGGTGAAGACTTTCACCAAGAACTGACTCCTTCGATTCTCATTCCGGAAATCCACAACCATTAATGGTGAATTCACTATCCCAGTCTCACCTGCCTCCCAACAAGTCTTACTCAACCACAGCAGTAGGATCCTCTGGCATTTAACACTATGTGACTGCACTACCGACCCAGCCAATAGACACTTCCAGATATGCACTTTCAAGCTGCTTCTTAGTATTTAGGCATCAGATTACCTGTAAACCTAACCAGACATTGACACCTCAGTGCATCTCATGGGAAATTACACCACAGAAAAACCCATATATACTTCAGTCAGTGGACCAGCGGAATATGTACAAGTATGGATATGACATCAATGTCCAAATAAGCTATCCAATTCCTTATACTGAACTTCAAATCATTCTTTATATATATTCAATTACCAGCTGGACCGCATATGCCAATCTTCCTGTATTTGTCTACAAATCGCTTATGGCATTTCTCTTATCAGGCACTCAAAGACTCTACTTGACTCCTTCTTCCAGTTCATGGATGCTTATTTTGCACCTAATAGCTCCCCACTTACTTCATTACCTCCAGACTTTACCATGAATGTCAAACCTCCCACAAGTTGGATCATTCATTTATGACTTCACAAATCATCACATTCCCATCGTTCATTGTCTGGTACCACATCGAGCAAATCATGCTCTCCCTGCTCATTAGATCCCTGCAATCTCTTTGGACAAGCATACTCCATTACCTTGGAAATCTGGACTTCATTTGCCCTTCCTCGACTGGATCTGCTTTACACTCAGGATTCTTCCTTCAGAATTCAACCTCAAGATCATTATCCATAGTTTGAGGATGGACCATCATCTCTCCAAGAAGCTTGCCTTCTTCAAAATGAGCTATGGTTATTAGAATCTAGGTCCTTCTCCTTTTAGTATGCTCAGAGGATGGGCAGACCAATGGCCATGGGTCTTCAGAGGTTTCCTCCACCTGGAGGGTTTTCATCTCCTGAGTGCCAGCGGTCATACGCTCCATGAGTTGGAGGAGGTATCTTTTTGGACCTTCTATTCCCTTAAAATTCCTACCTACATATCTACTACTCAAGGGTGGTAATACAGTAAAGCCACAAAAAGTACTACAAGTTACACAAGCTCTAAATACCCCGTTGCTATTCCCTAAACATTGAATGGGAAGGCTTAAGCCCGAAGTTCAATGTGGGGAATAGCTCCTCCCACAGCCTCTACTTAAATCCTTCTCTAACACACCTCCCTTGCTTAGGGAGTGTTTTTTTGTCCACCACCATCCCCTCCTCCTCCTTCTCTGGTGCTCTTCTCACCCTTGTTCATGGGCCTTCTATTCCCTACAAATTCCTACCTACATACCTACTACTCAAGGGTGGAAATAGAGTAAAGCCACAAAAAGTACTACAAGTTACACAAGCACTAAATACCTCATCGCTATTCCACAAACATTGAACTAGTAGTTGCTACACTTCATTGTGTCTGAAAATAAACACCTACTGAATGTACTGATGTGCTGTATGAGACATAGTGTGACTGTAGCCACCTGCCACAATTCTCCAACAGTCAAAATACAGACCTTGTCTAAAACATTACAAGAAATCATCTATTGGCTTGCTTTCCTTTAGTCCAGAAAAAATAAGCTTTTTCATTAGGCATCAGTACTGTTTACAAGTCTCTGCTGTTATATTTAACTGAAAAATAGGTTTCTGTGTCTATAATATACTATATTATTGTATAAATGTAAAAAGTAGCTTTGAACAATACAGAACATTTAATATAAAGCAATGTTTTCAGAGACACATGTATGAAAGTGATCAGTGTTACCTGTAGTGGCAGGGGGGTGAGCATAGAGCTGATCAGGAGGTCGCTCAGATGTTTGCTGGGCAGTGTCATGCAGATGGAAGGATGAAGCTGTTCTGTGATGGGAGCAGCTTTCTCCTTTCAACTACATGAAGTTTCCACCCTGAAAGGAGAGAACACTGCCATGATCAGAGGGTGCTCAATCTGCATTGGCCACCCCCCCCCCAATTAGGACCAGGATGGTCAAAGCACTGGGGTATTGGGAAGGTGGCTAATGTTCTAGTGGTATCCACCAATTGGTAATTGTATTTATTTATGCTTACAGGGCAGTATGATGTTTGTGACCATAATTCTGTAAATTACTGCTCATGACATCTTAGTGGCATAGACACATTGACAAAATATGTATAAAGCGCCAGAGTAAAATACTGCAGACTAGCCATAACTAGGCCATCTCAAGTGTTTCTTTATGGTAAACAGGGAAGCATGTTACTTTTAAAAAATTGTGGTGGATACTGGGCATAGTTTGTAGTGAGGGGAAATTGCCTTTGGTATGGATCTTAGTAATAGGGCTTTAGCCAGCCATATTCCCCAGCACCACCCTGGTGGAAAAGAATTATAACAGCTCACACCAGATACTGGGTGGAGTTTGAAGTTATTGGAATGTCACTGTCGAGCACCCTGCAGCCTGAGCTACACAGGATCTGACAGTGACACATCTCTGAAACACATTATTGTAACAATATGTTTGCTTTGTGCATGTGTGAGCAAACATAAACTTTTCTTAAGTTGTTTTTTCAAGGATTAATCTAGACCGAATTCAGAGTTGGTCTACCTGCTGTGAGGAATGTTACTTAAATGCACAGTTCTATGGCCAAGGCTGGATTATGTTCTTTTTTTTTTTGAGTTATATATTTTTCTCCCATACCATGCTCCGGATCCGCCTCTCCTTCAGGCAGCCTAGGTCACCAGCATGCCTCCACTGACTCCCTTGAGCCCTCACCTCATATCACAGCTGACCCCTGAGGTAGCTCGGCATTACCCTCTCGCTGAGTGGGTCCCTCTCCTCTGAGGGGGAAGGCATTGGTAGGGGCAACCTTTTAATTTTTTTCCTTCAGCCTTTGGGGAGCTACTGAGGCAAATTGGCCTGCAGGAAGCCTGGAGGGTGTCAGTGGACCAGATGCCATCATCTGGCCAATTCGAAGCGATTTTCTGTTTTCTGGCACTTCCCACATTGCGACACTTCTGCAGTGCTCCTGGTCTCCACCCAGGGCTGCTGCAGAGTGAAGCAGCCCTGTAACCCACCCCAGGAGAGGACAGCAGTCCTACGGATGCTAAATCCTCTCTTTCCCCAGCCGACTCGTGGTGACCTGAGTCCATTCCCAAACCTGGGTTGCAGGCGTGGTGTGAGGTGAGGCACCAGCACCTCAACCCTCTGTGCCACCGGGCCGGTCGGGCCATGTTCAATGCAAAACTACCAGGAATCATGGGAAAACTGTTCAGCCTCAAGAAACACTGTTTTGTTATATTAGAACGTTTTTATATAGAAAAAATGGTACACTTTGGAAACTGTAAGTTTCTAGAAAGCTGAATTTATAAAAATTAGCATTTTGAAAGACTGTTCTAAAAGTCGCACAGTGATCATGTATGTTTTTCATATATCTGGCACCATTGTCACCTTGCACAAATCAAACAAAATTGCACATTTTTACAACTTGAACCACTGCTATTTCTGAAATTGCACATTTGTAAAACCAAATTGTGCATTTAATTTTTAAAATGCAAAATTGTGAGATTGAAGTATCAAGCTGTACTTCATGAAATTCCATGAAAATTCACCAAAATGGTACAAGTTCACAAAAAATGTGCTGAACAGATTTTTCACATTTTCCTCACCACTACTTGTTATGATTCCATAATAAACAAGTTATATAAGTATTGTAAATTATTATAACTATTGTATTTATTATTATTTTTTTTAATGGGAACTGCCTCAGCTGATGGATTGATTACAAAATACTCCCACACAAAGGATTTGGATGAATGATGGTAAGTAACAGTAGCTGGACTTTGGGTTTATGATTCAGCTTTCTCTCTTAGCCTGACTTGTTCCTGCTTCGTTTTTTTTTTTTTGTTTTTTTTGATGTTTTGGATGGAGTAGGGTTGCTCATCATATCAATGTCAGTGTTTCACAGCTGTATACAATTATACAATGGCAAGGACATTTCCTTTATTCTGATTGGTCAGTGGGTGTCTGGAACAGTGTATTAAGTCCAGGCATGCACATGACCACATGATACCTTCACATATCATGCCTTCACTTATCTTCACCTACCAACTGTATTAAGACTGAAGCTTAACAGTGCCATGTCAGTACAGACCTGGTGAACTCACTGCCATCCCATTTACCTCTCATTGTAAAATAGAAAGGTAGACCTCAGAAGCATACTTCCCCTCTTCTCACTCCTAGGTCCTTAAAGAAAATGTAAAGAAAGCCATAACGCTGGCTTCTCAGTGCCCTGAAGTTGTGGAAGTGTGACCATTATACCACATGCGCATGACAGCACCATGCTCACCTTAGCCATACACCTGTTTGTTCCTTAGACCCAAACTTTATAAAAAAAATAAAACAAAAGTACAAATGAGGGCAAAGTCGTACCTGTAATCGGCTTTTGCACAACACAACCACAGTAACTGCACTCCTCCCTCATCTTGATGGCCACGCTCCCCGATCAGCGTGGTGGCCCCTCTCCTTGGCTGACATAACAGAGGGATGCATTTTAAATAAGAAAAGAAAACCCTATCATTTCCACACTTGCACAAAAAGAAGAAATAAAGTTAAAATACAGCCTGGTTTAATGGGAGGGTGGGTGAACAGCTGTTGGGGGGTATACTGATGTCAAAAAGACCAGTGAAACAATGATAAACCATGGGTAACTGCATAGATGAGATCATTGAGGTAGCAGCCCCACCTACTGGTAGAAAAGTATAGTGGACTATTTTTAAAAAAAAAACATATACCTCCACACACAAAAAAATAGGGGGAAAAGCCAATAAATGTTTATTTTTTTCTGTTTTCTTTTTTAATTAAAAAATGAGTCATTGTATATAGTAATGAGGCACTCCAGGGTGTGTATTATGTATTGATCGTCATTCCTGGTGGTGGAAGCACCTGGCTTTGCCTCATGCTTCAACCCACCCCAGGAATAACGTTATTACAAAATAACATGCACCTTGTTGTGCCTTATTGCTTAAATAATTAACAGTTGTACAGCAGAGCTAAAAAATGTTTTCTATAATGTTTCTTATTTTAAAAACATGGTGCTACCAAAGCACCAAGATGCGTAACAGGACTGTGGATTCACAGCCCTACACAAGTAAGTAACTGATGTTTAGCATGCGCCCCCCAATTTTTTTTATTTCTTACTTAAAATAATTGCACTGCCTAGTCACTAATGTGCACAACAGAATTGTATTATACAGCACTACATATATAATTGACGCTGTCTGGTATTGCTAAAGACAATATTTTTATACATTTCTATTTAAAAAAAATTCACTTCTAATTTGGAAGATACAGGTGGCAATTGCTACTCAGTTCAGTTTATCAGCTCAGTTTATTGTGTAGGGATAGCTTCCATTGAGCATGCTCATTCACAAGGAGGTCCCTGGTACAAAGTACTAAATATCACAGACAGTCAGTATAAGGATACATCATAGTAATACAGCATTTATGCAATAGGTGTGGAACCAAAAGCAATTGCATAAATCCATTTATTTCCACATATGTGGGATAAATCTAACCTCCCTAGATTTATCCCACATATGTGGGATAAATGCAAACTGTCAATCAAAGCTTTTTTGTTCACTTTTTTGACAAACAAATGTGAATAACTTTAAAATGAAAAATGATAGCATAGTACTGTGAGCACGAAAAATGTTCAGGACAAATATATCTACAAAATGAGTGCCATTTCATTTATAGATACCTTTTAGTTTTTTTTTTATAATTAGCAAAATACAGCATAAAATCCCATTTTCTTTTCACTTTTTAGACAAACAAATGTAAATAACTTTAAAATGGAAAATGATAGCATGGTACTGTGAACACAAAAAATGTTCAGCACAAAAATATCTGCAAAATGAGTGGTGTTTCATTCATAGATACCTTTTTGTTTTTTCATAATTAGCAAAAAAAGCATAAAATTCAATTTTTGTTTCACTTTTTCGACAAACAAATGTGAATAACTTTAAAACAAAAAAGGCAGCATGATACTATGACCATGACATTTGTTCAGCAAGAAGTTCTCTACAAAATGAGTGTTGTTTCATTTAATAGCGACCACCATGCTAGGCGGACATACACTAGCACAGTTAACCGAAAGTCCCAGAAATTATCATTTAAAAAAAGAGAAGATAAACAGTCAAAAACAAATGTTCCTGCACTGATAAGAAGCATCGCTATTGCATAAATGAAATATACACTGGGGAGCTGTCAGATAAATGATTTATCTACACTTGTGCTGTTTGACCTCGGACACCTCACTCGTGGCTTACGCCACTCGTGAAGTTACCTGAGGTCAAACAGCACTTGTGTAGATAAATTATTTATCTGACAGCTCACCATTGTATATCCCTTATGTATATCATGGTACATAGAGTAGATTGGTTGTAACAACTATGTAAAGGCAAAAGCATCACATGACAGTAAGTTTACCACCATCTAATAAAAATCATCACAGACAATCAATGCAAGTAGTACATCATAGAAAAACAGCAGGGATATCATGGTATGTAGAATAGATTGGTTATAGCAATACATAGAGATAAATTAGAAGCATCACTTAACAGTAAGTTTACCACACCTAATAAATATGGGAGATAACAACTTAGGTAAAATGGACAAAAGGGAAGGAAGGAAGGAAGGAAGGAAGGAAGGAAGGAAGGAAGGAAGGAAGGAAGGAAGATGCGTGCCAGTATACACAGGAATCTTCAAAGACAATAGGAGTAGGATGGGGAGAAGGTAGACCCACGAGGGAAGCTAAGTGCAGTTGCAGGTCTCAGCAGTGATCTCATATATCCTACCAACGAACACCCTAACTGGGATAAAGGTATGGAGTTTTAGGGTAGCTTGAAGCGTATTCCAAATGCAGGGAAGAGAAAAGCTTATAGATGCCCTACCAAACGATGTCCGATAATTTGGCACATTCAGGGTAATATACACATTTTCTGAGGGCATAGGTGCTAGTTGAGCATGAGTAGAAGGCTGATATAGAAAGGGGTAGCTTATTGAGGAGCTCTTTATATGTCCAAGTATAAATGTGCACCATTCTCCTGGTGGATAAGGAGGTTCACTTCATTGCCTCATACAAGGTACAATAATGGGTTCTGGCTGGGGCATTGGTAATAAAATGGATGGCCTAGTGATCGAGCCAATCATTGGTCAGCACAGGCCATTTAAATTAAAAACTGTAGTGGTAAAAACTTTAACATTTTTAAATATTTAGCAAAACAATATTAAAACTAAGAGTTGACTCCTTCCTATCAGCAGGTTCAGTTAATATGCAAAATGTTTTCTCTTAAAAGATTGCAATCCCTCCTACTAAATGTCAGCACTTGAACTGAGCTTATATTTCTGCAGTATGGGGCTGATTCTCCATGGGGCGTACTGCACATGCGGATCATGAGCAACATGCCTGCTTGCCCAAACGGCCATGAACAGGTGCAGGGTGAGGGGATTCATGACCCACAGCACCCGCAGGGCACCTGTTTGCGGGCATGCCCCCCCGGCACACTGCAAGATCAGGACTGCATGATGGCAGGGTACGGGAAGCAGACAGGCATCCAATTGGATGCCCAGCCTGTGTTTCAGAGTTGATCCCCTCACGGCAGGTGCAGGGGTGTGTGGGATGGAGCCAATATGGGTGCAGGAATAGGAATGCATGGTACACTCACCCAGGCAGCTGCCCCCAGCCCACCCTGGCAGCTTAGTTGACTAGGGCAGAAGTATGCAAGGGGACTCTGTTGCCTCCGCACCCCGCCGGTGACCATTGGTGGGGCACGTACACACATACAGCTGGGTCCCCAGGGTGTAGCTCTTCTGGCCATGTCCTGGCACTCTGTGCCACTGTGAATGGAATGGTGCCAGAGTGTAGACATGCCCCCTGGTATGCCCCCAGCCCAGCCCAGGTGTGGAGTGGGATGAAGGGCATGGGGATCTGGTGTGCAACTGATGGGCGCACCTTTAGTGCATGCCACCAGGCCCACTCGTGGCATGGATATGTCATCTGGGGCTGCATCCCTGCTGCAGATATGTGGCATGTAGGCACCACACCTGTTAAAGAATAGGCCACTATATTTTCAACCTACGACAGATTTTGTTCAGCATTCAAAGGACACATAGATCCTACTCCTTTAGCTCTCACAGTATGGCTGCGCAGTCCTGGTACCAATGGGCAACTTCCTGATGCACTGTGTAGTATGTAACCATCTTTTTGAACAAGAAATTCATCATGTGACCAGCTCTGCCGGTGCACACTTCTTGAAGCAGAATGCACTTCACTAGGAAAGTTTCACCATCACAAGACTGCACAAAAACCCTGCCCACTCCAGTATGCAGTGAAAACTACATAACACAAACATTGTTTTACTTTGCAGCAAAGACTATGCAGACAGACTTACATAGTGGACAGACTTTACAGATTCCTAGTTATAAGGGAAAAAAACATAAAGTAGTTCTACATTCCACTGTAGATGTCGAAGATAGTCTAATTTTAGCATACATTGTGTTATACATACTATTGTCAGTGAATCAATGAATCTGTATCACACCTGCAAATAAAATAAATGCACTTGGGACTGAACTTTCAGTTCTTACACAAAAGTCACATGCTCCAAAATACTGACACATTTATTCGTGTGCCAAAATTCTGTATTTATACGATCCCTCTGTGATTTAAGATGGTGGAAGTGTTTTTCTTCTTTAAACTCTACTCACATCTATAGCAATTTGCAGCAAAGTTGTCCCACAAATGACTTCAAACTATCACAAATATGGACTGTTGTATAATCTGGGCACCTTTCTGTTGCAGTTTGCGTCTTTAATAGAAACTGTCACTTTAAATGGGTTGGTTCAAAGGGTACAGGTGTAGTACTATGTCATCCTTTGAAAAAGCACCTTGTGTGTGAAACGCGTCAGGTGATAATACCCTGAGTGGGTAATGGGAGCAGAAGCACCACTGGGTGGTTGGAAACTATCTGGACCTCACAGCACTTGATTTTTATGTTTGCTTGCATGCATGTGCAAGAAACATAGTGCCATCATCTGAGTTTTCGGAGGTGTGTCACCCCCTCTTCCAATTCAGTCAGTGTGTTGGCAGGCACGGCCCCAGTCCTCCAATGCATGCTGGAGCTGTCCATGACAGCTCCAAAATGCAGTGGTGTACAGTTGAAAGGGGGAGCTATGCTTCAGTGAGCAGCGATCAGATATTGACTGCTCATGCGCAGCTCCCCCTACACACACACACAAACACACGCACGCATACTGCATGCTGCCCCCCTACGCACACACTGTATAGCCGACGGGGGTGCCCAATCCTCCAACGGCTGTGCTGCACTCCCCCCCCAAAAGCCTTCCACATGCCACGCTGGGTGCCCATCCCAGCGGAAGTCATGGTATAGCTGACCGGTGCCCAATCCTCTGCCGACTCCACTGTCCCCCGCAGAGTACAGGGTGCCACGCTGGGAGCCCACCCCAGCATGGCAACTGATGTTATGGCCAACGGGCACCCAACTCTCGCTGGCTCCATGCCCCTCAACCAGTTGTTCTTGTGCCACGCCAGAGCCCACCCAGCGTGGCAAACGTCCCACGTTGTCATTTTGATAAAAACCTGAAAATTAAAACTGTCCCTCAGCGCTTCTTTGCCCCTCCCACAACCCGCACCCACCCACTGCGCACCCTACTCTCACACCCTCCTCACCCCATAATTACTCGACCTCAGTGCGACGATCTTCGTGGACCGAAACACGCCTGCACTTCTTCAAGCCGACCGCGAACTGAGGAAATGCCTGTAAGCTGTATAATGGGATAGATAGGGTTTTTCAACTTTGTTGCATATCTGAGCATTTTAGAATTTTGCACCAAATTTTCAACATGGAGTTTTTGGGACCCCTTCATGAATGATGTCACTGTCATGGCGTTGTTCTGGCTAAGGGTGATTTCGCAGTCACTGCATGAAATCACCTTTGGCCCGATATCTAAACGACACTGCCAGTGTTCATAAGGTGGGCTCTCAAAAGTCTATTTTGAAAATTTGTGGAAAATTCCAAAATGACTGTTTTATGAGGCTGCAGCGGCAGTTCCCGCGCAGGCTCGTAAGTTCGCTAATTTTCAATATTTTCATCCGGATTTTCAACATTGCCATTTTCCACACCTCCTTATGAGTAGTACAGCTGTCATTTTTCACACCTTGCCCAAAATGTGTTTCACCCATGTAGCGCACAATGGCGCAGTCGGTGTACAAAATCAATGTATGGGACACATTAATAAAATCACAGTGACACTGTTCATGAGCAGAGGTCTTAAAATGGCTATGTTGAAAATTTGGTGAAAAAATCCCTAAAAATTAGTGTTTTATGAGCGTGCGTTGCGCAGTTCCTATGCACGCTCGTAAGTTTGCGAATTTTCAATATTTTCACTCCAGATTTTCAACATTTCCATTTTATAACACTTCCTGATGAACAGTACAGCTGCCATTTTTCACATGTCACCCAAAATGTGTTTTCACACATGTAGCGCACAATGGTGCAGTCAGTGTGCGATAGCAATGTTTGGGACAGATTAAGAAAATCACAGTTACACTGTTCATGAGCAGAGGTCTTAAAATGGCTATGTTGAAAATTTGGTGACAAAAGTCCATAAAATGACTGTGTTACGAGTGAGCATTGCACAGTTTCCACGCACCCTTGTAAGTTCATGACTTTGCAATATTTTCAGTCCAGATTTTCACCAGTGGCATTTTTCCACACTTCCTTATGAACAGTACAGCTGTCATTTTTCACAACGTGGCCGAAATGTGTTTTCACACTTTCAGCGCAGAGATGCGTGGTCACTGTGGGAAATCATTGTTCGGGACAGATAAAGAAAATCACAGTGACACTGTTCTTGATCGGAGGTCCCAAAATGCCTCTGTTGACAATCTGTTGTAAAAATCCCCAAACTAATTACATTACGGGTGTGCGTTGCACAGTTTCTATGCACGTTCATGACTTCACCAGTTTTTTTAATATTTTTACTACAGATTTGCAACATTGCCATTTTTTACACCTCCCCATGAACAGTACAGCTGTCATTTTTTACATCCTGTTCGGAATGTGTTTGCACCTGTGATGCTAAATGCCATAGTCGCTGTGCATAAGCAGCTTTTGGCTAACAAACTGATATTGCCACTGTTCATGAGGTGGGGTCACAAAAAAAACATGTTGAAAATTTGGAGTGAAAATACCAACGAATGCCTGAGGTATTACGGTTTCCAACCATAACGCCCAACCTCGTAGAGAATGACAGGCATCAGGGATGTGACTTGGGATTCTTGCCTGCAATGCTCATACCATTCCACACCCTGCAGCCAGTGAGAGGCATCAAGGTATGCCTTGGACTCTTTGGCCCCAAAGTTCACCCCATTCTCCCATACAGCACCCATCTCACCTATTTCCGATGGAATGGGTGCGATAAGGGCCAAAGACCCCAAGGCACACCGTGACACTTGTCAGTGTCTGCAGGTGGGGTGTGGTGAAATGGCGTGGCCGTTATGCCTGACGACCCAAAGGCACACCCCAATGCCTGTCACTCTCTGCAGGGTGGTGGTGGGGTTGGCTTCAGTTCAATACTTCACTGCCATTCCTATTACGCAGCTCTGTAACTTCTACACTACCACTGCCAATGCCAGCAAGCAAACATTCGGCATTGACAAATGCTTGTATTATATGTATGTGACCAACAATGCTTATGTATGGACTTTTGGAAGAAGTGTTTTTAAGCAGTTCATTAATAAAGATTTTTGTATTGGAAATCTTATCTGGTCCACAGTTCCTACTTTCTGGAGAGCAACATTAAGTCATGAACCTGAGATTGGTGCCAGTCTCAGTGACTGCTGACCAAGGCACTACGGCTCCCTGATTACAGTTAGACTCTTTGTTTTGTGACTGCAATGTAAAGCAGCATTTTCATATCCAAAGGGAACATGGTTAAACTTACTTTACTGTTTTAGGAAAATACCACGCTCATTTAGAGCAAGGTGCCGAACAGAATGGACATAACAGCAATATCACTTTTAAATGATACACTAGTAACGCCATATATAAAAGCTTTTTATTTAGAATGTTTGGGCTGGCAAAGGCAGACTGAGCTGAAGCTCATTTCCAGGTGTATCCTGGGAGCATGGGGAGATTAAGTGACTTGCTCAGGTTCACATAGTCAGTTAATACATAAAAATATATTATTACAAAATATTCCCCAGGCACCAATAGGTGTACAATGGAACTGTATGCTACTGCAGTGACTTCCTTCATTTAGTCGGGACGGGGCAGACTCTCAACCTCTTATTACCCAAATGTG
The DNA here is from genome assembly GCA_016271365.2 of Neoceratodus forsteri. Lineage (NCBI taxonomy): Eukaryota > Metazoa > Chordata > Ceratodontiformes > Ceratodontidae > Neoceratodus > Neoceratodus forsteri. Next base: position 436,973,298 of record CM057452.1, on the reverse strand, counting down.
GGACAAAGGAACTCTAACCATGTGACAAAAATACAAAATGGGAGAGACAGTATGAAATTTTGGAGATGCAATGATTAACTGTAGTAGAAAATAGTCATTTTACATGTTTATAATTTTTGCTGTTAGTGTTCATTATCATAGAATTAAATGGAGTTTCTGTATTGAAGTCTTATCATCAAATGTGGGAAGCACCTTTTCCATGTGAGGTTGGAGGTTCTGAAAGTAAAATGATGGACGTACCTCCTAATGAGGGAAATATTAAAGGGATATTTTGGGAAACTTCAACAAAGCAGGTGAATAAAAAGAAGGCATACCCCTGTAAAACGCCCGCACAAATTCCGCTAGTCTTTTTCTTTTACATTGCAGTGAAAATCTTGCAGGTAGTGTTGACATACAGTAAGTGAGCCAAGCAGCAGTGATGATATTGATGAAGCCAGTATATACTTTAGTTGGATTTAATACTACCCCATTCTGGAAACATGATGTAGTTTTGCTGCATTTTAGGACACACACACACTTTTTCATTGTTTTCATAAGCATGACATACTGTTATAATCTTAGCGTACCATCATGCTGGTTTTAATAATCTCTGCATTGTCTACCTTATAATGGTCATGCTGAAATAAGCCCAGGTGGGGTAAAATTCATGTTTGCTGTCAGGCGGGTTAGCTTCATAATAAAGGGTTTAAAATAATCGGATTAGAGAAAAGTAGAAGAGTGAAGGGCAATGAAGTTAAACTAACATTATTAACAGGGCAAGCAGCAGGATGTTAAGAGTCACTGTAGGAGGCACCTGATGTGTTAGCTAGCAACACTTTCTCCTTCCATGTCATTTCAGTGGTTAGCATCACAGTGGGTCATATCACCTCAACCTTAAAGTGCAAGGACTTCCACAGTACAGCAACATAATAGCTCTGTCAGGCATGCAGGCAGGCTTTAATCAGTACGCAATACTTCATCTCTGTGCTCTGTGGAGGAAAACATGTTTTGTCTGCATTTGGGGATAAATGGCTAATCCAGCATTAGTAAAGACCCTACAGCAGCAGGACACTTCTTTGGCATTTACATGGCATCGAATCAATCCAACATAATGTAATATAATTCCAACACAACAAAAATGAATGTTATCATGACCTACTGCCTGGAGCTATCATGTTTAGTACAAGGTAATAGATACAGAAGTTCTCCAGTGCTTCCTGACAGCCCAGACCCTTTCATTTTGTCTTACTGATTATTGTCGCAGGACCCTTTTTAAAATCCTGGCTCCAACACTGATGGCTAGAGCTTAAAACATTGCCAGGGACTGAAATCCAAACCCTGTGGTGGTGAATCTGTGAAGGAGGCTTCTCTGAAGGACAAAGAACTGTGAAATTACAGATTTCAGTTTAAATGCTGATTTAGCCATTGATTTACAGTGTGGCCAATCACGTGACCTCCCTCTGCATCATGCCTCCTAGTAGATTAGGGCAGAAGCAGAACTCTGCCAGTATTACAGCTCATTTCAAGTTACCTGAATGGCTGGGTAACACAATCTTTGTTGCACATAATAACCTTTATTGGATTAACAAAAATGTTTTTCTTTGAGACTGCCTTTTGGGTCCCATCATCATGTCAGTTGAAGCAGAGCTGAATTTCATGCCAAACACAGTACAAAATACAGGCTGAATGTTGATTCAAAACAGACAGGAATCATAGGATTTCAAAGTGCTTTAGAGTTAATTTACCGCAATACAATTGGGTGGGAGGGTCACAGAATATGTCCTGAGTTTAATGTCTTTTGGGAAACAAGCAAAGGTGTCTGTGCTGTTGCAAAGCTGCCAAAAAAGGTTGAAGCAATAACCCACATGCTGTGTGCATGCAGGGTGGGGCTGGGTTTCAAGCTATGAGGAAAAAGAAATCTGTGTACAAATGTTCTTTTTTTTTGGTTCAGTATTAATTTACCTGTTGTTGCATCTCAGAGAACCAACATCTTTATTAAGTCCTTTTCTTTTGGTGTCAAAAAGTTGGATAATCTTAACTTCAACAGTCCATCATTCTTGGGTGTTTCAAAGTTCCCTTTTAATATCTTGATAGTTACTTTAGGTCACTGATGGTGTGGCCTGCTTCAGCGAACTGACTGATGTGCTCTCAGTTTTATGTGTGATTGGAAATCTGTGGAGCTTCATACTTGTTTTGAGTTTCTGACCTGTTTATCAATATACTGTAGCAGCCATCCTCACATTTTATTTCCTACACTGTATCATGTGTACAACATTATGAACATACAAACGTACTAAACTGCCAGCAGATAAAGGCCTTATGGCCTATCAGTTCTGCTTGATTGTGAAGCTAGCAGCCCTTATACTGCAGCTGCCCCTCCCTCCTCTCCACCCCTCCAGTGACCCCCCTTGCCCCCCTTACCCTGTCCCATCCCTATTTGAAGCAGCCCACTGTACTACTGGATACCACTTCCTCTGGTAATGCATGCCACCCAGACACCACCTTCTCCATAAAAAAGTGTCTCCTCATTTCCCTCCTGAACCTTCCCCCTTCCAATCTTAGATCATGCCGTCGAGTGTCCCTCCCCCTCCTTAACTGGAAAAGTTCCTCCGTGCCCATCCTATTTATTCCCTTCATGTACTTGAAGGTTTCAGTCATGTCCCCCCATCCCTCCTCTCCTCCAGGGAGTACATGTTCAACTCCCTAAGCCTGCTCTCGTAGAGTAAGTCTCCTAGCCTCTGGATTATTTTTGTCACCCTGCGCTGCACCGCCTCCATGTACTTCTTCAGATATAGCCATCAGAATTGCATGCAGTACTCCAGGTGTGGTCTAACCAGTGACCTATATAGTGGCAGGATTACCTCCTCCCTCCTGGAGAATATGCCTCTGGCAATACAACCCAGCATCTTGTTGGCCTTTGCAGCTGCCTTTCTATACTGTGCTAAGTTGTTCATTGCTGCCGTTATGATCACCCACAGATTCATTTCCTCCTCTGTCTTGGCTAGTTGAATCCCCCCAGCTGGTAGCTCCTCCTTGGGTTTTTCACTCCGAAATGTAGCACCGTCCATTTCTTGGCATTAAACCCCAGCTGCCAATTGTCCAACTAGGCCTCCAATTCTGCCAGATCATCTTGTAACCCCTGACACCCTCCTAAGTCATCCACTACTGCTCCCATCTTGATGTCATCTGCAAACAGACTGATCTTGCTCTTGATGCCTATTGAGATGTCTGCTATGAAGATCCCAAACAACACCGGCCCCAGTACAGAGCCCTGTGGCACCCCGCTTGTCACTGCCCTGGGCAAAGAAAGCTCCCCTCCCACCACCACCCTCTGCAGTCTCCCCTGCAGCCAGTTCACTACCCATCATACCATCATCACCCCCGCCCCCGTGCCTTCCAGCTTACTTCCTAGCCTCCTATGCAGCACCGAATCGAATGCCTTACTGAAGTCCAGGTACAGGACATCCACTGCATGGCCCTTGTCCAATTGCCTGGTTACCCAGTCATAGTACTCCACAAGGTTGTTCTGACAGGATCTGCCTCAGACAAACCCATGCTGTCTGCTGTCCTGTAGCCCATTATCCTCTAGGAGCGAAACCAGCCTCTCCTTCAGGATTCTCTCCATCAGCTTTTCCACATTAGATGTGAGGCTTACCGGTCTGTAGTTCTCTGGCTCATCCTTGGGGCTGCTCTTGTGGAGGGGTACCATGTGTGCCATCTTCCAGTCCTGAAGTACACTCCCCAAGTCCAGGGAGGCATTGAAAAGGTCTGCCGAGGGTTCTGCCAGGACTTCTGCCAGCTCCCTTAGCACCCTGTGGTGTATGTCACCTGGCCCAGGTGCCTGTCCACCCTCAGTGCCCTTAAGCCCTCCAGTACCCTGCCCACTGGGATTTCCCCATCTGTTACCTCCCCCCCCCATGCCACCCTTCCACCCCCCTTGGGTACAGCTTTCCCTTTCTCTTTAGTAAATACTGAGCAGAAGTGTTTGTTTAATGCTTCTGTCTGTTCCTGCCCCTGTTTCCACCCACCCCCGTCCTTCTTAATCCTTACTATTTGGCCCTTACAATTCCTTTTCTCCCTGATGTACCTGAAGTCCTCCCTCCCCTTTGATGCCCTGTGCTAGCTAACATTGTGGGATGAACAGTAATAGATTTTCTGGATGTTGAATGTTTTTTCCATATGAGTAACTGATGTTTCAGGAAATGCATGCAAACACATTTTACTGCAAAGTGTTTTGCATAGTTTTGTACCTTTCTCACCTTGCTGGGTCTGTGCAGAAAGTATGTTTCACACCAGTCTCTGTTTCATGTTTGTTGGTCTATGAAAGCAAATCATGCTGGTTTGGGAAATTCTTGTTTGAGTGTTTCAACCTCAAGTAGTACTGTAGTAGTCATATATCCTTTGTTATTAGTTCACAGTCTGTGCAGTTCCCGACTGTATGTTACCACCAGAGGTACAGTATATGGTCAGATGTTCATTTTCATTTGCATGATCATACTTTTTCCCCATGTGCTTTGAGTGTTGACTCAATTTTTTCTGTCAATAATTTATTTATTGGATTTCAGTAATGTGTAGGTTTACTGAAACAAAATCTCCCATTTAGAGGGGTTAGAGGGGGCTTTACTCGTTGGCTATCCAAAGAGCTTCTGGCACAAATGAAGGATAGGGAGAGTAAATGGAGGGCATACAGGATGTTCCCTTCCCCTCAACTCTGGAATGCCCACAGATGACTACGAAATTCCTGTAAGCAGGCTGCCAAATTGTTCAAATGCAAATATTCCACCAAACAATAAAGTGACTCCCTTGGCAATCCTTGCAGCTCCTGGGTCTCCATCATGTCCCTCCTGAACCCCAAGAACAACTCACAAATAACGCAACTCACATCCCCTTAGGACCCCATCTCGGACCCTGCCAAAACTGAGGACACTTTCAACAAAATGTTCACTGACCTAACCTCCTACCTCAGCATGTTCCCTTCTCAGCCTCCCACAGGCCGAAACTCCCAACCAAATGACTTTCATTCCTCCAACAATGCCATCCCTCATCCCTCTTTTTATTTTAGAGCCATCAGTCAGAGTGTCACCATCAAACTCCTGAAGATGCTGCCAGCCAGTGGAAGTCCTGGTAGTGGTGGACTTTACCCAACTTTTCTGAAACTCATTTCCCCTGCCATTGTTAAACAGCTTAGTTTCATATTCAACCTTGCCCTGTCATCATCCACTGTGCCCGACTCCTAGAAACATGCATATGTTATACATGTTTTTAAAGCTGGTGATCCCCTTGCCCCCGAAAACTATAGACCCATCTCCCTCCTCCCATATCTAAGTAAATTACTGAAAAAATCATACCTATCCAGCTATCAGAACATCTAGAAAAATATTACCTTCTGTGTCTCCTCCAGCATGGTTTCTGCAAACATCATAGCACCTTCTCTGCACTGGCCCTTTTTTCTGACCACATTCTTAGAAATATGGACAAGGGAAGGCCACAGGTGTGGTATTTGTTGATCTATTTAACCAGCACCTCCTTCACTCCACCCTGTTGCACTTTGGTTGCTCCACAGAAACTGCTACATGGTTCCATAGTTGTTTATCTGACAGGTTCCAGTCTGTTAAAATAGGTAAACATTCCTCTGCTACCCTACCTATCCACACTGGAGTCACCAAGGTTCCATACTCGGCCCTCTACTTTTTTCTATGTTCACAAATGCACTCCCTGCAGAAAGCCTCAATTGCAAGGCACTCCTCTATGCTGATGACCTAGTCCTCTACCATAGTGACAAATCTCTGGAATCCATCTCATCCACCCTCTCGCTAAACTTCAGCTCCACACACAATTGGTTCCTATCCAGTAAACTCCTAGTAAATGAGAAGAAGAACAAACCTATGCTGTTTGGCTCTAAACCCCTTTTATTGCCAAGGTCATCAAATCCAACTCCTCTCTCCTAGTACTCACCCCAGCAGCCCCCCATCGAGAATGTCTCCACCTTTAAATATCTTGGTGTTATCCTTGATCCATCCCTCACTTTCAATGATCATATAAATAACACTGTGAGGAAAACTCACCAAAAACTAGGTGCTGCCTACTGTATCAAACAACTTCTGTCTCCTGAAGCTCACCTCACTATTGCACAAGGTAATCTTCTGCCCATCTTGACTACTGCTCCTCTGTCTACTCCTTCCTGTCCTCAACTCTTCTCTCTCACCTAAACACAACTTACAACTCCATCTGTTGCTTTATTCTCCTTGCCGCCTACTTCACCTACCACTGCTCACTCTACCAGTCACTAGGGTGGCTCCCTCTCTAGAGTAATTTCAAATACTCCTTGGGTTGTTTAGTAGATAACGCACTTAGAAGCAACCACCTGCCCCCTACTCTGCTCTACTTACTGATAGTGTGGTTTCTAGGAACCTCAGGGAATCCTCTGTCCCCCTCTGGAAGTCCCACGCATCTCTTCGGTTTAGGCAATAAAGCTTTCTCTGTCGCTGCCCCCATGTTATGGAACAGACTCCCATCATCCATCCACTTGTCCCCCTACCACTTATCCTTCAAAGCTAACCTAATAGCCAGGCTTCTGTCTGAGTCTGCCTGCAGCTGCTTCCATGGACAGCATCAGGGCCTGTAAACCGCCTGCCCTGGAAAGAGCTATGGCTGCCTGCCCTCTCTCCCTACCGCTGCTTTTCTCTTCTCTGATTTTCTCATGTCTCTTATTCCCTAGTATATTATGTACTCCTGTGTATTCTGTTTATTTTCACATGTCCTTAACTCCTAGTCATCCGTTTAGATGCTCATTTTTCATATTATGAACTGTACAGTTTTTGTTTTCTTTATATCCAGCTACTCTGTGTTAGCTTAGACCACTGCTACCCCTACCAAGTCTGTAAAAATGTGTCTCTACCTCTGCTTCTTGGGTTCAATTGATTTCTGTGCCTTATATACATATTCAAACTTTTGGTATTTCCATTGCATGCCCTCATGCCGAGGTCTGCTTGGTTATTGTTTTCTTTGTATTGTATTATTTCTGTTCTTTTTCTTGTTTTGCCACTTTGTGGCCCATGTCATGACTGAAAATGGTCCTTTGGATCAGCTCACCTATCCGGTTACCAACAACATAAATAAATTAAAAAAAAAAAATTCAGTATCAACCCAGAATTGATTACAAACATTATAACAAGCAAACATCATGCAGGGCAAATACAGGGGGCCAGATTCTCAGTACCTATGTGAAAAAATGTTGCGGGTCCACAAGGTTTTTCTGCATGTGCCATATTTTTAATAGTGGAGTTATTTGCAACCAGCTCCATGATTTATGGCAGCTTTGGGCCATTTTTGGGCACAGCAGTGCCAAAAAGTGCCTGATTGGACAAGGTCTAACATCTTCTAAAGCTACACCTGCCTCCCGTGTGGCAAGTAAGACTAGGTGCTAGAGCAGAGATTTGTTTTTGGCACCAGCGGCTATGGTGTGGGACTTAGTCCCACAGAGGGCTGAAAATCCAGCCCCAGATTTGCAATAAACAGCAACATGTGCATAGATTAAAATATTTATTAAAAGCAGACTATACAATTGTCATATTGGTTGGCTATACAGTGGAGATACTGGATGTGTGTCTCTTCAGTTTATAGGGGACATGAAAGGAAAAATTGGATAAAGTGACTTAGTAGTATCTAACAGTATATATTTAGGGCGTGTCTACATCATCACCATAGCATATCCATTTGTCATGTAACAAAACATAAACTGCAGTTTACACTGTAATTCAAAAGATGGCTGTTTACGTATTCTTGTGAGCCTACTTTGGGGTGGGGGTAGGGATTTTCAAAGTCTATGTCTAGATGTAATTTTCTCTCATACAGCTTTGGACATAAGCAAAATTGCTCCATGTCGAATTTTCAAAGCTACTGTAGGACATAGCAATGTCCAATTTTTAAAACACTGATTTTGTTAGTCAGACTTACAGTATGAGATCAAAACGCTCATACCATCTTGGTCCTTCTCGATCTCTCAGCAGCTTTTGACACTGTGGACCATGGTGTGCTTTTGGAGTCCCTGAGGATCCTTTGTGGACTGTCAGGTACAGTCCTCAAATGGCTTCAATCATTCCTCGTGGGCAGGTCTCAGAGGGTGGTCACTGGAAATTATTCCTCTGATGTCCTCCCCCTGTCCTGCAGGGTGCTGCAGGGCTCCATATTGGCACCCATGTTGTTCGCAGTGTATATGCTGCCATTAGGAGATATCATTAGGTGATACGGCTTGAGTTTTCACTGCTATGCAAATGATACTCAGCTGTATATGTCCTTTATACCCGGACAGGTTGATGTGATTTCTGTGCTAAACAACTGCCTCTCCGAGATCAAAGACTGGATGAGCTCTAGCTGGCTGAGACTGAATCCGGATAAGACTGAGGTGTTGGTAGTGGACCTGGGTTACCCGGGGACAGGTTTGGGGGCTGGGCATATGTCAAGCCTATCTCTTGATGGTGTTCAGCTCACTACCTCAGATTGGGTGCGTAACCTGGGTGTTATTTTTGATGATGGCTTGACCCTGAAATCTCAGTGTGTCAGCCATGGTTAAATCCTCATTTAACCATCTGAGGACTATCACCTGGGTGAAACATCTGGTTCCACCGGATGACCTTCCAACACTGGCCCATGCCTTTATTACCACCCATCTTGACTACAGCAATCCCTCTACCTAGGGCTGTCTGGGGTTGACATCCACCACTTGCAACTAGTGCAGAACGCTGTGGCCAGGTTGTTGACTGGTACTTCAAGGACCAGACACATTACGCCTGTGCTGCTCAGAGTGCATTGGCTGCCAGTTCAGTGGTGGATCACCTATAAGGTAGGCTTGCTTACCTTTAAAGCCCTATACGAACAAAGACCCGACTACCTGAAAGATCTCTTGACTCCCTACTCCCACACTCATCCTCTCCGATCCTCAGATGAGGGATTGCTAGAGATTCCCAGGGTTTGTTTAAAAACCTCTGGTGCTCATGCTTTTTTCACTTGTAGCACCAACCCTGTGGAATTCTCTACCTTGTCGGTTAAGAGAATGCCTGACCGTCAGTAGTTTTAAATCAATGTTAAAAACATATTTATTTACATTAGCCTTCCCAGATTGTTCTTAATTAATTTATATTATTGTTTTATTTAGTTTTTATGTCTGTGTATTTAAAGTGCACAGCACCTTGGTTTTTGAAAGGTGCTATAAAAATAAAGTTTTGATTGATTGATTATGCCTCATTTGTTAAATTCAAGTATAAACAGATCTGAACATAATTTTCAGATCAAGCATAACCTGGTCTATCATTTGTATCTATGCCTAGCATGTTTTATCCAAAAAACAGATGTAAAGTACCATAAAACAGCTAGAAATCCTGTAGGTAACTCCAGTGTTTGAAAATAGCTCTGTGTTATGACTTTTGAAAATCCCACCCAATGTAACTAGGAGTTGTGTCTATTTTATGACTTTTGAGAATCCCATCTGATGTAGCTAGGATTTTTGTCCATTTTTTTTACTTTTAAAAATACCCCCTTCCTGTCTGCGGCAGAAAGGAAATGTAGTTTGACTCAGAGTGATAAAGTTTCAGGACCCGATTCACAAAGCTCCTGGCATGGTGCAAGGGGCTTGCACCACAAAGAATGGCATAAAGTGCCCCTTTTGCCAAAAGATGCACCGGGAGCGATTCTCAAAGGCAGCCTGCATCAACCTTTCATCTTCTTCATTTGTCCCCCTTCCGCCAAGCTCGCCTGCTCCCTTGGTCTCTTCATTCTCCTTTGGCTCCCTTCTCCATCTGGTGTCCCATTTGCTCCCATCTGCCTCCAATTTTCTTCCTCCCTTACCTGTACCTCATTTGCTGCTCAGCTCCCTTCTTGCTGTTGGCTCCTTTGGGAATTCCTGTTTTTACCCCTCCTCCTCTCCTTGTTTCCTGCCTTCCAAGGTACAGCGTCATTCCCCCTTCGCCTGCTTGGCCAACCTCCTCCCTCACTCCTCAGCCTGTTCTTTGGGAGTCTACTCTCTGGACCTCCCATTGGTATGCCGCTCCCTTGCATTGCAGAGGTTACGAACAGACCTTATGAGGGTAAGCGACTCTTTCTCCAGCGTATATTTGAAATTTGTACCCAAGCTGCTGGTCGGCATACCAATCTACTCTTCCTCACTGAACAACTGCAGATAATTAGCCCTAGCCCTGCTTCAGACCCGCATCTATGCATCAGTGCATACGGAAACAACTGTAAATGGTATTTCTGTGCCTATAACTCGACGACTTGGATCACCAACTGAGCACTTTTAGCATTCCATGGAACATGGTCAGTAACCCTGGGAATCCATTTCAATGCCTATTATTGCTTCCTATTCATATATAACAGCAATTTACGCTGCCCTCCTATTTCCTCAAATGCCTCCTTGCCTCACCAGGCTTCCACTTCCCAGTTCAGGCATCACTACCGTCGATATCCCCTTCTCAGCCTCCCTCTCCTATATTACTACCAGTGATTTCTTCTCTCATCTGTACCTAGCTCTGCCTGATGCCATGCAATTGAAATCTACTGCAAATCAAAACGAATAACAAAACACAAAAAAAAATACCATTTCCTGTCCTGGCCTCCCTTCCCTTATCCCCTGGCTCCTTGTCTGCCCCTGCTGTTTCTTCCTGGGTCCCCTTCCCTACTGCTCCCCCCCACATCTCCTATTCCTGCCCCTGTCCCGTGCTCCCCTGGTTTTCCTGTTGGGCCTTTCACTCCTTATATCAGGACTCCATCTCCATTTATGCCCCTTCTACCATCCAGACCTATGCTACCCCTACCTTTAGTCTGGCAGTTGCACCCCTTACCATTTTGCTCCCAGCACCTATACCCTTCTCATTTTCAAGATTCCTGTTTCCTTGTTCTACCCTGGTGGCCCTCATCTTCTAGTTACCTACAACATTTGCACCTGCTCCCTCTTCCACACCCCTTGCGGCACCCCCTAAGCCTGCATCATTGGCTCTCCTCCTGCATTAATTTCATCAGACATTATCCATTCTGTGTGACTACTGCACTGTTTACTTCCATTCCCCAACTGCCCATGACTTCTCCTTCTTTAAGCCCTGCCTGTCCTGAAGCCTCTCTCATGTTCCTACTCTACCATCATTCCTATTTGGTTTCACAGATGCTCTGCTTGTGGCTCCCCTGTTTTTCCCATGGTGGGGGACTGGAGCATCGTGGCTGGGCATCGTAGCTCAGATCAGCAGGAGCCTGCTTCTTGCCAGCCATATGATCTACCCTGTCTTCCACTGCCATTGCATGGATTGTTGCCATTGCAGCCTACTCAGCTTTCAGCCATTTGTTGCATTCCATCACTACCAGCATGCTCCTTTCTGGATTACTCTAACTCCCTTTTACTGGAATTCCTGATGACTTCTCCTCATGTTCTCCCACTCTGACTTGCTGCCTTCCCTTTTATACTACTTCACTGTTTACCTACATATGACTATGCAGCCAGTTGTCCTTTCCTTGTTCAGCCCATACCAGCAGTTTTTCCGGACTTCGTCCCTAACTCATACCTTTCTGAGGCACTGAGCAAAGGTAGGCTTGCCTGTCTACCGGGGATGGGATTCCATTACAATCACTACTGCCTACTACTTACAAACCTGACATCCTCCATCCCTAACTCTGCCTGGCGGCATCAAGTGAAGGTTAGCACACCCCAACTACCAGGGATGGGAGCCATGTCTGCAATCTACTGGGTCATCCTCATTCATTCTGTACCTGATATCCGGTTGCTGCTTCCCTTCAGGAATGGGACAGCTTTACCCCATTTGTCTTCAACATCCTACCTCTGCCTGATGGCCTCGAATGAAGGTCGTTTCACCTCGACTATCAGGGGTGGGAGCATGTGTCTGCAATTGACTATTTCAACCTTATGCATTCTCTACCTGATACCCAGTTGACGCTCTCCTTTGGAAACAAGACCACTGTACCCCATTTGCCTTCTACATCCTACCTCACCAGTCTACTTCCTGTACTTCCATGGATTCATCATACTTGTCCGTGCCTTGGCCTCCTCGTGTTCTGGAATTATACTCTGCCAGCTTGTTCAGTCTCTACCTCCATTAGTTCAACTGCCTCCTGGACTTCCTTGCTACTGGTCACCCCTTCCTGAATGCCGTGTGAGTTTGCCTTCTCCTTTGGAGGTGGGAATTTAATGCCTCATTGCTACAATGCCTTCTGTTCTCTGCACTTGCTGTTCATCATATTCTTCGGACATGGGACTCTCATACCTCAACTTCATAGCACTTGGTAACTGGATTCACTTCTTGGTCTTACATAGAGCCACCACTTGTGGCCTGCACAGCTTTGCTACATACCAATTCAGTTTGCTGTGGTGCTGACCCCAGTCCTGTTCCTTTCTGCACCGGTGATGTCAGTATTGCTTAGCTTATGCTGTTGTCTTCCCGAACTCCTTCCTTCAGTCCGCAGACATCCACTTCAGACTTTTTCTCTCCATCCTTGGACAGCTGTCTTCTCTTCACCGCCCAGTGACCAGGGACTCCTTCCTGTTTGCTGTGGCTCTTTTGAGGCATTTTACACCTATCACTGGCCAGTATTCCTACCCGGTAAACTACTCCTCCCATTCATCTATCTCATACTCCTACCCTGGCCATCCTAACAGCTCCCATCCACCACTGTGGAGCACTTGTTCATTTCACCTGAGGAAAACTTCTAGCAACATCCCTTGGACAACATGCCTTATAGACTCTTACATCACCATAGAGTTTTCAGTACTTCCCAATTATCTCCCCAGGACCAGTTCCAGAATCCCATTTGACTGGAATATAGAAAGTTCTCATTCCTCAAACGATTTTACAGGATGCTCCCCATGCATCCTGTTAATTCAAGCAGTATGACATCCCTATCTCCCAAGTCTCATAGAATCTAAGATTTAGTGGAACCATCTCCACTCCTATCTTTACCTGGAAAAGGGATCTAATTCCTTCTGATATGCACCAACTGCATAATAATCATCCCTGTTACAGATAACAGGAAACACAAGATACCTCATAGCAGTACTGGCATTATCCATTTTACCTTTTTTGTAGCTTCTCCAATGAGCATTGACTCTGTTTGGTCATGTTATTCGACTCCTACTTCCTCAATAGCCATTGGACGTCCTAAGACCTTCCCAGCTACCTTAACAGAACTCCCATCGTTGACTCTCCAGTGCCTAGCTGCCTTACTAAAGTTACTCTATCCGAGTCACTGTTTTCTAACCCCCTGGATGTCACCATATTTCATACAGTTACCTACATGCCTTCATTAATTACCATCAATCTGGTCAGCTGCCCATTCAGTGGTCCTTCTAGCTCATCCCTCATGATTCACCTCCCATACTTCCTCCAATAAAGACTTTCACTGAGAGCAGGCTTCCATTGATTGCTCAACCTGCACGTTCGCAACTGACCTGACTGTCTCGCTATCCCTGTCATGCCTGTCAACAGGCCTATATCCAACTAAAGTGCTAGGTACCCCTGGCATTCTATACCACTTTCAACTCCCCATTGCCACATCAGTCTATAGACTCCTTCAAAGACCCATTTCCAGGCTTCCTACAGCATTCAGACATTGGATCAACCTGTAAGGCAAAACAGTCATAGCCACCTCAGCTCATGTCATGGGGAATTATGCCACAGCAATACCCACATCTACCTTTTCCTACAAGCAGACCAGCAAGAGCCTCTACAAGTATCATTATGGCATCAATACCCAAATCAATTCTCAAATTTATAGTACTGTATTTCCAATTATTTCCATATATATTCAGTTACCATCTATACTGCATGTACCAACCTTCCTTCATTTACTTTATCTATTCATTTGTTAACTGGGTAAGGATACTGGACCAATGGCCCTTTTTCAGGTCCAACAAGAAATCAATACAAACAAGCATTTGCCAATGCTGAATGTTTGCTTGCTAGCATTGGCATTGGTAATGTAGGAGTTAGAGAGATGCATAATAGGAATGGCAGTGAAGTATTGAACTGAAGCCAACCCCACCACCACCCTGCAGAGACTGACAGGCATTGGGGTGTGCCTTTGGGTCATCAGGCATAACGGCCATGCCATTTCACCACACCCTACCCTGCAGACACTGACAAGTGTCACAGTGTGCCTTGGAGTCTTTGGGTCTTATGCTTACTCCATTCCATAAGAAATACGGTGAGATGGGTGTAGTATAGGAGAATGGGGTGAACTTTGGGGCCGAAGAGTCCAAGGTACACCTCGATGCCTGTCACTGGCTGCAGGGTGTGGGTGGGGGTGGAATGGCAGGAGTATTACAGGCGACAATCCCAAGTCACACCCCTAATGCCTGTCAGTCTCTACAGGATGGGGCATTATGGTTGGAAACCCTAATGTCCTAGGTGTTTGTTGGTATTTTCACTCCAAATTTTAAACATGTTTTTTTTGTGACCCCCACCTCATGAACAGTGGCAATATCAGTTCGTTAGCGGAAAGCTGATTTTGCACAGCGACTATGCCATTTGGCACCACTGGTGCGAAAACACATTTCAAACAGGGTGTGAAAAATGACAGCTGTACTGTTCATGGGGAGGTGTAAAAAATGGCAATGTTGAAAATCTGCAGTGAAAATATAAAAAAACTGGTGAAGTCACAAGCATGCATAGAAACTGTGAAACGCACACCCGTAATGTAATTAGTTTGGGGATTTTTTATAGGAGATTGTCAACACAGGCATTTTGGGACCTCCGCTCATAAACAGTGTCACTGTGATTTTCTTAATCTGTCACAAACAGTGATTTCCCACAGCGACCACACATTTCTGCGCTGGAAGTGCGAAAACACATTTCAGCCAGGGTGTGAAAAATGACAGCTGTACTGTTCATAAGGAGGTGTGGAAAAATGTCAGTTTTGAAAATCTGGACTGAAAATATTACAAATTCATGGACTTATGGGGGTGCATGGAAACTGCACAATTCTCACTCATAACACAGTCATTTTATGGACTTTTGTCACCAAATTTTTAACATAGCCATTTTGAGACCTATGCTCATGAATAGTGTCACTGTGATTTTCTTAATCTGTTCCAAACATTGATTTTGCACACCAACTGCGCCATTGTGCGCTACATGCGTGAAAACACATTTTGGGTGAGATGTGAAAACTTACAGCTGTACTGCTCATAAGGAGGTGTGGTAAAATGCAATGTTATACTGTATAACTTGTATCACCCTGTATAATTTTCATTATCATACTGTGATATTTACCAGTGCTATGTAATCCCGGGTCGCCCCTGAAAAAGGGACCTCCGGGGCCCAGTGGGCTTACCCGGTCACCAAAATTTAATAAATAAATAAATAATAAATAAATATAAAAAATTCATGAACTTACAAACATGCGTAGGAACTGCTCAATGCACACTCATAACACAGTCATTTTTAGGAATTTTTTTTCACCAAATTTTCAACTTAGAGTTTTGGAGGCTACCTCATGAACTTTGTGCCACTGTTGTTTAGTTACTCAGTCCCAAAAGGTGGTTCCATGCAGTGACCGTGAAATCACTTTTCAGGACCAAATAACAAAATGACAGTGACTGAGTTCATGAGGTGGGACCCAAAACCCCATGTTGAAAATTTGATGAAAAAATTCCAAATGGCAGATATGCACCAAAGTTGAAAAAACATTTATGCTATTATACAGCTTATCGGCATTTCTTCAGTTTGCTGTTGGCTTTGAAGAGTGCAGACCTGTTCCCAGTCCACCAAGATCATCGCACTGGGCTCCGGAGGTAAGTATGGGGGGTGGGAGGTGGGTGTGCAGAGGGTGGGCTCGGGTTGGGGGGCAAGACAGTCAATGAGTGACCGTTTTTATTTACAGTTTTTTTTTTCTTGTGCAGGAAGACAATGTGGGACTTTGGCCATGCTGGGGTGGACTCCCAGCATGGCAGCTGAAACTTTATTTTTGGGGGGCAGCAGTGGAGCTGATGGGGGATTGGGCACCCCCGTCGGCCATACCAACTTTTGCCATGCTGGGGTGGGCTCCCAGCGTGGCAACTGGAAGTGGTGTTTTTTTTTGTGAGAGTTGGGGGGACAGTGGAGCCGATGGGGGATTGGGCACCCCCGTTGCTATATGGATGTTTGCCACACTGGGGTGGGCTCCCAGCATGGCACCTGGAAGTGTCTTGGGGGGCAGTCGAGCTGACAGGGGATTGGGCACCCCTGTCAGCCATACTATGTGGGAGAGCACATGAGCACACTGAGGTAGGCTCCCAGTGTGCATGTGTGTGTTCAGGGAGGAACTGTCTATGACAATTCAGATGCAGAGCTGACGTAGGCAATTTGCATACTGCCGATGGCAGTATGCAAATTGCCTGCAGCGGTGTTTTCCTTACAACTGTATTCCACTGCATCTGAACACTGTCATAGACAGCTCAGACATTGATTGGCATGGTGTAGCCATGCCTGCAACAGGGAGCAGGGCATTGGAAGTGGGGAGGCACACCTACGAAAACTCGTATGGTGGCACTATGTTTCTTGCACATGCATTCAAGCAAACATTAAAAAGGACAGTACATAACAATACATATCATTAAACAGTCAATTACAAAGTGCAGCTACAGCAAAATTTTGACAATAAATGTTCTTTAATTTTGTCTTAATCCAGTTAAAGATGAAGCCTGACATACAGAGAGGGGCAATACATTCCAACATTGAGGGGCAGCTATAGAGAAAGTATGAGATACTATTTTTAATTTAGATATAATAATATCTAATAAAATACCATTAGATGAGCACAAGCTGGGAAGAACAGAACATAACTCTACAAGATTGTATAATGGAAACAATGATTTGAATGAAACACATTTAAAAATTACACAACCAAAAAATATGCAATTCTGGCAATCGGAGCCAACCAGCCTAATTGAGAATACAAAACACAGTGATGTGTTTGTATGGGCACCTGGAGAACAAATCAACATATATTATTGTAAATAACCTTTAAATAATGAAACTCCTTACTCCCAAGATGTAAATAAATATAAGAAACATAATCATAATGAGGTAGCAAGGATCCAATTGCAATAGATTTTCTGACATCAAAAGAAAAATAACTTCAGAATTTGTACAACAGTCCTATCCTCTGGTTTATAGTATGAACAACTGCTTGAACCTGAAGCGAGAACGTTAACTCGGGGTCTAGAAGGATCCCGAGGTACTTTAACTGATATACCTGTTCAATAACTATACCATTCAGATCATACAAACACAAGGACGAATTGTTACTAAGCATAGAACAGGTACCAAAAATCATGGATTTTTTTTTTATTCAAAACCATTGAATTATCCAGAAGCTATTTACAAACTCCTTCAAAATCAAAAGTCAAAGCTGCCGTTACCTCAGAGAGAGAGAGCCACCTTAAGAGAAGATAATCAAATCATCTGCATAAAGGATGTTTTCACAGTTTATACAAATAGAGGGAAGTTCATTAACAAAAACAGAAAATAATAAGGGGCCCAAAATGGACCCCTTGGGGACACCATGACTAATCAAGACGTTTCAGATACAACTGTACCAATACTAACAAACTGTATACAATTAATTAAGTAGTTCCCTATCCAAGACACGGCAGCTTCACAAAAACCCAAGGGACTGGGTTACTTGTAAGACCTCCTTCAGCCTTACCACTCCCTCCATTCTCTCCTCTCCACCAACGAGGGATTGCTAGAGTTTCCCAGGGTCTGTCTTCAGACTTCAGGTGCTAGGGCTTTAGCTTTTGTAGCCCCGACCCTGTGGAACTCTCTCCCTTGTCAGATTAGAGAGTGCCTGTCCACTGAGATGTTTAAATCCTCTTTAAAAACATATTTATTTGGCCTAGCATTTGGGGAGGATGTTTAGTCTTATTTCTGCTGCCTTTTAATTTTGTGTGTTTTAACTGTTTGTTGGTTGTTTTAATACTGTATATGCACCTTGATTTCAGAAAAGTGCTTTACAAATAAAATTTGATTTGATTTGATTCAACTTTGAGTATGCCAAATCATGCTCAATTAAATCAAAGTAAATCATTTGTCTAAAAATATTCCATGCCATTCCCCCTACCATGTACCTAAACATTCTGTCCAACTCTTTCATCCTCTTCATGGATGCCAATATTACACGTTATCGCTCACCACTTAACTCCAAACCTTCAGACTCTAACTTGAATGTCAAACCTGCCACAAAGTGAGATTGTTTACCTTATGACTTCATAACCCATCATACTTCCCAATGTACCAAGTCTGGCAGCACACATTTATCAAATCATGCTCTTTATGCTCAGTTTGTCTCTGTAATCCCATTGGATATCATCCATCATCACATCAGAATCCTGGACTGCATTCACCCCTTTTCAACTGGATCTTCTCCATTTTCTGGATTTGGATGCTCCTTCAGAATAGACCTACCTCTTCAACTTCAGAATCGTCCTTTCAGAATGTATCATCCAATGGACTTTTGAAGATGGACCATCATCTCTCCAAGCAGTTCACCTTCCCCTGAAATTAGAATATGGTTGCTAGAACCTAGGTTCATCTCCTCTTAGTTTACCTGGAGGATGGGTGGGTCAGTAGCTATGGGTCCTCAGAGGTTTCCTCAACCTGAGGTTTTTTCCTCTCCTGCATGCTACTGGTCATACTCTCCATGAATTGGAGGAGGTGATCATACTCTTTTGGACATTCAATAGTAATTCTTTTTGGCTTTCTATTCCCTACTCACTACCCAGTTTCCCTACCAAGGGTGTAAATACAGAAAGGCCAAAAGTAAACTATGTTACACAAACACTACTACTTCATACTGTATTCACCAAAACATTGAATGGGAGGGCTAAAGCCCGAGGTTCAAAGTGAGGGAATAGCTCCTCCCACTTTCCTATTAAAGGACAGCCTCCTGCAGCAGTTTCTTGCTTAGCGTGTTGTGAAACACCCACCATCCACCCCTGCCTCCTCCTTCTTTGGCACTCTGCTCACCCTTGGTACTGGGTTTTCTATTTCCTACTTACTACCTAGTTTTCCTACCAAGGGTGGGAATAGAGAAAAGTCAAAAGTAAACTACGTCACACAAGCACTACTACTTCATACTGTAGTCACCAAAACATTGAACCCCTATATCAGGATTCACAAAACCCTCCCAGAGGGTGAAATTTTAAGTACCCTTAGACCAGCCAGGGCTGATCTAAGAGTACTTAGAACATCACCCTCAGGGAAGGTTTGCAACTTGTGCCACTATTAGAGTCCTCTGTGCTGCATTCCCCAACCCCAGCACCAATGTGCCAGATAATGAATACGTTATCAATAAACATTCCCTGGTAGTCTAGCTGCCCCCCTCAACCCAATTTGCCCAAAAATATATTATAAGAAGAATAAACAGTCCCTGGTAGTCTATAGGACCACCCCTCAGCCCCATTTTGCCCCAAATTTAATGTATTAAATATAATCATTCACCTGGTAGTCTAGTGGTTCCCCATCATCCCAATCTACCCAAACATTGAAATATGAAAAATAACAGTCCCTAGTGATCTAGTGAACCCCCAACCCCCACCTTGGCAGGTAGTGCCCTCCACCCTGCTCCCTCCCAGCCCGAATCCTGAGCCAGTGATCAGTACAGCTGTCCTCTCACCATCATGGCCTGCCACCGACTGAACTGTCATGAAGAGCATACTGTCTACAGTATGCACTCATTGACTGACAGCTCACTCTGTGGGCTGGCGGGGACCACTAGACTACCAGGTGAATGGTTATATTTAATATATTAAATTTGGGGCAGATCAGGGCTGGGGGGACTGCTAGACTACCAGGTGAGTAACTATATTTAATATATTACATTTCAGGCAGATCAGGGGTGGAGGGGGCACTGCTGGACTACCAGGGAATGATTATATTTAATATATTTCTTTTCCGGCAGATCGGGACTGGGAAACTCCGCTAGACCACCAGGGACTAGAGTGGTGCACAGCCACCCTGTGGCTTGCGGTAAACCCTCCAGATGCACTGCATGTATGGTACATAGGCAGGGTTGCAACACGCTGAGGGACTTTGCTGCAGGGACCCTGCCCAATAGAGAATCGGGTACAGGGTCCCTGGTGCACTGGGCATTGATGCAAGCTGCTGTTTGCTGCAGCTTGCATCAATCTAAAGTCCCTTTGAGAATCAGGCCCTCAATATGTAAGTCTGCAGGTTGATGTGCTGTTGGTGGTGTGCCTTCCCCACACACATACACACAGTGGTTAAATTGGCAATGCTTAAGTGGTGGAACTTTCCCTCACTGTTCTGACACCTTATTCACCTGCTATTTCTAACCAGCTAATTATGGCCTGCTCAGTTAACAATCTTATCTCCCTTTGGCCTCAAACAAGATAATCTGGTCAGTTTACCTTTTAAAAAGACGTTTAAAATCTATTCTGTACTTCACTACACAGTCATCATTTACTCACATAGGTTAATTTGTCATTTTGCTTGGAGGTAGCGGAGAAAAGAAGAGACAAAGCTTATTACCCATGTTCTCTGAATTGTGACTGTAGCATAGCTGTTGGTGGAATATAATCAATACAGACAGTGTGCAGATCCCCTACTGATTATACCAACTGTAAGGAACCAGGGGATTTTCAAAAGTGGAAAAACTATGCATGTATGGAAAAAAGTTAGGCAAAGGAGGGTTTCCTATGCAACTGCAACTTTTTCTAATGTGCTCAATTTTTCAAAAAGGTTGGCTTTTTGCAACCTTTTCCACAATTTACAGAAGCTTGTTCATATCTTTTTTTGTGCAGGTGCAGTAAAATGCTGTGCCTAGTATTACCAGGTGTAACATTTTTTGCTCAGCTGTGAAAAAAAGGAAAATAACACCCATGCACATAAAATGCTGGAAATAGCATTTTTTGCAGGTTCGGGGAGTTTTCCCTGCAGCAAGGTGTTGCGTACAGGCACTTAATCTCTGAGCCACGTAAGGCCCTTTGAAAAGCTAACCCCAGGACTGCAAAACTACAACAAAGTGTCATCAGGGCGAAACATAAGGGGCCGTATTTTCAACACCCTCAGGAATTGGTACAGGTGCAATAAAACTTGCACAAGTTGATCTTTATTTATTTGTTTATTTATTTATTTGTGTCTAGGATTACAAAGTACCTTTGAGCCAAGGCTCTTTTACAAAGGTTCCACGTCATGCTGGTTACAGGGTAACAGACACTAAAACAAAAAACAGTTACAAGTACATGGTTTTAGACATTAACTTTGCTTGACAAAATCAGACTGAGCGATGAATAACTCAAGAAACAATAGGAGGAAGAGGGCAAGAAGGGGAGAGGGCTGAGGGTAGGGGAAGGCATAGGCGTAGAGGGTCACGGTGAGTCAGCTGAGGGGCCTTGTTAGGACAGACACAGGGCAAGTGCATTGGAAGTTGCATTGGACAGGTAAGTGCAAGAAGAGAGGTCAGAAACTGACACCTATAAGGTCAGAAGCAGCGTAGGGGATGAAGATGTTATGGGGTGCAAGCACAGGTGGAGGTGCCAGTTATGGAGTGGCGGAGCTTTTTTTTGAACACTCCAAGCATTGCTGTGGATGAGATGTCACTAGAGAGCTCATTCAGCCAACTCGCAGCCCTGTATGCAAATGACCTTTGGCCTTGGGACATGCGACAGAGGAGCATTTGAAGGATTTGGGGCTTAGAGCTCCTGGTGTTGCGGTTGGTGATTTTGGGTTTGAGGAGGGTGCTGACTCCTGGTGGTGCCTTTCCCATCATGATTTTCTTAGCAGTGATGCAGATTTGGTATTTGATTTGGTTGTTCAGTTGCAGCCAGCCTGTTTTGGAGTAGAGGTCGCAGGTGTGGGTGAGACGGTGGGAACCAGTAACGAGTCAGCAGGCTTGATTGAGGGAAGTCGAAACACACCTGAGAGATGAGGTTGTGGCAGATCCATAGATAATGAGACCATAGTCAATGATACTGATGATGGAGCTCTGGATAGCTATGGACAGAGCTTCTGGGGTTAGATGTTTCCTATGTCGGAATAGTAGGCCCATCCTGGTGTTGGCTACTTTTGCCATGTTATTGATGTGTGGGACATAGGAGAGATTACAGTAGAGGGTGAGGCCAAGGTATTTGAAGGTATGAACTTAATTGAGGGCAATTTCTTGCTTGGTTTTAATGGAGAGCTGATATTGTTTGTATTTGTTTTGGGAACTGCAGAAGATCATGGACTTTGTTTTTTTCTGGTTAAAGATAAGTCTGTATTTTGTGAACCAGTTTTCGACTGCAGAGAAGGCCTGTTGGAGGTAACCTTGTAGATGGACTAACATACTAACGTACTAAAATGCCAGCAGAATAGGCCTAACAGTCTTTCATGTCTGCTCATTTGGTCAGCCCCCACCCTGGGTTCTGACCTTGCTGCCCCCATCGCCTTCTCTGGCTTCTCCCTTCCCAGTTCCGGATATTCTTGCTGCATTGGATTTTGCTTCCAGAACCCTTCCCCTGTACCCGTCCCACCCCATCTTGAACCCCTCCACCGTTTCTGCCTCCACCAGCCCCCTAGGCAGCGCATTCCATGGCTCCACCACCCTCTCAGTGAAGTAGCACCTCCTCCTTTCTCCCTGAGTCTTCCCCTCCAGCTACCACCCATGCCCTCTAGTGGCCCTCTCCTCCTTCCTTCAAAGCACCCTGACTGTTCCTCCCCCATTTACCCTCTTCATGTACCTGAAGACCTCTATCATGTCCCACCAGTCCCTTCTCTCTTCCAATGTGTACAGTACATATTTAGCTCTTCGAGCCTCTCCTCATAGGTCCTGTTCCCCAAGCCCCAAATCATTTTGGTTGCCCTCCTCTGGACCCTCTCCAGGAATTTAATGTCCCTCTTTAAGTGTGGCATCCCAAACTGCATGCAGTACTCAAGGTGCGGCCTCACCAAGCAGTTATTCAGAGGGAGTATCACTTCCCTCCTTCTGGAGGTGATCCCCCTAGCGATGCATCCTAGCATCCTGTTGGCCTTGGCTGCTGCCCTCCTACAAGTCTCCGAGTTGTTCATCTTGACATCCACCACCACCCCCAGGTCCCTCTCAGCCATTGAGACTTGTAGCATTCCCCCAGGGTGTACACTTGGCCTGGGTTTCTGGCCCCCAGGTGGAGTACCTTGCATTTCCCTGCATTGAACCTCAGCTTCCACTTTCTAGACCATCTTTCCAGAGCCTCCAGGTCCCCCTGTAGGGTCACCCTCCCCTCCTCCCCATCCACCACCGCCCCCAGTTTTGAGTCACCCGCAAAGAGACTCATCTCACTCCTGATTCCTGTCCTTATGTCAGAGACGTAGGCGTTGAACAGGAGGGGCCCAAGGACTGGTCCCTGTGGTACCCCACTAATGACCCTCCTTGGGGATGAGACTATCCCGCCAACTACGACCCTCTGGGTCCGGTCCTGGAGCCAATTGCCTATCCATCTGATCATCTGGTTCCCCACCCCCATTTCTCCCAGCTTATCCAACAGGTCCACGTGAGGAACAGAGTCAAATGCCTTGCTGAAGTCTAGAAAGAGGACGTCCACTGGTCTACCCAGGTCCAAGGCACTCTTCATCCAGTCATAGAACTCCACAAGGTTTGTCTGACATGATTTCCCTGGGATGAATCCATGCTGTCTATCGTCCAGGCACCCTGACTTTTCCAGGTCCCCCCCAGCCTCTCCTTGACAATGCCCTCCATCACCTTGCCCACCACCGATGTGAGGCTGACAGGCCTGTAGTCCCCTGCCACCTCCCTTGATCCTCCCTTGTGGATAGGCACTATATGCACCACTTTCCAGTCCTGGGGCACCCACCCTGTCCTCAGAGAGATGGTGAAAAGCTCCGCCAGGGGTTTTGCCAGGACATCCGCAAGTTCCTTCAGCACTCTGGGATGTAATTTATCCAGCCCCGGTGCTTTCTCCATCTTAAGGGAGCTGAGGGCTTCCTCACTCTCTCTGCTGTGATTTCCACTCGGTACCTCTTCTCCTGCTTAGCCCTCCCTCCAGCCAGTGATGCCTCCCCTCCCCAGACCCACTGATCGGTAGGGTCCTCTCTCCTCAGTATCTCTGTCTCCTCCAATGTATGATGCAGCACCCCCATTTTCCTTGGTGAAGACTGAGGTGAAGTACTCATTTAGTACCTCATCCTGCTCCCCTGGGTCTTGTGCCCATCTCTCTCCTGATTTAATTCTGCTAATCTGCCCCTTCACCCTTCATTTTTCCCCAATGTATCTAAAGAACCCCTTGTTCCCTCTCCTAATTTCCCTGGCCAGGTTCTGCTCCTTCCTTGCCTTAGCCGCCCTCACCACCCTAGTGGCCCTTCTAGCCATCAGCTCATACTCCCTTCAATCCCTTTCACTCCTTGAGCACTTGAATTGCCTATAGGCTGCCTTCTTTCCCCGCACCACCTCCTGGACCTCCCTGGTCCACCAGCAGGGTTTTCGGGCCCTACTGCATTTTTGTCTTACTCTTGCACAGGTGCTGGTAGCATCCTGCACCCCTCTCCTGATGATTTCCCACCTACTATCAGCATCCATGTCTGACCCAATCACATCCAAAAGCTCCTTAAGGATTCTTCCCATTTCCTTAAAATCCGTCCCCCTGAAGTCAGTTACCTCCGTCTTTGTGCAGTCTTCTAGCCCTCCTAGGTCCAGGCAGAACCAGACTGTGGCATGGTCACTCCCCGCCAACTGGTCCCTTACCTCCAGGCCCCCAATCTGATCACTGTCTGCCAGGACCACATCCAGTACCTGCGACTCCCTGGTCGGTTCCCCCACCTGCTGAGTTAGGAACGCGTCTTGAAAGACATCCAACTACCTCTGTTCCCTGGTCACAGAGGATGTCATAGCTTCCCAGTCTGTTCCTGACATGTTTAAGTCCCCCAACACCACCACCCTTCCTCTGCCCAGTCTGCAGTGTCTCCCAACATTTGCCACCAGACTCTCCTCCAGCTCATCCGCCAGGGCAGGGGGGTCTATATACCACTCCTATTTTTACTCTCTTGCCCCCCCTTGTTATCAAAGTGACCCAAATCACCTCCACTGTTCCCTCCACCTCCTCTACTCCCCCTATGCCAATGCAGTTTTTGACTATCATTGCTACCCCTCCTCCCCTTCCCTCCCCCCTGTCCTTCCTGAACATAGTGTAACCCTCCAGGTTCAGGTCCCAGTCGTGTCCTGCAGTGGCCCATGTCTCAGTGACCACTGCCACATCCACTGCTCCCTCAGTTAGCATCACCTGGAGCTCAGGCATTTTATTGCCCAAGCTCCTGGCATTTAGCAGGACTATCTTCCACCCTTTTCCTATACTTCCAT
Source organism: Neoceratodus forsteri (assembly GCA_016271365.2). Taxonomy (NCBI): domain Eukaryota; kingdom Metazoa; phylum Chordata; order Ceratodontiformes; family Ceratodontidae; genus Neoceratodus; species Neoceratodus forsteri. The sequence continues at coordinate 436,947,996 of CM057452.1, read as the reverse complement.
TTCCCCTGCTCGTGTTCCCATGGAGATTCTGTTTTCCCCTGGTCTGCACTTTACCAGTCAGCCTTTTCCCACAATCCTCCAGCTCCCCAGGGGGGTGGACACAGAGTCCCTCCTGGATCATGGTGGGATGCCAGGATGACAGCATCATCCACATAGAGTATGATCTGTTCAGGGCAGGATTCTGGCAGTGAGTTTAGAAAAAGGCTGAAAAGGAGGGGGCCCAATATTGAGCCCTGTGGGACACCGGACCGGACTGGTCTTTGGTCTGAGATTGTGCCAACAATTCTTACACTTTGGGAGCGGTTGTCTAAGTAGCTTTTGAACCAGTTCACTGAGATAGGTGAGAGCCCTGCTAGTCAAAGCTGGGCAAATAGGAGATTGTGGTTGACGGTATCAAAGGCTTTATTTAAGTCGATGAAGGTGGACCCAGTAAGATGACTGTTATCGAGTGAGTGATGGATTGCACCAGTGAATTCAAGTAGCACTGTGGAGGTGCTATGGCCTTTTCTAAAGCCATGTTGCTCCTTGCAGAGGATGTTGTGATTGTCTAAGAAGTCGGTGAACTGGTCTGACACAATCCGTTCTAGGGCCTTGGAGAGTGGACGTAGGATGGAAACTGGATCGTAATTCTCAGTAGCTGTTTTGTCACCACTTTTATGAATTGGGGTTACCATGGCAGATTTCCATAAGTCAGGGAACTGGCTGAGGCTGAGGGAGAGGTTGAAAATCCTGGTCGGTGGTCTGAATACTTCTTCAAGTGTGAGTGATAGCAGTTTGAGTTCGAGGGAGTCACTGCTGGTTCTGGAGTTGCAAATGGCTTTGGTAACATAGCTGTGGACTTGATGCATTTTTACTGCTTTAAAGTAGAAGGGAGGGTGGCTGGAGGTGGCTGAGGGGGGCAAGGGGAACCACCTCATTGAAAAAACCCTGTGCAGTACAGCATTGAGGTCCATGAAGGTGTAATTGAATGTATCAGCAATGAGTTTCTGGTCAAGTGTAGTTTCACCATTTATGCTGAGTACTGACGGCGGTGATTTAGATTGCTTCCCGGTGACTTCTTTAATGTTATTCCAGAAGTTTCTACCATTGCCCCATGAGTTAGTGAGAGCATTATGGAAATAGGTGGTTTTCGTATCCCGGATATATTTGGTGCAGTCATTTCGTGCACGTTTATAGTTAGCAATATCAACTTGTCTCCCAGTGTTTCTGGCAATCTCCCAAAGGTGGTCCTGAGCTTTTAGTCATCTAAGTAGGTCTCCGGTGAGCCAGGGGTTACATAGGGCTTTGGCCTTGCGCGTCTTGAGGGGTGCAAATATGTTGCATGCTTGGTTGAAGATCCTGATGAAGTGTTCCAGTGCAGTGTTCACATTGGTTGCAATGAGAATTGGGGACCAATCCTGTTGACGAAGGAAGGTTTTGAGATGAGGTAGCTTGCCTCTAGGTAGAACTCAGCTAGTAATGGTTTTGGGGGGGGCTTGATGAATTTATTGGACCAGTAGCAGATGACAGGGGAGTGGTCACTAAGTGTGTCAGAGAGGACAGTGGTGTTTATGATCCTGGTGGGATGGCTTGTTAGGATCCAATCCAGAAGGGTGCTGGTACCCGTTTTATAGTTTGTCCTGGTTGGGGAGCTAACCATCTGAGAAAGGTTTGCTGCCACTATCAAGTCCCTGTATGCCTCTGCCTCTGCAGCAGACCAGTTAATATTAAAGTCACTGAGAAGGATGGTTTCTGAGTCAGGTGAGAGAGATTTGGTAAACTCCAGGACTGCGTTAACCCATTACCTTGCTCTTTCCGTGGAATGTAGACTGTGACAACTGTGATGGCTTTATTGTGCGCACCAAAAAGGATCTTGACAGGAACAATCTGTGCAGTTGGGGTTTGGGGGGGTTAAGTTGATGAGGTGCCCCCGGATCATGTCCTTAAGGTACAGGGTGCATCCACAACCTCTTTTTAATGTTCAATCAAGCCGATAGACATTATACCCAGGGAGGGTGATAGCATGGTTGGGAACCGAAGGTGAGAGCCAGGTTTCTATGACTGCTAGTATGTCTGGGTTATGCTGGCAGGCAAAAGACTGAAGGGCATCAATTTTGTGAAGAAGGCTGCATATGTTAAACTGAGATTATTGAGAGGGATCCTGGTTGATTGGTCTGAGTTCTTCTTATTGTAGGGGCTGGTCTGGGATTGGGATGAATGTTTACCAACAATAGCAGGAGAAGAAGTATACATTTTAGAGTACTGGTGTGAGATACCCAGATTCACCAAGGCAAGTAAACAGGTGGAGCCATGGGTAAAGCATGGCAGTAGTAGCGGTGGACAGGGGGAGTACCCAACTGCCATTTTGGGGAGAGGGCCATTTTGTAGTGACTGGAGATGCCCAAGGCAGGTACATGAGATTGAGAGGGAGGGTACCATGGAGGTGGTGAGAAAGTGTGAGTTGGTAGATGTCCGGGACAGTAGGGAAGCATGAGCAGGGGGGATGTAGGAGCAGGAAGAGGGCAAATAAGATGAGGAGAAAGGGGTACAGAGTACTGGTGTCATACATGATTCAATGTGAATGGGGTGAGGGGAGAAGAGCGGGCACAGGGTACTGGGTAGGAGGGAGGCAGCTAGTGAAAGTGGCAGGAGGTAGGCAATGAGGTGGAGGCTTGGGGGGCAGGGGGAACTAGGTAAGCAGGTGGCTGAGGGAGAACGGGCAGAGGGTGGGGCAGTGAGGAGACAAGGGCAGTAGCAAAAGTGGAGGATGTAGCAGAGAGGTAGTAGGGGGCATTAAAGAGTGTAACAAAACAGGCAGACAGGAGGTAGCAGCTCTAGAATAGAGTTCAGGAGTGAAAGGGAGCGTGGGAGCTATGGAATGCCAAAGGGAGGGTTGGCCAGTTATGGAGTGACAGAGTGACTGGCAGTAGGAGATATAAGGAGGGTGTCAGGCACAGAAAGGAGGCAGGGGCAGTGAGGGGACTGAGTTGATTAGTAGAGAGGGAGGAGAAGCAGGGAGGAGGGAGAGTGGGCAGTAAAGAGAGGAGGTACAGGACAGAGAGTATCCAATAGGAAATGAAAGGGCAGTTCCCTAGGCAGAAGTGGGCAGAGCTAAGGCCTAATTAATTAAGGTGGGAGGTGGGAAGGGGGGGTGAAAATTTTCTTCCGAAACCCTCTGAAGTCTATGGGCACAGAGCCCAGCAGAACAGTTTGAATCAGTCAAGATTGCAGGGCCAATCAGTGGCCATGTGGAACACAACAGTCCAACAGAAGATGGAAGCAACAGGCAGCGGCCAATGGGAGCCTTTCAGCACTTCCCGGTTTGGCCTGGGAGCTTACCAGCAAGAGGAGGGTTCCTTGGCAGTGAGCAGTGGTGGTGTGGACGGCTGGCCCAGGTAGCCCTGGCCGCTCAGATGTTTCCCTGATCAGCGGCCAAGAGATCTTCACTTGCAGAGCTAGTTTTTCCCACTTGCACTAGATTTTCAAAGATTGACCCATTTTATGGCTGGCTCCATGATATATGGCAACGTGCAGTCATTTTCTGCCACACTTTCACCACAGTGTTACATGTGGTTGGACCAGTTAACATTCTCTGCAGCTGTGCCTGCTGCCCCTGTGGAGGATGGGCTGAAATATGGCTGTCTGCCAGGTGTGGAGATTTCTTCTGCACTGGCAGACTGTGACAGGGTACTTACTCCTTCATCCATTTGAAAATCAGGCCCCAGTTCCAATATGCCATGCTTTGTCATAGCTCCAACATAACTGCACTTTGTGACTTATACAGCGTGATTTGCACTCCATCACATTTTCGTGTCATGAATCATCTTTACATATGTATTACCTCACTTTACATGTGGAATAAATTTGTATCATACAATTCAGGAGTGAGAAGGCTATTTTTCTTAACAGTGCACATAGTGCACATGAGATGTTACGGAAGGTGGATGTACTGGATTTGGTCTGTCTTGCTGAGATTTTTTTGTATTCAGGTATCACCACCATTTGTCTTGTGGTGGAGCAGCTTTTCTTCTCATTTTAACCTATTGTGTACATTGCATCCCATGGTATGATCTCCATTCTTTTATTAAAATCTAAAAATATGAGTACCAGTATTTTTCTGCCTTTCACAATGGTAATATTTGGTGTTCAACTGCTGATACTTAATAAAATGATTTCCCATATACTGTATAAACTCTTATGAATGAATGAATAAATGAATGAATGGATGAACAAATGAATCAAATCTACAATAGAATGACAATAATATTATATGCAGGCTTTGTTGACAGCTTTTTGTTTGGGGAGACACTAGCTTTTATTTATAACTTATATGGGGGGATGTAGTGAATTGTGTTTGTGTTTGCACCAGCTATAAATAAGCATTTGTCAATGCTAAATGTTTGTTTGCTGGCATTGGCATTGGTAGTGCAGGAGTTAGAGAGATGCATAATAGGAATGGCAGTGAAGCATTGAACTAACACCAATCCCCACTCCCACCCTGCAGAGACTGAAAGGCATTGGGAGTGTGCCTTTGGGTTGTTGGCCATAATGCTTATGCCATTCCACCTCACCCCACCCTGCAGACACCCGCTGGTGTTGCTGTGTGCTTTGGGGACTTTGTTCCTTATGTTCAACCCATTTTATAAGGAAATAAGCTGAAATGGGTGTAATATAGGAGAATGGGGTGAAATGTAGGGCCAAAGACCCCAAGGCACACCTTGATGCCTGTCAGTGGCTGTAGGGTGGGGATAGAATGCCGTGAGCATTATGGCCGATGAACCCAAGTCACACCCCCAACGCCTGACAGTCTCTACGGGTAGGCATTACGGTTGGAAACCGTAATGCCCTGGACATTTACTGGTATTTTTGCTCCAAATTTTCAAAATGGGCTTTTTGGGACCCCACCTCATGAACAGTGGCACTATCATTTTGTTACTCAGTCCTGAAAGGTGATTTTGCACAGCAACTACACCATTCGGTGCCACAGGCATGTAAACACATTTTGGGCAGGATGTGGAAAATGACAGCTGTACTGTTCATGAGGAGGTGTGAACAAATGGCAATGTTGAAAATCTGGAATGAAAATATTAAAAATTGGCCAAGTTACAAGCGTGCATAGAAAATGTGCAATGCATGCCTGTAACGCAGTCATTTTTTGGAATTTTTTCACCTAGTTTTCAACGTGGGCTTTTTGGTACACAACCTCATGAACAGTTGAACTGTCATTTTGTTAATCAGTCCCAAAAGGTCATTCCACGCAGTGACAGCAAAATCACCTCTCGGTACCGAGAAATGAAATGACAGTGACATGTTCATGAAGTGGGGTCCCAAGAACCCCTTGTTGAACATTTGGGGTGAAAATTCTTAAAAATGGTTGAGATGTCAACCTAAGTTGAACCCCCCTATCGAGTTCCACTATACAGTGCTTACCTGATTCCTCAGTTCTTAGTTTGGCTTTGAAGAGTGCATGTGCATCCCGGTCCACAGATCACTGCTCCTGACCTCCGGAGGGTAAGTATGGGTGGGGGAGTATGGGGAGGTGGGTGCGCAGAGGAAGGGTTGGCATGGGGGAAGGGGAACTGGGGAGATGGAGACCATGCTGGATGGTTTTCTTTTTTACAGTTTAACAAACAAAACAAAAAAGACTCCGGGGGACCGTTTTCTTTATTTATAGGTTAAAAAAAAAATTGGGGGGCACACTGGGGTGGGCTCCTAGTGTGCCACATAATTTTTGGGGGGACATAATGCTGATGGGGATTGGGCACCCCCATCGGCAAGCTAGGGGAGAGGGGAAACATGATGTAGATGGGGATTTGGCACCCCTATTGGCAAAGAAATTGAGCTTGGAGGGTGGGGGGGCATCCAACACTAGGAGTGGGCATCCCAGTGTCGGGAAGAAAAAACAAATGTCTGGGCGCACTGAGGTGGGCTCCCAGTGTGCCACAATGTGGCTGTGGGGTGGGGAATACATGCTGACATGGGGATTGGGCACCCCCGATGTTGGCTTTGCGAGAGTGTGTGGCCAGCGGCAGGAGCCGCCATTGTGGAAAGGCATGCCTCGGCTGTTTTATTTATTGAAATGTTTCACCAGGAACAGCAAAATGAGCAACTGCTTGTAACTCTGGACATGCACATTACTGTGAATTGTAATGCGCATGTCCGGTGTCTTCTCATCTGCCACTGCAATGACAAAACTGTACCTGAATGCAGCAGCAGATTTGTTTCAACTCCTTGACTCTGACTGAAATTTGCTGCCATTGCCAGCATGCTCACTGATTGGTGGCTGAGGGGCGCACCCACTAAATTGTCCCCTGCATTAACTACAACACTGACACACCTCTGAAATGTGCTGCTACCACAAGATGTTTCTTGTATATGCGTGCAAGCAAACATAACAACAGGCCTGCTTGAATGTCCTTATTTTTTTCAGTTAGGGACTGTTTTAAAAGCAGTTGTTGATAGGTAGGGGTAACCACTGTTATACCATCATCACACACTATGGAGGGACATAGGCGGTTAGCATATGTTCTAAAGCTCAAAAACAGGGAAATGCCTTAAGATCTCATCACCTATGTATGAGGCAATACAAAATATTATTTCATACCAGATTCTGGTACTGTCCACAGATTTCATTGTAACTGGTACTTTTTTAAGTGGCACGATAACAATAATAGGTGTGACCTATGGCTACTTGAACCACGACGGGCCATTGCAGAGTATACCCTCCACAGAAGGGACAGGGAAAAGGAAAGGGAGAAAGGTAGCACTATACATCACAAAGGTTATCACTGCCACTAGGGAAGAATTAGTGGAAGCAAAGGTGGAGACACTGTGCATACAACTTTATACACAAATGGGGGGAGTGTTGAGGCTGGGTGTAATTTATAGGCCACCAAATCAGTACAAGGACAATGAGTTGGTGCCATGATTAGGATGGCAGCAGAGAGGGATGAGGTGGTGGTACAGTATTAGGAGACCTCAATTTGCCGAGACTGGATAGTGGCATCCCATCCACCACCTGTATCTGGAGCCAGTTGATTCTTTTTTTTTTTTAATTCTCTTTTTTGCTGCCCTGCCACTGCCAAGGCATCTGCTCAGTCACGGACCCTTGAAACCCCCACTTCTATTTTGGCCGTAGCTCCTGACACCCCCTGGCTTGCCCCCTCAGGATGGGGTCACAGCACCTGGGGCATAGTGCCACAAACTTGGGACTAGAATTGTGGAGCTGGCCTTGGAAGCTGATTAGGGCCAGGGGCGGGCTTCATAGAGGCAGCCATGATCAATTTTTCTACTGTAGTTCCCCAGGGGCAGGGGCATGCAATGATGACCTGTGTCCGCCCCGCCCCTTTACTTGTTTCTGATGCCACTGGGAGCCCTATGCACACCAGGCATTCTCCCCTACCCTCCCCCCCTGGAGAAGGAGAGCAGCCTAAGGGCACTCTATCATTCTCACCCGGCCAGCCCTCCAGCTGTCCGGGTCCATTCCTGAACCCAGGTTGCTGGCGTCACAAGCGGAAATCCAACCACTGCGATGGTGGTCCGGCCCTGGAGCCAGTTCATTCTGGATGCAGTCCAGGATGGGTTCTTAGGTCAGGGGGGTGACCAAATCTACATGAGAGGGTGCCATTCTGTGCCTGTTATTTACTGAGGAGTACAACAGGGACAGCAAGTTAGAGGAGCCCTTGGGAAGCAGTGACCACTCAATGGTGTGGTTCCAAATGGATATGGGCAAAGAATCAACAAGTGCCAAGATGAAAGTGCTAGATGTCAGAAAGGATGATAATCATAGGATAGGAGAGATACTAAGGGGACTCCTAGCTAGCCAAGAATGGTATGGGGTGGATCAAAAGTGGACAGTGATCAACGAAGGGATAGGTCACCAGTGGTGTCCTGTAGGTGTCAGTGCTTGGCCTGGTAATGTTTAATGTGTTCATAGAAGACACTGGGGATTGCATTAAGGGCAAAATCTGCCTCTCTGCAGATGGCACCAAGCTCTGGGGGAAGGTGGACATGGATGAGGGAGTACAGGACATGAAAGAAGACCTAGTGAAGCTGAAAATGTGGTCTGGCATATGGCAGCTTTGGTTCAATGCAAGGAACCCGTCCTGCATAAAAAAAGAAGCTTGCCTTATGCCCTGCATGGTTATCCCAACATCCCTCCCCTATTGCAGGCTGCAGCTACAACAAGCCCACACCTCACTATGTTCCTCTCTGCAGCAGTACAAAGTGTCTGCTCTATCCTGAATGGAAATGACAGTTAACTGCTGTTAACTGGCTAAAAATAATAATAATGGTCAATTCTCTGACAATTTCAAAAATTGTTCAATCAGAAATCAATCTTTCTCCAAAGAACTAAAGAGCTCTCAATAACCACATACTTATCTGCCACAAGGGTGCTGGAAAAGGCATGAAGACATGTGCAGTGCGAGGAGATCATAATCATCAGCATGGCTGATTAACTGCTGCAGGTCATGTTACTTCCACAAGGTCAGTGTCCGACCCCCTGTAAAAACATATGACATCAAGCCAAAGAAGTGCTGAAGGGAAGCCAGGAAACTTCATGTCCCCCCTACTGGAGTCAAAAGTGTTGTTTTTTGCAGCATCCACAAAGCTCAACTTTGGCATTGGCTCACCCTTGCTTGTGAGTAGAGAAAGATAAGGTTCAGGAGGGCAGTGATAGGTGAAGCAGTTGGGAACAGAAGCAAAAATAGGAAGTTCCAAGTCATTTGGCCTGCTATTTTTAGAGGGATTAAATCACATAAGTTCTTGAGAGTGTCAGCGGAGATTGGTGAGAAGACAAAGGGAGGACTGGATAATAAGGTTGCAGGGGAGGCTAGAGATGGGTAATGGGCTATGTGATAAGGGGATCAGCAAGGAGGGATTGGACACAACTGGTGAAATATTTGTTAAAGAAATTTGGATGCGCTATTAGTGTTATCTTGACAATTTAATTTAAACGTTTTATTTTATTTTTGTTTTACAGTTTCTAACCAGGAAAGACACACTAAGCTGAGGCTTGTTTCCAGGTGCATCCTGGGTACACAACAAAGTCAAGTGATTTGCTCATGGCCACACAGTATTCAGGTGGTGGCTGTGGAATTCAAACCCAGTTCTTCTGGTTTGCAGCTCAGTACTCTTAATCACTACACTATTCTGCCTCCCTACAGTGGTTCTACTGTTACCCACAGTTTTTTGAGGCATACATTTCAGAGTTGGGTGTAGTTGAGTAGGTCTGTACAGGAGCATGAGGCCTTGTGAGAAGATAATGTATCAATACTGCCTTTCCCTAGGTCTGCTACAGCCACTAAGATCGAGGGAAGTAGGAAGGCCTTTACCCTGGTCCTGGAGAGAAGAGTGTATTTGTTCCATATACCATAAGAAGAAAGAAGTTGCTATGAAAAAACTTCAGGGCATCATCAGCATTATGGAACAGATGATGGAGGACAAGTTGGTACTGGTCTAGAGAAAATACCTAGTAGGGAAGAAAGGTCTAAATTATGGAATGAGTGGGTGAGGATGCTTTGGATCAGTGGATCATCCTTACACAAAAGGTGGGTTGATGGTCACAGAAAATATATGGTAGGGCGTTTGCATTGATAATCCTGTAGGGGTGGGTGGAGAAAATTCAATCCATGGATGGAGTAATTTGGAGGGTTTGGAATTAAGTTGATGTACTTATCAATACCCTGGGTGACCGTGTAGGGCCTGAAGGATCCTTGACACCGACACAACAACCCCGGCCGCTACATCCGCTCAGCACCAGGAACCTGTCGACACACCAGCTGTGACCCCAAAATGACCGGCAACATCGTGACGCACAATGTGGGGGGAATGCATCCCCGCTACTATTTATATATAACTCCATGTCACACAGACAGTGGAGTTAGATATTTACCCCCCATTGCCCTAAAGTATCTTGAAGCAAAACCCCCAACACTGTTGATTAAGGTGCAGTGGGGTTTTTGTTGTGGGGGGTTCACTGTGCTGGTGTCGCTGTAGTGGCAGCATACCGGGCCAGAATATCTCTCATGATTTTCTTAGAGGATGGGAATAAACAATTAGTGTTGAGGTTACCCTAGAGAAGAAATTCCCATGAGGTGGCCAAAGGAACAGATTGACATCCAATAAGGATTCAGCAGCAATACATGGGCAGAAGTACATGCCATTGGTTACTATTGGGAGGAAGTGTGGGGAAGGAGAGCTTCCAAATTATGAGCTTGTTGGAATTAGGACTGGGGAGGAGAGGATCACCTCAATGGCATGCCTGCATAGACTACTGTAGTAGCAGTCTTTTTATTTGTTTTAACAACACATCTCACAAATGCAAATCACTGTTAGGAATGTGACATGGCGTATAAATACATTCATTTGGGGAGGGGACAATATACAAAATAGGATGCTACTATAAAGTAGACAAGAATGACCATCTGTAATTTGCTACAAGCAAACGTTTAACAAAAAATAATGCTGACACTAAATATAGAGTGTTATCCAGAAACTTGTTTAAAGCAGCAGTATTTGGCAAAATGTCATCATATGTTTTTAGCAATAATACATTTCTGACATATTTAGATTCATCATCAGTACAGTAGGTTTTTTTTTTCAGATGTTTTTAAAACAACTTTTCTCACTCATTTTTATGTTGGCATGTGCGCATGTGCAAGCAACATCTTGTGGCAGTAGCACTGTAGTAGCACTTTCAAAGGTGTGTCAGTGTTGTGGCGAATCCAAGGGATGCTTTAGTCAGTGTGTCCCTCAGCTGCCAACCGGTGAGCATGCTGCCGATGACAGCAGTTTCAGAGAGTGCCACCAACTTGAAAGAAATCCACCACTGCAATGAGAGACAAGCTTGTCATTGCAGCGGCAGATCTGACACACCTCCATTACATGCCATTCCTGGTGAAACATTTCAATAAACATGGTGGCGGCTCCTGCCGTCCACCTCTCGCAATCCCTAGAAAGCCAAATTCAGGGTGCCCAATCCCCCTGTCAGCATTCCCCCTCCCCAGTTCAATTGGTTTGCCGATGGGGGTGCCCCATCCCCATCAGCATAATGTCCCCCAGTTTTGTTTGTCAACGGGAGTGCAAAATCCCCCTCAGCATCATGCTCCCCAACACAGACATCTTTATTTTTCTGATGGGGTGTCCAATCCCCATCAGCTCCAGTCCCTCCAAAAACCCAGGTGGCACACTGGGAGCCCACCCCAGTGTGACCAAATGTATTGGTGTTACTTGTAAAAACAAAAAACTTCCCCCTAAAGTTTTTTTTCTTTTTCCCTGCAAAACAAGAAAATGGTCCCTCGTTGTCTGCAGAGCCCCCCTCCCACAACCCGCACCCACTCTCTGTGCACCCCACCTTCCCACACTCCCCCTCACCCCATACTTACCTCTGGAGGTTGGCGCAGCGATCTTCGGTGGAGCGGGAACACGTCTGCACTCTTCAAAGCCGTCCACGAACTGAAGAAATGCTGGTAAGCTGTATAATGGCATAAATGGTGGGTTTTCAACATAGGTGGCTATCTCAGCCATTTTTTTGACTTTTGGCACCAAATTTTCAACATGGGGTTCTTGGGTCCCCACCTCATGAAATCAGTCACTGTCATTTCATTATTCAGTCCTGAAAGGTGATTTCATGGTCATAGCAGGGAATCACCTTTTGGGACTGATTAACGAAACAACAGTGACACTGTTCATGAGGTGGGCTCCCAAAAAGCCTATATTGCAAATCTGGTGAAAAAATTCAAAAAATGTTACGAGCATGCATTGTGCAGTTTCCACGCATGCGTATAACTTTGAGAATTTTTAATATTTGCAGTCCAGATTTTCAGCATTGCCATTTCTTCCCACCTCCTTATGAACAGTATAGCTGTCATTTTTCACATCCTGCCTGAAATGTGTTTTTGTACATGTGACGCATGCACCGATCTCAGCTTTTTCCTTATGGAATGGGGTGAGCATAAGGGCTGAAGACCCCAGTGTACACCCCGACACCTCTCGCTCTCTGCAGGGTGGGGTGGGGTGAGGAGGAATGGCGTCAGCATTATGGCTGACCCAAAGTCACGCTCCCAATGCCTTTCAGTCCATTTGGGGGGGAAGGGTTGGCATTATGTCATTACCTCACTGCCTTTCTAATGCCTTTTGCATTTCTAACTCCTGTACTACCTATGCTAATGCCAGCAAGCCAATATTTGGCATTGACAAATGCTTGTTATGATTAATGACTCAAGCTATTAAAGATGATCACCATTAGTAATCTCTTTAAACCCCCCTTCTCTCTAGGCTACTTTCTGACTTTTTGTAATGGATTCATACCATGGATAAATTAGGAGGGTGCTACCAAAAATTTCTGAAGGCAGACAGTACAGCATCACACTAAAATGTTTAATTTGTTCAGAGTGGTTGTGGCCAAAGAGCAGTTACCTTTAAACACTTTTTTTTTTTAAACCAGGCAAGAAAAACTAAGCTGAAACCTTATTTACAGGTGAGACCTGGGAGCACAAGGAAGTTAAGTGACTTGCTTAGGGTCACACAGTATGCAAGTGGGGGCTGTGGGATTCAATCCCAGGTCTCCAGGTTTGCAACTCACAGCCTTAAACCACTGCGTTATACTGCCTCCTTCCCTATATCTCACTTCAGGAATGAAGTACAGTGGCGTGAGAAACTGGATATATTGTGTGTTTGCAAAACTGTATTATTATTACTTAAAAAGAACCCTTTATGATAAAATTTTGTTCCATTAGCAAATACTGTTACTCTAAAATCTTTTTAAAGCTTTAATTTACAGGTGCTTTTGGAAGTGGGGATCTGGATATCCAGAGACAGTGAGTTGCAGAAAGAACAGGGGCACCCATCATAGAAGCACGATCTCCCACAGATTTTCACTTGGAGGATGAAACAACCAACCTACTCGTCCTAGGGTCCTGGTTACCCTAATGGGTCTGTATGGAGTTACGAGGTTGTGATGGTACTATGGGCCTGACTCAATCAGGGCTTTATTTTTTATGACAAGAACCCAGAAGTCCACATGCCATCTAATTGGCAGCCTGCCTATAACCTTTAGTGTTGGGGTTTATATTCTGACCTCTTGACGGAGGTCAAAAGTCCCACTGCAGCATTGTGAACCAGTTGCAGGCTTCTGACATGTCCCCAAGGTAAGCTCTTATAGAGTGCACTGCAGAAGTCCAGTCTCAAGGAGCCAAAAGCCTGTAGCAGGGTTCAGTACATACATCTGCATAATCAAGCAGGGAATGGATGCTCAAATTGAATCCCAACAAATAGAAATTTCTGATTTTACCTTTTTTTTTTCATTTCAGATTAGTCAAATGTTGTACTTTCTGATCTGAAATACAGTAGTAGCCACAGACATGATCAGATATTCCCAGATATTTTGTGAAATTTCTAAAGAATTTCTCTCTGCTGCCCCTACTGTGGAAATGCAGACAGCAGGAGATTTCTCTAGAAATATCACAGAAATTTCAGGAAATATCCAAGTATGTCTTTGGCTGTGACTGCATGATCTGAGGTCATGTCCTAGATAGTAGTGTACAAATTCAGACCAATTTAATCCAGTTCAGGCTTTCAGCACCCCTTTCCTTACCCAGTCTTGTAGGGAAAAAAAACAGTCTCTGTCATCTAGTGGCACCCCATCCTGTTTATAGCAACACCTGGTATCTAGCGACACCCCCTTCCTAACCCCATCCTGTTTTTTTCCATCAAGCTTTTTTCCCATGAGGGCTGTATGGGAGGGCTATCAGCTCCATCCCTGCCTCCCCCAACCACAGACATCACACTAACCCACCAGAGTTCCCCCATGGATTTCCCCCCGTGGCAAGGCCAGGTAGGGGAGGGCTATTCTCCTCCTTCCAGTATGTATAATCCAGATTTGGGTGGTGGGCTAGTGGCATAGGTTGAAGGAGGCAGGCATGATTTAATTAGCCCACACCACCGCCATGTCCATTTTTCTGGAGTCTCTGACCCCCACTGCAGAAGGCAGGCAGTGGTGCATGCAATGTGGAGGCACACACTCAGCATACTAAACTGGTGGCCCCTCACTATTAGGTGCCACCCTAGCCTGCACTACCACTAGGCCTCCATCTAGTGGCAGTCAATGGAAGAGATGACAGAACCCCCCCAGTAGAGGACAGCAATCCTCCGGACGCACACCCATCTCCACTCCAGCCAACCCCCAGTGATCTGAGTTTGCTTACAAATCCAGGTCAGCACTGGGCCGGGTGGTAGGGCTACTGCCACACCACTGCACCAGGTGAGAGCGCTATTGCCACACCACTGCACCAGGTGGTAGTGATATTGCCGTGCGACTGGGCCAGCCCACCCCAGCATACTTAATGGAAGTCTCTGGTGCTGAGTGGAGCTGCCTTCTCTCGCCCCATCTCATTTTAGAGCAGCCCCTTGTGTCCAGTAACGTGGCACCCTCACACCCTGCCAGCTCCCCCAAAGGCAGCAGAAAAATCCTCCACTCATCTCCTCAGATGGGCAGTTTAACTGTTTGTTTTTTTTATTTAATATGCTTTATTAAAATTTTCAGGTCAGTTTAGCTCTTTATGACAAACAGTGCAAATGTAGAGATACACACTGCGATGAAAAGGTTTTTCAGAAGGCATCACGCAATGAATGAATGAACTTGCTATTTTTCTGTAACATGCTATTTGAGATAAAGATTTAGATGACAGCTGGTGAAAGAGGTAAGTGGAGGGCTGAGCCAGGCACCATTTTGGAAGAGAGAGGCATGGGACGGGGAGGTACAACTTAACTGGACATAAAAGATTGCTATTAAAAGGTATGGGTTAAGGAGGGGGTGCCACTGGATAACAAGGACTGCTAATAAATGGGATGGGGTGACAGAGGTGTCACTGAATGTTTAGTCACATCAAGAGTTTTTTATTGTAATTTTCCCTTGTAACCAGAAGTATGTAAAAGGGTATCACTTGTAAATGAAAATTGCCTTATTCAGTTTCTTGAATAAAAATGTATTACTACTAGATGCCCGGGACCTTTTCATATGAGATGGGGTCAGGGAGATGCATGCCACTAGATACCAAGGATTGTTGTTTTTTTTTAATTAGGTAGGGTGACACTGTGCTAGATTGTTAGATGAGATCCAGATATCAGTGATTTGAAATCGGGTCCAACTTCAGATTGGATTTTGAATAGGATTGGATTTTCCTGACTGTTTGTCAAAGACTGGTTGGATCAGATTTTGTGTTATCCGAGTACCTCGACTGCTGTTTTGCCGGAGTTGAGTTCCAACAAACTGGATGCCATCCACTCACTGATCTCCAAAAGGTACCATTCAAAAATCTGCAGAGTCATCAACTGGACAGAAGAAAAGGGCACAGCTACGCTAAACTGATATTATGTACATAACAACTGAAACTCATTCTATAGCACGCTAAGTTAGGATCACGCATGACAAGACAACACGGTCCACAAGATTGCCCACCCAAATCACTGACCCCAAGAACAGCAGCAATGGTAGTGGTCACCAAATACACAGACTGCTACCATGGAAAAAAACCACTCAGATTTCAGTTTTTGTGAGGGGCTCTGCCCACCACCCCTGTTATGGGGGCTTTGCCCCCGAACCCCCAGCTATATATAATCACCTCCAGGGGGAGGCAACTCAGGGATGGGGTGAAACCTCGGGGGGGCTTGTGGAGTGGCTGGGGAAGGACACAGGTCAACTAGGGTGCAGGGGCAGATACAGTACACCCACAGATCGGGAGAGGGGAGAAACAAAAAAGTATACATCACAGGATGACAAAAAACCTAAACATACCTCTCGGGACTGGGACTCAAACCTTAGTACACCAGCATTCTTCTGCCCTTCACTGCCTGTGGCGTTACCCTCTTCACCACAACAGCTGCTCAGCAGAAGCTCTTCCAACACAGGCTTCATCCCTTTCTCCTCCCTCCCCCACCCCCGTGACTTCAATACAGCCACAGGGATAGTGCTAACCTGACCTGGGGCATTCTATTCCTATCACTGTATTGCAGTTTGCTATTCTGACCATGCGCTTTACAGCCCCACAATTCAGGATTTGCTGTTTTAACCAGTTACCTTCTGTAGTGCATTATTATGTTCCCAGCATAGACTTGTTCACTGGCAACAACAAGGAAGAGAGGACAGAGTCTTGGGGAACTCTGCAGGTTCAGTGAGACTGTCTTAAGTCAAGTCTGTAAGGCCCAATCACAGTGGACTGCTCATTCCTTATAAGGAAAGCCTGGAACCATTTGAGAACAGTCCCAGTCATCCTTACATAATCCATGAGTCTGGCCTCCCAACTCCCCATGGTCCACAGCTTCAAATGTAGATGACACATCAAGGCCATCTGCATGGCACTCCTTTCTCTTGCTTGCTCCAGTTATGTCTATGCACGAATAACCTGGAAGGAATATCATTATCTCTGATCTTTTTAGTGGGCCATGTTTTAAAGATGGCAACTACATTTGGCCTGAACTGCAGAGTACAGAAACTGAGGTAGTCAGTATTGCGGACCAGGCTCTGGGCATTTAAGTGGGACACCTTAAAAAATGTAGGCAGCCAGGTGGGCCAATGGTGGGAAAGAAGGGCCAGGGTTGAACTCAGTGTCTTTGGGTAGTGAAAGCAAAAGGATGATGAACGTTATAGCATGACTGGGAATCTTATGGGGAGGTAGGGATGGGAGAGAACAGAGAAATGAGTGAGGGAAGGAGACAGCACCACCTGGCCTTCAGCTGAACTCAGTAAGCATGATGGGGCTCAGTGCTGAAGTATGGAGAGTGAGAGGGGCAGGCAGGGATAGTGTAGAGGAGGAGGTAATATCCATGTTTGCCTCTGCAGAGGAAACCTGGAAATTGAGTGGGAGGACCTGGAGAGGGAGCAAGGTGAGGGGAGGAAGTAGGACGCTGAGCAGAGGATAAGTAGGAATCAGAGAGAAATGAAGAGGGGGATCTAGGACTAATAGAGGTACAGAGGCAAAAATAAGGAGGAGACAGAACAGCAGTAGTAGGTGTGAGTGTAATACCCCAAAGTACGTTCGTTGGGATGTATGTTTCCATAGCCATTTACCAGCTCAAACTGGCTGCAAGCAAACAAAAGCACACGTTTTATCAGCTCAGCAGAGAAGGAAAAAAAAAACAGAATTTTATAACTTTGGCCATGTGCTGGTAACCTTGCCTGTGGTTGCCCAGCACATTTATTCATTTGTTTAAAAACTGGTAACCTGGAAAGGCACACTGAGCTGGGGTTCATTTCCACATGCAAGCCAGGGGAGTGGAGAAGGAAAATAAAGAGAGAATAAAAAATATAGAACCACAAATAATGGTAACATAGGCAACATTACAGATGTAGGGCCAATGTGGAGACTAAGTATACTAACAACAGCATGATCAACACAATAATAATTGGACAGTTATAAGAGAAAACAGTGAAAGTGCTCAGTGCCTAACAGGGTAGGTGATAGTGCTACTGGGGTCCAAAGACAGACTGAGGGTGGAGCAACAGCAATGGGGGGGATCTGAGAGAGAGGGGGTGAGAGAAAGGGCAAAGAGTCAAGGGGCACATGAGCCCTAACATCTCCTACATTTCAATTTGACTTATGGAGAGCATTCTAATGGAACTTAGATCCTGTTTTTAAAAGACACAAGCAGTTATAAGTGAGCAGTACAAAATCAAATAGGCAAAAAGAGATTGTGTGCCACCAGCTGGCTGGGTCATGGCTGGAAACATTGGGGGGGAGACCCACCTTCGGCTCCTGTTTCCCTCCCTGGGTTTCAGCCAGTCTGGCATATTCTGTGGAGCTGTTTCCTTCTTGGTCAATTAGTCTGACGGTTCCTGAGTCCAGTTTCAGCAGTGCCAGTAAAGTCTGTCAGAAGAGGTGGAAGCAACAGGCTGTCCCCTCATTCCATCTGCAAAAGTGGCAACAATCAAGCTTGGTGGGAGAAGTGGTGGCAATAGGCTGTGCTCTCCATTCCCCAACAAAAGTAGCTTGACCAGAGACCAGTGGGAGGAGGTGGGTTTAAGGCCTCCTTCTTGTACACAGCACCAGGAGCAAACCATGGCCCATCCAGGGGACCAAAGCAGGTGGCAGGATAAGACATGGCAGCACCATGTGCTGACAGCAAGAAAAGACTTGATTTTAAGTAAATAATTAAACAAACCTTTGCACAAGAAGGCACCACCTAGAGCAGCATGGCTGTTGGGGAAAGCCAGGCCCATTCCGAAGGACTGCCTACAGGCTGGAGTAATACAGATCCACAGAAGCAGGAGACATGGGAGGTGGGTAGGTCCCTGATATGCCCCACCCATAGGGCATTATCAAAGACTTGATCTACTGGTGGGCATTGAGGGGATGGGCTGAAGAAGGCTAGAGCATGGGAGCACAGCTCCATGTAGGACTTTCTCTTAATGTGTAAATTGGTGAAGACTATCCCAAACACAGCATCTGCAGCACAGCACACCTAAGAAGCCCTAGTACAGAGGTGTTGCCTGCATCAGTAATCAATAAAGACCAGAGACTGTGGTTTATTTTAAAGCAAAGTTTACTGAGTATTTAAAGAGACACTGCATGATTTCCTGTACACAGAATGACATGTTCATTTCACTGTATGTTGGATTGCAATTAAAAAAGTGGTACCCAAGTTATCCTGCCTGTTTAGAGACTACTAGTACACTGCATGTAAAATGAAATCTGCATGACCATAACTGTATGTTAAAGTACTAAACCAGCAGGAAACAATTGCATGTATTGATCCTGAGTGCAGTCCCATCAGTATTGATTCCTTATGGAAGTCAGACACCCAGCTTGAAGTCCATTGGTTGCTTGCACCCAAGTTTCTGTTTTTTCAAGATGCCAATGTAGACAGATTGGAAGTGCCTTCGGCAGGGCTTTGAGGTTCCAACATGCAGAAGTCAAACATCCATGTCTTTCCTTGGGTTCCCAAAGTGGCCCAGATGTTTTGGGGATTTTGAGTCATCCACATGTTTTAGTCCTACACCAGATTATCTGATGTTTGGAGGTCAAGCATCCAATGTATTTCCTGTGGTTTCCAAAGTGGTCCAGATGTTTTGGTCATTTTGGTCCATGCAGATGTTCCTGTCTTATTCCCAAAGTTTGGAATCCCAAGTTCCCCATGTGTTTCAGCCTGAATCTTCAGATTGCCATCTTCTACTTGGTGGCCGTGGACACTCAGGTTTATTTTGCAAACTTTTGAAGAGTCATGTGTTAAGTACTAGACCTTATATCGAACCCTAACATGAAAGTTGAAAAGTTTTTTCACTTCACAGATAGTACAAATTTTGCTTCCAAATGGTCTGAGTGATGTTTAGAGCCAGAGATACAGTATATGATTATTAGACTCATGTTATAGTGCTATAGAGTTATAGATTCAGAGTTACAGAGCTATGAAATTAAAGTCATAGACTTATAGAGATTTAGAAAAGTAGTAGAGCTATAGAGTCATAGTGTCATAGAGTTTTAGAGCCACAGAGTCATAGCATCATAGCATCATAGAGTTATAGAGCCACAGAGTCATAGCATCACAGAGTTATAGAGCCAGAGTCATAGCATCATAAAGTTATAGAGCTATATAGTCAGAGTTATAAGTATAGTACAGTCCCTACAGTTACAGAGTTAAGCAATAAGTCATGACGGGGTGTGTTCTGTGGTAAGATAACAGCACACCTTGGGTGGGTTGAAGCAGAAGGCCACAGGCCAAGTGCTTCCACCACCCAAGCTGTGCTATTATTCCACCACAGCACACACCCAGGAGTGCCTTATTGTGATTATAATTTGGATTTGATTATGTAATATACTCTGAAAATGTGTCACAATGTGCAGAAAACAAAGAGACAAAGAAAAGTTAGGTTAGAATGAATTTTACTGTTAAAATAGAGAAAAAAACAGTTCCTCTAAAGGGACAAAGAAAAGTTTGGTTAAAATGAATTTTACGTTAAATGTGAGAAAAATCATGTCCACCAATTAGGAAGATATGGTGCTAATTTGACAGTTTATTAGACTATCTTGTTAAAAATATCTTTTAAATAAATAAATTAATAAATAAATACACACTTGTCTCAGTGTATATTTCTTCCTGCATTTAACACCATAGTTCATTTTTGGTTGTTGTACACATTAATATTTGCTATGCCATGTAACATTACCACAGATATGAATCTTGCTGTGTCTCTGACATCCACTGGAGTCCTCCGAGATCCTTCTTCATATCTAGTTTGTTCATATGTGTGTGTGTATATATATATATATATATATATATATATATATATATGTGTGTGTGTGTGTACCGTGCTACCATAGTTAGGGTTGAGTAGCCCTTTTAAGGTTAAAGGGTGAAACTTTGCACCTTAATAACTTTGGCACCATTCAATGGATTCGCCTGAAATTTGGTATTCATAGTTGGGCATGGTAGATCTTGGGATCTGCTAACTTCTGTACTGGTTGAATATACGGCTGTGGAGTTATTAAGTGACATTTGTGTGCGTAATTACGTCTTTATGTGAATTCTTTGCTCGCACCTTCAGGTCGCATAGTTTATGAAACCTGTCTGAAAACTTCAGGGAACATGTGGCCAGGGTCCCCAATGTGCCTTTTGAAGATTTCATGAAAAAATATTAAACGGTTCAAAAGTTATTCAAAAAACAAGTTCCCATTATGAATCAATGGGAAAAGTTAACAAAAAGTTCGACACTTTTGCAAATGCACTTTTTAGTGTCGCAAATGGCCCTAGTAGTGTCGCAAATCTCCCATTTTGTTTTCAGTTACTGATCACAGAAATGCTTGGCATTTAAAATTGGGACCATCTAGGGACATAATTATTTTTGTGTTTACTTATTTGAGCCCTGAGGATGATAGCCATGTCTTTATTTTGGGGTTAAACACCCCTGAAATATGTTTCTCAAATTTCTGGGAAAAGTAGTGTCACAAAGTAGTGTCGCACTTGTGACACTTTCGCAAATTTTTGTGAAAGGCGTCGCAAATCACAACATTACTTTTCTAGGCTATGGCGAAATGTCAGGAATTCTTTGCCACCCTACTGCAAAAGAATGGTTTGGTCTTTAGGGCTGAAATTTGGAGAGAAGGCAGCCATCATCTCACAGATGTGCTTTTCCATGGTTTGGAGAAATAATATTGCATGGATGCAAAGTTACAGTACTCCGAAGTTGACTTTTTTCCCATAGACTAACATGGTGGCGTACGCCGTGTCTTTCGGGGTTCGTATCTCGGAATCGGTTTGAGATACGGAATTTTCATCACAACCATGCGTAGCCCTATGGACTACTCAGGCAGTGAAAACCTAGCCAGAAAACTCATGAATCATGTGAAATTTTAATTTTTTTTCTATGTCGTACGGTTACTGAGATATTAACATTTTAGTGTTACAACTGCTCGTTTTATGCTCCAAGGCACATTATTATGCATACATTCCTTGTCTTCACTGTCTTTCTCAATGGAGCTTTTGGGGAAAAATAGGGTGTGCTCTCCACTTACTGTTACACGTAGGCTTGTGTTTCTGTGCCAGTATGCAATAGCGTTACCATGTACGCCACCATGTGCGTTACCCTTTGCGCTTCCATTTGTGTTTGCGTTACTGTTTTCTTTGGCATCATTGTTGATGTTACCGTTATGATTTGTGTTTACAATTGCGGTACTGTCACCGTGCGCATTACAGTTTACGTTTCCGTATGCGCTTGGGTTTGCATTTCTGGTTCTGTTTCCTTTGGCATTCTTTTTGCTGTTACCATTACCATTACCATTTGCGTTTGCAAGTGTGGTACCACGACCGTGCATCTTATGCTTTGCGTTTCCAGACACGCTTGCATTTGCATTTCCATTTCTCTTCCCTTTGGCACTATTGTTGCTGTAACAGTTAATATTTGCATTTACAATAGTGGTACCATGACCGTGTTCATTACCAGTTGCATTTCCGTACATGCTTCTGTCTCCATTTATGTCACTACTCGCTTTGGCGTTACTTTGCGCTTGCATTTCTTTTAATGTTTGCTTTACCATTTATGTTTGTATGACCATGTGCATAACCGTTAGCGCTTGCTTTTGCATTGCAGTTATGGTTTCTATGTCACAAGACATCATGTGGTGGAGCGCAGGGTCTGAAGGGCACCACGCTCCCACCACCACATTACATTACTAGTTATAGTCCTCATTCTCACAAAGAAGGGGAATTCATGGCAAAAAAATCAGTTTATTGCATCGGTTAGGGTTGTTCCACAGTGACAAAGCAAGGAAATTTGGTGTTAGGGTTGAGAGCCTCTTGCCCCCCTAGCCGCCCCCTAACTGGCATTGGGGTGTGCATTGGGGTCATCGGTCCTAACTCACCCCATTCTCTATATTTCAGCTTCTTACACATGTGATGGGGTGAGAGTTGGGACCAACTACTCTACTTTTACCCGATGCTGGTTGGAGGGTGGGCTGTGGGGTGGGGCTTTCAACCCCAACACCAAATTTCCTCATTTTTTCACTGTGGAACAACCTAACTGATGCATTAAATGGATTTTTGCCATGAATATATATATATATGTGTGTGTGTGTGTGTGTGTGTGTGTGTATATATGTATATATATATGAAATACAAAATCACGCATACCCCCATAATGCAAAGCATCATGGGCTGTATATGCAAATCACCACAGAATATTATGCTGGTTCAACTTTAAGCAAAAATGCATTGTGCCGAAAGGTCTCTCACACAGTTTGCAAAGGGTGCCAACAATATATATATATATATATATGTGTGTATAAATATATATATATGTTCCCCTCAGCTTTATTTAAAAGAAAAAATAGATCAGGCATACTACAGACTTGGTAGATTTGCAACTAATGCTAGATATGGAACCCATCATTGCAAAATTTATGAAAAACTTTGTTGGTTACATCCAGACTCAAAAAGACTATACTGTGGGCTGACCTGGTGCCACAAGTTTTTTATTTTATTTTATTGGAGAAATTCAGAAAGACCTTTGAGTCAA
The DNA here is from genome assembly GCA_016271365.2 of Neoceratodus forsteri. Classification (NCBI taxonomy): domain Eukaryota; kingdom Metazoa; phylum Chordata; order Ceratodontiformes; family Ceratodontidae; genus Neoceratodus; species Neoceratodus forsteri. Next base: position 436,925,012 of record CM057452.1, on the reverse strand, counting down.
AGACTCATTTACAAAGATTCCATGTCATACATTAGGGTACAGAGCAAACAATAGGAAACAGAGAATGTGACATTACATTACATAATGAAGATTACACTTCAGCACATTGTAGTCATTTGAGATAAAGAAATATAACTTTACATTATAATACAGTACACTACATGGGAGATAGATTGATCAGATAGGCGATCAAAGTCTGTACTGTAGAGGGGTCACACTATAGCACAGCCACAGTGGTTGCAGGGAGATCTGTAGTCAGCTGATAGTCAGATGGTGAGGTAGTAGAGGTATTGAAACAGGGACTGGGATAGATATGGGCGTAATAGGGCAGAGTGCAGTAGGAGAGAGTCAGGTGCAGTCACACATGTTAGAGTCAAGGAGGAGTTCCCTTAGTCTAGCTTTAAAAGGACCCAGCCTTGTTTCGTTGGCTATAAGGACTGGGAGAGAGTTATACCAAGTGGGGACTTGGTAGCTGAAAGTCCTTTGCAGTTGGAAGGTATTAATTTAGTTAATTTACAATATAAAAATTCATCCCCTAAATCAGTAAATTATATTAGGATCTTTATGTCCTTTAAAAACCTCCTTAAGGCATTCAGATTTATCTATCCCCAAAGCAAAATCTAGAAACAGATTAGGAGACATCATCTTGCAGAACAGCCTGGCAACTCATTGGAACAGATTACCAAGAGAAGTAAAACTAATCCATGGTCATTTTCAGTTTAAAAAGACTTTGAAAACCTACCTGTATATAAATTGTACTTGTTTTAGATAGCAGCTAGTTTTTTACTAGATAGCAGACTGGCTTTTTTATAAATTTTATATTTAACTTGACTGTATGATAGTGTGAATGAAGGATCAAATGTAAATTGATGTTATTTTGGGAACATGTTGTTATATGTGTTGATTATCGCTGCTACATGTGCAATAATTCACAGGACACTGTTGAAAATGGGCTTCAACCCAACAGTAAGTATCCTGTATAAAAATAAAATATTATCATTATCATGTATGCTGAAGGAATGAAAAGCAAAGCAAATACAAAATATGAGTGCATGCATTGATCTGATTGGCTGTTGCCTGAGGCAAAGCAATGCATCATGGGTCCAGGAATGTGCAGAGATGTTCATCACACATGCTGAATAACATCTCAGCCTGTATTCCACACAGAATTTTCCTTTTATGGTGATTTTTTTAATTAATTTTAAAATAAATTTATTTACATTGGAAACACTGGCATGGGGCCTGAATGGACTGATTTGCTATCCACATGATGAGTTCATCATTGGAGGATTTAGGAAACTGTAATCAATAATTTGGAACGTGCTGCTGCTTTTTTCAATGTTTTGTTTATTAAGAACCTCTGCATTTTTGTGTTTTGAATTGTGGTGCTAGGTGGGAGCGAATGAGGCTGGTAAATGTGCATCTGATAGCCAGGAGACAGAGAATTTAAGAGACAGACGTCAGTTTTGTTATTGTTAATTCTGGATGGATTGGGGTTTGAAATGCTATTAAAACAAGTTAACATGTAACAAGTAAAGGCAGCAAAATCAAAGTTTTTTTCCTCCACTAGCAATTGTATGGTAATAGCCATGAGAGAAAGAATTTAAGAGACAGGTGTCAGATTTCGCCATTGATCATGCTGATGGGATTGGGGCTGGAAATACTATAAAAAAAACACAAAAAAAAGCAAGTTAACCATTCTAACAAGTAAATGCTGCAAATCAAAGTTATTTTACCTAATAGTAATTTTATTACATTTCTTATATGTGATTTAGTTCACTTCTCAATTGTACTTTCAGTCAGTTTTGCAATTGTTCATGCTGGAGGGATTGGGGATGGAAATGCTTCAAAATCAAAGTTTTTATTTTTTAAACTTGCAACTTAAATACGTTTCTTATATGTGATAAAACTTACTTTTGAACTACAGTTTCAGAACTCATGGCAGTGATTTCCGGCACCAAGCTGCGCACTGCTTCAAGAGTGACAGCGTGTGGTCTGTGCCAGGGGAAGACAAGAATAACTATGACCAAAAAAACAGTTAAATATGAGATTTTCAGGCAATATTTCACACAGTTGATGACTATCAGTTTACAGTGTGGATCAATATCAGAAGACGGATTACTGTTTGCAAATTGCAGATTCAATTAAATGCTGTTGAGATACACAGGGCTCAATTTTCAAAGCATGGCACAGGGTTTGTGCCAAGCCCTACACCATGACACTTAGGTTCTGACAATGCACCAAACCCCTTTGCTGCAACTGCACCCACCTCGAATCTTGGGCACAGTTGTGAAAGTTTTCACGTCTTACGGCAGCTTAGCCCAAATGTCTGGTGCAAGCTCCATAAACCAGCCCCAGGAATGCCACAAGCTAGACCGGAAAAAGTTGATCTAACTTGCAGCACATGGCACACAGGTGGAAACTCTGGATTGCTGGCCTGGTGATTGCTGTAATCCCCATGCTCCTTATCTTCAGCCCACCTGGGGCTTGTGGCAATTGGGTGCCCACAATTTTTTTTTTTTTTTTTTACGGAAGGAGTTGCTGTATAGAAATTGACAAGTGTAATACTTTCTGGTTATGGACAGTATTTCATAGTATCATAGTAAAAGCCAGCAGAATAAGTCCCATGGTCTATCGTGTCTGCTCAGAAGCTAGCCCCCTACTGGGAGCTCACTCCCCCCCAGCTGCAGAGGTGACCCTCCCTGTCCTCAGTTTCCCCCCGTAGCTGTCCCAACCCTTCTAGAATCCTTCCACTGTGGTCTCTTCCACCAGACTCCTGCGCAGTGCATTCCATGGTTCCACCACCCTCTCTGTGAAGAAGTGTCTTCTGCACCCCCTGTACTCTCCCCTTCCAGCTTCCACTGTGCCCCTGTAGTTCCCCCCTTCATAAGCCTGAACACTTCCCTGGCTCCGCCCTTATTAATCCCCTTTACATACTTGAAAGTCTCTATCATGTCCCCTCTGTCCCTCCTTTCTCCAATGCGTACAGATTGAGCTCATCCAGTCTTTCCTCATAGGTCCTACCCTTCATGCCTTGAATCATCCAGGTCACCCTCCTCTGGATCCTCTCCAGCACTGCTATGTCCCTCTTAAAATGGGGTCTCCAGAACTGGACACAGTATTCAAGATGCGGCCTAACCAGGACATTATACAGAGGGAGGATCACCTCCCTTCTCCTGGAGGTAATCCCCCTGGTTATGCAGCCCAGTATCCTGTTTGCTTTTGCTGCAGCTCTTTGACAATTCTCTGTGTTATTCATTTTGCTGTCCACCACTATCCCTAAGTCCCTCTCGCCCGATGTGATTTGCAGTGTGGTCCTCCCCCCCAAGGTGTATGCATGTCCCGGGTTTCTGACTCCCAGATGCAGCACCCTACATTTCCCTGCATTGAACTTCAACCCCCACTTCCTTGCCCACTCCCCCAGGGTATTAAGATCCCCCTGCAGGGCCTCTCTCCCCTCCTACCTGTCTGCCAGTGCTCCCAATTTTGAGTCATCTGCAAAGAGTGGGTTGGTTGTGCTTCATGTGGTTGAAGGTTTAATGTTTGAACTAGAGCCAGCAAGCAGATTGCTCCAGTTTTTTTTGTCACTCAGTCAGGGACCCTAGTATGATCGTTGGGAAGGTTGACATTTCTGACTGGTTATGGCCATAGTTTCCCTTGATTGTAGCCCTGCAGATGAGAGTAAATGGACAGCTGTACTTTGAGAGCAATAATTTGTGTAAATTGTTGTCTGACCTACTAGCTTGTATATTCTGGGTAGTTACTGGACAAATACTGTAGTTAGTAACCATGGACTCACTAGTATACCAGACATTCTGGGCTTCAAAGTATTCTTCCAGTTTATGTCTCAGATGAAGGTAAAATGCAGGAGCATTTTCTGACATTTTTTTTAGATATTTTTCCAATCAGGTGATTGGGCACAGAGCATTGTTAAGTAGTTCTAGCATGTAAACCCAAAAACTGCTTCTGCTTCATTCATGGGGGTCAACATGATTCTTTGTTTTTTGTTAAATCACATGCTGAAATATTTAAATGGATTCTCATTGGTTTTTATAATCAGATTGTCTTTTTTAAGGTCACATAGCCCTTCTTTGTCCTGATGAGCAAAATATAGCAGGACATCTCACCAAACCTTAGGGACCATCCCTGCAGCAATGTTTGCATCAAGGGCTTTTGAAGTACAAATATGCTGCAGATCTAATTCAGACACTGGGGGTATTGACAGACTTGATCCATTCCCTGTCTTGTAATTGTTTTAAAACCTCCATTAAAGCATTATTGCTGCTAGAAAATACAGTGTCCTTCATTATGTTTACAGAGCAGCTCAGTGGAGGGTTATTTAGAAAATGGTTGCGTCCCACTCGACTGTCCACATATGGACATGCAATACACATCTCAATGAGTATTTTTCACTGTGGCAAAAATGCTCCCTGAGGACAGTACATATCTCAGATAAGTCTATTGTTTTGAGGTCAATATTGTCATTTTTTTCACACAGGCAGTCTCAAAATATCAATCAATCAATTAATCAAAATCTTTATTTAACCAGGTGGCCACTGTTGAGCAAGGCTCATTCTCGAGGTGGACCTGGATGTAACAAATACAGAATAAGGTATCATACATAATAATTACACTACAATAGCATAAACCATGTGGAGATAAATAGAGATAATAATATGTGGTACAGGTTAAATGAACATGTGTTGGGTCAAGCAGAGTGCATTAACGTTGAGACACAAGGGAAACAAGGAGATACACAACATTACAATGTACTAGCAAGGAAGCAGGGGTGAGAACAGGAATCAATAGAAGAAAGTGAATAGCCAAAAAAACTGTCCAGGCAATCAGTATTGTAGATGGTTTCCGCAACTAAGAAGGATGGAGGGCAGGGTACGAGCTAAGCCAGTGCTGTGCCGGAGCAGGTCGGGGGAGGAAAGAGGAGGACAGAAGCCAATAAGGGGAAAAAGGCGGTGTAAGAGAGAGAGAGAGACAGAGCAAGAGAGGGCCAGGCTGTGGCTGGACCAATTATTAGGGTAGGTTTCAGCGAGGTGGAAATGGTTCCAGAAAAAAAGAGGTACATGATCAGGGGTGGCAGACACAGGGTTCAGTGACATGATTGGAGTAAAGTGTTTTGAACGTTCCTAAGCTGACGACATAGTTGAGTTTTAGAGATATTTTCAGTTTATTCCACATTGATGGCAGCATATGGCTAATGGCTGCCCAGCCAAAGCGAGTACTGGCCTCATGCACCTTCAAGGAGATATAGGAGACACTTCTCAGCGCATACTTACTGATAGTGTAAAATGGTAGGCAATCTAAAATGTAGTTTGGGAGTTTATTTAGGATGACTTTATATGTCCAGATGATGGCATTTCGTTGTCGCCTGAAGTTGAGAGAGGACCACCCTATGGCCGTGTACAGCAAGCAGTGGTGGGTGGAGAAGGGAAGGCCCGTTATGAACCTTAGGGCTCTGTGATAAAGAGTGTCAAGTTTAGAGAGCACTCTGGCAGGCCCTTGATTGTACAGGAAGTCGGCATAGTCTAGTAGAGAAAGAAATGTAGTCTGAACTAGCCTCTTCTTGGCTTCCCTGGGGAGGAGGTCTTTTATCCTGAAAAAAAAGGCAGAGCCTCTGATGAAGTTTCTTTATCAGTTCCTCAGTATGAACCTGGAAGAAGATTCTGTTGTCGAGCCATACCCCCAGATATTTGAATTTGGTCACATACTCTAGCTGTTCACCAAGTATGGTAGTGTCCAGGGGGAGAGTCCCAACTGAGGCTGGGTTAGGTAGGTTGGGAAAAGGCGAGAAGAACATTGCTTTTGTTTTCTTTGCATTCAAAATAACTTCTGATTTATGAGCTGACATTGTAGAAGATTAAATTCATCCTTGAAGACTGAGTACGTAATATCAGGGGAGGGTCCTCTGACATAGAGCACCATATCATCCGCAAAGAGGTGTATTTGGGCCTTTTTTATGGTGTCATCTATCCTGTTGAAGTAGATTGCAAATAACAGGGGTCCCAGGATGGAACCTTGAGTAAATATGTTCATTGACCAGGTGCTCTTTACATTCTGTGCACTGTGGTTCAGCTCTATTTGATCAATTTCAGATGCTACAAGCTCAGTGTGCCTTTTTAGTTTAACTATTGTTATATCAGGTACCATTTCACTTATGGTTTCTGTTTCTTTTTTTTATTTAATATGCTTTATTGATTTTAATATGTACAACAAACAAAATACACTCACATTACTAGCAAACAATACTAGCTAATATAATCACTACAACATTAACATACAAAATGAAAACCCACCTCCCTAACCCACCCACCCACCCCAATGGAGAACCATAACTGATATCTTAAATCTGCCGAGAAGTAAAATAGTCATGAAACAGATAAACAAGGATCCACAGTATATAGTCAACAGAAAATCTTAAGGATGAAAACTGTTGATTCTACTGTGAGTTTACACTGTGAGGAAACGTTAAAGGGAGAATAAGGTGTACAGTTTGCCCCATTTTTTATTAAACCCAGCAATATTATTACCAAGACTGGCTATCATTTTTTGAGCCGGAGGTTACTCAGCAGCTTATTGAGTCATTCAGTATAAGGTATGACTGACTGGTCTTTCCAGTGGTGAAGCACCACTCTTTTAACAGAAAGTGCAACCATGGATAAATGGTATTTCCTTTCTTTAACCCTGACCCCAGAATAGTCACCAAGAACGCAAATTTCAGGCATGAAGTGTTCTGCCAATCCAAGAAGGGGGTCTGTCTTGAGCTTTATCATGCCCCATAAAGTAGCAACATTGGGGCAATCCCACAATATATGAAATAAAGATCCTTCAGCTTAGTTGTATCTAGTGCAAAGAGGGGAAGGGAGACATCATATCTGATGTAATTTAGCTGGTGTAAAGTATACGTTGTGTAGGACATAAAACTAGATATTATGTAATTTATCATTCTTAGTTTAAAGATAGAGGTCATCCTAGATGCGATCCCAGTTGAAGTCCTTGTGGGGAACAAAGCAGACCAATAATGTGAATATCCAGTACAGTGGATTCCACTTAAGTGCACATCAGATAAGTGCACATTCCTGATAAGTGCATAATTTTACTGTTTCCCAATTTTTTTACTATTCACATAGTACAAAACAAATCTGTTAAGTGCACACTGGATAAGTGCACATTTCAGCTAAATGCACAGTTTCACAGTTCACCAACATATCTCTCCCTATGTAGTTAGCACCTCTTAAGTGCACAGGTGATTTTAAGCAGTTGAAGCAACATTTAATACCCTATACCACTCAGCTGGCTTTGAAAAGTTGCAAACAGACTAAGATCATTTCTTTTTTTGGGTCCACAAGTAATACAGATAATGCAGACAGATGATTGGCTGTGATATTTTTTATAGCATTGTACTTCATTGAGTTATTTGTCAATGCTGCACAGTAGCACATTTTAATATTTTACATTTTTTTAGTATATTGCTATGGTAAATAAATGCGGGATGCCATTACATTGTCAGGTCTCAGTTATTGTCTTTATGTTGCATTGCAAACATAGAAGTTCGGATAAATGTACATTCTGCTTAAATGCATATTTTCATGCTGCAAAACAGGTGTGCATTTAAGCAGATTCAACTGTATTTACTGGGAATAGTTTGCCATGGAAGGCATTTATAATATGGGACACCGCATGTGGTTGCCATGCTAAAATTCGGATCATATGGAGAAGTAACCCTTGGTCAATAGACCAGGATGACGTACCAAACCATTTGAGCAGTAGATGTCGAATTTGATAAATCCTAAAAATATATCGAGGGGCTAAATTAAGCAAACACAAAATTTCCTGACTGGTCTTGAGTTGCCCATCATGGAGGAAATCTGCAACCTTCTTATCTGCTTGTTGTGGGATTGTCCCATAAGTCAGCATTTCTCCCCCCAGTTTAAAGCTGGGATTACCACATAGATGTTGGGAAACATCCCTAAGATTATCATAATGTACAGCTTTACAAAACTGGGCATGCACTTTCAAAGAGGTAGCTCTGGGTGAGTTTTTGAGCTGAGGAGGTAACAATTTGGGGGATACAAAAAGTAAGCTATCCCGTGATAGGCCAGAGACATGAATAAGGGGCATCTCTATCTGTAACCAAATTGGAATGCATAAAGATTCTCCAGCCCCTGTCGGAGGCGGAGACCACCAGAAATACTTTGCCATGTGGCTGACCAGATAATATAGGAAAGAATTTGGTAACTTGAGACCACCCAGTGTTTTGGACTCCCCCAGCCATATGTATGCCTGCCTCAGGGGTTTCCCCTTCCTAATAAAATGGGAAATCAGATCGTGAAGCTTTTTAAACCAGGTGAGGGGAAGAAAAAGGCCCAGTAAATGCAATGGATAGAACACCCGATGAAGTACATTCATTTTGATAATGCTAATTCTGCCCTGGAGAGAGAGATATAGGGAGGACCATCTATTGAAATCCTGCTGGATAGTAATGAACAGGTCATCTAGGTTCAGTTTCTGAATAAGGGCAGTGTTTTGGACCAGCGCTACCCGTAAGTATTGAAGCCAGGTGGCCCAGGTTAGGCCTAAAACACAAATCTCAGACTTGAAGACCCTAGAGTTTAAAGGCATCACCACTGTTCTTTTCCAAACCACTGTTCTTAATTTATAGTTTGAGAAAACACTGAAATTTTGGATGAATGTTAGGGCTGCAGCAATGGAAGAGGTAGGATCCGAGACATGTAGCAGAATATCATCCGCATGTGCGGAAAGCCTGAGGTCAAAGGGACCTACTTGCACCCCCTCAATAGAGGGAAGCTCCTTAAGATGGAGAAAAGTGGTTCCAGATACATATTAAAAAGAAGGCAGGATGAGAAGCAGCCCTGATGTGTAACCGAACACAATGGAAAGGTTGAGAACAGCACTCTGATGCAATATATATTTGCGCTGGGTTGCAAGTACAAGACCTGAACCCAGGAAATAAATGATGGAGGGAAATCTAGCTCACATAGCACTGAAAACAAAAAGGGCCAACTAACCCTGTCGAAGGCTTTCTCTGCATCCAGGGAGACAAAAGCCATTGGTTGACTGCCTTCCCTGGACACAGAGAAAATATTTTTTAAAGCAGTACCCCACAAACCACTAGCTTATTTCCATTACATTGATGATTTGTTTATCATCTGGACAGAGGGCACAGATGTACTCAAAGATTTTCATCACAAATTTAATAATCTCCCCCCCCACCATAAAGCTTACCCTGGAGTATTCTACCACCAAGGTTAACTTTCTGGACACCACAGTCACCATTAAGGATGGAACTTTACATACATGTATTTACAGGAAGCCAACAGACAGACAGAGATACCTACACAAGAAAATTAATCACCCAAACCATACAAAAAAATCTGTCATGTAGAGTCAAGCACTCTGATGTCACCATATTTGTTCAAATGAGAATGACAGAGATACACATTTGGCTATGTTGAAAAACACCTTTACTGAGCAGGGACGCACTTCCAGGGAAATTGACAGGATAACAGAATGGGCAACGCAAGTACCAAGACAACAACTACTTCAATATAAAGAAAAGACAGCTACAGACAGAATACTTAGTAGTCACATATCATCCAGACCTTGAACGTCTGCGTAAGATTATTAAAGACCTCCACCCAATATTTAGTGAGGATGAAACCCTTAACTGTATTTTTAAGGAACTCCCACTACTATCTTTTAAACAACCACCAAATTTATCCAGCCAAATTATTAGGAGCAAACTTTCACCAGAACAGAATACCATGTCACACAATGGCACACGACCCTGCAGTCAACACCCCTGTAAGACTTGTGAGCTCATTTCTACCTCAGACTGTGCGGTTACATCACAAAACAGACAATTCCAGGTGCATGGGGGTTATACATGCATGTCACAACATGTTGTTTATTTCATTCAGTGCAAGAGATCTCCACAAACAGGTTATGTTGGAGAGATACGCCAACAGCTCCACACTAGGATGAACTTACACAAATAAGACTGAAAAACCAGTGGGGCACCACTTCTCCCAGCCTGACCACTCAATCTCAGATATGCTAGTAATGGTCTTAAAAGGAAATCTCAAAAACACACAACAGAGATGAGCTTTTGAGATTAAACTTATTTTACATCTCAATATGGTAGCAGATGGGATGAACGTCGATCTTGGTTTTATAGGACACTACAGAAACTGACATCCACAGACCTCTTCTTCTTCTTCAGACTGGCGTATTATAGGACTTCAGCATGTGTGGGATGTGGGTGCGTGTTTGTATGTATGTGTGTGGGTATGTGATGTGAGGTATGCGATATAACAGGTGTGGGGCTTGCTGTCACATTGAGGTAGGCCTCTATTTAGATATATGGAGTTATAGTGTGTTACTATTCTGACTTCCACACATAATGAATATTAATTCCTCCTTACTTTTTATCTTTGCCCTGGGGTGGGTTTGATTCCATTGCACCATATTCAGATTACCTAGCCTGTTACTGTACATACAGGACTGTTATCATATACTGTCACATATAAATTTTTGTTAACTCTGTACATATTGGGGTGCATGATCTCATTTGCATGGGGATCCTGGACAGATCTTTTTACATTAGGCTAATATTGTAGTAATTTGTGGATATGTAGGTATGTTAGACCTCTGGTCTTATAATCATACTTTATATTTACTTCTAGTTACCTTATCCTGGGGAGGGTGGCAGATTTATTTCATGGTAGTTCTATTCAGAATCCTTGGAAATGTTACTATGCAGATAGTAGTATGGTTAAATACTGTCACATTTTTGCTCTGTAGGTATTAGGAGACATGTGCCCTTTTACTTAGGATTTCATGACAAGTTGAATTCCTTTGCGGAACAATTGCAGTGACTGATGTGAATAAATCCAGAAACAAATGATTTGATACCTTTTATTGGACCAACATGGATGTTACAGAAAAGAACAAAGTGCTCTAGCTTTCGAACCAACCAGGTCCTTCTTCAGAAGCTTTGTGGCAGTTTTTTCAAATATCCCATACTATTACCACCAGATTATATTGAAAAAACAGAAATAATTCTCATTGGTTTAACATATACATTTAAAACATAACAGAAGATTACGTCAGAGAAGCTAATTAACACTAGTATGCCTTTAACTGAGGAACCTCAGAAGGGCAAAGGTTATCAAGAATTCTCTACAGCCAGAGAGTTCTTGTCACATAAATTTTAAAATGTCTCAGTATGCCAAGAAAGCATTCTAGTGATAAAAAAAACCTTGGGGTGGCATTCTCTGTAATACATGTAAGATGAGCTTACAACTTATATTCCAATTGTCCTGGTATATTAAAGAACAGATAATGAGAGACAAAATCCTGAAATTAGGTATAACTACAAGTTGAAAACAAGCCTCAAATTAACCTACACATATATACATGATGCATGATAGTATCACTTGTAAGTGTAAGTGCCAAATAAAAAAATACTTGTCAAAGACCCCCAAGAAAATGATGTGAATAAAGGTTCACTAGGAGTGTGTGTGTGTGTGTGTGTGTGTGTGTGTGTCTGTGGGAGTGGGAGAGAGAGAGGGAGAGAGAGAGAGAGAGAGAGAGAGAGACATCTCTTTATGTTAGATCTCCACATTATGGTGATGTGGGGTGGGGTAGGGTGTATTGTTTGTATGAAGAGGAGGAGAGAAATTACATTTTCATCTCTTTTTCAGATTCCTTAGACACTTGTGGTACATCAAGTTGTCACATTCTCAGTGTATGTTGACATCAGTACATATCAGGCTACATGGTCTTAATTCCTTGAGGTTCCTCAACTAGAGTTTTTTGTTAAACACTAATATTGTCAATTTATATTTAAATTATCATTTATATAGTTCTGCCACTACAATAGAGGTTTTTGAAATTTCTTGGGCCTTATATCCAGCTTGAGAGTACAGATGGGTGACAGGTCCAGCTAAGTTTTACACAGCATATAGTGTGCACTGATGTTTTTAAGACAACTTTATTGGTAAATTCTTGTCTATAATGTAGAAATACCACTACTCACAGTGCAGTCTATAATGCAGGCATTAAAACTTCTTGGAGCCCTAAGACAATCTTAGTTTGTCTTTAATCTGGGTGGGGGTTGCCTTTCAGTAATCACATCCTTATACAAACTGTGACACTCATAGCTTGATTTAAGAGTCATCTGCTTCAGTAGCGTTATCTTATGTCAATTAAATTTATATGCAGTAGGATTCTTTGGATGTGTGTTCCACCAAGCACCTTTGACCCAGGGGACTCTCCTGGCTGAGGGCAGTATGGTACTGTTAAACTTCTCTAACATCATCTTCTGTATTTTTTTAAATGAGTATTTTAAACCAATGGGGATTTTTTCTGTTTTTTCTTCATGATCTAGCTGTTTTAAGTATTGTATTTTCTAAACAACTGCCATTAGTTTCTGAAGAAGGACTGGTTAGTCCAAAAGCTAGAACACTTTGTTCTTGTTGTTACATCTATGTTGGTCCATTAAACAGTATCAAATCATTTGCTTCTGGATCTGTGAGTGACAATGTGAGTCATGTTGTTCCTATGGCAGTCTGTACTGCTGCACTGCTGTTTAACAAGGCATAGCTACACTTTTTACATGGTCTCCTCTTTTTGTTTTCAAAGAAACGACTGTGTGAAGGTTCATTACCATGATCTGCACTTCTGAGATGGGTAAGAAGGCACAACAATGGTGGTCGCTCAGAACTGTCTTGGAATGCTGGTGCTGAGTAAAGCATAAGAAGTCCAACATTCCATGATGGACCTGATGTGGGGGAATCAAGCTGCATGTGATAAGGTTGTACATGCTTATTAATGAAAAATTAATGAACCTTTCTTACCTGCATTAGCCAATCACACTGCAGCAATTAAAACTGCATTCCTATAATTATAAGTATAGTACAGTACAGTACAGTCACTGCAGTCATAGAGTTAAAAGTATAGCATAGTCACTGCAGTCACAGAGTTATGTAAGTACAGTCACTTCAGTTGTACAGTTACTGATTAAGTTATAGTCATTTAAACTATAGAGTAACACCACTGATCAGTTGGTACAGTATAGAATTAATTTATTTGGTTTAATATAGATTGACAGTATAAGGTAAATTACAGCTGTTTAAGCAAAATAATTTAAAGTAATAAGTTACAAAGTTCACTGCTTATTTAAAAGGTTTGAACTGCAAATTTTGGTGTGCTGCTTTCTGAGTTTGTACCACCTTGGTGTGAGATTAAACGTTATTATCTTCCTCAGATGTTCGTCTCCTGTCATTCCTTTTGGTGAGTGTGGAGGTAGCACAGTGCACCATCACATCACCGCCCTGTCCTAGCTCACCACATGAGTACGTGGGGTGTGGATGGGCATGTTGCAGGTAGGGGAATAAGGCAGACCAGGACAACCCAGGCTACTGTACCAGAAGTAGGGAGAAGTACGGAAAAAGCTTAAAATAGTCAAACGCATGCCAGAAAACACAACAGTAGTTGGCAGATAAAACAAAGTAGATTGTGAGGTGCAGTACAAAATGCATAGTCTGACTTAAACTGCAAGCAGCACAGTTGGGCATAGTCATTCAAATGACTAAAGTTAACAACCAGAGCAAGAAACTGGATAACAATAAAATCATTAATCAGCTTTAAAAAAAGCCTGTGGAACACATAACAGTATATTTGGCTACAGATACTATGCATTTGGCAGTGCAAATCATAACACTGAAAAGTGTCCCCTCATACCAACTGAAGCAGGGGTGTCCTTTAAAGTTTTGGACTGATCACAGGCTGCCTCCCATTGAGGTATGAAAAGGTTTTTGTTGTTAAAATGTTAAGACAAATGCTTCAGTATCATAGCAAATTCCATATTAGACAATCCCGTAACAGTATTAATCTCTTAGTGGCTCTACATAACATGTTTTAGTTATCTTAAGTTATTGCATACAAGAAGCAATGTATCATCACAACTCATTTTCAATATTTTTAGATTTTAAAAAAGTTACATTCCATAGAGTTTCACAATGAAAAATCTTGCTGAAAAGGTCCCCCTCTACCCCCAGAATCTGGCTGTATCTCAACAACATGTACACTCTTTATCCAAGGGAAATCCATACGTCTATGGATACCTCCTCCGCTATTCCTCTTTTAGAGTTGTTTCAGTTGGATGCATATTCTAGTGCCCTTATGTGCCTCAGGGAAATAGACTTACTGACAAAGCTCTACAGTCCTTGATGCCACAGCACCATCAGAGGGGCAACCTTCATCATATGGTGAAAAGGGTGTCTTTTGTTACAGTAGCCTATTGTATGCCATGAGTTGACCTGCTAACACTATACTGCTGCAGCATATGGTGCTGTGACATTAGTTCATTCTCTATATACTGTACCCCTTGTGCCCAACTGCTGTGACGTGGAGAATGTATTATTTTCTTCTCCTGATGTTTCTGTTCTAATTTTTGGGCTAATCAAGGGAATTGAATCACAGTGTGTACCTTCATCAGTCAAGGTAAGGAATCTTAGTTTTCTGTGTCACACAGAAATGTGAAGTGCTGAATCATAAGGTAACCCAGTGAATAAAAATGCATTGATACATTTAATGGAAACAATGCATCTTGGAACTGTATGCGTGTATACAGGGGATGGTTTAGCCCCATATTTCTGAAGTGAATGAAAGTGGTTCATGCACCACTAATCCTTTATTTATGGAAAGCAAGGGGTTCAGTTTGAAGACAGGGAGATCATGGTTCCCTTTTGCTCCTAAAGCTCCTAAACTGTAATTTCAACACTGCACAACCAGTACACAGGTGCAAACTTTATACTATATTGAATGTTATGAACACTGTCTCTTGACAGGCACTATTCAGCTGCTTTGCTATCAAAGCCATGCACCCCACTTCCAACTGAAAATGTACATTAATCCACTGTGAACAGTTTCTGGTGTCACTGATCCCACCATTATGCAGGCAAATAACTCTCAGGAACGTCTGAGAGGGATACTATTTGAGTGTTGAGAGTAGCTGCCTTGGAGGAGTGAGGAAGTAAGATATTTTAAGCTATAGTGGAGGCCTTAGAGACTCCATCAGATTTCAAAAATGTTAATGTTTTTTTCTTTTAAGGCAGCCTTTGATACGAATGAATAATATTATAAAGGTTAACTTATTAACTGTTTTGTTAGGAAGCACTTTAATTGTATCCGAAAATAAGCTATGTACTGTAACTCAATAAGTCAGCCTATCAATTGATCTTACTGCAAACTGGAAGGGGAAGGGGGTAAGACAAGACAGGCCTGGTCAATGCACCAAGTGCCAACCACAGCAATGAAAAGTAAATACAAATTTCAAAACTCCACATTGGGTTTCATTAGGTAAACATGCAACATTTGCATACGGTGCTATGTAAAATAACACTATTCAGTATCTTGACAGCTCTTGAAACTATAAAGCCTGTGACTGGAGCCTGATTAGAGATCAGTCTGCAGTGGCAGCATATTCTGTCCTCAGTGGGATTCAGAAAAGGGACTACCACTGTAGAAGAGACTGTATGGGCTGCTGGAGAAAGACAGTGGGGGCTCTTCACTCTTATTGACAGGAAGATCATGAGGAAACTCACAAAGATAGTCTCAGCAACATTTGCAGTGTAGGCTGTTTTAATGAGCAGCAGTGCCTTCATTAAATCATTATGTTCCTGGCTTCAAAACACGTCATTGTGTTTGGAAAATCATTACTCTGTAGTAAAACTTGGATAAGTGCTGTTAGGCATCAATGCCTGGTTTTTCATTTCTGGCTTGTCTAAATGTCTTACAACACATTGTTTATAACCATGTGTGCCAGACATGCTTGCTGGCATGAATATACAGTACTACTGCAATGACAGTAAATGGCTACAGTACTTCCAAATAAAGATGTACTGGGGAAAAATGCCATCTGCTAACAGACATTGACTCCTGTAATTTTCTTTGAAAAAAATCCTAATTTAGAGGACTGTGTCCACCTTATCCCTTTACCCCATCACTCCTTACTATACTCCACAGTTGCCTTCTGTGCTCCTCCAGCTCTGTTTATTGTCACTAACCCACATTTCTCTTTTGGGACAGAACTTTAACCACTATAGACCATCCTATAGAACTGCCTCTTTAGTTATCTTCAACACAGTGTCTCCTTCTTCCTTTTTAAATCACATATTAATATTCACCTCTTCACCTGTACCATGTCTCTGGTGTGTGTGTGTGTGTGTGTGTGTGTGTATATATATATATATATATAAGTGTGTGCTACAGAAATAAACATAGAAACAAAGAAACAGAAAAATTGATGGCGGATGGGGACCAAAAATCCATCTAGTCTGCCCTGAGCCCCATCCCCCTCTTTAGGATTTCTGTAAGACAATCTTCTTGTGTCTGTCCCAAGCTGCTTTGAATTCTCCTACTGTTTGGGAGTCAATGACTACAGTTGGTAGACTATTCCATGGTTCAGCCACTCTCTGTGTGAAGCAAAACCTTCACATGTTGCCCCTGAATCTTCCTCCCCTCAATTTCTTCTCATGTCCTCGTCCTACTGGTGCTATTGCCTATAAAGTGCTCCTGGGTGGAGTCTCTGTTTATACCCTTAAAAAACTTGAATATCTCAATCATGTCCCCTCTATCCCTACATCATTCCAGGGCGTACATGTTGAGTTTCTGTAACCTGCTTTTGTATGGCAACTTATGGAGACTGTAGCATTTTTGTTGCTCTCTTCTGTACTGTCTCTAATCTATCTATGTCCTTCCTGAGATACAGTAAGGTTCCCAGAACTGGACGCAGTACTCAAGGTGGGGTCTCACCAGGGACCTGTACAGTGGCAGGATCACCTCTTTTCCTCTACTTGTGATGCCACTTCCTATGCATCCCAGCATCCTGCTGGCCTTCTTTGCTGCCTTTTGTGCATTGTCTGCCTACCTTCAAATTGTCTGATAAGATAACCCCTAGAGCCCTCTCCTGATGGGTGGTTGCTAGATTCTCCCCTCCCAGGTAGTAGTCTGTCTCTGGGTTGCTTCTGCCCAGATGCATAACTTTGCACTTTTTCGCATTCAGTTTTAACTGCCACAAGTTGGACCAATGTTCCAGCCTGAGTAAGTCACTTTTCATTTGCTCTACCCCCTGTGCAGTGTCCACCTTGTTGCAGAGCTTTGTGTCATCTGCAAAGAGGCACACCTTCCGGCTCAACTTCTCTGTGATATCTCTGATAAAAATATTAAACAGTAATGGTCCACCGGCCTGGTGGCACTGAGGATTGAGGCACTGGATGCCTTACCTCGCACTGCACTGGTGACCTGAGTTTGGAAATGGACTTGGGTGCTGTGGGTCAGTAGGGGAGGAGAGGACTGAGCATCCAAAGGACTGCTCTCCTCTCCTGGGGTGGGTTGCAGGGTAGCTTTGCTCTGTAGTGCTCCCAGTGGAGACTGGAGGTACTGCAGAAGCACATAGTGGGGAACCGAAGAAAACCAGAACATGCTCCGGGGGTTCACCGGGTAATGGCTGCCAGTTTCCAACACCACCAAAAGTCCTCCATGGAACCAAGTCCACCTCAGCAGCACACCAGGGCCAAATATCTAGTGTGCTGGCAACCCGGTGCCTTCCCCCTCAGAAGAGAGGGACCCCGGCAAAGGGTTACGTTGGGTTACCCTGGTGTCGGCTGCAGATGTGAGGATGGAGGGTTTGAATGAGGCAAGTAGGGGGTATGTTGGGACTATGGTGGCCCAAAGGAGTGGGAG
Source organism: Neoceratodus forsteri (assembly GCA_016271365.2). Classification (NCBI taxonomy): domain Eukaryota; kingdom Metazoa; phylum Chordata; order Ceratodontiformes; family Ceratodontidae; genus Neoceratodus; species Neoceratodus forsteri. Next base: position 436,907,228 of record CM057452.1, on the reverse strand, counting down.
ACTCTGGACCATGTGGGGGGATAAACAGATACATGTAAAAAAAGAGTAATGGTCCAAGGACGGACCCCTGTGGCACCCTGCTTGTCACCTCCCTATCCCCTGATGCTGCCCCATTTACTATCCTGGACTGAGTTCTCTGCTCAAGCCAGCTACTCACCCATGCTACCTCTTCCTGCCCCACTCATGTATGGTTGAGTTTGTTTAGCAGCCTTCTGTGTGGTACAGAGTCAAAGGCCTTGCTAAAGTCAAGGTAGATAACATCAACGGCTCCCCCTGGTCCACAGCCCTAGTAACCGAGTCAAAGAACTAGATCAGATTAGTCTGGCAGGACCTTCCCATTGTGAAGCCATATGGCTTGGCATCCAGTTGTCCAGATTCCTCCAGGAATGCTAGTATCCTTTCTTTGAGTAGTAACTCCATCATCTTACCCACCATCAAAGTGAGGCTGACTGGGCGATAGTTTCCTGTCTCCTCGCTACTGCCACTCTTGTGCATGGGGACCACTATTGCTCTTTTCCAGTCCTGCGGAACTGTCCGTTCTCTCAAGGATCTGCTAAAAAGATCTGCTAGTGGGGCTGCCAATTCATCACTAAGTTCCCTCAATATGTGTGGGTGAACTCTGTCCGGCCTCATGACTTTATCTACCTTTAATTTTTTAATTCTGTCTTTTGCCTCTCTATTGTGAACAGGCTTGTGTCTATTCCCCCAGGTGACTTCTGTCCCCCTTTGGGGTGGATCCATTACCAGGGCCTCCTTAGTAAAGACTGAGCAGAAGTACTCATTTCAGACTTCTGCCTTTTTACTGTCTTCTTCTACCCTCCTCCCATCCCTGCTTATGAGCCTGACAATGCCTTCTATGTTTTTCCTTTTGTCGCTTATGTATCTAAAGAAGGTCTTATTGCCTCCTTTAACCCTCTGCACTATGTCTTCCTCAGCCTGTGCCTTTGCTTTTCTGATCACCCTTCCTGCCTCCTTCAAGCAGCACTTATATGCCTCCCTATTTATTTCACTGTTTGAGTCCTTGTATCTTTGGAATGCTAGTCTCTTTTCCCTCACTGCAGCTGCCACTTCCTTTGTGAACCATAGTGGATTTGTTTTTTTCTTCATTTTACTGACTAGCCTGGAGTATTTTGCAGTAACCTCTGCTAGTGCTTCTCTTATGTTTATCCAACATTCCTCTACCCCTCCTTTTGCCTTCTTCTTGAGGATATCCCTAAATCATATTCTCATCTGATCAAAGTCTGTTCTTCTGAAGTCTATGACCCTAGTCTTAGTGTGGCTTGTTTCCTTGGCCTTTTTGGCTTTGAACCAGACAAATTTATGGTCACTTGACCCCAAATGGCACCCCACCTCCACCTCCTGGACCTTGCCACTGTTTGTGAGCACCAGGTGTAGGACTGTATTTCCTCTAGTGGGGGCCACAACAAGCTGATTAAGTCCAGCCCTCCCAAGATGTTTAGAAAATTTCTGCTCCTAGTTGTTGATGCTATGCAGGAGTTCCAGTCCACATCCAGGAGGCTGAAGTTCCCCATCAGCATGACTTCTCCTTTTTCGGCCATCTTTAGCATGTTTTCAAGCATTGCTTTGTCTCCTTCTGCCCCTTGTGAGGGAAGCCTGTATATCACTCCTAGTCTGAGGACTGAGCATAAGCCCAGTTTGAGAGTGACGCAGAATACCTCAGGTTCATCTTGGAACCTTTGGACCTCCATAGTTATGTCCTTCCTTATATGTAATGCAACCCCTCCACCCCAACATCCTTTTCTCTTTCCTGAATAATTTGTAACCTAGGACTGCAACATACCATTCATTGCTCTCATTTAGCCATGTTTCTGTGACTGCAACCCAGTCCAATCCTGTATCTGCTATTGTGGCTGAAAGTTCTGAGATTTTGCTAGCCAGACTCTGGGCATTGGTCATCATTGCCTTCCAGAGTATGGCATCCTTGATCTTTGTTTCCTTGTACTTTGTTTAACTTGTGTAACCATAGTTCACTCCTGTTGTTTATGTCTATGTGATTGGTGATGGGCACTGTTACAAGCATCTGGGGTGGTGGTGACTGGGGTTCTATATTCCTGCTCCCGTCTGGTCACCACCACCCCATCCTCTAGTTTAAACTTGCCATGAATATGTTGAATTTTTGCCCTAATGCCCTTACACCCTCCCTGTTGAGGTGAAGGCCACAGAATTTAAAGTAAGTCCTTTCCCAGAAATCTTTCCAGTCACCGATGAAGTGTGTGGCCCTTTTCTGAGCACTAAGTGTGGAGCCAAGAGTTCAGTTCTGCTATTTCGGCTTCCCTCACCTGTTTTTGGCCTTTACCCTTCTCCCATACTGGGAGTACCTCAGAGAAGGCCAAGGAGAATGAAAAAGAGGTGAGTCTATCCCCTAGATTTGAGATATGCTTCTTGGCCTGTTCGATGGAATGAATCACAATATCATTATTTTTTTTTTCCAATTGTTTAACCAGGTGAGACACACTAAGCTGAAAGCTTGTTTACAAGTGCAACCTGAGAACACGGGGAAGTTAAGTGACTTGCTCAGGTTCACATAGAATGCAAGTGGGGGCTGTGGGATTCTAACCCAGGTCTCCAGATTTGCAGCTCAGAGCCTTAAACCACTGCACTATACTGCCTCCCAAATTTCCAATGTGAACGATGATGGCCTTGATGTCTTGCTCCTTTCTGATGCAGTTTCCTATGCGACCTGCATCTCTTTTTGCTGTGGCCCCAGGGAGACATCTGACCACTGTCTCTATTTGGTTGGACCCACTTAACTGTGATTCGATCCCTTGTATCATGGAGTCCCCCACAATGATCAGTTTCTTCTTTCCTTTGGTGGGAAGGTTTGCCCTACTAGTTATGTCCTGACAAAGTGTTTGGTGCTGCTGCAACCCTTCCCCCTTCCCCCTGGCCCAAGTCAGAGTGCTCATCCTTCCCTGGCTCAATAACATGTGGGTCCCTTCTTCGTGATTCCCTGTTGTTTTTCAGGGTGACACCAGGTTGGTGCTGCTGACCCCTAGCTCTCTGACTTGAGCAGTCACCTGGTTCATTGTGCATCCTTGCCAGTGGGGCAAACCTGTTATGCAGCTGTGTGACTGCCTCTTGACAGTTGCCATTTGGTGAGCCTTGCTGCAGCAAGCTTTGCCCCTTTGCACTACCTGCCAACCCCCTAGATGACCTGTCCTCTATGGTACAGTGTCCATGCCAGGGTACTGGTGGTACTGGAGTTGTTTCCAAGTCCTTGTGACCTGGTGTAGTTCTTGATTTAGGTGGGATATTGTTGCCCATGTCTCCTGGAGTTGGGCTCTAAAGTCATTTATGGATCAACATGTGGGGCAATATTTTATGTCCTGGACCCAGACCCTGTAAAAGAGTGCTCTGCAGTGATTACAGGGCACAATATCCATTCCTGTTGGCTTAATATTTTTTGCTATGGAATTAACAAGTGTTAGTCTGGCCTGTAGGTAGTTGCTGGAGAGAATTGAAAGGTAGGAAAAAAATAATTTCTAAAATGTTTTTCTTTTTTTTTTTGCCTTCTAGTCAGTTCTCGTAGGAAGTGGGCGGTGACATCAGAACCTATATAGGAAGAGGACCCTGGGGTGGGTGGGATGAGGGGTAGGGTGGGGGCAGAACCTTGTTTCTCCATCCTTCTGAAAACAATCAGTTTGTTAAGGTCTGCCATTTAGTAGCACAACTAGAGACTGGAGGAGAGGAGGTCTCTCTCCCAGTCAGTGAAAATTAGTGAAGCTCAGAAGACAGTACATCTAGGGGCTGGATCGCACTTGGTGTATGCCTCCTAGGGTTGCCCTTTGTGACTGAGCTTTTGCTTCTGGTTGTTTCTGGCTGAGAGCATTCTATTAGCTGACCACTATTTCAGTAGTGGGTACAGCAGACAGTAAGGCTAGGGGCTGGACTGCTCTTGGCGTATGCCTCCTAAGGGTGCCCTTTGTGTCTGAGCTGTTGCTTCCAGCTGAGAGCTTTCTATTAGTCAACCACTATTTCAGTAGTAGTATAGCAGTACAAATGTTAGTTTACATACAGCATCCAGGAATTCTGGGTAAGTGTTCCAACTGCTCCTTATGCTGAGGAGTGATAGTAAGATAAAATGGTAAATCATAAAGGGATCCATATGAAATCCCAACAGTGGGATGCCCGACATGAAAAAGCCTGACTCCAATTTCCCATCAGGTCCTCCATCCCACTCATAAATTTCGCTGACACATGAAATCCCGACAAATTTGCTAAATACGTTAACCTGCAATAAAAGTAGAAACAAGTATATATAATACTTTGCTGTGAATGGAACATTTGCACTCGTCTTGAATTCCTACACATTATACATCTACAGGATGCCTAATGCTCAAGCAATATATCATACAATAATTATGATATTTTTTATTGACATTCAGTGCCAGACAGTAAATATTCATTACAGTCAAGGCAAGAAATGGACAGGCACAGTTCCATAAGAAGTGCAAGGTGAAATAGGTAAAACCAAAAAAGGTGGTGTGGACAGAAATAGGAGAACAAGTTACAGGAGCAGGAGTGGGAAAAGAATTTCTGGAGCAGGTTCAAACAAGCATTTGTCAATGCCGAATTTTGTCTCGCTGGCATTGATAGTGCGGGAGTTAGAGATGCATAATAGGAATGACAGTGAAGTATTGAACTGATGCCAACCCCACCCCCACCCTGCAGAGACTGACAGGTGTTGGGGTGTGCCTTTGGGTCATCAGCTAAAACGCTCATGCCATTTAACCTCACTTTACCCTGTAGACACTGACAAGTATCGTGGTGTGCTTTGGGGTCTTTGGGCCTTATGCTTATCCCATTCCATAAAGAAATATGCTGAGATGGCTGCAGTATAGGAGAATGGGGTGTACTTTAGGGCCGAAGACTCCAAGGCACACCTCAATGCCTGTGACTGGCTGCAGGGTGGGGGTGGAGTGGGGTTGGGGTGGAATAGCATGAGCATTACAGCCAATGATCCCAAGTCACAACCCTGACACTTGTCAGTCTCTACAGGTTGAGGTGTTACAGTTGGAAACCCTAACAATGTAGGCATTTGTTGGTATTTTCACTCCAAATTTTCAACATGGTCTTTTTGTGACCCCACCTCATGAAGAGTGGCACTATCCATTTGTTAGCCGGAAGGTGGTTTTGCACAGCGACTCTGCCATTTGGCGACACAGGCATGCAAACACATTTTGGGCAGGGTGTGAAAAATGACAACTGTATTGTTCATGAGGAGGCGTAATAAAAATTGCAACGTTGAAAATCTGGAGTGAAAATATGCAAAATTGGTGAAGTCATGAGCAGGCATAGAAACTGCGCAGCACACATCCGTAAACCAATTATTTTTGGGATCTTTTAACTACATTTTCAACATAGGCATTTTGGGACCTCCCATCATGAACAGTGGCACTGTGATTTTGTTAACGTGTCCCAAAAGTTGATTTCCCACAGCGACCATGTCACTGTGTGCCACAGGTGAGAAAACACATGTTGGGCAAAATGTGAAAAATGACAGCTGTACTGTTCATAAGGAGGTGTGAAAAAATGCCAGTGTTGAAAATCTGGCATGAAAATATTGCAAATTTGTGAAGTTACAAGGCTGCATGGAAACTGTGCAACTCATGCTTGTAACACAGTCATTTTATGGACTTTCATCACCAGATTTTCAACATAGGCATTTTAGGACCTCTTCTCATGAACAGTGCCACTGTCATTTTCTTAATCTGTCCCTAAAAGTGATCTCCCACAGCAACTGTGCTATTCTGCACCGGAAGTGTGAAAACACATTTCGGCCAGGATATGTAAAATGACAGCTATACTGTTCATAAAGAGGTGTAGCAAAATGCCAATGTTGAAAATCTGAAGTGAAAATATTATAAATTTATGAAGTTAAGAGCGTGCGTGGAAACTGCACAATGCATGCTTGTTAAACAGTCATTTTATGGATTTTTTAAACCAAATTTGCAATATACTGTAGGGTTTTTGAGAGCCCACCTCATGAACTGTGGCACTGTCATTTTGTTAATCGGTTCTGAAAGATGATTCTGCACAGTGACTGCAAAATCACCTTTCAGGACCAAATAATGCCATAACAGTGACTGAATTCATGAGGAGGGATCCCAGTAACCCCATGTTGAAAATTTGGTGCAAGAATACCCCAAAATGCCCAAGATATGCACCTAAGTTGAAAAAACCCTATTTATGCCATTATACAGCTTACCGTCATTTCTTCAGTTCACAGTCACCTTTGAAGAGTTCAGATGTGTTCCCGGTCCACTGAAGATCGTCACACCAGATTCCAGAGGTAAGTATGAGGAGAGGGGTGTGTGGGGAGGCAGGGTATGCAGAGGGTGGGTGCAGGTTGGGGGATGGGGCAGGAGAGACCACGAGGGACTGTTTTCTTCTTTTACAGGTAAAAAAAAAAAAGACGAGAGTTGTTTTTCTTTTTTTGCAGGTTTTTTTGGTACACTGTGGTGGGCTCTCAGTGTACCACCTGCATAACAGGGAGGGGGACTGCAGCTGATGGGGATTGGGCCCCTCATTGGCACAGAAATGGGTGGGGGTGTGCATGATGCCGAGGGGGATTGGGCACCCCCTCGGCACACAGCACGCATCAGGGGCTGGGGACATTATGCCGATAGGGAGTGGGTTCCCCCATCGGCAAACTAAACTAGGCAGGGGTGACTGAAGCTGACAGGATTTGGGCGCCCCATCAGTAAGGAAAGACTGTTGGAGGGTTGCATGATGCTGAGGGGGATTGAGCACCCCCTTAGCACACACTTGGAATGGGAGGGGGGCATCATGCTGATGGGGGGATGGGCTCCCCCATCGGCAAATGAACTGGTGGCAGCAGTCAGTGCCACCATGTTTAGTGAAGTGTTTCACCAGGAAAGGCACATCGAGAGGTGTGTTATTATGCTGCTCCGTAGTGAGCTTGGCTGTCATTGCAGTAGCAATTTTCTTAGATCTGGTGGGCACTTTAAGTATTGCAGGTGTCAGCGCCTGCAGCTGGCTTATTGGGGAATGAGGGATGCACCTTCTCGTGTGTGCCCTGCATTCACCCACAGTGACCGCACCTCCAAATCTGCTACTATTGCAATATGTTGGCTGGCATGCAAGCGCGAGCCAACATAAAAAGAGAAGGGGGAGGGAGAGGAGGCATGGAGAGAGGAAAAGGTTGCTTGGGGTGGAAGGAGAAGGCAGCCCTCTCAGGTGAGGTTTAACAGCATGGGCTTAGTAGAGAATGGGAGACAGAACATCTTAGGAAGGAGGCAGAAAGAAGAGCAAGGGAGGAAAGATAGCAGGAGAAGAAACTGAACAAAGTCCAAGAGGGTAGCATCTTTCAGAAAAAGAGATGTTCAAGAACAAGGGGGCACAATTTGAAGATAGAGGGGGATGGCTCAGAAGTAAAGTGAGGAAGTATTTCTTCACAGAGAGGGTTGTAGATGCATGGAACGGCCTTCCTGAGGAGGTTGTAGAGTCAAAAACAATAGGGGAATTCAAGAATGCATGGGGCAGACATAAGGTAATTCTAGTGGGGGGTAGGAGGAAGTAGGCTGTTTGTTAACTAGGATCTGCAGCTTATCTGTTAGGTAGGGAAATGGGCAGACTAGGTGGGACAAGAGGTCCTTATCTGCCGCCAAAGTTCATGTTTCTATGTTTATTGCACCTTGTTGTACTGTACTACTACACATCTCCACTGTCCACTTCACCCAGGACACATCTGGAAATGAGCTGTTACCAGCTCAGTATGTCTTTCCTGAAAACACTTTGAAATAAATAAATTACAATACCAGTCAATTTTTTAAGCATTCAGTTTGTGGTTCTGAATTTTCAGGGGCACAAACTCTAGAATTTTTTGTTGCGAAATTTCTGAAAATGTCTATATTATTTTTCTGCTTATAACACATCCGCCATTAAAGTTGCTAGCCTGCAAATTTCCATACATTACATTTTTAGAAGAGCCTTTATACTACGGAGGGAGGGGAAGCCACAAACCAGATAGGGTCAGAGGCTGACATCAGGTATCGGGCTTACGGGCAGACTAGGTGGGCCCAGCGGTCCTTATCTGCTGATGGATTCTATGTTTCTATGTTTCTTTGCAATTGCCTAGTGTGGCAACATGTAGTAAAGTTGTTTTAAGATGTAAGGGTACATGATTTCTAGCAATGGGTAAAATTTTAATTATGCCTGCAAAAGTGTGTGAAATTACTAATTTTGCATTCACCAACTTTTCACAAAACTGCACAATTTTTCTCCAAATTCTACATTTTTTAAAATGTGAGTCTTCAAAGATATGCAGTTTTAGCATATAGCACTATTTTTCCAAACTGTGCATTTTTAGAAATTTGATGTTTTTTAAAAGGTGCAATTTTAACCAAAAATTACCCATTTTAAACATACTGTTCCAGTTCATGAAATTGACCATAATTAGGTGAAACTGGAGCAATTTCACAAAAGTGCAGGAAGCAGATTTTTCTAATTTCACCCAGCACTAATGATTTCACAGTTTACTTATTTGGTAATGTGTCCTAACAATGTGGATCCTTACAACTCCCCTGCCCTTAGTATTATGGAACTGCCATGTGGCATACTGACCCAATATCAATGGATCCTAATTATCTAAAATCTGGAGAGATTCAGTAGAGTAGATTCAAAGTTACTGGGCAGCACCACAGACTACATATTGGCAAAATGTCAAGAACATTTTTATGTTGCTTGCATGCATGTGCAAGAAACATAGTGCCATCATCGGAGATTTTGGAGGTGTGTCACCTCCTCCTCCAATTCAGTCAGTGAGCTGGCAGGCACGGCCCCTGTAAGCCAATGCATTTTGGAGCTGTCTATGACACGCTCCAAAATGCAGTGGCATACAGTTGAAAGGGGGAGCTACGCTCAGTGAGCACCGATAAGAAGCGTAGCTCCCCCACACGCAGGCGTGCACACCCCCGCACATACTGTGTAACCGACGGGGTGCCCAATCCCTGCCGGCTGAGCTGCATCGTGCCCCCTCGTAGTTGGTGCCACGCTGGGAGCCCACCCCACTGTGGCAATCAGTCCTTTGGCCGACAGGGGTGCCCAATCCCCCATCGGCTGAATGCCCCCCCGTCCTTGTGCCACGCTGGGAGCCCATCCCAGCATGGCAAACGGTCCCACAACGCTTTTTTAAACCTGTAAAACAAAATGGTCCCGCTGCTCGCCTCCGACCCTCCCACAACCCGCACCCACCCACTGCGCACCCAGCCTCCCCACACCCCCACTCACCCCATACTACCTCTGACTCTGGCACGACAATCTTCGTGGACTGTATCGCCTGCACACTTCAAAGCCGACAGCGAACTGAGGAAATGCCGTAAGCTGTATAATGGGCTAGATGGGGGGGGGGGTTCTACTTTATTGCATATCTCAGGCATTTTTGGGAATTTTTGCACCAAATTTTCAACATGGGGTTTTTAGGACACCTTCTCATGAATGATGTCACTGTCATGGCGTTATTCGGGCCCGAAGGGTGATTTCGCACAGTGACTGTGCAGTGACTATGAAATCACCCTTCAGGCCTGAAGACTGCCATGACAGTGACATCATTCATGACAAGGGGTTCCAAAAAACCCATGTTGAAAATGTGGTCCAAAAATTCCAAGAAATGACTGTTTTATGAGCGTGCGTTGAGCAGTTTCTACGCAGGCTCGTATGTTCGTGAAATTTCAATATTTTCACTCCAGATTTTCAACATTGCCATTTTACCACACCTTCTTATGAGTAGTACAGCTGTCATTTTTCACATCTCACCCAAAATGTGTTTCCAGCCTTGTAGCGCAGAATGGCGCAGTCGGTGTGTGAAATCAATGTACGGGACAAATTAAGAAAATCACAGTGACACTGTTCATGAGCAGAGGTCTTAAAATGGCTATGTTGAAAATTTGGTGAAAAAATTCCTTAAAATGACTGTTTTACGAGCGTGCGTTGCGCAGTTCCTACGCAGGCTCGTAAGTTCACAAATTTTCAATATTTTCACTCCAGATTTTCAACATTGCCATTTTACCACACCTCCTCATGAGCAGTACAGCTGTCATTTTTCACATCCTGCCCAAAACATGTTTCCGACCATGTAGCGCACAATGGCGCAGTCGGTGTGTGAACTCAGTGTATGGGACACATTAAGAAAATCACAGTGTCACTGTTCATGAGCAGAGATCTTAAATGGCAATGTTGAAAATTTGGTGAAAGAATTCCTAAAATGACTGTTTTACGGTGTCGTTGCATAGTTCCACGCATGCTCGTGGGTTTGCGATTTTCAATATTTCCCTCCAGATTCAACATTGCCTATTTATACACCTCTCATGAGCAGTACAGCTGTCATTTTTCACATCCTGCCCAAAACATGTTTCCACCCATGTAGCGCATAATAGCGCAGTCGGTGTGCAAACTCAATGTATGGGACACATTAACAAAATCACACTGACACTGTTCATGAGCAGAGGTCTTAAATGGCTATGTTGAACATTTCGTGAAAAATTTCCAACACGACTGTTTTATTTAGCATGCGCTATGCAGTTCCTACGCACGCTCGTAAGTTCGCAAATTTTCAATATTTGCAGTCCAATGACTTTCAAATACCTAAACAGCACATAGAAGCAAACAACATTCGGCATTGACAAATGCTTGTTTTAAAATGTTCTTAACATTTTGAGGAAGCAGAATAGGTAATCCTGCTACAATTCCACTAGTGGAATTTTAATTTCACAAAGCATTAAACACCACTGCATCCAGTTTGTCTGCTGTCATAATTTCACATAGACACCTTCCTGTAAAAGGAGGGCAATCCACTCCCTTAATGATAGAATCATCCCTTCTGAATGGCCTGGAACCCTTCTTGGTGTCCCAGTCATTTCCTCCCCTGTAGCAGGTCTCTGTTAGGGTCACTAAGTCCTAGCTCTCCAAGGGCATCAGACATTAAGCTGATCAATTTTTCTGGGTAAAGTTCTCATGCAGGCCTATATTCAAGTAAACATTATTGCCCTTTTATGAACCTCTGCACTGTCCCTCCCCTACCCTCAAGGTTGAATCCCCTGAACGTCTTGTTCATTCTCCTGTCTTGTATCCTGCAGCCGGCCAGAAAAAAGACCCTCCTACTTTCAGCAGAACCATAGCAAGAGTTAGCCTGCCTAATGGCCACTGGCTTGCCTCGAGGGCTCCAGGACGACAATAAGGATATTCAAAAAGATCAGCCGGGATACCATTCCATTTAAAAACATCCCTAGTTCTGTGAATGACCTCCCCATGATCTGAGGCCTTGTGCTTCCTATATCATTCAGCACAATGTGAACAACAGTAGTCGGATCATCCCTCAAGCTGAGTTTCCTGGCTTTGGATAGCACTCACTGGACCTGTTATGTAAGCAGTCAAATACCCTCACCTATCATTATGGTTATGTCCCCCAACTCATCCACTGCCTTAACCATGGAGTCCCCAGGAATGTGGATGATAATTGCTACCCAGTCATTTAGCAGCGTCTGTGGCTCAGTAGGTAAAATGTTTGCCTCTGGGCCCAAAAGATGAGATGGTCATGGGTTCTAACCCTGCTCAAGGTACTTGAGGTAATACACACAACTGAGACTGTAGTGCAGTATGAGGGGGTGCTGCAGAGATGCCATCTTTCTGATGAAATGAGAAATCGAGGTCAGTTCTGCCCATCTCTGGTCACTGTCCAGGTGTAAGTAAAGGTTCCATGGCACTTTTCGACAAAGAGCAGGGGAATTTTTTATTATAACTTCAAAATAATTCATAACAGCAGTATTGAGTCATACAGAATAAATAAAATACAAGTCCAAAATGAAAAGAAATGAAAATTAAGTGTTTTAGACATACTTTCTGTAGTTCCCTTCTAAAAGAAAGAAAGCAATACCTTAAACCAAATATACACATTAATGCATACTTGTCCCCTCCAAAATTTTTAAAACATGCTTTTTAAATTATAACATATCCCCCCCCCCACTCCAAAGAGTAGGGGAATGTTTTATCAAAACATCAAATAAATATAAACAGTGTTAATCCACACTAAAGAAACATATGCATCAACATAAACTAGAAAAAATAAATAAATAATTAGTAAATAAGTAATACAGTAATACCCCCTATAAGTAACAGCTCAAATACAACCCTATCAAACCATAGATTGTGTTCCAAAATACCCAAATAATTTATAAACTAAAACATCAATTCCTCAAAATGGATCAAATAGCTAGAAACTGTCCTAAGGAGCAAAGCAATAAATTAAAATCAGAACCATAAGATACTCCCCCAACATGTATCCCATTTAGACTGAGGCCCAGATATTCAGAAATGTGCCAAAGACTGGCGCAAGTCTGGTGCAGTGGAAATCCGATGTGCCATGGAGCAACAGGAGCCATATTCAGAGGTCGCGCTGGCCACACTGTGCCAGTGTAACCTGGCTGAATATAGCACAGTTGCACCATGGCACAACCAGAAGTGTGCCATAGCGCAAACACAGTTGCACCATGGCACAGAAAGAGATGCCCCAGTGCAACCATGGGAGCAGAGCAGCAGAGCTGCAGAGCAACAGAGGGAGGCATGGCACAGCGCAGCGACCCAGGGACAGAGCCAGGGAAGCACAGTGACAGGCCACAGGAGGCCACCACCAGCTGAGCACAGCAGGGCATACACAGGCACCCAGACCCCCACCCCAGAACACAACAGTGGAACAGATAGTAGGCAACAGGAGGTGCCAAAGGGCAATGGAGGGCCAACAAGGGCCCCCCCTGCAGGTTGCAGGCCATGCCCCCCCTACACACCCAGACCAGAGCAGGCCACATCCAGGACCATGCAGCCAGTCACACACATGCCACACAGACACACAGGTGGCCCACACAGTAGGCACAGAATGCACCTGGAGGCACGTAGTGCAGCAGATCACATGGGACAGGCTGCACATCACCAAGCAGGGACCCCAACACAGTGTGCGGCCAGTAGCCGACTGAAGACCATGGCCATGTGCCATCACCACGCACACACCCACCACAAACCCCTGACAGCCACCCCATGGGCACCCCAAGACACAGCCACTGACCGAGGGCAGGGACACCACCACAGTGGGACACACCACAGCACACAGCAGTGAACCACAGAAGCACAACATGCACCCCAACACATGCACACCACACGGAAAGGCACTGGGCCACTTCAGCATGGCTCGTCATGCCATCTGCAAAACAGACACAGATATCAGTCAGGTATGACAAAAGATAGATATATTAAAGAACTGAACTATGTACAAAACAAGGGTTTGGGAAAGGGTAGGAAAGCAAGGAAGCGGACCGGGAACATGGACTGTACAGTGGGAAGGGGGACTGTAGGGGGAGGAACAGCTGGGGAAACAGGGTAATGCAGGGTCCCAACTACCGGTGGCCATGTCCTGCCACCCCCTGTCATCTTCGCAGCCTTCGGTCAGCAAGCAGCATCCACCGCACCTGCAACACTGCCTCCATGGTGGTCGAGGTGATTAAGATTAGCTGCCAGAGCAGTCGTCAGTTAAGGGACATCCTACGCCTCCACCGGACACCTAGGACAAGGGACAGGACAGGTAATCAGTGCAATGTCTCAAGGAACCATGCCCACCCACAGCATGCAATGGGCAGCAGGATCACACACCCCCAGAGGGCTCATACCACCACCCTCAGGGGTGGGCCAACACCTGCCAGCAATGCAGCACACCATGACAGTGCACAGCGGTGGTCCCCACCGCACAGTGGCTACCTGTAATGGCAGTCACATGGCATAGTGCACTGGCAGCACCACAGCAAAGTCAGTGGCAGCTGGGTGCACACCCACCCCACCAACAGCTGGCACACATGTCCAATGGATGCACCACAGTGGCAGGCACCACGCACAGTGTGACACATACAGTTGCCATGGCACACAGCACAGGTGGCCATGCCCGCACCTATGCCCCTGCCACCCCCCATGTACAGTGCAAAGGAACATGACAGTGCCTACCTGCTCTCTGTGGCCCCACTGTTGCCAGAGACGCTCCTGGGCTGCCACCCTGGCCCACTGCGGCCTGCCATCCTGCTGCTGCCGCTCTCCTCTGATTTTCAGGCCCTGGGAATGGAACATAGATGGTTAAACATCAGTAACCATCCACAGCAGCTGCCCTCCACCCCCACACCTGTGCACAGGGTGAGCCCCTGCCTGACACATCCCACACAGCTGCATCACAACGCAAGTGGCAGCCAGTGATGCCACTCTGCAATGTGCACAATGGTAGTGCACCACTCTGCAAGGCATGCCAGGCAGTCTAGTATCCAACACCATAGTACAGCACCAGGACACACATGCAATATGGGCCTACTCACCTGACTCACACCTCCAGCCTCCTCAGGTGTTCTGGGTCCCTTCTCACCAGGCCTCCATATCTGTGGCAGCACTGTTGCCCCATCCTGGCCACCCCATTCTGCTGCTGCAGTGTGGCAGCAATGCCCTGCCACACCGTGACCTGATGCTGCTGCAGGGAAACTTGGCCAAAGAGTTGGGGTGCATGGGGCTGGATGCAGGTGACCAGGTTCACTAGTTCCACTTGCATCCAGTTTACTGCCCTTTGCTGCACCATGCTATGAGTAGCAGCCAGTGAGCAAAATGGCGGCAGTAGGCATGTGGCCATGGCATGTGCCAGATACACAATCTGAGGGAACATGCGCTGTGTCCGCCCATCACACAGACTCGAAGATGTGTGGCATGGTCATGGCTAGGCGGGGTCATGGGTGCGGGGGTCACCCAGGAGCAGAGGTCACAGCAGGGGTCAGGGGTCAGCTGCCTCTGAATGGTGCTCACGTATGTGATAGCAGGCCTGGTGCACCATGCGCCATGGCCCTCATCACGCAGTCAGAGCACAGTGTGCGATTGATGACATGATACTGTTTGGTGCATGTGCACTGCAATCCTGCACACTGCGCATGCATGCACATTGCACTGCAACTTGCTCTGGACCAATCTCATTGTGCATGGAGCACAATCGTGATATTCAGATGCCACATGCAAATGAGCTTATCAGCCAATGCGTGGTGCACCAGGGGAATTAGCATGTCATTACAGTTGCGCCAAAGCTCATATGCATGCGATGAGCTACATAAGTGCCATGGAACAGCACAGGCCATGGACTGGAATTGCATCCATTGAGGTGGGTTGTGCATGCTGCTGCAGCTCCCTGGGAGCAGATGGCACAGCAGGGTAGGATGCTGCAGGGGGATGCTGCCACTAACACACTGTGCTGTCCATGTCCACAGGAGGTGACATGTCTGGACAAGAGGAGGGTGAGGAGCATGAGGAGCATGGCCCTGTTTGATGCCTACCTGGACAGGGAGCCACTGTTGAGTGGTGCCATGGGCACACCACAGGCCAGGGCTGGGCCTGGGAAGGGGTGGCAGGCATGGCATCCACCAGTGGTCAGCACAGGAGTGCCGTAAAATGGTGGGCACAGACAAGAGGTGCATAAAGGAGAAGGTGGCAGCCATCCGTGGCTCCCGGAAGGCCACCAGAGGGAGGCCTCCTGATGCATCACTATTCATGGAGTAGGGGGAGTTAGTGGTAGCCACCATGCACCGCAGCACTGTGGAGGGTGTGCCTAGAGGAGGATTCCAGATGGGTGGCAGCCAATCACTGCATGGTACTTATGTCAGCCACACACAGCTGGTGGCATGGAGTATGTACATGGGTATTCTGGTGTGCATGCTGCTGGTATGCATATCCTGTGCATGTGTGAGCAACATGGTGCATGCCATGCTGCTGGACACATGCAGTGGCAGTTTGGGGGGGCACATGTGGGCACTGCATCACTGACACATCTTTCTTCTCTTTCAGCACCAGCATGCCTGCATGAAGAGGATGGGGCAGTGGCCGTGGATACAGGATCAGCCACGGAGGACCAGCCTTTCACCTCCATAGGCAACCAGGGGCCTGATAGGCTGCAGCACACCACCACAGTCAAGGCAGATGTCTTGGGCATGAGGCCCTAGATGTGCTCCTGCAGGATGCTAGTCTTGGTGTCCTCTGCATGGAGACACAGATCAGGGTGGGGTCTGACACTGATGATGATATCCCCATCATTCTGGACAGCATGTGCAATGTTGTCAGCAAGATGCTCATGCCAGCCACCAACACAGGCAGCATGCCCAGCACCCTGCCAGTAGGGTACAGCTGCCTGCTGCCACTGCGGGTGCAGCTGTGTGCACTGCCAGGGCTGTGCCCTGTGGGGGTGGTGGAGTGGCCACGCAGGCACTGGGCAGCATTCAGCAGCTGGACGGGCAATGGCAGCAGGCTGTGGGTGCCACAGGGCAGCCGGACACTGAGTATGCCACCAGGGTGCCAGCTCTGGACAGTCCCCATGAGAACCCCACTGTGCAGCATCCACCAGAGGGGGGGAGGCTATGCAGCATGGCCAGTCACCACAGGAGGATTGACGTCCCACCCAGATTCCCCAGGATGCCGATCTGCTAGCTGAGCACACCCATTTGCTGCGGGCCTCCATAGAGCAACAGGTGCTGCTTGCCGCTAGTGTGTGTGCACTGCATGTGGAGGTGCACCAAGTGGCCGAGCAGTGTGGGAGGGACACTGTGCAGCTCCTGTCAGGGATGCAGCACATACAGGACACCACGACTGCATCCCTGGATCACATTGCCAATGTGATCATGGATTCCTTTGTGATGCTGGCTGCCACAGGGCATGGGCAGGCACTGCTGACCCCACACAGTGCAATGTGCACCTTATGATCCCGGCATCGGGTGACACCCACACTTTCGATGCCGGGCTGTGATGTTGGCATCCCAGATATGCCTGGAGCTGGCCTGCTTAGGCACCTACGCACCCCCATGTGGACCCGGTTGTGGTCCCGCGGTTCAACCCCTGGGGGGGCTGTTTCAAACACCCCCTGTGGCTGATGTGCAGCCTGTGGCTTCCAATCAGCCTCAGCACAGCCATCCCCATGGCCATGGTGGCCATGGTTCCATGCAGTAGCCCTGATGTGCGTGCCACCCTGAACGCAGTCTGCAGCTGCTGCTCTGTGCATGCATGGGTGACGTGTGTGTGTGTGTGTGTGCATACCACTGGTGTGGTGCCTGTGTGCTGCGCCACACACTGCCTGTGTGTGTGTGCTTGCCTGGCCACTGGACCATGTGGCATGGGTGTGATGAGGGCAGTTTAGCATTGGTTCCACTTGAGTACCAGTGCAATGCATCTGATCTGCGCCACATGCCAATGCCTGGGTGTGTGGGTGCATGGGTGCATGTGTGTGTTGCTGTGTATTGCTGTGTGTGGATGTGTGTGGTTGTGCACCTGCCCCTGCACCACACCTCTGTGTGTGCATGCCCATTGCCATGCATGCTCCTGCATGTGTGTGTTGTACCTGTGTGTGTGGCCCATGCATGAGTATCGTGCCACCTACCTTCGTGCACCATAGTGCTCCTGTGCGATGGTGTCCCAGTGTTGATGCACCTACCATTGCAGCCAGAGATCCCTCCACCCGGGGGGGTGCTGTCCACCACCCCCAGCCCATTGCCTCCATTGTCTCCACTACTGTCACCCTTATCAGCCTCGACAGCTGTCCCGTGGTCAATGGTCATGTTGTGCAGTATGCAGCAGGCCAGGAATAGATCACATTCTTTCAAAGGGCTGTACTGTAGGGCACCGCCAGACCTGTCTAGGCAACAGAGCCGTGTCTTCAGCATACCAAGTGCATACTCAATGGTGTTGTGCATGCTGGCGTGTGCCTCGTTGTAGCGTTCCTCTGCTGGGGATGACAGGCACCATTGGGGTGAGCAGCCAGGGCCTCAGTGGATAGGCACTGTCTCCTGTGAGGATAATGACATGGTTAGCCCTCTGCCATCCTATGATGTGCCCCTTGCCTGTCTCTGGTGCCCACGCTAGCATGCCCACCCTGCCCTCCAAATCCCATGGCCTGCTCTGCCCATCACCCCTTGCCCATGCCATACTCACCCACTAGGTGGCCCATGGGGGATGTCCCCACATTCAGACCTGTAGCACAGTGCAGAGCTGTGCCAGATGAAAGCATCATGTGCACTCCCAGGGTATGTGGTGCACACATTGGTGCTGCACCCCATGGCATCGCACACCACCTGGCAATTGATGCTCAGGCTCCCCTTCCTGTTGATGTACACCACACCCTTGGGGAAAGGTGACATGTGGATGGGCACGTGGGTGCAGTCAATGGCTCCAATCACATCAGGCATGCTTGCAACCCTGTGGAAGTCCTGCATGGTTGCTGTATGCTCCGCATGTGTGCTGGGGAAATGGATGTATTCCAAAGCACATAGCAGCAGAGTATTGAGAAACTGTGTGAGGAGGTGGGATGTGGCTGATTGGTTATGCCTGCTGTGTCCCCTGTTGGTCTCTGGAAGGTGCCCGTGGCAAGCAGGCACATGACGGCTGTCACTTTCATCTCCACGGACATGGCTCTTTACGGTGGGTGCCTGTGTCTCCTCACTGCACAGCTTGCAGAGCTGCCTCAGAATGGCCCTGTTCAGGTGGTACTGGTCCACTATCTCTGTGTCACTGTAGTTCTTGAAGGTTATGTGATCACGGTACCAACTGTGTCGAGCATACCACTGATGCGCCCTTCCTTGGCCACGTTGTTATTCCACCTGCCCCCTCACACCCCTCATTATAGCCACCATCATGAAGGGCACGCTAGCCATGGCCCTTAATGTCCAATATTTTTATTTCATTTTAGTTTTTGTTGACCGGGTAGTGCATTAGACAAATTCTGCCTATTTTCAGGCACGACCCGGGGAGGGGGATACAGATGAATGCCAACTGACCTTGAATCAGATTAAGCTGTTGGTGGTATATTTTTTTTAGTGAATGAGGGAAATTTGGCCATGACACTGGGAAATTCCCCTACTCTTTTCGATAAGTGCCATGATATCTTTAACATCCACCTGAACTTCCACCAATCCAGGCAGATGGGACCTCGGTTTAACGTCTCATCTGAAAGACGGCACCTCAGAAGTACAGCACCCCTCTCATGCTGCGCTACAGTGTCAGTACAGGGATATTAACCCAAGTGCCTCATGTAGGAACTGAACCCACAGCCCTCTGATCTCCTGGCCTCAGAGGCGAGTGTGCTACCTACTGAGCCACTGACCATCTCCCTGGGTGGTTGGTTGCTGCAGGTTGTGTGCCACCCTGGTGCACTGCCTAACTGTGTGTCTGCCTGTCTCTCACACTCTCTGTGCCGTTGTCTCCCTCTCCACTGCCACCTCTGTCCCTCTCCCTCTGTGTCTGCCTCGATCTGTCTGTCTGTCTGTCTCTCACTCTGTCTCTCTCTGTCTGTCTTTCTTTCTTTTTCTCTCTCTCTGTCTCTCTCTCTCGCTCCTTCTCACCTGGTACAAGTGCTTTCTGTGTGCTTGCGCCATGTATTTATAGGAACAAGTCTGCTCGGCACATCTCTGATTTGCTCTGCACTTGTGCCATGGTTTCATAGATGAATATTGCACTGCGCTGGATATTCATGGCATGTCCCCTGTACTTGCACCTGCATTCATTATAGTTGCTCTTTGGCACAATGTGATTTGCGCTGTGCACTGGCTTCTGCTGACTATCACTCCTTAGTGCAAGTCTGCACTTGTGTTGGCGCAACTGCTTTGAATAGCCGTGCCTGAGTCAATAGTCTTTTTTCTGTATTTGTTATATTCTGCAAATCTCGTACTATAACATAATATAACTCTTCAGTAGTAAAATGTTGTTATTGTAAAATAAAACGACACCTGATGTGCCATATCCAATAAAGAAAACACACAATAATAATTCTTAAGCTACTATCATTATACTGTTTCCATGTAGAGGGATACATTCCAAAATACAGTACTGAAGGTGTTAGAGTCATAAACATAGAGGTTTTTTACCTTTCTTTCACCAAACCCCAGAATTCTAAAATAAATGGGCAATGCAAAAACAACTGATCCATTGTCTCAATGTGGGTAGGGCATGTACCTCTAGGACAGTATCGTTCTGATAATTCTTTATGCTTATGTGTACTTTTAGTGTTCATTTTCCCATGGACCCCCAACCAGATTGTGTCCCAAAATGTTCAAGGTAGTCTAGAATCTAACAATAATGTTTGTATTTTGCCTTGGTCCATTCTAGAAAAATGACAAAAAGGAAGTTCCAAACAAGCATTTGTCAATGCCGAATGTTGTCTTGCTGGCATTGACATTGGTAGTGCAGGAGTTAGAGATGCATAATAGGAGTGGCAGTGAAGTAGTGAACTGACACCAACCCCACCCCCACTCTGTAGAGACTGACAGGCATTGGGGTGTGCCTTTGGGTCATCAGCCATAACACTCATGCCATTTCACCTCACCCTACCCTGCAGACACTGACAAGTGTTGCGGTGTGCCTTGGGGTCTTCGGGCCTTATGCTCACCCCATTCCATCAGGAAGTACACTGAGATGGGTACAGTGTAGGAGAATGGGGTGAACTGTGGGGCTGAAGAGTCCAAGGCACACCTCAATGCCTGTCATTGGATGCAGGGTAGTGGTGGGGGTGGAATGGCATGAGCATTACAGTCGACAATCCAAAGTCACACCCCTGATGCCTGTCAGTCTCTACAGGGTGGGTGGGTGTTACAGTTGGAAACCCTAATGCCCCAGGCATTTGTTGGTATTTCCACTCCAAATTTTCAACATGGGCTTTTTGTGACCCCACCTCATGAGCAGTGGCACTATCAGTTCATTAGCAGAAAGGTGACTTTGCACAGCGACTATGCCATTTGGCCCCACAGGTGCAAAAACACATTTCGAGCAGGATGTGAAAAATGACAGGTGTACTGTTCATGATGAGATTTAAAAAAATGGAAATGTTGAAAATCTAGAGTGAAAATATGAAAAATTGGTGAAGTCATGAGAGTGAGTAAAAATTGTACAATGCACACCCATAATGTAATTATTTTGGGGATATTTTTAACCAAATTTTCAACATAGGCATTTTGGGACTTCCGCTCACGAACAGTGTCACTGTGATTTTGTTAATCTGTCCCGAACATTAATTTCCCACAGCGACCACACCTTTGTGCGCCACATGTGCAAAAACTCATTTTGAGCAGGATGTGAAAAATAACAGCTGTACTGTTCATAAGGAGGTGTAAAAAAATGGCAATTTTGAAAATGTGGAGTGAAAATATGAAAAATTGGTGAAGTCACGGGTGTGCATAGTAACTTCGAAAAGCACAACTGTAATGCAATTATTTTGGGGATTTTTTAACCAGATTTTCAACACAGGTATTTTGGGACCTCTGCTCATGAACAGTGTCACTGTGATTTTGTTAATCTGCCCTGAATGTTGATTTCCCACAGTGACCGTGCCATTTTGCACCACATGTGTGTAAACACATTTTGGGAAGGATGTGAAAAATAACAGTTCATAAGGAGGTGTGAAGAAATGGCAATGTTGAAAATCTGGAGTGAAAATATTAAAAATTGTTGAAGTTATGAGCATGCATGGAAACTGCGCATTGCACACTCATAACACAGTCATTTTTTGGAATTTCTTCACCAAATTTGTAACACAGGCTTTTTGGGCCTCCCCCCCCCCCCCCACCATGAACAGTGACACTATCATTTCATTACTCAGTCCTGAAAGGTGATTTCACACAGTGACTGCGAAATGACCTTTTGGGACCGAATAACGAGTTGACAGTGCACGTGTTCATAAAGTGGGATCCCAAGAACCCGATGTTGAAAATGTGGAGCCAAAATTCAAAAAAATGGCTGAGATAACCATCTAAGTTGAAACCCCTCCATTTATACCATTATATAGCTTAACAGCATTTCTTCATTTTGTAGTTCAGCTTTGAAGAGTCCAGATGTGTTCCTGCTCCACCGAAGATCAAAGCGCTGGACCTCGAGCGGTAAGAATGGGATGAGGGGGGAGGGTGTGGGAAGGTGGGTTGTGAAGAGGGTGGGTGTGGGTTGGGGAAGGGGGGAAGGGGGTGCCACAGGCAATGGTCCATTTTCTTTTTTTCAGGTACAAAACAAAAAAATGGACACTGCAGTTTTCTTTCTTTACAGGTGAAAGAAAACAAATGTTGGGCACACTGTGTGCCCCATGTGTGCCCTATGACTTTCGGAGGGGGCCTGATATTGACAACACTGGAGTGGGCTCCCAGTGTGCCACACAATGGGGGTGGGGCGGGGGCAGGAACATGCCAATGTGGTCAGCATACTGTGAGAGACAGCACAGTGGGGTGGGCTCCCAGTGTGCCACAGAATGTTGGGGGTGGCAGACAAGCTGACACGGGGATTGCACCCCCGATGTTGGCTTCCTTTGGGAATTGTGTGGTGGTGGCTCTGCCACCATGTTAATTGAAATGTTTCACCATGAAAGGCACGTACAGGAGGTGTGTCATCTGTGCCACTGCATGATGAGCTTGTCTCCTATTGCAGCAGCACGTTTGTTTCAAGTTGGTGGCATTTTGCATAAAACTTGTGTCAGCACTAACATGCTGGCTCACTGGGGAATGAGGGATGCACCTATTAAAGCGTGCCCTAAATTTGCCAACACTGACACATCTCTGCATTTCTCCTACTACCAGAAGATGTTGCTTGTACATGTGCAAGACAGCATAAAAATTATTATCCAAAGTCTTCATATATAATTGTTTCCTAGTCATCTTACTAATTTGTTTATATTTTAGACCCCAAAAATATACATCCACATAGCAGGCAACACTGGTCTTCTCTTTTTTTTTATTAAAAAAGCAATTGGATGCCCATTCTTGTGTTAGGCCAGTCAAGGTAGACATTACCCATGCTGTTCAAATTTTAGTCTGGCCTTGCATTAGTGGAAGAATACTTGCTGTAAAAAAGATTGTAAAATAGAACACTATAGGATTATTCATCCCCACCATTCCATGTTTAATGTCTTTATACAAAATGTTTCTCTTAACCGGGTTCAGGTGGCTGCCCCAAAAACAAGAAAGAAAAAAAAAGCTAATAATGAAGATTCTAACTGTTTGGGAATGGAAAATATATAACTCAAAAATAAAAATGTGGGTAATAAAAAATTCTTCATCATAAAAATTTGTTTCAGTTTGCTCTTATGCCAGTGATTCCACTGTCATGTTTTATCTTTTCCTTTTGCTAAACAACACTCCAGTTACACTGTGCCATGTCTCCTGGCCCAAAGCACACTCCCAAAATCTTACGCGGAGTTGTAGCAATTTTCAAATTGTCTATATCAGGTTTTAATAGCCCAGTTCTTTGGTCATTGAAGCAAAGACTTTTATCCACATTAATGCCAGTATCTATTACTATAAACATAGTTTTCAGTAATCTGTAAGCCAATTGTCCAGAAGCTGTAATATTTACCAATAAACATAAGTCGTCTGCATAAGCTATACACTTCAGTTCTGGAAGATCGTTGTAAGTAATACCTTGAATTCTAGGGGAAGCATGAGTAAGTCATATTACCAGATCCAAAACAAAGATGTAAAGGGAGGGCTCAAAGGGCACCCCTGTTTCACTCCCACTTCCACCAAACATTTTTCACCAATCATGCCATTATCATATGGACGGACATATTCAAGTGCATAGCACATCCTTATCCAGTGAACAAACAGGGAGGGTAAACCATAAGCCTCTGAACACATCCATAAAAAAGCATGTGACACCCTGTCAAAAGCTTTTACCTGATCAAAACTCATTACATATCCTGTAAAGGAGCCATGGGTTCCTTTTTCCATAACTTCTCTTAACAAGATTAATGCAGCTGTGAGTTTTCTGCCTGATATAGAACAGTATTGAGAAGGGTGCAATAGTGTATCCAATATAGCAGACAAACGACTATTTAATAGTTTAGTAAAAAATTTTAAAATATATGTTTAATAAAGTAATGGACCTCCAATTATTGTCACATTTGTTGCCCTTTTTATACAAAAAAAATCCTCAAGCCTTCATACGTAGAGTCAGCGATCCTGTTCTCTAATAAAAATGAGTTATAAAGCTGTAGTAATTCTGAGGGTATTAATTCCCATAACAGTTTATAGAATTCTCCAGGTAAACCATCTGAACTAGGTGCTACGCCATGCTGGGGCGATTTTTTAACTGAATTTAATTCTACTTTGGAAATAGATTCTATCAAAGGTGTAGCATATTCTGGTTTCAAATGTGGTAAGTCTATAGCCTGTAACAGTTGTGTTATGTATGCATTTTCGCGGTTATCGATGTACCAAATTGTGTGTAAATATGTTGTTCTAGCAACTGCATAATGCCAGCATTACCTGTTACAACAGTGTCTGTTGGAGTCTGCAGCTTAGATATTAACCTTCTAGATAATCTATACTTACAATCTGCCATTGGGTTAGTTTGTTCCTGTCTGCCTTGTGTGCCAAAACTCTACTCTTTCTCTAATGACTTTGGTCTATTATACAGGTAAGAAGATATTCATTGTCTAATACTGTATCTTGTATTTCTTGAGTATTATCTACATTCGTCAATGTCTAATTAGAAAGAAGTGCCTCTAATTGTTTCCGGAGTCCTAAATACATTTGTTGTGCAGTAAAATCTTTCTGTTTTGTTATTTGTTTAAAATAATCAGTCAGACAATCTTTTGTATCTTCCCACCAGGGAATAATGGAATCATACAAAAATCTTACTGACATTCTATCTTGTATAATAAGTTTAACATCCTCCATAATTTGTTGTTCCACCAGTACACTAGTATTAAGCCTCCATAGTCCCGTATCTGGCATGTTGGGAGGATCTGAAGCAACCTGGAAGCCTATAAAAAATTATCCGATGTTTCTATAGGAAGGACCTCAGTATTATAAATAGGCAGGGGCTTCATAACAAACCAGAAATTGATTTGTGAGGACAAGCCCCTTTATAAAATGTAGGTGTAAAAAAATGGCCTTCTTTAGCAAGTACATCTTGTAATGAAGTTTGATGCAGCATGTGGCTTAAATATGTAGTATCACAAGAAAAAAATTACTCACTGCAGTAATCTTCTTTCTTCCACGGGGTCCTTTAGCATCAGTAACTTTTTTTGCACTTAGCTGGCTAGGTGCAACTGCCCCAGAGGTGTGCCTTTAAGAGATATTTAAATGAGCTTAGGGACAAGCCAATTAAAAGATAGGAGGGGGTGCGAGCTGAGTGAGAACTGTTGAAGGCTTCAACATTTTTTTGAGGAAAAACTAGGGCAAATGCCCTGAAAAGAATCAACAGGATTCAAAAAACATGCAAATGTCCACAAAAGTGGAAACAGAAACAACAGAAACAAGAGCGAAAAACTCAACAATAAGAATCTCCAAATTTGGTAAAAGGTGACATAAAGAGCCCTCCTCCGACAGGTGAACCGGGGAGGAAGGATGGGAGCTTACTGATGCTAAAGAACCCCTTGGAAGAAAGAAGATGACTGTGGTGAGTAATTTTTTCTTCTTACCCCAGGAGTCCTTTAGCATCAGTAACTTTTTTTGCAGACTTCTGAGCAGTATCAAGTGGGAGGTGGGCAGAGAACCTACTTAGGAAAGAGGCTCTGGAGAACTGCCCTGCCAAAGGGAGGCAGTATAATGCAGTGGTTTAAGGCTCTGAGCTACAAATCTGGAGACCTAGGTTTGAATCCCATAGCCCCCAATTACAGACTGTATGACCCTGAGCAAGTCACTTAACTTCCCTGTGCTCCCAGGTCTCACCGTAAAGAAGCTTTCAGCTTAGTGTGCCACTCCTGGTTAAACAACTGAAGAAGAAAAAAAAACATTTGGCATCAGATCTGCTCTGCACATCCAAACTGTAGTGTTTCACAAAGGTGTGCACAGATTTCCAGGTAGCTTCTTTGCAGACATCCAGTAGGGGAATGTCCCTTGCTGCTGCAAGTGAGGCTGCAGTGCCCCAGGTGGAGTGGGCTCTGAGCCCCACTGGAGGTTGTTGACCAGCTTTCTCATAGCAGAATCTAATACATATATAATATGCAGCTTGGCAAAAGACACCAGGAGAAAGGACTGCTGTGTGACTGGACTTCTCTACTGGGACTATATTGCCCTCCACCCTCCCACCCAAAGCCAGTTCTACTTTTATAGGCACAGGATTTGACTGACAACAAGAAC
Source organism: Neoceratodus forsteri (assembly GCA_016271365.2). Classification (NCBI taxonomy): domain Eukaryota; kingdom Metazoa; phylum Chordata; order Ceratodontiformes; family Ceratodontidae; genus Neoceratodus; species Neoceratodus forsteri. Next base: position 436,881,093 of record CM057452.1, on the reverse strand, counting down.
TTCCTGTTTGGGAGCAGGAAGTGAGTGATCACAGAGCCACCAAAGACCCACCATCCTAGAAGGGCAAGAGTAGATCTCCGGCCCCCTCTAGCTGCTGGAGGTCTGTCTCTGAGCAAGTAAGGGGTCTACTGAGAAATATAGGATATTCTTGTCTCAGAATAGGACAATCAGGAGCTTAAAGGGCACACAGGCACAAAGTAAAGAGAGAGAGAAAAAAAAACAGAGGAAAGAGTAAGGATTGCAAACAGTTAAGGGGCCAGAAATAAGACATGACTGGAGTGGTGCAGTGCAGTGGCTGTGGAGCAGCAGTCTTCCGGGAGACGTTCTGGAGGATACGGTGTTGTCCCATCTGCAGGTACCTCTCTGGGCTGAGGGAGGAGGTTGCTCATCTCAAGGCTGAGTTGGCCAGGATTTGTGGGACCTCCTCTTCCATCCAGGGACCACCAGTGCCACTGCTGTTGCCTCAGAGGTTGCCAAGAAAGAGGAGCGGTTGGACCACAGTGGGCTCAGGGAGGGTAAGGGTGGTGGAACAGAGGCGCATCCCTCCAGTTGTACCTCTCCATAATTCCTATGCCATTCTGGCAAAGTGTGGTTCCTCTATGGAGGCACCTGCAGTGGAGACCAAGGAGGATGCTAGGAACCTCCACAAAGGAGACCCATGGGAGGGTGGCAGGGGACCACCGTAGGGGAAAACAACTCCTGGTGGGGTACTCCATTGTTAGGAAGGTAGAACTGGGGGAGGAAGGGGAGAGGGAGGTAAGGTGCCTGCCTGGCGCCATGGCTTGGAGGGACAGGGAGCGAATCCTCAGGATTGCGAGCAGCTGCACAGAGGAGGGAGCTGGATGTCATTGTCCACCTAGGGACAAATGACCTGGCTAAGAAAGGGATTAGAGAAATGCAGGAAGAGTTTGTGGAATTGGGGAGGGGCTTTAGACAAGTAGCACGCACGGTAACCTTCTCGGAGGTGCTGCCCATCTATGGCGTAGGAGAGGCTGGGGTGTTCTGCACCATGGGATTCAATCAGTGGTTGAAAAACTGGTGTGGAGCTCAGGGATTTGGCTTCATTGGGGACTGGGGGTCCACCTGGAGTGATGCAAGCCTATACTGGCATGATGGGCTGCAACTGTCCAGGAGGGGAACCAGGATCCTAGGTGATAGGTTTAAATGTTTCATTGGCAAGCATTTAAACTAGCCAAGGGGGGAGGTACTGGAAAGGAGCAGGGAAATCCTAGCCCCCCCAAACAAATCATGGTAGTAAGTGTGGCAAACACCAACATAGAGGTGTCAATAGGGAGAAGGGCATGGGTAAATGGAGAAAGTGACAAAGGCAAGAAGGACAGGGATGGGGCAAAAAGGAGTAAGGCCATCAGGAAATGGAGGGTAATGAGTACCAGTGCCCGTAGTCTGGGCAACAAGCTCCCTGAACTGGTGGCCTTGATGGAAGAGGGATGCCTGGATATCGTAGCAGTCACAGAAACATGGTACACAGAGAACCATGACTGGGATGTTAACATACCAGGGTACATAACCTACAGGAGAGACAGGCAGGGGAGAAGAGGGGGAGGAGTAGCTCTCTATGTAAAGGAAGGGATAAAAGCAACTGAACAAAAGAGTAAACAGGGAGGAGAGGAGGCACTCTGGGTCACCTTGGAGACTGGAAAGGGCACCACAATCCGCACAGGGGTTGTGTACAGACCCCCATGTCAGGAGAGGGAATGGACAAGGATATGATAGAAGGCATTCTTAGAATGGCAGAGAAAGGGAGATACTGTTGATGGGAGACCTGAATATGACAGATGTTAACTGGAGCACATTTGCTGCTGCCACATCCAAAAGCAGGGCCATTCTTGATGTCTACAGGTGGCAGGCCTCAGACAGCTAGTTTGGAACCCACTCGTGAGGAGCAATCTTAGACCTCATACTCTCAAACGGGGCAGTGAGAGGATCTCAGATCTAGAAGTGGGTTGCCATCTGGGAACAAGTGACCATCAAACAGTGTGGTTCACGTTAAACTCAGCTAGAGTCAAATCCATACAAAAGTGAGGGTACTGGACTTTAGGAGGGCCGACTTTGGCAAGATGGGAGAGTGCCTTGAAAAGCACTAGCAAACAGGCTAGAAGGAGGTGTGGAGCAACAATGGAGAATCATCAAAACTGCCATCACAGAGGCAACAAGCCTTTGTGTGAAGCAAATAAACAAATCAAAATGAAAGAAAAAGCCACTATGGTTCTCAAAAGAGGTGGCTGTGAAAGTCAGGAAGAAAAAGATAGCATTCCAGAAGTATAAGGAAACACAGAAGGAGCAGGACAGAGAGCTGTACCAGTTAAGGCGGAAGGAAACAGGGAGGGAAGTCAGAATAGCAAAGGCCCAAACTGAGGAAAAGATAGCCAACTCAGTTAAGAAGGGGGATAAAACCTTTTATAGGTACATCAGTGAGCGTAGAAAGACAAAGGGAGGGATAGTGAGGCTAATAGAATGAACGGTGGGTGGGCAGAGGGGGACAGTGAAAAAGCAGGGATACTGAACAAATATTTCTGCTCAGTATTCATAAAAGAGGAGGGGGAAGTGCCTAATCCAATTAACAGAAGCACTCTTGATAGGGGAGTCAATCCCAGTCCTTTCACAGAAGAAAGGGTTCTGCAAGAACTCCTAAAACTGAAGGTGGACAAAGCAATGGGTCCTGATGGAATTCACCCCAGAATTCTAAAAGAATTAAGGGAGGAACTAGTGAAACCACTGGCTACTCTTTTTAATAAATCATGGGAGGATGGTGTGGTACCGAGGACTGGAGGAAGGTGGATGTGATTCCCTTCACAAAAGTGGGACCAAGACAGAGGCAGGAAACTACAGACCTGTCAGTCTGACCTCTGTGGTAGGGAAAGTGATGGAGTCACTTCTGAAGGAAAGAATAGTTGAGTATCTAGAGGCCAGTGGGGCACAGGACCCAAGGCAGCATGGGTTCTAGCCAGGAAGGTCATGTCAGATGAATCTAATAGATTTCTTTGACTCGGTGACCAAAGTAGTAGACCTGGGAGGGGCTGTGGACATGGCTTACCTAGACTTTAGCAAGACATTTGACACAGTCCCACACAAAAGATTAATAGTCAAATTAACCAGCCTGGGAGTGCGTCCCAGGGCGGTAGCCTGGGTAAAACATTGGCTGCACAACAGGACACAGAAGGTAATTGTAAATGGAGTCCACTCTGAAGAAAGAGGGGTTACTAGTGGGGTACCGCAGGGTTCAGTATTGGGTCCAGTCCTTTTTAATGTCTTCATCAGTGACATTGCAGAGGGACTGGAAGGAAAAGTATGCCTTTTTGCAGATGACACAAAGATCTGCAACAGGGTTGATACACAAGGAGGCATGGAAAGGATGAGAAGGGACTTGACAAGGTTGGAGGAATGGTCAGAAGTATGGCAGCTAGGATTCAATACAAAGAAGTGCAAAATAATCCACCTGGGAAACAAGAACCCAGGGGAAGAAGACACAATATGGGGGGAGGTAGTAACAACAACAAAAAAGGAAAGGGACCTGGGGTAATCATATCAGATGACCTTAAGGTTAGCAAGCAATGTGAGAAGGCAGTAGGGAGGGCTGGGGTATACTGGGATGCAGAGGGAGAGGCATCAACAGCAGAAAACAGGAAGTTGTTATCCCTCTGTACAGACAGTTGGTGAGACCCCATCTGAATTACTCGTCAGTTCTGGAGACCTCATCTCTGCAAGGACATAGACAGGATAGAGGCAGTCCAGAGGAGGGCAACTAAAATGGTGCAGGGTCTGCAAGAGAAGCCATATGAGGAGAGACTAAAGGGCTTAATATGTATACCCTTGAGGAAAGAAGGAGAGGGGGACATGATAGAAACTTTTAAGTACCTCAGTGGAAACAACAAAGTCCAAGAGGTAGCATCTTTCAGAAAAAGAGATGTGCAAGAACAAGGGGACACAATTTAAAGATAGAAGGGGGTTCAGGGGCAATGTGAGGAAGTATTATTTCACAGAGAGGGTAGTGGATGCATGGAACAGCCTTCCTGAGGAGGTTGTGGGGTCTAAAACTGTGGGAGAATTCAAGAATGCATGGGACAGACATAAGGCAATTCTTGTGGGGTGTAGGAAGAAATAGGCTGTTGGTTAACTAGGATCTGCGGCTTATCCTGTAGGTAGGGAAATGGGCAGACTAGATGGGCCAAGTGGTCCTTATCTGGTGTCAAAGTCTATGTTTCTATGTTTCTATGTTACAAGAGACCAACCAATGAGGAATAGTTCTTTTGATAGCTGGTCTTCCTCTGCCTACATCCCCCGTAGCTGAGGAACAACTGAGTGGAAGAGCCTCTGGGCTGTCTAGTATGCTCTAGGCAGTGAAAGATAGCTCTTTTGATATCCAAGCTGGGTGCGTTTGCTCGCCAGGAATGGATGGTTCAGTAAAGAAGACAGGGAGGAGTAATGGACTGGTTCAAGTGAAACTCTGAAACCACCTTTGGCAGAAATTTCCTATTTGTCCTAAGCTCAGCTTTATCGTTGTGAGGATGATGTAATTTGGCTCAGTGCACAGGGCCTGTAGCTCTGAAATCCTCCTGATAGACATAATAGCTACCAGGAAGACGGTCTTCCAATGGTCACATGATGGCGGTCTGAGAGGTGGCAGCAACCTTTCACTGCTCTGCTCCCTACCTGCGAATGAAAAAAGCCCCTCAGCGGCATACATCACCTCCTTCACCAGAGAAGACAAGGCCGCAAAGCGACCAAAGTAGCAGGCCACTAGCTCATCCACTCTCTCTGAGGAGAGATTCTTGGAGATAATGCACCCGTTACAGGCCATGATCTCTACTATATCCGAAGACATGCAGCAAATTAAATCCTTATTGGCAACCTTAACTATAAGAATGGGGGACCTGGAGGTGAGAACTGTATCCTTGGAAAAAGGCAAGAAAAAAACGAACAAGAGACAACACATATAAATCAATGGCTTAAGAAGTTGGAGGAGAAGTTAGAAGGTTTAGAGGGTGCAGTAGGAAGAATAATCTGATCATAATTGGTATACCGAAGAAAGAGGAAGGTACATTCCCAATTCTGTTTTTGCAAAATCTATGAAAAAATCACAGGGCCTTCACCTAATGGAGGGGCATATATCATTGAAAGAGCACACTGTGCCCTCCGCCCTCCACCATCGGCAGGCTCCCCTTCCCTCATGTCTTCTTATCTTTAAGTTACTGAACTTTCAGGACAAACAGTACATTTTAACTAAAATCAGAGAGCTTCAGGAGGTTCAGGGGGAAGGTTGGAGAATTCTGCTTGAACCAGGAGACAAGAGTTTCACCTGATTGTTTCCAAACTAATTGCAGCTGGCAAGTCCTTTTGAGTTAAATATCCAGCAATTTTGCAAGTGAAACATGGCGATCAGTGGTTGTCTTTTGAGACTCTTGAGTAGGCTATGCAAGAGCTGAAAACCCTATTTCCTGACTTGTTCAAGTGAATGGAGAAATGCGATTACCCCTAAGGGACAACCTAAATTGTCAGGGGATGCGGAAAAAGGACGCGGGTGGGATATTGGTGGGGGAGGAAGGTCAGGCTAGGAACAGGTCCAGGTTGAGGGAAGGGTAGGGGAGGAGGGAAGTAGGAGGGAAGGCTCTAGTAAGAGGGTAGGGTCAAGATGTCATACCTGCCATGACAAATACGACTAGGCAGGTAGGACAGGTGAGGATGCAGAAGAGGAAAGGGGGTTGGAGGGTATTTAGGAGCCAGCAGAGGAGGATCTCCTGTTTTGCTGGGTTTCAAGATTAACACCCACCCACCCACCCTGGAATTGGCAAAAGGGAGAGGAAGCAAAGGGTGAAAGGGATGAGAACACTGGGTCACCGGAAAAGGGTGACGGGAGAAGGGGAGTGAGACCCAAAAAATGACAATGGGTTGGCAAAAGAGGCCAACAGGAAGAGATGCAAGGGAAAGAAGGCAGTGACGATGGGTCACCAGAAAGGGTGACAGGGGAAGGGGAGTGAGCCCCAATCGATGTGGGTTGGTGAAAGAGGCCAACAGGAAAAAAGATGCCCGGACAAGCAGGACTTGCAGGGGCAGGAGTGCCTAAGGGGTACATGAAAAGGCATGGGCTGCCAGAAGAGGGCAACAGAAGAAAGGAAAAGTGGAAAAAAGGGACAGACAAAGAGAGGGCAACAGGAGAAAGGGGCAGGAATGGTAAGAATAGTTGCCAGAGGAGGGCAACAGTTAAGAAAGAGAAGGGGCAAGGAAGCCAAAAGAGGGCAACAATCAAGATAAGGCATGGGTGAAAAGAAAGTGGACGGGACGAGGGCACAGGATGGTGGAGTAAGGAGGTATCCTCCCGAGGGAATGAGGCAAGGGCAGGAAAGGGTGAAATAATTGAAATAAAAAGGGGGGAAAAGTTTGAAGAAAAGAAAAATAAATGGGTGGTGGGAAGGGGGGGCACTTAAGAACCATGGGCCGGGCTCAGACACCTGGACGTGGAGGCAAGCAAAAAGGTACGAGGAAGGAAGGATTAATATGAGGGCCAGTTGCCATTGGCAGCCAGAAAAAGGGAGGGCAGCAAGGGGAATAGGAGAAGGGGTATTGGGCTTCCAAGCATTCAGACCCCAAGAAGACTAAGGACAAGAAGAAGACAAGGACAACAGACTGTTTCCAAGAAAAAGAGGAGCAAGGGGTATTGGGCTTTAAATGTTTGGACCCCGAGAAGACAACGAAAAATGGACAAAATATTTAAATATGTGATTGGAAAAATGTAAAGGTTTGACTGTATGTTGAATGTAAAATGGGTAACTCTGGAAACTGAAGGAATGTTGAAAATGTAAGCGAAAGTAAAATGAAAACATTGTGCGATACATATAAAGAGAAATTCAGGTTTGGATTACTTTGATGGGTATGTGGGACTGTTAGGAGTTGGGATAGGCCTGATCATGTCCGAGTTTTGTTCTCCAAAGTGTCAGTTTGGAACTTGTTCCGGCATTTAATATGATTCGATAGGTCTCTCACAAAAAGTACTGACCTCTGGGTTTTGATCACATGTGTACACGGAGAGACAGGGCCTGATTCTAGAAAGGTGGCGCAAGTTGCTGCCGAAAGCAACCTGCGTCACCCACAACTGCAACATTGACCCTGCGCCCTATTCTAGAAGGGGCAGGGTCTCCACAGCAAAGTTCTGTGACTTGTGACATGCGGCAAGGTACACCGCACAGAGGGCGTACAAGGCCAGCATGTCACAACCCACTGCCGTAGGTCACAATTGCACCCCCCACCAGTGCCCTGTCTCCCTGGTCGCCCGCCTCCAATGTGGCACGTCACCAGTCCTCATTGTCCAGTACCCCCTGAACTATACAATGATAAAACATGTACAATCCCCATTTCCCTGGTAGTCTAGTGCCCTCCCGAACTGTACATTGATAAGTTATGTAAAATCTCCATTTCCCTGCTAGTCTAATGCCCCTCTCGAACTGTGCAGTGATACATTATGTAAAATCCCTATATCCTTGGTAGTCTAGTGCCCCCCAAAATTACATTGATGAATTATGTAAAATCCCAGAGTCCCTGGTAGTCTAGTGCCCCCCCGAACTGTACAGTGATACAATATGTAAAATCCCCATATCTCTGGTAGTCTAGTGCTCCCCCGAACTGTACAATGATACATTATGTAAATCCCCTTGTAGTATAGTGGGCCCCCACCCAGCCATGCCAGCCCATCCAGCACCCCCCCACCAGTCCTCAGATGGCGACTGGCACAGCCCACCTCTCACCTCCATGGCCTCCACCACTGAATGCAGTATTGGCGCTACTGCACAGACACGCTCAGGAATTAATTTCTGAGTGCATCTGCAGGCAGCCACATCAACACTCAGTCGGGCGGCTGGCCATGGAGGTAAGTGGTGAGTCTTGTGCCAGTCGCCAGCTGGGGATGGTAAGGGTGCTGGTGGGCTGGCATGGCTGGGTGGGGTGTAAATACTAGACTACCAGGGAAATGGGAATTTATAATTGTATCACTGTACAGTTCAGGGGGGCACTAGCTAGACTACAAGGGGCACAGGAATTTTACATATTTTATCAATGTACAGTTCGAGGGGGCACTAGCCTACTAGAGAAATGGGAATACTTTTTTTATTATATTACTGTACAGTTTGGGGGGGCACACTAGACTACCAGGGCTGTCATATTGCCGCATATGCGGCAGGCGACTCGTGGTTTGGGGCACGGGTGGGGGATGGCAGCACCACCCTGCAGAGCTTCTGCAAACAGCTGTTTCAGGGGCTGGGGGTATGGGTAGCCCTGTGGAGCCCCACTGGGCTGTGCTGGGCATGGGGGGAGGGAAACTGTGCACTGTCCGCTGGACAACCGATGGGTCTCCAGGACTCCTGGGGGCGTCCGTAAGATATACCAGCTAAATGCTGGTATAACTTATGTTGCCGGATCTCCTCTGGGGCTTCTTGTAGAATACCGATGTGGGCACTTTGTGGCTGCCCTTCTAGAATGGGGCACAACGGCTGCCTTAAACCCCCTAGCGCCATGCCGCAGGGGGTTTATGTGGCATAACAGCTGTTTGGCACAAGTGGCCTGTGACATGTTGCAGGTCACTTTGTAAAATCACGCATGTCACAACTGCTTGTGTAAGTTGCTACATGTGCCATTCTGCTTGGCACAACTGCTGTTACACCAGGTGTAACCCTTCTAGAATCTGGCCCCCTGAGTTTAATATTTACTTATTAATCTCTTTAATGGCATGATAAAAAGAAGCAAAGAAAAGAGGCCTTGTCATTTGTCCCGCATGTTATGGCCTGGGCTAGTAGATCTTGGAGCAACCCTGATATTTCTTCAGCGAATAACAAATAAATAAATATATGCCTGTATTAGACCAGAGGCTGAATTGCTACCCTTGGGGATTTTCTCTTTGTGACTGTGTTGCCCATGGATAATTTGGGACCTGCTGAATTTCTTTATCAAGTTCTGCAAGAGAAATTGCAACCTACAAGGGAAGTTTAATTTGACTTTTGCTTAGAAAAGCTGACTGTGATGATTATGCAGATGTTCCTGTGTATGATCCGGACTGTTCTCTTTTTTCTTTCTGAGACAGGAAACTGTATCGCCATATAGTATTAAGGTGGCTGGGAACACACCTATCACTGCCTCAACATTGCTAAATCAACAATTTAAAGAGAATTTTATTTAAAATTAAGATATAAAGGTTTTGGTGCAATTTGTTTGCGGAGGGGCGCAGTGGGGGAAGTAATAAGGGGATTGTTTGCTGTTATCAGATTTGCACTATAACATCACCTGGCGGTATCAGAACAGTAGTGCAGTTGTTTAGAACTGGGGGTAATTGTTTGGGATGAGAGACCTATGTTTAAAAGGTTGCCTTGTATTGAAAGGTTGGGGGGAATTAAGGTTTATTTCATACAACGTGGAATGCATATTGGAACATTGGTATTGGGGGGATTACCAAGCATGGCCGTCTTATATCTTTAGTTAAATGTAAGTGTGTCCTGGGGTCGACAAAGTTTTCTACAGAACCAGTTTTCTTTCTTATATGGGGGGACCGTATGTATTTGTGAGTTGGAATACTAAAGGGCTACAATACAGGTGTAAAAGACAAATGATACTGAGGCATATTTTGCATTTTTGGGCTGGGATAGCTTGTATACAAGTGTAACCCCCTTGTTCCTCCGGGGTTACTAGAATCCCACTTAGAACCAGTGGCAGGCAGGGAAAGGCAGCTTGTGGGATACCAGTTAAATGGGTTTCACACTGTCTCACTCTGTTCTCAGTTGCAGCTGAGCTGGAGTGATGATGTCAACATAGAATTCTCACAGCAGCATAAACCACAATGGAATGCTAGCAGCAGGGGTTAGCTGTAGAACGTTGGGGGATTCAAGTCAGTTCTGGGTAGAGAGAGCAGAGAGGAAGAGGTGTGCTGATGTTGGCAGCTCCTCAGAGCCTAGCTCTGATATAGAGCTAAATCAGACAAGTGGGTTGTGTGTTCTCACCCTAGAGAGGAATACAGAAGAGACCAGAAGGAAGTGGTAGAGACCGTTCCTAGTGTTGTTCCAATGCCCTATCCCTGGAGGGATGGGGGGAATTCTAGCATTTCAGGGGCAATCCCCTGGCCCTGCCTGGAAAGGGAAAGCTGCCTGAGAGTGAAGTTTGTACTGAGAGTACCTGAGAATTTGTGTGTTTTGGGAAAGAATTTCAATTTCAATTTCAATTTTCAATTTCAACTTTATTTTTAAAAGGCGCTTTTCTTAAATCAAAGCGCCTGTACAGATAAATATGACAATAAATATAATAAATCAAATCAACAGAAATCCTTAAAAGCAATATTAAAAAGGTGGGTCTTCAACTCCCTTTTAAAACTAAGAGGCACCTGCATACCATGGTGAGTTCTGCTCTGATAAAGAGACTATGTTCACCGAGACAGGGTTTAGTGTAAAAGTATCTGTCTACTGTGGGGTCAAAGGAAGACTTGCCAAGTTCAGTACTTTTAATTTATGTATGGCTTAGAAGCATCTGCAACAGTGGGGGTCTAGGGTATGGAAATAGCCACTTACAGATTTTTTTTAAGTCAGGACACCACTTGTATACAGTGTAGAATGTTAAATGTGCTAAACCTTTCTAGAGAGCATCTACAACCAGAGATTCAAAGAAAGGTGTTGTATCCAAATGAATGGCCAAGTATAGATTTGGGAGCAGGAGGTGGGAGACCCCCCCCATCTAGAGTAACCAGGTTTACTTCTCTGGGTTCAGTTTGGGCACCTATAGCTTTTTCCCAGGCACTTGGCCAGTGTTTTCAGAAAGCACCCAGATGTGGGATTTTGGAGTTTTTTCCCTTTAGAGCTAGAAAGTGCTCATGGGTTGTTTGGGGAGCTACCATCAATCTCCATGCCATATGGAAAAGTGTCCTAGTACTGTCTGGGGTGCCATGTCAAGGAATAGAAAAATGTACCAGTTTGGGCCGTGTGTGCCCAGATTCGTTCTGAGCCTGAGGGTTTCATGTAGTGAAGAAGTGTGCTCTGTACCTCTGTAAATCTGCATTACCAGTGAGTGTAGCCCTGTGGGGGTCCATCTTTGTTTTGTTATTCTCTGTGTTCATGTGAATAAAAGACACACTCTAGAATCCCATTTCCTGGTTTGGACATTTCAGTTATTGCTTCCAGTGTCCGGATTTACTTAGGTGCCCCTGACCAGAAGTACAAACCTAGCATAATGCTAAGCAACAAGATTTCTCCCCGGGTCCAGGGTTACAAAATGGAGGCACTGCTGAGGATTTGGTTGGAATTTTAGGGAGAAAACAAGAAAGGTTTGTTCAGATTATGGCTAGCGTTTTGGCTGTCTGGCAGTAGGTAGCCCAAAAAATTGGAAGCATTGCCATCTAAATGTGTTGCTGTGAGCTGTTGCTCATATGCTGCTGTAATTGTGCCACCAGTTTACCAAGGAGCAGTAAAGCCAGACTGTGTATGCCCCTTGTCCTGCATCAAAATTATAACGTTTGCAGCTTTTAAAGTTCAAGTTGTGACAAGAAAAAGTATGGAAAACTGGGAAAAAAAGACAGAGTTGTGCCCTTGAAGTTTAAAGTACTTGTAGTATGGACTGTGAGAGTCGCTGAGGAAAATTTCATGGAAAATGGTTGGAATGGTGCTCCCGACGAGGAGTCACAGTTGAAAAAAAAAAGTGGTTTGCAGTTTAAATTTTGCCTGCTCTACAATCACCGTGGAGTAGAAGAGCATGAGAAGAGAGAGGCTCATTTGCATGGCGTTGAGTGATTGGTGAGACTGCAATCAGTCCCACCCCCAAGCCAGCTTCAGAGTGACTGCACAGTATTCGAGAGGGAGAGAGCGAGTGGTGTGCGAACTGACTTGCCAGGAGGAGCGTCGTGGTGACTGAAAACGTAAAAGTAATAAAATCAGACTTTTCTGTTTAAAATTGGACTCAACCCACATTCTGATCATCTGGGAAGAAAGCATGGTGTTCGGAGGAACAATCGGTAGGACTGCCAGCCTGCTTCAATCCATAGGCCTCCAGGATCGGCTGTAGGCCAAATTTTCCATTGCAATAGCAAGCTGCTGATTCAGTGAGTACCATACAGAGAAACAGCTCAAACTGTGTGATTTTAACTAAAGCCAGCTGAATCTGTGTGCAACAGTGTGATTGTTTTGCAAAGAAGGACTGTGTCAAGTTAATCAAACTAAACAAGAATTCTGAGCATTAGACTGTGAGCATAATTATGGGTTCAGCAACAGTGTGATTTTCAAAGCAAAGTGAGAGACAGTGAGTTGTATGAAAGATGCAACAAAATTACAGGCAATCCTGTGCAATGAAATATTGAGGCTTTAGGGACTTTAAGCAAGAACAGTGATTTAAAGTGAATGAAAAGACCTGTAAAAAATCATATAGATGTGCAGAGACAGCAAACAGTGCAGTTTATGCAGTCTGAGTGAACTTTATCAGTAAAGCGTGTAAATCAGATTCGTAGTGGCTTGAGTCAGAAACAGAACATTGATGAGCCAGGAGTGCTGCTGCCGCCATTACAGGGTGGGGGAGTAAAGTAAACACAGCAGCAGGGGAGCCATTTTGTGAGACTTTTCCAATTACAGTGCAATCTGAGATAACAGTGAATGTTTGTTTTTCTCTGCAGTCATGGTTTCGGGATCAGCCCGCTACCTGGATCATGCCCGGGCTATGATAGTAGAAGAAGTTAACAAGTTGAAAGACATTGAGAGATGTTACTACAGCAGATGTTTGCCTCCTCATGTGATGATTCCTGGATATCCAGTTAGAGTGTGCATAATGTGCTTAAAGGCTGGAAGGGACGTCTTCATGGTTCTTTACTGTTCTGGGTGTCTAGAAAAACATGGCCTAACTAGCGCACAAAAGATTTGCTTGGCTCCCACGTGGACAAAGCTTCAAGAATCTGCAGTAGGCAGCACACAGCACCAGGTGGAGCCTGTTGGGGGAAGCCCAGCAGAGTGTGGCACAAAGGAAGAGGGTGTAGATCTACAGGCAGAGCAAAGTAGTGCTGATGTATCTGTGTCCTGGTCACAGAGAGATAGTGTGGAGGGAGCATCTGCAGGTCCGTGTAGAGAGGGGCCAAGCCTTAGTCTCATAGGAAAAGATGAGATGAGAGACTCTTGAATGGGAGGTGTCGACTTCCGCGCCCATTTAAGAGTGGACTGTCTCAGGAGTGAGGATGACTGCTCACTCCTGGGTTCAGATCCTCAGCGAGGAAGAGGAGGAGGGGGAACCTGTATGACCTTATGATGAAGGTGCTGGTCCACAGCCTTGGGGTCTTGCCTCGGAGGAGCAAAAAGAAGGAGAGATTGGTGACTCCACAGCTCTGTCCCCACAAGGAGTGAGAGATCCATTTTTTTTTTAAACGATTTTTTTATTTCAGATTTTAACTTAAGTGGAATCACAGTTCATGTTTACAGGTAATCAAAAATATGTGTACAGAGTGACAATTGATGGATGATATAGTTAATTCCAGAAAAAAACAGAGGTAACTTATGTCTGAGTTAATATTAGACAGAAATCATTAAAATGCATATAATAATAAAAATAAAGGAAGATGTATCAAGTATGATAATTGTCCTCTATGCATATTTAACAATTAGTATTATATCCCACTAGGATAAGACATCTTAGTACAAACAATCAAGCTAGTTTTGCATTTTCTGTCTGGGAACCAGGGAATAGGCGAGGGGGGAGGCCCAGGAGTCATTCTGACCCTGACAAGGTACTCAGTTTAAATTTCAACTCATTCATGTGGGAAAGAGCATTACACTAAAGGTTGGGTGCTAAGGGCTGGCTGGTCTCCATCCTGGGAGGACCCACACCCATGTCTCCCCTAGGGAGGTTGATCTGTCTGGATTGGGATATGTAAAAGTACCAAATATTCCAGTGGTTCATCAATTCAGGGACTTTATTTTGAATTCTGGCTGTCAGATGTTCTAGTTTATAGATATCGTATACCATATCCTCCCACGCTGATATGTGTGGGGGGGGGGGCAGGGCAAAGCCATAATCTTGTAATACATTTCTTAGCTGCCTCCAATAGGATATTAAGAAAGTATACTTGGTGTGGGTTCCTGAACTCCCGTGGGTAGTGGAGAAAAAGTGCTATTGCCAGAGAAAAAAACACCCAGAGCTGGAAAGAGGTACACAATTTTATCTCCTGTTGAAGACCACTAGTTTGACAATACTGGGCATGACCAAAGAATGTGAGTATGTGCGGCCACTTCACATCCGCATCCCCTCCAGCAGGAAGAGTCCCCATCAGTTAGGTACTTAGCAGTAATCTGAGGTGTATGGAAGTATCTGGCCACCACTTTCCAGGAATATTCCCTCCAGGCATATGAACTGGAAGTTATATGCTGTCTCCGCCAGATCCTACGCCAGTCCTCCTGAGATAATTCAACCTGGAGTTCAGCTTCCCAGTGGAATTGTACTAGGTCCATGATGTGTGTTGGTGTCCCTTGGAGAGCCTTGTAGAAACGAGAGACCAAGTAACTCCGGTCACCACCTCTCTCCAACTGAAGTAACAAGGGGCATAAGGGGGGAACCGACTGGGTGGTGACATCCAGGCCCATGTTTGAATTTATAAAGTGGAAGATTTGTAAATATCTGTAAAAATCAGATCTACCTAAAGAGAACTCCTGTTGAAGTTAGTTAAATGTTTTAAAAACAGCGTTAACAAAAAATTGGTATATATGTCGAAGACCTCTGCGAGCCCAGGACTGAAAAGTGGTGTCCAGACATGGTGGTGTCCAGTGAGGGTCTTCTGAGGGTATACTCATCCAGGAGGCCAGAAACTTATTCAGGGGCTGAGCTCGAAATTTTGTCAAAGAAAGGACCATCACCTTAGTGAATCTGGAATTCTCCTGACATTGTACTATGTTATTGGGTTGAAATATGCGTGAAAGATGTAGGGGGCAGGTCGCCATGTTCTGCTCCACTATCATCCAGGGTGGGGCATGTGTTTAGGGTAAAAGCCAAGTGGTTATATGTGTGAGCAGGGAGGCCATCCTGTAATAATATATATTAGGGAAGGAGGGATAGTCCTCCTCTGTCTTTGGGACACTGGATCTTGCCCAAAGCCAATCTGGGCCATTGGTTCACCCATATAAACCGGCTAGTGAAGCTGTCCCACTTCCAAATGTCCCCTGTTAGATGAGGCAATGGGATGTTTTGCATTAAGTAGAGAATCTTTGGGAGAGAGTTCATCTGGATTGATTGAACTCTGGCCATTAATGATAGAGGGAGAGGAGTGCACCTCAGCAAGTCCGAATTTATTTTAGAGAGAGTAGAGGAATAATTCAGAGAGTATAAGTCTGATAGGTTTGATGAAATTCTAACTCAGAGGTATGTTATATATGGTTTATTCCACTTATATGGGTATTTGGAAGTAAGACCATGGGGAAGGGGGGATTGTATAAGTAAAGCTTTACTTGGATTGATGGTGTAGTCCATCAACGGTTCTATTTCCTTTAAAAGTGAGGTTAGAGTTTGCAGTGATTCTTCGGGGTGAGTTATATAAAGGAGGAGGTCGTCGGCATAATAAGCTACTTTATGATATGACGTGTCCGATACTCGATATCCATGGAGATGGGGGGTTTGTCGAAATAACTGGGTAATAGGTTCTACGAATAGGGCAAATAGGTATGGGGATATGGGGCAACCCTGACAAGTGTACCATGTAGGGAGAAGTGGTCTGAATGTGACCCATTTAGTTTCACTACTGCCTCTGGGTCAGTATAAATACCCCTAATGGCATCGGTAAAAGGGGTAGGAAAATGAAATTTTTGTTAGGCCACTTGGAGGAATTCCAAGGAGACCATGTCAAAGGCCTTTTGAGCATCAACGCTCAATATCAGAAGAGGGGACTGTGTAGACTGGGCATGATCTGTAAGATATAGGGTTCATTTGATGTTGTCTGTTGTCTGTCTGCCTTTAATAAATCCTGACTGATCTGGATGTATTAATGAGGGGAGGATGTGATCCAGTCTATGAGCTAGAATACTTGTATAAATCTTATAATCTTGATTGAATACTGAGATGGGACGATATGAGTCACAGAAATGAGGTGGTTTTTGTGGTTTTAGGATCACCAAAATGGTTGATTGTCTCCATGAGAGTGGGAAAGATGAGGTGGTGTGGGGAGTTTGCAGGGCTTGCAGAAGAAGGGAACTCAATAAATTCCATGCACCTTTGTAGAATTCTGCCCCAAAGCCATCAGGGCCTGGATATTTCCTGTTTTTAAGTCCTTGGATGGTATTCTGAAGCTCCAAATCAGAGGTCAGGGCTGTTATTTGTGCCTGTTGGGTAGTCGAAAGGGTAGGGAGATGAAGTTGAGAGAGAAAGGTTAAAATTTTATTTGGGTCGAGCTCTGTCGAAAAGGAATAAAGGTTCTGGTAGTATTTCCTGACAGCGTCCAGTATATGTGATGTCAAGTATAGTTTGGCCAGTTATAGGGTCCCTAATTTTTGAGATAGTACATTGTTGTATTTGATTTCTGAGACGATAGGCTAGGAATTTGGAGGCCTGAGTCTCTCCTTCATAGTAACGTTACCTGAGCCATGCTAATGCTTGTTCAGTTTTGGCTGTTAGTAACTGTTGAAACTTAGCCTGTGCTTGGGTTATTAAAGGAAGGAGGTCAGAGTCTCCTTGCATATGGGCTTCCTGGAGAAATCTAAGTTTCTTCTGCAGGGCTAGTAAGTTGGCTTCAGCCTGTTTTTTCTTATGTGAAGCATGGGATATGATATAACCCCTAAGGACAACCTTAAGGGTGTTCCAAAGAGTTTAGGGAGAAGTCTGGGAAGATTTATTATCACCTATGATTTCCAGAATTTGTTTTTCCAATAAATCCCAGAATTCTTTATCTCTGAGTAGTGAGGGGTTAAATTGCCACTGAGTGTTAGTTCTCTCTCTCTGGATACAAAGCTCCAGAGTGATAGGGGCATGATCTGACAGGCAGATAGTTAGAATTTCTGCTGCCTGGACCATATCCATATGTTCCTTACCTAGACAAAAATAATCCAGTCTAGAATAGTGTTTAAAGGCAGCAGAATAGTAAGTAAATTTCCTATGCGAGGGATGAAGTTTTCTCCAAATGTCTACTAGGCCTATATCATGGAATAGGCGTCTAAGATGTTTTTGCCCAGAAGATTGAGGAGGTGGGTGCGTTGCAGATGAATCAAGTGAGGGATTAAATTGTCAATTAAGGTCCCCTCCCACAGTTAAGATTCCTTGCTGCTTGGTCAGAATAGTGTCTATTAGCAGTTGAATGGTAGAAGCATCCAAACCTGGTGGAATATAGATGCTACATATTGTTAGAATCTGTTGATTCAGTTTAACTATTACCAGTGTTAGTCTGCCCTTCCTGTCTGAGTACTGGTCAATGAGTTGCAAGTTAGAGGATTTTGGAATCAAGATAACTGAGCCCCTTCTCTTGCCTTTCTGATAAAGAGGAATCAACCAAATGTGAGAATCCAAATTTGAGCAACTTTTGGTGCTTAATAGAGGAGAGGTGGGTCTCCTGTAACAAAAGGATATCTGGGTTTAGTTTTTTAAGTGCTCTAAGTGTGTGATCTCTCTTGACAGGGCTGGCCAGCCCATTTACATTGTGGAATATAATTCTAAAGGGAGGCTGCATATCTAATTGTTGTGAGGGTTTTTTCTGATCTCCTGAGTCCTCCCCCAAGACCTCAGTACCCCCCAGACACATAACAATCTTGTCTCTCCGTCTTACAGCACAACAAGTGTTTGAAATATTTACAATGATCAAGGATACTGTGATCCACAAATAAAAAATTGAGATTCAACTGGGAAAAAACTACAATATATCGTATATGCCAACTAGGCATATTAGAGTGGAAATATTCAGCAAAGGGGGGGGGGGTAATAACTATGTACAGACCCCTCTTATGGGGGGTTTCTGTGACTTCCAACAATGTGTACTCAAAGAGAGTAGACATTTGGGATGAATCGTCCAACTATCCCCGTGTGGACTCCCAATCAGCAAAGTGATATGGGGTCCTGGGGAAACTCCTGCCCCTAACTCCAGGAAGGGGAAGGACTGGGATGAGGGTAACCAATAATAGGGAATAAAATAAAAGAAAAGGTAGTGGCAAGGGAAGAACATGGGATAGGAAAATAAGATGCAGTTCCATTACAGCCAGAGTCTCGAGTAGTATAGTCAGACTCGGGACCACTCCCCCGTTGTTAGGAAGAAGTCGAGGGGGGAAGTAATCAATAGGTCCTCAGTGAACATGCTGTTGATGACAGATCACTTAGGTATGGTGATGTGGGATAGATAATCCATCCTCTCTAAAGTTTCGGGCATAATGAAAATCAGGAATATCCAGAGAAGTCATGTGGGTAGTTGACCCTAGACCCTAGGAGGGGGCACACTCAAAAGTATCCTCCTCCGACCCTGTTTCTATAGTCTGACATCATTTCTGGGGTATGGTCACATACTTTTAAAATTAAACTCTCAGGTGGTTGGACTCTGCCTGTGCGAGATTAAAAATATTTAAAAGGGAGGAAAAGTTTCTCTTAAAGTAGGAACCAAAATTAAGTGCTTCTTTTAAATGTCTCTCTGTCCACTTCCTAGCCATGGTTTCAGGCTTTGGTTAAAGTTCCTGAATGATCAAACACCACAGGTGTAAATATAATATAATTCTAGGCAGGTAGTTTATAACCTCAGTCTCTCCAGGCAAGTATCCTTGAATCTTCTGGAATATTGAAAGAATATGATGCTGGTGAGCATCTGGTGGTCAGTAGGGGGTTAAGTGCATTTAGGGGCCACCTTACCAAAATGGGCAAGGGTGTCATCCCACGGAGGGAGGAGCCCATCAGAGCACCGGATCCAAGGTCTCACATAGCAAGTTGTTCTATCTCTTACTGATCCAGCCAAATACGGGGAGTATAGGTGCGGGATGGGGTACTCCCCCCGACCCAGAACCCCTGTGCTATTCCACCATCGGAGGACCAGAGTGGAGAGACCGCAGACCCATCCTGACAACAAATACCTGGCCCTCAAATGCCAGGACCCCCTTCTCCTGTGG
Organism: Neoceratodus forsteri; assembly: GCA_016271365.2. NCBI lineage: Eukaryota > Metazoa > Chordata > Ceratodontiformes > Ceratodontidae > Neoceratodus > Neoceratodus forsteri. Next base: position 436,862,026 of record CM057452.1, on the reverse strand, counting down.
ATCCCCAAAAAAAGAAAAAAAAAGTTACAGTACCATTTGCAGCTGCCCCCAGCCAAGAAGACCTCCCACCTGTGCACTGTCTAACAGGCAAATGCAGTAAGTTCAGTTTGAGTTTATGAGGTGAGGTCTCCTCTCCAGCAGGCATCCGGATCCGAGCGGGTAGGCCAGACCGCTGCAAGTCCATCAGACCCAATCACCTCTGAGATTCTCAATTATCCCCTGATTACCGGGAACAAAGAGAAAGGAGGGACTGATCGAGGAGCTTCTCGGTCATAGCAAGGTGGCGTGAAAGGGCAGCTTGGCAGCTGTCTATATTCACTTGGGATCTGGCTTGGGAAGTGGCTCAGGAGGTCTGAGAGGGCTGAGTTGGTCTTCCAATTAATACCCAGGTGTACCCCCGAGAGACTTCCTGAGAGCTGTACATGTTTAAGTTAAATAAGTTGAGAGATTAAGAGAATAGAGAAGATAAAAAACCCTTCAAGGCGCAAGCTTTGCAGGACTGTCCCCCAACCCCGGCTGAACCACCAACCACAAGCTGAGAGTCCTGGGTCTGAAAAACTTCTGCTGGTTTGCCTGGGGGGCTGTGTTAGGATTGTCCTGATTGGGTTTGTAGTTGCTTGTTAAACTAATAAATGACCAAGGAAAGTCATACTAGGTTTGCAAGTCCTAATCGAAGACCCTTAATAATCGCATACAGCAGGTGTGGATGCAAAGTAACTCTGGAAATGCAGATTATAACATTAATTCAACTCTCTAAGTGTTTATCCTTGTATCGTCCATAGTGCTGAGAAGGGTGGTGCTAATGTGCAGATGATAGTCAGCGGCGGATCAAGAGTGGTTCAGAGGCCGCCCCACAAGCTTGCGCCCCATTGCTCAGGCAAAAGTGGCATCTTGAGGAGGGGAAGCCATCAGGGTACCAGGACCAAGATCACATCCAACAAGCTATACAATCGCTTACTGAGCCAACTAGATATGGGGACCAGGTGCAGAGGACTGGACTCCACTCCGAGCCCGGTATTCCTGTATTAACCCATCAGCAGAGATCCGGGACGAAGAAGCCACAAACCCATCCTGTCTCTGAATGTCTTATCCTTGATCGCCAGAGTCACCCTCTCTCTCGTGGATCCCACAAGTTAAATTATCGCCAGCCGCTGTCCCGCTGCCTCAGGCTGAGAAGACCACCTAACTGCGTACTATCTAGTGGGCCTGTGCAGTAAGATTAGCTGATTTTTTTTAAGCAAGGTCCCCATCTCGGTGGGTATCTGGGTCTGAGTGGGCGAACCCAACCGCCCAGTGCCCATGACTCCCAGCCACTTCTGGGGTTCTCAATTAGCCCCTATTTAACAGGGATAGATAGAAGGGGGGGCCAATCAAGGAGCCTCTAAGATATAACTAAATAGCATGAAAGGAAGGTCCGGGGTCAATATTCTCCCACCCATTGCAGCTCGGCAGAAGCCTGACTTCATCTGGAATCTAACTCATGAGCGGTCGAGAAGGCTAGAGAGGGCATGGCCCATGTCCACCTCCCAAATCCCCACCAGAAAGGCAGGCCTGGAAGGAGCTCCACATCCCCCACTCTCCCGGTACCTCGATGCAGCAGCAAGGCTTAGGTAGGACCTCTTGTCTGGCTCCCCAGACTCCCCCCCCCCACCAAGGCTCCACACAAGCTTTATATGAGTTTAAATTGAGAGACAGAAAAAAATAAAGGATCTTTTAAGGCACGAGCCCTGTAGGGGGCTGACCCTGCCCCATCTCATCCCATGAACTACTCACTGCGGACCAAGAGTGCTGGAGTCTAAGAGCTTGGCTGGCCTGCCTGAAAACTATGCCAGCATTTTTTTTGATGGAGTCAATAGTTGCATGCAGCATAACGGAAAGCGGTGTGGGCGGTGCAACTGCCCTGGGCGCATGCCTCCATGGGCGCCACCAACCTGACTGACTTATTCACTTTTGCATGCTACAGCTGTATGCTGCAGCTTTATTTTTTTTTAAAGTGACAAGTGTAATGACTGAAACTGACAGCAGGGTGCATCCACAAAGGACCAGCGGGGGGGGGGGGGGAGATGGTCACATGGTCCTTGCTGTCTCAAGTCGTTCTCTGTCTGTCCGGTCGTCCTCCTCCGATTGGAAAAAAAAACATGTCTTGTCTCTAGTGTTGCAGCAGGCAGGCTTAGGCAGATGCTAGGAAAGTGAAATCAATAGCCTAGAGGAAACGTGCAGCAGTGGAGCAGCTCAGTCGCCATTTTTTTGGTTCCCAGAAGCACTGCAGGACAGAGAGAGAGAAGAGTGTGAGTTCTCTGCAGGGTACAGCAGCAAATGACAAGCCGAGCCGGGTTGTACCACTGCGGGCAGGGATCAAGTGGGGCCACCATCAAGAGTTCTGGTGAACTGTGGGCGGAATCCGAGAATCGGGACCTGTTACTGGTTGGTGACGATGACCCTAGTACCACAACCCGAAACGGAAATATCGTAGCAGCAGAGAGGGATCCCTATTGTTTATTACTTGAGCATCCCCTTTTTAGAAAATTTAACTTTCACCCCCTCCATAATAAACTTACACATTTCGCATACCAAGATGAACCAAAGGAAACAGCGGTATCAACTCGTAGCACGAGAGTTTGCAGGGTGGGGGCTGGTGTCCATTATTATACAAGTACACACTTGGGCGGGAGGTAGCAGAAAATACTGTATGTTTACATGGGGCCGGGGGCTCTTGCAGCTTCAATTTCTGGTGGAACGAACTCTTCTAAAGTAGCAGAGAAAGATGACATAGGGGTTTAAACTTTTAATTACAGTATTTACGAAGTGGTGGAATTGAGTTCCGTTGGGCCCATGCTGCCCGGTTAAACCCACTTAAGCTGTTGTTCGAAACTGAAAGCTGAGAAACTCAGGAGAAATGGTGTAGACTGCCTCTGCCTGTGAATCCTCATCATTGGCCATCGCCTTTTAAGAAGCCCAAAGTGGGACATTTCTTAACTAAAACATGATTTTTCTCCGGACAATATCCAACCTCAACCAGTGAAACAGACATGTTTTCTTTATCACCAGAATTAAGCCCAAGTGTTGTAATTTTTTTTTAGTGTTTCTTATAATTTTAAGGTATTTTAGTAAAGGTACTGCTGTGATTGAATTGGATTTGCCAGAGATGGAGAAAAGAATGAAGAACACAAACATATTACATTACTTTTTGTGACTCAGACAGAGACATGCCTTGCCCTGTGTGTTTGCTGAGAAAGTTAGTAGTCGCAGCAAGGGCAGGAGCTCCAGTTTGTCTGAGTGGCGCATTCGGACTAACAGTGTAACGGAGACGGAGAGAGGCTGAGCAAAGTCAGCATCTCTCCATCTCCGTTACACGTTAGTCCGAATGCACCGCTCAGACAAACTGGAGCTCCTGCCCTTGCCTTGACTGATAACTTTCTGTCTTCTTTTCTTGACAAATTGCTCGGATTGCTCAGCTCCTGTCCCAGTCCCAGCCAGGCATGCAAGCTCCCAAACCATGCTGCAGCTGGCACTGCTTTAATTCCTAAAGTCCAGGCAGGGGTGGTGGATGGCCCAGTGGGTGGCCAGACGGCGGTCCAGTACCATAGTAGTACTGTAGGTGGTTTTTAAAGGCTGCTGGCCTGGCCTGATGAATCACTGGCTTTGGGTTGTCTTCAAGTGCAAGACACTAAGGCAGACAGGTGGCTGCAACTCCTTTACCCCTCATTTTACTGTGGGAGTGCCCAGGGTGGAATCAGGATGTCTACAGTCTAAGCTGGGGATGTAAAGGGCACACAATATTAGCAAATAAATAACTGGCCTGGCTTGCTGGCACTAGTGCTGAATCACTTTGGCTTTTGGGTTGTCTTGTCTAAGTGCAAGGCACTAAGGCAGGCAGGCGGCAACCCCTTTAGCCCTCATTTTAAAGTTGAAGTGCCCAGGATGGAATCAGGGTGTCTACAGTCTGTGATGTGACGGTGATAGGCAGGCTATTAGCCAGAGCTAGGGCAGTAAAGGGCGTACACAATGAATATTAGCAAATAAAATCATGTGACAGTGATAGGCAGGCTGTTAGCCAGGGCTAGGGGCTAGGGCAGTAAAGGGCTCACAATGAATATTAGGAAATAAACATTATGGATGGTTATGGGCCATGGCACAAGCACAAAACAGTAGAATGCAACACAACTTTTTTGAGGTAATAAAAATGCCATTCTCTTGAGTCTCTTGTTTAAATGTGTAGATATGCATTCAAAGGCTTTGAATGTATGTGGTGGGAAATAGCATTTTTATTTCCTCAGCAAATTACAGTGTCTGTGTGTGTATCAGTCAAGCCTGTTCTAGTCCACTGTTCTGTCATAAGGAATTTATTCATTGACAGATTAAAGAGATTATTTTCCACATTATGTGCCTTCTATCATGATGTGGTACCCTTACCATGGGGAGCACTGTCTGCAAATTACACTGCATGCATGACGGCATCCTTCCCAGCTGACTGGGTGGCCCAGTCAGCTGTGAAGGATGGCATGCAGCCATCAGTCATGCAGTATAATTTGCAGACAGTGCTCATGGGGTCATAGGGAAATGAGACACATCATGATGAAGTAACATGTAATTGTACTGTATGGGGTAGCAGGCTTATTGAAGAACATTGTTTTGTCTCTTTGAGAAATAGGTGCAGTAGGCTTTTCTGGGAGCTGAGCAGACAGCAGAATAACACTGTAACTGTACACAATTGGCTATCACCGTCCGGCCCAGTCCCAGAGAAAGCCAGCCAGTCAGTCCAGTAGTCACTTCAGTTTAGTGTGGTGACAGTGTCACCTGACTCCAATAATTAAGTTTTCTGACTATTTATCATCAGGCTAGTGGGTAGCAGTGCCAGCCCAGTGGTACACGGTAGTACTGGTACACTGTACTTCTCAAGTCGGGTTTTGTTTGGGAGGAAGTGAGTCAGTAACAGTTGCTGACTCACTCCCTCCCAAACAAAAATGGAGGGACTCCCCCGACCAGGGAAGTACAGTGTACCAGTACCACTACTACCGCTGCCTAGTGGTGCTGCTACCCTACTAGGCTGATGATAAATAGATAGGGTAGGTGGTTGATGGCACTGTTGGTCAGCCACTTGTCCACTTGTGGCTGCACACTCTGATGCTAGCCAGCCAGTCTCCTATATCTCACATTCCATGGAGCAAATTAAATATTCCTTTAAATCAGGGGTAGGGAACGTGTAACGAAAGTACATTTTTGTCTTCCAGAAAAGCCCCAAAACTCACCACAGAGCATGCTAATCTCTCAGAGCTTCTGGGGGCCGCAAGGCCCCCAGAGCCCATGCTTTATGTATCAATCTTTCCCAGTATATTTTAAAAATGCATGTAGGGTGGGTGATTGATGGCATTGTTGGTCAGCCACTTGTCCACAACAACTGTGGCTGCATTCTCTGATGCCAGCCAGAGTCTCCCACATCTCATATTCCATGGGAGCAAAACATTCCTTGAAATCAGGGGTAGGGAACATGTAACAAAAGTATGTTTTTTCTTCAAGAAAAGCTCTAAAACTCACCACAGAGCATGTAAACCCCTTAGAGCTTCTGGGGGCCTTGCAGCCCCAGACCCTAGGCTTTTTTCTGGGGTGGGAAGGGCGAAAAATTTGTCTCTTGCCCAGGGCACCAAAATGCCTTCCTATGGCACTGGTTGCTTGCTGATTTGGTAGCTGCCTGGGGGATGTCACTCTGAGGGAAACTCTGTCCTCCGATGCTCGCTGAGGGAGGCGGATCGATGCTAACATTGTAAATCCCCATTTTTGAAGGTCTGAACAAGCTGCTTCTATGGTGTCGTAAGATTGTTGTCCCGAGGGGAACTGAACCACCAGTCTACTAGGGTATGGAGTTCTGAACTTGAGCTTTTGTTGTCTAAGAAGGGGAAAGAAAGGAATGTACGCCTACCTTCTCTGCATCGTGGCAGGGGCGTAGTCCTTGTCTATGAAGATGCGAGTATCCCCACAGAGAATGCATGATTTAGCCCAGGCCTGCTTTTAGAGGTACACTTTGGTCTGATACTGAAGAAACCTAATAATTATAGACCTGGAACGGGCTGAGGCCTGTGTGGGTTTTGGGCCTAGGTCCCTATGTAATCTCTCAATTTCAAAATTATAGTCTGGGTCCAACCCTAGGGCCTCCCGTAGGACAGCTTCTGTATAAGTGAGTAAGTCTGATCCTTTGCTGTTTTCAGGAACCCCGTATAAAAGGATGTTCTTGTGATGGCTGCAGTTTTCAGTGTCTTTCTGGCATTCCACCGTGAGTTGGCAAAGCTGGGCAACTTGATTTAGGGTATCCTGTAATTGAGAAGTGGTCGAGGCCTGTTTCTGCAATTATTGGTCTAGAGAGGACACTGATGAGTGGAGTTCCATGAGATCTTTACGGATTGCCTCTTGAGTTTGTTTAAATGTCTGGAAGTCAGATTTAAATTCTTTAAGTTCCTGTAGTATTTTATCCAATTTGGATTCCATTTTAGCGGGTTGTGAGGTTTTAGGTTTGTTTCTTCTGTGTAGCTTTACTTGGTGCGGCTGGAGAGAGAGCGTGGAGGCCCCAGAGTCTGTCGTGTCTCTGTGTGAATTTTCGGTTTCAAGTCAGATCGGAATGAATCTGTTGGTCCCTCCTCTTAAGTTGCAGGTAGCCATACAATTCTCTGAAATTTTCCTGATAAAATTGCTGATTGTAAGGTTAGTTTAGAAGTTTTATTGAGGGGAGCTGGCTGTGAGCACGAGATTTATGTTGTCATGCACCCGGAAACTGCACCAGAAATCAGTTCAGAGATCCATTTTACGTAGTTTTGAGCATGTGTCACTGGCAGAACAAGGACTGGCCGCCCCCAAGCCAGGCCAGAGGTCTTAAGTTGAACAAGTATAGTAAAGAGGAAAGACTGGTTCGTAAGAAGGTGAATGAGATTTATGGGATATCCTTTCCTATCTTTCCTCGGAGAGTCTGAGAGGAGATGGAGAGAAACAGGAAATCCTGGATAGTGGAAGAAGCAACAAAATACATGCATCCAGGTGCAAGTCGATTTGTCAGAGTCAGAGTAATTACAGAGAAATTCAAATATTGAAAAGTGGTCAGGACACTGTTCATAGACACTGTACAGATTGTGGATGGAGAGAGCCATGAAACGTTCTACAATGTGAATTATGAGAGCCCAGACAGGGTAATAATTCTTGAACCTGACCCATTGTGGTACTACCCTCAATGCAACCAACTTCCTGCAAATGTGCCCATGCCTACCAAGTGGAGAGCAGAACAGTGGTAGCCAGTGCTGCCATCCAGCTGTTACCATACCCATGTTGTTCCACTAGACTGGTATTCCAGGATCCAGGTGCCCCAGATTCATCAGCCTTGCAGTGTGCCTTCCAGATTCCATCGACTGGCTTTCCAGATTCCATCGCCTGGCCTTCCAGATGACATCATATCCAGCGAGGACACCAATCCAACTGTTTCCTGATTCATCGCCTGGGATTTCGGATGACTTCAGACCAACTGTTTCCTTTCCTGTTCCAAGGTTCCATCTCCTAGATGACATCAGCCAAGCAGTTTCCAGATGTGCCGTCCTGTTATTTTCTGGAAGATGTCTTCCCAGCTGTATCTGAAAAATGTTGCCAGGGAGAGTCTTCGGCTGGAAATCCAGATGCCGTACCATTTTCATTCTTAAAGGGACTGGTAAGTCCAGACTTTACTTATCTTATTGACATTGCAATACCCATCCTACACCTGGCAGACTACAGATTGTTTGAACTATCCACAAAAACACTTCCCTTTGGGAATACAGTCCTACAAGAACTGTGCTTCACCAGGCTCTGGCCCAGGAGAGACTTTTTCTTGGACTTGCCTTCAGGCACTGTTGTCACTAGATGGGACATTTAGGGCATTCCATCCCCAAAATGTGTATTGTGTATAATGTTAATGTTTTTCTACTGTTTTCTACTTTTCTAAAAAATATTTTTTTGGGGATTCTCCAGTGTTTTGATGGTAGGGGTTAAATAGTGTACTGTGTTTGCAGATTTGGGGTGTGTGTTTTGTCTTTTCTCTTGCAGGTAGTTCCTGGCAAAGACAGAAGAGAAGACAAGAAGTGGAGTGGAGTGGAGGGACTCATTGGAGTCCCTCATGTGCTTTAAAGTAGTTGTGTTTAAAGTACTGTGTTGTTATTAACATGTGTTAACTTTTCCTTCCACAGGTGTGGTTGAATGTGAGTGTGGGAGTGTAATGCTGAGAGTGTAGTGTTAGCTCCTTGGTTTTGGTTGCAGCTGTCCAGGGATGGGGGGAGGTTCCCCTGTTTTGGGTAGTTTGGGTTCTGGTCAGATAGGTTTTCCCTAAAGGGCTAGGGGGATAGACAGGCTGTGGTCCTGACCTGCAGTAGGGGCCGCAGTACTGGTCTATTAGGGCTATGCTCTGGACAGTTCTTCCAGGGCCACTGGCTACCATAGCAAAATCATAATGTAGAGGCTGATGCATCAGCTGATGGCCTCTGGGCCCTTAGTGTTGCCTGCCTGTGCCTGGCACATGGTAGGAGAGGGCCTGATCACCCCTCTCCATAGGTAGCACATAGGGTAGGATGGCCTGGTGCCGGGTAAGAAATGACTGCAGACAGTCATTTTCCTGGCTGAGGGTGGGTGTGACCCCCTTGTTCCCCGGGGTTACTAGAATCCCACTTAGAACCAGTGGCAGGCAGGGAAAGGCAGCTTGCAGGATACCAGCTAAATGGGTTTCACACTGTCTCATTCTGTTCTCAGTTGTAGCTGAGCTGGAGTGATGATGTCACCATAGAATTCTTGCAGCAGCATAAGCCACAATGGAATGCTAGCAGCAGGGGTTAGCTGTAGAACATTAGGGGATTCAAGTCAGTTCTGTGTAGAGAGAGCAGAGAGGAAGAGGTGTGCTGCAGTTGGCAGCCCCTCAGAGCCTAGCTCTGATATAGAGCTACATCAGACAAATGGGTTGTGTGTTCTCACTCTAGAGAGGAACACAGAAGAGACCAGAAGGAAGTGGTAGAGACTGTTCCTAGTGTTGTTCCAGTGCCCTATCCCCAGAGGGATGGGGGGAATTCCATCAAAAGGAAAAGCTGCCTGAGAGTGAAGTTTGTACTGAGAGTACCTGAGAATTTGTGTGTTTTGGGAAAGAAGTCCTGGGGCACTGCATACCATGGTGAGTTCTGCTCTGATAAAGAGACTATGTTCACCGAGATAGAGTTTAGTGTAAAAGTATCTGCTTACTGTGGGGTCAAAGGAAGACTTGCCAAGTACAGTACTTTTAATTTGTGAATGGCTTGGAAGCATCTGCAACAGTGGGGGTCTAGGGTATGGACATAGCCACTTACAGAACTTTTTAAGCCAGGACACTGCTTGTGTACAGTGTAGAATGTTAAATGTGCTAAACATTTCTAGAGAGCATCTACAACCAGAGATTTGAAGAAAGGTGTTGTATCCAAATGAATGGCTGAGTATAGATTTGGGATCAAGAGGTGGGAGAACCCCTATCTGGAGTAACCAGGCTTACTTCTCCGGGTTCAGTTTGAGCACCTATAGCTTTCTCCCAGGCATTGGCCAGTGTTTGCAGAAAGCACCCAGATGTGGGATTTTGGAGTTTTTTCCCTTTAGAGCTAGAAAGTGATCGTGGGTGGTTTAGGGAGCCGCCATCAAACTCCATGTCATATGGAAAAGTGTCCTAGTACTGGCCGGGGTGCCATGTCAATTAATAGAAGAGAAGTGTACCAGTTTGGGCCGTGTGTGCCCAGATTCATTCTTAACCTGATGGTTTCATGTAGTGAAAAAGTGTGCTTCATACTTCTGTAAATTTGCATTACCAGTGAATGTAGCCATGTGGGGGTATATCTTTACTTTGTCATTCTCTGTGTTCATGTGAATAAAAGCCACACTCCAGAATCCCATTTCCTGGTTTGGACATTTCAGTTATTGCTTCCAGTGTCTGTATTTACTTGGGTGCCCCTGATCAGAAGTACAAATCTAGCATAATGCTGAGCAACAAGATTTCTCCCCGGGTCCAGGGTTACACAAAAAACACACCTTTGGAGAGAAGATACCATCTCTTACAAAAAACAGGGGTGGGACAGGTTTTGGTGCAGGGGCATCTACAAGCCATGGTGGGGTTGCAATCTTGGTGGCAAAAACAGTCCCACTTAAATGAATTCAAGAAATTTGGGATCCTAATGGGTGCTATATCCTGCTTCATGGGATGATGGAATCCTACCCAGTACTACTGGGAGCCAAATATGGTCCAAATATAGACTCCCCTCAGTTCTTCACATACTTATTAAACCTACTTACTACTAACCCTTCCCAAATTAACAGTACTAGGTGGAGATTGGAATATTACCCCCAACTGGATCTATATAGATCAGACCGTAGAAGGTGTGGCCTATCCCCAGCCCAAAGGGCCCTGAAAGATCTTGTCAGTGGAGCGGGTCATCTAGATGTCTGGAGAATTTTAAACCCTAAGAAAAGCAATTGACCTTCTACTCCCATCCCCATTGTTCCTACTCCCGCATAGACTATTTTTTAATCAGTTCTTTTGCCCTTCCTTATGTCATGGACTCGACCATACATGCCAGAGTATTGTCTGATCATTCTCCCGTTAGCTTTAGTCATTTACTAGGCCCAGGGATTAAAAGTGACTCATTATGGCATTTAAATAACCAATTGCTTCAAAAACCAGACTCCCTAAAGCATATTAGAGAAGTCATATCTCATTTCCTAGAAATCAATAAGGAGTCGGTAAACAAAGTAGATATAGTCTGGGCTGCCCTGAAGTGTGCCCTATGGGGTGAATGTATTCGAATGATAACGAAAAAATCACATCAGGCCAAGGCACAGATGGTGGCCTTGCTTAGTTCAATTTGTTCTCTGGAACAGAGCCTTACCAGGTGTTCCTTGGACACTGAGTGGGTTAAACTACACCAACTCCAGGCACAGTATGCTGACTTAATGGCCCAAAAAGCTCAGTTATCTTTACATCGCGCCAAACTTAAATATCTAGATTCAGGTGAAAGAGCAGGCAAGTTGCTTGCACTAAGACTCAAGCAAGCTGACACCTCCCAATGTATTCCTGGTATCTGTATTACAAAGGATGGCCCAGTATGTACCAATCCCAAAGAAATAACTGAAGCCTTCAAGGAATATTTTCAAAAACTTTATGATGTCGACCCCTCTTTGCAACCAACTGGTGAAGCCATAGCTCATTACCTTGAGCCAGTCACACTTCCCAAAATTTTTCCAGATAAAGCAGTCTCTTTAGGTGCCCATATCACCATAGAAGAAATATGGCAGGCCATTAAACAACTACCCTCAGACAAATCTCTGGGCCCTGATGGCCTATCTAACGACTAATATAAGAATTACTTGACTATCCTAGCACCAATGCCTGAAGAGGTTTTTAACTACTGGTACATGAATGGGTTCTCTGATCCTGGTTTTCAGGATGCACTCAAAACCCTAATACCAAAACTGGGGAAAGACCCTTTATTTTCAAAAAATTACAATCCCATTTCCTTATTAAACTCAGATATTAAAATCCTTGCTAAGATCTTGGCCAACAGGATTGCCACTATCATGGGTGACCTTATAAGTAAGGAACAAGTGGAATTCATATCGGGTAGGTCCTCTGGAGATCATATGCGGAAGCTGTTACAACTAATCTCTGTGTCCAGGGACTTGGACACACTGGCAACGCTCGTATCCCTGAAGGTGTTCGACCATGTTTCCTGGTACTTCCCTTTTGCTACGTTGACCCGGTTTGGGCTGCCTGATTAGTTCATCCAATGAGTGCGATTGTTTTATACTTCCCTGTCTGTTTATGTTTGGTGTAATGGTATACTTTCAAATCCAATATCATGACTTTGCGGCACCAAACAAGGATGCCCGCTATCCCCCCTATTTTTTAATTTTTATTTAGAACTGCTTATTTAAAAACTATTAACTTCTCAGGAAATTACAGGTATTGAAGTTGGGAATAAAAGTTATGCACTCTTTGCCTATGCAGACAATTTACTTCTACACATAGAAAATCCCCAAACTTCCATCCCAGCCTTATTATTAGAAATTGAAACATTCTCTAAATTATCCTATTATAGGTTAAATTGATCTGAGACTAAAGTTTATCCTCTGAATAGTAGAGTAACCCAGGCTGAATTAGCAGCCCACCATATATCCTGGGAAGCTAAATCCCTTACTTACCTGGGCATCATGGTAACACAGGCTATGCCCACAACGATCAAGGAGAATCTTTTTAAATTATTAAAAATCTTATATTCAGATGTGGATGGATGGGGATCCCTTCCACTTTCCTTCTGGGGCAGACTTAGTATGGTTAAGATGAACATACTCCCTCGTATCCTCTATCCATTGGGTATACTGGGATGTTTCCTGTCCAAAGGCTGGTTTGCTAAGATCCAGAAGTCATTAAGTGCTTTTATATGGAAAGGGAAAGGAGTTTGTAGGGCCTACTTTAAACTTACAGCACCTAAAAACTGGGGTGGCCTGGCAGCTCCCTCCTTTTTATGTTGGCACGCTTGCGCGGCCAACATCTTGCGGTAGTGCAGCTTTTGAGGTGCAGTCGCTGTTGGGCAAATGCAGGGCATGCACCAGTAGGTGTGTCCCTCATTCCCCAATCAGCCTGCATGGAGGCACCACACCATGCATACATAATGTGGTGAGCACATCTAAGAAAAGGTCTACTGCAATCCAAGTAAAGCTCGTCAGGTGCAGAGGACCTTCCCTGGACGTCTTCGCTGACATTATGAGCATGGTGGTACAGTTGCGCTAAATTGCCAACTTCGGGGTGCCTGTAATTTCTGTCAATTTACCACACCCCTCTGTATATGTGCTGACGGGGAGCCCACTCCCATTGGCATAAATCACCTCCCCCATTGTTAAATGCTAAGGGGTGCCAACTCCCTCAGCTTGACCCCCACTTTCTTTGTGTGCTGATGGGGTGCCAACCCCGGCGGGCATAACATCCTCCCTCGTGTTGTAGGTGCTGGGATGAGGGTGCCCAATCCCCGCTGGCTATAGACCCCCAAATATTTAGGGTGGTACACTGGGAGCCCATCCCAGCGTGCCAAATCCCCTGAAACAAAAAAACTGTCCCGCAATGTTTTTTTTTTCACCTGCAAAACGAAAACGGTCCCACGTAGTCTCCCTGACCCCCACCTGCACCCACTCTTTGTGCACCCTGCCTCCCCACACCCCCCTCACCCCATACTTACCTCCGGAGTCCGGCGCGATGATCTTCGGTGGACCGGGAACACGTCTGCACTCTTCAAAGCCGACCGTGAACTGAGGAAATGCCGATAAGCTGTATAATGGAATAAATAGTTTTTTTTCAACTTTGCTGTATATCTCAGGCATTTTTGGGAATTTTGGCCCCAAATTTTCAACATGGGGTTTTTGGGACCCCTCCTCATGAATTCTTGCACTGTCATGGCATTATTCAGGCCTGAAAGGTGATTTCGCAGTCACTGTGTGGAATCACCTTTCGGGGCCAAGTTACGAAATGACAGTGCCAATGTTCATGGGGGTTGCTCTCAAAAAGCCTATGTTGCAAATTTGGTGGGAAAAATCCAAAAACTGTTTTATGAGCGTGTGTTACGCAGTTGCTACGCACACTCATAAGTTACCAAATTCGCAATATTTTCGTGCCAGATTCTCGACATTGGCATTTTACTACACCTTCTTGTGAACTGTATAGCTGTCATTTTTCATATCCTGGCCGAAATGTGTTTTCGCACTTCTGGCGCAGAATAGCGCGGTTGCTGTGCAAAATCACTGTTCAGGACAAATTATGAAAATGACAGTGACACTGTTCATGGGCAGAGGTTCTAAAATGCCTGTGTTGAAAATTTGGTGACAATGCTCCATAAAATGACTGTGTTACGAGCCAGCGTTGCACAGTTTGCATGCATGCTCGTAAATTCGCAAACTTATAATATTTTCACTCCAGATTTTCAACAGTGCCATTGTTCTACACCTCTTAATGAACAGTACAGCTGTCATTTTTCACATCCTGACCAAAATCTGTTTTCGCAGTTCCAGCGCACAATAGGGCTGTTGCTGTGGAAAGCCCATGTTCGAGACACATTATGAAAATGGCAGTGACACTGTTCATTAGCAGATGTCCTAAAATGCCTATGTTGAAAATTTGGGGATGAAAGTCAATAAAATTAGTGTTTTATGAGCATGCATTGCGCAGTTTGCACACATGCTCGTGACTTTGTGAATTTGTAATAGTTTCAGTCCAGCTGTTCATCATTGGCATTTTTCCATACCTCCTTATGAACAGTACAGCTGGCTGTAATGTGTTTTCGTACGTCCGGCACAGAATTGCATGGTCACTGTGCGAAATCAGTTTTTGGGACAGTTTGAGGAAATGACGATGACACTATTCATGAGCAGAGGTCCTAAAATGCCTATGTTGAAAATTTGGTGCCGAAAGTCCATACAATGACTGTGTTGCAAGCGTGCATTGCGCAGTTTCCACGCACCCTTGTAACTTCATCAATCTGCAATATTTTCATGCCACCTTTTCACCACTGGCATTTGTGCACACCTCCTTATCAACAGTCTAGCTGCCATTTTTCACAGCCTGCCCAAATCGTGTTTCTGCAGCTATGGCGCACAATGGCGTGCTCGCTGTGCAAAATCACCTTTTGGGACACATTAACAAAATAACAGCGCTATGCATCTCCAGTTCCATCACTGCCAATGCCAGCACGACAACGTTTGGCATTGACAAATGCTTGTTTATATATTATGGTGCGTTCCATATTTGTAAACTAGCCTATTGGACCCAATGTATGGACCCCTGCACTACGCCAAGTTATTCTCCATTATGGCTGGAATTAGAGAAGTATCTAGTATCACAGTACTCCTGCTCATTGTCTGCTCTCTTATATGTTACTCCGTCCAATTTGCCGCAGCCACTCAAGAATATCCCAATAGGATGGTCCATTAGAGCCTTGCATCAAACTCAGAACCATCTCTCATTAAATTGGCACAAGTCACTGGAACAGCTCCTTACATATAACCCTCACTGCAAAATAGACAACAAGCCAATACTACCCACTTTTTGGACTTTGCTTAAAGATTCCAAACTTTCTGACTACATTAAAAATGGAAAACGGATCACTTTTAGTGATTACCAGTTATGGCATGGGGAGTCAGATATCTTTAGATTTAATTTTATCCAGGTTAAAAAAGCCATTCACTCTTTTATTGGGAATATGCCCTTAATTTCTCCTACCACTGATTTAATAATGATCTTGCAAATAGCAAGGCAACCTCAAGCAGTCTCTGTAGTATACAAAAAACTGCAGGAAATAGACTCTGCTTTGCCAACAGGTGTCTGCTACTACTGGACCCAGGAATTAGATGTGCCTGCAGACACTGTTATGTGGAGAAGGCTTTGGCAGAATATATACAAGTCTGTAAAGCAAGAAAGGCTCCATCAAGTCCAATTCAACATCATGCACAATATATATTTCACTCTGGTGAAGTGAAGCAGAATGGACCTACGCCCGTCCCCAGTATGTGCACTGTGTAAAATGGAAAATGGTGCCTTGTACCATATGCTGTGGAGCTGCTCCGAGGTGCAGACCTTTTGGCAATCCATTAGGAATGTACTAGATCCTTTATTGGGCCTGGACGCATTGCTTACCCCCGAAGTCTGCTTGCTATATTTTCGCCCCACGAATACCCAAAATTAGGAAGGCACACCTTGCCTTGATAACTGCCACTGCTAAACTATTAATTATGAAATACTGGAAGGAGGAATGTCTTCCTTCAATAACTGAGTGGTATAGAGAAGTATTTTTGGCATTACAATTGGAAAATCATATTGTCTACATGAGAGACAGGGTCAAAGCTTACCAGAATATCTGGGGCCCCCCTGAAGCTTTGCATTCTATACGGAAGCCATAATTTTCCTGTTATCCTACCTAATAGATTGGGTGCTCTTACAGCATAAGTGAAATCATGCTCCAACATTATGTATCATGCATTGGTCTTATCAATTGTTTAAGGAAATGCTTGGTATGATGGGTAAAGGGAGGGAGGGAGGGTTGTGTGGTTTGTATGTGCAATTGTGGTATGTCTACATTGTTAGTTTGTCTGTAGTTCCATTTTTATAATAGTATGCAGTCCTGTTGAATTGCTTCGTGCCTCAGATCTGTATGCTTGACTGCCTTACAAAAAAAAAGTCAATAAAATATATTTAATTAAAAATAAAAGGAAGACAGTCTTCCAAGTTACAAACTTGATGTGGGCCGTGAACATAGGCTCGAAGGGTGGATTCATGATCCCATCTATGCAAAGGTTCAGGCTCCGAGGATATAAGGGCTCCCTCATTGGAGGCTGGAGGAGCAAGAGGCCTTTGAAAAACTGTTTAAAAATGTTGTGGGGAAAAAAATGATTTCTTCTTTCCCACCGAAAGGTAAGCCAAAATTGCTGCCAGGTACAGCTTGAGTGAAGTTGGTTTCAAGCCTGACACCTGTAGGTGTACCAGGTAGTTTAGCAGCTGAGGGTCTGAAGCTGATAGGGGTTCAACCTTTTTGTTCTTGCAGCACAGGGAAAACCTTTTCCATTTGGCTGCAAAAGTCTTTTCAGTGTTCATTTTGTTAGCCATCCTCAGTATCTGAAGGACCTGTTCAGAGTACTGTGGGGATGGAAACTCTAACTCCTCAAGAACCAGGCCTTGAGGAGAATAGAGTGTATGTGTGGGTACTGTACTCCTGTCTGAGGAAGGGTCAGCAGGGAATGAGTTGGAGGCAGGCAAATGGGCCTGTTGCAGGATATTGAGAGAAAGAGAGGGTACCAGGCTTGCCTGGGCCATGTCCAGATCCAATAGGATCATCAATGCAGGCTGCTGTCTGAGTTTCAGCAAAATCCTGAATATCAGTGGAAAGGGAGGAAATGCGTATATGAACCTCCCTGACCAGTCCAGGATCAGGGCATCCAGAAGTGTTTCTGGAACTGGGGGCCTGCAACAGTACTGAGGAAGCTGAAAATTGAGAGGAGAGGCAAATAGATCCATGTCTGGTGTGCCCCACCACCTGAACACTGTGGCTCATACTTGCTTGTTCAGTGTCCATTCACTCTGGCCTTGACCGATGCAGCTTAGAACATCTGGCAGAGTATTGTGTTTGCTTGGGAGATGAATAGCCAAGAGGCTGACTCTCAGGGATAATGTTAGATACCAGAGCTTTAGAGCTTCCAGAGTATTCCTGATCTGATATCACCCTGCTTGCTTATGTAGAACATTGCAGTGGTGTTGTCTGTTCTAATTTGAACTGCCTACCCTTCTATGCTGGAGCAAAAGCTTTGAGAGCTAGTAAGACTGCTTTGAGGTCCAAAAGATTTATGTGCAACTGTGACTCTTTGGGACTCCAGTTGCCACTTACTGAGGCACTGTCCAAATGAGCTCCCCAGCCCAAAAGGGAGGCATCTGTAGTGATCACCTTTGTGGGAAGAGGAGCTTGAAAGGGAACCATTGCCTGCAAATTTACAGGGTTCTTCCACCACAGCAAGCTTTGGAGGAACTGCTCTGACACAGGTATCAACTCTGAAAATGTGCTGCTTCTCTGACATCGGCAAGCTCTGAGGTAGGCTTGCAGGAGTCTCATCCTGTACCTGACCCCTAGGACTACTGCAGTCATAGAGGCCATATGCCCAGAAGTTTGAGGAAATATGGCTGATCTTGGCTGTCCCTGGGCTAAAGAATCTGCCACTGAAAGGAAACTCTGAATTCTTTCCTGTGGGAGGAAAATATATCCTATCTGAGTGTCCAGCTGGGCCCCTATGAAGATGAGCAGCTGGGTGGGTTCCAGGTGAAATTTCTTTAGATGTACCAGGAAACCTAGAAATTCCAGAGTGCATTCTGTGAGGGAAAGAGATTCCTTGACCTGGCAAGGAGACTTTGCTACTATAAGTCAGTCTTCCAGATAGGGGTAAAGAGTGACACCCAGTCTCATGAGATATGCTGCTACCACTATGAGACACTTGGTAAAGAATCTTGGGGCCGAGGACAGACCGAAGGGCATTGTGGTGAACTGATAGTGACCTGAAGGAAGTTTGAATCTAAGAAGCTGCCTGTGAGATCGCCTTATGGGTATGTGGAAGTAGGAATCCTTTAAATCTAGGGAGGCTAACCAGTCTCCCTGCTGTAAGGACTGTATGACCAGTGACAGAGTGACCAATTTGAATTTGGGTGTTTTCAGATGTTTGTTTAAATATCTGCGATCTAATATAGGTCACCACTCCCCAGTTTTCTTTTGTTTCAGAAAATACCTGGAGTAGAGGCCCTTGCCCTTCTCGTGGGCAGGGACCTTCTCCACTGCTCATAAAGCCAGAAGGTTTTATACCTCCATTTCCAACAGCAGTATCTGTGTTAGGGACAGAGGTCTTGACACCTGGGTACGCTTGAGGTCTGGCAGCTGCTTGAACTGTAATGACAGACCCTTCTCCACTATCTCCAGCACCCACTTGTCCAACATGATGAGGGATCAGTGCTGAAGATAGTGGGAGAGTCTGCCTTCAATCGGAAATGGGGAGGTGACCTGGACACTCACATCAGGACTTAGACTGAGAGGTGGATGGCTGGGTAGAGGTGGCTCTTCTTTGGCCCTTCTTCCCCTGCTTCTGAAAGATCACCTGTACTGGCCAAAGTCAGATTGGGCATAGGAATTGTTAGGCTTGGGAACAAAACATCTGCCCCTACCGCCCCTGAGATGGGATCTCTGAGGTGTGGCGGGCTTAGGCTTGGATGAGTGGCTCTGCCAGGAGGCCTTGTACTCATTGACTTTTTTCATGTAGTCAGTGGTTCTGTAATCAAACAACATATTTTGATCACAGGGAAAATACATGGCCTTATTCTGAGTGTCTTTGGTCAGATTGGTTGTTCTAAGCCAGGCAAAGAATCTCAGAGAGATGCCATGTGCCATTGCCCTAGAGGCTTCATCATTGTTGTCATCTACCATGTGGAATTGGTACATAGTAGCTTCCAGGGCAGTTTTTGATGTATCCACAGCTTCTGCACCATAGAATCTGATCCGTTGCTGGCAATGGCCTGTACAGATTTGCAGAGGGCTTTCTGATATTTGCCTGTGAATGCCATGTAAAAAGAAAGTCTGAGAAGCAGGGAAGCTGTGGCATACATTTTCTTTGCTATAAAGTCAATTTTTTTTTTAATCCTTGTCAGGGGGAGAGGTGGACAAGGAAACTCCAGCTTTCTCACAAGTTGCCTGCTGCACTATACTCTTGTGGCTAGGGTGTGCAGACAGGAACTCGGTACCATTTTTGGAAAATTTATATTTTCTCTCAAGCTGCTTATCAACCCCTGATACTGAAGTGGGGTGTTGAAGCACATTCATGGTATTTTTTCTAAATGCATTATAGATAGGGATGACCAGGGTCTTTGAGGATGAAAGACCCTTCATCTCCCTATAATCTTCATATTCATCTACATCCTGGTTGGGCTCCTGCATAGGGAGGTCCAGGGTGTCTAGCATATTCTGTATAAATGTATACATAGAGGAAGGATCCTCATAGTCACCAGGGGGATCCCCGAGATGAGGGTCTAGGGACTCCTGGGTTCAAAGCCCTCAAAATCCATAGCAGGGGTATCATAAAATTGATCATCATCTGCATCGCCCTCACAGTCTACAGAAGAGTGAACAGTGGAAGAGTGCTTGCCAGCCCCAGTAAATCTAGGACCCATCTTTTGAAGGGTCTGAAACAGTTACCATGCTATGTCCATATCTTGTATTGATGGAAGAACCTGCACAGTTTGTAAGTGTTTGTTTTTTCTGTATGCTTTAAGCTGCCTGTTGTCTTGCTACTGGCTTTCCCAGGAGCAACGGGAGCACATCTGTCTTGACAGCTTCTTTTTATCCACTTTATCAGATGCTTGATTAAGCTTCTTCTTTTTTTTTTTTTTGTCACTCTTATTATTTTTCAATTTGTGAGGAACTTCATCTTTGGAAGCTTTATTTTTTGGCTGGGATCTGGAGGGGTCCTCAGCACCTCTGCTTTTGGTAGTAGCACTTTTGACTGGCCTCTTCTTGGAAGCCTTTGATTTATCCTCAGCCATAATAATCAAAGGTTTGTCTGCTATGTTTGCCAATTTAAGCAAAGCAAACCAGTCCTGGATTTACAAACAGAATGCAGGTTTCTGCCAAAATGCCACCAGCCAGTCCTACCCCAGTTAATAAACTCTGTCTATTACTTGTGCCTTTTTTTTTTGGGTTGTATAACTGGGATTTATACAAGTGCCAATCTTAATAGAAACCCAGTAATACTCAACTGTGCACAGGTGACTTCTAGACCCTTATGGACAGTCCTGACCCAGATGATACCAAGGTCGAGTAATATAACAAAAAAGGTTTCCTCAGAATTGCCAATCTAGAGAGAAAACCTCCAGACACTGTTTAATTTTGAAATCCACTGCAGGAGCCTCGTGGTAAACCCTGCGAGGTCTGAGGTTAAAAACAAGGCAACTGTCCGTAATCTGATGGTTCCTACAAGAATTTGCTCACAAATGAAGGAAACCATTGAAAATAAGCACCCACAATAAAATTGGGCTTTAAACTAAATAGTCACTGTAAAAATAAAGTCAAAATAGCATGGTTGTACTAAAAATAAAAAATGTGTGCGGCAATAAAGAAAAAGTAAAACTTTCACTCAGTACAATAAAGAAAATAATTTATGAGGAAAACTTTACCAAGATAAGCACTAAGAGGCTGTCAACAAGGAAAGCTGGGAGACACCTCAGAGACAATATTGCTCAGTCCAGCGGAGAAAATATTCTGAAGCCTTCAACAGCTTTCATTCAGCTCACATCCCCTCCTGTCTTTTGATTGGCTTGGTCTTAAGCTAATTTAAATATCTTTTAAAGGTACACCTCCAGCGCAGTTGTACCTAGCCACCTAAGTGCAAAAAAAGTTATTGATGCTAAAGGACTCCTGGGGTAAGAATATACTTTCTTATGCTTGTTCTCTGTTTGTTTTGCTAATAAATTAATGCTAAAATCACTTCCCAAAAACACTTATTTAGTGGTATACAAATAAGGCTGAACACTTTGCAATAGGAAAATTCTAAGTGCTTTAGTCCGTGGCCCACAAATATTTATTAACCTGTAGGCTAGCCCCTGAAAATCTATATACAAAAGTAGAGCCCTCCCTGGGTCAATTTCCAGCACTCTAGACACTTTATTTATTTATTTATTTATTCATTCTTGGATTACAATAACCTTTGAGCACATTACAGCTCTTTTACAAAGGTTCCACATCAGTGGGAAGGGTGACAGACATTCAACAGGAGGTATTACAAAACATTTTGATGAGAAAATATTTAAAATGACGTTAACATTGCAACTAAAAATAAAACTATGAATCAGTAGGAAATCAAAAATAACGTAATAAAAGGAGACAGCCCAAGCTGCTTTGTCCAGTAGGTATAGGTAGATCTGGGAGAACAAAAGTTCAGGTCAGTGAAGCTAAACAGTAGAAAGAAGGTGGAGGGTGAGAGGAGTAAGGTAAAAGAAAGACTGGGGAAGGAGGCAGAAAATAGGGCAGAGTGTTTAGGGTGAAAGTGGTCATTCACAAAGAAAGGGGGAGAAGTAGGTACACAAGGATGTGTTAATACTGTTGAGGTAGTGCCATGTCAGTTGAAACAGTCACAGGAAGTGTTAGCTGTAAGATGCTGATGAAGAGTGCCTTTAAATGATCACAGTTTTGGTAAGGAAGAGATATCTCTGGGCAGCGCATTAAACCATAGTGGTGCTCTATATGCAAACGATCATCGCTCTTGTTTAATATCTGTGGAAGAAAAACAAATATCCAAGCCACAACTCTGGTCAGACCCAATAGACCAAATTGAATCTCCATGAAACCAATCCCTAGTGGCAGTCTTTACATCCAGTTCTGTACGGAAATGGGTATCCTGCAGTAAGAAAATTTCATAAAGAAGTTGTTGGAGAATAGCAATGGTAGATTTCCTTTTGACTTCGTATTTCACACTGTTAACATTAAGGCTAGCAAGCCTTAGTGATGGAACAGTCACAGAATGTTAAAAAATGTAAAAGTTTTTTCCTGCTGGACCTAGTGACCCATTTAGATGTTTGTAACTGAGGTACTGGGATCCCTGAAGTTCCTCAGTCAGCCATCACTTCACTCTGCATGCACTGAAATGAGACATCAGAGTCTTCATCTTCCATCCTTTCCCCCCAGCTTTGTAAAACCTCATATTTCTTCTCCATGTGTAAAGCATCCTCTTCTTGTACCAATGCCTTACCTTTACCTTTTTTTGTAGTGGATGTTTTCTTTCCCTTCCCCACCAGTTGGAATGGAGTTTGAATGTCTTTGTGGATCTCTGTGTCTGCAGCAGGTGGGGTGGGGGGCATAGGGTGAGGGATGGAATCTGCCACAGCAGCTAATGGCAATAGAGTGGAAAGTACCTCAGGTTGAGCTGTCTGTGGTGTTGGTAATGTCTCTGTAGCACTTGGCAGAGTGCTTTTTGATGATGGAATAATAGTCATAGTGGTGTGATGCCTAGATACATGAGGTCATGCCTCGTGTCTCTCAGTCCTGTACCCCTTCGTCACTTGGTTAATATAATAGTCCTACTCAGAGTAATCAGTGGTGTTATGAGCTGCCCATGGACAAGATTTAAATGAGTGATCTTCAGCCCCACAAAGATTACAAGTGGGAGGAATAGTGCATAAATTGGCTGTATGGACCAGAGCCCCACAAAAAATAACATTTCAGTTGGTCGCAGTCAGTGTTTAAATGATTTAGAGAGCCACACCAATAACAAGATCGGGGTTGTCCAGGATAAAACAAATTCTATGGTCTCGGCCAAGAAAAAAACAATTAGGAAGATCTTATATCCCTTGTTCTGTTTGCCTGAGTTGCATTTGGAATTTTCAGCACCCAGTCCAGAACCCATTTTCATCAATTATGGGATTAGGAATGCCTTCAACAGTACACTTTTTTTCTAACCAGTGAACAGAATCATTCACGTTCACCCCTTCATTGCGAGAAAAGACAGTTACAGTTTTAAAAGTGGGTTTAGTAGCCGTCCGTCGGCACAGCAGTGGGATTTCCGATTGCGACACCAGCGACCTCGGTTCAGGAACAGACCCAGATTGTCGGAGGTTCGGCCAGGGGGGAGTAGGATCGAGCGTCCGATGGACAGCTCTCCTACTCCAGGGGAGGGTGCAGGCAGCGCTCTGAGCGCTGAGGACTCCTGGCAGAGGCCAGGAGTTCCAGCGCCGCTGACGCTTGACGTGAGAGTGGGGAGGCGGGGCAGACGCTGGCATCATTGCACGTCCCCGCCTCCTCTGGGAGGAAAATTGGAAAATGGCGGGTGGGACCACCGTAGGATGAAGCCCTCCCAGAGCCTTGCCTCGCCACCACCGCTGCGGGACCCCAACCAGTCACAGTTCCGGGTCATGAAGGTGGCCTGTGGCCCGACCCTCTGGGGGGTAAGCCGGGGGTGACCGGGGTCCTCAGCAGCTATAGGCGGTGGTGGAGGTCTCCGGGGGCCATGACCAGGGTGGAGGGCAGACAGTGGTTCTGCCAGGAAAAAAGGGGAATAAAAAAAAAATAAAAGTGGGTTTAGTGATGGGTGCTGAAATGAAAATGGTTCCATATAGGGATATCCTTGACTTTATAAAAAGATGACCAGAATTTATCTTGGAGAGCGGCTGACCTGAAACTAATATCAAAGTTCAGGTCTCTGGCTGCATGGATGAAAGTGTACACTTCCATGGGTGAAAAATGTAAGAGATCAATAATCAATTGTTTTCCTATATACATCCAGTCAGGGGGAAAGTGTAGGCTGTCCTTATACCTGAGGCGCACCATAAAACACCTTTTAGCCACCTCTGCCAGTTGTTTAAAGAGGCTGGCATAGCTTGAAGGGCAGCTAGTAGGTGGGGGAGTATCAACAGTTTCCTCAAGGGATGCAACTTCCAATAAATCATCATCAACAATAGCCTGAGAAGGAGAAGCCACACCTGACTGATGAGATGTTTGCTTAACAGAGGAGTCATCACCTACGTTACCTATCCCCTTGTGTTGTCCTGTGCTGTGCTGTGCTACCATGGAAGGACCTGCAACCTGTGCTTTTGACTGCTGAGCATCTGACACAGTTCCATCATTCACCTCTCCTGCCACTGTGGGCTCAGCCGGAACATCTGTAACAAATGGCGCCCAGTTTGTATTTGGCAGTATTGAAGATTGCATGGTATCTGACAAGTTTGCATTGTTGTCCTGTAGCTGTACATCATCTGGGAGAGGTACATTCAGGTCGGGTAACTATGTACCATCAGTAAAAATCCATCCACCTCCTCTAAAAGCCTGCTCAGGAGACTAGTCTGCTGCCAATCCGGTAAATGGGAACTGTTGGGATGGTGGAGTATTCAGTAAGGAAGTATGCTGTGGCAAATTCTGTAGTTCACTCTGGTTGAACTACTTCTCCATAGTAGGTAATGGGCTCTGTTCAGAGTGTTTCCTCTTCTTCTCTTCTTCCAACTTAGTTTTATTCATCTCGAACTCCTGTTCAACCTCATTCATCATCAAAAGTAGATGCTGCTTTTTACATTCTAATTCATCCTATAGTCACTTTTCTTCAATGCCTAAGTCATGTTCTTCAGTAACAGAAATTTTGGATGAGACTAATTCCCCCCGTGCTGAAGGCTGAGCACAACCTCCTTCATCCATATCCACTTCCCGTCTGGAGTCCTCCATTTTCCCCACAGAGAGACAGCACTCCCTGTGAAGAGTAAGGGAGTTTCCCCAATGTCATGGTCAACAATTCCCCATCAATAAAACAGTTCCATGTAACACATCCCCCCGGACACAACTGGAAACAAGTTCTCACAGCTTGGTTTACATTTCCTGGTCAAAAATTGGAAACAAAAAAACAAATAATAAATATGTTTCAGCTGGGGCAGTGATATTCAGAGTTCTTTGTCAGATATTTGTCAGGCAGGCAGTATAGCGCAGTGGTCTAAGGCTCTGAGCTGCAAATCTGGTGACATCCAACAGACCAGCCCTGGGTTTGAATCCCACCGCTTCCACTTGCATACTGTGTGACCCTGAGCAAGTCACTTAATCTCCTTATGCTCCCAGGTCGCTACTGTAAAAAAGCTTTCAGCTTAGTGTGCTATACCTGGTTAAACAACTAAATAATAAAATATCTACTATTCATGAAAGTGAAGCGCAAATGAATTGTGATGTCAGGAAAAGAACAAGGAAAATCACTGCTAGCTGTTGTACCTAATTTATTTTTTGAATTAATGTCAGATTGGCAGTGTTGAATATCCTGCTGCCCACCAAACGGTCAGAAACACAACATTTTTTTGTTTAGCCTCCCCCCCCCAATTCATATGCTTCAGTGATATACCAAGGAAGACAGAACAACATGATGATGTGCCCAGGCAAGCAGAGCAACCTGGCACACATTCAGGACAGTAAATACAGGGTTAGAATCATAACCATTTTAACCTGAATCTATGGATCTGAAAATTCACACACACACACACACACACATTAGTTCCTTGGGTCTATGCACCTGCAAGTTTTAATGACACTGTGTTGTCTAGTTTTCAAGTTACAAAGTCTAAAAGAGGGAGTCTGGTTTAAAGTACTTTACTGCAGAATCAGAATCAACCTACCCTCAATAAACCTCCTATCAAAAAGTAGGTTCGTGCATTACTTCATTTTAAACCTATGAACTCTTTTTTATGATCCTGATTTCACACCCTGTTTAAACATGCCAGTTTCAGTGATGGGCTGCTGATGATGTCACAACCAGAACTCACAACCTAATCTTCCCTGTCAGCAAACTTATAGGACCTATTTCTCTAAAGTTTAAGAAACTGTAGCTATAGTATTAATTTAAACAAAAAAACTGAGTGTTGGCTGTAGTGCTTGAGTATCCATAATTTTCACATGCATAGTACTATACTTTAGAATGCATCTGGGGGTGGTTTTGGAATGCAGTGCTGAACCAAGGTATGGAATGTCAAAGTTGTGCATAATTTTAGAATGTTGGGGGCACATGCAATCGATCTTGGCATGTGGCAGGGATGTGCCATTTTGCAGTGTAGTGGGACACTCAATCTCAGAATGTGACAGGCGCATACATCGAAAAATTTAGTGGGGACTGGCAATTCTGGAATATAGTAGGGATGCACACTGTTGGCATGTGACAGGACACACCATTTTATTTTGAAACTGTTTATCACCACCACATTCCAGAACCCTACCAAGTATGCATTAGGCATACTTGAAACCAAATATTTGGGTTATATTTTGAGAAACTGAGAAGTAAAGCAAGGCCTTTCCAAGATAGAAGCTGTGGCTAACAGTACTGTCCCTAAAAAAAAAAAAAAAAACACGTCAGATCATTTTTAGGTCTGGCTGGTTACTACTGAAGATGTTGCCCAGCTTTGCCCAGTTAGCTACTGGCTTCATTGAACTCATGAAAACAGAGGACCATGACTGGGATGTGTTGCCCAGTTTTGCCCAGTTAGCTACTGGCTTCAATGAACTCATGAAAACAGAGAACCATGACTGGGATGTTAACATACCAGGGTACCTAACCTACAGGAGAGACAGGGAGGGAGAAGAGGGGGAGGAGTAGCTCTCTATGTAAGGAAGGTATAAAAGCAACTGAACAAAAGAGTAAACAGGGAGAAAAGGAGGCACTGTGGGTCACCTTAGAGACTGGAAATGACACCACAATCCGCATGGGGGTTGTATACAGACCCCCATATCAGGGGGAGGGAATGAACAAGGATATGATAGAAGGCATTTTTAGGATGGCAGAGAAAGGGGAGATACTGTTGATGGAAGACCTGAATATGCCAGATGTTAACTGGAGCACATTTGCTGCAGCCACATCCAAGAGCAGGGCCATTCTTGATGCCCTATTGGTGGCATGCCTCTGACAGCTAGTTTCGGAACCCACTCATGAGGGAGCAATCTTTGACCTTGTACTCTCAAATGGGGACAGTCAGAGGATCTCAGATCTAGAAGTGGGTTGCCATCTGGGAACAAGTGACCATCAAACAGTGTGGTTCACGATAAACTCAGCTACAGAGTCAAGCCATACAAAAGTGAGGGTACTGGACTTCAGGAGGGCTGACTTTGGCAAGATGGGAGAGTGCCTTAGAAAAGCACTAGCAAACAGGCTAGAAGGAGGGGTGGAGCAACAATGGGGAAACATTAAAACTGCCATCACAGAGGCAACAAGCCTTTGTGTGAAGCAAATAAACAAATCAAAATGAAAGAAAAAGCCACCATGGTTCTCAAAAGAGGTGGTGGGGAAAGTCAGGGAGGAAAAGACAGCATTCAGGAAGTATAAGGAAACACAGAAGAAGCAGGACAGAGAGCTGTGCAGTTAAGGCAGAAGGAAGCAGAGAGGGAAGTCAGAATAGCAAAGGCACAAACTGAGGAAAAGATAGCCAACTTGGTTAAGAAGGGGGATAAAACCTTTTATAGGTACATCAGGGAGCATAGAAAGACAAAGGTAGGGACAGTGAGGCTGAATAGAATGGACGGTGGGTGGGCAGAGAGGGACAGTGAAAAAGCAGGGATACTGAACAAATATTTCTGCTCAGTATTCACAAAAAAGGAGGAAGGGAGGTGCCTAATCCAATTAACAGAAGCACTCTTGATGGGGGGGGGGAGTCGATCCCAGTCCTTTCACAGAAGAAAGGTTCTGAATGAACTCCTAAAACTGAAGGTGGACAAAGCAATGGGGCATGATGGAATTCACCCGAGAATTCTAAAAGAATTAAGGGGAGAACTAGTAAAATCACTGACTACCCTTTTTAACAAATCATGGGAGGATGGTGTGGTAGCTGAGGACTGAAGGAAGGTGGATGTGATTCCCCTTCACAAAAGTGGGACAAAGACAGAGGCAGGAAACTACAGACCTGTCAGTTTGACCTCTGTGGTAGGGAAAGTGATGGAATCACTTCTGAAGGAAAGAATTGTTGAGTACCTAGAGGCCAGTGGGGCACAGGACCCAAGGCGGCATGGGTTCACAGTGGGAAGGTCATGTCAGATGAATCTAATAGATTTCTTTGACTGGGTGACCAAAGTAGTAGACCAGGGAGGGGCTGTGGACATGGCCTACCTAGACTTTAGCAAGGCATTTGACACAGTCCCACACAAAAGATTAATAGTCAAATTAACCAGCCTGGGAGTAGGTCCCAGGGTGGTAGCCTGGGTAAAACATTGGCTGGACAACAGGACACAGAAGATAATTGTAAATGGAGTCCACTCTGTAGAAAGAGGGGTTACTAGTGGGATACCACAGGGTTCAGTACTGGGTCCAGTCCTTTTTAATGTCTTTATAAGTGACATTGCAAAAGGACTGGAAGGAAAAGTATGCCTCTTTGCAGATGACACAAAGTTCTGCAACAGGGTTGATACACAAGAAGGCATGGAAAGGATGAGAAGGGACTTGGCAAGGTTGGAGGAATGGTCAGAAGTATGGCAGCTTGGATTCAATGCAAAGAAGTGCAAAATAATGCACCTGGGAAACAAAAACCCAGGGAAAGATTACACAATGAGGGGGAGGTAGTAACAACAACAAAAATGGAAAGGGACCTGGGGTAATCATATCAGATGACCTTAAGGTTAGCAAGCAATGTGAGAAGGCAGTAGAGAGGGCTGGGGGTATACTGGGATGTATAAGGAGAGGCATCACCAGCAGAAAACAGGGAGTTGTTATCCCTCTGTACAGACAGTTGGTGAGACCCCATCTGGAGTACTGCATCCAGTTCTGAAGACCCCATCTCTGCAAGGACATAGACAGGATAGAGGCAGTCCAGAGGAGCGCAACTGAAATGGTGCAGGGTCTGCAAGAGAAGCCATATGAGGAGAGACTAAAGGAGCTTAACATGTACGCCCTTGAGGAAAGGATGGAGAGGGGGGACATGATAGAAACTTTTAAGTGCCCCAGTGGAATCAACAAAGGAGTGTAGCACCTTTCAGAAAAAGAGATGTGCAAGAACAAGGGGACACAATGTAAAGATAGAGGGGGCGGTTCAGGGGCAATGTGAGGAAGTATTTTTTTCACAGAGAGGGTGGTGGACACATGGATCAGCCTTCCTGAGGAGGTTGTGGGGTCTAAAACTGTGGGAGAATTCAAGAATACATGGGACAGACATAAGGCAATTCCTGTAGGGGGTAAGAAGAAATAGGCTGTTGGTTATCTAGGATCTGCAGCTTATCCTGTAGGCAGGGAAATGGGCAGACTAGGTGGGCCAAGCAGTCCTTATCTTCCGTCAAAGTCTATGTTTCTATATCTCTATGAAAAACCATTACTCAGATAATGTGAAATGCTCCCCAGAGTGTGATGAGGCTTTTACTGCCATCAAAGCTGCAGTATGCTCATCCCCTTTTATAAGAAGTCCAGACTTTGAGAAACAATTTATTTTACAGACATATGCATTAGAGGTAGGCCTAGGTGCAGTCCTGAGAAAGACTATAGATGGGAATGAACATCCCTTCCTGTGTATCAGTAGGAAAGTGCAGGACAGAGAGAAGAGGTACTCCACTACTGAAAAAAAAAAGCCTTGCTGCAAAATGGGCAATTGAGTCACTTAAGTTTTATCTGCTAGGAGCTGACTTTGTACTTATAACAGATCACAGTCCTGTCTGTTGGCTTAATCAAATCAAGAATAAAAATCCCAGAATCTCAAGGTGGTACCCAGCAGTACAGCCATTTAAATTCAAAGACACACAAACCTGGAAAAGAGAATGTCAGTGTTGATTTTCTGTCAAGATATGATTCAGGAATGGAGAATTCAGAAGGTTGAAAAACTGTGTGTGCTCAACTAAAATTTTTGTGATTAAAGGTGTTATGAAAAAGGGATTCTGCATATGCAAAGAACAGTAAATATAAGATATTGTTAAATGAGAACTAACGCAAGTTTTTTAATGAAAAAAGGTTCTCTCTTAAAGGTGTGTGTGTGTGTGTGTGTGTGTGTGTGTGTGTGTGTGGCGGAGAGGACAGGGCTGGGTAAGACTCTGCTCCATTTGTTATGCAGAGATGGTTAAAACCAAGGCTCTATTTTTTCCTCTGCTATTTTGCAACTTGTTTGTCTCTAGCCTGTCTGATTGTGCAATCATATTTTACTTGTAGCACCTAGGAATTGGCCACTCTAATAATCCCATAATTTCTCCATTATATTCCTTCGCTTGCTGTTTTGTTCTTTCTCCCCTTTGTTCTCTGTGGTTAAAAATATATGTAAATCTTTATGTGAAACTGGGACTCCTTCGTTTGCAAATCAATATAGTTATACAGTGGAGCCCACTTACAGTATAAGAACATTGGATATAAGAACATCCCATTTATAAGAACATTGTTTGGATGTCCTGATTTTTGCCCATTATTTTCAATGGCAGTAAAGCCTGTTTATAAGAACAATCAGCCAATTAATAAGAACATTTTTTTTCCAGAGGTAGTGGTAGATGGTCATTATTACCTGTGAGTGTGCTAAGCCTTGGCTGAATCATCATCTAGTTTCCTCATTAACAG
Organism: Neoceratodus forsteri; assembly: GCA_016271365.2. Classification (NCBI taxonomy): domain Eukaryota; kingdom Metazoa; phylum Chordata; order Ceratodontiformes; family Ceratodontidae; genus Neoceratodus; species Neoceratodus forsteri. The sequence goes on along the minus strand of CM057452.1, from coordinate 436,831,441 downwards.
TAACTGAAGTAGTAAATTGATGTGTAAAAGATGCCCCATGAAGAAGACAACACATATTCCTTCATAGGTGAGACACTGAATGAATTTTACATTAGACTAATTGTTTGAGCACAAGCTCTTTTAACAAGCATTTGTCAATGCTGAATGTTGTCTTGCTGGCATTGGCATTGTAGTGCAGGAGTTAGAGAGATGCATAACAGGAATGGCAGTGAAGTATTGAACTGATACCAACCCCACCCCCACCCTGCAGAGACTGACAGGCATTGGGGTGTGCCTTTGGGTTGTCAGCCATAATGCTCATGTCATTATACCTAACCCTACCCTGCAGACACTGACAAGTGTTGCGGTGTGCCTTGGGGTCTTCGGGCCTTATGCTCAACCTATTCCATAAGGAAATACACTGAGATGAGTGCAGTATAGGAGAATGGGGTGAACTTTGGGCTGAAGACTCCAAGGCACACCTCAATGTCTGTCATTGGCTGCAGGGTGGAGGTGGGGGTGAAATGGCATGAGCATTACAGCCGACTATCCCAAGTCACACCCCTGATGCCTGTCACTCTCTACTGGGTTGGGCATTACAGTTGGAAACCCTAATGCTGAAGGTGTTTGTTGGTATTTTTACTCCAAAGTTTCAACATGGGTTTTTTGTGACCCCACCACATGAAGAGTGGCACTGTCAGTTCGTTAGACGAAAGGTGATTTTGTACAGCGATTGCGCCTTTTGGCACAACAGGTGCAAAAACACATTTTGGGCAGGATGTGAAATATAACAACTGTGTTGTTAATGAGGAGGTGTCAAATATGGCAATGTTGAAAATCTGGAGTGAAAATATGAAACATTGGTGAAGTCACAAGCATGTGTAGAAACTGTGCAACATATGCCCATAACCCAATTATTGGGGGGAATTTTTTAACCACATTTTCAACATAGGCATTTTGGGACCTCCTCTCATGAACAGTGGCACTGTGATTTGTTAATCTGTCCCAAAAGTTGATATCCCACAGCGACCGTGCCATTGTGTGCTATAGGTGCGAAACACATATCAGGCAGAATGCGAAAAATGACAGCTGTACTGTCCATCAGGCGGTGTCAAAAATGGCAATGTTGAAAATCTGGAGTGAAAATATAAAAAATTGTGGAAGTTACAAGTGTGCGTGGAAACTGTGCAATGCAGTCATTTTTGGGAATTTTTTCAACAAATTTGCAACATGGGCTTTTTGGGACCCCATCTCATGAACAGTGGCAGTGTCATTTCTTTAATCAGTCCTGAAAGGTGAGTCCACATAGCGACCATGAAATCACCTTTCGGGACTGAGTAACGAGATGGCAGTGCATGTGATCGTGAAGTGGGGTCCCAAGAACCCCATGTTGAAAATACACCAAAATTCCCATCAATGGTTAAGATATCTACCTAAGTTGAAAACCCCCCATTGCTTGCCATTATAAAGCTTACCGCATTTTGTTCAGTTCCCGGTTGGCTTTTGAAGAGTTCAGACATGTTCCAGCTCCACAGAAGATTGCAGCACCAGCCCTCTGCAGGTAAATATTTGGTGAGGAGGAGTGCGGAGAGGTGGGGTGCACAGAAGGTGGGTGTGGGTTGGGAGAGAGTGCGGTAGGACGACGAGGGACTATTTTTTTTCACAGGTAAAATAAGAAATCGTACCTCGGACTGTTTCCTTTATTTACAGGTAAAAAAATAAATGATTTCAGGCACACTGAGGTTGTCTCCCAGTGTGCCACAAGTTTTGGGGGGGACATGATGCCGACAGGAATTGGGTAGCCCTGTTGGCAAAGAAAGTGTGTGTTTGGGGGGACAGAATGGCGACGGGGATTGGGCCCACTCTTCGGCAAAAAACATTAATTGGGGGAGACATGCTGACATGGGGATTAGGCATCCTCAGTGTTGGCTTTGTGGGGATTGTGTGGCAGGCAGCAGGAGCCACCATATTTATTGGAATGTTTCACCAGGAAAGGCAAGTAATGGAGCCTTGTCATCTTACGCATCAATGAGGAAACTACACCTCATTGCAGCAGCAGATTTTGTTCAACTCCGTGGCTCTCTCAGAAACTGCTGCCATTGCCAGCATGCTCGATAATTGGTGGCTGAGGGAACACACCCACTAAAGCGTTCCCTGCATTCGACACAACAGTGACACAACTTTGAATGTGCTACTACCGCAAGATGTTACTTGATCTGTGTGCATAGGACAACATAAAAAGTTATGTTATACTACTTTTAATAATGAGTTATCTAAAACTAGTTTGAGCCTGGTTTCATCATGTTGACCATAGATTTTACATGAATTTTCACTGTTTTCAGTGAAGCCCTCTTATAAAAACATCTTGGTTATAAGAACAAGACAAGCTGGGTGACTGAGTAATCAAGGATCAGTTATGTTATCTCTTGTGTATTGTGCATGCAGGGATTTTGTAACTTGGCTTTTATTGGTTCTATTATTTTGTTGTTATTTTCCTGCCTTTGCCTAAACTTATTGCAAACCATTTGAGATGTAAGGATCCTGGATACCATTTAATGTAAATATATTAAATTGCACTGAAAAATTAAAAAGCTAAATATGATCTAAGACTTTGCTAATGGCACTGTGAAAGTCAGGGCACAGATAGACTTTATTAAGGGTGGGAAGGGGGCTGTATAAACAATTTCTTTTTGCATGGATGTCAATAAATTCAGTTTTCAAATTGGAAAAACAGAATAGATCCACCGGGGTGAACTCCAGATCTGAAAATAACTATTCATTTATTCAGTTTTGGATTAATACTATTGAGCTGAGGGCTCGATTACAAAGGTTCCAATTCAGACAAAATACAATAGAAGGGTTGCAGGTAAACACTGGTGGAATAAGACATCAAATAAAGAAAATACATAGGATGTAGAAGGAAACATGGTTACAGTTACAGAAGTTAAGTGCTGAGTTACAACAACACTAAATGAGTGCAGTACAATGCTTTGGTAAGTTCAGAGTTCAGACTTAGGTAAATACAAACCCTGGGCTGCAGTAGTAGATAGAGAGGAAGTATACACAGCCAGAGGTGGCTTTGTCAAGGGTAAAGCAGAAGGACATGGTATTGATGGTGGGGGGAGGCAGGGAGTTTGTATAAGGCGGAGAGGAGGGTCAGAGGGGAGTGGGACATGGGGAGAGGGAGCGAGCTCTGGCAATACTAGGGTGGACTGAGTTTATACTGGGCAACAGCAGATGTTCTCGCGGGCTAGGTGGGGGTGGAGCCCTGTTTTGAACTGACTAATCTTGCTGCATCCGATAAGGGCAATAGGGAGATCATTAAACCACTTAGGACCCCGGTATGATAGTGATCACTGAGTGAGTGTTGTACGCTTAAAAGGCACCAGTAATCCTCCCATTGGTCGCACTTCTCGTGTTTCTGATGGATTATGCATTTTTAAATATATTTGCAGTTGATTCAGACGTAAACCCTAGCAGTAATTTTTTACACAGCAGCAGGTCTGGTATTGTGCATTGAGATGAAGGGGGAGCCAACCAATGTCTTTGTATAGTGCACAAGTGTGGGTTAGATAGTCAGCAGCATGTACCAACCTACAGGCCTTATTAAGGAGTGTTTTGACCCTTTTCAGTGCAGTATCTGAGCCATCCCCATAGATCACCAGCCCATAATCAATGGTGGACAACACTGAGCTGCACATGACCAACTTCAATGCACCAGGTGTCATTGCATGCCTGTGGCAGTAGAGAACACAAAGCTTAGTATTTGCTGATTTTATGACCTGATCGATAAGCGTGGAGAAGGTGAGGGTGTCATCCAGGTGTACACCTAGGTATTTAAATGTGCTTACTTGTTCCAGTATTTCCCCTTTATGGCTATTTATCAAAAGTGGGGCGCAATTATTTTTGCTATGAGGCATTGTGAAGAGCATGCCTTTGTTTTTTTTCTAGTTGAGCAAGAGTTTGTGCTGTGCGAACTAGTGTACAGTAATATTTGTTTATGTGTTTCAACTAACTGAATGTTATTTGTTTGGCAATGACAAGGGAACCCATGATAAGAATGTTTGCTGCAAGCCCGTTTAGGCCACCAACTTTAAGAGGGTTGAGGGAAATAATCTCCTTGAAGACTTCTAATTTCCAAATAGGAGTGAAGTCACAGGGAACATAAGGGACTGGGAATGGGAGACACTGACTATGAGTGGAGGTGGGAGGTAAAGTGGCCATCAGGGCCTTCAGTTAATCAGCAATGGAGAGTTAAGGGCTTCAGAAAAGAGTTTACTTTTATTTATGAAGGAGGATACCACCTTGAACTCCTTGATAGGGTCAGAAGGAGAGTGAATAGGATTCAAAAGGTTATGGATGGGATTCCAGAATTTTCTGGTGTTAATCAGTAGCAAGGTGAAATTCATTTAGGAACACAGACAGTTATGGCAGAAAAAGAACAATATTCCATTTAGTCTGCCCGTAACTGCCTATCCTACCCTAAGACCTTTTGTTAATACATAATGTACTCTGCTACACTAGCCATGCCCTTCCTCCCTGATTTACTACTACCCTTAAAATAAAGCTTTCTCATGTTTCCCCTGAACCTCCTGTCCACCAGCCTCTGTGCATGACCTGGTATTATAGATTCATTACTCTCGTTGAATAGTTCTTCACAGTTAAATTGTTCATGCCTTTCAGGAACTTGAAGCTCTGTATCACATTACCCTCTTTTGTCTGGCCTCATGTGAGTACATGGTCAGTACTCTAAGTCAGTCCTCATAAGATCTGCCCTCCTGGTCCTAAATCATTTTAGTTACACTGTGCTGCACTGTCTCCAGCCTGTCCTTGTCTTTTCTTAGGTGAGGACTCCAGTTCCAGAGGTGTGATCTCACCAGTCATCCACAGAGAGGTAGTAATACTGCTTTCCTCCAGCTGTCAAAGCCCTTCCAAATACACCGCAGCATGAATTCCTTGGAAGTGCTGTCCAGCTTCACCCCTCCCATCCAATACTGAGTAGTAGGCAGCCTTATCTTTCTTGGTGGTGCTGGTACAGAGGTTGCAGTGCTTATTTTAGAGGAGCCTGTCATCGGGATTGTTTGAGGCTTTGGAATTTGCACAAGCAATGTCCCGTTGCCAGAACATTTCATTAAGATCATTAGTTACTCAGAGGAGATGGTCCTCATAGGCATGATTTAGTAGAGCATGGTAGTTCATTATGGCACAGAAAATCCAACTGAAGTGGTCCAGTGCTTGCACTGTAACTTGGGTGTTAAGTATTGGACTCCAGTCAGAAGTAAAGAAGTTATGCAGAAAAGGTTACAGCAGGAAGTTATGGAAGGACATTATAGTTAGAATGTGTGTGTGTGTTTTAGTTTCCTATCACAGGGTTACGCAGCGATCACAGAAAATGTCAAGTAGGATGTGAAAAGTCACAATACAATAAAGGTGGGAGGCAAGAATCCAATCTATAGTGGTGTGGATTTATGATCTCATATTGTTCCTCATTGCATCAGTAATAATTAGGGTGCAGCTGAGGGCTCTGACACTGTTATGGAAGCAACCAATCTAGGTCTTACCCAGTTAGTGTTTAGGCCCAGAAAAATAATATGTTCACTTTTTGCTGGGCAAGTTTTGAGATGTGTGTGTTCTCTAGAGTATCCAGCACAGTCTGGATCTAACTTGAACATAGTATATGTTAGAATCTAGTGGGATTTGGCACAGACTACAAAAAAGGGGTTGAAACTGAGCAAGGTTATGAAAGTCAGAAACCCCCCAGATTCTTGTGTCTCTATCCTGCTGGTGTGAGATGAAACCTGGCATTGCTAGTACATCTAAGTGTCTCCTGTCAGATAACTACAGTAGGTTTAAATAAGGACAAGTAAGTCAGGCTTGTTTTTACTCTATGAAACTGCTGTATTGTGACCTAGTGGTTTTGTACCCCATCAGATTATGCTTGAGAGCAGAGCGCACTGAAGTTCACCCTTCTGGACACAACTTTACACTAATAAATAAATCAATAAATGTAATCTAAGTTGTCCTAAGATAAGAGTTAACTTTGTCTCTGCAGCTCAAGTAATGAAGAGGGGTTTCTTGAGAAAAAGCTGCAGCAAGCTTTTCACAGAACAGTTAAATTAGGCTGACCCTATCTCTACTTTAGCCGCCTTGGACTAAGGGTATGACAAGTAGGATGAGCTATCATCATTTTGAGTTTGGGTCTGAAAATCAGTTCAGCTTTCTTAATACAGCCAAACCACGTTGGCTCCCAATGTAGTAACTGGAATAGGGTAATACAAGCTACAAACGGGGTGAACCTTGAGGTCAACAATGAATATTAATTACTATAGCTTACTTGTGGCAGGTGCTGTCTACATGCCACTACTGGAGATTGATCTGTTTGTGGTAGTGTGACATAGTCTGCAATGAGTACTACTGCTGAATCCCAGATCTGAGCTATAGTATACGAACATATGAACATATGAAAGTTGCCAGCAGCAAAAGGCCATCCTAGTCTATCTATGTTGCTCGAGATTGCAGCTAGCTCTCTATTCAGCAGCTCTCCTCTTCCCTCCCTTTGCCCTCCCCTTTGCCCTGTCCCACCCCTTCTTAAAGCATTCCACTATATTACATGCCACCACCTCAGCCGGTAGTGCTTTCTAATTTGCCACCACTCTCTTTGTAAAGAAATGCCTCCTTGAGGTATACACCCTTGACAGTGACATTTCAATTGCAGGGTCCCCTACAGTGACTACAGTGCGATGTCGCTGTAGGGAACACACTGGAACCTGTCATTGTCTTTCAGGGGTCCAAATCAGCTCCAACTTGGAGTTGAGAATCCCTAAGTGGGAGGGTGCGGGGGGGCGCAGTCTACCATGTAGGAGGTTCGGGGGGCAAAGCCCTCCAAAGAAAACACTTGTTGTTCTCCAAAACCAGCAGCTGACTGCAAAATGTGGTTGACCTGCCGGTTTCGCTGTCGGGTCGTTCGTCAAACATTTTGTCGACAACCCATCATAGATCCCCTCCTCACCTCCCTCCTGAATCTATCCCCCTCCAATCTCATGTCATGGCCCCTAGTGTCTCTCTCCCCACCCTCCTCCTGAGCAGACCCTCTGTGTCTGTTTTGATTATCCCCTTCATGTATTTGAAGGTCTCAATCATTTCCCCCCCGTCCCTCCTCTCCTCCAGTGTGTACATGTTTAACTCTCTTAGTCTGATCTCATATGGCAATTCCCCCAGACCCTGAATCATCTTTATTGCCCTATGCTACACCCCTTCCAGCAGCTTAATGTCCTTTTGTAGGTACGGGCACTAGTACTGCACACAGTATTCCAAGTGTGGTCTAACCAATGATCTGCATAATGGTAGCATAACCTCCCTTCTTCTCGAAGTAATGCCCCTTGCAATGCACCCCAGTATTTTGTTGGGAATTGCTGCTGCCTTTCTGCATTGCACAGAAATGTTCATTGCTCCTGTGATGAGCACCCCCAGATCTTTCTCCTCTTCTGTTACCCGAAGCTGCATCCCCCACAAATGGTAGCTTCTCCTTGGATTTTTTGCTCCAAAGTGCAGTACCTTACATTTATTTGCATTCAACCCCAGCTGCCATTTGTCAGACCATGCCTCTAGCATTGCTAGACCCTCTGGTATCCCCTGCCACCCAACCTGATTGTCCACCACCACTACCATCTTGGTATCATCCGCAAATAGACTGGTTTTGCTGCTGATGCCCTCCGAGATGTATGCAAAAAATAGCATAGTTTAGTGTTCATTTCTGGACTCAAGGCATCCCCCTGTGTCTTTGTTTTAGCTCCATGCCAGTTATTACCTTCTTGCTGGCCCCATATATTTTTAAAATTTATAATAATCCCACCTCCCAAAAAAAGTTATGCATACAAGAACATAAACACAAATTAAAAGACTATGCATTAAGGGCATTATATTTCCCTTCCCAATGTTTTACTATGCATGGACGTAGAGTTGTTTTGTTTTGTTTTTTTAATATTTGCATTTTTTAACATTTTTTTCTGTTGATTGAACTGAAGTAACAATTAAGAAAGCTGCTTCTCCGCAGGAAACCAAACTCATTGTGGTCAACGAACAACATGAGGTCATGAGATCAAAGAAGTTGTGCATATGTGCATGGCCATCACTGATGGCTTATTAGGTGTTTGGGCTGCAGTTGTGGCATTGCTGTACCTTGACAGTAGGTTGGGTGACATGAATCTGTCACAAGCCCACTTCCGTGGGGCAGAATTCTGTATGTCCCAGCGAATCCATCTTGTGACGGGGGTGTCAAGGATACCATTTCTCTGTCCTTTTAGCATGCTTGCTGTTTCACAACTGATTGCATGCCAGAGAATCCCAGGGCACCCTCTATCCCCTGCAAGGGGGTACAAATACAGTCTTGAGTCTGTGTTCCTGGGATATAACTCTCTCAGATACTGCACCATGAACCATAAAGCCACAGGTGTGTATAGGCTTCGAGGGCCCTATTCGCCCTATTATATGTCTTTCCCCAGAAATGGAGAGCTTGGTTCAAACCCCCACAGGCTTCCCCTAAGACCCTTCATATTTCCTCCCCTCCTTTCATAACAAAGTTCCTAGTGGTACTTCCCTTTGGTAGTGTGTAGCCTTAAGACAGTCACACAGGCGTAGTATAATTTGAACAACCCTCCCAAGGCAAACCACACAAATGACACTGGCAAAATTATCTTAAAAGTAAGCCAAAAGCTTTACTAATTAATGAATAAATGAAGTAAATAACATAAACAAAATTCTTTAGACACTGGTTACAGGATATTGAAAATAAAATGGAAAATACACATGAAAATGTACACTTTAAAACTCTGAGATTAAAGTTCTACCTTGAGTCATTAGTTGCTGAATTTTGAAGTGCAAAGTGTCCTTAGAGGTGGTAGTTGAAGTCTTCACTCTGGTGATATAGGAGTACATGTTTTGAACAGAAATTGTTTCTGCTCTCCTAAGCAGAGAGGGAGGGTCCCCAAATGAATAAGGCTAAAGGCCCAGATACAGTCTTGCCCCCTTGTTTTATGGAGTTTCTCAAAGGGCGGGTCCAGTGGATAGTGGCGTGCCATACGATAGGCTAGCTTTCTGTTCTATGGCTATTCAACCAATCAGTTTTCAGTATTTTATTACAAAACAACAAATATGCATTTCTGAATATGAGAGAAACAAAACTCAGAGGTCAGCTAGTTTAAACTGGAATCCTAAGAAAACCCTCCAGCCCTCCCTCTATTTAAGATGGATGTAATCAAGCTATGCTCAGTATAGCTATTTACTTAAATGGTAGCCCATTTCATGGTAATGAGATTAGCTCAGAGTAGACTTGCAGAGGCAACAGAATCCTAGACCGAATGTCACCACTGGATCCTGAGAGCCATTCAAACACAAATGGATATGTTGGCTTGCAACTCTGCTTGATTATTCTTTTGTCTCCTTTTTAAAATATTTAATTAACTCTAGTCCCTGCCTAGCAGCTGACAGATTATCTGCCCAGTAACAAGAGTTACAACATCATTCTAGGGCCCATGGCTTTTTTTTGTACCCATGATCCCTTGCAACTTACATTGGCCACCATGTGCATCTCTGATGCATTATATACGTAAAATTATATAAAACATGACCAAAATAATAAGGTATGGCTTTCTCTCACCACATTCCTCCCTCCTTAACAGAATCTGGGGGAACATGCCCCTTTTTACTAAGAGTTTCCACCAGGTCTGCCCCTTACTCCAATTGGTGGGATAGGCCATCTGCATTGGCATTAGCAGAACCTGACCTATGCTTAATGTCCATGTCTTAGGCCTGTAGTGCAGTGTTCCACCTAAGGAGTCTCTCATTGATTTTTCCATTTGATTTAGCCACACCAGAGGATTGTGGTCTGTCTGTACCTCGAAGGGCCTCCAATATAGATATGGTTCTAGCTCCTTAAGCGACCACATCAGAGGAAGGCATCCTTTTTCCACAGTGGAGTACACCTGCTCCTGTGGAAGTAGCTTCCTACTGAGGTACACAATTGGGTGATCCTTACCCTGTTGGGGTGTCTGGCTGAGGACAGCACCAATCCCAACATCTGAGGCATCCATCTCCACAACAATTGGTCTAGCATTATCTGGGCTGGCCAGCACAGGGGCACTACACAGTGTAGCTTTTAGCTGGGTGAAGGCCCTGTTACATTTTGGGTCCTATTGTAATTTCTGGGGTTGCTTTTTCTTTAATAAGCTAGACAGGGAAGCTGCCAGGATGCTTTAATTTGGTACAATGTTTCTGTAATATCTGGCAGTCCCCAGAAATTGTCTGACCTGCTTCTGGGTCTCCAGTCTGGGCCATGTCTCAATTACCTCTATTTTGGCCTGGTTTGGACGTAGCTGTCCCCTTCCCACTACATGTCCCAAATATGACACTTCAGCCATGACCACCTGGCACTTTTCAGCCTTAACAGTGAGTCCTGCCTTCTGTATCCTGCCCATCACTTCCTTCAGACGGGACCAGTGTGTGTTCCTTCCAGCTGGTACTGAAAATGGCAATATTGTCCAGATAAGCCACTGCATACTCTTCAGTACAATGTAACACCTGGTTGACCAACCTTTGGAATCTGGTGGGGCATTCTTCATCCCAAAAGGCATCACCTTAAATTAAAAGAGGCCTATTGGGATGATGAAGGCTAACCATTCCCTAGCTGTGGCAGTCAACTCCACCTGCCAGTACCCCTTTGTCAAGTCTGTGGTTGTTAGGTAGATCAACACCCCCAACTTGTCCAACAACTCATCTGTCCTGGGCATTGAGTGGGCATCAGACTTTGTGACTGCAGTGAGTCCATGACTATCCACACAAAAGTGGGTAGATCTATCTGGCTTGGGGACGAGGACTATGGGCGAGGCCCAGGGACTGTGGGATTTGGGGATTATACCTAAGTCCAGCATTTCCTCCACCTCCCTCCTAATGTCCTACAGGATGGCCTCAGACACTAGGTAAGCTGTCCATCATATGGGCGCTTGCGTCCCCATGTCCACATCATGGGTTGCTAATAGGGTTCATTCAAGCTTGTCCATAAATGAAGGGGAAAAGTCCTCTAAAACCTCCCTCACTTCCTGGGTCTATTCCGGGGTCAACTGGGGTGACAGCTTGATTGTCACCACAGATGACTCCCGCTTGGTTTCCTCCAGCAAGTCCAGGAGGGGGTCTTCTTTGTCCATCCCCTTCCCAGGACTACAAACAGCAAACACCATGTCGGCCCTATTTACATATGGCTTCATCATACTGACATGGTACATTTGATGGGTATGTCTCCTGTCAGGCAGTTCTACAATATACTATAGGTCACACCATTTACCTGTTGGACTACCTTGTATTGTCTCACCCACCCGGCCTGCAGCTTGTCCTTCCAGACTGGAATGAGGACCACTACTTCCTGGCCTGCACTATTTGAGCAAGCTCTGACTCCGCAGTTGTACTAGACTTTTTGCTTCTGCTGGGCAGCTGACAGGTTATTTTGGGCCACTCCCATAAGCTCCTTCAGCTTCCCCCTGAACTTAAGAACATACTCCACTATGGGAGTCCCCGGGTGGCATGCTTGCCTTCCCAGTCTTTCCTGATCAAGTCTAGGGGCCCATGTACCCTAAATCTGTATAAGAGTTCGAAGGGGAAGAACCCTGTAGACTCTTGGGGCACCTCCTTGTATGTGAACAACAGGTGGGGAAGGTATTTCTCCCAGTCTCTCCCATGCTGTTCAGCAAATGCTTGGAGCATTGATTTTAGGGTACCATTAAATCTTTCCGCAAGCCCATTAGCTTGTGGGTGATAAGGTATCGTACATCTCTGCAGTACCCCACACTTCTCCCACAAAGACTTCATCAGGTCTGACATGAAAGTACCCCCTTGATCAGATATAACCTCCTGTGGAAACCCGAAATGAGAGAAAATCCCTATCACGGCTTCTGCCACTTTGTCTGCCATACTTGAGGAGAGGGCGACTGTCTCTGGCTATCAGGTGGCATAATCGACAGCCGTCAGGATAAACTTTTTTCCCAGAGGAGCTTGGGGTATTCAAAGGTCCCACAATATCCATTCCTACTCTCTGGAATGGCTCCTCCACAATGGGCAAGGGAAGTAGGGCAGCTTTAGTTTTACTACCTGCCGTCCCTATCTGTTGGCACCATTGACAAAGCCTGCAATATTACTTCACCTGTTGGGTAAAGTGGTGCCAACAGAAATTTTGGGCCAATTGTGTGAGCAATGTCTAGATGTCTGGACATGTCTGGACATGGGAATATAATGGGCAACCTTGAGCAACTGCTCCTGAAACCTCTAGGGAACGACAAGCTGCCTGCCCATCACCCCTCCCTCTGTCCTCATGTCCTATGTATACAACAGTCCATTGTCCCAAAATACCCTATGTCTCATGCCACCTCCCTATGTCCAGTCAGATTCTGCATAAGTCCTCAGCTTCTTCAAACTAGGGTCCATTCTCTGAGCAGCTGCAAAATCTTCACATTTTCCCAAAGCATGGGACATGTCCCCCTCAGTTCCTAAAGTGGGGTCCATAGTTCTAGCATCAAGGCACTCAGAGATACTGCCATACCTAACATTCTAACCATTGGTTACCCCTCCCTCCTCAGAGTTACCATCTGTAGCTGTTTGGTGACGGCTACTTGGGGAAGTCCTACCTCCCTTTCACTAGTCTAAATGTCAGGAGACACAGGCTGGGGAACCAGCCTTCTATTTACTTCCACAGGGGCTTCTGTGGGGATCAGGGAATTACCAGCAGCCTTAGCCGTCTGACTGTAGGTAACCACACACACCACCCCCTGCTGTAGATTATTCCCTATAATCACTTCCACAGCGAGGTTGTCTGCCACTGTCACTTTTTTCACCCTCTCTTCTGTCTCACACCAATCCAGGAGAACACCAGCTAGTGGCAGGGTTTTCTCCTCTTCTCTGAATCCCCTCACAGTGACAAACTGATTGGGTATAAGCTGTTCAGGCTCAACCAAATCCCTTTTTACCAGGGTAAGAGATGCCCCTGTGTCTCTTAATCCATGGGTCTGCACCCAATTTACAGTAACTAAGTGTATATGCATCCTCATGTTCACAGCCACTCTCTGAGGGATACACAGTGCATCCACCTCCTTTCAAGAGACACTTTGTCCACTCTTTGCCTTTTTAGGACACAGTCTATTCAGATGCCCAGGCTGCTTACAAAACCAACATTCATCAATCTTTTTTTCCAAGACCTCCCTTCTTGGTAGCTTAGAGCTTCCCCCTTTCTGCAGAGACATTGAGGATGTTAGCTGACCTGATGGTGCATTTTTCCCTTTCTGCCCTGCAGCACCTGTTTTCCCACTTCCTTTCAGAGCAGGCTGGCTCCTGGCATAGCAATCTGAGAGCACAGCAGCTTGCTGTGCTGTTTTGTGGATCCCAATCCTCCAGTTAGGTTTTTAGCTCCACTAGGCAACCCCAAAAGAATTGCTCTGAAAGTATAACCTTCTCAGTTTTTCTCAGAGTTCGCTTCCACCCCCTCCCACCAATGTTTTAAAAACTGCCATTGCTTTGTGGCTAATTCTTCAAGCTAATGTCAGGGCTTAGTAGTAGTAGTAGAAAAATGTATTTATACAGTGATACCACCATTAGGACTATGTATGTCATTTTTACAAGGTGCACCTGTTTAAAGTATCAAGTTACAATATCATAAAATCCATATACATAAATACAAAACCAGACATGTCTCAATAAAACATATAACATTCAAGGGAAATATAGATGAATACAGGGAAAAAATACATGTTATTACATTACTATGTGTTCCATCCAACCAAGTCACCACATAAATCAGCTGTTTCGGAGTTTCCAGAATTTAACTCTGTAGAGCTCAGGAGTGACTTCTTACTTTTTTAAGTAAAGCAGTCTTAAGTTTCTCATAATCTTTTCTATCCTCATTGTCCATTTGGCATAGCGCCTCATGCTTTTCCCAGTAAACAGGGGGATAGCTGAAAGATCCAACCCTACCGGGGTATCTTGGCCTAGATACAGACATTTTCAAATGAATACAAAAATGCATCCATATCCTCCCCCTCTTTAAATTCAGCTATTAATTTATTTTTATTTCGTTTATTAGGTCTAGGATTATAATACCTTTGAGCCAGGGCTCTTTTACAAAGGTTCCAAGTCAGGTTACAATTCAAAACATAAGACATGTACTGTAAGTCAGATTACAAATTCAATACATAGGATAAGGTTACAAAAGTGTAAGCTAAACAGAGTTACAAAGCATCTCAGAAACAAAACAAGTTTTGGAGGCTAGGTTACAAGGAGATAGCAGATGAGGTGCAGAGAGGATAGAGGACGAGAGAGAGGAAGAGTAGAGGGGGCGGTGAACTATAGAGGAGGAGCGCAGCCAAAGGCATTGTTGTAGACATAACATGGGGAAGTGCGTGTTAAGGGGTATTCAAGTGCTAATTGGAGAGAGAACTGCATAAGGTTAGGGAAATATTCATGGGGTCAGCTAGTGGAGGCAGTTACAGGAGCTAGAGGCAGTGAGAGAGAGGCGTAGCTTTAATTTAAATGCATCAAGGGTAGGAGTGGAGGAGATGTAACTGTTTAGACCATTTAGCCAGATGGGCACCCTGTAAGTAAAATATCTTTGACCTTGTGAGGTACGACAATGTGGAACCTGCAGGAGCTGTGATTCAGACTCCCTAGTTGAGTGGGGGTTATTGCTAGGGTGCAGGAGTTCACACAATCCAGTGGGCGCAAGGCCCATAGTTATTTTCTTCACCATGGTGCAGGTTAGGTACTTTATCCAATTGGTGAGTTGCAGCCATCCAGTTTGTGCATAGAGGTTGCACATATGTGTGAGGTGGTGGTATCCAGTGAGAAGTCGGCAGGCCTTATTGAGGGAGGTGGATATGCGCCTAAGAGTGGTAGTGGGGGCAGAGCCATAGATGATAATCCCATAGTCAATAATGGAGACAACAGAGCTCTGAACGGTGACAGTCAGGGCTTCTGGAGTAAGATGTTGCCTATGCCGGAAGAAAAGGCCATGGCAAGCATTTGCTGCCTTGGCTACAGAGTCAATGTGGGCACTGTAAGTTAGATGAGGGTCTAAAGTTATCCCAAGGTACTTAAAGGCTTGAACCTGTTCCAGGGTGACTCCATGACTGGTTTTGATGGATAAGGGGTGCAGCTTATGCTTGTTATGAGAGCTGCTGAACATCATAGACTTTGTTTTCTTATTATTGAGGACCAGATAGTGATTTGAGAACCAATTTTCAACAGATGTGAAGCCAAGCTGAAGGTTGTCTTGTAAAGGCTTAGGATCCTTGTGGGAGGCAAGAATTACAGCATCATCTGCGTAGAGGATGATTGATTTGAAGCAAGAATTTGGAAGGGAGTTCAGGAACAAGCTGAATAGTAGAGGGCCCAGAATGGATCCCTGGGGGACACCTGAGCGAACAGGCCTGGTATCAGAGTGGACATCTGCAATTTTTATTCTTTGAGACTGGTTCACCAAGTAGCTTTTGAACCAGGCAGTGGAGTCGTGAGAGAGCCCAGCTTTCAGAAGTTGCATAAGCAGTAGGAGGTGATGGACAGCGTTGAACGCCTTAGTCAGATCGATAAAGACAGATCCAATTAACTGACCATTGTCCAGTGAGCTCTGAAGAATGCCAGAGAATTCCAGTAGGGCAGATGAGGTGCTATGTCCTTTCCTGAAGTCATGTTGTTGTGAGCACAGGATATTGTATTTTTCCAGGAAAACTGTGAGCTGATCTGCTGCAATACATTCAAGGGCCTTGGAGAGGGGTGACAAAATAGAGATCGGAAGGTAGCTTCCATGAGTGAATTTGGAATTTAATTTATTCCCCAGCCCGGAGTTTCAGGTTCACCCCTGCTACTTAGCTTCTCTGGCATGGGTAGTTGTAGTCTTAGCCTCTCCAGTTTAAACTCCCGCAGGTGCTGCTTTTCCTCAGCCTCTCTCTATAACTGCCTTTCTTGCATGTCAAGTTCCCTCTGATGCTGTCTTTCTTGCATCTCCAGTTTCCTCAGCTCCAGCTGCAGCCTGATCCCTTCCAGCTCAAGCTCTGTGTTGGCCTTCCCCTGGTGCTGTGGCTCTGGGTTCCCTCTGGTTTTTCTGTCCTTCTCCCTGGGACTGGACACTGCAACATTCCTAGGCACCCCTACACTCATGGTCTGGTCCCTTTCAGTCACTGGCTATGACACGGTGCCCCTGGGCTTCTACCTGTTCATCAGCTGCCTTGAGGACTTTCATGAGGTGCTTCTTACTGCACCCCTCAAGCTGGACCCTTCTCTCCTGACACAGCTGTTTCAGCTTTTCTACAGTATAGTTGCTGTACTTGGAAGTCATCTTTCTTCCCTACACTACAACTAGTCTGCCTTTTACTTGCAGCAAAAAAAAAATAAATACAGGATGTGTAACCAATTTTCCCTTTTTCAAAATTTCTGTGCTCTTGTGTGTGGTTGTTCAGTTTGTCAATCATACAGCTGCTCACCAAATCTGTGACAAGCCCACTCCTGTGATTACAGGATATTGAAAATAAAATGAAAAATATACATAAAAACCTACATGTTAAAACTCTGCGATTAAAGTTCTACCTTGAGTCCTTAATTGCTGAATTTTAAAGTGCAAAGTGTCCTTAGAAGTGGTAGTTGAAGTCTTCGCTCTGGTGGTCCAGGAGAATATGTCTTTTTTTTTAAAACTTTTTATTTAGTATTTCATACATATGCATAAAACACATTCATACTGAGTATATAGGTCAACATTAAGTTGAAAGATTACATTACTAAGGATGGTGATTACCTACTACAAATGGTACAGCATTGGGGGGAGAATATTAACTATTATCATGCATAAGAAAAAGATGTACAACATTTAGGAGCTAAATGCAGCCAACACCCAAAATTTTCAGTTCAATTATGTATACGATGTTATGCAACTGACCCTACTGGTCCTTTGCTAATATTTCAGTATTGAAAAAGGAGAATATTATTATCCCAGAGCTCCTTATAAGCCCAGATTATTTACATTACTATTTTAATTATAGTATTTTAACCCCCAAAGAGAAATTATAACTTAGGTTTATTTTAATTGGCTTCAATAACAATTCGAGGAGATATCCTCTAACTCTAAATCAGGCTGTAACTTCTGATTTATGTCAAAAAAAATTGTTAAGTCCTTTCTCCTAATGGGAAACCAACAGGTAATATGCAATGCGATAAGAGTAATAAACCGCTAACTAAAACAAGCAGGTTAGCTAACCCTGAAGACCTCTTAAACATTAGAGGACCCAGGGAGAAGAGTCAAAGCTGGTCTCTACGGTCAAAGTAATTTTACTAATTAAAGTTAAACTTTAAGCTAACCAGCCTAATGATTCCATATTTTAACTGTTCATTGCCTCTGGTTTTTCAGTCTCCCTCCAAGTCGTCCTCTGTCAATGGTTCTGATAATCGCCGACTTGCTCTCTTCTCCACACATGCTCCTACTTCTTTTGGGTCTGTAAATCTATATTGCTTCCAGCCCTCTGTAAAGCATAACCGAGCAGGGAAGGCCAAGGAGTAAGTAATGCCCAAGTCTCTCAGCTTGCATTTCACTCCATCAAAGGCCTTACATCTCATTCTGGTGGTGTAGGCGAGGTCCAGGAAGAAAAGCACGCCACTCTCCTCTAGATAAACCAGGCTTCTATTTCAAAGCACCCCAAGAATCATGTCCTGCTCTGCTGCAGAGGTAAGAGAGATTAACACAGTTCATGGAGTCACATTAATTTGAGTCGGCTGGCGGGGGGTAATTCTATGCACCCTTACTACTTTAAATTCAGAGAGGCCCGTGATTTCTGAGAGCCAAAGGTTTAGGTACTGCACCAGATTCTCTCCTTCGATTCCTTCAGGAAGACCCAAAACTCTAATGTTTGCCACCCGGACAGTGTTTTCAAGTTGCTCTATACGCGTATGGAGGGCTGCCTGCTCCTTAAGTGAGGTGGAAGTGGCGGCCAGGGCCTTTCCCGCTGTAACCTCTGCATTCTTTGTAATCTCTCCCATAGCATCCAATCGCGATTCCACCATCTGAAAATGTTGTGTAAAGGTGTCCAGCTTCTGGTTGATTTGTTGAACCATTTTAGTGAGTGCCTTCACTGCAATGTGTAATGAGTTTAAGGAGGCTGCAGGCATGCATGTAGGCAGGCATACTCCAAGCACTCCATGGTGTGCAATTTTATTTAAGGGGGTAGCAAATAGGTTCTGAACTGCTTCCTTTTTCCAGGAAAACTAACAAAGAAAATACTGAACCTTTCTGTAATTTTATTTATAGGGAGTCAAAACTAGAAGAACTTGTCACTAATACTCTCTTTGCATCCCAAGGACAATACAACTTTACAGGCTCTGGGCTGGTATGTGGGTGTCTTAGGGAACAATGCATGGCATTTGTATTTACCCATGCATGGCAACAACCATCGTCATGAGATACAAAAGTTGTATTCATTGTGCCAAATGAGGCAACAAACACGGTCCTGGTGTACATATGTATATTGTCTGGCTACACCCCGGAGGGGGGATAGCTCACCCTAACAATGGGGGGGTGGGGGTAGCAGTGAGTCCACTTTGTGTGCAGATCTGAAATCCCTGGCTACACCCCTGGCTGCAGGTTGCTCTGTACTATTTGCAGTAGATGCTTCAACCGCGTGGTCTGGATGCTTGGCTGCTGAGGCCCATGGTTGAAAAAAAGTCTTGTTTAAACGGTTTTGTACAGCCCATATCGGCTTGATTTTTAGCCCAAAGGTACAGCAGGCTTCCCTCTAACTGGTGCTCAATGTTTTAATTTAGGTTCCAAGGAAGAAATCAGCCGAATTAGCGGTTTAAAGAAACTGCTCTCAGGAGTTCCAGAAAGTTGATGTTTCTGGCTAGGCTGCTAGCTCCGCCCCCCAGGAGAATATGTCTTGAACAGAAATTGTCTCTGCTCTCCTAAGCAGAGAGGCAGGGTCCCCAAATGAATAAGGCTAAAGGCAAAAGGCCCAGATACAGTCTTTCTCTCTTGTTTTATGAAGTTTCTCAAAAAGAAGGTCCCGTGGATAGTGGCTAGCCCTGGGATTGGCTTGCATTCTGTTTCTATAGCTATGAAATCAATCAGTGTTCAGTATTTTATTACAAAAACAACAAATATGCATTTCTGAGTATGAGAGAAAAAAAAACTCATAGGTCAGCTAGTTTAAACCGAACTCCTAGGAAGACCCTCCAGCCCTCCCTCTCTTTGAAATGGGTGTAACCAAGCTACACTCAGTATAGCTATTTTCTTAAATGGTAGATCATTTCATGTTAATGAGATTAGCTCAGTGTAGTCTTGCAGAGACAATAGTACCCCAGACTGAATGTCACTACTGGATGCTGAGGGCCATTCAAACACAAATGGCTGTGCCAGCTTCAAACTCTGCTTAATTATTCTTTTGTCTCCTTTTTAAATGATTTAATTAACTCTAGTCCCTTCCTAGCAGATGACAGATTCTCTGCCCAGTAACAAGAGTTACAACATCATTCTAGGGTCCATGTCTTTTCTTTGTACCCATGATCACTTGCAACTTACATTGGCCACGGTGTGCATCTCTGATGCATTATATACATAACATTATATAAAACATTACCAAAACAATAAGGTTTGGCCTTATTTTGCCACAACATGATGGTTCTTATTATACTGATAATGGCTTGGTGTGAGCCTTGCATCACACCATATCACTTTCAGCTTACTGGAGATTACATTCTAATGGTTGTACTGTCATCAGGAGGTCTTGAGGTGGAGATGTGTGTCATAGTTCTTATGCTGCTAGTGCTGCAAGGAGTGTTGAGCCAGATTGTTGCTGCCATTGTCAGTGGGAATCCAGGGAGACCTGCCAGCAGGAGATATTAGAGTAAGAATAGCAGTAGATGTGACTTGTTGGACATAGGAGTATTCAAATAAATTGTGGAAGTTAATCCATGGTAAGTTGACTTTCTGAAAGGTCAAGAATTCAATATTTATCACAGTCTATCTTGGAGTCCTAGTTATTTACTTTTTTTCCAGAAGTTTTACCAGGAAAGTCTAACTGGTGTCAGCTCAGTTCCTGATGCATCCTGGGGGAGGGGAAGGGAACAGAGGAGAGGAGAACGTATACAAAGTTCTATGTATAAAATAACATAATAACACTGAAATAATAAATCAAAATTTACAATTCAAAAACACTTAAAGAATAATTTGGCAAACAGTAAATTACCGTACAATAAATTGTAGAACAGGCAAAAAGACATTAAACAGTAAACAGCAAGAAAATAAGAAACAGGGAGAAATGACTTAAACTAGGGGAGGGCAGTGTTGGTGGGAGGCAGGTAAAAAGGAATCCATACTATATCAGAAGCAACTGCAAGAGTGAATAGAGAACTCATGGAAGAGAGATTTCAGAGCAGGAAAGGAGGGAGCACAGCAAATGGAAGGGGGAAAAGAGATCCCTAGTTTATGGAAACGGAACGAGAAGGCAGGTTGGCCAGCAATAGGTTTCACTTGAGAGAGTAAGAGAGCAAGAGTAAGCACTGCAAAGGGAGTAAGAGGAAGAAGGGGATGAGAAAAGTGAGATAAGAGGGGAGAGAAACAAACCAATATGTATAAATAAAGAAAACAGTGTGAAAGTCACCTGGCATCAAGAGAGTGGAGGAAGAGGTAAGAGTACAGAATACAATGGTGTGTACACAGGTGTTTATCAAGGGCAAAGTGACAGAATTAGTGAAAGAGAGGATCCAGTCTAGCTAATGTGGACTTTGGAGCAGCAATGTAAACAATGTCTCCACAGTCAAAAATGTGGAGAATCATCTTAGTGAGAATTTCCCTGTGTGCAGTAAATGTGAAATGCTTCTCTTATTTCTGTATAGCATCCATGCTTGGGGTGGATCTTCTTGTGGATAGCATCCACATGAACAGAAGAATGATGGTGGTGATCCAACCAGATCCCAAGGTACTTGAAGAAGAAAAATACATCTTCAATAGTACACCATCAAGGGTATGAAAGAAGGTAAAGGGTGAGACACTAGTAAGCCTCTGCCTGGTGGCAAATATCATACAGATTGTTTTCTTACGCTGAGGGATAACTGGTTTTCTCAGAACCAGAGCTGGGTGCTGTCAACGTCCAGTTGGAACTGGTTCATGAGATTGGGGAAAGGAAGCCAGAGGAAAAGAGTAATGTAGCATCTTCATACATATCAATCGACAAAGAGGAGCAGACATTGGGGAGAGCACTTAGAAAAATGGAGAAAAGAACTGGGCCAAGTACAGACCCTTGGGAGACCCCTGAACAAATAGTGAGTTGGGGGTGGTAAGTCTCCAATACGGACAACTTGTGACCTGCCCTCAAGGTAGGAGTTGAACTGTGGAGTACAATTAAGTATGGGGCATAAGAATAGCTGCCGCCCCTTTAAATAGAATATAATGTGCAACTTGAGCCTTGGTAAACTGTTATGATAATTAGTTCCTGCAGGGTCTTGGAAACCCCAGTTTCCTGTTTCCTCAGGCCGTTCTGAGTTGTGCCTCATGCTGTACAGATGCTCCTGCTTATGTGTCTGAATAAAACTAATATTGTTTATTACTTTATGCATCCGACTCAGTTCGTTCAGTACCAGAAGGTGACCATTGCAGAAGAACCAGATGTGCAAGGCAGACTAAAAAGAAAGTAAGGGTCTTTTAGTGGCAGACCAAATCAAAATGCCACACATGGTGGAGAATGCGGCCCTTCTTCTGCCCAGACCCCATCTCGATTGTCTGCATTGTTGGGTACCCCAGAGTCATCTCCCAAGTGTGCCTGAACTCTTTGCATGCTGTCTACCATTCAACCATGGCAAAAGAGAGGAAAAGTAAAATTAAACTGCATCCAGCTCAATATACACTCTAGCAATCTGCCTCAGGACTATACATAAATGTGGGATGTTGCTGCTCTAGTCCAAACAGCTGCTTTACCACAAACTATTCAAACTTTCCCTCCACAGAGCTGCAACTTATAACCCCCACAGCTCATGGCAGGGCCTGTGCAAATCCAGCTCCTATAATGCCTCTTCTCCTGGGTGTGCAGCCTACAAAAGAGTGCCCAAAAATTCAAATCAGCCCACCTCCACTTCAGTGCTGTTCCTCTCGTTCAAACCCATGGTGCTGCACATCGCTCTGGAAGGGTCTGCTACTACAAGTAAGAAAAGAAAACATTAATTAATGCAAACTGACATACAGCAGTGGAACTGACAGATTCAATAAGCAAAGAAATTGTGGCTCACCACTACCTCGCCTGCTGCTCCTTGGCCTTCCAGCTTTGCTCCCCAGCCAGCCAGCCCCACTCTCTGCCACTTAACAAGCACAGCCCACAAAGCAGAGCACTCCCCACAGAACAGTAGGTCCAATAGCACTGGGGCTTACCTCATCGACTCCCTACCAGTTTGCTTCAGTGCTCAGAGAGACTGTCACCATTTGGGACTGCAGTTTGGCCCTGCTCCACATCTCACGGCCACACAACTGCAAGCCCACTCAGACCTCCTACAAACGTGGATCAGCTCCTTCCGCATGGCCCTCCAAGCAGCTCCTTGACTTAACAGCTTCTACTTGCTATGGCCACTAAATGGAGCTGCTCCAAAGCTGCACGGAGCTCTGCACTCCCCACTGGGCCACGCTCCTTAAGCCCACAGCACATAGAATACATCAGGACAGCAGCTGCTTGGAGCGCTCTTTTCCTTGCTCACTTACCACTCAAATGGAAACCAAAAGGGAGATAAAATAAAATGGGCAAAGTAAACAAATAAGAGACCAGGCATGCACAGAAGCCCAGTGAATACATGAGGAATGAAAGGGCTCCGTGGCCAGACAGCAAGGTAAAGCAAAGCAGGGCACAAATACAATTGCATCAAATCCCAAGAGCAGTAAAACTGCATAATTAAAGCACAGACCTATGACTACACAAAAAAGGGGCAGAATAGTGAATGGGGGCAAAATGTAACATACCAAATGCTCCAACCTGGAAATAAAGCAAAAAGGCAAAATGAAGAGCAATCAAGTCAGATACAGACATTTTCCTCAGCTTTGCCACTCACCATAGTGAAGGCCAGCTATTTTCAATGAGGAAGAAGGTCTGTCACCATATTTTATTTATTTATTTTATTTAGTTTTTATTGACCAGGTAAGTGCACTAGACAAATCCTGCCTATTTTCATGCACGACCCGAGGGAGGGGGATACAGATGAATGCCAACTGACCTTGAACCAGATTAAGCTGTTGGTGGTATTTTTAGTGAATGAGGGAAATTTGGCCAGGACATTAGGGAAATTCCCCTACTCTGGAGGGGCGTTGTCTCATACGTGGTGTCTTTGGGTCAGAGCAGTTTGCGGTTGGTGATGGAGGAGGATGGTGCTGTTCTGGGAAATGGAGTGATGGAGAGTGCGACTACTATGGATTCTACACTTTTACCCTCAGAGTCTGCAGTTTTTTCCGTGGAAACCCCTGTCATTTTGGCAACAGTAACCGAAGATGTTGAAACTGATTCAGTTGCTGAAATTCTACATCAGAGAACAGTTTTACAGCAACAGTTGTTACAAACTGAAATGGCTCTTACCTCTGCTAGAGCTGATGTTATGGATAAAAAAAAATGAAGCGTTTGTTTGGGGTCTCTCCTGAAGTGTCTCGTCGGACTTTCAAGCTTGGGCCGGGTGCGGCTGATGACGTAGTTTCCTCTGCGCCTGAGTCGATTTCGCAAGCGGGGGTTTCAGTTCCGTGTTTGCTGGAGGAACCCT
This sequence comes from Neoceratodus forsteri, assembly GCA_016271365.2. Lineage (NCBI taxonomy): Eukaryota > Metazoa > Chordata > Ceratodontiformes > Ceratodontidae > Neoceratodus > Neoceratodus forsteri. The sequence goes on along the minus strand of CM057452.1, from coordinate 436,807,672 downwards.
GGTCCCCAGAGTCTGCTCTTTCTAAAGCTGGCTGGATTCAGAAAACAGATGGATCTTGGATGGCTGATCCAGGTATGGACACAGATGTGTTGGCACACTCTATTGAGGTATCGGATGATATTGCCGTTTCTTCGGCTGACAAAACTTTGGGCTCTGAAGAGACTGCTCCTCACTGTACTGTTGTTCCAGGAAGTTCTTCTTTTGGTACATCGGATGCGGAGCCAGTGGGGATAACTGTGGATGTTTCAGCTACTTCTCCTCCTCCGTTATCGGACCCTCCCTTACGTCCTTCTATAGACTTATTTTCAAAGCCTCTAGAGTTGGCAAAACGGAGAAATGCTGTTCGGCTTCATTATTTAGGAGGATTGGCCGAACTTCCGGACTGCTTTTATGTGGGCAAGGCTTTAATTAAACAGTCTTTAGGCTTCACACCTTCAGATATTTATGCCCTCATTCATGCCCCTGGAGAACATTCCTTCGATGTTAGCTTTAGGACTCCTGCACTTTTAGAAACTTTTTGGCTCCATTATGCTTCTCTAAAAACTAATCCACTTTGGTCTCATTTTCAGGTGGTACCACTAACGAAACAGCCTTTTAGAGTAGTAACTGTGTTATTTCGTAGTGAAGGTGTTAATTTGGCAGATATTCTTTTTTGGCTAACAAAAAGATGTGAAGTGCAAGGTATGCCTGATCCTATTTTAGATGGGGAGGGGTTCTGGAATGGGGAATGAAAGTTTAAAATCAAATTGAAATGTGTTCAGGATGATTTTGTGCATCTCCCGAATTGTTTTTTTATTGGCCGGGATAAGGGATTTCTGTTTTATCCTGGTCAACCCAGGTGCTGCTATAAATGTGGCTCTCCTAGACGTATCAGTACGTCTTGTGAGAAAATTCTTTGTTTTTCATGTGGGAAGAGTGGTCATTCTGGTTTTCGTGTGCCAATCCTGTTAAATGTACTTTTTGTGAAGACCTGGGGCATTCCTTTTCGGATTGTCCCCAAGCGGCTCACAATACTGAGGAAGCTGATTTTGCTATGCAAGATCTGCTAATTTTTAAAGCAGCCCGAGCTCTTTTGGAGGGTGTTCGACCTCCTACTTCTCAGATACCTCAGTCTTATTCTGCTGCTTTGACGTCGAAACTCCCAGTGACCTGTCCACGGTCTCCTAGGCAGACTCCCCCCCCGCCGGGTACTGGTCTCATTTCCCCTGATCCACTTGTTTCTGCACCCCCCCCATTCTGGTTACTCCCCTGGTGCTTCCCAATAGTACATTATTGTCGCAGTCTGCTGAGACCTCTGTGGTCCCTGATACTGTTTCTCAGGTCTCTGCCCCGGATGATGTTTCACAGCTTTCGGTTCTGGATTGGGCCTGTCCCCGGCTCCTGTGTCTGTTTCCAATAAATTTGATATTCTGGCCTCTACAGATGCTGGGAAGCATGACTCTGACTCTGCTTCTCAGAATCCTTCCCAGATTGATATGGCTTCTGATCATGACTCAGTTTCGGATCCAAGGGTGGCTGTAAAATGTAAAGTAAAAAAACTACTCATGTAGGAGTACGTAAAAGTAATAAGAAATCGCTCCTCTCATCCTGGTTTTGATATTTCGGTGGCTAGCCTTAATACAAATAGTCTTCATTCTTTATTTAAAAAATGGGTTACTTTTGCTGCTTTTTCGGATTTACGTTACAACATTGTCTTTTTCCAAGATACTCAGTTGTACACGATGCAGGAACTTTCGATAGCTACTAACTTGTGGGGGTGGGGTCCCTGTTATTGGTCTGTGGGTACTGAATTATGTTCTGGGGTTGGGATATGTTTTACTTCTAATGTTATTAAGGTTACTGATGTAGTTCATCTTTCCCCAGGGAGGGCACTAGTATTGGATGTTAGTACTGCTGCGGTCCCTTTTCGTTTAATTAACATCTATGCCCCTCAGAGTAAATGGGAATGTATTCAACTATTAAACTTTATTCGGCCTTATCTCTTTTCTAGCTGAAATATTTTATTTGGGGGGGATTTCAATATTTCTAGGTCTTCCAAGATAGTCACCTCTAAAACCTATTGTAATATGACTTGCCTGAACGCTCTTTTGAGTGTTACAGGGCTCGCTGATGTTTTTGAAACTATTCCTTCTTTTACATATTTTCAGGGTAATAGGAAATCACGGATTGATTATTGGTTTGTTTCTCCCTCTCTTCAAATTTTTACCCCTCAGGTCATGTTTGTTGCTTCTTCTGATCATTGTCTCCTTCGTTTTTCACTTTCAAATTTTCAACATACTTCCAAAGGTCCTGGTTATTGGAAATTGAATTTGTCTCTACTTGATATTCCTACAGTGAAGACTGGGTTTTTGGATGTCCTTAAAGCACGTGACTCTGTGTTTTTTCTGTACGACTCTAAACAACAATGGTGGGAAGATTCCAAATTGGCTTTTAAGGAATACTTTACTGCTATTGGTCATATCTTGGGTGCCTCCCATAAATCGTATAGGCAGTCTTTACAAACTATGTTAAATGAATTTTATTCTCAGATTAACATGGGCCTACAGGTGGATGTTCTTACTGTTAATAAAATTAAAGCTGAATTGGTTCAATTACATAACTCCAGGCAAATACAACTGGAGAGAGAACAGAGATTTGGAACACATGGTCCATCTGCTTTTACTAGTTCTTTTGATAATAATCTTTACAGAAGAAAAAAAAAGGATGTGCATGATCTGTTGAATTCTGCAGGTGAAAGAGTTACTGCTCCTCAGGATCTCTTTCAGATTGTACATGATCATGTTCGTTCTTCCTTTATGGAGAATTTGAGTGTTTCTCAACAATCTATTGATGATTGGTTGCGATATAGTTCTCTGAGACGTGTCCCTGATAAGTTTTTGATTTCTTTATTGTCCCCTATTACATTATTGGAATTTCGTGCAGTAGTTCAACGTCTTCAGAAACATAAATCTCCTGGTAAGGATGGCCTTCCTAATGACGTTTATGGTCTGATCAGTTCATTCCTGGAACACCAAATAGTTGATATGTTTAATTCATGCCTCCTCCAAGGTATTTTTCCACCAAGTATGAATGAAGGTTTGTTAATTTTTCTCCATAAATCAGGAGATAAGGGTGATTTAAATAATTGGCGTCTGATAACGCTGTTAAATTCTGACTGTAAAATTTTTACTAAGATTTTGAGTCTACGTATTTCTTGTCTTTTGTGTGATATTATTTCTCCCACACAATTTTGTTCGGTGCCTGGCCGTACCATTTCTGACGCCTTAATCCTTATCAGGTAAATTATAGAGCGAGGTACTAGGGATGAGCTAGCTGGGATCTGTATTACCTTAGACCAGGCGAAGGCTTTTGACAATGTCTCGCATCTTTATCTTTGGTCTTGTTTGAAACAGATGGGTTTTCCGCCCTGCTTTATTAATTGGTTACGTCAGTATTATCAACAAGCAACTATTATTTCTTTTGTTAATGGCTGGTTTGGTTCTACGCTACCTTGTAGTAAGGGTGTCCGTCAAGGTTGCACCTTAAGCCCTATTCTTTATTTTTTATCTTTAGAACCCCTGCTCTCAGCTATTACTAAGATGGACACTATTAGGGGTCCATCTTTGGGTTCCGAAAATTTGGAGATTAAAGTTATAGCGTATGCAGATGACTTGTGTCTTTTTTTTCAGATGTCCCTTCCTGTATAGCTATGGATCAGTTAGCTATGGCCTATATGACTGGAACTGGAGCCTCTTTTAATTTATCCAAAAGCCAGTGTAGTTTTTTTGGCAACCATAGTTCTACACATTCTGTACTTATGGGGATTCCTGTTACTACACAGGTTTGTAAAATTTTGGGAATTTATTTTTTTTGTGACACTGATACGGCAGCTTATAATTGGGATAAATTGTTTCAAACTGCAAATTGGAAGGTGTTGCTTTGGAATAAATGGAATATGTCCAAAAAGAAATGGATTTATATGATAAATACTTTTCTTCTTGACTTATTTTTACATTTAAGTGCGGTTTATGTTCTACCGGTTACCAAAGAAACAACACTTTATGGTATTTTTTTTGTACAATTTGGGGTAATCGTTTGAACCCCATAAAAATAAATGTTTTATATCATCCTATTTGGCTGGGTGGTTTAAATATGATTAATCCTGTTTTATTTTTTTTTAGTATTTTTTTATATTCGAATATTGTTCTTCTGGTACTTGGTGCTCCTAGAATATGGTCCTTGTGGATTTTGGACCATGTCTCCCCGTGGTTAGATAGGTGGGCTAGTGATGGCATAATTCACAAGCAGAAACCTATCTCTCAATTGCCTGTTTATTTTCCTTCTTGTTTTAGCAAACTTAAAAAATGGTCAATTACTTACACCTCTATTACTCATATCTCTAGGAAACATTTGTATTATTTATTATTGGATCAACATTTTTTAGATCAAGCTGTATTTCCAGAAATGGTTGACTCGGACTTGCTTCAAATTTCCTCCATGCTTACCTCTGTTACCCTGCCTAATTATACGTGGGATGTCACCTGGCTTGCTGCACATGGGAAATTAAATGTTAAAATTAATTTAAAACATAAAAGTACAGAGGAACGGTATTGTCCTAGGTCTACTACTTGCCTACATCAGTTTGAAACAATGTTTCATTTATTTTTTGAATGCCCTTATATTTTACAATTTTGGTCAATCCATTCTGTTAAATGGGCTTCTTTTTGTTTTCCGACTATTGACCCTAACTGTTTGATTTTTGGGATTTTAAACTCGGACTGGGGATCTTTTAATGCTGATACTGTCAGATTGATGTTTGGAGGTATAAAATACCATGTTTGGCAAGTTTGGTGTGCCTGGTCCTTGTGAGCTCTTTTTATTTCCCCCGATCAATTATTTTTGAAACTTCATAATTGGTTATTCAGTCTTTGGAATAATGATCTTAATACTTTATCAAGACAACAATTTCAGCTGAAATGGAAGGCAATTCAGTGGTTGGATACTGGATGATGCAGGTGCTATTTTTTTCTTGGTTTTTTTTTACTGTATACTGTGTTTTCAATTTGTTATGCTATGCTCCCCTTATCTTTTGGTGAGGTTGGGAAGGGGATATTATATGGATTATTTAGTTTGTTTTGGTTTATGTAGGCATGTACTACCTGTTTTTTTTTTCTTTTTTTTTCTTTTGTTACAAAGTTGTATGCTGTACTATATTGTTGCTTTTTGGTTTTGGGTCTGAAGAACAATATTCCCCTGCTCCTTTCGTGGGAATGGGATGGGGGTTATGTATACAATTTGGATTTTTTTTTTGTGTTTTATGTATGCTGTAATACTCATTTCTGTTTTTTTCTTTTAATTTGTATTCTGAGTTTGTATGATGTAATACAATCTTGTATCTTTTTGGTTTAAGTTTTCAATAAACAGTTCCCCTACTCTTTTCGATAAGAGCCATGGGAGCTTTAACATCCACCTGAACTACCATCTATCTGGGCAGATGGGACCTCTGTTTAACATCTCATCCGAAAGATGGCACCTCAGAAGTGCAGCACCCCTCTCATGCTGCACTACAGTGTCAGTACTGGGATACTAACCCAAGTGCTAGATGTGAGAACTGAACCCACAGCCCTCTGATCTCCCAGCATCAGAGGCGAGTGTGCTATCTACTGAGCCACTGACACTGTTAAATATTGTCCCAGCACAGCAATCTCGTGGAAAGCAGACTCCATTTTGTGGCAACAAAACAACAACAACAAAGGCAATGACCTCAACCCCCCCCCCCGTGGTGCTGTCTTGCAACAGTTAAACACCACATTACCTCACTCAATAGGAATCAATGGCAAACCTATTGAATTAAAGGGACACTACCACAACTAACTGATTTATTTCAACGAAGATTTATTTAAATAAATGACAACACAGAATTGAGTGGGAATTATTTACTAAGATGTCATTTGATGGAAATTGCTTACAAATAATTGTGCTTTTGGCTACAAAAATATTTTCTTCTCGGCACTTCAACTCCACAGCATCTCTTATCTTGCATCATGGCAGCTGCTTCTCATCCTTACAACCTTCATTCACTGCAGGGAAGCTTGTCTCCAACCATGATGTCTGAGGAAGATGCCACTTTGAGTGCTGGAGCATCCGGAAAGCTATCTTCACCCACTTCAGAGGCATGGGGTCTCAAAATTGAAACTATCCTGCATGACATCCAGTCATCCATCACAACTTGAGCAATGCCAACTATGCAAGCTATCCAGGATGACCTTGTCTACATTAAAACTAACTCCTCTCAGTCCATGGTCCATACAGCCTACAGCCAGTACCCTTCTTAGCAATGCCTTATGAAAATGCTGTAGACTGGCTTGAGCAATTCCATGCCTGGATTTCTTTACATGGTGGGGCTGATCCTTTGCATATTTCCAATGCCTTGTGCTTGTTCCTGAAAGGGACTGCCATTACCTGTTTCAACGTACTTCCAGAGCAGATCAAAGGGGACATGCCATCCTGTATGCAGCTTTCAAGGACCATTTTCCCTAAGCACATCCACCTGGTTATTGGAACAGCAGCTGTGGGAATGCATCATGCAACCTGCTGAGTCTCTGGAAGCATTCATAGTGAATAATGAATCATGGTGCAAATGCCTGAAGAAGACTGAGAAAGCAAAATCCTAACCTTTGTATGGGGGCTCCTTCCTCAACTTCACCTGTACATAATCCAACAGAAACCAACAACCTGGATGGTCACAATCCAAGCTGCATGACTTGCACAAGAGTCCATATCAAAAATATCTCTCTTAATCTTTCTCCTCATCAGAGCCAGTGCCTTCCCCATCCTCTCTCTACAGGCACCTAGGCCAGGCTATTACTCACCTATGTTCTCCTAACTATTCTGTTGTTTTTCTCCTGCTGATGTTGTTCTTGCTGTATACTCCCAACTGCTATTCGATGGTATTTTCACTCATGTTCTCTATAACACTTCGATGTTTGACTCCTGCTTTGTTGTTCTTGCTGCGAATTCCAAACTGTTATTTGTTGTTACCTCTGTATCACCCTACAGTGGAGCATATTTCTCCTGTATGTAACCTCTACTGTATTACCAACTGTTGGAGCATGTAGCTCATTTATGTAACCCAACTGTTGGAGCATGTTGCTCCTGTATGTAATTGTGTTTCTATGGATACCCTGTAACTCTCCCGGGTCGCTTCTAAAAATAGGCATGTTGCTTTCTAGTGTGCTTACCTGGTTAACAAAAGCAAATAAATAAATAAATGTCCCAAGCTACCACTGTGCAAGTGCCCCAGTCATCACAGTTAGCTGCCCATGCAACTTGTGTCCAGCAACTACAATCAATGCTAGAGACGCTCATGAATACTGTCAACAGTTTACACCTCAGTACTCCTGCTTCCCCTGCAAGTTCTGTCAATGCTCTTCAACCACTTTGACAGTGACCTGAGCTGCCCCCACCTTCATGAGAACCAGTGACTTGCCAGTGGTATGGATTCAGGGGACACACTGCTGCTGTCTGCCAAAAGCTGCAGAATTAAAATAGAAATCACAGGAGCCAGAGACACCTACCACAGCACAATCAGCAAGATAACTGCAACCAAACAGTAACTGACTTCCCCCTGACTCTCACAACTCAAATAATTTGCACCCTTTGGCTACTAACTCAGGCACACCCCTGCCTCCAGGGCAAAGGTCCCTGTCATCAGGTCACCTCTCCTAGTGAACTATGTCCCTGTAACCATTGAAGATTGTTCCACCCATGCCTTGGTTGACTCTGGAGCAGAAATCTCAGTTATCCACAGCAGTATTCTAGACAACCCAGCTATACATTATGTACCTACTGTCTCTCCAGTTGACCTCAAGTACATTATCACAGCAAGTACCACTACAGTATCTATCACAGCATGGTTCATCTCAAGCTCCACTTTGGCTCACAGCAAGCTACTGTTAAGTTTTACCTAGTGCCTGAGCTACAACCAACAGTGATTCTTGGCCTGGACTTTCTCAAAGCTCACAAATTCATCCTAGACTTTGCCTCAAACAAACTGTCACTTGATCCCTGGAGGCAGCTTGCAGCTTCAGACTCAGTCACTGTGCCTCCTAAGTCAGAGATGGTTTTGATTCCCAAGATTCAAGGTGAACCACTTCCACAAGGTGTTGTTGGCATCATCATGGGGTCCTCCACTAAGCACCCCTCAGGTCTCCTTCCAGGGAACATCTTATCTGCTATGCACAGTGGTGCAGTCTTCCAAAAATGCTGCAGCTTCACTGATGAGTCAGTGGTCATCTCAAAGGGTGACAAGATCAGAAAGTCTGTATGCTTGTCTTCAGGGGACCAGCTTCACCTCCTACAAGAACCTCAACTTGGTTCTACCAGCTCTCATCCTGTCAGTACCATCACGACCACTCCAGCCTCCACAGTGCTACCCCTCAGTCAGTGATTACCCTCTTCAAAACTTCTAGCCTGTTCAACAGAGAAACAACAACTTCTGGCATTCCTAGAGAACTATTCAGATGTCTTTGTTGGTCCAGATAACAATCTCGGGTGCTGTGATATCCTGCAACACACCATCGAGGTGCAGCCCAACCAGCAGCCAGTCCATCAGTGAGCCTACAAAGTGGGACACAAACAAAAACAGATCCTAGAGGACATCATCAAGAACATGCTAGACCAGGACATTATTGAAGAATCTACAAGTCCCTGGGGTGCACCTTGCTTGCTGGTAATTGAGAATGACAAAGGGTATCATTTTGTGGTGGATTACAGAAAGCTCAATGCCTACACGGTGCAGGATGCTCATTCCCTACCTACAACCGAAGATGTCTTAGAAAGCCTTGGTGCAGCCAGCCCAGCTTACTTCACCACTCTAGACCTTCAGAGTGAATTCTGCCAAGTTACTATTGATCCAGCTTCACGCCCATACACAGCCTGGTGCTGCCACTTGGGTTTGTTCCAATTTAAACACCTGCCTATAGGATTTTGGAACAGTCCACCCACATTTCAACGTGTCATGGAAGCCGAATTATGTGTGCTGTCTTGGAAATCTTGCCTAGTCTACCTGGATGATGTCGTCATCTTCAGCAAAACTTTCCCAGAGCACCTCCACCATCTCAAAGAGGTGTTCAAACGTCTCAGAGAAGCCAGCCTCAAGCTTCACCCAGAGAAGTGCTGTTTTGCACAGCATCAAATTAATTACCTGGAACATGTGGTTAATTCTCAAGGCATATCTCCAGACCCAGATAAGCTCTCAGCAGTAAAAGACTATCCAGAACCTAACAACCTCAAAGACCTTAGAGCTTTCATGGGCTTGTCTGGCTACTACAGAAAATTCATTTGTAACTATACCAAGATTGCAGCTCCATTGTACATCCTCACCCAAAAGGGATGTGACTATGTTTGGACTTCCTAATGTAAAGAGGCCTTTGAAACTTTGAAAGCAAACCTAATATCTTCTCCAGTATTGGCCTATCCCAGATTTCACCTACCCTTCAAACTCTACTCAGATGCTAGTTCCTTTGCAATGGGTACAGTACTGTGTCAAATCCAAAATGGAACAGAACGAGTTGTTTCCTATGCTGGGCACTCTCCGTCCTCAGCTGAACAAAACTATAGCACCACAGAAAAAGAATGTCTAGCCATGGTCTTTACTGTAAAGAAGTTTGACTGTTACCTTCACTAATCCTCCCTCACAGCTATTGTTGATCACCCTGCCCTCAGATGGTTGTTTGAAATGAAGGAGCCAGTAGGCAAGTTCACCTGATGGATTGCCATCTTGCAATCCTACAACTCTGAAATTCAATACCGACCAGGTCAAATTCATTCAAATGCTGATGCTGTAAGCTTTAGACGGTATCTCTCTACTTCATGTTCAATAGATGAAGAGTCCTGTCTACAAGCTCTTCCTTTCCACTCCACAGATGAGCTCCCTGTGTACACTCCTACAGCACCTCAAGTTGCTTTTCTGCTATCAACTGCTTCCTTAGAGAAAAGCACCAATCCTCACTTATTGCAAGCAGCTGAAGAGCTTCTTGCAACCTCTAATACTGATATCTCCCTGACAATGACTAAAATGCAACAAAGAACTGATCCTCAATTCATAGACATAATTATGTATCTAGAGACTGGAATTTTACCACAACAAAAGCAACACCACCAGGATGTCCTATTCTTTGCATCACAATACTTTCTCAACGACGGTGTGCTTTTTCGCATTTGGACCAAGGAAGGCAAGAGCCTTCGCATGGATAGAACTCATGTACAGTTAGCTGTGCCAGCCTCTCTAGTCACTGAAGTTCTTCAATCCACTCATGCCTCTCCACTTTCTAGAGGTCATATGGGAATCCACAGATCTCTCAAAAAGATAAGGCTTGGAGACCACGTGATGCAGAGTGCAGTGTAGAAGCTCCTCCGCGTAGCTCCAGCCTCCCAATTTTATAATAATTTTTTTCGGACTTCTAGATCATCAAAAACCCTTCATTCTCAGCTAATTCTGCCTACTAAACATATTGAGCTTCGGATTAGTGAGTTTTGGGCACTGATGGAGGCTTATACGAAAAAAGCCCCACAGAAATATACTCCGCCAGTCACCCCCGAGAAGGCCCCAAAGAAATCTCGGGCTTCGAGTGGGCCAGATAGGCCTGATCATCTCAGCCAAGCCTTGGAGCAGGAGCCTTTAACTTTGAACAGGTTCCTGGAAGAATTTAAAATGTTCCGTGAGGAGGTGAAAGAGATGGCGACCGACCTTAAAGCCCTTTCTAAAAAGTTGGATGAGGTCTCGACGACAGCCTCGGATAATACTGCTCGCATAGTCTCCCTGGAGAAACATCTGGAAAATGTGGACCCTGGGCTAGTGGTGATATGGCAGAAGCTCTCTAGAGTTGAAGCAAAACTAGAGGATCTTGAGGGCTGCAGCCGCAGGAACAACGTTGTAATTTTAGGGCTACCGGAAGGTGAAGAGGGCCAGAATACTGTTGTTTTTATACAGAAGTTGGTGGAACGGGTGGCTGGTCCCTCTCCCTTCAGCCCTGCATAGGTTATTGAAACAGCACATAGGTCCTTGCAGCCAAAACCTCCACTAGGGGCTGCTCCCTGCCCTATTATATGGCAATTTCTAAATTTTTTAGAGAGGCAATACTTTTTGTCAAATGTGAGAGATCTACAGGAGGTCTGCTGGGAGAATTCAAAGTTGAGAATAGCATAAGACCTGCCGGGATCTGTCCGGCAGAAATGCACAGCATTCCACCACATTGTGTCCAGGATTATCACTGCTGGGCTCAAGTTTAGGTTGGGGTACCTGGCCAGGCTGCAAGTGCTTGTGAATGGATCCTGGCTAGCCTACGAAGACCCAGATACTGCTCTCTCTGGTCTCAAACTCACCCTGCCTGATTTGTTTCGGGACCCATGAGGAGTTCTGCACTTAAGACGAGGGGGAGCCCTGTGCTGCCAAGTTGAGACTGTTCATTAAGTTGAATGTTGACAAGGACAGCAACTACGGGATGCATCCTGAAAATTTCACTATTGGAAAAGACATAGTTACCATCTCGCTGAGCTAATTGCTATGGGACTTTTATGTTCTGAATTTAAGAGCGGGACTGAAGCTTACATTAAGGACCGGTCAGAATGTATGGCTTGTTTACTTGGGGGAAGGTGTTCTTTATCCTAATATAGCTAGATGTGCAGGCCCTCAATAGCGAGGGGAGGATTGTTTTATATTGCTTAGGATCATTACTCAAATCTGAGAGTAGCTTAATTTAGGAGTTGTGCTAGGCTTTTCTCTTAACTTCTATTTGTGTAGTCACACATTTTCATTCAGTAACCACAAGAGGGAGCTCAGTGCGCAGGAATTTCAGTCCAGTGTTGCTGACAACCCGGGGATGATTCCCTTCTGTAAAGCTCCCCGCATGTAGCCTGGGGTATTAAAAATACCCTATACTGTGTTAATTGGCTTTTGGGCTGGCAAGATGCCAAAGTAAAGATGCCCTACTTCCTTAATCTCATGCCTGGGGTTCAGGGCATTTGAGTCCCTTTTTGTTTGGCGGGCCACACAAGTCAGGTTAGAAGGGGCAGATTTCCTTCTGCAAGACTCCCTGCTCGCTTTCCGAGTTATTAATACACCCTTCATGGGGTTATAGGGGCCCTATTTCCTATTTCACTTACCCAGGGTTTCTGGGCACTTGTATTCGTTTTGCAGGTCACATTAAAGTGGTTAATTACATCAGCGCACTCGGTGTGCCCTTATGTCAAAAGCCCAGTATCTCTTTTAAGCTACCAGGTGTTGCTTATGTAGTAGAGTTCTCCTTTTCTTGATTGAAAAGGTATTTGCTTATATGAGGGGGTTGTTGCATTTGCTTGGGGCCGAGGGATATTTTCAGGAGGCTGGGGGCTGAGGAAGGGACGTGGTACTGTGCTAAGCGTTGCTTGTGACAGTTGGGGTGGTTGGGTGGGGGTGGTAAGGTATGGCCTAAAGGACTGGTTCTTTCTATGTCAAACATAGGTGGGAGTTTTTTTGGGGTCAGGGGCAGTGTTGGTTTGTGTTGGGGCGGGGGTAGAGTGGTGGGTACAGCAGTAACTAAGGAAACCTGGTTAATTTTGTCCCGATGTTTTTGTACAGGGCTTTTTGTTTTAAGCTCATTATTACTGTTTTAGATGGCTACTAATGTGGTTTTTGCAACTTGGAACATGAAGGGGATTAGGAAAAAAATCCAAACAATATCAGGTGCTTAAGCATCTAAGTCTATTGCGTTCCCAGATAACATTTCTACAGGAATGCCACTTATTAGAGTCTGAAGCTTCACAACTAAGGAGGCAACAAGTGGATCAGGTCTTTAATGCCTCGGGATCTACCAACAGTTGCGGGGTCATGCTAATTGTTAACAGAGGCATTCCTTTCATCTCTTCACATGTCATTAAAGATCTGAGGTACAGGTTTGTCTTGGTTCAGGGCACTCTCTGGTCAGTACCACTTCTACTCTGCAGTATCTACAGGCCTAATATTGGTGATCCTGGTTTCTTCATTAGGCTGATTACCATTATTCTCCCAGTGCTTCCCACAATGATTATTATGGGTGGTGACTTTAATTTGGTTTTGGACTCTAATATGGATAGGTCAGGTAGTGGGCTGAGGGGGCTATCCCCAGGGCAAAGGGCATTTAAGGACTTGATAGATCAGTGCGGGCTATGTGATGTTTGGCGTGTCCTGTATCCTAACTCCAAGGAGTTTACCTTTAGCTCGCCGGTGCATGGATCGCAGTCTCACATCAATTACGTATTGATTTTCCAAGGGCTCTTGCCCAGGGTTATGTCCGCCTCAATCCAGCCTGGCCCTATTTCCGACCACTCCCTTGTGGTATGTAATTTAGCTTTTCTTAACACACCCAGAAGGGAGACCCGCTGGAAGCTTAATGAACAATTATTTAAGGATACCAGGTACTGCAAGTTTATAAAAGAACAGATTGAACTCTTCTTCTCATTTAATTCAATTGATAGTGCAAAGCTGGATATTTTATGGGGTGCCTTTAAGGCCTATATGAGGGGAATCTTTATTAGTTTAGCATCCAAAAGGAAAAGAGCACAAGACGAAGAATTATTATCTTTATTGTCCCAAATACGGTCCCTTGAGGCTAACCTTTCTGTCAGCACTTCGAGCAAGGACAGAAATAAGTTTCTGGTAGTTAGGGATAGATACCTAGATTTGCTGATGGAAAAGGCGGAGTTAGCTATTATCCGAACCAGAGCTAGTTATACGGATCAGGGAGAAAAGGCGGGGCGATTACTCGCATTGCAGTTAAAACAACAGGAATCTGCAAGATTTATTCCCCCAATTTGGGCTCAGGTAGATGGGTCTCTGAGAGTATCCCCTTCTAAGATAGTGCAAGAATTTGCACTGTACTACGAACAATTATACAGGGACATGGAGTGTCCTCCTTGTCCTGTGATTTTGGAGGAGTACTTAAAGGACTCCTATCTGCCTACCCTAACAGAACAGCGCAGGAGCGTTTTGGCCTCTCCAATATCCCAGGAGGATATCTCGGAGGTTATCGGAGCCTTGCCTTCGGACAAGGTCCTGGGGCCAGACGGTTTCTCCTCACTATTTTATAAAGCTTTCCGAGAACTTTTATTGCCGGTGCTTCACCGGCTATTTCAGCACATTTCATCCGGGGTGGTGGTGGATGCCTATCTGTTTGAAGCACTGGTTGTTCTTCTCCCCCCCAAGCCAGACAAAGACCCAGAGTTAGTGCAAAGCTACAGGCCCATATCCCTTTTAAATCAAGACATCAAAATCCTTTCAAAGATACTGGCCGATAGGTTAACAATGGTTCTTCTGGACCTGATAGATATGGCTCAGGTTGGGTTCATGAAGGGAAGTTCATTCTCAGATCATCTGGCATCCTTTCACATGTCTTCTCGGAGTCCAGGGATGCCACTTTTCCCACCGGGTTAGTCTCCCTGGAGGCCAAGAAGGCATTTTATTGTGTGAATTGTAATTTCCTATTCCAGGTTCTCAAGGCCTTTCAGTTTCCTACCACCTTTATAGACTGGATCCGTGCATTATATAAAGCACCCTCAGCAAAGATTTCAGGAAAGTGCACTTTCTAAGACCTTTTCTCTATACTCAGGTACCAGACAGGGTTGCCCCCTCTCTCCTCTCTTATTCCACCTTTATCTGGAACCTCTCATTCAAAATATCCTCAGCAACATAGGGATACAGGGTATTTGGGTGGGGTGCAATGAGGTTAAGATTACAGCATACGCGGATGATCTTCTTCTTTATTTATCCCACCCAGTGTCTTCTATTCTGGCCTTGTTAGGGGAATTGCTAAATTCAGTGCCTTTCAAATTATAAACTAAATGCTAATAAATCCTCTTTCTTTCCACTGAATCAAAAGGTCTTTAAGACTGATATTACCCCCTTCGGCTTGTGCTGGGTACCCTGGATGCTAAAATATATGGGCATTAAACTAACGTGTAATCCCTCAGCATGGTTTAAAGAAAATTTAGAGCCTTTTTCCCAGTTAATTATTCAGGATCTGGATAGATGGTCCAAACTCCTGGTTTCACTATGGGGCCAGATTAACATAATCAAGATGAATATCTTCCCAAGAATGTTTTATTCCCTACCTCTTCTTAATTCATTTATCCCTTTATCCTGGTTTCAGAAAATGCATTGAATCTTCACCAGTTTTATCTGGTCAAACAAATAACCCTGACTGGCATACTACAAGCTGACCACCTCTAAATTTGATGGGGGATTGAGGATTCCTCACTTGGCTAAATATTACTGGGCCAGCCATCTGGCTAAATGTCTGAAATGGGTGTGTCTGGGTCCTGAGAATCTGCGACTGACTTGGCTCAAAATAGAACTAGATTTAATCTGGACTATGAACACAGATCCCCTAACTCTGTTTTATGTAAAAGTGTTCCAGTTACAAGGTGCTGAGAAATGCCCCATTCTTATGACTTCCTTGAAAGAATATGTGCAGCTTTGTTCTTTTCTGCGCTATACTCCTCATTTGGACTTGTCCCAATCTATTTGAACTATCTGACCTTTACCATGAATAAACAGCTGATTCCCCACATATGGCTGCCCCAGTTGGGTGATGGGATAGTATCCATGTTCTTGAATAATGAGGGAAAGTGGCTTTCAGTAGATGAACTTATCTGGAAATTTAATATCCCACTATACTCACAATTCAATTTGCTTATAACGGTGTTGGGCAATACCCCACTTGCCAGTTGGTAAGGGCCCTGATCCTGGAAACCTCCTCCCTTTTAGGGTCTTTGGTTGTCATTTCTAAATTATATCAAGATTTGTTTCATAGACAGTATGGGGGCTTCTTCGGACCGACTAGGTTCTGGGGATCTATCTTTCCCCAGTACTCTCTCAACTGGCAGGCCTTATGGAAGTCCTGTCATAAATATGTGTCCCAAGATAGATTGCGCCTTATGCAATACCATATTTTACACAATATATACTATACCCCAGTTAAGTTAGTGAAATGGGGTCTCCTTGAGTCAAACATATGTGTCAGATGTTCCCAGGGAGAAGAAACACTCCTCCATATTTTTTGGTTGTGTCCCAAAATAATTTCTTTTTGGGAGGCTATTAAAACCTTCCTGGACCCCTTATTGGGTCTGCAGGAGTGTTTCACACCTGACATCTGTCTCCTAGGGGACCTGTTCTCCATCAAGGTTAAGGTAGGAGATTTCACATCTCTATGATTGCACTATCTGTCAAAAAACCTATTTTATGGCATTGGAAAGATAAGGTCACTCTGACATTACAGGAATGGTTGAATGAAATCCTTGCTAACCTTCGTACAGAGAAAGCTATAGCTAGTCTCCACAATAGATTACCCACTTATACACATATCTGGGATTCCCTTCACACCTTAATTATAGCTACCCGGATGTAAGTATTGTTTTGTATTAACTATCCCTGTATACTTAAGTATAATGTCTTAGGAACTTATGTTATAAGGAGGCATAATACTGCTGTATGTGGGGGAGGGGACAGTTTGAGTAGAGTATGGTATTATATCCAAGTTGTACTTCTCATGTTTGCTGCCTCCATTGTTGTGGAAAATTGTGTTAATAAAGTTTGAATTAAAAAAAAAAGATAAGGCTTCACATCTTCTGGCCTCACAAGAACAAGGCCATTGTCTAATTAGTCAAGTCCTGCCAGTCCTGCTCCCAAAAAAAGCCTCCTGCCAAACCAATAAAGGCACACATCATTCCAATGCCTGTAGTCACTGAACCATTCCAAAGAGTCAGCACAGACATTCTTGGGCCCTTGCCTACATACCCTAACTCTGGCAACAAGTACATTATTGTTTTTGTGGACTACCTAAATATTTGGAACTAATCCCTCTAAAAGACAGTAAAGCTGCCAAAGTGGCAAGTGCCTTCCTCAATGCAATCATTTGTCATCATGGTACTCCAGTGTACCTGCATTCAGACAGAGGCACTAACTACCTTTCAACTATTGTGTGAGAAACATGCAAACTTCTCGACATCAAAAAGACTCACACAACCAGTTATCATCCACAATGCAATGGACAAAGTGATAGAATGATGTCTACCATTCTTAATACACTACCCAAGTACCTGGATGAGACTCACAACACTTGGGATCATTTTGTTCCCTTCATTCAATTTGCTTACAACACCAGCCCTTGTGTCGCCAGTACGGAGTACACACCATTTTTTCTTGTCCGTGGACATCACCCAAGAACACCTCTGGACAGGGTTCTCTCACTGCTAGAGGTTCCAAAGTCAGCTTCATCCTTCATCATTCCAATGTTGGAACAGCTTGAACTTGCCAGACGTGTTGCAATTGACACACTGGGACAGAGAAAATCTGCAATGTAGAAAATGTCAGCAGCCAAGTCACATGAATCTTCATTTTTTGTTGGGGACATTGTATATTTGTACTGACCTGTCCTAGTTCTGGGTGCCACCAAAAAACTGCTTTGCCCCTGGACTTGTCCCTTCTACATTGTGGAAAAGCTTCCTCCTGTTCATGTTCACTTGTGCCACAAGTCTGATGGAAAGCTGGTACATTATAAAATCCACATCAACAGACTGAAACATGGGTATCTAAATGATGCCCTCCCTGATAATCCCAGTCCCCCAAACAATGAAGCTGTACTTGAACTTGCTATACTTTCGGAAGCTGAACTTCCTGCAGATAATTTGAGACCAGTTCCTTCACAGCCCCATGGTCCTGACAATCAGTCAGATCCTGTTTTGTCAGCTCAGCCTAATGGACTACCTAGAACTTCTCAATCTTTTGCTGCATCTTCTTCTTAGGACTCTCTTGCATACTAGACCGAGAAGATATTGTGCAAAAAGTATGCCAATGGATCTTGGACTTATTGGGTAAAATGGTGTGGTTATGACAGCTTGCAAAACTCTTGGGTCTCCTTTTCTGACTTGACCCCATCCTGACAAGAATTGGTCCAATCCACACACAAATCAATTCCCACTGACTGCAAAAGTCACAAAAATGTGTAAACTTTAATTCTGAACTCAGTGGTCATGTCTTAAACTCTGTGTGGTTAATTCTTGTCTGCTTTTTTCAACAGTGTGGCCAATTATTTGTGTCTTCCTTATAGACTGTTCTTCTTACCTTATAGCTCATTTACCTGTTGTTTGCAATGTTTTCAAAAACATTTACTGTTTGCAATAATTGTTTTTTCCCCCTAGGTCTTCCAACTGTTGATAGTTTGCAAATATTGACCTATATTTCAAGTGCATTGGGTACCTCCTGCTGCTCCCTTTCCCCCTTGTCCTTTTCCCTTCCCTCTGCACTTTAGCACTTGTGGCATGGCCAAGCTTCAAATGCTATGGTGTCCCCCCCTCCCCTGACACTACACTTACTGGCCACCAGTGTAGTTCAGATTCTTTCCTCTACTCCCCTGCAATGAAGTGTTGTGATTTTCTAGCAATCAATCAAAAGTTGTCTTAATAATTTATTCCACAATGCTGATAAATATTATATTAATGTTTACAATGTTTGCTAATTCTTCTTGTTGTTTTAATGCCATGTTCTTGTTTTTGTTCGAGTGATACTCACTTTTTTTGTCCCTGGGGTGATGTGGAGTACAATTAAGTATGGGGCTTAAGAATAGCTGCCACCCATTTAAATAGAACATAATGTGCAACTTGAGCCTTGGTAAACTGTTACGATAATTAGTTCATGCAGGGGCTTGGAAACCCCAATTTCCTGTTTCCTCAGGCAGTTCTGAGTTGTGCCTCTTGCTGTACAGATGCTCCTGCTTATGTGTCTGAATAAAACTAATATTGTTTGTTATTTTATGCATCCGACAGTTTGTTCGTTACCAGAAGGTGATCATTGCGGAAGAACCAGATGTGCAAGGCAGACTACAAAGAATGTAAGGGTCTTTTAGTGGTAGACCAACTCAAAACATCACAGAACCACTCAACTCATATGGTTGGGCAATATCACTAGTTGTGCTGAAACATCTTTCTGAAACAATCATTGCTGGAGGGTATCCATGAAAATACAACACCAGTTTAGCCAGTGCAAGCCAAATTACTTTCTTGTCTTTGCAAGAATTTAATGGAGTCACTACTTTGGCTAGATTGTGGCTCTGCTAGACATGCTCCATCATGAACTCTGGTAAGATGTCTATGCCTTCCTCCAAGATGGCTGTGCAGCATGACAGTCATTGTTAAAAAGCTCCCAAATGTCCTTTGTTGTTTCTGGAACTTCGCTAGTCACCGTCTATGTTGTCATGTTGGTGCAAAGTCAACTGAGGAGGAGGAGTAGAAGTATGAGCAAAACAAGATTGATTCTTTGTGTTTTTTTAGTGGCTTCTTCTCATTGTCTGTCCAGCTCCCTCTGAAGTATAAACAACAAATTCTGCTTAACCTAATCAATGAGTCCAGGGGAAATGCACATATCTTTATATTTGAGATCCTGTAGTCCTGATGAGTGGTTCTGTTTTAGAGGAGGTTTTTTTTAATGTATTAGACATTTAATAAAGACATTTTGAAACACGGCTATTGAGTTGGGGGCATTTATGGTGGTGTGTGCCATGATTGTTTTCCAGGACCCAGTAGTGCTGCCATGCTAAACTGTGTGTCTGATCTAATGCTTTTCGATCTGTCTGCAATTTGTGTCAGAAACATCTCTGCCGCTTTCTTAATGATGAACAAAGTGGGTGATTTAATACCTTTTATTGGACCAACAAGAGACTGGTAGAATTAAGTTTATTCTGATGGAGAGCTCTGTGTAGTTCAAAAGCTTAATTCTGTAAATCTCTTGTTGGTCCAATTAAAGGTATTAAATCACCTACTTTGTTCATCTTAGTATGCAAAAAACAATTCTTTACTCCCTTAATGAGTATTGCATCCTGCTTGTGCTGCTTCGGATAACTCAGATGAAAAACTGTGTCACTGCCATCTCTTCCACCACCATTATTACCACTGTCATTCTCACCATTGCCACCTGTTCTACTGCCTCAGCAACCACTAGCCTAGCTTTGATGGGTTTCTGTAGAAGATCTCAAATAACTTCATGTGTATTGTTCAGGTAGACTCATCAGGGGAAGGACTATGCTAAGGGTTGCTGATTCAGGGCTGACATTTTTGGTGGCCTGATCATAAGGTTTCAGAAGTAGAACAAGCTTTTTGCAAACCATACCACTGCACCCAGGACAGATATCCTCCACAGACCACATCAGCAAACTGCATAACCCATAAGATATTGTTCTGCTCCAGCAGTGTCTCCACCATATAAAAGGTAGAGTTCCATTGTGTGGTCACATCCTTAATCAAGCAATGCAGCAGAACATTGTGCTTCTGCTGGCACTGACAGAAGAGCTCAGCATGTTTGAGGGGAATGATAAAAATATCTGGTGATGACCCATACAGTGTCAAGTATTTCTTTTAGTTGTGCATGTTTGGAAAGCATATTACATTCAGTGCATGTGCAAAGCAAGGTGCACTGCAGAAATTAATATCATTCAGGTCCTTCAGCATGTTACTGTCACTATCCAGAATGAAAATTCCCACCTTCAGATCATCTGGGTATAACAAAATACCCAGCAGTGATTTGGATGAACCACAGAATGTCTTCCCCACTGTGCTTTACTTCCATGATGTAAACATTAAGTAAGGCAGTTCCTTGGTGAAGTTGTCTGCCTCAATAAAACTTCTGCAGGGGCTGGTGGTGGCAGATGTGGAGTGAGAATGGTGGTGGTGCTGCTTGATGTGGATACAACCCAGTGGATAGTGAGACTTAGGAAGCTTTTGTTTGTACTACTGGTCCGGATATCACTAATGAAATGCACATAACCCCCTCTGCCTTCTTCAGGAGTGTCAACATCTGCGTGTGTACTGACTCATACATACAGTACTAGGGAGAACATGTCTGGAAAATGTGAAGCACGATGGTATGTTGTAGTTGAGCTTTAGATCATGCAACAATCTCAAAATCCTGTGTTCTACACAATGGAGAATGGTTAGAGATCATGGGCCTTCCCCTTCTCAATCAGTTATGTGATATGAACAGAGGTTGGATGACTTGCTGGCAGCTTAGTGAGGGCATGTAATGACTCAGGCTGTATAGTTTATTTTGTTTCTGGCAGTTGGAGTGGTGCTTTTAAAACAAGGCCAGCACCTAGGGCTGCATCAGTTGGCTGCTCTGGCTTCCATGGTGGCTGAATTACAAACCGTCTTATTCTACCACCCATGGCCAACTGTTCCTGCTGCTGTTGGCCTTTGTGACCTGAGTTGGGATTAGGAATTGATGTGACTATTATAAAGATGTCATTTTCTTTGCTTTAAATGATCAACAAAACATTGGTTCCTAATGCCCAGGTAAACTGATCTCGGCTGAACTTTCTGTCACACAGATGGCAACATGCTTTCAGTGAATCTGTGGGTTTACCGGTGAAATACTCTCACACTGCAGAAGATCTCTATTTTTATCTACATGACTGAACTGCTGGGGTTCTTTGGGAGCTATAGGATGCAGACTTCTAGATTATTTTTTTTTTCTGCCATGGCAGAAAGATGTGGCTGGGCTGGATGTCCTGGCAGGGCAGTACTGGCAGCAGCTTCACAAAGGCAATGAAGATACTGATTATCTGGGGTTGGGTTGAGCCTGGTCTTTAGATTTCCTAGCCTGGACAACTTGCCTCCTTTTCTCTTTTGCATTATTTATTTTAATTTTGACATCTCCTCCCTTGGTGGCCTTCACTACTCTGTAACACAGTCATCAGAACATGTTGGTGTAACGGACAGCACATTTTAACCCCCTCTGTTTCATTCTCCTTGTCAGAGGGTGTGGGAAAACAGATAGGCATTCACACACAAATTCAGGTGCAACGCACAGGTAGTGTGGTTTTATTTACAAAGAAAAAAAATAAACTAAAGAAAAAAAATAAAACAGCAAAATTCCACTTGACATCAGTCAAGGTATGGATCACCAATATGTTGGGTGAAAAGCAAAGAATCTATAGCTTATTCCAAGCTTCAAGACATGACACTGAGCATGTCTTACTCTGTTACTAGTCAGATACCTTCTGACTACAAATCTGTCAGGTAAGGCCAAATGAAAGGGTTGTATACCTCCCCTTGGTCAGGTGATCTGCCCCTTTTTAGAGAATTACATTTTATATAACTTATTCAGGCATGGTCTGATCACATATACAAAAATCAAATAACTTGTTATGGCATAGTAACATTATTCACATGAAATATGGGTTAGATGTAAGACACTGTTTGTAAATCAAGATGAATATCTAATTATGAAGTTATGAGCTGTAGCTCCTCCCATGTTGTGATGTCATGCATGACCTGGTTTGTATATAAGCCCAACTGGAAGGGCCCGCAGACTCCTGTAGTAGCCTTTGGAAACAGTGGAAACTGGTAGGCCCAAAAGCACTCCTGAATCCTGGTAAGGCCAAACGTTTACTTTAGTACAAAATAACCTCTATTGATGTCTAATAGAGGAATATTCTACAGCCTGGTAATTCTTTTATAGTTACTATGTGTATCTTTACCAAAGAGTAACAGAGAGGATACTTTTTATTGAGGAAATGTGTTGAAACTTCTCAGGTAGGCTTCATGTCTGTGTGGAGTTCTGAAAATCTTTCTATGATGCAGCTTTACCAGAAAGGTAACAGCAAAGTGTTTGTGCTCTGCTCATTCTTTTTATCAAAATAGTTCAAATGATTATTTTTGTATTAAACAAAACAGCATGGTGTAAAGCGGATTTCATTTCTTCAATGTTAAACACTTTTTTGAGTCAGTTCCTTGGTTTGTTTCGTGCTTTACAAAACTAGGAGAAAATGAAAAAAATGCTCCACTCACTTCCAGTTTCTGCTGCAGGTGTCATGGTGGATACCTTGCAGAAGAAGTGTTACAGCGGATGAGAGTCTTGTGCTACATAAGAGTATCACTCGGGATTACTTGTGTGCTGCTTGGAACACCACATACTGTCTGAAACTATAAGGCTTACAGGTGGAATGTGGTCCAGTAGCTGGCTACATTTAGCATAGTGGCTAGGGTAGTGGACTGATATAGGCAGGTAGGTCTAGGAGTTCAATAGGAACAGGGTTTGCATCTCCATGTCGGTAACTCAACAGACAAAATCCCTGTGGACACACCTGGAAATCGAAAGCAGTCTAAAAAATGTTTTTTTTTCTTCCATTTGGTGCAAACTCAGAGTTGATTATATATTTTTACAGGGGTGCGAGGGGCACAGCCCTCCAGAAAGAAAAAGTCTGTTTTTCATGGACAGACAGTTATGCAGTTCCTGCCCGCCATGACACCTGCAGCATGAACTGCAAATGCTCCCCCCAAGTACTTGATATGTAAGATCATAATTACAACATCATACTGGCTAGTAACATGTTATTTTAACACATGCATGCTTTTCTTTCTTATACTAACTACTGTAATGAACATCTCATTATGAATGTACCTTCTGAGCACTGGTGCACTTTATATCCCTGGAAGAACTGGAAAATGAGAGTGAAAAATAAAAATAAAGTGAGTAATAGATACAGTACAGAAATGGAAATGGGGGGGGGGGGCATCCACCAGGTGGCCAGCCTGAAGGGAATAAGGTGAAATAATTAGGATAGGAAAAGGCTAGCTAGTTAGAGGTGCTGTTGCAACAGACTTAAAGCACAAGTCAAGTACAAATTTATTGATCAGCATCTCAGCTACTACAAAATGTTTTAAAAGAAAACATACAAAACATTTAAAATTACACATTTCATCAATAGAATTACGTTAGCAGCATCAATGGACAATAGAACATTCATATGCTAGACAGTGCATCAGAAGAATTTAGGATAAGAGTACAATAATTTGGGGAAGATTGCTTTACCCCAAAACAATTTACAATAAATGCATTTCTATAAATGAGTAGTCAGCAAAAATGTTGCTGTTGCTTCTAGTATTTGTTTTTTCCTTAGTCGTAAAGAGATGCTCTATTATTTTAACAGGAGGGAGACTGAGACCACCTAGCAACCCACCTAACCATTTTTTCCTATTAGTCTCATAAAGTGGACATAGCAGTACAACATGTTTTATGTCATCAATTGTCTTAATCCCACATATACAATATGGAGAAAGTATTCTGTTTCTTTTTTGCCTAAATTGAATACATTGTGAATTGTAACTTTCTATTCTGAATCTTGTAAAGATTTTTCTAAGTCTAGGGCAAGTCAGTTGTGTAAGATATCCCTCAAAACTGCATGCACACTTGAATGATTTATAATAGTCATGCAGTTTTTACAGTGAGAGCTGATTGAATAAATGATTATTATCCAAGTCTTGAAGCCTTATTTTAACATCAGAGACAATTTCCTTCATAGGTCTAATATAGATCATGTGGAGGAGATGTCCCAAGCCAGCAGGCATTAAAGTATTTTTAATAAACTGAATAAATGGATGTATAAATCCCATTGTTTCCAATTTGAGGCACGGGGTCATAATGTTGCACGGCAGAATGCCGTGCAGCAGAATCTCGTTGCACAGTTTCCTTTTATTTATTGTTCTGTAAAGATTCCCACTCCAGGGGGGTCCAACTCAAAGTGTGCACAGGTCCGGGTTTCACTGTAATGCCGTACACTATTAAGCGTATGACATTATGACCCAGTGCGCCAATTTGATGCCTTCCTCCAAACACATTCTGGGATATATATGTTCTGGTAATAAAGTTTTAAGCAAAAAATAATTTGTCCTTCTTGGATCAGTGAGAGTAATGATTGCTGTCCCAGCTCTAATTTAAGAATGCAGTTTGGTGTACCTTGAGGTAGCATCAAAATGTACCTATATAGTTTGTTAAGTATAATTTCCACTTTGCTGATATTAGTATTGCCCCAAACTTCAGCTACTTCAGTTATACTTGCTCTGATTTTGGCATTTATAACTCTCAAAATACCCTTAATGGAGGATTTCCCCATTTTAGCATTAAATATTTTTAGGGCACTTACGGACAATGTCATTTTATTTTGTATCAGATCCAGATGTTTTTTTCAAGATGCATTATGTGCAAATCTGACTCCCAGATAATCATAGCTATTAACAATTTCGA
Organism: Neoceratodus forsteri; assembly: GCA_016271365.2. Classification (NCBI taxonomy): domain Eukaryota; kingdom Metazoa; phylum Chordata; order Ceratodontiformes; family Ceratodontidae; genus Neoceratodus; species Neoceratodus forsteri. Next base: position 436,782,606 of record CM057452.1, on the reverse strand, counting down.
TACCATTCCCATTGATCTTACTTTTTTGGCTTCCTGACTCTGTTTCTGAAGATAACTATATTAGTCTTATTTAAATAAATTTTAAGATTCCTTAGTTTACATAAGCACTCAAAAAGGAACAATATCCTTTTGAGGCCCAGTGCTGAAATTGAAAGAAGCACCAGGTTTTCCATGTAGGCCAAGGTATCAATTCTGTGTTCCTTTATCTTTGGGGCATGAAATTCAGGTTTAGTAATCCATTCCAAGATTACATTAATATAGATATTAAACAGGGTGGGTGCTATAAAGCATGCCTGTCTGATGTCTACAGTAGTGCAAGATTTGTCTGTCACATGCCCGTGATGATTATACTGGATTCTTGCCCAAGTATTCTCATGTAATGTAATAAGAGTGTCTAATAAGGTCTCTTCCAGGTTCATTTCTTTGAGATTGTACCAGAGAATCTTCCTACTAATACTATCAAAGGCTGAGGAGAAATCCACAAAATAGCAGTAGAGCCTGTTTTTCCTAATCTTGGTATATTTCCAGATCTGGTGTTGTAAAATAACGACAGTGCTGTACTGCTAATCAATTTTTCCAAAAGCCATTCTGGAACTCATTCAGAGCAGAGTTCTCCTCAGCTCAGTCCAATAGTCTACCAAAAATGATCTTAGAGAAGAGTTTCTTGGACTTAAAGCACAAAAGGAAGCCTACCAGGGTTGCTATGGACCAACCCTACCACACTTCTCCTCTACTGCATGTGCTTCCTCTTCTACTTCCTCCTCTCCTGCTTCATCCCCCTTCCTCTCCTAATGTTTGCCTGCTTCTTCTTTCCATTTGCTATGTCCCTCTCTCTCTGTCTTGTATGATTCTTCAATGTTCCCCTGCTCTTTTGATGCCTCCTCCTCATGTGATTCTGTTTCCCCCTCCTCTACCACCTCACTCCCATGCACCCCAATACAACAGCTCCACTTCTTCTTCCCTATACCCCTCCATTTCAGTCTTGCATGATTCTTCAGCTTTCCCTGCCCTTTTATTGCCTCCTTCTCATGTGATTTTGCTCGCCCCACCACCTCACTCTCATGCCTCCTGCTATGACAGCTCCACTTGCCCTTCCCTATGCCCCTTCAGCTCCACCTCCCCTTCCCTTTGCCCCTTCTGCTCAGTCTCACATGAGTCTTCAGATTTTCCTGCCCTTTTTCTCAACTGCATTTGCTTCCTCCTCCGCTACAAACTCAAATTAATGTCCTCCTGTTCCATCAGCTCCTCATTCATATCCTCTTCACTGCCACTTTCCTCTTCTATATTCTGCTTAGGTGGTGGTGCTACTGGCTTGCTCAGTAAAACTGCAGGGCTGCTATACCTTGCTCTAACCTAAATAATTCCACTTTTTACTGTGTATCACTGCCATCATCAGAACTTGTTGGTGTGACTGACAGCACATTTTCAATCTCCTCTGCCTCAACCTCATGCTTTTCTGTATGTACAGCCTCCTCTTCTGCCTCTTTTTCCAGCTTCTCCTCCTATTTGACGTCTCCTTCTCCTTCTTTCCTTTTCTCATGACCCCCATATGTCTTGCATGATTCTTTGGCCCTTGGTGAGAGTAGTTCCATAAGTATCAAATGGATGAATGAAATCTGTACCTATGGTAAAATCTGATTAGCTGAGGCCTCAGCCAATCAGATTTTGCTAGAGACACAGACATAATTCATGCATTTTGCTTAAGACATAGACATAATTCATGTAGTCACTTATTCGGTACCTACCAAAGAGAGAGAACTTTCTCTCTGCAGCACGGGATTGTTTTCTGTTTTACAGGTGGAAAAAAAAAATTTTGGGGGGGTTGCTTGGGGAAGTAAGGTGGTTGGAAGCTGGGGGACTCGAGTTTTATGTGTTGGTGGTGGAAAGAGCTGTGTATTTATTATTATACTAATAAGCTGATGGACCAGGCAGCAGTGAACTTCACCAGGAAGGGGGAGGTTAGCAGAACACAGCATATTTTGGGTAGGTGGAGCATAATTTAAAGGCTCTGGGTGGTGGGGGTACTAGGAAACAGAGTGGGTAAAGGATGGTATTTTTTCTAAAATACATTTTTATAGACTTCACATGTGAAGTTGATGAAAAAACCGGGAACTTCACAAAGCTTCATGAAGTGTGAAGTTTTCACTTTGCATCAACTTTGCAAGCAAAGGTTAAATTTGCTGTATCTCTAGTGACATTTTTCCTCTCTCCCTTCAAAAGTAAGTTACTTACTGCCTTTCCTTTTTTTTTTCCCCCTGGCTCCCCCACTCCCTGATGGGAGCTTAGCTCCCACCCGCTCACCACTCCCCGGGCCCAGGCTTACCCCCCTGGGCGGGGCCACCAGGCAGGCACCCCCTCCCCATGGTCCATGGTAATGTGCCCTGGCTTACCCCCCAAGGTGGGGCCATGGGAGTGTGACCCCACCCAGCAGATACTGTAGCAGTGGGGGCAGCAGCAAAGCAGGGTGTCATGCCCAGGGCTGGAATTTTGTGTGCAGCTGTGCCTGGGGGCAGGGACGTGCAATGATGACTCGCATCTACCCCACCCCCTGCAGGTAATGGCACTGGCAAAATGGATTCCCAGCCTCCGCCAGCAGTCTGTGATGTGCTGAACACGCTACCCTCTCCCCCCAGAGAAGGAGAGCATTCCCTAGGATGCTCATTCCTTCTCCCCACCCAGCCCTCTGAAGTTCTGAGTTCACTTCTGAACCCAGGTCATCGGCGTCACAGATGGACACATTGCCTCTGCACTGGTGAGCTGGCACTTACTGCCTTTTCTATAAAGCCTATCCCTTCAAAATCATCTATATCTTACTATCCTGAAGTCCCAATCATTTTTTTCTCTGAATCAGGTCTTGGAGTGCTACTATCTCCTGGCCTCCATATTTGATATACTGTGCTTTATATATTTTTTAAATTACAATTTTATTGCCTGTATTGGGATGAGGGGATGAGTTACTAGGGCCTAAAGGAGGTGAACACCTGAATTGGAATGTTTTGCTGATTATTCATATTTGGTGCACGACATTTGGATATTCATTATTCTGGCCCCAAAATAAAAAGTTTAGCAAGACTTTACAAAGCCCTTCCACAATCAACACTTATGTGGCCATGGGACGTCAGTCATTGATGATAGACAAACTTAATTACTAGTCCTTACAGAATCGCTGAATGATGCAAACACTGCTCTCCCCTTTCTAAGGCATGCTATAAGCTGGCATTTATCTAAAACAGTGTCTTATGGATGGCAGTAGGTTCTGGGGACACTACTGACTAGCCTGGATTCTGCATAGTCTTTTCCTCCCAGCCCAATCAAATATGGGGTTACTACTTAGCAAATTACCATTCTGGGATGGGATACCCATGGGACTACCTCTGGGCATCTGTGGATTGCTCTGGAAGTTTTTGGTTACATTTTGTGAACTTTTTTAAACTTATTTCCTTGTACAATAGCATGAATAGTGGAAAGCATTCATTACCCTATTCCAAACAATGAATACCCCATTACTGGTAGTATTCAACAACAACAAATTCTTTATTTGCACACCCCTAGTGGGGACCTGATTCTGGGGAGGTGTAGTTTGTTCCTTAGATATTAACATAGGAGGGGGTGGGGGTGTGTGTGCAGTAGATTTAATATTGGAGACCAGACTAGAGATGCAGCGAATTTTAAATCCGCTGGCGAAATGAATGCAAAGTGGGCACTGCAAAGTGCTCACTTCGTGTTCTCATTATTACTTCGCGTTGTCATTATGCCTTAATGCCAAGTAAGGCGAAGTGATAAGTAAATAGGCAGCCCCCCACACATCACATGGCTTACAGTACTGTAAGTCACATGCTTTGCCAGGCAGGAAGGAAGTGAGTCAGAGAAGCAGTTTCACTTTCTCCTTTGCAGTCGTAGAGGGAGAAGGCTTTGGGGAGAGGAGAGCAGTTTTGTGTCACTGTTAGAAAGTGCTTTATTGCCTTTGTGCCTGAAAACAACAGATTTTTTGAAAGCTATATCTTTATTTAGTTTTTGTATTGTGTTTGTGATTTATTTTAGTAGTGATTTTTTTTTATAAGTTTTGTGTGTATGTGACTGTGTGTGACAGTGTGTGACAGTGTGTGTCAGTGTGTGTGTGTGTGTGTGTGTGTGTGTGTGTGTTTGGGAGTGTAAGAGTGAGTGCGGACACCAGGTGAAGGCTGGGCATCAACTGTGGTTGAACTTGTTTATAGTCAGAGTCGGGAACTTGTGTGGGAAGGATGGACCCTGGAGAAGGAGAGTTACTGACCCATGGGCATGGTCAGAAGAGGGGAGTGCACACACGTGGGGGCAGTCGTGTATTGCTGGACCACTCCCGACTCTTGGGTGTTGCTTCGCCCCTGTGGAAGCAATAGCAGCAGCATCAGCAGCAGCAACACCAGTGCCACTGGTGGCTGCTGCAAAGCCACCTATTCCGCCACTACCACCACCACCAGTAGCAGCTGTAGGAGCTCCAGCAGCACCCCCTCCACCACCTCCACAGCCATAGGTGGTACCCCAAGAAAACATAGGTGGTGCTAGGACTGTATCTGGTCCCCTCCGCAGCTCCGCAGTGTGGGTGTTTTTTAATTGTGTGGGGGGAGACAGCACAGTCATGGTGTGCATTCTGTACAGTGTGTTGGTGTGCTGTGGCCCCTGAGGGACACATATGAGGACCGGTGGCCAGTGCACCCACATGTTCAACCACCACAAGGCAGAGTGGCAGGCTGCCATGGAAAGGGTCGGGTGTCCACCTGCTGGCCCTTGTGTGGCAGTGGCCGAGGGTGCTACTGGTGCTGAAGTTGTGCCTCACCACCGCAGCAGAGGAGGGCCAGTGCAGCAGTTGCACTACCACCACCACCGCCACCACAGCCACTAGCACCACCCTCTCCACCACCACCACTACCTGGGTTTCCACCTGCAGTGGACCCTGCCACAGTCCCTGCAACAGAGGCCGTCATTGCACTGGTGTGGGCAGCCCTGGAGGAGAATAATGAGAGGGTAGGTGCTGTGCAGCAGCAGGTTGATACAATCCACCAACAGCAGCAGCAAATACTCACAATGCTGCACCTGCTGCTGGACCATCATGGCATCCCACGGCCATATTAAGGGATTGTTTTCTGGACCCCTCACCCCACTACTGTGCTGTACTGTTTTTGTGGGGGTTTTTTTTGTTGCTGTTTAATAATACATATTTTCACTTCTGTAGTTGCAGTGTCTCAGTAATGTTTACTTTTTGTTTTGGAGTCCTGTGGACAAGCTGTTGTGAGCAGTGCAAGTATGATGTGTAAAATTGCATGTGTGCAGTAAGTGTTGTTTCCTCTGAGTGTGTGTGTGTGACATCAGACATTGTGCAGCATGTTGCCAACATATATTGCTGTTGCTGACTTGCTGCAGGCAGTGTTTATGCTATAAAGAATAGCGAGCAGAATACGGTATATTTTATTGTCATCATCTTCATCAGTGGACTAAGTGATATGATACTTTTTCAGAGGAGTCTGGCCAGAGTGCACCTTAGTCCCATTATATACTATACTGCACACATAACCTTTAGGAAAGCATGTGTTTTTTGTGCTTTGATCTCCACAAAGTCATGTATGCACTGTGAGTGACTGAGGTGCACAGTGACCCGATGCCTCTGAAAAAATATCTTATCACTTAGTCCACTGGTGCTGATGGTACCAATAAAATATACATCAGGTATTCTTTGTAATCTTTATTCTTGATAATGCAACAAGTCTTACCATATATATGTTTTCATGAAGCTGTACAATGTATGCACATACATGATAGAACAGTGACGGCACACATGCAGCTTAGCACAACATACTTGCATTGCTCATTTTTCATGATGTTTGCAAAACACTTAAAATCTGATTCATGAACCCCGACACAAAGTAAACATTACTGAGGCTCTTTAACTGTTTTGCTAGTGAAATAGACATGAAAGAGATTCACCAAGTTACAGCATTGCACCGATATATGGGCGCCTTACTTCCAGGGGAATCTTTCTTGCTCCACATAGTGCAATACATTTCTGTGAAAACCACCCATAATTTCATTACAGTGTGTCACATGATGGAGGAATTCCCATTCAGAAAAGCTGCCCACATTCTGCCTCCCTGTCTCAGCAACTTTAGGATGAGATGCCAGGGAGAACATGGGTGCGTGCTCCATTATAGTGAATGTCCGATTGTCCGGCAGCTTTCAGAATGTTTCTTTATGTTATAATGCTCAGTTTGTGGTGAAACGTGTGGGCATGTTTCCAGCACGAAGAGCCTTGTTAGTGGAAACGTTGACACATTTCGCCACAAAGTGAACCTTATAACATAACAAGACATTGGGATAGCTGCCGGACATTCACTATAGTGGAGCATGCACCTGCGCTCCCCCTGGCATCATGTCCTAAGGTTGCTGAGAAAGTGGGGCAGAATGTGGGTGGCTTTTCTGAACGGTGATTCCTCCATCACATGACACACTGTAATGAAATTACAGGCGGTTTTCACAGAAATGTATTGCACTATGTGGAGCAAGAAAGATTCCCCTAGAAGTAAGGCGCCCCCATATTAGGTTCTGTGCATCACCATAACTGTGTAATGTGGTAGTGCAAGTGCGTGCTCCACTATAGTGAATGTCCAGCAGCTATCCCAATGTTTTATTAGCAGTGTCAGTGGCTCAGTAGGTAGCACACTCCCCTCTGAGGCCAGAAGATCAGAGGTACAAAGATACATAGATACATAGACAGTGTCAGCAAATAAGGGCCTATGGCCCCCCTCCAGTCTGCCCATTTGAGCTTGTAAGTTTAGTTTATGTTTTCCTAGAAGTCTGCTGCCCCTTACCCCTGACCTCCAGAATTCCTTTATGTCTATCCCATGCATTCTTAAATCCCATGATTGTTTCAGCCCCCACCACTTCCTCTGGCAGGGTGTTCCACTTGTCCACCACCCATTCTGTGAAGAAACTCTTCCTCACGTTTCCTCTAAATTGTCCTCCCTCCAACTTCACCCCATGACCTCTTGTTCTGGAACATCTTTTCGCTTAAAAATAGTGTATTCCTGCACCCTGTTCCTCCCTGTAAGATACTTGTATGTCTCTATCATATCCCCTCTCTCCCTTCTCTCCTCCAGGGAGTACATATTCAGTTCCTTCAACCTGTCCTCATAGGGCTTGGGATGCAATCCATGTACCATCTTAGTTGCCCTCCTCTGAACCTTCTCTACCCTGTCTATGTCTTTACGTAGGTAAGGTCTCCAGAACTGTACACTGTACTCCAGGTGGGGCCTCACTAGGTCTGTGGGTTCAGTTCCCACATCTGGCACTTGGGTTAATATCCCAGTACTGACACTGTAGTGCAGCATGAGAGGGGTGTTGCACTTCTGGAGTGCTGTCTTTCGGACGAGACATTAAACAGAGGTCCCATCTGCCTGAATTGGTGGTAGTTCAGGTGGATATAAAAGATCCCATGGCACTTATCGAAAAGAGCAGGGGAATTTCCCCGGTGTCCTGGCCAAATTTCCCTCATTCACTAAAAATACCACCAACAGCTTGGTCTGGTTCAGGGTCAGTTGGAATTCTTCTGTATCCCCCTCCCCGGGGTCATGCCTGAAAATAGGCAGGATTTGTCTAGTGCACTTACCCAGTCAACAAAAAATAATAAAATAAATAAAACCTCTGTAAAGCAGCAGCGCAACAATCTGTTGAAAACGCTGACTATATTTTTTAATGCTCTGTTACAACTTCCTTTACTTACATCCCGACTGGAATGATATGAGAATTTCCAGTAGTTGAGTCTACTGTACTACCTTTTTTCATGTGTGAAATAATGAAAGGAGCATTCCTTTTAAATTGGTGCTGACCAGGTCTTTGTCATTTTTTCCCCTCTGCTTTTCTCCATCACACCAGTTAGTTGTTAGATATCACTTCTGTTGTAAATTAACAGTTATGCAGCAGGCAGTGTTTTATGACACCACACAACAATATTTTTCGAAAAGCAGCTGCAAATAAATACAAACCTGGTCAGAACAATATTGAAAGGTGTGCCCATTTTTTTTTCCATACATGAAAAAAAGTAGTCAACCAAGTAAAGCAGACAGAAATTGTGAAAAGAAGCATATCATTCAAGTCACGATTCGGAGGTAACTAGTGGTAGTGGCAATGTAAAGTAGCATAAAAAAGTACAGTTCAAAATTGTCACGACATTCTTGCAATGCTGCTTTAATTGATAATGGCAATATGACATCATGAGCTCACAATCACATAACACACAAAATGCATCCCCAGAATCAATCAATCAATCAATCACTTTATTTAACCAGGAATTAACACCATTGAGCAAGCTCATTTTCATTTTGTAAATAGCACACTCAGTCATGCTCAATGGTGGCACAGAGTCCCCAGATTTTTTTCTGCATGCCCAAAATGAATCCTACTTGTGTGCAGAACATTGACAAGTGGAAACACAGTGAAACAGGAGTGTTTCAACACATACAAAGTCCCCCAGAAGTAATGGCGCACTCAGTCATGCACTCAGTGGTGGTACAGAGTCCCCAGATTTTTTTTGCAGGCCCAAAATGCATCCTTCTTGTGTGCAGAAAATTGACAAGTGGTAACACAGTGAAATGGGAGTGTTTCAGCACATACAAAGTCCCCCAGAATTAATGGCACACTCAGTCATGTGCACAGTGGTAGCACAGAGTCCCCAGATTTTTTTTCCGCATGCCCAAAATGCATCCTCCTTGTGTGCAGAAAACTGACAAGTGGTAACACAGTCAAATAGGAGTGTTTTAGCACATACAAAGTCCCCCAGAATAAAATGATGACCGTGAGCGTACTGTCGCTGGACCAATATGTTCTGCAAGGTGATTCAAGCAAATGCAATGTGATCATCTTAACTGGATGGAAGGGTGCCCTTTGTCTGTACACTAATAGAAGCTTTGGTGAGTTGATATATATATATATAGATATATGTTTGTGTATTTTGTAGGTGAAGAGAGGGGTTGACATGGACACGTACTCATGGCATTGTTCTGTATCACAGGTCACAGAAACTGTTCATGTGCACATTCCAGTGCTCAATGCAAATGTTTTGCTTTGAAATTGGAAATGGATAACTCTCAAGTACATGAAGGTAAGTATTTTTTTTGGGGGGGTGGGGAAGCATATTTGCAGGTTTGTCTGTAATGGTTTCTTATTTTGTTACTTCTTCACAGATTTCATCTGCATCCTTCTGGAGTCTGGTTGTTATTGATGGTCATAGTCATTGAATGAAATGACTTCTGCATGTTGCATGTGTACCCAAGCCCGGGGGAGGGGGGTGCCTGATGTTGAAGAACTTTTTTGGATAAGGCCACTTTGACTGAACAACAAAGCATCTGGAAGTTTCCTAAAAAAAGAAATGAATGACTTCTTACAACTTAATTGTAATTTGTCCCTCCCTGTTCTCAAACTCAAGTCAAGTTAATTTCAAACCCACATCATGTCAAGTAACACAACCTGTGTGCAACTTTTTCAACACTGTCATGGTCAGGGCTGCACAGCTGCAAGTTCAGAATACAGTGCTTGAATGATATATTACAGAAATTGTTTTGGTGACGTACACATGTCACTTAGTTTATGAATCATAGTCGGTCGCATTTGCTGCAGTCTTTCCAAAACAATGAAACGGATGAAATAAAATCTTCATACTTACCAGAATGGATTTCACATGGATATTCCATAGGTTCCTCTGTATGGTACAGCTGCAGTACCATTCCCACTGAGTTTTAACAAAGGAGACTTTTTTTGTTAACCTGTAAAAAAAACAAAATAAGTGTACTGTATGTGTTTGACCATTGTGGCTCTGAAAAGCTACAGAAAACAAAACATACAACTAAAGGAAGTGAAACAGCATAACAAACATGAGTACACATATTCACTTTATGGTTTAAATATTTAGAAGCTTTGTGTCTGTAGCTGATGGATGTGGTGGCAGTGGCTAACATCAGTCCCGGTGGTGGTGGTGGTCCAGAGAGGCAGACAAACTCATGCTCAGTGGTGGCAGTGGCTAACATCAGTCCCAGTGGTGGTGGTCTTGGGGGCAGACAGACTCATGCTCAGTGGTGGCAGTGGCTAACATCAGTGGTGGTGGTGGTGGTGGTCTGGGGGGTGCAGACAGATTCATGCTCAGTGGTGGCAGTGGCTAACATCAGTCCCAGTAGTGGTGGTCTGGGGGGGCAGATAGACTCATGCTCAGTGGTGGCAGTGGCTAACATCAGTGGTGGTGGTGGTGGTGGTCTGGGGGGCAGACAGACTCATGCTCAGTGATGGCAGTGGCTAACATCAGTGGTGGTGGTGGTGGTCTGGGGGGGCAGATAGACTCATGCTCAGTGGTGGCAGTGGCTAACATCAGTCCAGTGGTGGTGGTCTTGGGGGCAGACTCATGCTCAGTGATGGCAGTGGCTAACATCAGTGGTGGTGGTGGTCTGGGGGGCAGACAGGCTCATGCTCAGAGGTGGCAGTGGCTAACATTAGTCCCTGTGGTGGTGGTGGTGGTGAAGGTGGTGGTCCGGGGGGGCGGACAGACTCACGTTCAGTGGTGGCAGTGGCTAACATCAGTCCTGGTGGTGGTGGTCTGTGGGGGCACACCGCCTTTTAACAACTTCAGTTAAAACCTGCCAACATTAACCACATCATCATCCTCATAAAGAAAGCTTCCCTCACAGTCATAAGTCTGACCACTGGGAAATTCTTTCTCCATTGTGTTGTCATCTACATCAGTGGTGGGCCGTTTCAGGCAGTCACTGCCAGTGCCACCAGGATGATCCATTTCCACATCACCAAAACCACCATGACTAGGCTGGGGTTTGAATACTGAGGTTGTAGTCTGTACTGGAATGTGCCTCTCATTCATTTCAATGAATGTTAGCAAACTAAAATTTGCAGGAGACAGGTTTGTCTGATGATCCCTGACTATTGCATCTGCTGAGCTGAATACCCTCTCAACACTTACACTGGAGGCTGGGCATGTGAGGTACTTCAGTGCCACTGCAGTCAGCTCTGGCCATTTACTGACCTTTCCACTCCAGTGCAAAAGAGGATCTTCAGTTATTGTCAGATGCCTGTTTTCAGACAAATATGACTCAACCATTCTCTGAGCTGTACTAAGTCCAGTTGTTGATGCATCATCCTGTTCTCCCGAATCATTTATTTCACAAATACCCACTTTGGACAAAGCCTCCCAAAGCAGGTTGACGCTAGCCACTTTGGATGACAGACCACCTGGAACTGCTGTCCCCTTCCCCTTGCAGGATATGCTTGATGGTCCTACAGGTACACCTTCAGATGGATTATGCTGCTGAGGTTTGCTGACGTTGGCACGTGACTTCTGTGCCTCATGAAACTAGTGCACCAGTTGACCACTGATATTTTTTACCTGTTCAGGCCCTCCCACCAGTACTGATGCAATTCCACATTTGTATCATGGGTCCAGCATTGTTGCTATGGCAAAGTTGTCACTATGCTGAGTGCTCACAATGTGATGATTCTGGTTGAATACTGTCAGCATGTGTTGCAGCAACATACTGCTACCACCATCTCTGGCAACATCAAGGCTATGCTGCACATTCACCAATGTCTGCCTCAGCACCTGCAGCAATGGAATTGATTGGCTAATGGAGGCAGACTCGCCACTCACTGCCTGTTTGGCATGTTCAAAAGGCTGCAAAATTGTTATTACAGAGTCCATGAGGCGCCACTGTTCGATCTTCATAGACATGGAGGCCCCAGAACTGTCACGGCTAGTGTGCATCACAAGATATCCTGAGATGGCTTTGTATTGTTCAAACAACCTCTCTGCCATGTATAAAGTAGTTCCATTGGGTGATAACTTCCAGCTTCAAACGGTGCTGAGGCAGGCTGTTTTGTATCTGCAACTGCCGCAGTTGGTCACGGGCCTTTCCAGTTCTTGAAAAGTGAGAGCAGATACATTGTGCAACGGTCAGCATTTCCTTTACATCAAGGTGCTGCAGAAACTCCTGCACCACAAGATTTAAACAATGGGCCATGCATGGAACATGAAAAAAAAAGATAATTCGTGATGCATTTCACCACATTTGACCCACTATCACTTGCTATGAACCCAGATCTCAGGGACAGAGGGTTTAGCCATTTGTCAATTTCAGTCAGTACCATGTCCAACATGTTCTTACTAGTGTGTAAACAGGTTGCATTGTGCATAGTAATCGTTGCGTGCTGTTGAATTCCTGGAAGATTGCTACCATGGCAATCCACCTTACTGCACTAATTATTGACACTACCAACATCACAAACAACCCCCAGCACCTGCGCCCAGTGTGCAGTTATACACAAATATGAACTCCCTGCTGTTTTGCTACTTGTCCACATATCCATACTTAAATGGATGAATGGAGAGGAGGAATGTTGAAGGGCATGTCTTACTGAGTCGGTCACAGGCGGAACAACTCGGGGACAGCACGGGTAGAAGAGTATGTCCTGGATAGAACTTTCCATTTTGGACAGGCACATGCAGCAAACTGCCAGAACCCAGAATTCTTCACAATGGAGAAGGGCAAAAGATCAGTTGCCAGCATTTCTGCTACAGGAGCATTAAGTTCACGTGACATTGTATGATTAGGGGGGTACTTCAGCTTATGCGCAAAAACACTGTAACGTGGGCTGACAAACGTTTTACACAGGGTGTGATCACAAATGGTTGTACTCTGTGATGGATGGCATTGGAGTGTGGATGTTTGATGAAGACAGTTGCACAGGTGATGATGACAAAGCAAGAAATGCAGTTATTTTGCCAGATTTGCCAACCGGGATTGATGTACTGCTTGCACTAGACATACTGCATTCACCACCACCACCACCACCACCACAAAAACTGCTACTCTCACCAGCACTGGACAATATTTCAAAGTCATTATGGTCCTCCACCTCATCATGCCTGTAGTAATCCTCTGCTCTTATTACCTCACTATTGCACATGTTTGATTTACAACTTGGTTGAGAGAATGCACAACTGTCGATAGATTTAAAATGGAGTTTAAGACATATTTATTTAGTTTAGCTTTTCCTAGTTACGGATGATTTGTTTTAATGTTCATTTTAAAATTTTATCTTTATGTGTATGTTTTTTATGTACAGCGTCTTCGTTTTGAAAGGCGCTATAAAAATAAAGATGATTTGATTTGATTTGATTTAACAGTCATGGAAGGATAGAACATACTCGCTATGGCTGCCGGTGACAAGGGTGAACACCCTACTGTAGCATTAGCTGCCAGTTTCTGCTGGGTCCACAGTGCCAACTGCCTATTCTTAAGATGGATATGCTGTCCTCCTGTGCCCAGATGGCTCCCCTTTTTTCCTCGACTCACACGCACATGGCAAACCTGGCAGATTGCAACTGATTCACCATTTGCATCTTGAACAAAAAAATCCCAAACAAGGGATTGTGATGCTCTGCTTTTAACATGTCCGTGATGTTGCTTATTTAAGTCTGTTATTTTAAGCACTGAAGTGGGGGGGATTTGATGTTTCGGGCAATGCACACCTGGACTGCAATTGACCACCACGACTACCTATCATATTTATTACTGGGTCATCATCATCAACTAAAACTGGTAAATCACAAGATTTTATGGGGGGGGGATTCCTGAAAACAGACTCAGACACAGCTACTTTGATTTTCTTTTTCTCCAGTTCCCAACTGGGGACAATTACATCATCATCATATTCATCAAGGTCATACACATCCGCATCTTCTGCTTGGATGCTAGCATGTGGACTGCATGTTGCAACAACAGCAACATCGTCATCGTCATCACATTTATCATCATCATCTACACCACCATCACCTGATATTTTTTCACCACACTGTGAATTACTGCATGGAAAATGCATGACATTAACCGTCAAGGTGGATGGAATATCACATTGTATGCTATCGTTGACATGATTATCAGAATCCTCAGGTTCAGTTACTAGGATGTTACTGGGAAGTATGACATCATCTATACTGCCACTCATTTGCACTGCTTCACGCTCAAATATTTTTGGATACAGTACACTGGTAAGAATTCAAACTTGACGCACCAATACTAATACTACCACCACCACTAACACCAGTAACACTAACACCACTGGCTGGGAAAACATCATCTCCTCCAACTATGAGTGAAGCTACTGATTGGGCTGTAAAAAACATTGCAGGAGAAATACCTTTCCTCACATCAGCAATGCACTTCTGCATCTGCGTACTACCGTGTCCACAGACTATCTTATTGCCAGCATTGCCATGGCAAGGACCAGCTTTGCTTGCACGTCTCTTTGCGGGCATTTTGGAGGATCAACAACAATATTATTACCAAATTTAGATTCTGATATGTTCACTCTCTGATTGGGGGGATGCTGGATGTGAAGCCAAAAAAACAACTGTAGCTTCAGCAACAGATAGAGACTGTCACTCAAAGAAAACAACTTCAGTAACCAGTGGTACTGATGAGGTCACAAAAGCAATCCAATCTGGTAAAAAATGCCTTTTGCCAGTGGGGTGGGGGGGAATACTGACTGCAGATTTTTACGGCAGTACAAGCAGCAAAACAAAGAACAGATACCATGATCACAGTACAAAATCAGGCAGCTGCAGTGATTAGCAGGTTCACACTGCTGTGCCTGCCCTGCAATTACACTAGTCTGTGGCACAATAAAAGGTGTATCAGTTGATGTCATGCAACACCACTCACACACACACAGAACAGTTTCTCTACAATTATGAACAAGTAATGTGAAACAAATTGAAAAGTGCAGTAATATGACATGTATTGTAATGTAAACAACCGGAAATTACGAACTGCTGCACCAGATCCACACAACACACAATCAGCAAGAAAATTTCAACAATTACTGACAATATTACTGTGTGTACATTAACACAATCAGTTATATAACAAAAATATAATGATAAAACAAAGACATCACTATTTCTTCAACTTAAATCTACCTACACCACAGATACGCCCCTCCCCCAAAGCACTCTTTCACTGTCTTTCACTACACACACTCAATGTTGTACATTAATATTCAAAATCCACACAAAAATAAAAATGCTTGATGAAATGAGCACAGGAAGGTTTCCTGCAGTCGATGAACTAAAGGTGGAGCCCCCAAAAAATGCTTTTTTAACAGCTTTTAGAAGGTTTCAATCACAGACAGCTCTCAGAAAACATTGTCTATCACTGCTTCCTACCCACACTACCCTGAACTGAGGCTGTGCAGATCAATACAGAGCCCATGTGACCTGAAATCCCATGAATCGCTGCAAAATTCACCTTTGGCGCTCGAAAACAAGGTGAAGTGAAGTGAGGTGAAGTGCATTGATCCCAATGCACTTTGCTTAAGATTTTGGTGGAGTGGTGGTCTGGGAAGGCAGAGTAATGTGAAGTCAGTGTTTTCAATGGACTTTGTGTTACCCATTGTAACGTGAATTACTCCGCTTCACGTTGCAGAACACTCCACGAATCTGCCTTTGCTCCATGAATCACTTTGCAGAGTGGATTGAGCCCACTTCGCCCACCACTAGCCCAGATAGAGGGTGGAGATAAGTCTTGTGGGAACTAATGAATATTAGTTCAGAAATGTTGTATTTTGATTTCTAGGTACCCAGATGGTTATGGAATTGCTTCATAGATTCCTCTTTGGAATCTTTAAAAAGGCAACGGAGGGGGAATAGCTATACCTTGTAGATCAGCACCCAATAAGCATAAGCTCACCACTGGAGTTTATTTTTTATTTAACTGAAAAGTGGTAACTGGGAGAGGCACACTGAGCCAAGGCTTGTTTCCAGGTGCAGGTCAGGAGAGGGGAACAGTGGGAGAACAGCAGCACAATACATGGGAAAAAATCAATTGAAACAAACATTAAATAAAAGTTTGTACAAATTAGAAAATTGTATTTACAGAAAATAAAGTGCAGACACAGCTCAATAAGAAACACCTAACAAGTGCAAATGCAGAAGTGGTAGCAATACATGGTGAACAAGAATGATACCAAAAAACAAAGATCTGTAGGATTAGATCATGGCCTGATGCAGGAAGAATAGGGAGGTAGTAAGGAAGTGAAACTAAGGCAAGAATGGGGACCCAACCAGCTGCTTTTCTAGGACAGTTAAGCTCAGCTGGGGAGGTCAGGAGGAAGGGTAACAGGAACAGGTGGGATGAGGGTAGAGTTTCAACTGATGCCTAAGAGAGCCAAGGGGATGGGGAGAGGTGGAGGGGGGGGTGTTCCAGAATGAGGCCAGTCACTAGGAAAAGGCAGATTGCCCAACAGAGAAGTGGGGGTTGAGGAGTGGCAAAGGTGTGATGGTCCCTGGAACCAAAGGAACAGGAAGTGGGGGTGGGGGTGGGAGCTGTGAGTAGAGAGAGGAGAGGTAAGAAGGAAGGAACCCAAACCAGTATTTAGATATGAAGGAGGTGCAGTGAGCCTGGTGATATGAGGGCAGAGGGGAGGATGGAAAGGGATGAGTACAGGGAGAACAATGGTGGGTATGGGGGAGGAGTTTGTAGCAAAATGGCAAAACAAATTGCAGAGGGTATCCAGTCTGGCAAGGGAAGTGGAAGGGGTGATGCTATAGACCACATCAACATAGTCAAAGATAGGGAGCACCATTTTGGTAACATGCTCTTTGTGGACATGTGTTTAAATAATAAAATAATGAATCTCATAAAATATTTGTTTGTATCCTTACAAGAAAAAGTTGTTCAAAAAATACTCTCAATTAGCAGGACAGGCATCTGTGGTATTTGTGCACCTCTGTGTTTTTTTATAATGCAGGCACTGAAGTATGCACATGTAAATAAGTAAGCATTAAGCCACGACGAAGGTGGCATCTAATGGGGAATTAATGCAGGGTTAGGCCATTGTAGGCACTCGACCTGGTATAACAAAGCTGCTCTCAACAAACTGTACTTAGAAGCAAAAGCAAAAGTTTATAAAAAGCAAAGGATACCACCAGCTTTACAAACCTCACTTGTGTTCAAACCGCTAGTGAGACACACCCACTACAAACACACAAGCTGACTTTTGGGGGATTACCCCTTCCATGGAACTTAGAAACTTTTACTATTAAGCATGCTTCAGTGCCTGGATTATACAACATTTACTGTTGTGCATGCTTCACTGCCTGGATTGTAACACACATGGAGGAGCATTAGTACCACAGAAGCCTGCCCTGCTAATTGAGTATTTTTTTTAAAAACAACTTTTTCTTTTAGGTATGCTTACTATATATTTTATGAGATTCATTAAAGTCCAGTGGTGAGCTCTTGCTTATTAATTGCTTGTCTACAAAGTGCAGAGGTGTCCCCTCTGTAGGATTTTGTTTGTGTATCCTCCTGCACACTGAAATTCTGTGTACCTGGACTAGAACACAATGTCTGATTAGTGACTGTAACACCATTTAGTGTTGCTCAGAGTACCCTACCAGGCTGGATGTGAACTGCTATCTGTGCAGTTAGCTAGGTATAGAAGGAAACTGTGAATTAGGGGGAGTGGCTTAGGCAGAAGGAAGTCAGGTGTTAGGTGTTTTGGATTTAAAAGCTGCCCTAGAAAGCCTGTGGCAGAGAACAGCAAGAGGAAGGAGGTGCCGTTAGAACTATACTATTCAACTACTCTTTCGGTGCCATTCTGTGCCAGGGTGCAGGGTTGGGAGGTGGAAGCTCTTGGCTGGCTGCCATAAAGGAGGGACTAGCTGTGAGGGTCCAGCAGCCAAGCCCAAAAGTTCCAAAGACCCAGGCATAGGGGTGGTTAGTAATATTGATGGGACAGGGGTGTGGCTGCAGAAGCAGTCAGAGAAAAAAACACCCTTAAAGGTGCACTACCAGCTTGGGGAAGGGAAATGGTCCTATGGCCTAAGTGGCCCAGCACCCAAACTGAACAGCACTGCTATCTGCCTAGTGTCCCCTAGAGACTGTATTTTCTGCAAAAACTGAACTTTGTTTGAAAAATCTGAATGGTTTGCTTGCTACTGAGATGTTATCAAATTGCACCCTGGTGTACCCAACTTCCAGCTTCACCTGTGTTGCCTGGACCAGCTCTGCCAGAGCCTGACGCTGATCCAGGGAGGTCCCCAGCCCATCCACCATCTGTAGCAGAACTGCCTCCAGTGATGCCAGCCTGTGTCATAGTCCTGCCACAAGTGTTCCAGCATTAGCCCTGTGACAGTAAGTGGTAGAGAGCCGCTAGTGAGGTATCCAGTAGTGAGTTAGCTTAGGAGCCACCCCAACTTGAGCTTGAGGGACCCCAGTTGCTTGAGGGACCCCAGCTGACATTGTGCATGCCCTGTTATTATTTTGTCGGGTGTACATAAGATGTGCATGTACCCTTGTCACTCTGCAGAGGCAGCCCGAAGATCGTCCCATCCGCAGTCACCTTATTGAGAGGTCATCTGGGGCTGGGGACCTGCCAGTGGTCATTGCTGCTAATCGTCCAGGAACCATCGGCTGACCAAGAGTCTTCAGTTTCTTGCCTGGAGCTGCAGATGATTGCCAAGTTCTTCCTTGACCAGCGGGCAGTGTTCCTCGTTAGGTTCTGTTCGGCCAGGGGATGCCCCTTTATGGCCTATTTACAAAAGCACTTTGTGGAGTCAATGCCCACCTGCTGGTCGGCTGACGCAGAGAAAAGCCCAAGCTTGGTTCATCAGTTGTTTCATCATCTTGGCCAAGTGCACGCAGGACTTGGACTAAAAGGGGTTAACCCCTGTTCTTGGTTCGACCAATTGTTGGTTCCAGTAACATTGTTTTGTTTGTTGTTTATGTTTATTATCCTGTACTGTTGTAAAAACCAGTTCTCTCATTTTTATTGTCCCTTGCAAATAAACTGTTTGCATCTTGGTCACTGAGTAAGCTTTCTGCCTCTCCTTCCAGATTTGTCTGGCCTCTCCTAAGATTTTTAGGGAACCTTTTGGCCTGACCTTTTGACGCTGTGAGCAGGATAATAACATCAAGGAGTCCAAAGCTTGAAACTACCCATACCAAGATGCCTGAGCGAGGAAAGAACAATCCTAATAGAGAAGAAGGACCCACAGAACAAGTCTGGAACATGCCGTTAACAATTCCCTACTGTTATGGAGTACCATGGCTCCCATGCTTTGCGGGAGAAGTGGATCCAAATACTGATAGGCTACATAAGTTCACTGACAAGCTGAAAGCCTTCTTCCAATTGTATGACCTACCTGAATCTCAAAGAGTCGAGGTCCTGCTTGTGCAACTCAGAGGTACAGCCCACCAGGAGGCGTCATCCTGGCCAACTGAAGAAAAGGCTACTGTGGAACAAATTTTTAAAAGGCTACACCACATCTTTGGTCCCAAGAGTCTGTCGGTGCCAATGGTCCAATTCTTTTCCAGGGTACAGGGAGAAGCTGAGACCCACCGTGACTATGTACTCAGCCTGCAGAAAGACCTCCGTGCCATCCAGCGAATTGATCCTAAAGTGTTCCCCAATCCGGATGGAATCCTGAGACAAATTCATCAAAGTGGCTAAAAGTAAAACCCTCCAAATCAGACTCCGCATGCTGCAAGAGCAACATCCTAAGGTAGCATTCCTGGATTTCAAGGAGAAGGCCATCAGGATACTTGAGCCTCAATGGCTTGGGAGTAGCGGTCCAATATGGCAGCCGGACATGCCGGTAAATGGCAAAGAGCATCCCAGTCCTCACATGGAAGTCCTTGGGTGCATTCGGTGTACTAGTCATCCCCAAGAGGAGGGGACACCCTCTGTGAAGAAAAAGAGGAACTGACACGTTTAACATGTTGGGTGTGGGAAATGGTGGCACTGGTGGTAGAGATAAAGTGAGAGGTCCAGTGCCCAGTTGTGCAGTGTCCATACTGGCCTAAAAGGAGACAGAACTGAGGTCAAAGGCACCCTGATCAGAGGGTGGAGCAGGGCAGGGCCATACTCCTATGTGAAAATGTTGCGGGGTCCATACAGCAGCCAGGTGAGGGGAGAAGTGCCAGAAGCAGTGAAATCAAAGAAGTTCAGTGGCAGTTGTATGTGGATATCAGGAGGGAGCTGGAGAGGACTGAGCAGAGCAACCAGGCTGTTGTGTCACTTCCAGAAAGTCCATCCAAAGTTCCAGATGCTCAAGTGGAGGAGCCTGCCCGTATGATAGGTGCCATCACCCACGATGTAAGCCCACAGGTTTCAGGCTGGGATGCCCAAAGGGTGGCCCATGGTTTTCACCTGACATCCAAGGCTGATCCAGATCCACGTGGAGCCACAGTAACCACAATCCCCATCTAGATGCCAGACCTGGCAGTTGAATGGCATCACCAAGAGGAAAAAAGGACCCCTCTACTAGAAGAAACTAAGTCACTGGCCAGCACAAAAATGTGTACTGACAAACACAACAGGAAAGTGTCCAGCGAAGCCTTCGATAAGAAAACACCCTTACCCATAGGAGAGTGAGTGCTGATAAAGTCAGAGTGGCATGGTGGAACATGGGAGCCTGACCCATATGTCATCATAGACGACAGCCAATGGCAGGGATGGAATGCCTACCAGGTCCAAGCTTTGGATGGAACCCAAAAGTTAATACACCAAATTCAGCTAGTCATGTCCAGTTTCTGTCAAAACAGATGGACAGATTGACAAAGAGAGACAGGAACCACTCTTGAAAGGTACCTTGAGGCCACCCATCCCTCTTCAGGGTTCATTGTGGTTTGAAAGGTTAAAAATGTTACAGTACAACAGGTAAAAACAAGCATTTGTCAATGCCGAATGTTTGCTTGCTGGCATTAGTAGTGGAAGTGCAGGAGTTAGACAGATGCAGTATAGGAATAGCATTGAAGTATTAAACTGATGCCAACTCGACTCTCACCCTGCAGAGATGGACAGGCATTGAGTGTACCTTTGGGTTGTCACCCATGACGGTCACGACATTTCACCTCACCCTACCCTTCAGACACTGCCAAGCGTCAAGGTGTGCCTTGGGGTGTTTGGGCTTTACATTCACCTCATTCCATAAGGAAATATGCTGAAATGGGTGCAGTATAGGACAATGGGGTGAACTCTGGGGGCAAAGAGTCCAAGGCGCACCTCGATACTTGTCACTGGCTGGAGGGTGGCGGTGGGGGGTGCAATGGCATGAGCATTACTGTCGACAATCCCAGGTCACACTCATGACACCTGTCAGTCCCTACAGGGTAGGGCGTTATGGTAGAAAACCTTAATGCCCTGGGTGTTTCCTGGTATTTTTACTCCAAGTTTTCCTCATGGGCTTTTTGTGACCCCACCTCATGAACAGTGACACTATCACTTCATTAGGCGAAAGGTGATTTTGCAGAGCGACTGCACCATTTGGTACCACAGGTTCGAAATCACATTTCAAACAGGATGTGAAAAGTGACAGGTGTACTGTTCATGAGGAGATGTAAAAAATGGCATTGTTGAAAATCCTGGAGTGAAAATAAAAAAAAAACTGGTGAAGTCACGAGTGTACGTAGAAACTGTGCAATGAACACCTGTAATGAAATTAGTTTGAGGATTTTTTACAGCAGATTTTCAACATAGGCATTTTGGGTCCTTTGCTCATGAACAGTGTCACAGTAATTTTCTTAATCTATCCTGAACACTAATTTCCCATAGTGACCATGCTATTCTGTGCTGGAAGTGCAAAAACACATTTCGACCAGGGTGTGAAAAACGACAGCTGTACTGTTCATAAGGAGGTGTGGAAAAATGTCAATGTTGAAAATCTGGACTGAAAATATTAAAAATTCGTGAACTTACGAGGGGGCATGGAAATTGCGTAATGCACGCATGTAACAGTTATTTTATGAACTTTTGTCACCAAATTTTCAACAGCCATTTTAACCCCTCTGCTCCTGAACAGTGTCACTGTGATTTTCTTACTGTGTCCCAAATATTGATTTCGCAAACCAACCATGCCAATGTGTGCTACATGTGCGAAAACACATTTTGAGCGAGATGTGAAAAATGACAGCTGTACTACTCATAAGGAGGTGTGGTAAAATGGCAATGTTGAAAATCTGGAGTGAAAATATCACAAATTCTAAAAGTTAAGAGTGTGCGTAGGAACTGCACAACGTACGCTCATAAAACAGTCATTTTTGGGAATTTTTTCACCGAATTTTCAACATAGGGTTTTTGGGGGCCTACCTCATGAACTGTTATACTGTCATTTCGTAAACTGGTCCCAAAAGGTGGCTCCGCGCAGTGACAGCGAAATCATCTTTCGGGACCAAATAACAAAATGACAGTGACTGAGTTCATGAGGTGGGGTCTCAAGAACTACATGCTGAAAATTTGGTGCAAAAATTCCCCAAAATGCCCGAGATATGCACCAAAGTTGAAAAACTCCTATTAATGCCACTATACAGCTTACCAGCATTTCTTCAGTTCGTGGTTAACTTTGAAGAGTGCAGACGTGTTCCTGGTTCACCGAAGACTGTCGCACGGACTCCAGAGGTAAGTATGGGGTGAGGTGGGCATGTGGGGAGGTGAGGCACTCAGAGGGGGCGTGGGTTGGGGAGGGGTCAAGACAGTCAGCGAGAGACCATTTTTTCTTATAGTTTATTTTGCTTTTACAGATGACGTGGGACTTTTGACATGCTGGGGTGGGCTCCCAGCGTGGCAGCTGGAAGGTTGTTTGGGGGGGCAGTGGAGCCAATGGGGGATTGGGCAACCCCGTCGGCCATACAGACTGTTGCCACGCTGGGGTGGGCTCCCAGCATGGCACCTAGAATCTGTTGTGGGGTGCAGCAGAGCCGACGGGGGATTGGGCACCTCGGTCGACCATATAGTGTGTGTGGGGGGCACATGAGCATGCTGGAGTAGGATCCCAGCGTGCTACTTTTACAGGGGGAAGTTGTCTACGACAGCTGTTTCAGTGCAGTGCCGACATATAGGCACTTTGCAAACTGCCAACGGCAGTATGTAAATTGCCAACACGTTACCACCACTGATTGCAGCAGTTTTTTGCTTTCAACTGTACGCTACTGCATCTGAATGGCTGTCATAGACAGCTCTGACATTCATTGGCATGGTGTGGCTGCACCTGCAAAAGGCAGCAGGGCATTGGAAGTGGGGGAGGCACACCTATGAAAACTCATATGGTGGCACTACGTTTCTTGCACATGCATGCAAGCAAACATAATGAATGTGTAAAGTAAACTAGGTAAATAGTTAAGAGTACTAAACTGTTGATTGTGTTTTATAATTTTGTCATAATTGACCCCACATACATGGGGACATGTATGTTTAAGGGAGGGCAAATTGTAGTACCCTGAAGTTAATGGCACCTCAGAAAAAGGGGACCCTCTCCCCGACGTGGAGATTTTCTTTTTTTTATTTTTCTCCTTTCTCTTCTTTTTCCTCCCTGGTTCCCCTTCATTCCACTTCTCCCCTTGCCTGCAGTTCCAATGATCCCTCCCAGTCCCTTTGTTTCTTTTTGGACCATTTGGTGTTGGGAAGGGGGGGTCGGGGGCTGGAGACCCTTCCTGCGGGGCTTGCAGGACCCAATCTCCTGGAGAGGGAAGTCGGAGGCTGAGCATGGAATGTTGAGGACACTGGGAGCACTGACAATAAAGAATTACCTGGGGGTGAGTCCATGGCTCCTCCAGTGTCGCTCCCCTCCAGCAAAAGTCAGGAGGCAGCAGCAGCAGCGCGAACGGTCGGGGGAAGCCCGACTCCCCAATGTGATTAGACCATCTCCCTCGGGCCCAGAGTAGTGGAGGGACCAGTTTCAGGAAGGACCAAAAAGGTTCACCAAAATATCGGTCCGGGCTGACAACGCACCCCAGACTGATAAGTTCCACCTGATCCCTGCAGCAGCTAAAGAGAGCTGCCGGGCAGGAGTGTGGCCCTCTGGCTACATCCCTGAACCTCCAGCAGCAGTGATCATCCCTGGGCCATACTGGTAAGTGGGCTGCAGGCTCAAAGATTATTTTACTTAATGCCAGAGGTACCTTAGAGGGAAAGAGGATACCAGGGGGTAGGGTACCCCCAGAGCAACAAGGGAAACCATGTGGCATGAGCCCCAGGGGAGGCTAGTTAGGGTGTTGGATCAATATCCTAGGGGGAGCAGGGCCTAGGTAGACCCCTCCCACGGGGAAAGGCAGAGAGTGGGAAGGGGAAAGCTAGGAAAGGGGATTTAAAGGGCCAGAGCACCAAAAGAAGGAGAAAGAAGGCATAATGAGCTCCCAGGGAGGGCGGGCAGCCCTAAGAGAGGGAAGAAACCTTAGGCAGTGGGCCAAATGCCTAGAAGGGGTGGGGTTAAGGCCTTGTTGCCTCTTTCAATGCCATTCTGTGCCAGAGTACAGGGCTGGGAGGTTGAAGCCCTTGGCTAGCTGTCATAAAGGAGGGGCTAGCTGTGAGGGTTCAGCAGCCACTCCCCCATAGTTCCAGAGACCCAGGCATAGGGGTGGTTAGTTATATTGACGGGACACGGGGTGTGACTGCAGAAGCAACCAGAGCAAAAAATGCCCTTAAAGGTGCACTACCAGCTTGGGGAAGGGAAATGGTCCTATGGCCTAAGTGGCCCGGCACCCAATCCGAACTGCATTGCTGTCTGCCTAGTGTCCCCCAGAGACTGTATTTTCTGCAAAAACTGAACTCTGTTTGAAAAATCTGAACTGTTTGCTTGCTGCCAAGCTGTTATCAAATTGAGCCCTGGTGTACCCGATGTCCAGCTTCACCTATGTTGCCTGGACCAGCTCCGCCAGAGCCAGGCACTGATCCAGGGAGGTCCCTGGCCCATCCACCATCTACAGCAGAACTGCCTCCAGTAACGCCGGCCCATGCCATAGTCCCGCCACAAGTGTTACAGCATCAGCCCTGCAACGGTAAGTGGTAGAGAGCCACAAGTGAGGTATCCAGTAGTGAGTTAGCATAGGAGCTGCCCAGGCTTGAGCTTGAGGGACCCCAGTTGATGTCATGCATCCCCTGTTATTATTTTGGAGGCCATACGTAAGTGTGCACGTGCCCGTGTCGCTCTGCAGAAGCAGCCCGAAGATTGTCCCATCCACAGTCACCTTGTTGAGAGGTCATCTGGGCTGGGGACCTGACAGTGGTCATTGCTGCTAATTGTCCAGGGAATCATCAGCCAATCAAGAGTCTTCAGCTTCTAGCCTGGAGCCGCAGAGGATTGCCAAGTTCTTCCTTGACCAGTGGGCAGTGTTCCTCACTGGGTTCTGTTCGGCGACACACTGTTATGGCCTGTTTACAAAAGCACTTTGAGGAGTCAATGCCCACCTTCTGATCAGCCGACGCAGAGAAAAGCCCAAGCTTGGTTCATCAGTTGTTTCATCATCTCGGCCAAGTGCACACAGAACTTGGACTAAAAGGGGTTAACCCCCTGTTCGTGGTTCAACCAATTGTTGGCCCCAATCACATTGTTTTGTCTGTTGTTTATGTTTATTATCCTGTACTGTTGTAAAAACCAGTTCTCTAATTTTTATTGTCCCTTGCAAATAATCTGTTTGCATCTTGGTCACTAAGTAAGCTTGTTGCCTCTTCTTCCAGATTCGTCTGGCCTCTCCTAAGATGTTTAGGGGACCTTGTTTGTGGATGACACAAAAATCTGCAGTTGAGTGGATACACTGGGGGATAGAATGAGGGACAATCTGAAAAAGATGGGAAATTGGCCAAGGAAATGGCAGCTGGGTTTCAATGCAAGAAAGTACAAAATCATGCACTTGGGGCACTGAAACCCATGGGGCAATGTACCAATTCTGTGGGTGAAGTATTTGCACCACAAAATAGGAAAGGGACATTTCTGATGGCCTGAAAGTAGCCAGACAGAGTGATGAGGCAGTGGGGAAGGCCAGCAGGATGCTCGGGTGCATAGGGTGGGGCATCACCAGCAGAAGGAGGGAGGTAGTATTACCCCTGTATAAATCACTGGCAAGACCTCACCTCGAGTACTGTGTCTAGTTCTGGAGGCCTCACCTCCTGAAGGACATAAATAGGGTAGAGACGATACAAAAGGAGGGCTACGAAAATGGTGCAGAGCCTGCATCAAAAGCCCTAAGGGGAAGGACTCAAGGAACTAAATATGTACTCTCTAGAGAAAGAGGGAAAGTGGGGATATGACAGAAACATTCAAATATCTCACAGGTATTAATAAGATGCAGGAAGGTTGCATTTTCCATAGAAAAAGTTGCTCCAGGACAAGAGGTCACACTATGAAGCTGGAGGAGGGGAGGTTGAGAGGAGATGTGAATAGATAGGTCATTGACAAAGCAAAGGCCGATGGCACATTCATAAGGTAGAAAAAGAAATGGGCAGACTAAATGGGTCTTACAGTCCTTATCTGCCATCAACTTCTATGTTTCTATGTTTCTATACTTCTTCACAGAGAGGGTGGTGGACACCTAGAACAGCCTCCCCAGCAGAGGTGGTTGGTGCTAGAGCAGTTACAAGATTCAAGCATGCATGGGATAGATACAAGGGGACCTTAGAAGTAAGGTAATGGGGGGGGAACCAGAGATCAAGTAGGGTCTGCAGTGGCACAGTAGGTAGGGAATATAGGGCAGACTAGGTGGGCCAAGAGGTCCTTATCTGCTGACAACTTCTATGTTTCTGTGTTTAAGGATGGATCCAATGGAGCTAACCGCAGATACCTGGATCTGATCTTTGATCCACAACTATCTGACTATGGATCCAAAATCCAACATTGGTTGTATCGTGATTGGATTCAAAGGTGGATACCAGCAATATCTGATGGAGGGCTTTTCTTTCAGAGAGCTGGAGCCTGACTTTGCTGTCTCTAAGTAAGAAATGTG
Source organism: Neoceratodus forsteri (assembly GCA_016271365.2). Taxonomy (NCBI): domain Eukaryota; kingdom Metazoa; phylum Chordata; order Ceratodontiformes; family Ceratodontidae; genus Neoceratodus; species Neoceratodus forsteri. The sequence continues at coordinate 436,755,808 of CM057452.1, read as the reverse complement.
TTTGTTCCATGAGTGTAGATATCTTTTAGTGAGCTGTACCATGAACTGAGCTCCTGGATATCAGTACCACTGCTGAACTCTTCCCCCATCTGCCTGACCCTCACTTTTAGGCCTGTTACTGGGATGTTGACACTGCTATATAACATAACATGTAGTGATATGTTGCGGTGATCCAGGGTTCCTGATCCCCTTTAGCTAGTTTCTGGTGTCTAGTGGGACCCCACTCCATAGCTCCCTTCTGCCATTCCATTGGCAGATCATCGAATATTGCACTTGGAAAATAATGGTTTCAATAATTTAAGTGCAGTAATGGATTCGTAAGGACTGGAGGGGGGGGTTCAGATGGCTGGGAGTGGGAGATGTTACTACTGTTTACAAGGCAAATGTGATGGGAAAGGGCTAGGGAAGGAGTCCTGATTGGTGCAATAGTGTATCTTCAATGTGCACATCCAGAAACCACTCGTGTCCTAAACCACACATTGTGTGAAGATTGCCAGTTTTTTATATTCTTAATTCAGCTGCCAAATTCTGACAGAGTAAGGCCCAACATTTGCCTTTCCGAGTGTCTTTCTGACATTTACAGTAAATGTAATCACCTCCCATGTCCCACATCACTCTACTCCACCACCTCAGCTTCCAGTGGTGATTACAATATCTGTTTAAGAGGCATTAAGATAAATTGTTAATACAAAAAATAATGTTAATCAGTACTGAGATCAGAAGATCCAACAGTTTCACTGCTAATCAACTTTTATTTATGCCACTCCTTTTTACTGCATGACTTTGCATAAAATGAAGGAGACCTCCCAATTTGATATTGGAATAAAGACAGGGAGAAAAGATGTCCTGAGCATGAAAGCTTGCTCTTTTCTGAGGTTCACTCTGACAATCAGCTAATCACTTGCAGAGCATGCTAACTGCCATGTGGAATAGATTTAAGTTCGAAAGAGCACACTTATGGCAAAGCTTTCAGAGTAAACCTCGCATAAGAGCGAGATTTCATATTTCAGGACATCTTTTATCCTTGTCTTTACTTCAATATCAAAATGAGAGACTTCCCTCAATTTATGTGAAGTCATGCAGTAAAAAGGAGCTGCATAAATGGAAGTTTGATTAGCACTGAAGCTGTTGGATCCTCTGATCTCAGTACTGATTAACATTAGTGCAACTAGCTGAGCCTGGAGCTCCACCAAGGTCCTGCAAATGGGGCAATGCCCTCTCCTTTTGACCATATTCCTGGAGGAGAATACCCCACAGCTGTCACAACTGACTGCCTTGTGTCTAAACCCCATTCACATAAAAACCTATACTAAGCAGACATCTAATTTAAATTGTAGAGCTCACCCAGATGACGTCTAGCTGTAAGGCTCACCTATAGCATATAAATACAGGGATAAAACAAAGCTGCCTTGTGGTGCTCATCCACATAGGGTGTAGCTTCAGGCTTGGTTATAGCACAAAATAACAAGAGTTAAAACTACCTTGTAGTGCCCACTCAGATAGAGTATGGCTGTAGGCTTAACTATAGCACAGAAAACTGGAGTTAAACTATCTTGTAGTGCTTACCCAGGTAGGGTGTAACTGTGTGATTTAACTATAGCACAAAACTGTATGCCATTAGTGTAATGAAACCATTATGGTGATAGCAGTATGGGCACTGCAATCCATCCAATGGTCATTCCAATGATCGGGATTTTGCAGTGCCTGCCATCATTGCTGTCCAGGGGTGTTACGCTCTTTCCCCCCACACCTCTGACCTGGAGGTGATTACACTTTTTCTGGGGGGTGCAGGGAAAGCCACCCACAATGAGGGGTGCAGTGGGATAAGTCCCCCGCAAAAAGCCAGGATGTGCCCCGGTGCTATGACGTGATGGCGGTTGGGCGTCACAATTGCCAGGCGACATGGTTGCTGTCAGCAGTTGGGTGTCACTGTAATGTCAATCGCCCTTCTGGATTTTGAACTGCCATGGTGGAACCGCACAAAACAACTATGCAAATTAAATATTCACAAGCTATAACTCACTTCCAGAGGGTGTAATATCATATCGAACAATGTATAGTTTTGAAGCACAACTACATAAGCATTTGAAAGCAAGCAACATTCATGGATATATCAATTGAGAAATGATGGGCATATAATGGACTATATGGGCTGGATTTCACAAAGTATAAGATTGCCACAAGCCCTGGGTGTGCCTGTGATATGGTGCAGAAGGCTTGCAACAATCTAAGGTGATCTTCCATCCCTTGTGGCAAAAGATGCTTGCTAGACCATCATTTTGTGGTCTAGTTTGTGTCAACACCCGGGACCTTTTACACAGAGCTTGTGCCCAGATTTGGCACAACCTGTCATAAATCAGGTTGATTGTCACAACTGCACCTGAGATTATAAAACAGGGTGCAGCTGCAGCAATCAGCAATGCCGCAGGTGCAGGGGCACAAGGGTTTGATGCAGAGCTGGATACAAGCCCTGTGACACCCTTCTAAAATCTGTCCCTATAAGTGTACTTTACTCATAAACCTTCCTATAATGATGATGATTCCTATAGCACAAACAATGTTCCACAAATAGTCTTTACAATAACCTGTAGTACAATACTCAATATATTACAGCCAGGACCCCACATGATAATCCCATAAACTATGCTGTTAGCTGTGCATATACAGTTTTACCTGGGGTGTGATGGGAAGAGTTTTAGTAATCGCCACATAAAATTTACATCTACCACATCTGTGGCAGCCATTTGGAAGTGGCTGGTTGTCACATTTGGACAGGTTGGACTGTCTGGACAATCTGAACTTTTATAGTTTTCTGAGAAGTGCTACCACTTGACAAAATTTCTAACCCTTTACAAAAAAGTCTAGAGGGCTTGTCTACAACTCCCTCTGTCAAAGTAGCTATGGTTAGAACATGCTAATGATGTTCCAAACTATCATGATATGGTAGATGTAAATTCTGTATGATGGTGGATAAAAGTAAGTTTTCTTAACCCTAGAATAGGTAAACAAATAGAGAATATGTAGTTTCATCATGTGCACTACTGAGGGGTGGTTTATTTAGCCACCTGTGGATGTGATACTTACTACATGGGTAAAACATCTGCCAACTGAAAGTAAGGATAGGGGAAAACCTGGGCTCCATTAGAAATGCAGACAAAGAAAACACCTTGGCAGTTCATGTGAACAATAGCAAGGGATCCAAGTAAGCAATAATTCCTGACATGGTAGGCAGTATTGGGCAATACTGGACCACCTAGGGGTGTAATGAGGCCCAACATTGCAGGTGGAGGGCTTTATAACCCCTGGAAGGTCAGGTATTGCCCAATACTGCCTACCCTGGAAAATATTATTACACTTAGAAAATGGGCCACTGTATTTAAAAATATATATTTTCTATATTTAAATGTTAAAACTTTTACTTTTTTAATTTTTTAAAATAAAATAGTTCCTCCACCTGCATTTGAATGCTGTGTTTTTTTTTTAAACCTAAGACCTTTTCTCTTAATGAAGTCTCTGTACGTGTCAGTTTTTGAGCTGGTTGTCATGGTTTTCTGCCCCCCGACACTCACAGGAGTTAATCTGACATTGTTTTGTTAAGATTTTATTTTTTTTCCACGTGTATTGATTCATTCACTTTATTTTATTTAGTTAGTGAACATTTTATTTACTGATTGTTTGCTTGAGAAACATGACTGAGGAACAGTGGTGGTGATCAGGCAAGCTGGGAGGAAAAAAGAAGTAAGCTTACTGTGAAGAAGTACATTTCTGTTTTTTTGTGTTGCATTTTGAAGTGTGATAATGTGGTGGCTATAGTTCAAAAGCCACTGAATGCATCGGGACTCGGTAACGGTGTGGTGGTGATGGGTGGGTGTTCGCACTGTGGAGCAGCCTCTTATGGATGGAAGGTCTGCTGATTTTTGTACAACGGAGGTCAACCGAGAAAGTAAAGAAACAGAAAATAAGCCTGCAGAAATCAGGTACATTTTAATACCACCTAAGAAAATGAAGTGGTTTATTTTTTTTTAAAACAGGAACTGGCAGTTCAATTGTGGTCAGGGCGTGCCCTGTTTGTGCGTTGGGGTCGAGTCGGTGTTTCCTCCCTCTTACCGAGCAGAGAAAATATGGTGGCTAGTCAGCTTTAAAATTTAAATTGCCATAGGGTTACCGCTTTCTGACTGTGGCATGCCAAGCTGGAACTTTTTATTTGTTAGGCATCTATTCAAAGTTAATGTACCCCTTGACAGGGGTACCAGCTAATCAAAGCCCAGCAAGTAAAAAGCCCATTTTCTAAATGTCCTTAAATTTTTATTTATGGGCATTGAAAAGGTGAATAAACAAATGGGGGGGATGATTTTGATAAAAACTTATGATGAGGGAGAACTACTGGATGTATGAGCTTGCTGCCATCAGGTGGCCAGGGCTAAATGAGAGGTTACTAAAGAAAACAGAGTGTATGCTTAGCAGTGCCTGGCCAACATGCAGCTACTGGAGCTAGCCAAGCCGCCACAATGTAGACAACAAAAGCAGAATGGATGACTAGGGAAGTGGATCGAGGGGAGCAGTGGATGTGGCCTACCTGGATTTCAGTAAGGCCTTCAATAACAGTCCACATAGAAGACTTGTAAACAAGCTGGGCAGCCTGGGAGTGGGTCACAGGGTTGTAAACTGGGTTAGGAACTGGTTGAATGATAGAAGGCAGAGGGTGGTGGTAAATGAAGCTCAATCTGAGGAAAGGAGGGTGACCAGCGGCGTGCCTCAGGGATTAGTTCTGGGGCCAGTCCTGTTTAGTGTCTTCATCAGTGACATTGCAGAGGGGCTGGAAGGGAAAGTGTGCTTCTTTGCAGATGACACTAAGATATGCAACTGGGTGGACACTCCAGGAGGGGTGGAAAGAATGAGAAGGGACCTAGGTAAACTGGATGAATGGTCTGTAGTATGGCAGCTGAGATTCAAAGCAAAAAAGTGCAAAATCATACATTTGGGGCACAAGAACCCGGGGAGGATTACATGATGGGGGGGGGGGTACTGACAGTCACCAAACAGGAAAGGGCTTTGGGGGTAATTATATCTGATGACCTAAAGGTGGGAAGAGCCAGTGGGATGCTGGGGTGCATAGGGAGAGGTATCACCAGCAGAAGAAAAGAGGTGGTGGTGCCACTGTACAGATCATTGTTGAGGCCTCATTTGGAGTACAGTGTCCAGTTCTGGAGGCCACATCTCTGTAAGGACACAGACAGGGTGGAGGCAGTTCAAAGATGGGTAATAACAGTGGTACAGGGCCTGCACTAAAAGTCATATAAGGAGAGACTGGAAGACCTCAATATGTATATCTTGGAGGAGAGGAGAGACAGAGGAGATATGATAGAAACCTACAAATATCTAAAGGACATAAATAGGGTACTGGAGGGTAGCATCTTTCAGAAAAAGAGATGTACAGGAATGAGGGGCATGACATGAGGTTGGAAGGGAGTAGACGAAGGCGTGATGTGAGAAAGTATTTCTTCACCAAAAGAATGGTGGATGCATGGAATAGATTCCCAGCAGAGGTGCTATGGAGCAAACACAGTGAAGGGATTCAAAAATGTATGGCACAGGCATAGGGGAACCCTAGCGATAGGAGCAAGAAGGTAAAGCAGGAGATCAAGTAGAGAGTCTGCGGCTTTTGCAGTAGGTAGAAAATGGGCAGACTGGATGGACCTAGCAGTCCTTATCTGCTGTCAGTTTCTATGTTTCTATGAGCTTCTCATCACCCAGGACACAACTCTGTATCACCACAAACTGGAATTAGTCAATGAGCTCTCACAAAATGGGATTTTATTAGCTGTGCAAATACCAAACCACAAACAAAGGCTGATACTATGCAGAAGTGATAGGACCACAGTCCTGGGACTTCTCTCAGGTGAAGCTTTGTCAGGGAGATAAGGGATCTCAGACAGACAGGATGGACCACATGTCTTTTTTTTGTCATTGTCTACATTTCTGATAGAAGTGAGGCCTTTTGGGGATTAGTTCCTATCAAATAAAAGTGATTTAACTGTTTCCTGATAAAATCTATATGCTTGTCTTTCTGTTGCTCCAGAAAAAGGAAGGTGTGGCACACAGATCATTTTAATAAAAACCATGTGGACATTAGCTGGCTTTTCCTTTTAACATGTTTTAGCACATTTTTAAACATTTGCTGCACTTTACACAATTGCACTTTGCACATTTTTTATTTTTTTATTATTGATTATCGTATTGTGTAGCTTGTACACATGGCTGCTAGCCCTTCCCCACCCTGTCCTTCAACCTACAAAGGATTTCCCCTTTAAGGAGTTGGTGTAAAGAGCAAGCAGGGATGTAGGCCCTTAGGCCCTTGACAAAGCATCTGGTCACGGTGCAAAATGCGTTGGTTAGTTGACTGAGTGGGGTGTTGCTATATTCCTGCCTCATATACTGTGTTTGCACTTCTAAAACTGTTTTGCACTCTGAATAAAATTGTGTGCATTTTATTTGGTGCTGATTACTTTTATTTTGTGCTTACAGAGTTAGCTGGGTGCTGAACTTTCTTCCTTGGTCATCTCGATTTTTGTTTGGCAGCAGCATCCCTGGGTGCTGATTTTTGCCCTTCATGATGATCCAATCACCCTACCGGATCTACTCTGATATCCCAGATGTTCAACTCCAGAGAGAAGACATGATCCAAGGTGTGATCGCATTCATAGTTAGTTGTGGGAACTACCTGCCTAAGGTCCAGTGAATCCGTCAACTGGAGGAACTGCCAATCAAATTGTATGTTTCCATCATCGACCTATACATTTAAATCCCCCAACAAAATTAAATTAGGGGCATTCAATAATAGGTTGACAATGAAATCTGAAGATTCCTGTAGGAATTCCTGTTCCTGACCTAGAGGGTGGTACACGAGGAAAATCATTCACCTCCCACCCGCATCTCACTTCACTGGCTCACATGCAAATGACCCCATCTCCTTCAATGGGTACTCTGTTAGTTTCAAGCAGGACCTAAAACAGATTGCCATCACACCACTCTTATATTCCTGCCTCAGGCAATGTATTACTGAGAACCTGCTCTGAACTGCTGCTTCCTGGACTGCCCCAGAGTTGTCCCAGAGCCAGGTCTTGGTGAAGCATACAGACCTCCAAAGAAATCTGTGATGAAATCTAACACTGCAGCTGTCTTAGTCCACATGGCAGTATAGCACAGTGGTTTAAGGCTCTGAGCTGCAAATCTTCTGACATCCAGCAGACCAGACCTGGGTTGGAATCCCACAGCTTCCACTTACATACTGTGTGACCCTGAGCAAGTCACTTAACTTCCCTGTGCTCCCAGGTCTCACCTGTAAAAAAAACTTTCAGCTTAATGTGCTACTCCTGGTTAAACAACTAAAAAGAAAAAAAAAATGGATCTGGCATTGCCCAGCAAACCATAATGGGGAGTATTTGGTGAAGTCACCCCTTCTACTGTCTACTGCTACTCATAGATTGCTCCCTGGAGATTGAGATAGAGGAGACCAGTCCCCGCTCCATGTCCTTCATCAACCCAGGATGCCTACTCAGTCTGACATGTCCAATAAGTCTCTACCCAGTTCCTACCCCTGGGTCATATTTCCTACTGATACCCAACCACCTCAGGATCTCTAAATTCCAGCAACAACCTAAAGCTATCTCAGAAGGAGCCAGAGGGCAAAAAGGCTGAAGCTGGTGGAGCAGCCCCTGGGAGTTAGAGTGCGCTAGGGATGATGAAACATGGTGCATTGTACCTGTCATCACTAAAGCACAATTCTAAATTAAATAATGAATACTTAATACCCCACAACTAAAGTGCTTTTCAACCCTCAATCACACCAACACTTTCACACATTAAATAAAATATTATGTAATCACAAACACACTCTACATCCATATCAACTTCAACAAGCAATAAAATATATGGTATATAATTCTTTTAGCACAGCACTATAGAACCATACCAGTCCCTGCCCTTTTCTCCATGCTGGCCAATGCCCACTGCACTAGCACAGGAAAAGCCTTGTGACCCATTGTGTTGAGCACAAATGAGTGGGCACATATTTGTGACTGTGTAGGAGACTCTGGTTTGGAGCAGACAATTAGATAAAGCTGGATATCATCCCCTTAGCTGGAAAGCCTGATTCCAAATTATTTCCACCAGGTGACAACAACACACTGTAAACAGCAACACAGAAGGGACAGGACCCAGAAGCACACCACAGTCAAGAGCAATCAGCTAGGAAATGAGTATAAAGGATTACTATCTAGTAAACTGAAACCAAGGGCTTCGGCTGTGGAATAAAAATTAGCATTTTGAGCTCCTTCATAATTGAGAAAGGACTAAGTTATGTGATACACTACACTTGGCATGCTGCACAGGTATGTGTTCAATAACATACTGTTATGAAGGCAGCATGCAAATATAAATCAAACCATTTTCATGGGGCCTGCTGGAAAGGAACCTTTTCTGAGAACAGAGTCCTTATAGTAGGTAATGGCATGCAAACAGTAAATGAAGAAAAACAAAACAGGCATAAAAGCACATACTATTTTCTATTTTTAGCAAGCTCAGTGTTACCAGCAAAATATAGAGCACCATTCTTTCGTTGCTGTTATGTTTAAGTCATGGGCCCTGGATATCAGTAACACTGACACAATTCAGTAATCCCTCCATTATTGATTTGTGGCCCTCCAGTGAGTCAGTTCCCTAAATGTGTGAGTGACTCTTTTCATTACAGTGCCGTGGATAAAGTACTGCCTCCTGATAGCCTGACAGATGACTCAAATACATCTGGTTCTCTTAGCTTGACTCCATTCAGTTCCCACAGCATGTGCTAAATGATGGTGTTTGCCAATGAAGACTCAAGTTATTTGGGGGGTGAGGGGCACAAAAGGAACTTTGATGGCAGGGCTTGAGTCAGTGCTAAAAGTAGAAAAACAAAATTGCTGCCATTGATTAAAAATGCCAATAAAAAAATCTATGCTCTGAATTTTACAAATGTCTCCATATAGCAGGGTTCGTTACACAATGACGACAGTGGATGCCTTAGCTGCTGTAGGTCAATGACCTAAATGCATGATTGAAGGTGTCTTTGATAAAATAATGTCTAATATTAGCTGAGGTGTTTACATTCAGTGATGAATAATAGCCTGCTGAAGTTATGAAAGCTGTTATTGACTGAAGTACTACATTCAATGTATGTGAAGTCTTTAGTCAAAATGGTGTCCCTTTGATGGATCACGGTGCTATATTTCATTCTTGTACTGCACAGAAATATTCTGGCACTGGTCACAAGAATGCTTTTTATTGTTCTCAACATTTGTCTTGTAAAAAAGGTTTTGACTTTAATCCAATGGCACAAAATAGAAATGGCTCCATAAAGTGACAGAATCAGCATGACAACAAAATGTTAAGCTGCTGGTTTCATTCATAGACCCTTCATCAGTTAAGCCTGGAGTGCAGAGTATTGGCATAGCCTAATGCTCTGGAAGTTATTCCCTTTTAAAAAGCACACAAACAAACCAGAACCTGCCTTTTGATGCCATTTTCAAATACCCATGTCATAATAATACAAAACAGTCCTTCCAAGCCTCCTGATACCATTCAGTGTGCTACCTGGTGTTGTGAAGGGTCCTTTCATTACTTCTGACCTAAACCTGCTCTTTGGGGGGGGGGGAATTAGCAACAACACCCACTTTGTTTGGACTTGTTGCTTAAACAATACCTCACAGTGAGTCTACTGTCTTACTCAGATGTCAAGAATAAGCTGTTATGTCTAAAGAGATTTTAGTTGGAAGTCTATAGCCTATTTTCTGGAAGAAGTGTTTCAAGACATTAAGAGTTTTGTTTTATCTCACTTAATGAAGCATTTTTTTACAGTTTTGTTTCCACTCTTTTTGTGGTTTTACTTTAGTTCTCTCCTTGGGTAATACATCCCTTTTTGGACAGTCAAATGGCAAGAAGAGCCAAAGAAAGCCAAATAAAGCCAAAGTAGTACTGATTGACAGTAGAACATGCAACGTTGGCAAACTTCACTTCAGGAATTAATTTGTGGAATTTGCCAAATTTGTGAACTGCCACCTTTGCAAAGTCTTCGGCATGAGAAGTGACACTTTTTCAAGTGAAGTTATGCAAATCCAATGGCAAAGTTACAGCTTTGCCATGATTTTACCTGATTTCACAATAACAAGTGTTATATAGGAAAACTCATTGCAAACTGGTGAAGTGGGTAATTTTTCAAAGTTTATCCCAATGGCGAATTTCGCAACTTTGCCAGAACTTCACCAGTGGAAAATTAACTTCACAACATCTTTGACACTGAATACTAGTAAAACCATAATTTTTAAGATTTATGTTCATAATTCGGTTGATCTGATGCTAGACTGATTGTATTATAAAAAAGAATATATTTGTTAGTGAAGTGCAAATGCAGCTTAAACTGCAACTACAGTTTGGGACATTCACATAGCCTACAGAAACAAACCAAAGATCTGAAGCTAATAAAACTTTGGAGCATCCTGCAGCCACAGAGGAAGACGTGAGTGATCAGTCAGACTTAGAATTGGACTTAACTGTACCAAAAGCTGTTGCACTCCTGAGAACGAAGACGGCAAACTCACAGATAATTTATTGAAACACCTATGTGAATTTATTGAAGAATGGACTGCAAATACAGCGGAGCCTTGGTTGTAGGTGAAGTGCTAGGGTAGTCATCCACCAGGGTGATTGGTAGCAGATTCTCTGTATTAACAGTTCGTTCTTCAATAAATAAGGGAGGCAGTTCAGCGCAGTGGTCTAAGGCTCTGAGCTACAAATCTGGAAGCATGGGTTTGAATCCCACAGCCCCCACATGCATACTGTATGACCTTGACAAAGTCACTTAACTTACCTGTGCTCCCAGGTCACACCTGTAAACAAGCTATCAGCTTAGTGTGCCACTCCTGGTTAAACAACTGCAAAAAAAATACACCTTGGTGTCTCAACGAATTATCTGTGAGTCTGCTATCTTTGTTCTCAGGAGTACAACAGCTTTTGGATACAATTGAGCTTTGTTTTGGGCTAGCCACCATGCTCTTGCACCCCTCCAGGTCCAATTGAGCACATGAATTCCCTTTTGGAACTGTACTCAGAGTTGGACTTGGTGGCTAGAGTAAGAAATGAACTTAAATAGATACTTTAAATAATTATTTTACTATATTGTTTTGACTTTTTCGACTGTTCACTGACAAGTCATTGTTTGTTTTATGGTTTAAAAGTTTCCTGTGGCGTCACTTTTTCTGAGGATTTTGTTTGGAAATGTGTTCACTATGGGGATTACATCTTCTTAAAGGGACACTGTCAGTTTTTGTGGGGATGTTCTATTGCATGCCTGTTGATGGGTCTTGTTGCCAGCATTTTGTTCAGAAAATGCTCCCTGGGACATAGATTTCCACATAAGTAAAATGTCATTCAAAAATTGCAAAAAATACCTATTCAAATAATTCATCACCAGCAGCTGAAGTGTGTTGCTGAGCACGTTCACAAGCACAACATGGCTCAGAGGTGCCGCTAAACTTGTGCATGCACAGATTCATGATTTTTAAACAATGTGTGATAAATGCATCTATTTCAAGCAGCCAGTCACTTGAATATGAGAAAGTGACTGAAGAGACAAAACAAGTGTTATACAGAGAATAATATATGGGATGGTGAGCATTACAAGAATTTAAAAAACACCAGAGGTGTGTGATGCTTCATAAACCCTGAGAGCAAAGCTCAAGGGGTTTATTCAAGCATCACATACCAAGGGAATATATTAAAATGTTTTTGCCATAAAGATTTTTATTAAGGTTTTATGTAACAAAATGTAAAAATAACAACAACAGGCATTATAATTACCAGAAGACAAATGAACAATCCATATGAGTAGTCCATCAGAAAGAAAGGACAATTGAAACATAGTAAGTCAATTACCATTCAGAATCATAAAAATTGAATAAATGCAAGCTATGTAACTCAGGAGCAAACTGAAGTTTGCCATTAAAGTGATTTTGTCATGTTTGCCATAGCATATATCGCCCGGATTAAGCACCTGGTTCCACCAGATGACCTTCCAGCACTGGTCCACACCTTTGTGACCACCTGCCTGGACTACTGCAACTCCCTGTACCTAGGGCTACTGGGGGTGAATATCTGCCACCTGCAGCTAGTGTAGAATGTGGCGCACAGTCTGCTGACTGGTTTGTCTCAATCTAGTCATGTTGCACCTGGGCTGTGCAATTTGTACTGGCTTACTGTGCAGTGGCGGATCATCTTCAAGGTCAGCTTAGAAACATAGAAACATAGAATTTGATGGCAGATAAGGACCGCTTGGCCCAACCAGTCTGCCCATTTCCCTACCTAATGTATAAGCTGCAGATCCTAGTTAACCAACAGCCTACTTCCTCCTGCCCCGGCCTCTAAAATTGCCTTATGTCAGTCCCATGCATTCTTGAATTCCCCCATTGTTTTTGACTCCACAACTTCCCCAGGAAGACCATTCCATGCATCCACTACCCTCTCCATGAAAAAATACTTCCTCACATTACCTCTGAGCCATCCCCCTTCTATTTTCAAATTGTGCCCACTCGTTCTTGCACATTGGACTTTGTTGATTCCCTTGAGGTACTTAAAAATTTCTGTCATGTCCCCCTGCCCCTCCTTTCCTCAAGGGTATACATATTAAGCTCCTTAATTCTCTCTTCATATGTCTTCTGGTGCAGACCCTGCACCATTTTAGTTGCCATCCTCTGGACTGCCTGCATCCTGTCTATGCCCCTGCGGAGATTGGGTCTCCAAAACTGCACGCAGTACTCCAGATGGGGTCTCACCAGCTGTCTGTACAGAGGGATAACAACTTCCTGTTTTCTACTGGTGATGCCTCTTCCTATACATCCCAGTATCCCCCAGCCCTCCTTACTGCCTTCTCACATTGCTTGCCCACCTTTAGGTAATCTGATATCACTACCCCCAGGTCCCTTTCCATTTTTGTTGTTGTCAGTATCTCACCACCCATAGTGTACTCTTCCCCTGGGTTTTTGTTTCCCAGGTGCATTACTTTGCACTTCTTAGCATTGAATCTAAGCTGCCATACATTTGTCCATTCCTCCAACCTTGCCAAGTCCCTTCTTATCCTTTCCACCCTACCTTGTGCATCAACCCTGTTGCAGATCTTTGTGTCGTCTGCAAAGAGACATACTTTTCCTTCCAGTCCCTCTGCAGTGTCACTTATAAAGACATTGAAGAGGACCAGTCCTAGAACCGAACCCTGTGGTACCCCACTAGTAACCCCCCTTTCTTCAGAGTGGACTCCATTTACTATTACCCTGTGTCCTGTTCCACAGCCAATTTTTTACCCAGGCTAACATCTTGGGACTCACTCCTAGGCGGGCTAACCTGTATATTAATCTTTTGTGTGTGACTGTGTCAAATGCCTTGCTAATATCTATGTAGGCCATGTCCACAGCCCCTCCCTGATCTACTGCTTTGGTCACCCAGTCAAAGAAATCTATTAGATTCATCTGACATGACCTACCTCCTGTGAATCCATGCTTCATTGGGGCCTGTGCCCCTCTGGCCTCTAGGTACTCAACAATTCTCTCCTTCAGAAGTGATTCCATCATTTTCCCTATCACTGAAGTCAAACTAACAGGTCTGTAGTTTTCTGCCTCTGCCCTGCTTCCACTTTTGTGAAGCGGAATCACATCTGCCCTTGCTGACCTATAAAGTCCTACATGGACTGGGACTGTATTATCTGCAAGAGCTTCTGCGCCCCTACTGCCCCCTTACCCCACTCCACTCCACTGATGAGGGATTGCTAAAGGTTCCCAGGGTGTGTTTGAAGACCTCTGGGGCCCGAGCATTTATATTTGCAGCTCCAACCTTGTGGAACTCTCTACCTCGTTGGATAAGGGCATGCCAGACAGTGGGGAGTTTTAAATCTGCATTGAAAATGCATCTTTTCTATCTGGCTTTTCCAGACATTGAACGAATTGAAGAACATTGCTGTATTTTATCTATTTATGATTATTTTAACCTGTTTTAATTTAGTATTGTACAGGCACTATGATATTTTGAATAGCACTTTTTATAAATAAAATCGGATTGGATTGGAGCAAATGGGAGTAGTAACCTATAGGAGTTATGAATTAATCTCCTATCATTCAAACTGCTACAAAGTGCTGTTTTCCATGAAAAAAATATTTATTTCTTTATTGAAATGTTTCAGTAGGAAGGCACACTGAACAACAAGTTGCTCCTCTCCCGGTGTGACCGGGGGGTACAATTGGATGAATAATTAGACATACAGTTTAACATTTAACATCTCTGAGAAATTAAACATTGAAGTTACATTTGTAACAAGACATACAGTTAAAAAAATTTCATAAGTAATCATACAGTCGCATTTGTGACATAACATGCAATTAAATATATCATACCTGTGGAATATGCATTTAATTACAAGTGGCATATCTGAGGAACATGGTACAGAAATTTAATGTAGCCTTGGAGTCAACTACTTGCAGGACTGGATCATGGTTAAGAGGCAGATTATTTAGCAGTTATTGAATGAATGAGGTCCAGTGGGGGGACATCAAGGAGGGTAGAGGGGTAAACAGGCAGAAAATGCTTTTATTTTTGTGCCCTGCTTCATTTGCATAACCCTACCCCTTTTTTTCTCAGTGCTGCAACCACAAACCACGACATCATGCAAGGGAAACAAAGCTTTTAAAAACTGTCTTGAAACACAGACCTCTGTTGGTCAGTCTTGGTATTGCAGACATCCTTTTTATCTCACAATTTCGGACTCATAGCAGAAGTTGGACACCAAAGAAAAAGAAATGTAGTCTGACCCATAATTACACTCCTGAACGACTTATAGTCATTTAGGTCCTCTAACATAAACATAGAAAAGTATCATCATGCTCCCACATTCTGCCAGGAGCTGCCACTTCAGATCTGTCACTTCACCAGCAGGCAGTAAAAGTCAAACAACATCGGCACAGACTGGCAAATGATCTTTTAGGCCTATCTGCATCACAAAAACAGTTTTCAGAAACTTTTCTGCAGACTGTACTGCTGAAAACAATACCGACATAGGAGACTGCACTTTGATAAGGGAGACAGAAAAATCAGCTATGCAGTGTACCCACAATGCCTTGCTATATCTATATCTATATCTATATCTATATCTATATCTATATATATAGTATATGTATATATATATATATATATATATTTATATATAATCTATATATATATATATATATATATATATATATACACATGGAGATTCCATATAGAACTCACAGGTGTATTTTGTTTAATAACTTATGTTGGCTAAAGCCTTCTGTGCACAGGAATTTACATCTTAAATTCATGTTTCAAATTTGGAAAAAAGGGGTTCCAATCTATATCACTCAGTTATTTCCTCTTAGAAGTATGAAAGACAATCTAAGGGCAGCTCATGGAATACATTATTTAACTCCTAGATGTAATCTGAATGTGGGTAAGTCATCTGTATCCTTTAGAGGGATGACTCTGTGGAACAAAATTCCTGTGCATTTAAGAGAAGTAAATCAGATGATTAATTTCTCTGATCTTACTGTGTGGTACCTGGGATGGGCTAGTAGTCTATTAAATTGTAATCAATATAATAATTATTAAACCTGATTATTTGTATATATAGCTCCTTGTTGCATATTGTATATTTTTTACACTGTAAGTGTTTGTTTTTGTATGTTATATTATTTTGGAACTGATGTTTGCTGTTTTTGATTGTGAACCCTTGCTTTCTTTAGCTTCGCTCCAAGATACCGGCACTATCTTCATTATGAATGAGTTATGCTCAGCTGAATGGTTCCCTTATTCATATGAATAAAAAAGATTTACTACTACTACTACATAGATGTTGACAGCAGATGAGGGCCTATAGTCCACCTAGTCTGTCCATTATGGTCACGTGTAAGGCAGTAAATATGAAACTTGGTACCACCTATAAGACCAGTCATATGCTCACTCCCTCAGCCAGGCTGGCCATAGCTAGGGGCATCCTCCTTCCCTCTCTGGCATATGGTGCAGTCACTTATATAACTGCCTCAAAAAGCACCCTAAGAAACTGGCACACCACATACAATAATATTTGCCGATATGCCTTGCCCCCCCTGACTAAAGCACCACTGTTCATTATACGTTGACCTAAACTGGCCCTGCCCATCAGCCTACAGGCATATTGCCTGTGGGACTTTACTTGACAATATTATTAGATCCAACCTAACCTCCTCCTTGGCCTCCATGATGGTGCCACAGTCCTCCCACTATGGCCTCCGCTCAATCGAGCTGTAACTTCTTTATACTCCAAGGTGCAGAACACAGAAAGGAACCCTTGCTTTCTCTAGCTTCGCTCCAAGAACCTGGAACTCTCTTCCAGTTGAAGTTCACTCTGCACCCACACATGCTGCCTTCAAAAGACTGCATCATGCCTCCGTCATAAATTGTAACCAAGGTACTTGCTTTAACCCTCCTTAGTTCCTCAATTCCTCCTTACCACCCTCATTAAACCAAAGCCTTTTTTCACCATAGCACTTCCATTAGACTGTATATGGCAATCCTCTTTACAACCTTATGACCTTATGTAGCATGACTATTGTATCATAAAATGATGGTACTCTTTTACTGTCTGTATGTTTCTCTCAACTATACTACTTACTTGTATTTTGTGTTTTCTCTCTCATTCACCGACAGTGATGTGTTCTTATCTTGCTGGATTGTATTTTACTGTATGACGACTCCTTTAATGTCTTTAAACTCCTGGGTTGTGCCTGAAAATAGTCGTTTGTGGCTATGGCACCCACCCGGTAAACAAAAACTAAATAAATAAATGTGCACACGTACTTAGCTTCCTCAAGCTTTTCTAGAACTAAGTTATATGTCTACATATTAGGTGCTATTCTGCAGTCCACACTGACAAAATAAGGGACAGCACCTCTGAGTAATGAACATTTAAGTCGACTTTATAGTTTACCCAGAATTCCTTGTTGCTGTATGTAAAACATTGACAGTTGCCTTGCATGACATCATTTTTGGGTGTGGCCACACACAGAAAACTGAAGGGTGGGCAGAAACAAAAACTTGCAAAAAAATGACTGACAGATTTTTTTTACAAAACATATTGCAGCTTCAGCATCTGAAGAGTAAGTTGACAATGCCATCCTATGTGAAACAGGCATTTGCAGAATATGACTGAATCACTTTTAACACAGCACAATAAAATAAACTATGAATGAAACAGTTAATGTTTTAAAACTTAGACAATGTGAAATACGTTAATAAGCTGCGTACAAATCCTGGTAAAGCTCCAACAGACTAAATGAGACTATAAAGAATAGAGCAATCGGAAAAGGGGACTCGGAGAAAGGATAAAGGATAAACTGCAAGGGGATTGGGGAGAAGGGAAGGACAGTATTCATTCTCTGCAAAGGAGGGACGTCTCTTTTAAAGTGCAGGAACCTGTGGAGGGCCTACAAAAGAGACTGGGTTAAACAATTGGGTCAGAAGACAAGATTGGGTCTAGGGAACTTAACAAGGAAAGATTGTCAGGTCTTATCATAAACATGAAGCTTACCTGCAATCTGCTAAGATGTTTTTTCATAGCAAGTTGTCAAGGTCAACAGATTAAACCATTCTTCATATGGGGGATGGTCTGGGGAATTTCAGTGCCTAAGTAGAACCCATTTTGCTGCAACCAAGGCACAGTTCAACCAAGAAAGCTGGGTCTTATTCAGAGGTGATGCCTCCCCAGTAATGGTAGCTGAGGGTCTTGTACACCAAGTTGAGGGATAATCAAAGAATAGGTTACCCACACTCTCGACCAGTAGAGAGGTATGCATTAAATTTGAGTAATCCCACCATCCCATGTCTTATTTTATCTAATCACTAGCAATCAGAATTTTTCTCCCCCACGCCCAAAAAGTGCTCACCTCTGGTGTTATCATAAGGACTGCTAGTTAACTCCTAAAGTACTTTATCACTGTCCCTGAGGAACATCTTTAGCAAGATAGAGCTGTGCAGGTTATGACAGTTAAGGTCTTTTGTCTTAAATTTATGAAAGTGGACTGTCTCACAGGCTTGACTGTCACTGTGTCAGCTTTTACTTGAATGACCACGATACAGGAAACAGTGTGCTCGAGACATAGACTGTAAGGTAGTCTCGAGTGGAGCTATGCTTGGGGCACTATTTATTTTATTGCAGGTTAGTTATTAGTTTTATTTATGCAGACTTGGTTGAATTAGTTCACTTTGCAATCTAGTTTCATTTTTAAAAGTGAAACTGCTGTGATTGCCAAACAAACTGTTGTACTTGAGACATAGTAACACAGCGAATCTTGATCGCAGCTGCTGTGTTGAAAGACACATATTTGCTGTAATAACTGGCTGGTTATTAAGGCAAATATTAACTGGCTTGGCCCATAGAAAAAACTGAGGGCTTGTTATTATACCATGGTTAAACTGGGCTCTGAAAACTAAAGCTGTGACACTGAGCATTCACATTAGTGTCGACACTAATGCACATGCTTAGTGTCATGGCTTTAATGTTATATATAAGTTTAATTCCTGTTGGATATGTGGATTCCAAGATCCAGGTAGTGTGTTCATAGGAAAAAGTGCGGGAAGGGGGTCCTGTTTTTTTTTTTTCATCATCTATAGCCCATATGGTTTGGAATTTTGGTTTGAAATTTTAAGAGTAGAAAGGGCTTGCCTCAGAAAGGTGTGTTTTGTTGAAAAATTATTAATCCATTCCCAGGTTATAAGGATTTAAAACTTTGGTTCTGAGTATGCTCAGTAGGGTATCAAAGTCTATCCAAAAGACCATACTGAGCATGCGCAGAGCTGACATTTCAGATCCATATAACTTGAGAATGGGTTAATATTTTTTCACTAAATCAATGAAAGCCACCATTCTGATGCAAGCCTTTTCTACCCTGAAAATTTGAGATGAAAATTGCAAGCTGTCTGAGCTATAGGCAATGACGAAAAAACAGCAAAAAAACAAAACAGATTTTTCCTGACTGGAATAAAACTCGGCAAATCAAGAGACCTTTCACCCTAGACTGCACATGCAAAATTTGTGCAATTCCATTGAATGGGAGGCAAAGCTATTATGGTGCAAAGTTAGGGGTTTAGCATTAAACAACCTACTCAACCTTAACTATATAAAGGATTGTGTAAGAGCAATCATACACAAAAAGCCAGTTGTATGATCGAGAGGTTTCCATGGTAACCAGAGACCTCGAGAGTGCAGCTCGAGAGGTCTGTTACCATGGAAACCTCAAGATCATAAAACTGCCTTTTTTTGTGTATGATTGTTCAGACACAATCTTTTATAGTGTATGGGAAATCATACTTTCAGCCCTCCATCCCATCAAAAGTGAAAAAATAACTTACAAGGGAGTAGTTCCTCAAGCACTGTTTACTTCCTGGCCAGCTCTCACTGCCGTGGCCTGCTTCAGTATGCATTCACAACTGCTTTCTGTGCTGTTGTGCTGCAATAGCAACATATTTAGTGCAGCACAACATCATGATGCATTGAGTGCAGCAGAACAATGCTGTTCCAGGCATGGATTTCCATGCAGAACAGCGTTCTATCATGCATCATACTGATGCTACTGCACCACTGTAATATAGTATAGCCTCTATCATCTATACTAGACTGACATAGATATATATAAAAGACAAAGAACCTCTGTGCGCAAGCACTGAGGCAATGGTTACCCCAAAGGGCATTTGGCTGGGTAAGCCAAGTTTCAAAGAAATACAAAAACACACATGCCCCCACAATGCAAAGCATCATGGGCTGCATATGCAAATCACCACAGAATATAATGCTGGTTCAACTTTAAGCAAAAATGCATGGTGCCGAAAGGCCTCTCACACAGTTTGCAAAGGGTGCCAACAGAAGACATAAACACGTGTTTCGTCCTACCAGGACTCATCATCAGTATGCTTCATCTGCTTGACACCCCAATGGAATGAACCAGCTACCCTAAGATGGTCTGTCTGGGTTATGTTGTGGTGAACCCAATTAAAACAAAAAACTATTTCAAAGACAAAGAACCTCTGTACGCAAGCACTGAGGCAATGGTTACCCCAAAGGGCATTTGGCTGGGAAGCCAAGTTTCAAAGAAACACTAAATCACATATGCCCCCACAATGCAAAGCATCATGGGCTGCATATGCAAATCACCACAGAATATTATGCTGGTTCAACTTTAAGCAAAAATGCATGGTGCCGAAAGGCCTCTCACACAGTTTGCAAAGGGTGCCAACAGAAGACATAAACACGTGTTTCATCCTACCAGGACTCATCAGTATGCTTCATCTGCTTGACACCCCAATGGAATGAACCAGCTACCCTAAGATGGTCTGTCTGGTTATGTTGTGGTGAACCCAATTAAAACAAAAAACTATTTAAAAGACAAAGAACCTCTGTGCGCAAGCGCTGAGGCAATGGTTACCCCAAAGGGCATTTGGCTGGGAAGCCAAGTTTCAAAGAAATGCAAAATCACACATGCCCCCACAATGCTATATATATATATAAATACACACACACATATATATATATATATATATATATATATATATATATATATTTGCAAAAATCTATGCAGACATTAGGGATGTAAAATAGCAATGCATACAAAGATGGGCAATGAAAAAAGCATTAGGGATTTGGGTCCCAGAATATTGGTGGATCATTGGTGGGCTCTTGCTTGGGGTTGTCAAACCTAATGCCCACCCCCACAGCCCATAGCCTCCTGTCTGAAGCACAAGATACAGCTCCAACCTGGTGACTCATAGTGATACAGTAGGGCCAATATAATCAGGCAGAGCTTTCTTCACACAGGGCCCTATGGGCCCTGCTTGAAGATATCACATTTGACCTCATCTGATCCAGGATAGGGGTGGGCATTAGGGTTGACAACCCCAAGTAAGACCCCACCACTGATTCACCAATATTCCACAGACTCAAATCGCCTAATGTTTTTTCACTTCCAGTCTTTGTACACTTTGCATTTTTACAACCCTAATGTTTGTATTAACAAAGTTTTTTTGCAAAGGATTTCCCTTCTTTTTGTGATAGTTGAACTACAATATTGGAGACAGTCCTGTTGCAGTGCATGGGCCTAGCAGACCCCCAACACACATGTCAATACATTGTGGGTGACTTTCCCTGACCCACGACAGGGTGTGGAGTCTGTGTCAAACACTGCTCCATCCCTATCCAGGCTGTGACTGGTGCTGCATGCTGTAGCACCTTCCCCATCAGCCTTTTGGCAGTAAACCAGCTCACTGAGTTCACACCTGAACTCAACTCACTGGCATGGTAAGGCAGTGTGTTCCCCAGAGGTGCAGTGGACATCCCTGCAAACAATGTTACTTAATACATTCTTTGTTTTTTTTAATATGTTGACCCCAAACTTTCAACATAGTCTTCTTATGACCCCACCTCATAAACCCCAGAGGTGAAAATGTTCAAATCTGTGCTGAAACGTCATTCCATGCCACAGGTGTAAAAACACATTTCAGATAGGATGTGGAAAATAACTGCTGTACTGTTTATGAGGTGTGTTCATGAGGTGATGTGAAAAAATGGGTATGTTGAAAATCTGGAGTACAAATATTGTAAATTACCAAAGTTACACACCTGTGTAGAAAATTTTCAATGCCCACTCATAACTCGGCCATTTTTAGGATTTTTTCACCAAATTTTCAGAATGCCCTTTTTGGGACCCCACCTCATAAATACTGGCACTGTCATTTTGTTAATCAGTTCCAAAAATGGTTCCAGGCAACGACTGTGCCATTCCATGCCACAGGTGCAGAAACACATTTCAGGTGGATAAAAAATGGGTATGTTGAAAATCTGGAGTCACAATATTGTAAATTACCAAAGTTATGTGCTTCTGTAGAAACTGCACAATGCACACTGGTAATGTGGACATTTTTATGAATTTTTTCATCAGATTTCCAACCTGGGCTTTTTGGGACCTCACCTCATGAACACTGGCACTGTCATTTCATTAATTGGTCCCAAAAGGTGATTATGTGCAGTGACCCTGAAATCACCTTCCAGAACCAATTAACGAAATGACAGTGCTAGTGTTCATGAGGTGGGGTCTAAAATCACCTTCAGGGACTGATTAACAAAATGACAGTGCCTGTATTCATGAGGCAGTGTCCCAAAAAACCCATGTTGAAAATTTGGTAAAAAAATACCTAAAAGTGGCGAAGATATCAACATACGTTAAAAACACGATTCAAACACATTATACGGCACAATTGAAATACATTATACCGCACTTACATTTACTCCTCAGTTTGCGGTTCAGCTTTGAAGAGCGCAGATGTGTCCTGGTCCACAGAAGATGACGTTAGCCGACCTCTTGAGGTAAGTATAGGGTAAGGGGGAGGTTGAGGTGGTGGCTGCTTAATGGGAGGTTGGGATGGGGGAAGGAGACAACAGAGACCATGAGGGATGATTTTCTTTTTTTGCAGGTTACCAAAATAAAAAGATATCGGGGGACTGTTTTCTTTTTCACAGGTAACTAACAATATCAGGATACTGTGGGTGGGCTTCACAGTGCCCCATACTGATGGGAAATATACTAAATTCTGACAAGGGAATTGGGGCACCCGATGTCAGTAAAGTTCTTATTGAAGGATGAGATAAATCAGCATCTAATTCTAAAACATCTTACAGGCTATTCTCAACATGGGTTTGTAAAAAGAAGGTCTTGCCAGACAAATATGCTGGCATTCTATAATAGTGTGATAGACAGGTTAGATATAGGAATTCCCATGGATGTACTATTTCTTGATTTCTCTTAGGTTTTTGATAAGCTTCCCCATCTAGAACTCATACAACAAATGAGCAAACTAACTATTCATCAAATTATAATAACATGGGTCCAAGAATGGCTGAAAAATAGAAACCAATGAGTGTGCATCAGAGGAGAGTATTCTGAACAGTCAGAAGTGACTAGTAGGGTTCCCCAGGGTTCAGTGCTGGGCCCCTGTCTATTAAATTTATATGTATCATCACTTCAAATAAACCACAGCACTGTTTGGCTACATAAATTTGCATATGACTGCAGGATAGGTGCAGAAATTAATACTGGTTAAAATTCATCTGATCTACAAAAAACTATTGATAACATTGAGATATGGACCAAGCAATTCCAATTAACATTAAATCATGACAAATGCTTTATTATGCATCTGGGAAAAAGAAACCCTAGAATATCTTATAAACTAGGAAATACTGCTTTGAAAACAATCGAGGAGGAAAGGGATTTAGGTACTATAGTGTCTAGCAATATGTCTTTTACACCACATTGCCAAAAGATAGCCCAAAAAGAAAATAGAATACTTAACTGTATATTTAGACACATCGCATCAAGAAGCAGGGTTGTCATGTTGCCACTATATACATCCCTGGTTAGACCGATCTTGGAATACGGCGCCCAGGTTTAGACACCATACAAAAAAAAAGATATAGTATTGTTGGAGAGAGTACAGAAGAGAGCTACCAGGGCAATTCAGCATATGGCTGGTAAAAATTATGAGACTCGACTGTTCAAATTAAATATGTACTCCTTGAAGGCAAGGAGAAAAAGGGGCGATATGTGCTTGCTACATAGGGCATGGAATAATGAGGCTCTCTGGGACATTACCGGTCTTGAAATAAATACAAGTATGCATAATACTAGGTCCCATCCCATGCAGTTAACAGCACCACATAGAAAGAAAGTGCGTAGTGCATGGTGGTTCAACCAAAGGATTGTACACGACTGTAATAGGCTACCATTGGAGGTTGTGGCTAGTCCAACAACCACAGTATTTAAACTTAGATGGGATGCATACATAAACAAAATTAGAGTTTAATAATTTAGATGGTGAGCATATAGGACACAAGTCCATCAGCTCAGTATTATTCCTATGATTCCTATGATTATTAAACCAGGGGCTGCAGGGGGAGGGGGGTCCAACACCGGTGTCAGATTATATTAAGTGCTTTTATAAACTATTTTGGGATAGTGGGCGTGGTCTCCCCAGGTGTCCCACAGTGAGGGGGTAGGCATGAGATGTAATAAATGCCAACATGAGGATTGGGACCCCTGATGTTGGTAAACATTTTTTAAACAACTGACTATGGGAGGGTGGCACCTTAACTTAGTGCCATATAATGTATTTGGTGTATAGGAGTTGGTTGCACTATATGCCACAGATGTCGTCTACTAAAGGACAGCTGTATCATATAGTGCAAACTATACAACACAACTGTCCTTTAGTAAACGACAGCAGTGTCACATAGTGCAACCGGCTCCTATATGCCTATTACATTATACAGCACTCAGTTTTATTCTTCAGTTTGTAATTCAGCTTTGAAGAGCGCAGACATGTCCTGGTCCACAGAAGATGACATTGGCCAACCTCCGGAGGTAAGTGTAGGGTAAGGGCAGGGGCTGGTGGGTGCTCAGTGGGAGGGTCAGGATGGGGGGAAGGGGACAGCAGGAATGACAAGGGATGGTTTTCTTTTTTTGCAGTTTACCAAAATAAAAGGTATCTGGGAACTGTTTTCTTTTTTTACAGGTAATTAACAATGTTGGGACACTGGGGGTTGGCTCCCCAGTGTCCCATGCTGGTGGGGTAAATATACTAAATTCTGGCACAGGGACTGGGTCCCTCACAGTTAGTAAAGTGCTTATTAAACAAAGGACTGCAGAGGGGAGGGGGTCTAACACCGGGGATGAGCATCCCAGTGTTGGATTATATTAAATGTTTTTATAAACTATTTCAGGACACTGGGGTGGGCTCCCCAGGTGTCCCACAGTGTGGGGGGGGGTGAGATGTATTAAATGCAGACATGGGGATAGGGGGCCCCAATGTCTGCAACCATTTATTAAACAACTGACTGTGGTGGGGGGGCACCTTAACATAGTGCCCTATAATGTATTTGGCGTATGGCAGTCGGTTGCACTTTATGACACAGCTGTTGTTTACTAAAGGACAGCTGTGTCGTATTCTGCAAATTATATGACACAGCTGTCGTTTAGTAAACAACAGCTGTGTCGCATAGTGCAACCAGCTCCTATCCACCTAATACATTATATGGCACTAAGTTTTATTCCTCAGTTTGCAGTTCGACTTTGAAGAGTGCAGACCATGTCCCAGTCCACCTAAGATGACACTGGATGACCTCAGAGATAAGTATAGGGTAAAGGGGATGTGGAAGGTGGGTACTCAGTGGGAGAATTGGGATGGGGAGGGAGAAGCGGTGACAACGAGAGATAGTTTTCTTTCTTTCAGGTGTAAATTTAGAAAAAAAGACAACGGGGATGGTTTTCTTTTTTGCAGGTATACATATAAAATTATTCTAGCTCGGGACACTGGAGGTGGGCTCCCCAGTGTCCCACTCTTGTGTGTGTGTGTGTGTGTGTGTGTTGGGGGGTGAATTACATGAAACAATGGGCTGTGAGGGCATCCGACACTGGGGGTGGGCATCCTGATGTTGGATTGCACTAATAAATAAATACACTGCCACTGGGGATTGGGGCCCCTGGTGTGCAGATACAGTTGAAGGCACAATCAGGCTGGCAGGGCTACAATGACAATAGCCCTGTTCCTGACCTGTGAGTGGCAACAGCAGCAGGGGTTACACTATATGACACAGCTGTCATTTATTAAAGACAGGTGTGTCATGTAGTGTAAACTGCTTTTGTAAAAATTCACTTAGGAATAGAACATTCATTTTTTGAACTGTGCATGCTCAGAAATGGAAATTTTTTATGAAATATTTGAAACACTACTTAACAGTGGGGCCTAAAAACCACATAAGCACATGTCTTGAACCAACCTCTATCAAACCTGAAAGTTTCAGGTTTCAAAGCCTCCTACTTTTTTAGTTATTGAGTGGCAAAAAAAATCTTAAACATTTTCAGAAATAGAGACTTTTGTGGTTTTTTGCACCTCTGTAACTTTGCCTCCCCTAAACCGATCTACATGAAATTTACAGGATCAAGAGATCCTGGCACAGAGGCTGAGAATTCCAAATGTCATGTAAATTGGTAGGGTAGCATCTTTCAAAAAAAGAGGTGTGCAAGAACAAGAGGGCACAATTTGAAGATGAGGGGGGCGGCTCAGAGGTAATTTAAGGAAGTATTTTTTCACAGAGAGGGTTGTGGATGCATAGAACGGCCTTCCGGAGGAGGTTGTGGAGTCAAAATCAGTGGTGGAATTCAAGCATGCATGGGATAGTCATAAGGCAATTCTGGGGGGTTGGGGTAGGAAGAAGTAGGCTGCTGGTTAACTAGGATCTGCAGCTTATCCAGTAGGTAGGGAAATGGGCAGACTGGGTGGGCCCAGCGGTCCTTATCTGCTGTCAAATTCTATGTTTCTATGTTTCTATGTAACTGAGGCAAAGTTATTAAGGTGCAGACATTTGGTTTTAACATAGACGTGCTTATGCAACCCTAATATACAGGCACAACTGCACCTGTATAACACACATATATATTCAAAAAACATTCAGCATTTAGGCTGGGGCATGGGAGGGAGCACTAGTGGAAAGCTGGACTGCAGCAACAAGGCACTCCCACTAGAAGCCTGGGTTCAATTAGACAAATTGCCTTACAAGTAGTGGTCATGACATCAGTATTAACACTGCTTCTTTTTGGGGACAGTAGCTTCTTGTAATTTCAGCTGTTTGCAGTGTGAGAATGCCCAGCAAGCAGAAAAAGGCACCAAATGGCAAGGCAGCAGCAATCACAGTGCTGGAAGAGCAGAAAAGGAACTTTAAGACCATGCAGTCTGCCCCTTGTCCCTGCCTATTCTGTCACCGCTGACCCTAGTTGGTCATAGGTGTCACCCCCTTCCCCTGTTCCTCTACCTAATATCCCCTATGCCTATCCCATGCATGCTTGAAGCGCCCCATACTCTTTGCCCCCACTACGTCATTTGGCAGGTTGTTCCAGCTATCCATCACCCTTTCCATGAAGATGTATTTCCGAACATCTTTCCTAAACTTTCTCCCTCTTAACTTCATTCCATGTCCCCTTGTTCTAGTGCCTTCCATTCTCTGAAATTTACCCTCTACTTGCACCATGTTTGCTTCTGTGAGGTACTTGCAGGTTTCAATCATGTTCTGTCTCGCTCTCCTCTCTTCCAGGGAGACCATGTCGAGTTCCTGCAGTCTTCCCTCATATGGGTTTTGTGCAACCCCCTCACCATTTTGGTTGCTGTTTTCTGTATCGCCTCCACCCTTTCAATATCCTTGCAGAGGTGTGACCTCAAAACAGGACACAGTACTCCAGGTGGGGCCTCATCCATGAGTGATACAATAGCAGACCACCTCCCTCCTGCTGCTAGAAATCCATCTCCCAATGCACCCAGCATCCTGTAACCATTCCCACTGCTTTGTCACACTGCCCAGCTACCTTGAGGTCATTAGATGTGATGACCTCTAGGTCTCTTTCTTGCTTGGTGACTGTAATCTCCACCCCTCCCTTATACACAGTCCCTGGGTTCCACAGGCCCCCCTTAGCACACACCCCTTTTCTTCAAACACAGGACTACGTACAATAATATTGCACATTTTGTGACTGGACTCCCCTGGATGACCTATCATTGTACCCTCTATGACTCCTTCAACTGGTTTACCCTTGAAGGCAGGTTCCAACTTAAAATGCTCTCTTTCCTACACAAAGTTCACCATAACCTACTGCCAATCAGTGTTAACTCCCTGTTCCCCTTATCGGTTCCCAAGCACAGTACAAGAGGGGCTGCCTGTCATATCTTTGACACCCCTTTTTACTGCACCAAGCATGTGCAGAACTCCATCACATACAAGGGCCCTAAGTTTTACAATAAACTGCCCCCTGAACTTCAGGCCTGTAGTTCAATTGGCTCATTCACCTCCTCCTCCTCAAGGACCACCTCCTCCAATCCATCACCGGTGTCTGCCCCAGTAAGTAACCACCCTGAATGTCCTGCAACCCTTGAGTTACCTTAGAGTTTATAAGTATTTGTATATTGGCTCTGTTGTTGTGTGCTCTAAATCTTTTTTTCTATTCTAGATCATCCTGTCATATACACTGTTCCTATTGTAAATACTGTCAAATTTTGCAAATATTGTTTTTACCTTTTTCTCTGTATTATTGAATTTTTGTACCACTGGACGTTTGTGAAAATAGGCATTTTTGCTCACATACCTTCCAGTATAAAACTAAAATTTAATTGAATTGAAATGCAGTAGCTTGCACTTTTTGTCATTGAAACCCAGCTGCCACTCCTAGACCATTTCACTAGTTTCTGCAGATCCCTTTCATTCTCTCCAACTCTTCCTGAGTGTCATCCCTGTCGCTGATTTTTGTATAACTCACAATAAGACACACCTTACTCTCAAGTTCCTCTGCAGTGTCACTTATGAAGATATTGGTACCCCAGTAGTCATTCTCCTATTGCCTGGGAGGCTACGGTTTACTACCACCCTTTGCCTCCTATCCCTTAATCAGTTTGATATCTAGCTTGTCAGTTCCTCCCCCACACCCAGGCTGCTTGGTTTCTTTACTAGCCTCATGTGAGGCTCAGTGTTGAAATCCTTACTGAAGTCGAGATAGGCAATGCCCACTACTCTCCCTTGAGCCACCTCCCTGGTAACCTAGTCAAAGAAATCTATGAGACTAGTTTGACATGATCTCTCCCCTGTGAAACTATGCTGCTGTTGGTCCTGCAGCCCTTTTGCCTCCAGGTGCTCCATGAGCCTCTCCTTCAGCAATGTCTCCATTAACTTTCCCACCACTGATGTGAGACTGACTGTCCTGTAGTTGCTAGCATCCTGCCTACTGCTGCTCTTGTGCAGAGGGACATCATCCCTCTTCCAGTCCTACAGAACTTCACCCATCTCCACTGAGGTACCAAAAAGTACTGCCAGAAGGATGGCCAGCACTGTGCTCAGTTCCTTTAGGACCTTTGGATGAATCCCATCTAGTCCCATTGCCTTATTCTCCTTTAAGGCTTCCAGTCCCTTCTAGACTCTCTCCACTGAAAACACTTGTTTCCATTCTCCCCTGTCCCTGTTGCTTACTGCAGCATGCTGGTCCATCTCACCCACCATCTATCATGAAGACCGAGCAGAAGTAATCATTTAGTATTTCTGCTTTCTCTTGATCTTCCCCTGTGTAGTCCCACCAGCCCTCTTAATTCTCACTATCCCTCCCTTTGTCTTCTTCTTTTCCCTCCACATACCTGAAGAAACTCCTATCCCTTTTTTGAACTCCTTAGCTAACCTTTCCTCTGTTATCATATTATCTGCCCCACCCTCCTTTCTGCCTTCCTTTGTTTTGCCAGATATACCTCCTCATCCTTCTGAATCTCCTTGTACTTTCTAAATGCTGTTTTCTTCTCCCTCACTGTCTTTGCCACCTCCTTTGAGAACCATAGTGGCCTCTTCCTCCTCTTTCCCTTGCTTGCTTCCTACAAATAGCATGCTGTTGCCTGAGCTATATCCTGCTTAATTTGTCTCCATTGAGCTTCCAGTCCCCCTCTCCCCCCTCAGAGGCATTCTCTGATGCAGTTTCCCTTTGCTTTAAAAATCTGCCCTCTTGAAGTCCAGGTCCCTCATCTTAGTGTTTTTTTTTCTTGTCCTATCTGTATGCCAAACCATACAGTACGGTGATCACTTGTCCCCGGTGACTAACCACCGTGAGATCACCAATGCAGTCTCTGTTTGTAAGTACCTGGTCCAACACTGTACCATCCTTAGTGGGTTCCGAAACCAGCTGTTTGAAAAATTCCCCCTCTATGGAGTTGAGGATTGCCCTGCCTCTTGATGTGGCTGTAGTGAATATGCCCAATACATCTGGCAAATTAAAGTCCCCCATCATCAAAACTTCCCCCTTGCTGGCCATTTTGTTAATGACTTCCCAGGGCTCTGTCAACATCCTTCCCCTGTGTCAGAGGACTGTACTCCACTCCTGTGTGGATAACAGCCCCTGATCCCATCTCTACGCAGATCCATAGTACTTCCAGCCCTTCACTGCCCCCATCTTGCTCTTGTATCTCAGTGGCCCTTATACCCTTCTTCACATATAAAACAACACCTCTGCCTTTCTTCCCTGACCAGTCCTTCCAGAACATGGTATAGCCCAGGATGGCCACTACTCAGCTGTGGTTATCTGTGCACCACGATTCTGTTATGGCCACAGATTCTGGTCTGCCTCAGCAATGATTGCCTCAAGGTCAGGAATTTTGTTTCCCAGACTCCTTGCATTGGCACACATGGCTCTCCATTCTCTTCATCCCTATTCCCCTCTATCCTGCCTCCCCTTCCTGCTTCTTCATGAACTCTCTATTACCTTGGCTTGCCCTCCTCATTACATTGTCTTCCTGCCATCCCTCATTCTGCTCATTTCCAGCTGAAGTTCTTCATCCAGACTTGCCTGCTCTGCCCTTCTCTTTTCTTCCATCAACCTTTGGGGAATTTCTTCTCCATGTGTTAACTTTCACTTTTGCACTTGTCTTTTGGGGGGAACAATCTCTGCCTCCCTCAGTCAATCTACCCCCCCTTTGATAGTTTAAATGCTTGTCAAAGTAGCATTTAAACCTTCCACCCAGGACTGCTGCTCCTCTCTTGAATGGATGGAGGCTGTCTCCCTGGTACAGGCCTCCATTCCCTCCAGTTTCTGATATAGCTAATGCCTTCCTCCCTGCACATGCCTTCCACCATTTATTGAAGGAGCTGGTGTGGAGAACACTATCCTTCCCTGACCATACATGGGTAGCACCTCAGTGAAGGACACTGTACAAGCTATCTGCTTCAGACCCCTCCACAGCTCCCTAAAGCTACTGAATCCCACACTTCTGCTATGGCTTACCTTTGACAGATCATTCATCACTGGGTGGACAACAACATCCAGGCCCCTCTCTACCCCCTTCTCCCTGGTGATCTTTAATAGGCACCCTCCAGTTCTCCCTGCTAAGGTTCCTGGAATGCACTGCACTGTACTACCCAGCCCCTCCCTTCCCCTGCCCCCAACTCAGTCCCCCTGACTATGGACTCTCCCACCAGTAACTGCCTTCTTCTTGGCTGGGGGGCTCTTCCCACCCTCCTTTGGGACTGTTACCTCCTCTCTTACTCCTGCCTCAGGTGTCTCCTCTTGGCTTCCCCATCCTGCCAGAATAGTGATGGAACTGTGCAGCACTAAGGTCTGAAGGGTGCTCTCCTCCTTCCTTCCCCTACCCTCCCAGAGCCCACCAAGGTCCAGCCACTCTGCCTCCTTGCTGGCATCCTTTGAGGGAGTGACAGTACACTAGGTGGCCCCTGGGTGAGGCAGATGGTGCCCTGTACTCGTGCCAGTTCAACCCACAGTCCAGCGACTTCTGCTTTCCGCCCAGAAAGATGCCTGCATAATGGGCAACCCCTCAGTATCCAGAATGTGACTCTGAAGATTGCTGCCCTGCACCCATTACACTGCACCACTCCCATGCCTAATGATTTGTTAATCTCCCTGACTTTTTGCTTCCCTGTCTTTCCCTTCAA
Organism: Neoceratodus forsteri; assembly: GCA_016271365.2. Classification (NCBI taxonomy): domain Eukaryota; kingdom Metazoa; phylum Chordata; order Ceratodontiformes; family Ceratodontidae; genus Neoceratodus; species Neoceratodus forsteri. Next base: position 436,724,181 of record CM057452.1, on the reverse strand, counting down.
TTCCCTTTTTTTGGTCCCTTGGTAATTTAAGATAATTGGCTTCTTATACTCACTTTCTCCCCCTACCCTAGATAGGGTATTACCTGTCTTTCCACCCTACTGTGTGTTCCAGTTGCCCTTAGATAAGTTTGACCTTTGTAGCTCTTACCCTCACTACCCTACACCATTGTTTACTCCTCTGCCAATTACTGTACAGTACACCCTTTTAAACAGTCAACAACGAGTGCATAGATAATCTATTTTACCTTACTGGACCAACAGAGTTCCCTGCTGGCCTGCTATTGCCAGTTGGTGCTTGCTGATGCCAATCTTACTCCTGTTCCACTCCTTCGCTGTTCCACTCACTTGCTGGACATAAACATGTTGGACACGTTAGGAGGGAGTTCATTTATAGTGCTCCTGTAAGAAAGATAGAGAAGTCTAAATGCAGACAACTGCTTCACTTCTGCCTCAGCCATACACCCCCAGTTCATAGATATCCTCCTGTCCCAGCTAACTGCAAGGATGATTATCAACTCCCTTCCCCCAGCTCAGACTAGCACACAAATTACTATTGTTTGACCAGCTGAGAACCATGTACACAGAGAAAGGCCAAACCTGGTTGGATGCTTGTCTGATTGGGACCCTGGCACATAAGGGGAACCAGATATTGGGAAAACAGAAGTGGCCAGTAAAACAGACAGCAACCCTCCAAAGCAAGGTAGCCAAGAAACTTAAGGATAAAAGTAAGACACAACCAACTGAAAATGTACTGTCTGATGAGTTCAGGCAGATGGTCTTGAGAGTGTTTGGGGGTGCTCCACCAGAAACACCTTCCCCGACTCAACCCTCACCCAATACCAGGGAGTAGATGGCTCCCAACCACAAAAAAAAAATCTGATGTGGTAGTGATAGGGGACTTGCAACCCCCCTGGCCAATCCTGTAAGGGTCAACCCTGTACAGTGATCCTCTACCCCAAATCTGCTTGAGCATAGCACCAGGCCTTCTGCCCATGACCAGAAGCTGGACAAACTACTGGAGGCAGTAGTGGGGCTCACTGTAGCAGTTCAGGCCCAGCAGCAGGGGACAGCTGGGGTGTAGACAGTGTCAGGGGTGGGTGCCAGCGGGGCAGCACTGGCAGCAGCAGCCCCTATCCCAGGGCACTATGTCAGCATAACTGAGTCAGTGGGATCACAGCTGTCAGGTAAGGTCCACCAACAGATTCACGGATGTTAATATGTGGATATGTTCTCCTTGCTGAAGCAGTCCAAAGAACTGGAGGAGAAGGACAAGTAAGAAGATGACCCAGACAGGAAAAGGTTTAAGGTGGATAGGTTATTTGACAATTGGTTGGTGAGGTTCACAGTCTTTGTCAGCACAATTTGCCAGATGGTCCCTGAGAAAAGTATTGGTCTCTTCAATTATTTGAAAAGGATTATATGTGCCCACTGGCACTGAGGGAGTGCTGGTTACTAGAATGTTATGAGGAATTTGGTTATTACCTGCAGTACTACCCATCCAAGGACTGAAGTGTCCTGGACATACCCCTGCTGGTAGAGGTCATGCATGGAGGTCCTCCATACAGATAGCGGGCTACCAGTTAAAGTGTCCATGTCCCACAGACCTGGGCTGAGCAGGTCCCAGACTCCAGTGTGTTTTGGATTGAACATGGGGACTTACCACAAGACCTCTTGCAGGTACCAACATGAATGTTTTGCATGCAGCCAGTGGCACCCCTTCAACCAGTGCAAACCCAGCAAGTCACACCAGGGAGGGCACAGGTCCTTTTGTTAAAAGCAAGGCAAGCCTGACCACTGCAAGCCTGCCCAATCCAATAAGGGAGGACCAGCTTAGGCCCTGGCTCAAGCAGTACCTGGACCATGAGGCAGCCACCCTGTTGGCAGATGGTTTCACAGTTGGCTTCAGGATTCTGTATGAGGGCCCCCAACAGGGTTACAAATCTGGGAACCAAGTCAGGCAGGGATAGGCCACAGGTGATTTTGAGACAAACTCTGTACACTGCTGTGTTTCAACAGAATCAGTGGTTCTTATTCCTCCCTGCCAGTTCCTGATCTGCAGATCTCCCCTACTAGCCTACAGCCCAAAAATGTTCTGCATGGCTACATCATAATCAACCACCTGTCATAACCAGAGTGTGATTCTGTGAATGATCACATTGATCCATGCTACACAGAGGTCCAGTATGCATCATATGACGGGGCAGTCAAAGCAGAGTGTGTCACGAGACCTGAGGCTTTCATGGCCAAAGAGGATATCGAGTCAGCATTCTGACTGCTCCCCTCCACTCAGATGACCGAGACCTACTAGTGATGAAATCTGAAGGGCAGTATTACATCAGTACCTGTATGCCTGTGTGGCATTCTGCGGCATGTGCAGTGTTTGAATTCTTTAGCACATTCTTGCACTGAGCAGCTGCCAAAGAAGCCAGAGGGCAAGGGATTGTTCATAGTATTTGGGTGATTTCTTATTCATGGGCCCAGCCATTTCCCAGTCTGTGGGCAGAAATTGGAGATCTTCCTACAACTGTGCCACAGCATTGGTGTTCCTTTGGTCCCAGGTAAGGTGGAAGCCCTGAACTCTGTAATGTCATTCCTGGGTATCGAGATAGATACAGGGACACAGGAATATTGCCTGTGAGAGGAGAAGACTAAGGTCCTTAGGGCTCTTCTGGAGTGTGCACTGGTGGCCAAGAACATTGCCTTAAAGGAGCTTAAACAGCTAGTTGGTCACTTGAACTTTGCCTGCCATGTCATCTTGATGGGGAGGACATTCTTACGGTGAATGGTGACATTGGTGTGAGGCACCCAGAAGCCCCACCACTGGATACCTGTGACAGAAGGCTTCAGGGAAGACCTGGAGGTCTGGCAGACCCTTCTCATGCACTTTAATGGAGTTCCCCTGTGACCTGTGACACTGGACAGTCAGGAGCTGGAACTGTTTTTGGCTGCATTTGGTGAGTTGGATTTTGGGGCATACTTTAGAGGGGTATGATGTATCTCAAGTTGGCCTTCAAATTGGGTAACGTCATGACTAAAAAAAACCTTAATATCGAGAAATATCTCCACGATCTATGCCATTCTGCACGCTGGCAAGAGTTCTACCTTACAGGTTCTGTGGAAACAGCACTTCAGGTGTTAAACAGCATAATCATAGTGCCCTCAATACTCATGCACCAATCACTAGTGTTAGAACAAAAAGCAAATCTTGCCGCTGGTTTTCAGCCGACCTTAAATCTGCACTGCTTGAAAGAGATAAACTATGGAAAAGGGCAAGAAAGACCAAGGAACCAAATGACTGGCTGCTGTTCAGAAAAGCCAGAAATAGCTGCACCAAAAAAGTGAGGGATGCCAAGGCTGCCTTCTATACAGCTGAACTTGATGTCTCCTACTTCAACCCAGCTAGATTCTGGGGCACCATCATGGGGATCCTAGGGCAGGATTCTAGCACTTCTCTGCCATCCCAAGTGCACCTTAATAAAGTTGCTATCACTGACAAGCAAGAGGTATTAGATGCATTCAACAATCATTTCACTACGGCTGGCCTTGCTTTTGATTCCTCTCCAGCTAATCTACTGCGATCACAACTTAAATTCCAATCTATTGAGGCTCAGAAGGCTGATTCTTCATTCTCATTCAAGCCAATTTTACTGAAACAAGTAGAGGACCTATTGCTGCATTTAAACACTAATAAAAGTGCAGGTGCAGACTCTCTGGACCCCTATTTTCTAAAAATTGCAATACATGCGCTTGCAGTTCCTTTAACACATCTTTTTAATCTATCCTTATCCTCTGGTTCTATTCCTTCACTGTGGAAGACAGCACAAGTGTTTCCCCTCCTTAAATCAGGGGACCCCACGGACCTCAAGAATTATAGACCCATATCCATCCTACCAGTGCTTTCCAAAATGCTAGAAAAATTAGTGAGCATCCAACTACCTTGATGTTAATAATCTCCTAAACCCTGCTCAATCTGGGTTTAGGACCAGGCATAGCACCACTTCTGCACTAGCAAAAGTTACAAATGACTGGCAAACTGAGTTAGACAAAAAAAACAGTGTCTGTGCTGTATTTCTGGATCTAAGCAAAGCCTTCGATACAGTGGATCATGAGCTGCTAATCTCTTCACTGCACTCCATAGGCCTAGATCCAACCTCTCTTAAGTGGTTCAGATGTTACCTCACTGATAGAGTGCAGCAGGTGAAAAATGAAGGCGACCTATCCTCATCAAAACCACTCCTAAGAGGAGTACCTCAAGGATCTATCCTGGGCCCTATCCTTTTTGCCATTTACATTAACAACATTGATTCTAGCCTCACCAAAGCCAATGTTCACCTCTTTGCAGATGACACTGTCTTATATGTCAGTAACCCCTCACCAACAAAGGCCTGTGAAATACTACAATCAGAGTTCTCCCTGTTGCAATACCAACTACTTGAAAAAAAACTCCTATTAAATGCTAAGAAGACAAAAGCTATGCTCTTCTCCACCAATATATATATACTACCACTTTCTCACCAAGCATCCCTCCCCAACTATCCACCATCCTTGGAGAAAGCCTTGACTATGTTGACAAATTCAAATACTTAGGGATATGGATTGACAACAGACTTGTCTATACTCAGCATATTGAAGAACTCCTGAAAAAACTCCGACAGAGGCTCGGCCTTTTCTTCAGAATCAAGCATTATTTAACCAGAGAGTCAAAACAGAGACTAATCCAGGCCTCATTTCTATCACTCATCGACTATGCAGATTTCCTATATGGCCAATGTACTATTTCCTACTTAAGTAAACTGGATACCTTGTACCACAGAGCTCTAAGATTCATCACAGATCTTCCCTTCAACACTCATCATTGCTCTCTCTATGCTGCAGTTGGTTGGACATCCTTACACCTCAGAAGGAACAAAAATGCTGCTTTATGGATTTACAAAGCTCTGTCTAACAATCTTCCATCCTATATCTTAGATTGCTTTACACTGGCTACAGCTAGGTCATATGCCCTAAGAAGCAACAGCCTCATCACTTTAAAGATACCAAAAGCCTGCACCCGGCATGGGAGATCTGCAATCAGCTACTCTCTAGCATTTGCTTGGAATTCTCTGCAGAAGACCCTAAAGTTGACCACCTTCATACCTATAGCATCCTTTAGAAAGCTATACAAGTCTCTTCCCTGAGATATGCAACTGCTTTCACAAGGCCTAGTCCAATCATCCACTTGCCCCCCCCCCACACTTCTTTTCTTTTCTTTCTTTCTATGCAGCTTTGCTACACCATTGCCGAAACCTCTTCTGCTTCTCCTGGCACTTACCTTTTTCCCATTCACTCACTACTAGTTGTTTGAGTTCCTATCCAAATACTCCCACCAGCCCCCCATGTCTTCTCTTTTCAGAGGTTACTCAACAACCCCAACACTTTCCCACTTTTCAGTCATAACTGTCTGATTTAGTCTATTCTGGAGCTTGAAATCTCTGGCTACCCTGCTTGTATTTATGCTTATATTATTGCATCTGCTCATTTAGAAAGTTTTTTGTATATGTCTGTTATTGTACCTTCATGTTGTTTCTCGACCTATCAGGTCCATCTTGTAAATGAGCTTTGCTCAATGATGTCCGCCTGAATAAATAAAGATTTTGATTGATTGATTGATTGATGACTCACAAGGCAGATCACTCTGCTGGAGTTTCTCCCAATAGTGGTTGCACTGCTGGTTTGGAGTCACCTGTTGAGAGACAAAAGAGTTATTTGTTTCTCTAGCAACACAGGTGTGGTCCATACCATCATTAGGCAGATAGGGACCAAGGTCCCATTTGTTGACCTTAGGAGGCTTTTCATTCCCAGGTGTATGCTGCTTAACATTAATTTTAAAGCTGTTCATGTCCTTAGTGTTGAGAATGTTATTGTAATGCTTTATTTCATTCACAGTGGCAGAACTTCAAAGAACTGGCTTCAGCAGCAGACCGAGATCATCATCTGGTTCTCCTTTCCTATTGGAGGCAGTGACTCTGAGGTCTGGAAGTGGATGGGAAATTCTATTGCACCCCAGACCAGAGCAGCATATTGTTGTGGGGTGGAGCACTTCCACACTATCCAGATGAGGCTGATTGGCCTAACAATCAGCCAATTTCAGAAGAGCAGTAATGCAACTACATCTTGGAGGCAAAGTGGCGGGATCTGACACTGGGAGTGGTAGAACAGCAGCTACCGTGGTTAGCATGGTTCACCCAGGTGTTGGGCTTCATGGACACCACTCAGGCTTTCAAAATTCAGAAGATTCTTGAAGGCAGGAACAAGGGAGCCCTAAAGAAGGTTGACCAGTGCCCCTTTAGCCTAGCTACACTGGAGAGAGTGTGGGAGGCCTTATCAATAGTTTGTTGGTCTCCATTCAAAGTCATGTTATTCAAGATTACATTTTTGCTGGCCTTCTGTGGGGCCTTTTGGGTCTCAGAGACAGTGCAGCTGGCCAAAAGCAGGGTCCCAGCAGGCTTGCAGGATGAAGATGTAGTGGTGACACCAGAGGGTGTGTTCACCAGGTTCCACAAGAGCAAGACTGATCGAGGAGTTGTGGGATGCTGGTGCACCATGTGAGCTCCTCAGGCAGGGTAGGATGTGAGGGCCATGGTACTGGAATACATGGCTCTCTGTCCTCAATCTTGGTCAGCTTTCCTGCAGCATACAGATGGCACCCCGGTCATGGCCTACCAGTTTAGGCACATATTGGGTTTGGCTGTGCAACAAACAGGGCTGAACCCCTAAGAGTTTAACACCCACTCTTTTCAGATAGGGGTAGCCACAACTGCCAGGGCCCAAGGGTTTACTGATGCAAAGAGCCAGGCCCTGGGCTGGTGGTCATCCCAAGTGTTTTTATGATATGTGAGGTTACATATGCTTTGACATTGTTTTTGCTGTCTTCCAGGTTCCTCCAATGGCTTCATGCAGGTTTGGCTTTGCAGACACTCCATCACGTGCTGGGCAGTGGAGAGAGAGCAGGGCACAAGGCTGGGGGGGGGAGAACCTGGCATTTCTAGACAGAAAGCACATATTTTTTGGTTGGGTCAGAAGGGAATGCACAGGAGCGAACTTCTCCCTAGGTTTGCAGCAGAGGCCTAACGAGGAAGTTCGCTGAATATACTGCTGGTTCACCTGGATGGGAACAACATGGGACTCTATAAAGCCATTGATTTGCTACTCATAGTGAAGAAGAAACTCATATTCATTCTTGGATGTGGCCTGGGACCAGAATTGTTTTGTCTTATATCACCCAAAGAAATCACTGGCATCACACAGAGAACCCTCAGGCTACAAACAAAGCATGTATACACATCAACAGGTAGATGCAGCCTTTCATGGAATCCATTGGGGGATCCATGGTGCAGCATAGTGACATCAACCCATCCTGCCAGGGACTTTATGCTAAGGATGGTGTTCATTTGTCGGACAATGGTTGGAACTTGATTTTAGATTCATTGTTTCTGGTCTTGCAAGAGCTCTTGGAGTGAGCTGTTTATGGGGTCAGACTTTATTCATCCTGTGGTGGCTTGGGAATGTCTCAGAGTGATGGTACAAGGAGAAAACGGGGAAAGGTCAAAATCTTCTAAAGCATTCTTCTCCCCCAAGTCAACATGAAGCGATGGCCACAGAACCTGCTTCCCGGTTTGGGGGTTGAGGCCAACCTCATCAGGCTTGCCTGTGGGTGCAACAACACCAGATGGGGGTGGTCTCTTACCACTTGGCCATATGACCCCCTACTCACTGATGTTTGAGTTCCAGCTCAGAGAGGTACACCACTCCATTGTTCCACACATGGATATGTCCCTGGTGGTGTGGGGATTCCGAGGTTGACTTGGCAAGATTTTCCAAGCTGTGCATATCACTCTGACAGTACAATATTTTGGTTGATAACATATGGCTGTGGCCAATTTCTCCAAGACTAGTGTGGTGTGTGTTTGTAAGGATAAGGGGTTATGGTGCCTGACAGGACAATAAACAGTCTGCAAAGTCTTGCAGCAGATGGCCCATTGTCTTCAGCCCCTCCCCTGAAACCTTCTAGGTAGGCTAATAAGGTTCTGTCCACAGGGCTGGGGAGCTATCCTGGTACCACCTCTGGTGGAGGAACCACTGGGGCTGCCCACAGGGTAGGGACATCTGGAAGGGGAGGAGAGTAAGGGTTAAAAAGAGCTGTGGCCTGTGGCTCCTTCTCACTCTTCCCTCCCAGTGAAAGATTTCACACCTGCCCACCATTATAAAACCAAGTTTCTGAGTTTGCCAAGGTAGTCTATGGTACTCTTTGCCCTCTTATGGTAGACTGCACTGGAGGTCAGGGAAGAGTTTTCTCAGTTTTTCCCTCAGAGAGTTTTTACCTGGTTTTTCAACTCCTTCAAATGGATAATTGAGATTAGCAGTAATTTTCAGTTGTCGTAGTCATTGTAACCATGAGCTGCTTGATAGCAAGTTAGGGCAATGATACAAAGGGAAAAGTGGAAAGGGTCAAATTCTTCTGAAGGATTCTTCTTCCCCAGTCAGCATGAGTCAGGGGGTTGCAGGACATGGTTCCCAGCTTGGTGGATCGAAGCCAACCTCATTGTGCTGGCCTGAGGGTGCAGTACCACCAGATGGGCATAGTCACTTACCACCAGGTCATATGATCCCCCAACTCACTGAAACATGGGTTCCAACTCAGAGAGGTACACAATTCCTTTGGTCTGTACATAGGTATGGTCATTCTTGGGAAGGGTGCAAAAGGTCTGAGGCTGATTTGGTGAGACTCCCTGAGCTGCTCACATCACTCCGATAATGTAATGTATTGCTTAATAAATATATGGCTGTGGCCATTTCCTCCAAGACTGGTGTAATGATGTGTGTTTGTCCAGAATAAGGGGTTATGGGCCTAAAAAGACCATGAACTTGTGTATGCATGAGTTTACCAGTGCTTATGCACCATGTTGTACTTATGAACAGGCTTGGCAATGTGCTTCAGCTACCAGCAGTGGGTCATTTGAAAAGGCATTTTTTTGTGATTTTTTAATAAAATCGCACTTATTCGAAAAGTCGGGGCACAGTGAAGATTTTATGAACAAAATGCTGGTAAGAGGAACCATCAGCAGACATAGTGTACAATAGAAAATCCACCCAAAAGCTGACAGCATGACTTTAACTACATCTGCAGGATAAAGCTATTGAAGTGAAAAAGTGACAAACCCATATATTGCATAAAATAACAAATGACCATCTATCAATAACAAAGTTCTGTTATTCCATCTAGGAATCTTAGTGGCAGCGGAGAACCTCCCAAGCTTCACTCCTGAGGTTTGCTATAGCAAGAATCCTTCAATGGAATTACAGTCCCATTACTGATGGATGGCCATCTATTGTTCTATTTGTAAACATGCTTCAGCAAAAGCAATAAAATAATAAGTGCTTCACAAAGAGCAAAGGTTCAGGGACTATACAGAGATATGTTAATTCGCAAATGGTACAGGGCATATAAAGACTAAAAGTCCATACAGTCTGATATGTTTTTTTACCTAGAATTCCTTAGTCCTCTCAGAGCTCCCAAAGCCACTGACCTCCCCTCTGTTTCCAATTACCCCCTTGTGTTTACCCCATTGGATTTTGAACACTGAAATAGTACTAGCATTAATCACTTGACTGGGTAGTCTGTTGCTCCTATCCACCGCTCCCTTTGTAAAGAAGTACATTTTTGTTTCCCTCTTGAAATTTCCCAGATTATGTCCCCTAGGTGTTGTAGTACTTTTCAGTTTATATAAATCCATGGTGTAAACCTAGTTGTGTCCCTGCATGTATTTAGGTTTTCTCATGTCCTCCCCTTTCCTCTAGTGAGTGCATGTTTAGACTGCCTAGTTTCTCTTCATAGGTGTTGCCATATTGTCCCTGAATCATTTATGTTTCACTACACTGAATAGTTTCCAGCCTCTCCTTATCCTTCTCCAGATGTGGGTTCCAAAATTGCATGCAGTACTCCAGTTGTGCATAACCAACAGCCTCTAGAGAGGCAGGATCACCTCATTGTTACAACTATTACAAGCTCTTCTGATACACTCCAGCATCCTGTCTGCTTTCCCATATGCTGTCCAACATTGAGAAGAGGATTATATTATAAAGGATATCTCCTTTAAAGTGTGTCTCTTAACCTGTAAGACCCTACATGGACTGGGCCCAGCCTACATGTTAGAGCTCCTGCACCCCTACACCTCAAGACATCCACTCTGCTTTGCAGAGGAAAGCCTCCTGGCAGTCCCAAGGGCAAGGTTAAAATCATCTGGGGACCAGGCATTTGAAGTGGCTGCCCCAGTTTTTTGGAACTCATTGCCTAGAACTGTGAGAGAGAACCCCTCAGTAGAGGCTTTTAAATATGGCTTGAAAACTTTTTTTATTTAGGCAAGCATTTTGGGATTAAATTAAATTAGATCATTTAGATCTGATGATTGTCTTATATGCTATTTTAGGATTTTTGCACTTGTTATGTGGATTTTGTGAAGTATGTATAATTTGATATTTATTTTATGTAACTATTTGTAATGGTACCATGAGCCTCCAGGGAAGGGTGCCACAAGTAAATGAAGACTACTATTACTGCTACTGCTACCGCTACAGGTTGTTGTGTATTATATTTATAATCCCAACCCCCTTTCTTTTTTTGAATGCTCTACCCTGACTTCATTGATGCTGTATTCTGTTGCCAACATGCAGCACTTTGCCTTTTGGCATTGAAGTTTAACTGTCATGTTCTGAACCACTGCTCTAGACTTTCTGTACCTCTCTCCATGTTGTTGATCCCATCATTGTTGTCCAGCCTCCCACAGAGTGTTGTGCTATCTGTGAACAGACTTACTTTATCATGTAATCCCACTGCAGTGTCACTAATATACATATTGCAAAACACTGGTCCTAGGACAGAACCCTATGACATTGCACTTGTAAACAAGCAGTAAGGAGGATGCACACAAAAGTAGCAGGCAAATGTTTTACTAAAGAGATAACAGAACCAAAAATAACAGATGGGGGAAAATATTACAAATTTTAAGAAGTGGTTGCAACTTCTTATTTCTGAAGTATTTTTCTTTTCCCTTTTGCTCATTAGAAAGTTTTGTATGTGATAGTAATATACTGAATGTGTAAAATAGCACTCCTCCTGGCAACTGACATATCTAGTTCTATTCCTCCCACTACATCATCAGCACCATGACCTCACTGACAGTGACATCACAGGTGACTGATCTGGCAGCTGCTGAGTTGTCTTTTCCTGAGCAGCTGTAATGTCACAGTCAGTGAGGTCACAGTGCTGATGACGTATTGGGAGGAACAGAGCTAGATATGTCAGTTGCTAAGGCAGAGTGCCGTTTCACACATCGCATCTACTAACATCAGGTAAAGAAACTTCTGATTAACCAAAGAGAAAGGAAAAAGTACCTAAAATATAAGTGATAATAGCTGACTGCTTTTAAAAATTAATATTTTCAGCATTACACTAGCTCATTAAACAAAATGCATTACAGTGCAAATAAAATGCAAGACAGAGCAAACCCTTCATCCAGGGGTTGTTCCATGGATGCAGGTTAACTCTCTCTAGCACTTTATTGCCACTGCAATGAACTTTGTTTAATAAAACATTTACCTGCTACTTTTGTGTGCACACTCCTTTATGATTTTTGCAGCTCACCTTACAATCTGGCTTTACTGGGGACTTTTGTTTCTTTTGTACTGCACTTGTAACCTTTTTGCCATTGGAGCATTTACACAGAAACACAGACTGACTGCAGCTAAGGACCGCTTGGCCCACCCAGTCTGCCCATTTCCCTACCTATTGAATAAGATGCTGATAATAGTTAAACAACAGCCTACTTCCTCCTACCGCCGACTATAATTGCCTTATGTCTGTCCCATGCATTCTTGAATTCCCCCACTGTTTTTGACCCCACGACCTCCTCAGGGAGGCCATTTCATGTCTCCAACACCTTCTCTGTGAAAAAATAATTCCTCACATTGCCCCTGAGCTGTCCCCCCTCTATCTTCAAATTGTGCCCTCTTGCTTTTGCACATCTCTTTTTCTGTAAGATGCTACCCTCTTGGACTTTATTGATTCCCTTGAGGTACTTGAAAGTTTCTGTCATGTACCTCCTCTTCTTTAGTGAATACTGAACAAAAGTATTCATTCAGTATCTCTGCATTTTCACTGTCAACTTCTGCCCACCCCTCCTGCCCTTTTTAAAGTCTTATTATCCCTTCCTTGGTCTTTTGTCACTCACTAATGTACCTATAAAAGGTTTTATTCCCCTTCTTAACTGAGTTGGCTATCTTTTCCTTGGTGTGGGCCTTTGCTATTCTGACTGCCTTCCCTGCTTCCTTCTGCTTTAATTGGTACAGTTCTCCGTCCTGCTCCTTCTGTCATTCCTTATACTTTCTGAATGCTATCTTTTTTTGCCTAACCTTCCCCGCCACCTCTTTTGAGAACCATGATGTTCTTTTCCTTTGTTGTGTTTTGTTTATTTGCTTCACACAAAGGCTTGTTGTTTCTGTGGTGGCAGTTTTTATTTTTCCCCATTGTTCCTCCACCCTTCCTTCCTGCCCTTTTGCTAGTGCATCCCTTAGCCATGCTCCCATTCTGCCAAAGTCAGCCCTCTGAAAGTCCAGTACTCTTGCTTTGTATGACTTGACTCTATGGCTGTGTTTATTGTAAACCACACTGTCTGGTGATTGCTTGTTAACAGATGGCTACCCATTTCTAAATCCAAGATCCTCTTACTGTCCCCATTTGAGAGTACCAGGTCTAAGACTGCTCCCTCCTGAGTGGGTTCCAATACTAGCTGCCTGAGGCATGCACCCTGTAGGTCATCAAGAATGACTCTGCTCTTGGATGTGGCTGCTACAAATGTGCTCCAGTTAACATCTGGCATATTCAGGTTCCTTATCAACAATATCTCCCCTTTTTCTGCCATTCTAAGGATGCCTCCTATTGTTTCTTTGTCCATTCCCTCCCCCTGAGATGGGAGTCTGTATACAACCCCTGTGCAGATTGTGGTGCCATTTTCTGTCTCCAAGGTCACCCACAGTGCCTCCTCTCCTCCCTGTTTTCCCTTTAGTTCAATTGCTTTGACCCCTTCCCTTATGTAGAACGCTACTCCTCCTCCTCTTTTACCCTCCCTGTCCCTTCTGTAGATTGTGTTCCCCAGAATGTTGACATCCCAGTCATGGTTCTCCATGAACCAGGTTTCGGTGACTGCCACAACATTCAGGTGTCCCTCTTCCTTTAAGGCTACTAGTTCAGGAAGCTAGTGACAAAGACTATAGGCACTGCTAGTCATCGCCATCCATTTTTTGATGGCCTTACTCTTTGTAGACCTATCTCTGTACTTACTGCCTTTATCTTTTTCTCCATTTACCCCTGCCATACCCCCTATTGACTTCTCTACCATTCAGGACCACTGTCTGGGTCCTGCCCAACTGCCTGTTGCCAATCCACTTCATCAGTCGTTTTCCTATTCTTATTTCCCCCTACTTTCTGGATAAGTCATCTGTGAGGTATCAAGTCAAATATGTCACTGAAGTTTAGGTATAGGATGTCAACTACCTGGCTCCTTTTAGCGAGAATTAAGGAAGTCAGTCAAGATCATTTGATACAACTGTTCCCCATGAGACCATGCTGGTTCACATTCTCATGACCATTATCTTCCAGAAAGTCTACTATCTACTCATTGATTCTAGCAGCTTCCAACTCATTATGTCAATCACACTGTCCCTATAGTTATCTGCAATTTCCTTATCCCCACTCATATGCTGGGGAACCACAGTTGCCTTCCTTCAGTCCCCAGGCACCTGTTCTGTATTCAGCAAGTCAAGAAATAGGTCCGGGTAACTGACTGAACTCCTTCAGTACCCTTGGGTGCAGGCCAGTTGGCCTAGGAGACTTGGCCACATTGAGTTCTTGCAGATCTTTCAGGACTCTTACCCTAGTTACACACCTGGGGCCTGATATTCAAAGATTTGCATGGGCAATAACTAGTGTTTGCCCGCATAAACTGGGTTTTGTGCTGGAGCCCAATATTCAAAAGGCTCGGTTGTGAGGTACGGACAGGAATATTGGCAAAAAGTTAATATTCAGCAGATTTGTGCTGTGCAAAAGAGTTTAGCATGGTCCTTTTGCACTGCACAAATAACACTGAACAAAACCCCGGTTTACTCCGTGCAACCCTAGCGGTTGCCAGAGGCACAGTAATGCAGCCAACTAGCCAATTCACCACTGGGGGAAGCACACCTGTCCCTGTGGTCTGTGCCCCCCCCAATTGCCAGCCCCTAGTAAAACAAAACCAAAAAACACTCCCTGGTGCTTCTGGTCCTCCCTCCAGCTGATTGTCAGCCTGTAATGTACAAAAACCATCCCTGGTGCTAGTGGTCCCCCATTCCTCCAATCACTAACCTGTAATATACAGAAACCCTCTCTGGGGCTAGTGATCCACCCTCCCTTCACTCGTCAGCCCTTAGGTCACAATAGCCATCCCTTGTGCTAGTGGTCCTTCCCTCCTTCCAATCTCTGGCCTGTATTTAAAATAAACTCCCAGGTGCTAGTGGTCCCCTTCCCTCTGATTGCCAGCCCACAGTAAAAGTTGCAACCCTCCCTAGTGTCCAGTTGTCCCCCCAGGCACTGATTCATGGCACCACTGGTCACAGTGCCCTACTCCCTAGCATTTAGCACCCCCCCACCACAGCACCAAACACCCACCCTCCCAGTCACCTTACCAGTATCCTCAGTGTTACGGGTGCATAGTGCAACTGGTGCAGCCCTCCTCAGATGGCTGCCTCATGTCCAGGCTGGGAACATGCCTCATGTTTATAGGACAGGGTGGCATGCCCTGTCCCATAAATAAGAGGCACACTCTCAGCCTGGACAAACTCCTTGCACCAGTAATTATAAAAAATAAAACATAGGTAGCTGTATGACTGGATTTTTTTTACATACCCTCGATGTGTGATGACCTCATGACCCTCATCACACACCTCGGGTGTGTAAAAGAAATCCATAACACACAGTCACCTATGCAATATTCTCTATAATAACTACCTTAGTGATTACACAAATAGTATTATGTCCTGGTCAAAAACTAGGTTGATTTTGTGATGCTAAGTTATATGGACATAAGTTATATGAATTTGCATAACTTGTCAACTGTTTTGATATCAGCCCAACATCCTTGAAACATACTGGACAGACTGACAAATTTGTATGTCTCTAATAATTATGCAGTATTTTTGTTTATTAAGCCCAACCACCCGATAGCATGAACCCCATTGTTTGATACCTTTGCTAACAATAACATTTTTGATTTGCCTGAATTGGCTTTTTTGAAGCTTGCTAATGGAGATAGCCATGCATGCTGCAGCCATTAAACAAATCTCAGTGTTGGGCTTTATTCACATCTCAGATAAAATCCAATAGCCAAGCAGCCCCCTTTGTTTAGTTTAGTTTAGTTTAGTTTATTAGTCTAGGAATTAATACCTTTGAGCCAGGGCTCTTTTACAAAGGTTCCACGTCACAAAGAACATTTAACAAAGCACGATACATATTACAGGTAAAACCAGACAGGAAAGTTACATCATAAATTTGCTATTAACAGTTTAAGGCAGTAACGTTTTTAAGTTTCATAGAAAAACAAGCTATAACAGGTTCAAGCGGTAGACAATTTTCGAGGTAAAAACTTCCAGGAGGGTGATCATTAGGCCAAAAGAATAGAGAGGAGGGAAAGGTGGTGAGTGGGAGTAAGTGAGAGGAGACAGGAAAAAGGGGAGTGAGTTTGGGTGGAGACAGGAAGTAGTAGAGGTACCAGAGGGTTCATTAGTCAGGGAGGAAGAGGCCTCAGATGTGAGGATGGACATGAGGAGTAGTAGTCTTTATCTAGCGCAATCACAGTTGCTAGTGGTGGTGAGGTGGGCATAGAGCATGGATTTGAAAGCTTCAAGCGAGGTTGAGGATAGAGTAGGTGGACTAAGCACATTGAACCATGTCGGGGCCCTGTATGCGAAAGATCTTTGTCCCTGTGCAGTCCGGCATCTCGGAACCAGGAAAGGTTGGCGTTCAGATCTGGTGGAGGGTCGTGAGCCAGGATTCAGTCGGAGTAGATTTTGAATACATAATGAAGTCAGTCCCAAGATAGATTTTTTTGCCATTGTGCAGGTGAGATAAATAAGACGATTTGATAGGTTCAACCAGCCTGATTCATAGTACAGATCACACGTGTGAGTCAGTCTTTGAGCCCCCGTGAGGAGCCGGCAGGCCTTATTTAGATTGATTGAGATACGCCTTAGAGCAGTGGAGGTAGCTGAGCCATAAATAATAAGGCCATAGTCAATGATTGAGATTATGGAACTCTGTATAGCTATTCTCAATGCCGCTTGATTTAGAAATTGATGGTTACGGAATAGTATTCCAAGGCGTTGGTTCACTGTTTTCGCAGTGTTGTCAATGTGGGTTGCAAAGGTGAGCCCTTGGTCAAAAGTGATGCCAAGGTATTTGAAAGTATTTACTTGGTCCAGTGTAATTCCTGCAGAGGTTTGTATGGTGAGTGAGTATGCCTATTTTTGTTTTGGTGATTGGAGAAGAGCATGGCTTTTGTTTTATTGTGGTTTAGCACAAGTTTACTATCTAGGAACCACCTTTCAACACTAGAGAAAGCAAGTTGCAGGCTTTTTCGTAGGGAGTTTGGATCCTTGTGGGAAGAGAGAATTACAGCATCATCAGCGTATAAGATTATTTTCTCCTGGCAGATATCTGGGAGGGAGTTAAGGAACAGGCTAAAGAGGAGCAGTCCAAGAATTGATCTCTGTGGTACACCCGAGAGAACTGGTTTGAAGTCGGAGAGTGCATTAGAGATTTTTTCAGCCTGTGACTGATTGGACAGGTAACTTTTTACCCAAGCACAAGGACCTTCGGCCAGGCCTAGGCTAGAAAGTAGGAGGTAAGTAGGCCATGATGGACTGTGTCAAAGCTTTTGTAAGATCGATAAAGACTGCACCTGTTTGGCACCCTTTGTCCAGGGCTGAGTGGACTTCTCCAGAGAAATCAAGTAAGGCTGTTGTTGTACTATGTCCTTTCCTAAAGCCGTGCTGTTGATTACAGAGTAGATTGTATTTGTCAGGTAATCAGAGTTGGTCTGCCACTATTCGTTCAGGTGCTTTGGAGAGGGAGGAGTATTGATATTGGTCGATAGTTTCCTGTTGAGGTTTTGTCCCGCTTTGTGCACTGGCGTAACTATGGCAGATTTCCATTTGTTGGGAAATTGACTTTGGCAAAGTGACAGATTAAAATTTTTGCAAGGGGTGAATTACTTCATCCAGGGTGAGAGACAGGATTTTTAGATCTAGTGTTACTACTTGTTCTGGATTTGGAGCAGGCCTTTCTTATGTACTTGTGTGCTTCGTGCACTTTGATTTTTGAAGTAAAATTGTGGTTTGTCACGAGGGTGTTTTGTGATACTAGGCTAGGCACAGGTAAGTCCGAGAAGAAATCTGGGGAGGACCCACTAAGGTCTGTGAATGTCTTATTAAGCGCATCTGCAATAGACTTTGGGTCAAGAGTGGTGGATCCATCAACTTTCATAATGGTAGGTGACGATTTTGATTGTTTACCCATATGTTTGGATGTTGTCCCAAAAGCTCTTCCATCACCCAGGTGAATTCAAGGGCATTTTGAAATAGAGACTCTTCATTTGCCTAATTTGTGAGGTACATCTATTTCGTGCCTGCTTGTATTTTAGGGTATCATGAGGTGAGCCTGTGTCTCTGGCAACTGCCCAGAGGTGGTCCCGAACCTTGAGCTCGACAAGTAGTTTGGCAGTAATCCATGAATTTGATAGCGCTTTGATTTTCGTTTTTACTGGGGCGTATAAGTCGCATGCAGAGTTGAAAGATTTAATGAAGTATTCTAGTGCGGTATTAATATCAGTTGATTCAAGGATTGGCTTCCAGTCCTGTTGTAGGAGATGGGTTTTCAACTTGTTAAGATTCCCATAAGGCAATACTCTGCTTGTTATAACTTTGGGGGGTGGCTTGAGAAATTTATTAGACCAGGTACAGGACACTGGGGAGTGGTCACTGAGGGAGTCAGGGAGGACTTTAATGTTTTTTATCCGGTCAGGGTGATTTGTGAGAACCCAGTCAATAAGGGTGCTTGTACCAGTTTGTAATTTTCTGGGTGGGGAGGTTACCATCTGAGTCAGGTTTGCTGCTAGGATGTCATCTTTGTAAGAGCCAGTGTCAGAGGTGAGCCAGTTTATGTTGAAATCCCCAAGGAGGAGGAGCTCATTTTCAGAGGGCTGCAGACTAACAAAATCAAGTACAGACTTAATACTGGCACGGTGATCTTTTGGAGGGATATAGACTGCGGCCACTGTGAGAACTTTGTTTTGTGCACCAAGAAGCAGTTTGATAGGGAGGAGTTGCATCTGCGTATTTGTGGGGGTGAAGCTGCTGCGTTGACAGGAGAGGTTGTCCTTTATGTAGATAGCACAGCCCCCACCTTTCTTGCTTGCCCGGTCGAGTCTGAAAAGATTGTAGCCTTCAAGCGAGACCGCATGATCCGAGGTGCTGGGAGATAGCCAGGTTTCCACAATGGCTAGTATATCAGGGTTTTTTTGTCCAGTGAGAGTTTGAAGAGATGCCAATTTGGGAAGGAGGCTGCAGATATTTAGAGTGATAATGGAGAGACCACTACCAACTTTTACCAACTTTGAGAATCATGAAGCAAAAGAAAGGTGCGTAATAAAATACATCTGAATGGACTACCATTTGGGGTGTACACTGGATTATTTTTGATTACTGATATATGACATTCACTGGTGGTATCCCTAGAAAATAAGGGAACTTACGGTGTAAGAAACAGAAACATAAAATTTGACATCAGATAAGGACTGCTTAACCCACCTAGTCTGCCCATTTCCCTACCTAATGGATAAGTTATAGATCCTAGTTAACCAATAGCCTACTTCCTCCTACCCCCTCATTAGAATTGCCTTGTGTCTGTCCCATGCATTCTTGAATTCCCCCACTGTTTTTGACTCCACTATCTCCTCAGAAAGGCTGTTCCATGTATCCACAACCCCTTTCCTTGAAAAAATACTTCCTCACATTATCTCTGAGCTGTCCCCCCTCTATCTTCAAATTGTGCCCCCTTGTTCTTGCATATCTCTTTTTCTAAAAGATGCTACCCTCTTGGACTTTGTTGATTCCCTTGAGGTACTTAAAAGTTTCTATCATGTTCCCCCTCTCCCTCCTTTCCTCGAGGGTATACATGTTAAGCTCCTTTAATCTCTCTTCATATGTCTTCTGGTGCAGACCCTGCACCATTTTAGTTGCCTTCCTCTGGACAGCTTCCATCCTGTCTATGTCCTTGAGGAGATGGGGTCTCCAGAACTGCATGCAGTACTCTAGATGGGGCCTTCCCAACTGTCTGTACAGAGGGATAACAACTTCCTGTTTTCTACTGGTGATGCCTCTCCCTATGTATCCCAGTATCCTGACAGCCCTCCTTACTGCCTTCTCATCTTGCTTGCCCAACTTTAGGTCATCTAATATGATGACCCCCAGGTCCCTTTCCAAGAAAGTTTGTGAATCAGCAAGGGTTTAGTTTGGTCTTTCTAGATATTGTTTTGCAAGTACCGTTTCTTGAGCATTACGCTGAGATTTAAAAACATTACCACTGCACACCACTAGATCTTTCCTGTCTAAATGAATTATAAAAACTAATGCTTCTCTCATCATCCATTACAGAATTTTTCAACCATGTTTCTGAAATTAAAAGTGCATTTGAATTTGCAGCTGCTGCTGTCCAGGTTCTCATTTTATCATGTTTATGCAGAAGACGTCTTACATTAATGTGTAGAAAGCATAAACCCTTACTTTTACAAAAAAAAAAATGCCCTAAGTAGTAGATTCAGAAGCAGATTGACCAGGATTCAACTTCACATTGCAAGGAGTAAAACATTTGTAGAAAACACCAGAAAACCCTTTCTGTTTTGAAAGTAGGATGCACTTGCCAATGAGTTATGGCCATTGTATGTGGGAGTATACAATATATGAGATAGTGCCCTTGTGTATAGTGATACTGCCAATGAATGCTAGACAGTGAATCAAAAGCATCCTTTAGAGTTGGACCAAAATTTGAATGCGTTCCAGCTGACAAATACAGTAAGTTGTTTCTTGAGATGAAATGAGCTGAGCTGAGATGAGATGATATGTAAAGGAGTGATAAGGGACCTGAATATTGTAACTGCAGTTTAAGGGTAGCTATAATCCTGTATTTAGCAATATATGCATTTCGTTAAACAGTGCATTAAAAACAAACCTGTGTTACCATTAAAAACCTTTAAAAACAAAACAGCCTCCACACAGACACCAACAACAAACTCTCACTAATACCTTCCACTTTGCTTCAAACTGCTCTGCTTTGAATTGCTCCACAAAGGGCTGCCAGAGTCTTTCATGCCTGTTTTCATGCTGGCACTGTCCCCTTCATCCAGCTGATTGCTATTCTCAGCAGCACATTCATCAGCAGCACTTCCTCATGCTAAGCACACTGACTAGGTAAAGTGGAACAAGCTGAGAACATACAGAAGTCTCCAGCACAGTGGCAGATGAAACCAATGTCAGGAACAGGGGCCTCAGTTCTTTGTTAGCAGTCTCTGCTGAAGCGGGGCACAACATGTTTGTATCTTGCCTCATTCTCATGTGCTTATTCAACCTTCTTTAGTCTACATTTCCCTTTGTCTGTCATGTCTCCTTTGCTAGTTTATCTCTGTATGTGGCCCTGTTTGTTTTATTCTATCATCTCTTAAATATATTAAAATAATTATTTTTCCCAAATTGCCTCACTCGCTCATTGAACCTAAGTGGCTTCCTTAGTTTCTGGTCTTGTTCATAAATGTTAGACAAGGTTGGGTGAGTCCAAATATTGCCCATGTAACTCTGCCCACTTACTTTTTGCCTTTTCTTTTTTTGTGCAGGTCTTTCAGCTGTCATTTAATGATCAGTCTCCATTTTATTGAAATCTATCTTTCTAAAGTCACGGACCACTGTATTGGAATTAAGCTGCTTGGTCACCAGCACAATGTTGAATATAACGGAGCTGTAGCCGCCCTGTCTGGCTGTATCCTTGTTTGTGATATTGCTGATAATGACCTGTTTGGATAGCTGCAGGTCTAGCATCGCATATCAGCTATTTAGATTGTGCACCCCTTGTGTGAGGAAGTTGACCTGCACCATTTACAGAAACCTCAAACTTTTTAGCTTACTGCTATAGAAATGTTCCATTCTATGTCTGGGAGATTGAAGTCCCCCATGAGTGCCATTCTTGCCTGGCTAGCCACTACTGTAAATTCCATCCCCATTTCCTCATCCCTAAATTCCCCCTGTCATAGCAGCCTATAGATTACTCCAACTGTACATTTCTATCCCCCACTATCTTATAGCTGGAGTCAGCATGACTCAATTCCCTTGCCCCATGACTGATTTATCTTCTATTACACTTATGCCTTCTTTTACATACATGTATATAGCTACTCCCAGCCTTATGTCATCTTGTTTGTATTGCCTATCTCCAACCTGCTAGTCCTGGCCAAGGCTGTTGAGAGGATAGTGGTGAAAAAGCTGATTGAGCACTTGGAAACAAACAACATTTTTCAGCCATTCGAATTAAAAAGACTGGTACCCCACTTAGTCTGAGTAATCAGCTGAGAGATTATAAATCCAACTACTGCTCATGTTCTTTAGATAATCATTCCCTCTTCAATATTCCTCTGATGTGTTCATCAAATGGGCAGCATACTTTTGCATTCTTTTCATCTGTTACCTGGAATGAATTGCCACCACACATCTGGTACCTATCAAGTTATAATACCTTTTCAAGTATGTTAGTGTCTTATTTAAAAGAACTGTTTAACTGTGAATGTTTTTAACATATTTGTATGAATAATTGTGTATTGATAGGACATGGAATTTGTATTCCTATTGTGATGTGTAATGTCTAATGTAAAATGTACTGTCCTATATGTGATGAGACCTCAGGTTGCACCTGTAAAAGGAATTGTATTCCAGCATACCTACCCAATAAATAAATAAACAAACAAACATTCCAGCATGGGTTCAAATTATGTTCTAGCTCTGGTATCACACTAATTAAGGTCTGAGAAACACAAAAAGGGACTTCAACAAGAAACAAAACAGCAATTCAAACTGTACACTTCAATCAAAATGGAATGGTAAAGTTACAAACAAATAGAAGGAAAGTGCAGACTGCTGGGAAACACACACACACACTGATAATTTATTACACATCCAAGGTGTGTGATGCTACATAAACCACAAAAGCAAAACTCAAGGGGTTTATTTACAGTAAGTATCAAACATCAAGGGTGTGTATTAAATTCATGCAACCACGCCACACCATTTTAGTAGAATTACAGTACAAGGAATGGATTCAATTCCTCAACTGGTTTATTAGCCTACCTGTGAGCCCACGTACTGTACTATAGTTCTTTTCCCTTTCATGTCATATTTCTTGTTCAGTGGCCTATGCAGCCAGTATGATGCTAAGCTTGTGCAACTGTGTTACTTGGTTTTGGCCATTCATGCTGCCATGGGATGATTCCCTTGGCTAAAGGTACCTAAGGAAGCATCCCAATGAGAGATGCAATGTCGCTGGTGGAGGAGGAGGAGGGGAGGATGGTGGGGCAAAGAAAAAGTGCTTAAGAGAGAGAGACTCAGAGGAGCTGCTTATGTAGCACAGGAAGGGGGAGTGGCTGGCTTCTTGTTCACTGAACTACAGGCATAGCCTTCCAATTCAATGGCCTATGCAGCCAGTATGGTGTTATGCTTGTGCAACTCTGTTACTTGGTTTGGTGATCTCTATTCCAGAGGAATTACCACCCTGTAGGGGTACCAAAGGCAAGGAACTCTCGAAGAGGGTTCCATCCCTAGAGGTGCCACAGGGCGCTGCCCTTGGCTAAAGGTACCTTAGGAAGCAGCCCCAAAAAGAAAAGTAGTAGTACGAAGCACATTAGCAATCAGTAGCTGTGAGGCATAGTAGTAGATTAGGCACCAGGCAGCTTGATAATGTAATGAGATGCACAGGTTAGCAATGGCATAAGTACAGTGGGTTGCGCTGGAGATTGAGGGGGCTTCCTAAGGAGAGAGGTAATGGCTAGTAGGGACACCATCCACCTCCATCCAACAGCGGAACCTACCTAAAGGAACTAGGGAACACTAACTAACATTTATGTCAATACTCTTATTACCAGCCACCCCACAACAGGTTGTGCTATCAAACAATATAGCGTTCAAATCTCAGAACAGACCAGCACTACCCACCACTCAAAAAAAGGCAATGACACAAGATGTATGTCTAAATATTTGCAGTTTAATAAAACAGCTCTAAACACAAAAGGTGCAAAATACATAAACCTCATTCATGCTGTTAGCACAAGCTGGGAGAGCAGGGCAGGGCCCAACTGACTTCTACCGGTTTTGCAGTAACCTCTTCAGGAAGTGTCCCAAGATGCTTGAAAATGATCAATTTATAGTCGTATCTTAAAGGAGCCTCACTCATTTTACTTAATACAATGTGGCTTAAATACTCCACCATGCTATAGTCACTCAAATATGAACTGATATGAAAAATACTTAATAAACATACTTATTACAAACCTTCATTATAGTGAACCCCCTTAAAAGGCAAAACCCCCCCCAAAAAGGGTATTTATTTGATTGATATATATATATATATATATATATATATATATATATATATGATACATGATGGGCAGAAGTAGGATATGAAATATTCTCAGTCCTGCAGGGTGAGTTATGTATTCTCACGGGTGCCAAGGCAGGTGAGCCTACACACACGGGCAGAGTGAATATTTTCCATATGCCTGATCTGCCCATCATGTATGCGATTATACCTCAGGGTGAGAGCTGCAGGAACATTTTTTCTGAGTCTGTGTGTTTCCTGCTTATTCTGTGTGTGCTGTCCGTGTGTGTGTGTGTGTGTGTGTGTGTGTGTGTGTGTGTGTGTGTATGTGTGTGTGTTTTGAATGGACTGGGAGTCAGAAACACAGGTGAGTGTGTTTTGCAAAGCTAATTGAGTGAGTCAGAGGCTCAGTGAGAAAGACAAACTGCTGCAGGTAGCACTGAGAAACAGAACCTGCTTTGTAGAAGACTTTCATTTAGAATTCAGGTTGGTTTGAAGCTGAGATCAGCACAGTAATAGGCTAGCAATGTTAGAAACACAAGGGGACATAGGTGAGTGTCTTTTGCAAAGCTAATTGAGTAAGTTGCAGCTTCAGTGAGAAAGAGAAACTTTTTCTGAAGCAGTTTCCTTTGGAATGCAAGCTGCAGTGCACTTATCCTCACTCTGGTGACATCAGCAGAGTATGGATAAATGTCGATATCCTCATTCTGCTGATGTCATCAGGATTTATCCTCACTGCGGTGGAAATAACACAGGTTATCCTACTGAGAAAGCTCTCACCCCCGTGGTATAAATGTATGTATATTTATTTATAAAATGGGTAGGGAAATTGTTGCTCTTTTATTGGCTGACGACCACCACATGATCGTGCGTATATCAGAGCACGACCGCACACCTGCACTTTTAACAACCCCCCAAAAACTATTTTGCCATTTTATAAGATAGATAACCCACTCTAGGATGTGCGGTCGTGCTCTGATATACGCACACCTTGGGTGGTTGACGCACTCGGCCTGTGGCCTCATGCGTACAACACACACCAAAGCGTGCATATATCAGAGCACGACCACACACCTAAGAGTGGGTTATCTATTACATATATATATATATATATATATATATATATATATATATATATGTCTTTATTTTATGACAACCTTAACTCACCCCAACACCCAAAAATCAAAAACTTATGAAAATATATAGCTATATATATATATATATATATATATATATATAAAGTTGAACCAGCATAACATTCTGTGGTGATTTGCATATGCAGCCCATGATGCTTTGCATTGTGTGGCATGTGTGATTTGTAATATATATATATATATATATATATATATATATATATATATATATATATATATATATCCATATATCCATACACTAAATGTGAAGGATAATATAACAAAAGGACTTACAGCCCTACACTCCTCAGACATGGGTAATGAAAAATATTTTCTTATAAAGTAAAATAAAATGAAATCAAAAGGGAGATTATCCTTACAACAAATCAAATAACTAATTTACCCTTACATATATATAGGCATACCTACCCTAAGCTCTTAACAGAAGGGAGATCCCTAGTCCACCTGAAATAATACATGTATCCATTCATATATCCACAGTTATGTATGTACCTCTTCATATACCACTACTTTAAAAATTATATGCACAGGTTTTACCTTACCGCAGCGACAGCAGTTACAGAGACATCCCTGATAGCAACAGCCGCATTGCAGTGTTGGTAATGTGGTGTCAGGGATGCCTCCATGTTTCCATTGGGGGGCTGCGCCCCCGACCCCCCCATGTGGGGGGCTCCTTCCCCACATCCCACAGTCTCTAGGATTCTAACTCCGAGTCAGAGTTGGACCAGGGAGGGCGAAACACCCTGCGAGGCAATCCCCTGGCTGTGCAGAGACCATCACAGTGACATGCGGAGTTTGTCCAAATCCTTTCGCTGTGATGGTCTTCGCCATCGGGGAGTCACTGCGGTGATGGTATACCATATGCATATGATGCCACAGAACAAAAAACATTAAACTAACAAAAAACATATATATGAAAACACAAAATAATAAATAAATGAATAAACATATCCTCCATTATTCTTACAAAGAAATCCATACTATTATTATGCATATTTGTTCTGTGGCATACTATGAATATATCAAAAATACAGAATAATCATGTACAGATAAATCTGAATTCCCAATGAATTCTGAAATACATGAATTAAACTGGTTTACACATAGGTTTCTACTTATGAAGATGTAATGTTAAATCAATATCATCATTTAAACCTGGTGGTTTAAGTGCACCCAAAATGTAAATCCAGAAGGATTCCTTTTCAGTTAAAATCATGTTTACATTGCCACCTCATGGTCCCAAAAATCCACGGTCAATTCCAATAAAAGAAAAGCCATGACCACATTTATCCTCCACTTCTTGTAGGTGCATGGTTAAAGCACTCTTACAATAATTTAGTCTAACTGAACTCAAATGTTCACTTATTCTAGTTTTAAGTGGATGAGTGGTCATGCCCACATAGAAGGCCCCACATAAACAAGTAGCCAGATAGATGACATGACTGGTACTGCATTAATAAAATGTTGAATGTCATAGATCTTAGAGTTGTTTTCTGTAGAAAAAAACTTTGTTTTTGTCACAACCCTGCATTATGCACACCTGCCACATTTATAACACCCCTTAGGTGCTGAAGGAATCTAGCCCATAGAGGACGGCTTACTATAGGGCAAATAACTATGGACTAATATGTCCCTTAGGTTTTCACCTTTCTTGTAAACCATCTGTAATTTCCCCTGTACCACCTCTTTTAATGCTGGTTCTGTGGTCAAGATGTGCCAATATTTCAGCAGGATTTTCTTAACATCCTCACTATCTACACCAAACTTGGTAATAAACAGAACTTTATCCTAAACAGGATCATGCTTCTTTTTATACTGCAATAATTTCAATCTAGAAATCTGTTCTGTCTGTTGTCTGACCTTGTCCAAATGCTCTAAACTATATCCTTTATCAACAAATCTCTGGCACAATTCCCTACACCTTACTTCACAGATTTTAACATCAGAACAGTTCCGCTTCACCCTATAGAATTGCGATTTTGGGATGCTGTTGATGGTGTGGTGGGGATGGCAGCTGCTAGAAAGTAAAAGATTATTATGATCTGTCTCCTTACGATAGAGATCTGTCACCAGCCCACCATCTGGGCCCTTGCAAATATCCAGATCCAAAAAATGTATCCTATCCACTGACTGATTCACAACAAACTTCAAATTTGGAGTAGACTGTTCAAGATATTGTACAAAACATTGCAACTGCTCAACACTTACCCGCCACACCATCAACACATCATCAATATATCAGCACCAGAGATCAATGAAATCATAAAATGGATTTGTTGTTCTATCATAAATAGTTCCCAGAAGCCCAAATATAGATTTGCATACTGTATGTGGGGGCAAAAGTAGCCCCCATTGCAGTTCCCTTAACTTGTAGGAAATGCTGCCCCTGAAACAAAAAACTACTTTTAGTAAGAACTAAACTGGACAGATCAAGCAAAAAAATCACAGAATGGCTCATCATATGTGGTACTTGTTTTTAACCAATAATCTATTGAACTGAGGCCTCCATCATGGGGAATATTGGAATACAAAAATTCCACATCCAAGGGATCCGCCAGGATGCCCCAAATCTGAGTGGTGTCCCTAATATAGGATCTTAAAAAAAGAGGGGACTATTTGACTAATGTGTCCATCCACAAACTTAGATAATGGTTCTATCAAAGATCCTATGCCAGAAACAATTGGGCATCCTGGGGGATCAATCAGGAATTTGTGAACCTTTGGCAGAACATACGTTGTCTGCCTAATCAGAAAATCAACCTTCAGATATTCCTTTGCCTGTTTAGTGATAATACCTCCATCAAAGGCTCGATCTAGACATGCATCTACAGTACAAGTCACATTAAACTGTTCCATCAACTCACTGGTGTAGAATTTTTTTTGTGTGTGTGATGCTACTGGAGTGGCAACTCAAACTGTTGAAGCTTTCAACTATTTTCCAATCATCCTTCACTGCCTATTCAGCTCACATGTAACTGTTTAGTAAAATGGCAGTAGCTGCATTTTCATGGCATTGTTTATAAATATCACAGCATTCCATAAGAATATTGTTTATAAATATCACAGCATTCCTTAAGAGCATTATTTATAAATATCACAGCATTCCTTAAGAGTTGTTTAGTCTGCCTTCTGAAATGAAACTCATAAGCACTCAGCTGAAAATAAAGCTAATAGTGCATAATAGCTAGATGCAAACCAATATCAAACTTTTACTAATTCATTGAATTAAACCCTGCACAGATTAGGAAACTCATTGAACAATGCTACACCAGTGAGTTGAGGGAACAGTTTAATGTGACTTGTACTGTACTTCCATTTTAAAAGTAGCAGTTGGATCACACTTCAGCCCTATATAAAAGGAGATATTAGACAACTGTCTAAGGATTTCATCTCTATATTTGTTTTCATCCATTAAAACAATTGAACCCCCCTGATCCGCAGGTTTAAGAATTACATGCAGATTATTTTGCAGCTCACAAAGTGCGACTCTTTCAGCATTAGAAAAATTATTAAATACATTTCACTCCTCTGTAGATATACTTTCAATTTCTCCAAGTACTGCCCTTTCAAAAATCAGAACTGCTGTAGAATAAGGTGGCATAAAAAAATTGATGTCCCTTTAAATGTTGTTTTACAAAATGTAGTGTCCCCACATGAAGATTCTAAGTCCCCAACCTCCAAGTCTCTCTTACTCATAGAATTCTGTTGCATCTTTGAGAAAAAAAACTTTAAGATTAAGCTTCCTGGTAAACTTTTTAACATCAATATATTTCTCATAAGGTCTAGAACAACTCGTGGGGACAAAATTAAGGCCTTTAGACAGTACCTATTTTTGTATTGCCATTAAATCCACCAATGAGAGGTTGATAATGTTTACTTTTTCTTTGCTGTTTGGGTTTTGTAAGTCTGACGACTGTCCTGCTGAAATTGGAGCTGTGCTGGCTGTTTCTTGTAGCTTAATTCTGAGCCTTGCTGTGCTCCTGTGTGCCTGATGGTGGGACTCCCCCCCCGTCTTGTCCTCCTATGCCCTGGAGTTGGACCGACCTCAAACTGCGTCATGAGGCCAAGGTTTCCGATACTGCTGATGTTACCGATGTTGTTGGAATATCCATTGCCATAGTAACAACATTCTGTGGCATTTCCTCCTTGATTCCTCCCTCTAAAAAATCATCTGAAGATTCTGTTTCTGAAGCTGATGTAAAATGACCAAAGGACTGATTAGCATTTTTCAGAATAGATTTTAAAGTAGAACCAGGTGTATTAACACCCAAATTGTCCCTATCTTGTTGAATTCTATGTCCCGATTTCTGTTTTTTTCTCCAGAACACTTGCTGATGACGTCCCTTCTGGTTTAATTCAAAAGAGGGTCCTGAATTCTTCTTCCAGGTAAAAACCCAGTCATACAGAAAGTCCTTATGATCTCTCTCCCACTTTATTAACTTTTGTTGCTTTAACCTGTCCTCCTGTTTAAGAACTGTTTTTCTAAGGATGCTCTCATATTCTGTAAAATTTAGCTTTTCTTGGAACTTAGAAGCATGGTCTTCCCCTGCCTGCACCAATACTTCTACTTCTTTCTGTTGTTCTATATAGTTCTATATAGCCCCATATTAAACAATGTACAAAGAGCATGGAGGTATCTTGCAAAAACCCTTTGAAGTGTAAATCTCAGGGGATCCAATGCCTAGGTCACCTTTTGTTTAGCAATGGCTCTGCTGCTGCAATTTAAAAACCCAGTTAAGGGGGGTAGAAAATATTCCAATTTAGAGTAAAGCTCTCGCTCAAGTCCTCTAATGGGAACACCGTGGAAGGTTGCGAGAGTGCTCTGCAACATCGGGGGCAACCAAGGCGAGAGGAGGAGAGGACAGCAATGACTGCTGAGGCACTTACCTGGCCTACCCACCCTAGAAACAAACCAGGTGAACCACAGGCAGTCATAGGGAGAATGCGGTGAAGATGCCTTGCAAGTAGAGTGCTAGAGCCAAAGGAAATCGCTGTAACCACCCATCACAACTAGTCTTAAATTCTACACCAGGAGCTGCCATTGAGCCTTGAATGGCTAAAGCCAGGCCCAGAGTGAGGACATTCCCAGCTATGGGCCAGGTGAGAAGGACCCTGCCCCAAGTCAGGCACACTCAAGATGTGGACTTCATAGGTGCAGAGTTAGACTGTTGGCTGCAGGGAGGCCCTGCTCCATGGAATGGTTATGGCTGTCATGCCCCAGAAAACAGTTGAGGAGGAGCTGAATTAAGTGTTGAGTGTTGGGATCCTCATGTAGGTCAGACATGGTAGTAGTGACCATTGAGAAAATGAATTGCATAAGCAGAGTAAGCAAATGGTCGGACTTGCACGGAGGTTGAAGGAGCAGCAAATATGAATAGCGGGGCAAGCCAGCCAGGCCATCAAGGAAGCCAATGAAAAGTGATAAAATACTCTGAGGATTTTAGTAATGAAGGCAGGATTCGAACATGAGTTAAGTATACCACACGGGGGCCACAATTTCTCAACAACACCTCCTGTCTCCCACCTTAAGAAAAACAAGAAAGTAATGGAAAGATGCCGTGACCCACATGCAGATATTAAAACTAGCTTACAGCATCAGCGGTAGCTTAGCTGACCTCCAGAGAATGATAGTGTGCAATCAAATAGAGCAGCATCAATACTGAGTAATTAGGAGTTACAGGGGTAGCAATTCAAATGAACATAGACTGTAGGGAGGCAACACTCTGAAAGCAGCAAATTGGCTAGGCAGTGCAGTGAAAACAGCAGCAATGATGTATGTGGTATCAGTTCAGAAAGCAGGATTGAGCTGCATGGGCTAGGGTTCAGAGTGAGCCTGAGCCAGGTGAAAACAATTAAGATGCATTGCATGGAGGGCAGCAGCAGGGAAGCAGCTTGAGCTGAAACACACAGATAATGATTGCAGTTGCTTTGTGAGTAAATAGGAACAAGTAGCATGAGATCTGGATTAGCAAAATTACAAGGAGTTTAGAAACAGAAGCCCCCAAAAGAATGCAAAACAAAAGACACAACAACACAGAAGAACAGGGAACAAGAAACACAAAAGACAAAAGCACATAGCCAGAGGCAAGCAATACAAACCAAATGCAGGAGAACAGAAAATAGAAGTCCAGCAAAAACAAGCGAAGACCAAAACACAGCAAAGGGGGGGGTGCAAGCCCCAGCAGCTACAAAGAACAGACCAACAGAGCCTCCGGCTGCTAAGAAAAAGTGCTTGAGAGAGAGGCTCAGAGGAACTGCTTATGCAGCACAGGAAGGGGGAGTGGCAGGCTGCTTGTCCATTGAACTACAGGCATAACCTTCCAATTCTTCAATGGATAAATGGTGCCCAAACTAAACCAAAATGTTATGTTATTTTAAATTGCAGAAACTGGTTTCATATCCCATCACTACACATTGAAACTGAACTCTATAATTGCAACAAGTAAGCAGTTTTTTTTATGTTTTCATTTGCCATAACAGTATCTGAATCTACTGGGTTGTGACTAACAAGATTTTCCTCATAAAACTTCTGTGTCTCTGAATGTAGTACTGGAAAGTGTCTCAAGACCACAATGGGAAGGCTATGGCTGAGGTTCAACATGCAGAGCAACAACATCACTCCTCCATCAGACCTTAAAAGGCCACTCCTTCTGGACTGTTCCAGGATTCATTTCTTTGTTGCAGCTGGAGGCTGAGTCCTCCATGCTGCCTTCCCATTTCTTCATTTGAGCTCACATTATTTCTTACTCCCACGCTTTGCTGTTTTGTCTTCCTTCCCCCCCTCCTGTCGGCCACTTGTGGCCCCATTCTTTCCTGCTCCCCATACCTTTCTGGAGTTTTCTCTCTTCCTCTTCCACCCACTCAGCTTTGGATCACTTTGGTTGTCTGTCACTGCCTTTGTTCTGCCCATCTGTCTCATCAATGTCTGGCTCCCCATCACACGCTCTTGGTTCATCTGCATTTTGCCTCCCTCTGCAGTGGCCCCGGGTAGTAGGCTCTGTCTGGTCTCCTGCCTCCCATCAGCATTTTGCCTTTTCTTCTTCTCACCTATGTTTTCCTACCCCTTCACCTGCCTTGGCTTAGTTTCCTCCAGTGCTTCCAGCGTGACATCACCCATGGGCGTCTGGCTCCCTGCTCTGCTCCTTGGGGCCCATCTGGAGGGTCGCCACTCGCTGCTTTCCCCAGCTGGTATTCTTTCCATCATCCCTCCTCACCACTCATCTTGTCTGTTTGCTCCTGCTGTTGCTACTTCCATCGATGTCCTTTCCTCCCTCGCAACTCTCTTGGCCTGCTCCTGTTGTTTGCCCCCGTCTGTCAGATGCAGTCCCTCTTTCCTTGCTGGCTTATCTTATTTTCTCACCTTCCAATCATAGTACTTGCCTTCACTGTCTCTGCGGCTTCCTATCAATGTCTTCATCTGGCTTTTCCTCCTGGGTGCTTGAGTGTCAGCCTGGGGAAGAAAGTCGCATATCTCTCCACTGCTCTGAATTTTGCATGGCGCTATGATTCTCACGCTCACATTTCCCCTTCGCTGTTTAGGTTTCCTGATATTCCTCATCATCAATTGTCAAACTCATTTTCTGGACTCATTCCTTTTATTTACATGCATGGCACCCACTCTCTGTAGTCCTTTTCTTGTTTACGTTACACAGTGCTTCACATTCTGGCTCTTTGCTGTGATTTTTTTGCAGGCCAGTGCTATGATTTTTCTGCCATGTGGTTGGGAGGTATGGTCAGTTGGGCCCCTGTGGCGTACTCCCCTTGGAAGTTATTTCACTCCCTTGACTATTGCCTCTGTCCTTCCTCATCCAGTGCTCCTTCCTCCATCATATCTCATCCTTATAATTTGCCTGTGGCTGGCACTGTACCCTGCAATGCCTGCATTCCATTGTGAGCCTTTCTTGCCCTCCTAGCTTCTCCCTTGTCCCTGGTATGCTGTCCTCAACTGGCTTGCTGTCCATGTTTTCTTTTGGGGGGTTCCTGCCCTAACACTCCTCCTTCACTACTCGCGTATTGCATAAACCCCGGCTTCATTCATCCCCATTCTTTGGTCCCTGCTAGCCTTCAAGTGTTCAGGCCTTCAAGACTTCTCTCCATCATCGTACATCATTCATTTCACTCCTCACCTTAACCCTACCAGCCTCCATGGCTTCACTCTATCATCATACATTATCCATTTCGTATTTCACGTTACCGTACTGGCCTTCTAGACCTCATTTCATATTCGTACATTGTACATTTCATTCCTCACCTTAAACCATTCAGGCCTTCAAGGCTTGTCTCCATCATTGTACATCATCCATTTCATTATTCACCTTTACTGTTCTAACCTTCAAGGCTTCTCTCAATCATCGTGCATCCCATGACATTTGCATCTAGAGCATATGAAGCTCGGAGCGGGGTCCTTCTCCCTGGCCCATAGTGAGAATGTCTTCACTCCAGGTGGACTTTCAGTCATCCCTCATTTTGGCAACACATCTGGATGTAGAATTTCCAACTTCAGGCTTCAGGCATTGGGCTATCATCACCAGGGCTCCTTTTGGCTACCCTGGCAGGTTCGGTGGCACTCTCTACACCATTTTTCATCTGATTATCTCTGGTTCATCTAGTCTATTTCATGGCTCATGTAGGCTGGCTGAGTGCTTCAGTGGTCTTTTTTCTCCTCCTTTGCCTTTGGGTGTCTAGTTGCAGAGCTGTCACTCACTTACTGCACAGGACTCTCTGAACAGCAACAATATCTGGAGAAAGGAGACTTATGTTTTGCAAACTAATTCAGATATAAATAAACTGCATACCAGTACTAATATTAATCTTACTAAAGATAGCCAAATTAAACAAAAAAGCAAAGAACATCTATATATTCTCCTTGTTAATGCTCACAGCCTGTCAAATAAATTAGATGAATTAAAGCACTTTATGATAACCAAAAACATCAATATCTGTGGAGTCACCAAAACTTGGTTTAATGACAAGGACTAGAATACCAACATAGCAGGATATACAAAAATTTCAAATAACTGTAGAAATTTCAGAAGACGGGGTTGAGAATATATATATGTGTGTGTGTGTGTGTGTGTGTGTGTGTGTGTGTATTGATATATATATATATATATATATATATATATACACACACACACACACATATATATATCTGAGAACTTTAAAAGCTACTTAGTAGGCACTGATACAGATAATAGTGATACTGAATTATTATAGGCAAGAGTCCTTCTTTCTAACAGATGCAGCATTACAATAGGCATTGGATATAGATCTCCAAACTTAAATAGGCACGAGAATGAAATGTTTATGAGGAAAACTTAAGCTATGGGTCTTGACACTAACTATATTCTTATGGGGGATTTCAATCTCCCAAATATTAATTGGACATCTGGTATATGTACATCTACACTTGAATCAAGATTTATGGATTCTATGATTCTAAAGAATATGTAACAATTAGTCAAAGACCCTACAAGAGAATAAAATATATTGGATTTATTTCTAACTAATTTTGAGGTGGATACAACCAAGGTGGAGACTATCCATCCATTATCAAATAGTGATCATAACATGGTATTTATCAATATAAACATCAATAATAAGGTAGTAATACATGGCTGCACCAATATTAGAAACTTTTACAGAGCAGATTACAAATCTATAAATAAATATTTGTTGAATTGGGATATGGCCTCCAAACTTACAAATTGTGACTTAAAACACAATTGGCTCAAAATTCAAAACAGAAAACAATACTGTATTAAATGATGGGAACCCACCAGAAAAAAAAAATGTAATAATAACAAGAGAACACCGTTATGGTGGAACAAATGTAAAAAACAAAATTTAAACAAAAAACCAAAATTCTATAAAAAATACAAAAAACATCCCACAATTTCAAATTGGCCGGCTTATAAAGAATTGGTAAATAAAAATAAGACTTTAATCATGAAATACAAATATCAAGTTGAAGAGAAATTGGCAATCTTGATTAAAGACAATAAGAAGTCCTTTTTTAATTATATTGGAGCTATGAAAAAAAAATAGTTCCACTATTTGACCTTTAAAAACAAATAAAGGATAATTACTAATGAGGAAGAAATGGCCGCCAAACTGAATAAATATGTTATCAGTGCATTTAATCCACAATTCGATACAATATTGTCAAATTCTGAGCCTTCTAGCGCCATTGCCAGATCCAAATAAAAGACATAATAGATACCATAAATATGACAAAATCAAATGGTTCAGTTGGACCTGACAGAATTCCATCTATATTTATAAAAAAAAACATGGCATCTCAGTTAGCAGGCCCTTTGACTATTTTGTTTAACACCTCTCTTAACACTGGCACCATCATTCCAATATGAAACCAGGCTACTGTGACACCCTTGTACAAAAATGGTAGGAAAAATGTAATACAAAACTATAGACCTATAAGCTTAACTGCTGTGTTTTGCAAATGGATGGAGATAATCTTAAAGGAAAGAATAACTGTATATCTACCAGTTTCAGGACATATTGACATAACTCAGCATGGGTTTGTTAGTGGTAGATTGTGTCAAACAAATCTTTTAAATTTCTTTGAGCCAGTTAGTGAAGCTCTTGATAGAGGCCTATCCGTTAATGTAATATTCTTGGATTTTTCAAAGGCTTTCGATTCAGTATCACATAATATACTTATCAAACAGTTGAATAATCTAAAAATACATCCCT
Source organism: Neoceratodus forsteri (assembly GCA_016271365.2). Classification (NCBI taxonomy): domain Eukaryota; kingdom Metazoa; phylum Chordata; order Ceratodontiformes; family Ceratodontidae; genus Neoceratodus; species Neoceratodus forsteri. Next base: position 436,688,559 of record CM057452.1, on the reverse strand, counting down.
CATTTATTAGTTGGATTGAAGCTTGACTATCTAATCATTCACAGCAGATTTCATTAAAAGGATATTTATCTCCTTGGGCCCCAGTTACCAGCGGCATTTCACAGGGCTCCATTTTAGGGCCAGTTCTATTTAATATATTAATCTAGATTATCTTCCAACCACTATAGGATCTGACTTATTTACTTCAAGTAGTGTCATAAATACCTTAAAATCTATATAAAATAATACCTCAGCAGGCTCTGACAACATACCTCCTTTATTCCTTAAAAGTCTAATAAACTAATTATCTGGGATGTTAACCCAACTGTTCAACACCTCTATCACTGAAGGTGTTGTACCTAATGATTGGAAGGCAGCCATTGTTATTCCCAGACATAAGAAGGGAAACAGGAGCAACCCTGCTAATTAAAGACCTATTAGCCTGGCCTCTTGTATAGAGAAATTGATGGAGAGGTTACTCCTCCAGAAAATCATACTGCACATTAAGAATATGGATAATACAGATGTAACTCAATGCAGTTTCACCCAAGGCAGATCCTGTCAAAATAACCTCATGAATTTTTTGAGCCAGTTAGCAATGTTCTTGATAATGGCCTACCCGTTAATGTAATATTTTTAGACTACGAAAATGCTTTTGATACTGTCTCACATAGGGTTTTACAGTACTTGAAAATTAAATAAGAATCAATTTACATCTTAATTTCATTAAATGTATAGATTCTTGGTTAAGAGAGTGAGAACAGTGTGTTACTATCAAAGGACAATCATCTACCTCAACTAAAGTTACTAGTGGGGTGTTCCGGGGACAGTCCTGGGGCCTGTATTATTCAATATTTTAATATCAACTATGCAGACCTCCAATGGTGTCTGGATAAATAAATATGCAGATAATAGCAAGATCAGTTGCATCACAAATAATATACAGTCAGTCCAAGCTTTATGAGAAAATATTGATCAACTATCATCATGGGCAAAACTTAACAAAATGACTTTTAACACTGCCAAGTGTAAAATAATGCATTTTGGAAAAAATAACAAGTTAGCACAATATACATTGAATGATACTCAGTTACAAACAGTTACAACTGAATTAGTTCTGGGTGTTACCATGACTAATGATTTAAAATTCAGTGCTCATATAAATAAAACCAACAAAAAATGTTATGGTATCACAGCATGCATTTGGAAGCATAACAAAAGTCATACTGCCAATGTTATAATTCCTCTTTTTTCTAGCATGCTAAGACCACGCATTGACTACTGTGCCCCTTTATGCTGCCCAACATGTAAGGGTACAAAAGTAATGATAGAACAAATGCAAAGAAGAATGACTAAAAATATTAGTAATTTACAAAATCATACCTATGAAGAAAGATTAATCACCCTAGGCCTCTTTTCCCTTGAATATAGAACACTGAGGTGAAGATCTTTGTTTAACGTATAGGGGCATTTTATGACAATGCTCTATTCGAATCTTTGTACTTTCAAAGAAAACAACTTGACAAAAACACAAGATCTCATAAATTAAAACGTCAGACAAATATTAATCATACTACAAAAATAAATAATTTTGTAAGAAAAAGAATGCCTCCAATATGGAACTCATTGCCTGAGTCTGTTGTGACCAGTGCTAATATAGAGCTTTCTGAAAAGAACTTATATCAATATATGGGTGCTAATAAATTCTTCTTCCATCATTTGGTTTAATTGGCAATGAGTTCATTAAGGGTTCTGCTCTTGAACTTGTATACTCCAATGAACCTATGAACATATCCCCTATGCTTCCCCTCAATAAAAATTGCTGGATGGCTAAGTATGCTGATGATTGCAAAGTTGGAGGCATCATAACAGACTCTAATTCAGCCCTTGAACTTCAGTAACATCTCACACATCTTGAGACATGGTCTATTGAAAATGATTTATTATTTAACATGCACAAATGCAAGGTGATGCACTTTGGGAAAAATAATCCCTGTTACACATATAAATTAAATAATACAGATTTACAGATTACAGATGACGAAAAAGACCTAGGTATCACCATACCTAAAAAATGTATCCTTTGATACACATACAAAAAATGTTGTGAAAAAGGGAATTCAAATACTTGGTTGCATCATGAGAAATAACAAAAGTAGAAATGTAAAGGTTATAATTCCTTTGTATTCCAGTCTTGTCAGACCGCACTTAGAATACTGCTTATCTGTATGTGTGCCACAACTAGTAAGAGGTAACAAATTAATTGAAAATGTTCAATGTAAAGCCACAAAAAAAATGTAAGCTATACAAAATTTAGATTATAGTACTAGGTAAAAAAATGGCCTATACTCAATGCAATATAAGAGAATGAAGGGAGATTTATGTCTTGCATATAAAGCAACAAAAGATGTATCAATATTAGAAACCATTGGGCTATACAGAAATCTTTCCAATACTAACACTAGAACACATGATATAAAGCTAAAAGATGGTATAAACAAAACTAACAAGAGAAATCATTGGTATTCTCAAAGGGTTGTTTCCATATGGAATGCCCTTCCAAAAGTTATCATTGAGAGCAACACTATTAATAGTTTTAAAAACAGATTGGACAAACAGATGGGGAATACAAAGTTCATTTTTTTACCATTAAATATTGGTGGCGACTTCATAAAAGGCATAATTGCCTACTGAATTCGTAAGATACCTATGTTCCTATGAACCCTACACAGCATTACCATTACAAGGACAGTGTTTGAGCTTCATCTCATTTAGAATATTTTCCTCCTCCCCAGTATTGACTCTAGCTACAGTAGCTGAGTCGTCATGAATCAAAACTTCCTTCATCCTGGAGGAAAGGTGACCTAGGCCTTGGATCCCCAGAGGTTTCCTACTCAAAGGGAGTTTTTCCTCTCCTTCATGCCGATGGTCATAATATTAAACAGGGTTAGTGCTTTCATAGGTTCCGTAGTTAGGTTCTGCTGTCGGATGGTGCCCCCAGCTGTTCCCTCTCTCTTTAGGGAGTTTGCCCTTCTGCATCTTGGCAGATTTCATTTCATTCATTGTCCTCATCATATCTTGTTCTTCCCCTGTCCTTCCCATCTAAGTCTAGCTCCTTACTTTCCGGTCTCATTATATTCTGATTTCTTGCCTCTTTGATGCTCGACACCCTTTGGGGTATTCTTTTTGGGCTTCTCGCTAAGCTACCTTTAGCCAAGGGAATTATTCCCATGGCATCTATGGGGGGATCCCTCCTGTATGGTTCCTTTTGTCATACCCCTAAAAGGGAGGTATATCTCATGGATAGAGATGTGAACAGCCACAAGGTATCAAAGTCACACAAGCATACATCTCATCCTGTTGCATATGCACAATTGAATGGGAAGGCTATTCCTGAAGTTCAATGGGTAGAGCAACAATGCCACTCCCCCATCAGGCCTTAAAAGACCACTCCTCCTGGACTGTTCCAGGATTCATTTCTTCGTTGCTCCACCATCCACCCCTCATCCTCCAGTGGCTCATCTCTCTTTCCCATGGGCTTCTTCCTAAGCTACCTTTAGCCAAGGGAATTATTCTCACCTCACCTATATGGGGGAACCCTCCTCTAGGGTTCCTTGCGTCAGACCCCTACAGGGTGGTATATCCCATGGATAGAGAGGCAAACAGCCACAATGTATCAAAGTCACATAAGCATACATCTCATCCAGTTGTTTAAGCACAACTGTACTGCTGTTCAGTAACCATGTGAATGTTGTTATAACTAGCATATTATTGCCACAAATAATAACTGGCTTTTCCTTAAGAAAAAAATCTATTTCAAATTATCATAGTGCAGTGCAGTGCAGTGTAGTGCAGTGCAGTGCAGTACAGTGAACGTTAATAGTAATCAGAATGACAGGTGCAGGATCTTACATAACATTATACAATAGACATCCCCTATTCATCCAGAGCAATAAGTTTGAATTTTTGGTGCTCAGAACCCTGAAAGAAAGCCTTATAAAACAAAGACTAATTACTACACTCCTTCTTATAAAGGTTAAGGAACCTCCATTTTTGAGGTGATATGAAACAGTTTTTAGACCTCTGGATGCCCTCTAGTTGTTCTTTTATTGCTACCCAGTATTCTGATTTGTTTTTGACCTTTCTTGTTAAATGAATTATCTAATTTTGTTGCCTTTGTAACTACTCTGAATCCCTCTGTGCTTGGCAGTTGCTGCTGTTTTTATACTGCCTGAACATTCTATGACATCAGAAATATACATTCCAGGCCATTCAGATGAATACCATAGAATGGGAGTTTGTGATGTCATAGAATGTCTTAGAAATATGAAAATCAAGAGCAGTAGCTGGTGAAGAGAGGGGAACTCAATGTAGCTCTGAAGGTACCCCAAAGCTAGACTATTTATTTATCAAAAAATCATCAAAGCATATCAGAATACATAACTGGCATGGAACGGAAGATGGAAGGGCAGTTAACTATGTAAAAATAATGTCCTATCTCCTTTAAATAACACTTCATAATAAAACATACACTCTATATGGAAGACTGTGTCACAATTTCATACTCACAATGAACTAAAGTGAAACAAACACCTAGAACCTTCTAGGTTCCCCCAAGAGTGTTTCTGTGGGCTTTGGACAGTAGCCTTTGTAGTATCTTGAATTGATATACGGTAATGAGGGAGGAAGTTGCCCGTCTTCAGGCCACACTGGACAGTAGTAAAGGAAAATTCCCCCAGGCCACACTGGACAGTAGGAAGGGAACCTCCCCCATCCAGGAAGCACGAGAGCCACCACCACTACCTCAGAGGTTGTGAAGAAAGCACAGCAGTTGGACCACAGTGGGCTCAGGGAGGGTGAGGATGGTGGAACAGAGGCACACCCAGTCAGTTGTTCCACTTCACAATCCATACACCATTCTGGGGGAGCAAAGCTCCCCTATGGATGCACCCGCAGAGGAGACTAAGGAGGCTGAGGACAACTGTCACAAGGGAGGCCCACAGGAAGGAGGCAGAGGACACCACAAGGAAAGGAAGCAGCTCCAGGTGGAGGACTCAGTTATTAGGGGGATAGAACTGGGGGGAGCAGGGAAAACTGAAGTAAGGTGCCTGCCTGGTGCCATGGCTTGAGGGACAGGAAGATCCCTCAGGATCACAAGAACAGCTGCATGGGAGTTCGAGCTGGACGCCATTGTCCACCTAGGGACAAATGACTTGGCTCATCATGAGATTAGAGCAGTGCAGAAGGACTTTGTAGAATTGGGGAGGGGCCTAAGACAAGTAGCACACACAGTATCCTTCTCTGAGGTGCTGCCTGTCAATGGCATGAGAGAGGTGAGGGTACTTTGCACCATGCAGTTTAATGAATGGTTTAAAAAATGGTGTGGAACACAGGGGTTTGACTTCATTGGGGACTGGGGTTCCACCTGGAGGGACACCAGCCTATACTGGCAGGATGGTCTGCATCTGTCCAGGAAGGGAACAAGTCTTTTGAGCAATCAGTTTAAATGCTTCATTGGCAAGCTTTTAAACTAGTCAAGGGGGGAGGCACTGATAAGCTGCAAGAAAATCCCAGCCCCTCCCTACAAAACAGGATACTAAATGAGAAAAAGACTGAGGTAGAAAGGTCAGTGGGGGATGCTGCAAAAGAAGGTAAAGCCATCAAAAAATGGAGAGCAATGAGTACCAATGCCCGTAGTCTGAGTAACAAGCTTCCTGAATTAGTGGCCTTGATGGAGGAGGAACATCTGGATATCGTGGCAGTCACAGAAACATGGTACACATAAAACCATGACTGGGATGTAAACATACCAGGATACACTATCTACAGGAGGGACAGGGAGGGTAAAAAGGAGGAGGAGGAGTAGCTCTTACGTAGGGGAAGGAATCAAAGCAACAGAACAAAGGGAAAACAGGAGGAGAAGCACTGTGGGTAAATTTGGAGACTGGCAATGGCACCACAATCCACACAGGGGTTGTATACAGACCCCCTTCTCAGGGGGAGGAAATAGACAAGGAAATGATAGAAAGTATACTTAGAATGGCAGAAAAAGGGGAGATATTGCTGATGGGTGATCTGAATATGCCAGATGTTAACTGGAGTGCAGTTGCAGCAGCCACTTCGAAGAGTGGGGTTGTTCTAGATGCCCTACAGGGGGTATGCCTTAGACAACTAGTATTGGAGCCCACTCGAGAGGGAGCAATCTTAGACCTGGTTCTCTCAAATGGAGATGAAGAGAGGATCACAGATGTAGAAGTGGGTAGCCATCTGGGAACTAGCAACCATTGAACAGTATGGTTCACAATAAACACAACAATAGAGTCAAGCCATACAAAGGCAAAAGTACTGGACTTTAGGAGGGCTGACTTTGCCAAAATGGGTGAGTGCCTAAGGAATGCACTAGCAAATGGGCAGGAAGGAGGAGTGGAAGAACAATGGGGAATAATAAAAACTGCCATCACAGAGGTAATAAGTCTTTGTGTGAAGCAAATAAACAAAACAAAACGATGTAAGAAACCACTATGGTTCTCAAAGGAAGTGACAGTGAAGGTTCAAGAGAAAAAGAAAGCATTCAGGAAGTACAAGGAATCACAGAAGGAGCAGGACAGATAACTGTATCAGTTAAAGCAAAAGGAAGCTGGGAAGGCAGTCAGAACAGCAAAGGCCCAACCCGAGGAAAAGATAGCCAACTCAGTTAAGAAGGGGGATAAAACCTTTTAGGTACAACAGGGGCGAAAAAGACCAAGGGAGGGATAGTGAGGCTTAATAAAGGGGAGGAGGGTGGGCAGAGGGTGACTGTGAAAGGCAGTGATACTAAACAAATATCTTTGCTCAGTATTTACAAAGGAAGAGGGAGGTACCTAAACAAACAGTAGAAACACTCTGGATACAGAAGTTGATACCAGCCCATTTACAGAAGAAAGGGTTCTGAAAGATCTCTTAAAACTGAAGGTGGACAAAGCAATGGTGCCTGATGGGATTCATCCCAGAATTCTAAAAGTACTAAGGTAGAACTAGTGACACCACTGACTACCCTCTTTAACAAATCATGGGAGGATGGGGTGGTACCCGAGGACTGGAGGAGGGCAGATGTGATTCCCTTCACAAAAGTGGGAGCAAGGCAGAAGCAGGAAACTACAGACCTGTTAGTTTAACCTCAGTGGTAGGGAAAATGATGGAATCACTTCTGAAGGAAAGAATTGTCGAGTATCTAGAGGCCAGAGGGGCACAGGACCCAAGGCAGTATGGATTCACAGCGGGAAGGTCATGCCAGACAAATCTGATAGATTTCTTTGACTGGGTGACCAAAGTAGTAGATCAGGGAGGGCTGTGGACATGGCCTACCTAGACTTTAGCAAGGCATTTGACACAGTCCCACATAAAGATTAATATACAAGTTAGCCAGCCTGGGAGTGGGTCCCAAGATGACAGCATGGGTAAAGAATGGCTGAAGAATAGGACACAGAGAGCAATAGTAAATGGAGTCCACTTGAAGAAAGGGGGTTACTAGTGGGCTACTGTGAGGGTTCAGTATTAGGACCGGTCCTCTTCAATGTCTTTATAAGTGACTTTGCAGAGGGACTGGAAGGAAAAGTATGTCTCTTTGCAGATGACACAAAGATCTGCAACAGAGTTGATGCACAAGGTGGGGTGGAAAGGATGAAAAGGGACTTGACAAGGTTAGAGGAATGGCCAAATGTATGGCAGCTTAGATTCAATGCTAAGAAGTGCAAGGTAATGCACTGGGAAACAAAAACCCAGAGGAAGAGTACACGATGGGGGATGAGATACTAACAACAACAATGGAAAGGGACCTGGGGGTAGTCATATCAGATGACCTAAAGGTGGGCAAGCAATGTGAGGGGGCAGCAAGGAGGGCTGGGGGGATACTGGGATGCATAGGGAAAGGCATCACCAGTAGAAAACAGGAAGTTATCATCCCTCTGTACAGACAGCTGGTGAGACCCCATCTGGAGTACTGTGTGCAGTTCTGGAAACCCAATCTCCACAAAGACATAGACAGGATGGAAGCTGTCCAGAGGAGGGCAACTAAAATGGTGCAGGGTCTGCACCAGAAGACATATGAAGAGAGACTTAAGGAGCTTAATATGTATACCCTAGAGGAAAGGAGGGAGAGGGGGGACATGATAGAAACATTCAAGTACCTTAAGGGAATCAACAAAGTCCAAGAGGGTAGCATCTTTCAAAAAAAGAGGTGTGCAAGAACAAGTGGGCACAATTTTTTTTTTTGAAATTCTCTTTTTATTGATTTCCAACTGTTATTACATCAGATTGACAAATATCACATGAAAATGATACAGAACTTCAATATAGTCCAGACATCGACCATTACATGAAACCGAGAAAGATATAAACCCCCTTCCCCCAACCCCACCAGGAAGGTGTCACCACTGCAGGAGAGAGAGAGGATAGGGTCTACATAAATAATTGAACTATTGTAGGGATGATTTACCTGGAGTACAAGCCAGGTAAGAACCAGACCAGACAATCTAGGGATGTGAGAGGTATCTGGGATTAATATTAAGGAAACCAAAGGGTGTATCGGAGAGATCAAAGAAAGAGAATATTCCTTCAAACCAAACTACTCTGGGAGCTTTTAAGATCCCAATCAGTGGAGATACAGAGCATACAGCTTGCCCCATTTTCTCTGAAAGGCCAGTGGAGAGGATCTAGTATTAGCAATCAACTTCTCAATTTTAAAACATTGAGACATTTCTTCCACCCAGTCAAGGTATGAAATCTCGAGATTATCTGTCCAGTGTCGAGCACTAGTCTCTTAACCACCATTGAAATAAGAGCCATATGGTATTTCCTTTCCTTTACATTGATACCTGAATAAACACCTAGAATACAGACCTCTATTGTAAAAAGGTCTTTCAGACCTAATATGGGATCTAAACTGTCCTCAATGGCCTTCCAAAGAGGGGCAATCTTAGAGCAATACCAGAAGATGTGGAGGAGATTACCCTGTTCCTTCCCGCATCTAAAACATTTTGGGGAGTTGGAGTGATTAAATTTCGATTTCAACACTGGTGTAATGTACATATTGTTGACTATAAAATATTGGATTAACCTATTCTTATCTAAGGTATTGTATGTGTACAAGTCATTCCAGACTTGACTCCATGCGAACGAGGAACCTGGGGGAGATAGGGACCAAGATTTGGAGCCTGTTAAAGGGGTGGGGAAGATAAGTTTCAGAAGGTGAATATACAGTTTAGACACCCCATGGGGTTTAACCACACAATCTTTGATCACCGTTAACAACGGTTTAACAATCAAAGTGGGTACTGCTATCCCAAACTCCTTATCAATCAGATGCTTTAACTGGTATATCTTAAAAAGGGCATTAGTGGGGATATTTAAGACAAACAGGAGGTCAGCAATTGAACCGTGTCTACCCTGCACATAGAGGTCTTCAACTGAAAGTCCTTGAATTTGGGGTAGCCACTTGGGAGATAAAGATTTGGCCCCTATTTTAATGTTGGGGTTACAGGTCAAGGGCTGGCCGGGATCTTTATTATATCTGATTTTGGCAGTGACATAAAGTTGATTAAGTACTTTAACTGTGGCACCTACTGGGGAGTCTCGAATCTCTCTAGGGAGGGATGCCAAACGACAATAAAAAAGGCTAGTGGGATCTATATTATGTTGTTTAATAAGGTCAAGGTCGAAGCTTAACCATAGGGGGGAGTAAGTAACCTCTAACCCTCCTAGCCATTTCCCTGCTTTGACTAGGTGACTAGACCAGTAATAAAATTCGAAATTGGGCAGGCGGAGACCCCCCATATCTTTAGGGAGGCATAATTTGTAGAAAGCTCGCCTGGGAGGTTTATGGTTCCATATAAAATCAGACAGGATCAAGTGGATCTTTTTGGAAAAAGGCTTGGGCAACCAGATATCCAGAAGATTCAGGGGACAGAAGAGATAGGGTAGGACGTTCATTTTGACAATGCTAACACGGGCACCCACTGACAATGGCAGTTTACTCCATCTTTGCAAATCGGAGTTGATTCTGTCTATCAGGTCATCTAAATTAAGTTTCTTAACCAAAGCAGGGTCACGAGCCAAATAAATACCAAGGTATTTTAACTGAGTTGGGGCCCACTTCATACCCAGATGAGAAATAGAGGCCTGGGTCAGGTGTATGTTAAGAGGGAAAATCTTGGTCTTTGTCAGGTTGAGCTTATAATTGGATACCTCGAATTGTGCAATTATTTCCATTACCATCTGGAGTCTGCCGGGTTAGATAGCTGCAGGAGGATGTCATCTGCATACACCGAAATCTTGGAAGCCTGTCGGGAGATGGAACACCCCTGGATCCCTGGAGCTGTTTTAAGGTTAAGCAACAGGGGTTCCAGATAGAGGTTGAAGAGGTAAGGGGACAGGGGGCATCCCTGTCGGGTGCCTGAGAGTAGTTGGATAGGGGAGGAGAAGACACCATTGCAGTAAATCTTTGCCGTGGGGGATTTGTATAGTGCCTTCACCCAACGCATGAACCTCTCTGGAAAACCAAATCTGGACATAGTACACCATAAAAACTCCCAGCTAACCCGGTCGAATGCTTTCTCCGCATCCAGAGCAACCAGAGCCATGGGGACCTGGGAAGTTTGAGCTGCCCAGAAAACGTGAGAAAGCGATCTAATATGATCTGCCACAGACCTGCCCTGTACAAATCCCACTTGCTCCCTGCTCAGGAGTGAGGTCCAGACCTGTTTAATATGAGAAGCCAGAATCTTGGACAAAATTTTAATGTCACAATTAAGCAGTGAGATAGGCCTGTAAAGTGGGCACAATTTGAAGATAGAGGGGGGGCGACTCAGAGGTAATTTAAGGAAGTATTTTTTCACAGAGAGGGTTGTGGATGCATGGAACGGCCTTCCAGAGGAGGTTGTGGAGTCAAAAACAGTGGTGGAATTCAAGCATGCATGGGACAGTTATAAGGCAATTCTAGGGGGTTGGGGTAGGAAGAAGTAGGCTGTTGGTTAACTAGGATCTGCAGCTTATCCACTAGGTAGGGAAATGGGCAGACTGGGTGGGCCAAGTGGTCCTTATCTGCTGTCAAATTCTATGTTTCTGTTTCTTTGTATTTATAGTTTGTATCCAACAGGACAGACCCATGGATACAATTCTGATTTTCAAGCAGGTCACCGGATATAGTAAGTTGAAGAACAAGAAGTCACATCAGTTACAAAAATATTAGTAGTGACAGGGTTCCATATGGGTAGAGGTTTTTCAAGAAATCCTGTATACTGCCAGTTGCTATATAGAATAATAAGTTATTTCAGATGGGTCAGAGGTGCTAGAATGTAAAGGCGCTTTTCATACAAGAGCTACTGTGAGACACACTAGGTTAAGACTACAGTATGCCACATTTTTTTAAGCAGATACATAGGAATCTTGATGACCCTCTGTTCAAGTGGTGCTTACAGAGCAATGCCACTGTTCAGTGAGGTGCTAGACACTGAAGACTACGGTAGGGGGATAAGTTAGAGGAGGACCGGATAATGGCTCTAGCTGTCTGGGCCTAAGCACAGTATGTGAAAAACCAAGGGATGCAGTCCTTTTTATGTTTACTTGTGTACATGCAAAAAGCAAACATACTGGTGGTGCTCAGGCAGTGAAGGGGGCTGTGGAGGTATGTTCTGCACAAGCCAATGGATGTAGAAATGCAGGAGGCTTGCTACTAAAATGCCAGTGCTGAGATGGGTGCTGATGACAGTGTGCAGCTGGCTGATGGGTGTAAACTTTCTGTAGTTCAAAGAATGCAGCCCCTTGAATCACATTGATTTTCTGCCAAATAGCCAGCAAACAGACATCATCATCAGGCTTTGAAGATGATGAACATCAAGCCTCACTCTGTGTGTGTGTGTGTGTATGTCTGTGTGTGTGAAAGGAGGAGACCATTGGCGGACACTCAGTTCTCTTTCCATGACCAGCACCTGAGTGATCCTGGTCCATTTGCCAGTGTGGTGGGAGGTGAGACATGCAGCTCCTCAGCCCTCCCTGCCACTGTCCAAGGCTACAAGTTTAATGTAGCTCTGATTTCCTTAGACAATATTATTTGTGGCCCTGTGGGGGACGTAACATGCAGCCCATTGTTTTATAGTTCTGTGCTTTTACCCTCTGTACCATTCAGCCAAACTGTTTTTTGTGAGCAATTCTTTCTATTTTTTTCTTTAATACCGAGGAAAGTGATGTAAAACAAGATTACTGTCTCTTGACCTTTCTATGCCTTGGCTGCTTGTCTACACATGACATCATAATGCCCTGTTTATGACAGTATAATTATCTCCACAGCAACAGACTAGGATGCCATAAACAGAATTGTGACTGCAGAAATAGACAAACAGAGCAAATAGGGCAGAAATCCTGTTTCCATGCAAATGTCCTTCATAATAAAGAAATATGGGTGACATTTACAGAAACAGTGTGAAATGTAAGCCAAATGTTTTCTAAGTATTACATTTTTCAAAGTTGTACCAACAACAACAGGGACCCTTTAAAGCTCTATTACACTGCAAGCAAACATTCAAAATTGACAAATGGTTGTTAAAGTCTGGGATGGCACAGGCCAGTTTGGTATTGGCAGTTGGCTTTAATGAATAGCATTTGGGGCAAATAAGGATTAGAGGTGTGTGAATACCTTAATTTGAATATTTGGATGAATATTAAGTATTCAGGGCACCAGATATTCATTAAACTTCGATAAGTGGTTTTTTTTTGTAAGACATTGTAACACTGTTAAACTCCATCACCTCCATCCCTTTTAAAGTACACTAGGCAATTCTGCCATGAACACTTCCCAAGAGCCTATCAGGGACCCAAAAATGCAACAAACTACTGCATTGGTCAGTGGTCAGGTGACACATGGTCATCATAGATTGAACAAAGGCTGCAGATGAGGTGACGTCTTGTGTCTTACCTAGGGCTACTAAAATGGCACTGGTGTAAGTGTATTGTATGTCCACCCTGGAAGAGAGGAGAGTGAGATCTGCTATGACAGAGACCTATTCAAGTACCTCACGCAGTGAAGACAGGGCACATAAGGGGAGTATCTTTCAAATGAGAAAAAGTAGAAGTACCAGGGGCAATGGGTGCATGTGATGAAGCTGAAGGGGGAGTTCATCAAGACAGATGTGAAGAAATATTCATGGAAGGTATGGTAGATGACTGACAGGGACTGCAGAAATAAGTGATGGCACCGAAAACATTGTGGGGCTTCAAGCATGTGTGAGATAGGCATAAGGCTGGGGTGTATTTGAAAGCAGGCAGGGAGGCAGCATGGTTGCTTTAGGGTTTGCAGATGAGACCGATAAGGCTGGGATGAACAATCTGGGCTGACTGTGTGGGCCAAGCGGTCCTTTTCCAACAGATAATTAGTAACCTAAAGTATACAATAGTAAGGTCAGTAAACATGACACATTTTTTAAACGTTTCTAGTTTAACAGGGGCTTCATGGTGGTCCTGCAGTTAATGCCAGGGAGTGGAGACTCAGTTACCCTTTAAATTAAATATTTTACATGATAGAAAAAAGAATGAGCCAAAAAAAGTAACATTACACTTTAATAACATTAGGCATATTGAGAGCTGTACAGTAGCAACAGTTGTATGTGAGTAGATCATATCTGTGGCCATTTACTGGTATGTTTAGCTTAATGAACACTAGCTGTTCAATGTGTTGAGGGTCCAGCTTAGAACAGCGTGGCTCAACATCACCAGCAGGCTAAACATCCTCTCGGACAGCACACTTGTAGGAGGGCAGCTTAGGTATTTTAAAGCAAGTTGTGCCAGCTGAGGAGAGGAGCTGATTTTCTGAACCCAATAGCCCAGTGATCAACGTCAAATGGCCATCAAATCCAGTTATTGTCACCACTTCCCAAAAATTTGGAATTCTCTTCTACCTCAAATCAGTCACTCATCCTCCACCTACTCCATCAGCTCTGCCCTCAGTAATTATCTTGCACCTAGCTGCTTCTGCCAGGTCCCTCCCTAATTCCCTCCTCTAAGCCCTGGGCAAACCTACCCCTCTACCCTCACCTTCATTTTACCCTGTGCACCCCCCCCCAAAATCTCTAGCCCTCCTCCCCTTCCCCCAAATTGTTTTCCCTTACTGGCCTCCCTTGATCTCTCACAGAATGTAAAGGAACCCAAATGCTCTCCATGGATCCCTCTCCTACCCCGCAAGGGGCTTGTATCTCTCATCTACTCCCTTCCCCCACCATCTTAAAGGGGTCTCTCTGGTACATTGCCTTATCCCTTTCTCTCTGGTCCCCCCAGTCCTCTTGCAGGGTTCCTCATATCCTGAAGGGGTCTCCACCTCCCCCTCCCTCCCCTTTCCTCTTTTTTCTTTCATGTAAGCACTTGTTTACTTATTAACCTGGCACTTATTATTGTCCACTCTTTCTACATGTTATGCACAACACTGTTTGTAACACCTGCCTTACAACTGTATGTTGACGTTGATCTTGTAACTTGAAGGTTTAATGTCTCATTCTAATTGTACCCCTTCCCCCCAGGTTGCACCAGGAGATGAGCAACTTGTTGCTCAGTGTGCCTTCCTGGTGAAACATTTCAATAAATAAATGGCTCATTTGATTCTGCAAAGTAGCCATTAAGTACATTTTCTGCAGAGAAAGGCTGAGACTGAGTGTTTGTGTTGCTGTTGACACAATGATGTGCTGAGTAATGCCTAGTCACTCTCCTTTACACTGCCACTATGCAGTCTTTCCCCATCTCCACCAGTATCATCCAATTCCAAACAACCATATGCCTGTCGGTCTCCCTCAGGAGCCTGAACTGGAGCATGTTCCTCCCATTCCAAGTGTCTGACTGCCTGCATGGCACTATTTAACTCTTCACTGAGCTGTTGCCTAAAATGAGTTACCTTGTGGGTGTCCTTGGCTATGTGAAGGATCTTGCATTTGAACCTAGGGTCTCCAACATGGTAGAAAACACGTGATGGCAGGTATCCATGACTGTGGCAAACCTTGCATCAAGTTCTGCATTGAGATGATTAGCAAGGTCAGTGACCTCTTGTGTACTGAATGTGTCGTCAGCCAAAAACCGTTGTAATGATCTTTTGATAATATGCACAGCTGGGATAACTTGACTAACTAAGGCTGCGGAATCACTTAGATCACGTGTACGCCTATCAAATGGCATGAGAACCTTTACCATGCCCTCAAGAACTAACCAATCATGATGTCCTAGGATCCCTCTGATGTCTGCCTCCATAGACATTTCGTGCAGTGCCCGCTTTTGCTCCAAGAGTCGTGAAAGCATCAAGTATGAAGAATTCCACTGAGTGCTGACATCTTGGATTACACAATGTTGGGGCAGACCAAGGCATTCCTGAACTTCTTGTAATTTGTTAGTGGCTTTTACAGAGTGATGGAAATGGCTGTAGCTGGGAACAGGCTGTGAATAATATGTTGTTTGTCCTACTGCTGGTACACAGTGTGTGAGTCACCACTAAATTTAGTTTGTGTGCAAAGCAACAAATACTCACAAAATGGCCATCATTGATGGCTTTCCCCATGTTTGTGCCATTGTCGGTAACAAAAAAGCCAACTTTTAAATTGGTGTTAACACCAGTCCAAGACTGCAAAATGTCTTGCAGGAAAGTAAGAATATTGTGTGCTCTGTGGTCTTTCTCCATGAGTCTGACATTCAGCAAAGCTGGCCTAATGAGACTACCAGATTGCCGGGGGGCAAGGGTAATCCACAAGATGATGCATCACGAGATCATATGCCATCATACAGTCATGCCACTATAGTTTGAAAAAATGTAGTATGAGATGGGATCTGATAACGTGGGTGCAAATAGTTGAGAAGCCGTCAGAAGCCAGTATCTTCCACAACTGACATAGGCTGGAGATCCAACGCTATCATCTCAGCAATCAGCTGTGTGATTTGCTGTGCTGTTGGATGTGAGGCATGATACTTAGTTTGTGCATGCAGAGCATCCATTATTGGAAGTGCCACGGGAGACATTGATGTGGACCACTCCAACAATGGTGGTGAGTGAAGTGCTGATGACTGTCTCTGCCTTGTAGTATCAGTGGAGTCAGAAGTGACCACCAGAGTAGAGGCTGGACTCTGTGGTGGTGAGGGGGAAGGAGTACTGTGGCCACAGGGTTGCTCTAAATCAGATCTGTCGTCAGTACCACCACCACTGCCAACTGTTCATGCCTGTCCCCCAGAAGGGTTTAGTCTCGGTGAAACCAAGGGTCCCAATCCACACCCAGATGATCTTCGATACACTTGAGGGTGATTAAGCTTCAAATGGCTCTGGAAGCCATAAGGCTGATTTGTTTTCCACTTGTCTACAAAACCTTTGTGGTTCTGGCCGCAGGTAGGATTTTTAAGAACACAGAGTCCTCTAGGGACCTGGTCCACTTCCAGGTATGCTTTTAAAGAAATTTCTTCCCATTGCAAGCATTTTAGTTTAAAGGCAGTCCTTTCAATATTAGTATACGCTTGTCTGACGTTAAATGGACCATTTGTTGCTGCTGAAGTTTCAAACAAAAGATCTGAATAGCTTGCCTCACTATCAGCAGACCTTATAGCTAAATCTTTTACCAAGTGGGACTCACCAGCATGCTGCACCTGCCGTGTTTCCTCCATTCACTGTGCAAGTTACTCAGAGACATGTGAAAGCAGGAGTGTGTTTGCTGCATGAAACAAAATGGAGCACCCCTTTGTTAGTTGAGCCCGTGCAGGTCACGCAAGGAAATATGCAAGACAGTATGAATGGGTGTGACCGAAACCAGGGACACACAGTGCCGTAGTCAGTAAAGTATTTCACAAGGATGGCAGTTCTGAGACTGGCACCTGTGTTCAGGGACACAATATGTGTAGCTCCCAACAGTGACTGAAAGCTACAACAGCTTTCAATAACCAGTGTATTGTTTCATTCGAGGTGCAAGGTAATCAAAATATAACTTAACATATGTACAAGAATACTGTTGCCATCAATGAAATCCATATAGTAAATTGCTGGAAGTCCATAAAGTACGTTTAGTCCATAAAAACAAAACAGGCCATGCTCCAGGCCGGCAAACTGCTTGCAGAAAAGATGGAGGTGAAGTCCCACCCACTGCACATGGCCTGAAACATTTCACACATTTGTGCTTTGTCAAAGGTTGATGTTAAACGTATTGTGTCTCATTAAAAAGGGGAGCCTTAAAGAGACGATACATGTTACATAAAATAACAGCAACAGTTCTCAAATTATCCACCCTATAATACCATCACAAAAAATATCTTGGTGTATACAATATTAATGCAGAAAATATAACATATAGAAGAAAGATAGAAAAAGGTTAAAAACCTGTGCCAGGTAAATAGGACACCAGGATATTGCACACCATCCCTTATGAATCAGCTTGACTACTGTATTCATTTCAAGGTAAATGACTCACTCAAATGGGCATTCTTGCTCACATACTTTCCAGTATAAAAATAAAATTGAATTGAATTGGGTGGTAGTCAAAGGTGCAAAATCTGCAAAGATAGAAACAACACAGAAATAAGGAAATCAGATTTAAAACACAAAAAGCAGCATATACAATTAATGAATTTTTTAAAAATGGTTTGATCTCAGTTCTCTCATTTAAACCAGGAATATGCATGGCTTTCATTTAAAAAAATCCAGTATTGTTACCTTCTTAATAACAGGTTATCATAGCTACCACCTCGTCTAGACATAATGGGTTTCACAAAACACACAAAAGGGTCATGGCGACCATAAACGCGTCAGACAGTCCTGCAATTTTAAAATAAATGTTTTTCTATTTTACTGCAGCATCAGTGATCTTTACTGGTGGTGGGTGAGTGCCTGGATAGGAAATGTTTGAATACATAATGGGTTTTTCAATACCTGACAGGTAAAACCCCAGATCATCAGAGTTAGGGCCAAATATGGACTTTAAAACTAGTACACCTGTAACAGGATCTATCTTCCTAAAGTGTCAGGCATCTGCTTTAGTATGAGCATGCCACTTTAGGGACTTATTAATCATGATCACCACTCCTTGTTTGGAGGTTGTCGCACAGCTATGTCCTCAGCTACTACCCATTCCCTGCAAAATTTTTGGGTCTCCCCCTTAACTAACTTTATTTCCTGCTAAAAGGCTACCTGGCAGTGCAACTTACAAAGATGAGTTGAGACCCTGGATATTCCAGGTAATAAAAGAGATGTGAGCCATGGTAGGGGTTCTGTAAAACTATATGGCAGGAGGTGGAACTGTGATGTCAATAGGGTTTCCATATAACCTCGAGTACTCTCTAAACACTCAGGAAATCTTTCAGACCACCTACCTGTACCCAAGAGGAAGACACACCATACATCATATTTAAACACTATCATACATACAATTACTTTAACAACAAACCTATAGAAACTATGCATGGACAACAGGACAGGACCAATTGATACAAGCAGGTCTCAACCTGCAAAACACAGGCATCTCTGAACAACTGGCCCATAGGAGGAACATATTGGCTCAACCCTTGCTATACCTATGCCAGAAGGGGTGGAAGCAAGACTGAAGGCATCCTTAAGAAAACCAATGATTTTGGGGACCATGTAAGGTTGCCAGGAGGAAGCATTCCACCCATGGCACAAAAGATCCCCATACAGGGCAGTGGATGCTTCTCAAGGTAGCTGAGAGTAAATGCAAGGTGCAGCAATCAGTGCCAAACCCTCAAAATAGGCAATGGTGGTATGCCAAGAACTGGTACCTATTAACAGAGACAAATAACAGTTTTCCTAAAATCTGAGTATTGTCTAAAATGAATCCGAGAAATGCCACCACTGTAAACATCTGCCATATGGCCCGGAATGAACATGGAATACATAAACCTCACCCATATTGACATTGATGATGGGGAGCAGGGTCAGAAGGTATCCAAAGATGGGGCAAGCAGATAAACACTCCAGCTGCCAGTCCTTCCATTTACCCCCACCTCACTAATAAATCATCTGCACCTCCCAACTAGTTGATGAGGCCACTGTGTACAGGCTAATATCTCTGGAACTCACACTGCTTTTGCAGGGGAGGTATATACCCCTATTGCTGCCTCAGATGAACATTTCTTGTACAAACCAACCTTGCCAGGTTCCCAAAACAAAGTTCCACATGAGGAGAGTACAGCAAACCCCATCCAGCCGTGTGATTGATGCAAACACATTGTAGCTCACTGTCTCTCCAGTGGTTGGTATTACCAAAAGAGGGCAGCACAGGAATAGAAAGAACCAGCATGCACCAGGAGGAGAGGTGGGGGGGGTGAAACCCTCCTTAAATGCAGGTACAAGGAGACCAGCAAGCTAGGAAGAGTTACAAAAGGTGCTATAGGTGACCTACCTAGCCCCTGATACAGCTAAAAAAGGGGGGTGGGATGGCCATAGGAAAGGAAGACAATTCGGGTGGGCAGGTACTAAAATAACTGACCCACAAGATCACCTGTGGGTACCTCTAAAGTACCCGAAAAATACCTGGATGAAAAACGAGTAGCTGGTTTGGATAGTCACTACCTGACACTTTCTACTACCGGATTACTCGGCCCTGAATTAAAAAAAAACAATATATCACTTGCTCTGGTGGTCTATCCGACTCCTCCTCCCTATTCCCAATCTACCCTTATGAATAAAAAAAGAAATCATCACTTTCCCTGGTGATGTAGAAGACCCCCTCCCTATCCCTGATCTGCCCATTATTTCCCTGGTGATCAAGCAGACCCGACCCCCACCACCCCAGCAGGTAGTGCCCCCTGCTTCCCCCACTCAGACCCTGAGTGGGCAACCGGCACAGCCCTCCACTCTCCACCATGGCTGGCCGCCCGACTGAGAATGAATGAATGAGCACATACTTCTACAAGCACACGCTTATTCATGAGCAGCCCAGCTCCAGGTCAGTCAGTGACAGCTCTGTGGGTGGTGCAGACAAGGGTTGAGGCTGTTCCAGTCATGGGTGGGGGCGGATGGGCGGAATGGCATGTTAGATTCCCCATCCTGCCCCTCACCTATGACTGGAAAAGCTCTCCTCTTATCTGCACTACTCCACAGAGCTGTCAATGAATGACAGTGAGCTGCAATGAGTTTAGGAGTGCATGCTTGACAAATCGTGCTCATCCATTTTATGCTTAGTTGGGTGGCTGGCCATGATGGAGGCGAGGCCATGTAATCACCGCTTAGGTTCTGGAGGAAGGCGGGGGTGTTACCTGCCAGGGCAAGGGGTCTGCTAGACCACCAGGGAAATGAAGGGCAAATTAGGGATAGGTAGGGGGGTCCATTAGACCACCAGGGAAAGGATCTATTTTCAGGCAGATGGGGGACAGGGAGGAGGGTTCAACAGACCAGGGAAAGTTATTATTTTTTTTTTATTTATATGATCAGGGATAGGGAGGCTGTCTAGGTCGGGTAGGGTAACACATTACCTGCCTCAAACTACCCAACCCATGAAGTACACTGTTATGTCGGGTAGGGTAGTAAATTACCCGAACTACCCTACCCAACCAAAAAATATCGATACCTGACCAACCCAATCCAGCTACCTGACAGGTAGCCCATCCCTAGAAGACATCCCATCTAGTCTGCAAGAAAGCACTGATTTCTTATACCACCCCTTTAGGGAGCTCTGCCAAAAGCAGCTGGATGCTAGAAATTAAAAATAGAAGTCCCCACAAAACTAGCTGACATGGAGCCTCAGGGTTTCCTGCCTCCTAACTGGAGTATAACTTAGAGACCCAGAAGCTGCTGCAGGCTAGGAAATCATAACAGGATGAAATACAAGGCTCCCATCTGTACAGTCCTTTTCCGCAATCTCCTCAAAATACAGTTAAGTAGAATTCGAAACCACTCTACAACCAGCAGAGAAAAACCCCTTTCCCCACTGCAGGGGGGGATAGAGAGCCAACCTTGGGGGGGGGGCATTTGAAAGGATATAACCCAGATATAACAGTATAACTAGTCTAGGAAAGAAGTCCTTGGATGGTCTGAAAGTCTCAAACTATCTGAATCTTCACAAGAAACTGGCCACTGCAAACTAAAGCTAGGCAGAAGTGCATTACCTTGAGTAACCACAAGAGAAAAACACCTCTGACAGAAATCTCGATGTAGAAGAGAAGGTATAGAAGCTAGCATTAGGCCCCAATCACAGCCACAAAGACTGGCCAGGAAGCCAGTCAAAGTATACACATGCATGCCAAAAGAAACAAGCATTTGTCAATGCCGAAATGTTGATTGCGTTGGTGTGTTGAGCTCGCTCACTGCCCCTCTGTCACTTGTTCAGTCTGTTTCTCCCGGTGAAGCAGGCTGCTCTTTTGTACTGGGCTCCTGCCTGTGTTGGCACCTTGTTCTGCCCACTAAGAAATCTGCAGCTGTCCCGACAGAGCTCCGTTGAGGTGGCTCAGTCCCCCTCTCTCAGTCACTCATTCTGTTTCTCCTGGCACTGCAGGCTGCCCTTTGTACTGGGCTTCTGCCTCTGTCGGTGGCTTTTCTACCCACAAAGAAATCTGCAGCAGTCCCAACACAGGTCTGTTGAGCCTGCTGACTCCCCCTCTCTCACTCACTCCTTCCATTTCTGCCTGTGCTGCAGGCTGGCCTTTTGTACTGGGCTCCTGCCTGCATTGCCGCCTTTTTCTGCCAACTAAGAAATCCGCAGCAGTCATGAAAGAGATCCGTTTTGCTTGCTCACTCCCCCTCTCTCACTTGCTTGTTGTGTTTCTCCTGGCGCTGCAGGCTGCTCTTTTGTACTGGGCTCCTGCTTGCATTGGCACTTTTTTCTGCCCAGAAAGAAATCCACAGCTGTCCCAACAGAGCTCTGTTGAGGTCGTTCACTCCCCCTGTGTCACTCACTCATTCTGTTTCTCCTGGCGCTGCAGGCTGCTCTTTGTACTGGGCTCCTGCCTCTGTTGGTTCCTTTTTCTGCCCACAAAGAAATCAACCTATCAAAAAAGCTCCGTTGAGCTTGCTTACCCCTTCTAACTCGCTCATTCCGTTTCTGCCGGCGCTGCAGGCTGCCCTTTTCTATTGGGCTCCTGCCTGCATTGCCGCCTTCTTCTGCCCACAAAGAAATTTGCAGCAGTTACAATAGTGCTCCACTGAGCTTGCTCACTCCCCCTCTCTGACTCCCTCATTCTGGTTTTCCCACCACTGCAGGTTGTCCTTTTGTACTGGGCTTGTGTGTGCATTGCTGCTTTTTCTGTCCACAAACAAATCTGCAGCAGTCTTGACACAGCTCCATTGAGCTCACTCACTCCCCCTCTCTTACTCACTCATTCCGTTTCTTCCAGTGTTGCAAGCTGGCCTTTTGTACTGGGCTCCTGCCTGCGTTGCCCCATTTTCTGCCCACAAAGAAATCTGCAGCAGCCACAATAGAGTTCCACAGAGCTCGCTCACTACAACTCTGTCACTCGCTTGTTCTGTTTCTCTTGGAGCTGCAGGCTGCACTTGTGTACGGGGCTCCTGGCTGTGTTGGCACCTTTGTCTGTCCACAAAGAAATCTGCAACTGTCCCGACAGAGCTCCATTGAGGTTGCTCAGTCTCCCTCTGTCATGCGCTCATTCTGTTTGTCCTGGCGCTGCAAGTGGCCCTTTTGTATGGAGCTCCTGCCTGCATTGGCACGTTTTTCTGCCCACAAAGAAATCCGCAGCAGTCCTGATAGAGCTCCATTGAGCTCATTCCGTCCTCCTGTCTCACTCACTCGTATTGTTTCTCCCACCGCTGAAGGCTGGCCTTTTGTACTGGGCCCCTGCCTGCTTTGATGTCTTTTTCTGCCCACAAAGAAATCCACAGCAGTCCTGATGGCACTCTGGTGAGTTTGCTCACTCTTCCTCCCTCACTCGCTCTCTCGTTCTTTTTCTCCTAGTGCTGCAGGCTGCCCTTTTGTACTGGGCTCTTGCGTTGGGGCCTTTTTCTGCCCACAAACAAATCCGCAGCAGTCCCGGCAGAGCTCAGTTGAGCTTGGTCACTCCCCCCTCTCACTCTTTTTATCTTAATCTGTCCCAAACAGTGATTTCCCACAGCAACCGTGCTACTCTCCGGCAGAATGTGAAAAATGGCAACTGTACTGTTCATAAGGAGGTGTGGAAAAATGCCACTGTTGAAAATGTGGTGTGAAAATATTACAAAGTTGCGAAGTTACAAGGGTGCGTGGAAACAGTTCAATGCACGCTTCTAATACAGTCAAGTTATCGAGTTTTGTCACCAAATTTTCAACATAGGCATTTTAGGACATCTGCTCATGCACAGTGCCACTGTCATTTTCTTAATCTGTCCCAAACAGTGATTTCCCACAGCGACTGCGTTATTCTGCGCCGAAACTGTGAAAACACATTTTGGTCAGGATGTGAAAAATGACAGCTGTACTGCTCATAAGGAGGTGTGAAAAAATGCCACTGCTAAAAATCTGGTGTGACAATATTATACATTTGCGAAGTTACAAGAGGGTGCGTGGAAAGTGTGCAACACACACTTGTAACACAGTCATTCGATGGGCTATCATCACCAAGTTTTCAACATAGGCATTTTAGGATCTCTGCTCATGAACAGTATCACTGTCACTATCACTGTCATTTTCTTAATCTGTCCTGGATGGCGATTTCCAACAGTGACTGCTCTATTTTGCTCCAGAAGTGCGAAACCACATTTCGTCCAGGATTGGAAAATGACAGCTGTACTGTTCATAAGTAGGTGTGGGAAAATGGCAATGTTGGAAATCTGGAGTGAAAATATTATAATTTCGCAGTTACGAGTGTGTGTGCAAACTGCACAACGCATGCTCGTAACACAGTCATTTTATGGAGTATCACTACCAAATTTTCAACATAGGCATTTTAGGACCTCTACTCATTAACAGTGTCACTGTCATTTACTTAATCTGTCCTGAACATGGATTTCACACAGGCAAACTTGTTATTCTGTGCCCGGAAGAGCATAAACACATTTCTGCCAGGATGTGAACAATGACAGCTGTACTGTTCACAAGGAGGTGTGACAAAATACCAATGTTGAAAATCTGGCATGAAAATATTGCAAATTAACGAAGTTACGAGCATGCGTAGCAACTGCGCAGCACACGCTCGTAAAACAGTCATTTCTGGGATTTTTTTTTTACCAAATTTGCAACATAGGCTTTTTGAGATCCCACCTCATGAACAGTGGCACTGTCATTTTGTTAATCAGCCCTGGAAGGTGATTCCACACAGTGACAGTGAAATCACCTTTTGGGGCAGATTAACGCCGTGGCAGTTCAAGAATTCATAAGGAGGGGTCCCAAAAACCCCATGTTGAAAATTTGGAGCCAAAATTCCCAAAAATTACTAAGATATGCATTAAAGTTGGAAAAACCCTATTTATTCCATTATACAGCTTACCGTCATTTCCTCAGTTCTCGGTCGGCTTTGAAGAGTGCAGATGTGTCCCCGGTCCACCGAAGATCATTGCACCGGACTCCGGAGGTAAGAATGGGGTGGGGGTGTGGGGAGGCAGGGTGCACAGTGGATGGTTCTGGTTGCGGGTGGGAGGCAGGGCGAGCACTCGAGGACAGTTTCCTTTTTTCAGGTAAAAAAAAAACATTGTGGGACTATTTTTTCCTTACAGGGAAATGTATAATACTGGGGTGGGCTCCCCAGCATGCCAAATGACTCTTTTGTTTGGGCATGGGGCAGCAGTAGCCAACGGAGATTGGGCACCCCGCTGGCACACACAACAAAAGGGGAACTCTAATTACGTGCTGACAGGGATTGGGCACCCCATCAGCAGACATTGAAAGTGGGGAGCTTACATTATGCCGATGGGGATTGGGCACCCGTAGGCAGACAATGAAAGCGGGGGTGTTGCAGAATGCCGACAGGGAGTGGCCTCCCCCTTTGGCACAATCGACACTGGGGCACAGAAGCCGACGGGGATTGGGGCCCCATCTGCAAATAAACACAGTGGGAGGGTTATATTGTTTGAGAACACGGCGGCAAGCTGCCACTGTGTTCACAAACAATATCAGGGTTTACAAATTCCACCCTGCAATGACAGATCGCTCCCTCATTGCAGTGGATGGCTGACGCTGCAATGACGAGGCGGTCCCTATTGCAGCAACGAAATTGTCAGAACTTGGTGGCAGCATTCCAAACTACTGTCACCAGCAGCCTGCAATGACACTGGGGGAGTGGGACACACCTTTGCAGGCTGTGGGGTCACTGGCCACAACAGTGCTGCGCCTCCACAGCCTGCTTCTGAGAACGCTCTCCCAATATGTGTCTTGTGCTGTGCGTAATCAGCATAAAAAGTTAGTCACTTATTCCTGGTTTGTCAAGACCATGGCCATATCTGATGGGGTTTCCAGAAAAAAAATGGCAATGTCTTCTGTGCCTGAAGAGTGCCCCACTGGTAGAGGGATCACTGCAGCCACTTCAGCCCAGGATCTCTGAGAAGGATAAGAAGCCACAGTACATGAGCTGGAAAAAGGAGCAGTTACTTCAAATCACTTCTTCCTGGTTAGCTAGCCATTGAAAATTGTCTGGAGTAGTAGGGATCCCCACACTCCCTGCTAAGAAAACTGGTGAGCAGGAACCATGACTCCTACTCCTGAAGTGTGAGTGGTCAGGGTGTATAGACAGGTCTTATTTGAATCAGACACCCCCCCTCCCCCCGATCTTGCCTTCACTCCAGAACTCAGATAAATAAGGACTGAGCTACAGGAGTCTAGTTCCAAGTCCTTATTTATTTATTTTACCTTTAGTTTGCAATTTTTATCCAGGAAAGACACACTGAGCTGAAACTCATTTCCAGGTCATCCTGGGAGCACTTGGAAGTTAAAATACTTGCTCAGGGTCACACAGTATATAAATGATGGCTGTGGGACTCAAACCCATATCTCCAGGTTTCTCTAGGAGTCCATTAATAAGAGCATCAAAAAATTGCAGCCAGGATTAAGGAGTCAGGGACTGGAGGCTTACACTATCACTCTCTCCACCTCCTGCCTCCATTGTTGGCACGTCTGATTCAAGGGTGCAGCAGTCCTGCACTTCCACATTTCCATCTGGGAGTGCATTCTGTTGCATAAGCAGCCAGGGCTTTTCTGCATTGGGGTGGGGGGAGGTGAGGCTTAGGTGATGGAGCAGATGTGAAGCGGAGGCGATCTGACAGCCATGGGGCTGGGCTGAGCTCCATTTGAAAAGAAGTTGTTTTGTTAAAAGGCAAACCTAGGACACTTCCACAAATGACTTGGACACTGGCAGTAGGTTAACCCTTAGGTCCTTAACAAGGGTCAGCTTTTCATGGTTCATCATCATTAATCTCTTTGGTAACAGCTAAAAGTGCTTGTGTCTCAAATAGTGTGAGTGATTGATTGCAACAAGTGGTGAAACAGCTGGTACAACTGACTTCTTAGGTCAATCTTGGTGACAATCAGTGTAGATTGCATTGGTGTGAGTACTTGTTAGGGGTGGGTGGACTGTTCCATGACAAACTGACTCCCCCCTTCCCGATCCAGGATTCACTCATGGACTTGGATCACTAGAGACTCAGATGCTGGAGTTTGGCTCCCTCTCCATTAGTGAGCTGCGGTTTTCACTTTCAGTACCTTTTTTATGCACTTTGCTGCCACATTCCCTCTCACACTTCTCATGAATGCTTTACGTGATCGGGTGGGTGGAGGTGGGAACTGGGGGCGGTCACCTGATGTGACTTTTTTGCTGCTGCATCTGGTTGTGCATGGAGGGCATCTCGTTGAGGATCTAGCTAGGTCTGCAGTATCACAAGTCTTGTGAGCCATTCCACTCTGTCCTCATTTCTCGGTGAATCTTCCTGTGATCTGTCTCAACATGCTGGCTTGCCTTGTGGAGATCAGTTGAGAGATTTCAGCAAGAGATAAGGAGGGACTGAGAAAGCGAGCAAGATCAAGGGAAAGTGGGATTTTAAATATTTTAAAGAGAGATTGTCACAGAGAGAAGAAGGCTGGGGAAACAAAAATTATATAGGAGAGAATAGACAGAGACCAACAATGCAAGACTAGAGAGGCAAATAGATTGGAATAGAAACAGAAAGAGAGAGAGAGAGATCTCAAGAGAGAGGACTACTGTAAGGCAGCACTGGATTTCTGAGTGCCTCTTTCAGCTGAGTGATCAGCACTACTTAGTTACTGTACAAAAAAAAAAGATGGTCCAGCACAAGGAAAAAACAAATAAGCTGCAGAGGGAGAGAAAGACTGAAAGAGAAAAATGGGAAACAGTGTAAAGAGGGAAAGGGAATCCTTAAAATATACATAGTAAAAACACTCAGCAGCAGTACAGAAAGGGTAGGGTTACCAGACGTCGTCTTTTACCCAGACATGTCCTCTTTACAGCTGAGGATTTTCGGTCCAGGTGGATTTTCTCTGCAGTGCTCTTTTGTCCGGGTTTTGGGCTTCTGACTCTGCGGCTCCACTTCTGTCATTTCACTGAGTGAGACTGTTTTTTGTTACCATGGCAACTGGGGCCGGCCAGCAGGTCAGAAGTCTGAGTGGGTAAAAGAAAACCCTGAATTGTGACTTCCGATTAATTTCTATCAAGCAATTTCCTATGTGCCCTCCAGCTGCTTGCTGCGTGCAGCTACAAGTTTTACTCCTCCAACTACTGCAGTCACTGGGCAGGCATCAGTGCTCTTGCGCTCCCTGACTGGTTTGCATTCCTTGGCCCCTGACTGGCTACATTGCTCCATTACCCTGCACTGCAGTGCATGACAATCGCTGGGTTTGACCTGCATGTGTGGGATTTGCTGAATGAGCAGCCTATTGCATGTGTGGCCAGAATGCAGGTTGTATGGTGTGCCACGCAGCTGTGGACATGCCATGAAATGTTTTTAATTTGCTTGTTGTCATTTCTTTCTTGTTCAACCTGGACCATGATTAGTCACCTGTGAAATAAAACATTGATCGCAAGTTCACAACCCACCCAGCACAGTAAATAAGTGAGAAGACCCCCATCTGCCCACAAGGACTAGAGGACCTGTCCCGAGCTGCTGGGCAGGTGAGTACCAATCGACTGTCCTGTCCTCCGTCCTGACTCTGTCCTAACTGAGTCGACTTAGTGAGTGAGACTGACTGACACCCTCCCACCTAAAATCCAGACCAAAATAAATGTAACATCATGTCACTGAAGGGGGGGGGGTGGGTTGTTAAGGACTAGGTTGCTTGTTGTTGTTGCTCTGTAGTGTTTTTTTTTTATTATTTTTTATTTCTGCCCTCGGATCTTATGAATGATGCTTGCTGGTTCATGTGATTTATTTGTCCTCCTATGAGTCCTGCCTTTGGTTTCTGTTTAAATTCTGTGTGCTGTCAGACTAGTGCCAGTCCTGGACTGGACCCAAAATACAGCTGATAAATTTGACCACCTGAGAGGGTGGAATGGTAGGGCAGGATTGGAAGGCTGACTGCTGGCTGCTGTGCCACCACTGATTTAAGGGCATAGGGCTGCACTTGTAATCCATCCTAGGTGTGGTGTGGGTGGGGGCATGGGGGGTGGTTAAGGGCATGGGGTGATCGCTGAGGGTGTGGGGAGGTGACTGAGGGCATGAGGGAGGCTGAGGGCACAGGGCGGGGTGGCAGAGGGCATGAGGGGTGGCTGAGGTCACGGGGTGGTGGCTGAGGGTGTGGGGAGGTGGCTGAGGGCATGAGGGGGCTGAGGGCACAGGCGGGGTGGCAGAGGGTATGTGGGGGTCTCTGAGGGCACGGGGTGGTGGCTGAGGGCATGAAGGGGGCTGAGGGTGCAGGGCGGGGTGGCAGAGGGCATGAAGGTGGTGGCTGAGGGTGTGGGGAGGTGGCTGAGGGCATGGGGGGCGACTGAGGGCTCAGGGGAGTCCTCTTTTTGGTGTTACAAAATCTGGTAACCCTAAGAGAGGGGGGGGGAGAGAGAGAGAGAGAGTGGGATACACTGGAAAAACTGAGAGAGAGAGAGATCAGTAAGAGAAATCAAAAAGAGTATATTATGTGCTGCTGTGCTGGGCCCAGGCAGGTGTGTCAAGGGAAGTCACAAAATAACTACTCTATGCTGTTGACTGTACTACATGTAAGCATTAATCACCGACAGAGGAGGGCTCTACCGTGTATTAATGCCCGCTGGGTGGTTGGAAGCACTTGGGCTTGACCTCGTGCCTGTACCCCAGCCGGGCATTAATCCACCGGTAAAGCCCTCCTCTGTCGGTGATTAATGCTTACATAAAGCCCAATGTTGGAGGTGATTAATGCACTTGTAACATGGCAAGTGCGAGTGGAATATTGTGCGGCCAGTATTTCAGTTCACAGGACACGAAGGTTATGTCACAGTACTATTGCTGCATGCTACAGTTTCCAGCACTTGTTTCACTACAGAACAGTGAGATGATGTGCAAACATGCATGTTCACGCCTCCCGATAGACATTTATTTAGATAGTGTCCGGTATTTAACAGTTGCGACGACTACAACACTACTACATGTCACAGAAGATCTAGGCTAGAAATGACTGATTTGTTGCGACTGTTTTTATGCTTACTGCTTCTCCATGAGATCCCGATCGTGTATAGCAGCAGTGCAGCGTGGGTGATTTGTTTGGGTAGATACACTAAGACTAGAACATATGCATATAGTGACGTGAGACTGTGCCCGTGGCTGTCTCCCCATTTTTCCACACTTGTACATCACATAGACAAATAGACGTGGGCAGAAAAGGGATGGTTTCAGTTATTGTGTTTCTTTGGCGGCGGTTGGTGTGCTCTTTCTATGTGTCTACTACTTCAGAACTTCCGTATGTGACTTTGTCATTGTGTTCGGGTGACTGTAATGCTTGACGACCATGATGTACAGGCACACACACTGTCATACAGAAGCAGACATGAGAACAAGTAGTACTTGTTTCTGATTTACTTTTGCTTTTGCTTTTGCGCGATCCCAATGCCGACCGTGGTCTATGTGACCATGCCCTCTGTAACCTGCTGATTGCGTCCCAGTGCTGCACCATGTGGCTACTTCTGGTAGGGCGTTAGCGGGCTCTACTAGTGGATTAATCACCACTCATTTTTGGTCAGGTGATCCACTTACACCAATCTCGTGTCTCCATTTCACTCCTATCTTTAGTGCCATGTTACAAGTATCATTGTTGCCCCAACTCCCTTCCACATTAACAGTTGTACTTTATTTTTCACACAAATAATTATCTGAGGTGTTCCTTTGGCCCACTGTGTTGAATACTACAGAGAATGTATGCCCTATTATGTATTTTAACACATCTATAGAAATTTTAATGACAAATCAGAACTAATCAGGACTAATCAGAACACTCTTGTATTTAAGTTCTCCCAGCCCTAGTGAGTTGGGGGAGGACTGAATTTTATGCTGTTTCCAGTTCTGTTGGCAGCCTCAAGGATGGCGGGCCACCATCCTATCTGATGGCATAGGTTGCAGTTTGAGGTCTGTGGGCAGAAGTGCTTGATTATCTGGCACCATTCCCAATTCACTGGTGTGCTCGGTCCTTCTGATGATCATTTGTAAAACCTCACCTGGGACTTGTCTCCTGAGCTGGAGTCCAGGCTATTAAAAAGGCCTGCAGCTACTTCTAGAGTTTGGCAATCATATGGAATCCCATTGACAAGGATCCTAAGGTTGACTTGATAGCTCATAGAGAATTTAAAGCCTCTCTGGTTGAGCTTCTTCCATGTGTCCATAAATGTGCGTCTCCTCTGGATGAGCTCTGTAGGGAAGTCCTGGTAGTGACAGGGTGACTACACCACGAAGACCCTTACATTGTCACTAATTGCAAAACATTTTCCTTGATCAGGTACCTTAACAGCTTTGCAAGAATCGGTCACGGTCAGACTCCAGGCAGAAGCTTGTGTGCTAGAGACCTATGTGACCACTCAGTCTCGATGGTAGGACAGTCCCTAAACTCGGTGCACTGTATAGGAACCAAGGGTGCATCCCTCTGCCAGCCCGCAGAACCATTGTTCAGAGAATGATTCTTCCCCTCTTTGACTACAGTGACACTATCTATGCTAGTGCTCCCACGTCTACCCTGGCCAGACTGGATCCACTCTTGTGCTCCTTCTGTAGGTTTGCCATGGATTGCCCCCCCCCCAACACCGGGACCCACCACTGCCACCTGTACACCTCTCTCTCTCTCTCTTTTTCCTCCTGCCAGATGGCTTGTTCATTGCTCCTCCCTTATAGAAAAGTACTGGCTGGGCTCCCTCCCATCCTACCTCATGTCTCTTCTCTCCTCCTCTTCAAACCTCTCCTACTCTCTCCATAGCTCTAACCTCTGCTGTCTAACTCTCCCGTCTTGGCAGACCTTGGCTGGGCAAGCTGCTTTCTCTTTCTGCCTTCTAAACTCTGGAACTCCCTCCCTGGCCCTATTCATTCTGCTATCTCCATCAGCTCCTTCTCCAGTCTTATATGCGATTACTCTGCCCCCTCCTGCAACTGCCCCTGACTCCCCCCCATTATTGCCCCATACCTTCCTCTTCATGGCTCTCCACCCCCCTTCTCTCACCCACCCCTGAATCTCACACTATATATCTCCCTCTCCCCTCCTCCCTCCTCCCCATTCCTCTACCTCCTCTACCTACCCACCCACCCTAATTCTGGACCTCTCTTGTCTCCTTCCTATGATCTACAGTAGCTTATCCTTTCTCCTCCTCTCTTCTCTTTGCCCTTTGCTAGACTACCCTTAGCCACTTGTACTAACCTGTTCATCCTCTATTCTTATAGGCAAATGTTACTTATTGCTGTTGCTGCATTTTCTGTAAATAATTCCTATGTATATGCTCTTGTACATTCAATGTATATCACTCGATATTTAATTTATGATATATTGTATGAAAGTATGCCTTAATATGGGTGTACATTCTCTGTAAATATTTTTACGCTATATAGATATGTATTTCTCCCTCTCCCCTCTCCCCCAGGACACTTCTGGAAATGAGTTGTTTGCAGCTCAGTATGTCTTTCCTGGTGAAACATTTGAAATAAATAAATAACAGTCCAGGGCACTGACAACCTCTATGAGTGCTTGGTGGAGAAATCTGGTGATGTCAGTGCCCTCTACCCCCTCCAGAAACCCAACCAACCTTCTCAAGGTCCTCAACCTTGTTTTGCAAGTACTAGATGGTTGCTGTCACAAGGTTCAGTTACAGCGGGCAGCAGGAGACAACAAACTATAGTGCATAAAGCCCTGAGATTTTTTTTGCCAGTTACATGTAAATAATATATTTGGATGCTTACTTTTGTCAGGATGCTTTAAAAATAAACAAGACAGAGGATGGGCTTGAAACTTAGCTAGGAGACCTCTCACTATATCACTGCAGGTAGACCTTACAATGCCCTCTAGATACCATGAACTAACCCCACCACACAGTATGGCCACCATTGCCAGTACCCCCTGGGTTTCTCCAAGTTCCCCTATGGTCCAAGTATCAGCACACTTGGGCCTCTGTGGCTTCTCACCAGTCTGAGTCTTCTATTCTTGGTGAATTCTAGGTGAGCAGCTTCTAGCAACCAGGTAATACAAATCTAACCTTTGGAGTCCTAGGGCCAATCCCATGACACAGTGATTCCTTCTTCCTTTCAGGCTTTACAGGTGTCATTGAGGCACAGGTCAGGAAGCACAGAAAAACCACAAGCTTTTTCAAAATTCTCAAATAGCATTTTACTTTTCTCAATAACAGCAAAATAAAAAATAAAATTTATTCAGTTTAACTATTTACAAAGGCAGTACAGAGAAAACTAAGTCCTTCTTCTGAGGGTATCTCTTAATTCCAAGTTTCAGTCTCTCACTCTCCTTGTCTCTCTAGCAAAACATTGCTGCTCTTTTTATAAGTCTTTGGGAACTCATTAAGAGAGCATGATTCTCACAGAATGTTCTTGTAAGTTTACAGAATGTTCTTGTCACTTTTATTCCTTGCAGGTGCAGCAAAAAGAAGATAGTGACCCAGAACTGACCTCTTGTTTACAGCTCTCCAAAAGGCTTAAACATTGCATCTCAGGTTAACCCCTTGAGTTCCAAATACCTTTTTGCAATCATTTCAACAGTAAAACTATATACATTTTAAACAAAGGATCCCAGTATCACATACAGTTTTACACAGAGACTCATACATATGTTTTATACCCACAGATATGAAAGGGGGAAGAAAAGACAGAAATAGCAAGGGAAGACAGAAAAATAGCGAGTGGTGGAAAATTGTGAAACCGTCGGAGTGATCAGTTCTTATGTCTCACAAGAAAAATTTGGTTGCACAACCAGACAGAGGAGAGACTAAAAAGGAGAGGACAGAACAGACCCTTTTGTTTAAACTCTTTCTGAATAATAAATGGGGCAGGACCTTATTCAACCCTATCACAACAGGACATTCAACTTGAGCTCCCCCTTAAGCTTGCCTCACCTTCACCCCTTTGGGTTACCAGGAATTCAATAACTCAGCACTAACATGTCTCTCCTCTTCTGGCTCCACACTGTTTCTCCCTGAGGCTCCTCTGTGCTCCACAGGCCAGAGCAGACTGATTCTAGATTAACTGAGCAGCCTTTATATACTGTTTAGGTGTCATGTGATCTGTCAATCATGTTACATAAAACAAACAATTAGAGGAATACTAGGTTTGCAATTCTCACAGCTGCATTCCTCTCAAGGAGACATATACACACACACACACACACACATATATGTGTGTGTATATTGCGTATATATATATATATATATATATATATATTTATAAGCATATACAAAAGAAAATATATTTATAAAGAAAAAACATTTTCTAGAAGTTTGTCCTGCTAGTCTAGTCACTTTCTGCCAGAACAAGGCCCCAGCTTTCCCTATATACTAATGCAAATACAAGCTTTGTCACAGAAGGGCTGCTTTAAACATCACTACAATTTTCCAACCGGGGTAGGGTCCTTGACCCTATCACAGTCTCCGCTTGATCTCTGAGCATGGCCTGGGTGCAGAATTCTGTTCGCTCCATGTTCTCTAGCCTGGTTCAGTTCCAGCCAGCCTCATGGAGAGGCTAGTTAGTTCTTTAGCTGTGGTAACCTCTGCAGCTTTGAGGTCTGTAGTGTCTTGTAAAATCTGAACTAACATGGAGGTAATTCCTTGCATGTCAGCAGGGGGGAGAGCAGCCATTGCCATCCTAAGACCAGAGAAGTCAGCAAGGAGAACATGACAAATGCCAGAGCAGGTTGCAGAAGACAAGAGCAAGGCAGGGCTGTGGCCAGGGGGGCAAGAGATGCGGTTGCACTAGGGCCCACACTGTCAGGGGGCTCACTGCCTCAGAGGTCAGCATTAAAAAATCCTTTTATTGTTAGATTAACTTGCAACTTTCTAGTTGTACATTGTCTATTCATTTGAAATTGGGTCTCTCAACTGTGACAGCAGTGCAGCCTGTGCCACAGATTCCAACTCGTGTCATAGCAGGGGGGGGGAGAAGAGAACAAAAAAGCAGCAGGGTCCCATTATTCAAAAAAATATCTGATCTAGGTACCGATGTCCCCAGGAGGAGCAGAGACAAATTACATTTAAAGTTCTTTGATCCTGGTGCCAGCAAGGGGGAAGGGCAGCAAGGACAATCTAAGGATGCTCATTGGGGCTGATACAAAAGAGCCTACTCTATAACAGTTTAAGTGCTAATGGCTATTTCACAGTATGCTTATTGTTGGGGAGGTAGGGCCCCATAAAATATTTTGCAGGGGGGCCCTTAATATCTTTGGAACAGTCTTGGACAAGAGAGGCAGTGGCAGGAGATACTGTCAAAATTGGACACACAGGTATAAAAAAAAACCAGCACCAGAGCTTTCTTTCAGATAGTAGACAGCAGATGCTAGCAAATGTGCACATCTGCAACATTATAGCTGGATGGATGACTGCAGATTGCGTTTTAGGGAAACTTTCTGAAGTAGATTATGCTGATATGCCCCCGCCCCACCCCGTGCAGTATAGATTTGGATGCTGAGCAGCAGATTGCTGTATGTCACCATAATCCAAGAGTGAGAGGAGGAAGGTCCAGCCTCATAGCCAGCCCAGCATGTGTTGTGGGGAGTGGCAAAGGGGTTTGTAGGGGGGACACTTAAACGGACATATAGGGCTACATTTTCAAAGAATTGTAGCATGTTTTTGTAGCAGTTGTACTACTTGAGACATGATTGTTTGACAACAAAAAAATGCAGTCTAACTTCATGCTGCAGATGCTGTTAAGTGATGTGTGTGTAATTGATTTCTGCTGTAAGGAGTGTAAAGTCTTGTAAATGCGTCAAAATATTTGAAAATCACTCACAAGCATTTTTGGTGCATTTGCAGTGATGCAGTGGTGGTAGATCAATTGCCACAACTCATTTGTCAGTAGATCTGAAAAAAAATATCCAGTCCATTGTCAACAATGTTTTTGCGGTTTTGTGCAATGCCAGATCCATTGTCAACAAGACGGCTGTTGTGGCGGACTTAGTGGGAACGGTGGATCTGGCTTGCATCACCGAAACCTGGCTGGATGGTAATGCTGGCCCCGTTCTTGAGGTGGCTGTTCCAGCTGGGTATTCGGTGATACACCGCCTGAGATTGGATCACAGGGGTGGGGGAGTTGTGGTCTGTTTTAAGACAGAATTGTGTCTCACTTGTGTTCCAGTAGAGAAGACTAGATCATTTGAATGTGTTGTAGTGGCAGGTGGGGGCTATAGAGTGGCTCTCATCTACCGTCCACCTGGGGATGAGAAGCCATTCCTTAAGGAAGTGGCGGACTTCGTCGTGGACCTGGTATTGGAGTCTCCCAGGTTGATGGTGCTGGGCGACTTCAATGCCTGGATCGATGACGAATTCTAGCATTTTGGACAGAACTTCCTCCAATTGATGAATTCATTGGGCCTCTCACATGTTGTTACCTCTGCCACTCATAAATGTGGACATTCTCTTGATCTGGTCTTCCTCCTGGGGATGGAAGCCTCCGGCATGGGGGTAGAACCTGTCGGATGGTCTGATCATCACACCGTGAGATTCAATTTTTGCACCCCCTTGCATAGACCTACCCCTGTGGAGATGGTCAAGTACCGCCCTTTACAGGATGTGACTCCCAATGGTCTATTGGCGGTGCTTGACCTATCAGAAATTCCGATGATGAGCATGGATCCTGAGGCCTTGGTTCTGGCCTATAATAGGGCCAGTACTGAGGCCCTGGATTCTATTGCTCCCATCCGTGTGCGTCCTCTCTCCCTTCGCCCTCAGTCCCCATGGTTTGATGGGGACTTGAGGGAGATGCGTCGACTTGGACGCAGGTTAGAGAGGTGTTGGCGGAAATCCAGCGCAGATGCCGACCACCTTAGACCGCTAGAACATTATCAACTCTACCAGTCAGCAATTGCCCGTAAGAAGGCAGTATTCCTGTCCGGAGAAATTGCTGCTGCTCAGAACCAACCGGCTCAGCTCTTTCGAACCGTAGACAGACTGTGCAACCCAGCCTGTCTGCAGGTTCGCAGAGCTTTTTCACAAAATCAGTGCAAGGAGCTCGCTCGGTTCTTTGCAGATAAGGTGGAAGACATCAGGGCGGAGACCTGTACAACACTCTCTACGGGATTTGCCATGGACCCGGCTGTGGTCACTTGCCCTCCTACTCCCTGGGGTTTCTTCAAGAGGCTGGAAATCGAGGATGTTATGAGGATTGTCCGAGGTATGCACACTACATCCTGTAGTTTAGATCCGGGCCCCACAGCCTTGGTTATGGGCTGTGGGGAGACTATCTTCCCGGTTCTGACGAGGATAGTCCGGTGCTCCTTAGACTCCGGTGAATATCCCTGCTCCCTGAAGGAAGCAGTGGTGACACCAGTGTTGAAGAAGGCTTCTTTGGACCCTGACTGCCTCGGTAACTACCGGCCTATCTCAAACCTTCCCTTTGTTGGGAAGGTAATTGAGAAAGTAGTGGCTACCCAGTTAGACAACCATTTGACCATCCATAACATATTCGATCCCCTTCAATCGGGTTTTCAGAAGAGGCACAGCACCGAGACTGTGCTGGTTCATGTGCTCAATAATCTCCTGATGGCGAGAGACCAGAAAAAATGGTCCATTTTGGTCCTTTTGGACCTGTCATCAGTATTTGACACAGTAGACCATGGGGTTCTGCTTGAGCTCCTGAGAACCATCTGTGGGCTTTCTGGATTGGTCCTCAGATGGTTTACATCCTTTCTCACCGGTAGAACTCAGAGGGTAGTATCGGGAGTGTTTTCTTCTGATCCTGCCTCTCTGTCATGTGGGGTGCCTCAGGGCTCGGTGTTGTCTCCCATGTTGTTTGCTGTGTACATGCTTCCCCTCAGAGACATTGTAAGACGGTATGGGCTGGAGTTTCATTGCTATGCCGATGTTACTCAGCTCTACCTGTCTTTTGCACCTGACCAGAATAGAGCACTCTCAGTGTTTAGTAGCTGCCTCGGGGAAATCCAAGATTGGATGAGGTCCAGCTGGTTGAAGTTAAACCCTGGGAAGACAGAGGTGCTGGTTCTGGATCCTGGTCGCCGGACAGGGGGGTTGGGGATAAACCATCCCTCAGGTTTATTCCTGGGGGGGTGTGAAGCTCCCCACCTCTGAACAGGTGCGAAACCTAGGGGTGATTCTTGATGATCGGCTGACACTACGTGATCAAGTGTCGGCCGTCGTTAAGATTTCCTTTTACCATCTCAGGAACATCGCTAGGATTAAACACCTTGTTCCACCCGGGGACTTACCTACGCTGATCCACGCCTTCATGACCTCACGTCTTGACTACTGCAACTCCCTTTACTTTGGGCTTTCCGGGGTTGTTATCCACCACTTGCAGCTGGTGCAGAATTCTGCAGCCCGGTTGTTAACTGGGACTTCTCGTTTCTCCCATGTCACCCCGGTGCTGCAGAGACTGCACTGGCTGCCGGTTCAGTGGTGGATCACCTTTAAAGTGGGTCTGTTGACCTACAAAGCCCTGCACGGATTGGGCCCTGACTACCTGAAAGAGTTCCTGGTTCCTATCTCCTGGAGCGACCGCTCTGCTCGGCCGACGAGGGGTTGCTGGAGATTCCGAGGGTCATTTTGAAATCTTCTGGTGCCCGGGCCTTTGCGTTTGAGGCTCCAACCCTCTGGAACTCTCTACCACATCGGATTAGAGAGTTCACGACAGTGGGGGGGTTCAAACAAGCCTTAAAATCCTTTTTATGGATCAAGGCCTATGGGGAAGCGATTGACTGATTTGGGTCTGACTTTATTATTGTTTTATGGATTTTGTTGTATTGTATTAATTATTTATTGTATTTTATATCAATGTTTTATCATGTTGTGATTTTATAACTTGTACTGCGCTTTGATTTTTTGAAAAGCGCATTATAAATAAAGAATATTATTATATTATTATTATATTACAATATATACCAGAGTTCAATGGTGAAAGAATAAGACCATAACCAGGGTAAGCAGTGCCAGGTCAAAAACAATGTAAGTAGAAGCAGTTTTTTACTCACACACTGGATGCAGTAGCAAACCTTTTAGAGAGCTCTTTTGAGTAAAACGCTTCAGGTGGCATCTGATTGAGGGAGTGGGTTCCCTGATTTGGATGAGCTGGGACTTGAACCAGTGGATCATATTTTTAAGCATTTTCTACTGCATCTAGTGTGTGAGTAAAAAAAACTGTGTGTTTTTCTACAAATAAAGCTTTGAAACTGAATCCACAGGAGTCTGTGATTATATGGAGCTGAGTAAGCATTACTCTAACCTTCATCAGGTGCCATCCCCCCTAACAAACTGCCTTCAGTATGTACCAGAGCCCTTAACTTTCCAAAGTGACTTTATTCATTTTGAATGGTGTTTTAGGAAGAACTGTTCCATGATTTAAGCTAGGTTTGTTTATACAGTACCGGCATAAGCACTGTCACAGTATTACAGTACAATTTTATGAGAACACAATTTTTATCTCACCATTTAAACCCTAAAATACTGTATATTATATTTTTGTTTATCTTATAAAATATCTTATTCAAAAACTGTGTTACAACTTTTTAGAATAGAATAGGTTAAATTAATGGTGATTTTGGAGAACATTAGACCACTGCTATTAGTGTAATGCAAAGCTACAAATACAGAGCAATTAATGCTATACTGTAGCTGCTATAAGTTACTTACATTGCATGCGTCCAGTTGTTTTTAATTTTGTCAGTTTATTAGAGTTGGGGGGACCCTGACCACCACACACCCCTGTTTTTTAACAAGGGGGTGTGGAGAGCAAAGCCCCCCCCCCAACTTAAATATACTAATAAAAAACCTACAGGCTATGCTACTTTCATAAGAACATAAGATCATAAGAACATGAGGGCAGATGGGGACTACATGATCCACTTAGTCTGCCCTTTATTTGACCTGCTGCCCCCCCAATTATATTCCCTTATTTCAATATTCTGCTGTGTCTGTCCTAAGATATTTTGAACACCTTAACTGTCTTGGAGTCCATGACCTTCTGCAGCAGCCGGTTCCGTGGCTCCACCACCCTTTCGGTGAAGAAAAACTTCTTAATGTTACTCCAAAAACCTCCCTCCCATTAGACATCTGTTGTGGCCTCTAGTATGTGCCTCCTTATATTCTTGGAAAAGGTTCTGATTCTGTGCTGAGTTTATACCCTTTAGGTATTTAAAGGTTTCTATCATGTCTCCTTTGTTTCTTCTCTGTTCTAGGGAGTACATGTTTAATTTGTTAAGTCTTGATTCAATGGGTTCATAGTGAATGACCTGAACCATCTTTGCAGCTCTTCTTTGCACAGTTTCCAGACAGTATATATCCTTTTTAAAGTGGGGTCTCCAGAACTGGACACAGTATTCCAGATGTGGCCTCACCAAGGAGCTGTAAAGTGGGATTATTTCTTTGTGCTTTCTGCTTGTGATCCCTCTTCAGATGCAACTGAGGATGTTACTGGATTTCTGTGTTGCCTTCTCACATTGTCTCTCTACATTTAGGTCATTGGATATCATGACCCCTAGGTCCCATTCTAGGCTCATGATGGCTAATTGTTTGCCCCCTGTATAGTAATGTTTTCCTGAGTTTCTTTTCTCTAGATGCATAACCTTATACTTTTTGGCATTGAACTTCAACTGCCAAGTTCTGGACCATTCTTCCAGTTTTGTTTGGTCTGATTCCATCGCTATGGCCCCTTCCTGTGTGTCCACCCTGTTGCAGAGCTTGGTGTCATCTGCAAACAGGCATACTTTCCCCTCCAATCCATCTGCAATGTTGCTGATGAATATGTTGAAAAGGACTGGTACAAGCACTGAACCCTGCAGAACCCCGCAGGTCACTATTCCCTCTCTCAACAGGGTGCCATACATTACAACATTCTAGGTCCTCCCCTGAAGCCAGTCTCTCACTCAATTAATAATTGTCTCTCCTACACCTACATTTCCCAGTTTGTTAATAAACCTCCTGGGGGGGATATAATTAAAGGCCCTACTAAAGTCTAGATATACATCTACTGCCCCGCCTTGCTCTACTATTTTTGTCACCCAGTCAAAGAATTCTATCCTCTTTGTCTGGTATGACCTACCAGTTGGGAAGCCATGTTGTTTACGGTCTAGCCTCCCACTAGTTTTCAGGTATGCCACTATCCTTTCCTTTAGTAATGATTCCATAATTCTTCCCACAATTGAGGTGAGGCTGACAGGGCGGTAGTTCCCTGCCTCTTCCTTGCTTCCACTCTTGTGTAGGGGTACCACAGTGGCCTTTTTCAAATTCTCTGGTACCTGTCCACTCTCCAATGATTTATTAAAGAGTTCAGCCAATGGAACGGCGAGTTCCTCCCTAAGCTCTTTTACTGTGTGTTTCCTGTTGATTTCTGTTTTGTCAGTTTATTTGAGTTGGGGGTGGACACTGCCACACCCATTTTTTTAACATGGGGGATGTGGGGGGGCAAAACTCTAATAAACTAATAAAAAAATGCCTACAGGCTGACGTGACACAGAGCATGCCGTAAGTGGGCTGACGTGATGTGGAGGGGCAAGTAGCATAACCTGGTCCGATGATCTCCACAATCACCAAATTAACTACTGAAGTTGCCTTGGGTGGATGTTGAGCCTAAACACTAATTTCTGTTGAACCCATGGGACCATGGAGTCCTTGATGGAGTTGTAGTGCCATGCAACTCTACAATGAAATTCATGAGGAGAACTTTCCAGTGGATGGTCTGTGAAGAGCTACTAGGGGTTGGGTACTGAGGGATCCACTGCCAGATGAATTGTTCACTGATGTGGGACATGGAGGTTAACATATTGGGGGCAATGATAAAAAAACTGGGGTCAGGTCCCATGATAGTCCCCCTGTAAATATGGCATAGAAACATAAAATTTGTCAGCAGAAAAAGACCCAGCAGCACATATAGTCAGCCCAGCCCTACCCATCCTTGTCAATTTTGAGAATCCTAATGGCCTTGCACGTCTCCCTTCCTACCTCCCCTTCAGATGAAGAAGAAGAATCAGCATTTTTCTATAGCACTTTTCATACACATTGTATCCCAAAGCACTTTACAAGCACAGCTAGACTGGTAGGGAAGTGACTGAGCATGTAGTGGCAGCCATTTCACACATCAAGGGCTCAATTTTCATGGAGGCCATAGATCATCACAATTTTCAGTGATCTGGGATGCATCAGAGACCCTGTGCCCAATTTTGTAAAAAGAGAGGTCCCTGCACTGAAGACCCAGGAGTTGCAGCAGCTGCAGGGTTGCCTCAAGCATTGTTCAGTCCAAAGCAAGGATATATGAGTGGAAGCTGGTGGGGGTGGGGGTGAATTCACAAGGGATATAAGAACATTTTTCTCTATAGAGGGAGAGACTACTTATAACATGAAACAGCCTACTGACTGATGTGGTGGATATACAAACTATTAATGGATTCAAACATGGCTGGGGCAGAGCTATGGGCTTAATAGTTACTTAAAGAGCAACTGACATCTTCAGGAGAACTTTAACAAAACATAATATTTAGACACAGTTCAGTTTGTATTTCACATTAGTTATCTATTCCTCCTCCACATTATTTATTACTGAGGTCACCTACATGAAAACAGGATATTTTCTCCTGAACAGTTCATCTATTCCTTCTGCTTTCTCCCTACCTGAGGTCATAATGCATTGCTTGTGACATCACAGTTATTTACATGGCAACAGATTGTGATGTCACAACAGAGGATTATGGCTTGAAGTAGGGAGTAAGCTATAGAAGCAGATGAACTCAAAGAGATCTCTGAGGGATAAAGATCTGTATTCATGCAAATTTCCTTAGTAATAAATAACAGCGAGGAAAATATATAGAATATATATGGACTGAAGTAGAATTGTACCTAATTATTAAGGTTTTCAAGGTTTTTGAGTTATCAGTAGCTCTTTAAGGAGGAAGACATAAGACAGAGAGCAAGGGGGCAGGCTGGGGCAAATCTCCCTTCTACACAATAGGTTTGGAGGTAGGCTAGGTTAAAACAAGACAGACTGAATATACCAAAGGTCTTTTTTAGCCAACATCATCTGTGTTTCTATGAATGTTCAGATTTTTTAAAATTTGCTGTTGCTAATGAAAAGATATTACAACTTTCACATACACTACAAACACCAAAACACATTATAAGATATTTTGTATTTCTTGTGGACTGAGAAAGACGAATACTGTGCTTGTGTATTTTCCTAGCAGGAGGCCATTTATGTATGTCTCAGATTGTCATTTGTTCTTATAGAAGCAACTGGAGTTTTTTTTCCTCAGAAAAAGATATCTGGATGGCTAAATGCCAGGAAAAATGTGATTAAAGGGTAGTTCAATCCTGTAAGGAAAGTA
The DNA here is from genome assembly GCA_016271365.2 of Neoceratodus forsteri. Classification (NCBI taxonomy): domain Eukaryota; kingdom Metazoa; phylum Chordata; order Ceratodontiformes; family Ceratodontidae; genus Neoceratodus; species Neoceratodus forsteri. The sequence continues at coordinate 436,645,747 of CM057452.1, read as the reverse complement.
CTTTAGTTCTGAAGTACTTCTGTCAAAAACCTTAACCTTATATTTCATGTGTATATATTTACTCTGCCAATAAGGCCAGCCCTATATATTGTATGTAACTCCCTTGAAGTCTGGAAGCCTGCCATGCAAGACAGTGTGTATACTGTTTTCTAAGTGAGATGTCATGGCAACTGCTTTGTTTTAATACTACTGGGTTCTACTTGACGCAGACTAAGGGATGCACTCCTTGCTGGCCTCTTCTTCACCAAACAAGGGAACCACAGGAACACTAACCCTTTAAAGCAATAGTGCAACAAAAATGGGTTAACATTTGACTCCACCTTTCTTTCTTCCTAATTGATGCCATATGTCTTCCAGTTTATTTTGGTGGTAAAATTTTCAGTTTTCATTATCATTTAAGAATTTTATGAAAGTTTTCAAGTAATTATTTCTCAAGAAAAAAAGATGGCCACCTAATTTTTCCATATAAATAATATTGAGGACCCGAGGAGGGTAAGAATCCAGGCAAAAATGTAAATGTACAGTATACCACATAGGAAGCATCCAGAAACCCCAAATCAACAGTTCTGCCAATATTTTTTGTAACCATAGCAGAAAACTAGCTTTTTGGAATAACTTTTTTCATTGCACTGCTGCTTTAAAGACTGCTGGCTCAATCAAGTGCAAATCTGCCAGCATGCAGAGGAGAACAATAGAAAGTTTATGTCTTGGCATGAGTAAGAATCTTCTTCCAGACCTTTAAAAAGCCATGGTGCTATAGAGAAGAAATAGAAAAATTTAATATTTCAACACAATTCAGCCTGTATTCCATAATTGTGCTACACAACTCACCTCTCTCCCCCCCCTAGACTTCATAAACTCTGGAGCGTGTCTATATCTAACATCATAATACTCTTGTTTCTTACAAAGACTCCATGGATGCTGCCTGTTCATTCAGTTTCAGATACTATAATTTCTGAAAACATTATCCAAGCTAACTGGATCGGATATGTCCAGATAGCTTGCAGCTGCTATTCAAACCTTTGGAGATCTTGGCAGATCAGATGATGCACTACATGTACAAAGTCTATTTGTTGCTAAGCTGTGTAGCATTTCTAAAATCTCCCTTCCTCCAAAGTTTGAAAATGTGTCAAATGTTTTGAAATTCCACATTTCATGCAGTTGGCCATTTGCAAAGCATATTTCCAACTATTTCAAGGTTTTTTTCCCTCTGACTTGAGTTTTTTTTTTCTATGAAATTAGGACTTGATGCTTGACATCAAATGTGTACTCCCCACCCACATCTTAAAGAAGTAAAAAAGACTGCATCTTGGGTTCTTTTTCATGTGACTTTGGGTATTTTCCCATAACATGAAGACTTTGTGCATGGCAGAATTCTGAAAAAATGTTTTAGAGTCCATAAAATTCCATGAATGCCAAATATGTAAATTTTGCATGCCATTTGCACATGGAAAAGGGTTTTGCACAGCTGTACTTGTGACATTATAATCCTTCACATGGCTAAAAATGTTAATGCCCTGGGCCGAGGATTATGACTTCAGCTGTAGACAAGCAGCAAGGGCAGTTGAAGTGTAAGGGGCTAACATACTGTTTTCATTCAACATTAATGTTCTTGTGAATAAAATATTGCATGAAAATTGCAGGAAATATAGTGGTAGCTATCCTAATCTCCCAATTTAACATGCCAACCCGCTGGCACAGTAGTGCTACTGGTTGCCATACTAATGACCTGGGATCGAGAGAAAACTTAGGTTGCTAGAGGGTCTGCCAGAAGGAAAAGGATTGGGCATCTATAGGACTGCTCCCCTCCACTGGAAAAGGAGGGTTGCTGCACCCAGAGTAGTACTGACCCTTAGTGATGGTTAGGGAGTCAGGCCTCCAGGGACAGCATTCAGGGATGGAGAAGTAACAGCTGCCAACGTTCTGCATGCAGGTGCATATGCAAGCAAATCTAGGTGGCACTGCATATCTGCCCTCCTGGGGAACATAAAAAAGAGGATAAAAACATGGTTGGCCAGCATGTTGCAGGCAACTCCTATCAGGCCCTGCACCTGGCTCTACAGGGCACCTCCACTTTGAGGATCCTGCTTGTGGCCCCAGGGTGGCCTCCCCCACCATGGGGCATAAACGATAGGGAAGAATGGAGTTGGACAGTAAGTCTGTATGGGGCCAGGGTGACAGAGCTGGTGGGGTTGATCCCTGATGATGGGACTTACCTGAGGTGAAATAAACATACCAGGTCATAATGTTGCATGCTTAATAGCGCACGACATTATGGCTAACCCTGTATAGCACTGCACCAGTGAGCAAATGGTGCAATACCGCGTATACTGCTGTATGCAGTATTGCACCATTCTCACTCTTCTAGGCAGAGGATGAGACCTCTGCTGGGAATGGGTTTCACTGACCAGCTGCTGTGGCTCAATGGAATGAGCCACAGCAGCAGGGAGCCCTGGCTGTGCTTCTGGGACCGGGTTTGATTCCCTGTCCCAGAAACTTTTTTTTAAAACATTGTGCGTTGTCCGACTTGAACCCCCTGGAGTTGAGAATCTATATGGGGGGTTCGGTGGCATAGCCCCCCATAATGGGGGTGTGTGAGGGGCGGAGTCCCCCACAGAAAAAAGAGATATGCCGCATGGCAAGAAATGCGCTGTATTGGCAGCGCAATTTTGCTATGCAGCATAATGTCCTGCAACATTATGACCCCATGCCAAAATAAAGCACACTAACTGAAAAAAAAGTCCACTTTACCACAGAAAAGATTGCCACATTAAAGTACTGCAGTACAGCATTTCTACCATACAGCACTATTATTCAAAGTACTACATTAGCTGAAGTGTTGTCATACATCCCTCAATCAATAATGCTGACTAAGCACAGCAAGGTATTGCTTCGGCTTAGAGGAAGTGCTGTATTGCATTATGCTAAGGGTAGTGCATGAGCTAACGTCAGTTTTCAAATTGGTAAGACATTTTCTTAAACCTGACTGGCTTAGAGCCATTTCAAGCTAGGATTAATGACTGAATTATCTTCTGTGTAATGAAAGTGCAATATGTTGTTTAACAAAAGCCTATGAGTATGTAAAATTTAACCAACAGCAAGCCAGGGTAGGTGTGAAGGGCCTATTATGTGAGGCAGCCTCGAGAAAGAAGAGGCATTTTCACATGAATAGATAGGCTGCCAATCATCTGGAGATGGAAAGGTTGGATATGATTAACTCTACTGTTCTGTGACATGACCATTGAGAGGAACTGGCTTGTCAAGCAGCTGCTGGCACTATAGAATCAAGGCAGAGGTAGAACCCCAGAGTTGGGTCTGAAATCAGTTTTATCAACTGTGGTACAGGGGAAGGGAAGTGAAGTGAACTCACAGACCCTATACTCCATTGCTTCCTGGAGAGAGAAAGAGGTTTAAACAGACCCAAGACAGAAGGCTTACTATCTTTTACTAGGAATTCTGTCTGAACCTTTCCAAACAGGGAGCCAGGCCATGGGTCTGAAGACAGGATTGAAGTAACAGAGTGTAATGTGCATGGTGAGGTTAGAAAACAATCCGAAGTGTAGAACACGTGGCTCAGGACACTGTGAGATGGCGCCAAGTGAATGAATAAGTATGAACCTGAACACAAGTTTGGCACTGGCTGCACATCTAAACAAAGAACACTACTCACATGAGAGTCGATAAATAAGCTTTTATTATAGATAAAAGCAAACAGATAGCACCCCCAAGAAACTGTCGATGTTTCACATCTCACTGATGCTTTATCAAGACTTGATCTTGATAAAGCATCAGTGAGACGTGAAACATTGACAGTTCAATGGTTGGGTGCTACCTGTTTGCTTATATATAGAAACATAGAAACATAGAATTTGACAGCAGATAAGGACCACTTGGCCCACCCAGTCTGCCCATTTCCCTACCTAATGGATAAGTTGCAGATCCTAGTTAACCAGCAGCCTACTTCTTCCTACCCCCACCCCCTAGACTTGCCTTATGACTGTCCCATGCATGCTTGAATTCCACCACTGTTTTTGACTCCACAACCTCCTCCGGAAGGCCGTTCCATGCATCCACAACCCTCTCTGTGAAAAAATACTTCCTTAAATTACCTCTGAGTCACCCCTCTATCTTCAAATTGTGCCCCCTTGTTCTTGCACACCTTTTTGAAAGATGCTACCTCTTGGACTTTGTTAATTCCCTTGAGGTACTTGAAAGTTTCTATTATGTCCCCCTTCCTCCTTTCCTCAAGGCTATACATATTAAGCTCCTTAAGTCTCTTTTCATATGTCTTCCAGTGCAGACCCTGCACCATTTTAGTTGCCCTCCTCTGGGCAGCTTCCATCCTGTCTATGTCTTTGCGGAGATTGGGTCTCCAGAACTGCACGCAGTACTCCAGATTGGGTCTGACCAGCTGTCTGTACAGAGGGATAATAACTTCCTGTTTTCTACTGGTGATGCCTCTCCCTATGCATCCCAGTATCCCCCAGCCCTCCTTGCTGCCCTCTCACATTGCTTGCCCACCTTTAGGTCATCTGACATGACTACCCCCAGGTCCCTTTCCATTTTTGTTGTTGTTAGTATCTCACCCCCCATTGTGTACTCTTCCCCTGGGTTTTTGTTTCCCAGGTGCATTACCTTGCACTTCTTAGCATTGAATCTAAGCTGCCATACATTTGACCATTCCTCTAACCTTGCCAAGTCCCTTCTCATCCTTTTCACCCCACCTTGTGGATCAACTCTGTTGCAGATCTTTGTGTCATCTGCAAAGAGACATACTTTTCCTTCCAGTCCCTCTGCAATGTCACTTATAAAGACATTGAAGAGGACCGGTCCTAATACTGAACCCTGCGGTACCCCACTAGTAACCCCCCTTTCTTCAGAGTGGACTCCATTTACTATTACTCTCTGTGTCCTATTCTCCAGCCAATTCTTTACCCAGGCTGTCATCTTGGGACCCATTCCCAGGCTGGCTAACTTGTATATTAATCTTTTGTGTGGGACTGTGTCAAATGCCTTGCTTGTCTTTAATAAACTTTTGTTATCAACTCCCACGTGAGGACTTTTCTTTGTTTATTTTTATTTTTTTTTGTTTTGTTTTGTGGGGGTCCTCCGTCCTCCATCTGCCTGGTCACGGCCCCCGGAGCTTCCACCATCTGCCCATTGCCGCCACTCCCGGTCACCCCTGGCTTTCCCCCCGGAGGGTGGGGCCATGACACCAGTTCCCTGGTGCCGTGGAACCAGTATCTGGTTGGGAGTGCGGCGGCAGTGGTGAATCGAAGCCTCCAGGGAGGCTTCATCTAGACGGAGGACCACCCCTCCTACTGATTTTCCTCCTTGGTTTTTCTCCCCTTGGAGGTGGGGACGTACAATGGCGCCAGCGTCCGCCCGCCTCCACCCCTGATGTCCCAGCGGCAGCGCGAAGTACCCCAGCCTCAGCTGGCGGTCTCTAACGCTCGGGTGCTGTCGTCACCCACCCCGGAAAGGAGAGCAGCCCATGGGATGCTCGATCCTTTTCTTCGGCCGGCCCTCCACTTCCACCGGTCCGCTCCCCACCGGGTCGCCGGCGTCGCAAGCGGAAATCCCACCGCTGCGCCGACGGGCCGGCTTTTCTTTGTTTAGACAGATAGCTGGTCCTGAACTCGTGCTTCTATGAGGTTAAAAACACAGTACCTGTTAGGAAGATAGCCAAGCAATTGCATGCACAAGTAAGCAAGCTTTATTTTCGAAATCCTCTTATGCTTACAGTCTGTATGAATTATGTGTCACTATGGTATAGACTAGTTTACTATTGTTATACCTAGCTAACCACATCTCTGATGGAGAGACAAACTGAAAAAGACGTGTGACAGGCTGAAAGGTTCCCTAAACAATCTTGTTAGGACAGGCTAGACGAATCTGGAAGGAAAGGCAGGAAGCTTACTCGGTGACCAAGATGCAAACAGTTAATTTGCAAGGGACAATAAAAACGAGAGAAATGTGTTTTACAAAAGTACAGGATAATAAACATAAACAGCAAACAAAACAATGCTATTGGGACCAACAATTGGTCAAACCAAGAACAGGGGGCTAACTCCTCTTAGTCCAAATCCAGCGTGCACTTGGCCGAGGTGATGGAACAAGTGAAGAACCAAGCTTGAGCTTTTCTCTGCGTCGGCTGATCAGCAGGTGGGCATTGACACCACAAAGCACTTTTGTAAACAGGCCATAATGGGGAGTCCCCTTGATGAAAAGAACACAACGAGAAACATTGCTAGCCGATCAAGAAAGAAGTTGATGACCCTCTGCATCTCCTGGAAAGAAGCTGAAGGCTCTTAGTCATCTGATGGTTCTCAAGACGATTTGCAGCAACGACCACTGGCAGGTCCCCAGCTCCAGATGACTTCTCAGCAAGGTGACTGTGGACCGGATGATCTTCAGGCAGCATTTGCAGAGTGACACAGGCATGTGCACCCTTATGGATGGCCAACAAAATAATAACAGGGAATGCACAATGTCAACTGGGGTCCCTCAAGTTTGAGCCGGGTCGGCTTCTAAGCTTACTAGCGGTTCTCTACCACTTACCATCACAGGGCTGGTGCTGGAACACTTGTGGTGGGACTACAGCACAGGCTAGTGCCACTGGAGGTGGCTCTGCTGCTTATGGTGGATGGGCCGGGGACCTCCCCAAGGCAGTGTCAGGCTCTGACAAAGCTGGTCCGGGCAACAAAGACGAAGCTGGATGTCGAGTGCACTCAGACACAATTCGATAACAGTTCAGTAGCAAACAAACAGTTCAGATCTTTCAAACAGACAGTTCAGTTTTTGCAGAAAATGCAGTCTCTAGGGGGCGCTTGGCAGGCAACAGCACAGTCCAGTTGGGGTGCTGGGCCACTTAAGCCATAGGACCATTTCCCCTCCCTGAGCTGATGCTGTACCTTTGCAGATCCCCTCTACTGTGGCTATCCCTGCAGAGCCAACTCCCTTCATTTATTGTCATAACCACCCCTGTGGCAAGGCCTAGGGGGCTCCCTCTCCTGATCCCTCCTCCCTCATGCATATCAATGAGGGCCTGCCAGGTGGAGTGCCTTCCTCAGCCTCACCCTCTCCCTCTCATCTATATGCCTAAGGGCCTGGACCCTTGTGTCTAGCCCCTCCTTTTCAGGGGACAGCTGGCTATGGGCCACTGCCTCTTGCCCTGCCCTGGTGCAGGATGGGCCCACATCAGCACAAAATGCTGGCAACCTACCTCTCTGTTCTCTTTTCTCCCCGGGGCTTTCAAAATTACAGCACCCTTCTCCCATCTCATTGAATAAAACAGACTAACCCCCATGGCTCTGGCCATATCTGGGGGCCTTCTCTCTTCCCCAGTCCCTCTGGGCCTTTAGCCCACTGTTTAAAATCCCCTGGTCTTCCTAGGGCTGTTCGCCCTCTTTGAAAACCCACTATGGCCCCTCCTTAATTTCTGGGCCACAAGCCCTTTATCATCTTTCTCTTAGCTTGTCCCTCCCCACTCCCTGCCTTGCCCTGTGGGAGGGATCCACCTAAGCCCTGCTTTCCCCTAGGGTACTGATCCAGCACCCTAGCTAGCTTCCCTTGGGGCTCATGCCACAAGGTGCTGCAATTTGCTTTTAGGGTTACTCTGCCCCACTAACCTAGAAGGCAGTGTAGTGCAGTGGTTCAAGGCTCCAAGCTGCCAACCTTAAGATCTGGGCTTCAATCCCACAGGCCCACCTGCACACTGTGTGACTTCAGAAGGCCCCCCCAGTTCTCCTAGAGCTAAGGCCCTTTAAGTAATTTTCTTGGGCACTCAGCCCATTTTTCTCCCCTTCCATCCTCACTTCCCCAAGCTCTCGTGGCCTGAGTTAAATAAAGATTGGGCACTCAGCCCATTCACCACCATGGACCCGAGTCTGTTTTCTGCTGCTGCTGCAGGTCTGGAAGGTGCTCGAGGAGCCATGCTCCCACCCAGCTCTCCTCTGGCCTGTACAGCTGTGGGGTGGTGGAGCCCAGGTGTCCAGGCTTCTTTTCCACCCAGACCTATTTCTCTGCGGCACCGCTTGGTCTGGCTGCCTGAAGCCCCCCCCCCCACACGTGCCACTTGGGGCTCGGGAAAGGGAAAAAAATCAAAGTGTGTTGGAAACCAGGCTCCCACCCGACAGACCCTGCTGCTGCCACCTCGGACTGGAGCTGGAGGTGGGTGATGTCAAGGGAGCCACGAACACTATGCAAGTACTTTTTTCATTTGCCTGGGCTCCCTGCATCCTCCACCCTCCTCAGTATGCTGCCGACTGCCATGGATGACCACTCCCCGGCCTTTTGTAGGGCAGGTGAGGTCCTGGCCTCAGGCCAGGGGATTGGGCATGCAAGCCCCGCAGGGAGGGTCTCCTGCCCACGACCCCCCTTTCCAGTGCCAAACAGCGTGAAAAAAGAAACAAAGGGACTGGGTGGGGTATGTGGGACTGGGGAGGCCAAGCGAGAGAACAGGCAAGGAGAGAGAAAAATTAAAATATTCCCCATGTCGGGAAAATAGTCCCCATTTCTTTGCTGTGCCCCTAACTTTGGGGTACTACAATTTGCCCCCCTCCAAACATACATGTCCCCACGTATGGGGGTTAAATATCATTTAGAGTTTTAAAACACAAACAACATTTTAGTACTATAAACTATTCAGCTAGTTTACTTGACACATAATTTTTATGTTGCTTGCACGCATGTGCAAGAAGCATAGTGCCATCATCCGAGTTTTTGGAGGTGTGGCAGCCCTCTTCCAATTCAGTCAGTGTATTTGCAGGCGCGGCCGCAGTTCTCCAATCGCTGTTGGAGCTGTCTATGACAGCAGTCTAAAATGCAGTGGCATAGAGTTGAAAGGGGGGCTACGCTTCAGTGAGCAGCGATAAGATATCGCCTGCTCATGCGCCTCCCCCACACACACACACACACACACACACACACACACACACACACTGCATGCTCGGTCCCCACACACACACACACTGTATAGCCGCTGTGCTGCACCCCCCCAAAAAAACTGAGTTGCACATGCCACGCTGGGTGCCCACCCCAGCGTGGCAACACATGGTATAGCCGACGGGGGTGCCCAATCCTCCGCCAGCTCCGCTGCCCCCAAACAGCATCCTTGTGCCACGCTGGGAGCCCACCCCAGCGTGGCAAATGTCCCACTCGTCCTCCTGTTTTAAAAAACAAAAACCTGCAAACAAAAATGGTCCTCGCTGTCTGGGCCCCCACCACGCCCACCCACTGCGCACCCCACCTCCCCACACCTCCCTCACCCATACTTTCCTTTGGATCTCAGCGCGACCATCTTCGTGGACCAGGAACATGTCTGGACTCTTCAAAGCTGACCGCGAACTGAGGAAATGCCGGTAAGCTGTATATGTAATAAATAGCTTTTTCAACTTTGCTGCATATCTCGGCATTCTTTGAATTTTGCACATTTTCAACATGGGGTTTTGGGACCCCTTCTCATAAATGCTCCTCACTGTCATGGCGTTAATCGGGCCTGAAGGGTGATTTCGCAGTCACTGCGGCGAAATCACCTTTCAGCACTGATTAATGAAACAACACTGCCAGTGTTCATAAGATGGCTCTCAAAAAGCCTATGTTGAAAATTTGGTGAAACAATCCTAAAATAACTGTTTTATTTAGGCAGTGCATGAGTTCCCACGCATTCATCATAAGTTCATGAATTTTCAATATTTTCACTCCAGATTTTCACCATTGTCATTTTACCACACCTCCTTATGAGCAGTACAGCTGTCATTTTTCACATCTCGCCCAAAACATGTTTCCGCCCATGTAGAGCACAATGGTGCAGTCGGTGTGTGAAATCACTGTATGGGACACATTAAGAAAATCACAGTGACACTGTTCATGAGCAGAGGTCTTAAAATGGCTATGTTGAAAATTTGGTGGAAAAATTCCTAAAAATGACTGTTTTACGAGCCTGCGTTATGCACTTCCTACTTAATCGAAGTTTGCGAATCTTCAATATTTTCTCCAGATTTTCAACATTGTCATTTTACCACACCTCCTTTTGAGCAGTACAGCTGTTATTTTCACATCTTGCCCAAAACATGTTTCTGCCCATGTAGCGCATAATGGTGCAGTCGGTACGCAAAATCACTGTATGGGACACATTAAGAAAATCACAGTGACACTGTTCATGCGCAGAGGTCTTAAATGGTTTTGTTGAAAATTTGGTGACAAAATTCCTAAAAATGACTGTTTTATGAGCCTGCGTTGCGCACTTCCTACGCACGCTCGTAAGTTCGCGAATTTTCAATATTTGCACTCCACTGACTTCCAAATACCTACACAGCACATACAAGCAAGTAACATTCGGCATTGACAAATGCTTGTTTTTACCTGGCGTACTGTGACATTTTTTACCTGTCATAGAAACATAGAAACATAAAATTTGACGGCAGATAAGGACCGCTTGGCCCACCCAGTCTGCCCAACCAAAATTAACCCTGAAGAGGGATGGGTGGCCTCGAGGTACCTTTCGGGAGTGGTTCCTGCCTCTCCTTGTCGATCCATCCATCCGTCTTGACAGGAACTGAACATGACTTTAGCTGAATTCGGTGTATTAACTTTTGGGTTCCATCCAAAGCTTGGACCTGGTAGGCATGCCATCCTGGCCATGGGCTGTCATCTATGATGACATATGGGTCAGGCTCCCATGTCCCACCATGCCACTCTGACTTTACCAGTACTCACTCTCTGATGAGTAAGGGTGTTTTCTTGTCATAGGCATCGCTGGACACTTTCCTGGTGTCTTCATTGGTACACATTTTTTGGCTGGCCGGTGGCTTTTTTTTCTTCTGTCGGAGGGGTCCCTCAGCCCTCTTGGTGGTGCCATTCAACAGCCAGGTCTGGAGTCTGGATGGGAGGTGTGGTCACTGTGGCTCCAACTGGATCTGGTTGAGCCTTGGGTGCCAGACAAAATCCGGGGGCCTCCATTTTAGCATCCCAACTTGGAACCTGTTTGCTTGTATAGTGGGCGACTGCACTCACCATAAGGGCAGGCTCCTTCACTTGAGCATCTGGAACTTTAGATGGACTTCCTGGAAGTGAGCCAACAGCCTGGTTGCTCTGCTCAGTCCTCTCCAGCTCCCTCCTGGTGTCCACATACAACTGGCATCGAACTTCCTGGATTTCACCACTTGTGGCACTTCTCCCCTCACACGGCCGCTGCATGGACCCAATGACTTTTTCACCTGGGAGTATGGCCCTGCCCTACTCCACCCTCTGATCAGGGTGTTTTGCCCTTGGTTCTGTTTCCTTTTAGGTCAGTATGGATGCTGCACAACTAGGCACCAGATCACTCACTTCATCTCTGCCACCAATGCCACCATTTCCCCCACCTGACATGTTAAAAGTGTGAATTCTTCTCTCTCTCTCTCTCTCTCTCCCTTTACAGTGGGTGTCCCCCTCATTTGGGGATGACCAGTACACTGACTGCACCCAGGGACTTCCATGTGAGGATTGGGCTGCTCCTAGCCCCTTACTGGCATGTCCAGCTGCCATGCTGGAATGCTACTCCCAAGTCGCTGAGGCTCAAGTATCCTGATGGCCTTCTCCCTGAAATTCAAGAATGCTACCTTAGGATTGCGCTCTTGTAGCAGGCTGAGTCTGATTTGGAGGGTTTCATTTTTAGCCTCTTCGATGAATTTGTCTATCAGGATTCCATCCGGATTGGGGAACACTTCAGGGTCAATCCGCTGGATGGCACGGAGGTCTTCCTGCAGACTGAGAGCATAGTCACATAAGGTCTCTGCCTCTCCCTGTACCCTGGAAAATAATCAAACCATTGGCACCGACAGACTCTTGGGACCAAAGATGCAGTGTAACTTTTTAAAAATTTGTTCCGCAGTAGACTTTTCTTCAGTTGGCCAGGATGACGCCTCCTGGTGTGCTGTACCACTGAGTTGCGCGAGCAGAACCTCAACTCTTTCAGCTTCTGGCAGGTCATAGAATCAGAAAAAGGTTTTCAACTTGTCAGTGAACTCATGCAGCCTGTCGGTGTTTGGATCCACTTCTCTTCCTGCAAAGTAGGGGAGCCATGGTGCTCCGTAACAGTAGAGAATCGTTAACGGCATGTTCCAGACCTTTTCTGTGGGTCTTCCTTCTCTATTAGGATTGTTCTGTCCTCGCCTAGGCATCTTGGTATGGGTAGCTTCAAGCTTTGGACTCCTTGATGGTATTATCCTGGTTGCAGTGCCAAGTTTTGTGGTGACTCAACTCAGGTGGGTTGTCCATCTCTTCTGGTCAAGGAGAGGCAGGCACAACAGTTCCAAATGCAAATAGATAGTTTTTATTAGTAGCAGCCACTGGTTCCACTGAAAAGTAATAAGTTAGGTGATTGTCATGCACAAAACAGTGTTTAGCAGTAAGAGACAATGATACAGGTCTAGCAACAGGAGTTATAACAATAAACAATCATACATTTGTTACCAATGTGCAAAATACCTCTACCAGGATCACCTAGTGCCTGTCTGCAGATGTCAATGATAAGCAGCAGGGAATTCCCAGCCTCCCCCTACAAAACAGGGTACTAAATGAGGAAAAGACCGAGGTAGAAAGGTCAGTGGGGGATGTTGCTACAAGAGGTAAAGCCATCAAAAAATGGAGAGCAATGAGTACCAATGCCCGTAGTCTGGGTAACAAGCTTCCTGAATTAGTGGCCTTGATGGAGGAGGAACATCTGGATATTGTGGCAGTCACAGAAACATGGTACACACAGAACCATGACTGGGATGTAAACATACCAGGATACACCATCTGCAGGAGGGACAGGGAGGGTAAAAGAGGAAGAGGAGTAACTCTCTACATAAGGGAATGAATGAAAGCAACAGAACAAAAGGGTAAACAGAGAGGAGAGGAAGCACTGTGGGTCAATTTGGAGACAGACAATGGCACCACAGTCTGCACAGGGGTTGTATACAGACCCCCATCTCAGGGGGAGGAAATGGACAAGGAAATGATAGAAAGTATCCTTAGAAGGGCAGAAAAAGGGGAGATATTGCTGATGGGGGATCTGAATATACCAGATGTTAACTGGAGTGCAGTTGCATCAGTCACTTCTAAGAGTGGTGTTATTCTAGATGTCCTACAGGGGGTTTACCTTAGACAACTAGTACTGGAACCCACTCAAGAGGGAGCAATCTTAGACCTGGTACTCTCAAATGGAGATGGAGAGAGGATAACAGATGTAGAAGTGGATAGCCATCTGGGAACTAGTGACCGTTGAACAGTATGGTTCAGGTTAAACACAGCAGTAGAGTCAAGCCATGCAACGGCAAAAGTACTGGACTTTAGGAGGGCTGACTTTGCCAAAATGGATGAGTGCCTAAGGAATGCACTAGCAAATGGGCAGGAAGGAGGGGTGGAAGAACAATGGGGAATAATCCAAACTGCCATCACAGAGGCAACAAGCTTTTGTGTGAAGCAAATAAAACAAAACGATGTAAGAAACTACTATGGTTCTCAAAGGAGGTGGTAGGGAAGGTTCGAGAGAAAAAGAAAGCATTCAGGAAGTACAAGAAATCACAGAAGGAGCAGGACAGAGAATTGTTTCAGTTAAAGCAAAAGGAAGCTGGGAAGTCAGTCAGAACAGCAAAGGCCCAAACCGAGGAAAAGATAGCCAACTCAGTTAAGAAGGGGGATAAAACCTTTTATAGGTACATCAGGGAGCAAAGAAAGACCAAGGGAGGGATAGTGAGGCTTAATAAAGGGGAGGGGGTGGACAGAGGGTGACTGTGAGATACTAAACAAATATTTTTGCTCAGTATTGACAAATGAAGAGGGGGAGGTACCTAAACCAAACAATAGAAACACTCTGGATATGGGAGTTGATATCAGCCCATTCACAGAAGAAAGGATTCTAAAAGAACTCTTAAAACTGAAGGTGGACAAAGCAATGGGGCCTGATGGGATTCATCCCAGAATTCTAAAAGAACTAAGGTAGAATTAGTGACACCACTGACTAACCTCTTTAACAAATCATGGGAGGATGGGGTGGTATCTGAGTACTGGAGGAGGGCAAATGTGATTCCTCTTCACAAAAGTGGGAGCAGGGCAGAAGCAGGAAACTACAGACCTGTTAGTTTAACCTCAGTGATAAGGAAAATGATGGAATCACTTCCAAAGGAAACAATTGTCGAGTACCTAGAGGCCAGAGGGGCACAGGAGCCAAGACAGCATGGATTCACAGCAGGAAGGTCATGTCAGACGAAGCTAATAGATTTATTTGACTGGGTAACCAATGTTATAGATCAGGGAGGGGCTGTGGACATGGCCTACATAGATTTTAGCAAGGCATTTGACAAAGTCCCACACAAAAGATTAATATACAAGTTAGCCAGCCTGGGAGTTGGTCCCAAGATGGTAGCATGGATAAAGAATTGGCTGGAGAACAGGACACAGAGGGTAATAGTAAACGGAGTCAACTCTGAAGAAAGGGGGGTTACTAGTGGGGTACCGCAAGGTTCAGTACTAGGACTAGTCCTCTTCAATGTCTTTATTAACGACATTGTAGAGGGACTGGAAGGAAAAGTATGTCTCTTTGCAGATGACACAAAGATCTGCAACAGAGTTAATACACAAGGTGGGGTGGAAAGGATGAGAAGGGACTTGGCATGGTTGGAGGAATGGTCAAATGTATGGCAGCTTAGATTCAATGCTAAGAAGTGCAAGGTAATGCACCTGGGAAACAAAAACCCAGGGGAAGAGTACACAATGAGGGGTGAGGTACTAACAACAACAAAAATGTAAAGGGACCTGGAGGTAGTCATATCAGATTATCTAAAGGTGTGCAAGCAATGTGAGAGGGCAGTAAGGAGGGCGGGATGATACTGGGATGCATAGGGAGAGGCATCACCAGTAGAAAACAAGAAGTTTTTATCCCTCTGTACAGACAGCTGGTGAGACCCCATCTGGAGTACTGCATGCAATTCAGGAGACCAAGTCTCCGCAAAGACATTGACAGGATGGAGACAGTCTAGAGGAGGTCAACTAATATGGTGCAGGGTCTGCACCAGAAGACATATGAAGAGAGACTTAAGGAGCTTAATATGCATAGCCTCAAGGAAAGGAGGGAAAGGGGAGACATGATAGAAACTTTCAAGTACCTCAAGGGAATCAAGAAAGTCCAAGAGGGTAGCATCTTTCAGAAAAAGAAGTGTGCAAGAACATCTGGGCACAATTTGAAGATAGAGGGGAGGTGGTTCAGAGATAATGTAAGGAAGTATTTTTTTCACACAGAGGGTTGTGGAAGCATGGAATGGCCTTCCGGAGGAGGTTGTGGAGTCAAAAACAGTGGTGTAATTCAAGAATGCATGCGGCAGTCACAAGGCAATTCTAGGGGGTGGGGGTAGGAAGAAGTAGGCTGTTGGTTAACTAGGATCTGCAGCATATCTATTAAGTAGGGAAATGGGCAGACTGTGTGGGCCAAACAGTCCTTATCTCCCATCAAATTCTATGTTTCTATGTTTTAATAATAACACCTAACCACCTTGACCAAGGGTAATTAGAAAAGCACATCAGTTATAGTCCGACAGTCCCGTAGGAGGAGCAGTCTTTTTGGCGCAGTGTAGGTGGTGGCTAGCTAGCTTTGAAGAATGGGGTACAGTACCCGAGGGACTGATCAATCTTGTTGGCCAGCAGAAGGGCTGAAGAAAACAAACTGGGGATGAAGATGAAGATGAAGATGAAGAAGATGAAGAGGATGCAGGCTGGTCCAGAGCTGGAGATGCAGGCGATGAGAGGATAGAGGATGGTCGAGGTGACATCTTTCAGTGACAGGTCCTCTGTCAGGCTCTTGACATGGTGCCGCCCAGTCGGGAAAGGGAGCTATGGCCACCTCAAGAGAGCAAAACAAAAATGCAGCAATTTCCTACTCATGTACTTCAGAGGGCACCTTATTACCGTGAGCCGGGCGGCTCCTAAGCTGACTAGTCTGGGAGGGTACTGACTACCGCGATGTTAGCTAGCGAAGGCCTTTGTCATCTTTGGGGGTCGCTAGTGGGCTGGCGGAAGACACTGGATGCTTGGCTGAAAGGCGGGTGACCCCTGACCTCAGGGGTGCGGGCAGTTGCAGTCTTTTTAGGGTAGTTAGCTGGGTGATGGGACTACCACTACTGGGCAGCCAGTCCACTTCCCCACGGCAACAGCTCAGACTGGGGGTGGAGAAAGAGAACTGATATGGCTCGATGTGGTTGGTGAGATGCAGACAGTTCGAGCCCCCTCAGGGGCAGTTTTGGCACCCACTGCAGGAGATGCAGAGCAGGCAAGTTCAGACTCTACTGCAACTCTTGTTCAGACCCCGATGCACTCAGTTGTCAATTGGGGTCACTTAATGTCCCAGGGTGCAACCCGGGCAAACGTGACACCCAGCAAAATTCACAATAATTACTTTTTGGTACCATGGGACTGGGTTTACCTTCTGGCCGGGGTTGGGGTGGCAGGCAGCCCAGCATCAGCCTGGCCATGTTCTCAATCTGCAGTCCCCAGTAGCTACCAGCAAGCAGTCCTATGGGTACAAGGCTTGTACCTAGCCCTGCTTTTTAAGCACATCAATGGACACCCCTCCCCTTTTTGTTCCCAGCTCCACCCCTGCAGCCTCGGCCTGGGTATACTGCCCAGAGTCGTAGTTCCCCTCCAGTCCAGGAGGCAGGGTGGCACAGTGGTTCCAGGCTCTGAGCTGTTGACCTGGAGATCTGGGTTCCAATCCCACAACCCAACCTGTGCACAGTGTCACCCTGAGCAAGCCACTCAACCTCTCTGGGTTGCCAGAATGCCGCTCCACACAAGCTTCAGCTTAAGACATCTCACACAAGGAATACACTCCTCCCCTCTTTCTAACTACCTCTGGGGCTCATGCTCCATGGTGCCTTTGTGCCTCTACTGTGTGCCTTGTCCATTTACCTTTCCCTTTCTTAATCTGCTGTTTCCCCCCGCCCCTCCCCTACAGGGCCTCTGGCATGCAAAATGATTATTTGTGGCTTGCTGCCCATTCACTCGGCCCTCCCTGCCGAGCTCACTACAATAGTTTTGGGCTAGCTGCCCACTTATCTGCTGGCATGGGTTCCCCCCCCCTCCTCTGGCACTAAATTAAGTAATTGTTGGGATTTCAGCCCACTCACCACCTGGCCAGGATCCTTGGAGGCAGAGACGATCAGTGGAGGTGTTGGTGGGGTAGCCGGGGAGCCATGCTGTAGTCCCTTGGTGTGCAGCCATGAAGTAGAACCCCTGGGGTGGGGACACAGAGTTCTGCCTGGACTCCCTTTACTGCTGCACATGCTGGTCCCACTGCTCAAATGTCTCTTCTCCCCTCAATGATGTGGTGCGCATTGCCTCAGGAGCTCTGCAGGACCCCGTGGCCACATTGGCACTGTAAGTGTCAGGAGGGGATGGGGCAGAAGGCAGCAGTGATGCTGCGGACCACCAGTGATTGCCGAACAGGCTCTGTCATGACTGGGGTGAGCTCCTGAATACAACTCCTAGCCAGGGGCTGGTGCGAGGAAGCAAACGGGAGGTTAGCAGTCAAGTGTCCTGGGAAGTCCTCTAATGCCTGGCAGCCGATTACAGTGGGGCTGCTCTCTCTCTGAGATGGGACACCTCAGCCAGGCAGGGGACACAGATTGCCCAGTGCAGCAAGGGAAACAAGCAGGCCAAACCAACACAGCACTGCAGGAGTGCCCAAGAGGGGAAGGCAACCCAAACAGGATGATAGGGAGATCTGCAATGGGCACTGAGGCCAGCCAAGGGGGGAAACCCCCAAGACTCATTCCCCACCCCGGACCCAAGACTTGCAGCCATAGGAGACTGGAAGGACTGCACTGGCTGTTTAATTAGGGTGCGGACCAGGCCACCCCACAATGGGGCTCTACCAGCCCCACCAGACATAAGAGGAGCCAACTGACCCAGGGAAAGAACTTAAGGGAGCTTACCCTAGGGGCTGCTGCTGGACATCTGGAGAGCTGCTGAACCCTCTGAGGAGGGAGGAGATGCCTACTGCCTGCCGCTGAAGACCCAGGAGGACCACTGGCTACAGAGGACCAGCCACCTAGGAGCTATGGACCTGAGCTTCAGGTAAGCCTCTAGGCATCTGTACTCCTGTGCTCTCCACTCTGTCAGACACCCAGTCCAGAACTGCCCTCTGGCTAGCAGGGGAGACCCTTTTCTAGCCTGGGGGTGGACTTGGCTTCTGGTCAAGTGATTGGACCCCTGGGGCCTAGATCAGCCCCTTGGGCAGATTTAAGGCCCCTTTAGGCATTGGCTGGAGCTCTGGCCTGGCCAGAACAAAGGCAGAAGCCCAGGAAAAGTGCAGGAGGGGAAGGGGGGGGAGAGGGGGACCAGGGCAGGAAGTGGTCAGCCAGCCAGCTCAGACAGCAAGGCTGGCTGACTGTATGCGGGGTGGGTGGGGGTTAACCACTTCCCTTCCTGCTGTCCTTCCTGCTCCTTTTGTAGCAACCATTGCGGTACTACAATTTGGCCCCTCTTAAACATACATATCCCCATGTATGGGGCTGAGTACCAGTCTACTTGCACAACATAAGCAATTAAGTTACAATTACACACCCATGACCTGGTCTATGTAAATGCAGTAAGAACTACCTATAGCATAATAAACATCAGGAGCACATTAGACAGTATCAATACCTTGGGTTGCCTGTGGCTGAAGTCAGCATAACCATGGGGCAGTGGCTACTGCTCGTCCTTTGTTTAAGGCCCTCAAACAGGGTTCTATATCTCTGTAATGAGATGAGTAGGGGGCACTCCCTGGGTAGTGCACTGTGACTGCCTTAGAGGCAGCTCAATGGGCAATGGCTCTAACATGGGGGGGTTCCTGCGGTATGGCGGTGGGTTCCACCAATGGGGGTTCTTGGGGAACACTGACAGGGTCTGCCACCTGCAGTCTCCATGGCACAGTAGCAGGGATAGTGTGCACCTAGGGCCATAGGTAAGGGCTTGTTTGGAAAAGTCCTAGGGGCCCCTCGGATCCTTGTACCTGCCTCCTCTTGGGTCCTGTGTCTTCAGGTTCTGGGTCAACGTCATGTGCAGGTGGCACAGCTTGGAAGACACAGGGTTTAAGGATGTTGTGGCACACAGTCATTTGCTGGGAGGGATTTGATTCCAACTGTATTTGGTAGACAGGAAGTTCTGGAAAGAGGGTGTCTACAATTAAGTATGGGTCGGGCTCCCATTTGGTTTTGAGTTTGTGGGTGTTGTGTGTCCATTTCAGCAGGACTCTGTCTCCAACGGCAAGTGCTGCAGCTTTGACTGTGTTGTCATATAAGTCCTTTTGCTGTTGGCATGCTTTGTCCATGTGCTGGGAGAATAGTTTGCCAACCAGTTGCAGCCATTCGTGGTGCTCTCAGACCCAGTCAGTCGTTGGGGTACTTTCTGGCTGTGCTGGTACTCCTAGAACTATGTCCATGGGTAAGTGTCCATGGCACCCGAACAACAAGTAGTAAGGAGTGTGACCCATGGAGCTGTGGGTGGTGTTGTTGTAGATGTAAACCAACTCTTGGAGGATGGTGGGCCATTGCAGGCATGTCTCATGTCTCATCTGGTAGGGATTTGAGCAGATTCATGATGGTGTGGTTGGCACGTTCACAGAGCCCATTGGTTTGTGGGTGATAGGCAGTTGTTCACAGCTTGCAGCTTCCATATAGCACACAGAGTTCTTGGAAGAGGTCTGATTCGAAAGAAGTACCTTGATCAGTAAGAATATTGGGTAGGAAACCCATATGGCATAACAAAGTGACCCCAAGAAGGCTTTGGTGGTAGTTTTGGGTGTGATATGTCGGATGGGTACTGCCACCAAGAATTTACTGCAGTGATCAATGATAGTCAGGACGTAGGCTTGCCCATCACTTCGGGGGTCCAGTTTGAGGTGATCCATGACAACTAGCTCTAGTGGTGCACTAGTAACGATGGGCACCAGAGGTGCTCGCTCAGCAGAACCTGGGTTGCATTTCAGGCTGCACAGCTTACAGGCATTGCACCAGTTGACAACATCTTCTCTCATGTCAAACCAGTAGAAGCACTGCCTGAGATTGCTTTAGGTTTTGTCATGGCCAAAGTGTCCGGACAGGTCATGGAAAGCTTCCAGGACCACTGGTGCAGCTTCTTTAGGCAGTATGATCTGGACCAGGGGGAGGTGGGTTTTGGGACAGCGGGCTCTTCGGACCAGCCTTCCTTGATGGACAGAGATGTGGTCCCAGTGTCAGAGGAGTTTGAGGAGTTCCTTCAGTGCTTGTTGTTGTGCCTGGGGTGAGAGGGTGCATTCAGTTACCAGCATCTTTTGCAGCTGGTTGAGGATCAGGCTTTCTTGCTGGATCCGGCCCCACTGGCCCTCATCTTGAGGAAGAGGAGGAAGTTTGGGTTTTTGATTGGCACTTAGCCCTTGCGGGAGACTGTGACAGCAGGCTTGGACCACCTTGGCAGGCACATTGAGGAAGGGTGGCATCTCTAAGCTGTCTTGTGCTGTGTCATCCCTTTCCAGTTCATCCGCTGCAGTCAAACATGACATGGCATCTGCACTGGCGTTGATGCACCCTGACCGGTAGTGGATGGTGAAATTGAAGTTTGCCAGTTGGGACACCCACCTCTGTTCTAGGGCTTCTGGTTTTGCAGTATGTAGGTGAGCCAGGGGGTTATTGTCTGTGTACACCAGGCATGGGGTAGCTGCCAGATGGTGCTTAAACTTTTCAGTCACTGCCCACACCAGCTTCAGGAACTCAAGTTTGAAGGAGCTGTACCTTTTGTCATTGTGCTCTGACTCTTTTAGCCTTCAGCTGGCTTAGGCAATAACCCTTTTGTGCCCCTCTTGCACTTGAGAGAGGACTGCTCTGAGCCCACAGTTGCTGGCATCTGTGTATAGAGTGAACGGTTGGGTGTAATCAGAGTAGGCAAGTATAGGAGCCGTGGTGAGGATGTCTTTCAGGTGCTGGAATGCAGTTTGTTGGGCTCAGCCCACACTACTGGGGTATCTCGAGGAGATTTCTGGACCTTGGGTCCTCTGAGGAGTTTGTGCAGTGTGGCCGCAATTTTGGCAAAGTTCTTGATGAAATGGCTGTAGTACCCCATGAAGCCAAGGAACCTGCGGACATCTCTGACTGTTTTGGGGACAGGTCAGTCCTGTACAGCTTGAATCTTCTCTGGATCGGGGGAGATTCCTGCTAGACTGACGATGTGACTCAGGTAATTGACACTGTCCTTCAGAAGGTGGCACTTGGATGGTTTGATTTTGAGCCCATAGGCTGCAAGCCGCTCAAAGACTGTCTCCAGATGCTGTAGGTGCTCTCAATAGGTGCTGGAATAGACAATGATGTCATCTAGGTACAGAAAGACAATGTTGACATTCTGGCTGCCCAGGCAGCGCTTAATCAGTTGTTGGAAGGTTCCAGGGATGTTGCACAGACCGAAAGGCATTCTGGAGTACTCATACAGACCCATGAGAGTGGTGAAAGCAGTCTTCTCTCGGTCCTCTGAGGCAATAGGCACCTGCCAGTATCCACTGGCTAGATCCAGGGTGGAGAACAAGGTTGCAGACTTCAAGGCAGCCAGGGAGTCTTCGATCCATGAGATGGGATAAGCATCTTTGTGCGTGACTGGATTCAGTTTACGGTAGTCCACACAAAATCGGAGCCAGCCATCTTTCTTCTTGACCAGAACTATGGGTGTGGCCCAAGGGCTGTGGCTCTCCTGGATGACTTTTGTGACCAGCATTTCCTTTAATAGGTCTTTGGTGGGCTGGTACAAAGCAGGAGGTAATCCAAAATCGCTCTCTGATGGGGGCATGGTCTCCAGTTGGGATGTGGTGTTGCACTAGGCTGGTACATCAGAAGTCCAGTGGGTGTTGGGAGAATGCCCTATTGTGCTTATGTATTAGCTCCAGCACCTCTCACCTTTGCTGTTCCATGGTGGCTGGGGTCCCCAGGTCAATTTTGTGCAACCACTGCTCGTGGGTGTTATCCTTTGGTATACCAGTGGCTATTGTGGTGATGGTTGCATCCACTGTGCTGGGCGTATTTGTAGGTGATGCCTTTATGATGCTGTCCGGATCAATTTGTACCAGCCACCTGATTGGTTGGCACTGGTAGAGGTGGGCTGGAGTCACTCCACATTTCAGGATCCTTACAGGAACTTGTCCATTTTTCACCACCACCAGGCTCTGGACAACAACAATGTCGCTGTCTTCTACATTGATGTAGGGTGCCAGCAGGGTGAGGTAATCTTTCCCTTCCACTCCCTTCTTGGCATTGCAAACAACAAGCATCTCATGCCCTGTACTTAGCACAATGGGGCAGGGGTCTACGAGGCCTATCTCCCCTTGGTTGGTGGCGAACTGTTGGTGGCTTTCGATAACTTGAATTGCCTGGTGCCAGACACACCTCTCTGGCCTCAGTAGCTGGGTGGTGAGATTTTTTCAAGACATGGATTAGCTCTTCGTGGCAATTGAGCAGACAATTCATCCCGAGGATAACTGGGGCAGGCTATCATTGGCTGTCTGGGTTACGATGATGCCCTTGTTGGGGTATGTGGTTGCTCCCAACTGGACTTCGACCTCTCGGTAGCCATAGTATGGGATGTTGAGGCCATTTCCTGAAATTAGGTTGAACCATTTTTGGGGTGGATTTTGAAGTGGTGTCTCCAGCCAGTGCTTCAAGAAGTACCTTCCTTGGATGGTGGACACCTGGGAGCCCATATCAAGAAGTGCCATGAGTTTGACACCATTGATCCAAACTGGTATGATGGGGCACCTTCCAACATACTTTACAGCACTCTGATGCAGACTTATGGCCTATCTCCTGTCTTTCTGGAGGTTGGCCCACTGCTCCGAGGACTCTCTGTTTAAACTGGCCACTTCTGTGGGCCATTGGGAACACTCCCGCTTTATGTGGCCAGTGACTCTGCACCATCTGCAGATGGGCCGGCCACGCTCATCAAAGTGATTGGCTGGTCTTCGTCCAGCACCCCTCTGGCCCCAGGCAGGCGGGCGCCTTCCTCCATCTCCTTGGCCCTCTCTCTGGTCCCTCTTCTCTTGCCTCATGTCTGCCAGCTGCCGGGTGAGCTCATCCACCCGATTCTCGAGCTCTTGGGTGCAGTCCTTGGGTGAGGTGGCCCCTCTGATGGGGCATCGGTCAGGTACCTGGGCCACTTGCTCTACTACCATGGGTACTCGGGGAAGGTCGGGTAACCAGGGGTGCGAGTTGCATCTGCCCACCACTCTTTCTGGTAGAATGCATCCACTGGGGCCATGCCATCAGGCCACATCATTAGTGGGACGTTGGTGCACTGTATGTCAGCGGTGACCTCCTCAGTTGGCCAGTGATCCCCCAGGTTCTGGATCTCATTCTCTTTAAAATCTAGGAAGGTCTCTTCAGGTTCTTGGGACTGGAGTATTCAGAGATCCTTCCTCTGAGCGGCACTGTGCACACCCTCAATGAATTTGTCCTGGAGCGTGCAATCGGGATCCTGCACGGCTTCCAGATCTTCATGCTCTATGGCCTTGAGGGCCTCCTGGAAGCTGAGTGTGAAATTTCTTAGGCTGTCTCTTGGACCTTGGGTGTAAGAGAAGAACTTCATCTTTAGTTGGGATATGGTGCATGTCTCGAAGGTCTGGCCCAGTCTGGTTAGGATTTGGTCGTCTGTGCCAGGCTCCCTCTCAGGCCAGCTGGCAACTTCCCGGTGGGCCGCCCCTCCCAGTTGTCCAGTTAGAACCTCCACCCTCTGGTGCTTGGGGATTTGGTACAGCCAGAACATGGCCAGCATCCGATTTCGGAATTCTCCAAGGCTGGTTCCCTTGGGGTCGGTGGGATCTCCGGTATACTGGGGAAGCCAGGGGGTGCTGAAGTAATAAGGCATCATAAGTGCTGAGCACTGGTCCCCCTCTTCATTGCTGGAGTTGGAGTGGTGGCTGCTTGCCATTTTAGAACTATCCATGGACACATGGACCTGCTTTGGACACCTTTGGACCGTGCTCACTGAGCCAAGTTTTGTGGCAGGCCAAAAGGTTCCCTAAAGAATCTTTTTAGGACAGGCCAGACAAATCTAGAAGGAGAGGCAGGAAGCTTACTTGTGGACCAAGATGCAAACATTTTATTTGCAAGAGACAATAAAAATGAGAGAACTGGGTTTTACAACAGTACAGGATAATTAACATAAACAACAAACAAAACAATGTGATTGGGACCAACAATTGGTTGAACCAAGAACAGGGGGTTAACCCCTCTTAGTCCAAGTCCAGTGTGCACTTGGCTGAGATGATAGAATGACTGATGAACCAAGCTTGGGCTTTTCTCTGCATCAGCTGATCAGCAGGTGGCCATTGACCCCACAAAGCACTTTTGTAAACAGGCCATAATGGGGCATCCCCTGGATAAATAGAACACAACGAGAAACACTGCTAGCCAGTCAAGGAAGAACTTAGTGATCCTCTGTGGCTCCAGGCAAGAAGCTGAAGACTCTTAGTCAGCTGATAGTTCTCTGGATGACTTGCAGCAATGACCACTGGTAGGTCCCCAGCCCCAGATGACCTCTCACCAAGGTGACTGCAGACCGGACGATCTTCAGGCTGCCTCTGTGGAGCGACACAGGCATGCGCACACTTACGGATGGCCAACAAAATAATAACAGGGCATGCATGACATCAACTAGGGTCCCTCAAGCTTGAGCCAGGGTGGTTCATAAGCTAATTTATTACTGGATACCTCACTAGTGGCTCTCTACCACTTACCATCACAGGGCTGGTGCTGGAATACTTCTAGGGGACTATGGCACAGGCTAGCATCACTGGAGATAGTTCTGCTGCTGATGGTGGATGAGCCAGAGACCTCCCCAGGTCAGCGTCAGGCTCTAACAAAGCTGGTCCAGACAACAAAGATGAAGCTGGACATCGAATGCACCCAGACACAATTCAAAACAGTTCAGTAGCAAACAAACAGTTCAGATCTTTCAGTTTTTGCAGAAAATATAGTCTCTAGGGGGCACTTGGCAGGCAACAGCGCAGTCCGGTTGGGGTGCTGGGCCACTTAGGCCACAGGACCATTTCCCCTTTCTGAGTTGGCACTGTACCTTTGCAGATCTGCTCTATTGTGGCTATCCCTACAGAACCAACCCCCTTCATTTATTGTCATAACCACCCCTGTGGCAAGGCCTTTGGGTCTCCCTCTTCTCATCCCTCCTCCCTCATGCATATTAATGAGGGCCTGCCAGGTGACGTGACTTCCTCAGCCCTGCCCTCTCATCTTTATGCCTGAGGGCCTGGACCCTTGTGTCTAGCCCCTCCTTTTCAGGGGACAGCTGACTATGGGCCTCTGCCTCTGGCCCTGCCCAGGTGCAGGATGGGCCCACGTCAGCACAAAATGCTGGCAGTCCACTTCTCTTTTCCCTTTTCTCCCTGGGCTTTCAAAATTACAGCACCCTGCTCCCAGCTTATTGAATAAAACAGACTAACCCCATGGCTCTGGCCATACCTGGGGGCCTTCTCTCTTACCCAGTCCCTCTGGGCTTTTAGACTACTGTTTTAAATCCCCTGATCTTCCTAGGGCTGTCTGCCCTCTTTGAAAACCCACTATGGCCCCTCCTAAATTTCTGGGCCACTGGCCCTTTAACTTCTCTCTCTTAGCTTCCCCTTCCCACTACCTGCCTGGCCCCATGGGAAGGATCCACCTAGGCCCTGCTTTCCCCTAGGGTACTGATCCAGCACCCTAGCTACCCTCCCCTGGGGCTCATGCCACACAGTGACCCATTTTTCTTTTGGGGGCACTCTGCCCCTTCTAACCTAGGAGGCAGTGCAGCGCAGTGGTTCAAGGCTCTGAGCTGTCAACCTGGAGATCTGGACTTAAGTCCAACAGGCCCACCTGCCCCCTGTGTGGCCTTGAGAAGCACCCCCCCCCCAGTTCTCCTAGGGCTCCGGCCCTTTAAGTAATTTTCTTGGGCACCCTGCCCCTTTTTCTCCCCTTCCCCTCCCCACTTTCCCTAGCTTCTGTGGCCTGAGTGAAATAAAGATTGGGATCTCAGCCCACTCACCACCATGGGCCTGAGTCCATTTTCTGCTTCTGGGGAGGGTCTGGAAGGTGGCCGGGGAGTCACGCTCCCATCCAACTCTCCTTTGGCCTGCATGGCTGTGGGCACTGGAAGCCAAGTGTCTGAGTGTGTTTTCAGCCTGGTCCTATTTTTCTGTGGCACCGCTTGGTCCGGCCACCTGAAGCTGCCCCCTCCTCCGTGCCACTCGGGGCTCGAGAAAGGGAAAAAAATCAAAGAGTGTCAGAAGCCAGGCTCCCACCCGACAGACCCTGCTGCTACTGCTGCTGCCACCCCAGACCAGAGCTGGAGGCGAGTGATGCTGAGGGAGCCACAGACACTATGCAGGTACCTTTTTCTTTTGTCCAGGCTCCCTGCATCCTCCACCCTCCTCAGTATGCTGCCGACTGCCCTGGATGACCACTCCCTGGCCCTTTTGTAGGACAGGGGAAGGGAGGTCCTGGCTTCTGGCCAGGGGATTGGGCATGCAAGCCCCACAGGAAGGGTCTCCTGCCCATGCCCCCCCTTTCCAGCACCGAACTGTGTGAAAAAAGAAACAAAGCAACTGGGTGGGGTACTTGGGACTAAGGGGACCAAGCGAGAGAACGGGCGAGAAGGAGAGAGAAAAATAAAAATATTCTCCATGGCGGGAAAAGAGTCCCCATTTCTCTGCTGTGCCCCTAGCTTTGGGGTACTTCAGGTGCATGTGATAAAGCTTCTCCTAGAAAACAAAGTCTGCCTACCCAGCACAGAGACCCTCACCTACGTGGAATCTAAATGATAGCAGGTGGTGGACAAAGTGGTTATCAGAGCACTGGAGTCTGTTGTCTTAATGAACCTTAATGGCCGCAACACTGGTCTACACCACCTAAGGTATCTAGCGTGAAAGAATGAAGGTACACTGAGGAGTGAAGGGTTCTTGGGCCATTACACATGATAGCACCACAGCCTGGAAAAAGTTCCTACCAACTATTTATTTTAGTTACCTGTAATCATTTGATAACAGCAATAAACACACCAAAAGATGATATTATCTGAGATAAGTCCATTCTTCACATGAGTAAAAGCACTTGGCTAGGCCTTATACTTCACAACACACATAAGGTATGTCATTATCCCATGATAACACATGCTATCAGATTTTATTGCTTAAATTACCTGATATTCATGCATGGAGTCAGTCTGTAATCTGTGTCACCCCCAACTCCCACCCCTACCTCCACCATTGGCATGTGGTGGGATACCTTACATATGATTAAAGACATTTAGAAAATGGGCTAAGAAATTCCTGGGTTCTGATTGGCTCATACCATTGCAGGGTGGGCATCTATCAGGCAATAGAGCCCAGGTAAAAAAAAATACCAGTGTGAACCAACCTGATTACCAATATTACTGTGCCCATGGAAATTCCATGATGGAATATTCAGTTTTAAATAGCTGCCATTTTTTCTCTTGCTTAGCGAGATGTACAAACCTCCCCCCCAATACTGCCACAACCATACTGTGCTATATCCCCATTCTTTCCTAGTGGTACATACTACCATATTTTAGCAAACATTTCAAACTTGGAAAATGTTTGTATTTCACACTAAACATGCTAGCGTCTAGCCTACACAACATTAGCAGAGATAGCTTCCTGGCTCACCCAGGCTCCACTCCTCATCTCATTCACTGCCCCTTGCTGGGAAAACAGTTTTCCATACACTTATTTCCTTGATACCAAGACACTCTATTCAGATTGGCAGTCATTTGTTACCTGCGAGTCTCTATTTCTTGGAACTCATGAGTTGACGCTGTTATTTTCACCAGTGAGTGGGCAGGACGTGGGAAGAGGATCTGGAGTTGATAGTCTGTACATTATCTTTTTGCCGGTGGGCAGAAGGGATGCGGGAGAGGGACCTCACAATATTCCTCCTTCCCACACACAAATAATTGTACCAAATATTTACGTCTGCCACATCACCATGCTTCCTCATGCCCTTGTTAAAACCGCAGTTTCATAACTGCAGTGCCATCATGCCAGCTCCCAATAGACTGCATTTGTCCCTCAAAGAGACCATGCCCCCCAATCTGATAATCACTCGATCATGATCCCAGCAACTCCACTAGCTGAAACAGTAACTAGACCATCACTCAAAATAAATTAAAAAAAGTACAAAAATAAGAAAAAGAAAGTTGTCAGTCAAATCGGCTTCACATAGAAACATAGAAACATAGAAACATAGAATTTGACGGCAGATAAGGACCGCTTGGCCCACCCAGTCTGCCCATTTCCCTACCTACTGGATAAGCTGCAGATCCTAGTTAACCAGCAGCCTACTTCTTCCTACCCCCATCCCCCAGAACTGCCTTATGACTATCCCATGCATGCTTGAATTCCACCACTGATTTTGACTCCACAACCTCCTTGGAAGGCCGTTCCATGCATCCACAACCCTCTCTGTAAAAATACTTCCTTAAATTACCTCTGAGCCGCCCTCTATTTTCAAATTGTGCCCTCTTGTTCTTGCACACTTTTTTTGAAAGATGCTACCCTCTTGGACTTTGTTGATTCCCTTGAGGTACTTGAACGTTCTATCATGTCCCCTCTCCTTCTTTCCTCGAGGCTATACATATTAAGCTCCTTAAGTCTCTCTTCATATGTCTTCGGTGCAGACCCTGCACCATTTTAGTCACCCTCCTCTGGACAGCTTCCATCCTGTCTATGTCTTTCTGAGATTGGGTCTCCAGAACTGCACACAATACTCCAGACGGGGTCTCACCAGCTGTCTGTACAGAGGGATAATAACTTCCTGTTTTCTACTGGTGATGCCTCTCCCTATGCATCCCAGTATCCCCCCAGCCCTCCTTGCTGCCCTCTCACATTGCTTGCCCGTCTTTAGGTCATCTGATATGACTACCCCCAGGTCCCTTTCCATTTTTGTTGTTGTTAGTATCTCACCCCCCATTGTGTACTCTTCCCCTGGGTTTTTGTTTCCCAGGTGCATTACCTTGCACTTCTTAGCATTGAATCTAAGCTGCCATACATTTGACCATTCCTCTAACCTTGCCAAGTCCTTTCTCATCCTTTCCAACCCACCCTGTGCATCAACTCTGTTGCAGATCTTAGTGTCATCTGCAAAGAGACATACTTTCCTTCCAGTCCTTCTGCAGTAATATCTATAAAGACATTGAAGAGGACCAGTCCTAATACTGAACCCTCTGTTGCCCACTAGTAACCTCCTTTCTTCTGAGTGGACTCATTTACTATTACCTCTGTGTCCTATTCTCCAGCCAATTCTTACCCAGGCTGTCATCTTGGGACCCACTCCCAGGCTGGCTAACTTGCATATTAATCTTTGTGTGGGACTGTGTCAAATGCCTTGCTAAAGTCTAGGTAGGCCATGTCCACAGCCCTCCCTGATCTACTACTTGGTCACCCAGTCAAAGAAATCTATCAGATTCGTCTGGCATGACCTTCCGCTGTGAATCCATGCTGCCTGGGGTCCTGTGCCCCTCTGGCCTCTAGATACTCGACAATTCTTTCCTTTAGAAGTGATTCCATCATTTTCCCTATCACTGAGGTTAAACTAACAGGTCTATAGTTTCCTGCTTCTGCCTTGCTCCCACTTTTGTGAAGGGAATCACATCTGCCCTCCTCCAGTCCTCGGGTACCACCCCATCCTCCCATGATTTGTTAAAAGGGTAGTCAGTGGTGTCACTAGTTCTACCCTTAGTTCTTTTAAATTCTGGGATGAATCCCATCAGGCCCCATTGCTTTGTCCACCTTCAGTTTTAAGAGTTCTTTCAGAACCCTTTGTTCTGTAAATGGGCGGTATCAACTTCTGTATCCAGAGTGTTACTACTGTTTGTTTTATGTACCTCCCCTCTTCCTTTGTAAATACTGAGCAAAATATTTGTTTAGTATCTCTGCCTTTCACAGTCTCCCTCTGCCCACCCTCCCTCCCTTTATTAAGCCTCACTATCCTCCCTTGGTCTTCCTTCGCTCCCTGATGTACCTATAAAGGTTTTATCCCCTTCTTAACTGAGTTGGCTATCTTTCCTCGGTTTGGGCCTTTGCTGTTCTGACTGCCTTCCCAGCCTCCTTTGCTTTAACTGATACAGTTCTGTCCTGCTCCTTCTACGATTCCTTGTACTTCCTGAATGCTTTCTTTTCTCTTGAACCTTCACTGCCACTTCCTTTGAGAACCATAGTGGTTTCTTACATCGTCTTGTTTTGTTTGTTGCTTCACACAAAGGCTCGTTACCTCTGTGATGGCAGTTTTATTATTCCCCATTGTTCTTCCACCCCTCCTTCCTGCCCATTTGCTAGTGCATTCCTTAGGCACTCACCCATTTTAGCAAAGTCAGCCCTCCTAAAGTCCAGTACTTTTGTCTTTGTGTAAGCTTAACTCTATTGCTGTGTTTATTGTGAACCATACTGTTCGATGGTCGCTAGTTCCCAGATGGCTACCCACTTCTACATCTGTAATCCTCTCACCATCTCCATTTGAGAGAATCAAGTCTAATATTGCTCCCTCTCAGTGGCTCCAGTACTAGTTGTCTAAGGCATGCCCCTGTAGGGCATCTAGAATAACTACTCTTGAGTGGCAGCTGCAACTGCACTCCAGTTAACATCTGGCATATTCCAGATCACCCATCAGCAATATCTCCCCTTTTCTGCCATTCTAAGTATACTTTCTATCATTTCCCTGTCCATTTCCTCCCCTGAGAAGGTCTGTATACAATAACCTAGCGGCGTGTTGTTGGTGCCATTGCCTGTCTCAAATTTACCCACAGTGCTTCTTCTCCTCCCTGTGTACCTTTTTGTTCTGTTGCTTTTATTCCTTCCCTTATGTAAGAACTACTCCTCCTCCTCTTTTACCCTCCCTGTCCCTCCTGTACACAGTGTATCCTGGTATGTTTATGTCCCAGTCATGGTTTTGTGTAACCATGTTTCTGTGACTGCCACGATATCCAGATGTTCTTCCTCCATCAAGGCCACTAATTCAGGAAGCTTGTTACCCAGACTACGGGCATTAGTACTCATTGCTCTCCATTTTTGATGGCTTTACCTTCCAGTGCAGCATCCCCACTGACCGTTCTACCTCTGTCTTTTCTCATTTAGTACCCTGTTTTGTAGGGAGGCTGGGATTTTCCTGCTGCTTGTCAGTGCCTCCCCTTTGACTAGTTTAAAATCTTGTCAATGAAGCATTTAAACCGATTGCTCAAAAGACTTGTTCCCTTCCTGGACAGATGCAGACCATCCTGCCAGTATAGGCTGGTGTCCCTCAGGTGGAACCCCAGTCTCCAATGAAGCCAAACCCTGTGCTCACACCATTTTTCAACCATTCATTAAACTGCTTGGTGCCCAATTACCCTCGCCTCCCCATGCTTTTGACAGGCAGCACCTCTGAGAAGGAAACTGTGTGTACTCGTCTTAGGTCCCTCCCAGCTCTGCAATGTCCTCCTGCACTGCTCTAATCTCATGATGAGCCAAGTCATTTGTCCCTAGGTGGACAATTACGTCCAGCTCGGAATCCCTTGCAGCTGTTCTTGTGATCCTGAGGATCGCTTCCTGTCCCTCCAAGCCATGGCACCAGGCAGGCACCTTACTTCATTTTTCATCTCCCCAGTTCTATACCCCTAATTGGAGTCCCCCACCAGGAGCTGCTTCCTTTCTCTTTGGTGTCCTCTGCCTCCTTTCTGTGGGCCTCCTTTGACAGTTATCATCAGTCTTCTCTGGGTACACCCATGGGGAGCTATGCTCCCCAGAATGGTGATGGATTGTGGAGTGGAACAATTGACTGGGTGTGCCTCTGTTCCACCCTCCTCACCCTCCCTGAGCCCACTGTGGTCCAACTGCTGTGCTTTCTTCGCAACCTCTGAGGTAGTGGTGGTGGGCTAGTGCTCCCTGGATGGGAGGTTCCTTTCTACTGTCCAGTGTGGCCTGGGGAGGTTTCCTTACTACTGTCCAGTGTGGCCTGAAGGCAGACGCTTCCTCCCTCCAGGGCAGATAGTTGTCTGCAAATGGGCAGCATCTCAGCCTCAGAAAGACTCCCGGAAGACTGCTGCCCCACAGCCATTACATTGCACTATTCCCCACATGTTTATCTAGTTTTTATTGTATTTGTATGTGTGTCGCGTGGTGATTTGATTATATAGAATATATATATATATTATACAACGTGTATGCTTATATTATCAGTGCAGTGTGCTAGAGAGATATGACAGTGAAATGCACCTTGCACTCGAGGAAATGATGTCAGAACCTCAGGTATAAAGGAACTATTTCCAGGGATGGGTGGGGTGAGGGGTGGGAAGGGTTGGGCCTAAACTGTGTCCTCACAAAACAATCGACTAAAGCTCTCACCCACCGCCGATGAGTGCCTTCCTGTCAGCAAGATACCCTACACAACAATTTGACAGAGAAAGTACCCTGCTAATCAAACAGAGAAAATCCAGACATCCAAGAGAGAGGTTTAGTTACAGATAATTCGTCCAAAATAGTATATTCCACGCAGCTTCTCAGTTGTTCCCAGCACTCCTGTACACAACCTGGAAGAAGATGGACTTCTGGCTCATACAGGAGCACACCACTAGTTTATAGTAATTGAATAATGCTGACAAATGGTCTAGCTAGACAAATGGCTATGATGCTGAGCTCTGACTTGTGAGACAATTACCCTCACCTCAGGCTATGTTTGGCATCCAGTTTCAACCTGCAGCTTTTGCTATTTTTGAATCACAGAGCCCCACCAAAAGTTGCAAAATATATTGATGCAGATTCACACAGAATTCAAGTAATCAGTCCAGTTAGCCACAAGGAAAATCAAATATGCAGAAGATAAGCAGTTTTAAAAAAACCCTTTCTGAATTAAAAACTAAAACAAATACCAAGCTCTGCCACTTTAAAATTGAGGAAAACTTCTCTCAGATTAAGCAAGAGAGAGAGAGTTTAGTTACAGATAATTCGTCCAAAATAGTATATTCCACGCAGCTTCTCAGTTGTTCCCAGCACTCCTGTACACAACCTGGAAGAAGATGGACTTCTGGCTCATACAGGAGCACACCACTAGTTTATAGTAATTGAATAATGCTGACAAATGGTCTAGCTAGACAAATGGCTATGATACTAAGCTCTGACTTGTGAAGACAATTACCCCCACCTCAGGCTATGTTTGGCATCCAGTTTCAACCTGCAGCTTTTGCTATTTTGAATCACAGAGCCCCACCAAAAGTTGCAAAATATATTGATGCAGATTCACACAGAATTCAAGTAATCAGTCCAGTTAGCCACAAGGAAAATCAAATATGCAGAAGATAAGCAGTTTTAAAAAACCCTTTCTGAATTAAAAACTAAAACAAATACCAAGCTCTGCCACTTTAAAATTGAGGAAAACTTCTCTCAGATGTAAGCAAGAGAGAGAGAGTTTAGTTACAGATAATTCGTCCAAAATAGTATATTCCACGCAGCTTCTCAGTTGTTCCCAGCACTCCTGTACACAACCTGGAAGAAGATGGACTAAATGATGGTGGACAGTGAGGTTTTTTAAAAGTGCAGCACAAACCTCTCCTTCGCAGTCAAACTCAGTAATGCTGCTTGTCTGTGCTGCTTGCCATACACTGGTCAGCCTCCATCAAACAGAATAAAATAAATAAGAGCAAGCCTCATAAGTGCCTCCGGGAGTAGAGACGTTGCAAAATTAAATTGTGTAGGTGAAATTCCCATGGAACCAGCAATTTTGCTGCGCAAAGTATTTTCTGTAATTTGGCCATTCCACAAAATATTTCACGGGGTGCCAAGTTGAGAAATCTGGCCCACGAAATATTTCCTGAAAATGGTGAAATTTCACCCACAAGTGATGAATTTTGCCATTTCACAGACAAAATTTCACGCTTCATGGGGAAAATTTCACACTTCACTGGTGAAATTCTGCATTTTGCTTCCATGAAACATTTTGTGAAATGGCTGAATTATGAGAAATATTTTGCGCAATGAAATTCTGCAATTTTGTACATCTCTATCAGGGAGTGTCTTGCTTCACCCAACTCTCTCCACATAAAACATTCACTTAAGCATGGTACACAACTTATCGCAATCGACGACAGGGCACTCCAGAGATAGCAGCATGCTTTCACACACACTACAGTTACTGGAGGTATCACTCTCTTTTATACAAATAATTTTTCCTTTTATGCTAAGTTACCACTACTACAAATGAGCTGCTCCTGTGTGTGTGTGTGTGTGTGTCTCTGTGGGGTAACCATGACAACCAGCCCCTCCCCCCAAAAAATGCATTCAAATCCATGCACAGGAACTATTTTATTACAAAAGTAATATTACACTAATTTCTTACCTTTTTTATATTAAACATATTTTTTACTCTGTCCTTTTTCTAAGTGCAATAATACCCTTCAGGGTGGATGGTATTGTGCTATAGTTGACCTTTCAGGGGCTAAAAGGCCTTCTGCCTGCATCATCAGGCCTCTTTACACCCCTGGGCAGTCTGGTATAGCACAATACCGCCCACCCTGTTGGGTATTATTGCTTACATATTGCTTATTTGTTTACCAGGAGGAGGCTCCATTGAGTGATGCTCATTTACAAGGAGAAGGAGGGCCTGGTTGGACAGGTAAAGTTACAGTAGTAGATACTAAGGAGTATTTACAGAAGATAAATTGTCAGAGATGTAGATCTATAACCATGGCAATTTCTGTTCTGTAAATACAACTCAGTACCTACTGCTGTAACTTTGATTTTCTAACCAGGCTCTCCTTGAAAATGAGGATCACTCAGTGGAGCCTCCTCCTGGTAAACAAAAAAGCAATACATATCTTTAATCATATGTAAATTATCACACCACGTGACAATGGTGGAGGTGGGGGTTGGGGCTGGAGGTGACACAGATTTACAGATTGATTCCTTACATGGACATCAGATCATTTAAGCAATACAATATGACTGTGACGAAGTAGAGAGACAAATCCAACTAGCTACATAGTATCATTTTGAAACACCAAGAAATCCTAAACATATAAATGATGCAGAGTACACGAACATGAGGCAAGTAGATGATGAACAATGCTGAGAAAGTAAACATAATTACCACAAGAATAATTCATCCATGTGTTTAAGAGAAAAATAAAGGCTGTGTGGTCTAATGGTTAGATCACTGGCCTCAGAACAAAGTGATCACTGGTCAAGTCTAGGCAGAGTTAATGCTCACTGTGTAACCTTAAACAAATTACTTAACCTCCCAGAAGTCCAGTCCACACAGCTGGAATCAGTAAATGCAGAACTCCCTTTGAAAACAAGATGCTGCATCCTGGCTGCCTTTTCCCCTGGATAAATAAACTGTAAAAAATGATTAGTTTATAGAGTATTATCACAGTACTCATTACACATAGGATGCTGTTAAGTACTGTATTTTCAGGTCTTCCTAGATGAGCGTGAATTTTTAACCAATTCATCATAAAATTATTTCCCACAGTAAAGCATATGCAAACATTTCATGACTTTGTTTTGAATACACTCTAGGATCTTTGTTTTAAGTATGCTCTGGGATTCAGTAAACCAATGATTTTAATTAACAGTGCCTGTTTATTCTGAATTCCATAAAATGTAATGGTATCCACTGGTCTACTGTTTTGGGCTATGTTTGGATTCAGAAATTTATTTTTACTGTTTTATGAAATGCTGCTGTAAGTGCTTTATAGTCACAACCCCTCCTAGTTATAACTTTCTATTTTAGTATTCCCTGGGTATTCTGCAATGGCATTTACCATTGCTCAGCCCGATTAGTTTGAATTGTGATTTGTTTTTTAAATGCTTTATTAATCAGTTTCAGAATAAAAGCCATTACAATACATAACATATTTTAAAAACTGAGATTATTAAATAAAATGTCAAAACGTGATCCTAAAGGACAGTTCCCAATTCAGTACAAAGAAAATAAACATTTCAAAGTAAAACAAAAAAGAACAAGGGATAGAAACATAGAATTTGATGGCAGATAAGGACCGCTTGGCCCACACAGTCTGCCCATTTCCCTACCTACTGGATAAGCTGCAGATCCTAGTTAACCAGCAGCCTACTTCTTCCTACTCCCACCCCCTAGAATGTCCTTATGACTGTCCCATGCATGCTTGAATTCCACCACTATTTTTGACTCCACAACCTCCTCTGGAAGGCCGTTCCATGCATCCACAACCCTCTCTGTGAAAAAATACTTCCTTAAATTACCTCTGAGCCGCCCCCCCTCTATCTTCAAATTGTGACCTCTTGTTCTTGCACACCTCTTTTTTTGAAAGATGCTACCCTCTTGGACTTTGTTGACCCCCTTGAGGTACTTGAATGCTACTATCATGTTCCCCCTCTCCCTCCTTTCCTTGAGGCTATACGTATTAAGCTTCTTTCGTCTCTCTTCATATGTCTTCTGGTGCAGTCCCTGCACCATTTTAGTTGATCAAATCAAAATCCAGTCAAAGTTCCTAAACAGAAAGTCTCCTGATATTGCCACTCTCCCTAGATTCCTGTTATTTTACTGTTTTGAAAAAGAAAGCCCTTACCTTTCCTTATTTTCTCAATTTCCATCATACATTTGGCAACCCAAATGGTCAGAAGAGTCCAAAACAAGACTTAACCAATCCAACATTCAATAACTGGAACAGAAAAAAAAACTCTAAGATTGGAGACAAAAATTTAAATCTACTGTCATTCAAGGAGCATATGGTCAATAGATAATTAGAACTGTGAAGCAATTTCATCATAAAATGTTCAGAAAAACTATAAATTGTAAATATTGCAGAAGCTAGGTGCAATGTACATTCTTAAACATAGTACAGTGCAACCCAGTTATAACGGACACACTTATTCCAGGCATTCAGTTACAGTGTAGTGGATGATTTTAATTTCCCAAACCTACTGCATTGAACTCTGCAACAAAAATTCTCATTATGACAATCAGGTGCCACCACTTATAATGGATACCAGGGACCTTAACTGTGCGCATTAACAAGTTCATTAATGGGTGATTTGTACCTTCCTAAGGTTGGTGTGGTAGGCTCACTTATGCCAGTCATAATCATCCTGCTGCTGTGAATTTTTCTGAGCTACTTCACTGCTCCTGCCAATCCCTGAAATGCATATACTCTATCTTGAAAGACTGCAGTTTTAAAGGATATAGATGACATGCTGAAATGTCAATAAGAAACTTGTCTCTCCACTTTTGCATGCCATATTCCATGTTGTTTGATCTACTGTACTTAAGAGCTGGTCTAAACTCCTTGATGAGTGACACTCCAATGAAAACCTGAACGCAAGTGGAAATGGAAGGGAAAGGATGGGGATGTAGAGTATGCATAGCTATGATGGTTCACTAACGCTCAGGACACGGTTGCTCAGATTTGTAGCCCAATTCTTATGCAGAAGGCTGCTAAATTGGCTGCTACCATGTGGAAGACCATGAGAAAGATGGGCACATAGGTGGAAGGAATGGCACAACATTGGTATAAATAGGCTCACAGGGAGAAACAAAAAGTGGACACCAGTAGCACTGAGTCCTGAGTTACAGATGTGTTACCCAGTCTTTTGTAATAGTTCTTTCTCCCCTAGTGATGTCTTTCACTGTGAAGAGACCAAGACTTTTTTTTGCTGTATCAGGAGTGAGACTCTCACTTTCAAGACAGAAAGCCTGCTCTGGAAGAAAAAAGCAAAAGAATGTCTTTCCATACTTTGTTGTTGCAATACGACAGATATGGAGATGACCAATCTGTTGGTTACAGGCAAGTCAGTAAACCCCCAGTGTTTTAGGGGTACATGTCACCTGCCTGTCGTGTACAGTACTGCTTAAAAGCAAACATTCTTTAAACAGAATGTACTACCATCTGAAGTAATTGAGTCAGT
The DNA here is from genome assembly GCA_016271365.2 of Neoceratodus forsteri. NCBI lineage: Eukaryota > Metazoa > Chordata > Ceratodontiformes > Ceratodontidae > Neoceratodus > Neoceratodus forsteri. Next base: position 436,607,823 of record CM057452.1, on the reverse strand, counting down.
GAAGGATGCCAGACAACTGAAAGTAGTAGCTACTTTTAAAAGTACCTGAAAGTTGTGGTGGTCTTTCTCTCTGTTTAAAAAATGACCTGTTAAATTGTTGTGCAAATGTATTTGGTCAGTTAACCAGTAAACCAGGGGTGTATATGTATATATGTATATATATATATATATATATATATACTGTATGTATATATATATATATATATATATATATATATATATATATATATATATATGCAAGTTAGAGGAAATATGGTGAATTTAAAATAAGGACAAGCTCCCTAGTAGTCACTGGTTTGCAGCATAATTTATGAGGAGATGCCCTAATTAAATGAATGAAAGCATTTGGGAAACTATTACTACTTGAATATTTGAACATTTACTATAATCTGCATTCATTCTGAAGTCAGCAACAGGGATTGAATTCATAATGATAGGCTAAAGAATGAATGTGATGATCTATCTTATGTATTTTACTTCATTATTTCTGTATGAGAGATATACCCTAAAAGAATGCCAAGGAAATATTAACAGATTTCAAATATCTTTGACTTTTAAAGTGAGCATAAATGAATGGGAGCTAGATATACATATCTAATTATTTATTAATGATACCTAAAGACAGAGGGCTGGATATTCAAACTGCGCCCAAAAAGTGAGCAATAGCAGGAGCAAGCACAAGTCCATTGCACCCATGCACAATAGACGCTATATTCAAAACGGAGCATGCCAAATTGCGCCAACAGCTAACGTCTGAATATCGCACAACCTGCACCATAGCGCAACTAGAAAGGGGAAGCTGAGCAGATATGATGCGCTATGGTGCAACAAGGGTTGCCCAGCTGAATAGCCCAGAGGTGCCATAGCGCAAGCAGGGAGCCCCCAGCAGCAGAGCAATGTAACTGCACAACCAGGGAGGTCGGTAGGGGCCCACCACCCATGCCACAGATGGGCACACGAACACACAGCAGAACTGACAATGCTCCACACCCTAAGCACAGCACAACTGGGAGGGCTGGAATATCCACCGGCCCATGGGGACAAACAAACAAACACAGCTGGGCCATGGTGCCCCAGCACACCCAGCAAGCTGAGACTGCCACACAAGGAGGACGGACCACCCTGTGCCACCAGCTGCCCCAGTGCACAGCACACCTGCACTGTGACCCCAGACACCCCTCTTGAGCAGTGACCACCACTGCAGGAAGCGCCATGCATACCACCACCCCACTGTCACACATGACCTGGGGTGTACCACCAGAACCGCCACAAGCCAGCCTCATGGCGCCCAGCGGTGGGTGGCAGCACCGCAGCAATGCAACAATGGCAGACACAGTGCCAGCATGCAATCCCCTGAGGCACAGCTGAGAGACTGACCATGTGTCGGCACAAGAGGTACCCACACCCCGGAAAGGCGTGCCCTCTGACACCACCATCTGAGACAGCACCTGCACAGTAGACAAGTATCACAGCCTGACCCACCACAAGCCACAGCAGCCAGCACAGACACCCACAGTGGTGCGTAGGAAGCATGCATCACACGGATGCAACACAGTGCGAGGCGAACACACACCCATACCCATGGGGACAATACCAGGGATGCAGTGTGTGCCAGCAAGCCCCCAGTGTGGGCCCATGAAAACTGAGCACACACAGCCTGCAGTCCTCCATGGCACAGGGTGACACCACCTGTGCATGCACTGTAGTCCTGTATGCCACCATCTATGCCTGGAGCACAAGTCACAGACAGTGGTGCACAGCCTGCAACACACAAAGCCACAGCATGGAGGTGGGACAGTAGCTGTGGAGGCCACAGTGTCACCCGAGGCAAATATGCACCACACCAGTAACAGGAGGCAACCCAGCATTGTGATGGTCACAGTGGATGACCTGCTGGGACAGCCACCACTGACAAGGCAGCAGACCTTGCAGGCCACAGACATGCAAGGGTGTCAGCTGCACAGAACAAGGACGGGTTGACAGGGGCACAATGGACACAGAGCATGCACCATGGATCACTGCACACAGTAAAGCAATGCACAGGGAACAACACACACACCACAGACACTGGCTGATAGCCACTCCCACACCAGAGACACTTCCCCACGCACACACACACATACCCATGACTGAACCACCCCAGATGCCATGCACACACTGGCAGCTGAGCACCTATAGCCAGCTGCAAATCAAGACCACCACAGTATTCATATCAAAATATGTATATGTAAAATGTAAAACACAACTATATACAGGAACTATGTACAAATGGGGAGGGACAGAAACAAGGTGGGGGTGGAGTGAAGGAACGAGGTGAACATATGGGAGAGGAAGGTGGGGTGTGAGGGTTCAGTCAAGGGGGGTGCAGGCAGGTCTTACAGACATCATCGTCCAGCCTGGTCCTCCTCTGCCTGAGGCTGTTGCCAGGGCCGCTTCCTCCTCCTGACCCCATGCCGCTGTATGTCCTGCAATATGGTCAGGGACTCTTGTGCCACCTGCAGCAGCTCCTGAACAGTCTGCTGGATCCACAGGAGTATTTATACACCTAGGACGAGGGATCAGAGTCAATAGGTGTGACTGTCCATCCCCCTGCAGTCCACCCATTATGCATGGCATACAGCCATGTGCCACGTTCCTGTGAAGGTGTGCGCCCACCCACAGTGACCGTGTCCACAAGACATGCCCAACCAGGCAGCAACAGCCATGTGTACCACTACACACACCCACCGCCCATGTACCAGTGACAGCACAACCAAGGCGTTGCAGTAACGTGGCCATGCAGTGTGCAGGCAGTGCCACAGCCATGAGCCCAGTGCATGCATGGACCGCCATTGATGCACTCCAAGACATGCAGTGCCACTGAACAGTGCTGACTGTCATATTTCACGTGCATGGCAGTGGTGTCCATGGATGGTGGCCATGCCCTGCTTCCCACCCTGTTACACAGCATGCAATAGTAATCATGGTGTCATGGCACTCACCCTCATCGGGACGCTGTTGTTGTTGGTGTTGGTCCCTGACATGCCTGTGTGCAGCATCCTTCTCCCTCTGCTGCCACCCCACCATCCGCCGCCGATCGGACATGCCTGTGGAAGAAAAAAGGAGAGAAACACATCAGTACAAACCCAAAGCAAAGTCCCCCTGCCCCAATGTGTGTGCCCACCCACCCAGCCAGACTCACCCACCCCATACCCAGTAAAGACCGCCACAGCCAACCCAAGACTATCCCTCCCCAATGTGCTGGACACATAAGACAGTGCTACCCATGTGGACAATACAAGTGTGTAGACACATCACCCACCTGGATGAGGCACCATGCCCCTCCTGGCATGCGACCACAGACGGGCAAGTTGCTCTGGTTAACTCCTTCTAAGGTTCCTGTAATGGTGCCTGCACTGCTCTGCTAACCTCCTGCGTCCAGTGGCCGCTTCCAGGTCAGTGACCACCTCCTGCCAAACCTGGGTCCTGGCCCTGTCCAGTGCCTCTTTGCCAAAGAGTGGGCCATAGTGTGGCTCCACAATGGCCACAAGATTGGCCAGCTCAAGGACACTCCATTGAGGGGCTCTTCTGCATGCCATCTCCACCGCTATAGTAGGCAATATGATGCTCTGCAGTGTGGCAACCCACGTGGAACTGCTGCGCAGCACAGCACCACCATTCCCTATCGCGCTGTCACTGAACAGCGCAATAGAGGTGCAACCATGCTGGACGTATAGCGCCAAGGGGGCCAAGGTTGGGCACAGGGTCATGGGTCTCTGGTGCAAGGCCAAGCACAGCACTATCAGATGTCTATGCATCTAGTGTGATTAGTTGCCTGTGTGCCAGCACCACAGCGGACTATCACACAGTTGTGCCACAGTGCCATGTAGTGTCCCTTGCCATAGCACCACTGGCACAATGGTGGCCATGCCCTGCATTGCCTACCATGCACAACACATCATCAGTGTGGCAGACACCTGCGTAAGCTACCTGGGCATGCCCAGTGAGGTGTACTACGCATGCCACAGAACTGCGCCATTGGTTCTGCACATTCAACACAATTGCGCAAAGTGCAACAGCACGATATTCAGCCGTCATATGCTAATCATCCAATCAGCCATGCAATGGTGCAGTGGCGTGATTTGCATCTCATTAAAGTTGCTCCTCACCTAATTTGCATGGCTTTCACTATAAAACTGTGACACTGTTCTGCAGTGTCCATATTCGGTTATTGCAGTTTATTGGTGAGTTGCATGCTGTGTGGGGATCTGGACTGTGGTATCAGGGACTTGCTTTGTACTGCACAGTCACAGGTAACCACTGTCATCCATACAGGCTGAATAATGACCAAGCGACGTCTGGGTGAGGAGGAATATGATGATGGGCGGAAGAGGAGGCCCAATTTCACCAAGGCCGAGATGAAGGCACTCTTTGAGGCCTACCTCGATCAGGAGCCACTGCTCAGTGAATGGCAGGGCACCCCTCAGGCCCATGCTGCTGCATGGGAGGGAGTGGCACATGCCGTCAACCTGCACGGCAGCCACCAGCGCTCCATGCAGAAGTGTAAGAAGAAGATGGGTACCGACAGAATGAGGGTGAAGGAGAAGGTGGCTGCCATCAGGGCGGCATGTGCTGCAACAGGCGGGGGCCAGCCGGAGGTGGTGCAGCTGACACCAGCAGAGGACAGGCTAGCTGCAAGCATGCAGCGCAGTGCCATAGAGGGCATTCCAGGAGGTGGCTTCCAGACAGGTGGTAGCCCATCACTGCATGGTAAGTCATAGTCTGTTGGGGGGGAGGGTAAATTACATGCACTAACGTGACCTTACTTTCTGTTACAGATCCTGCGCGTCTGCAGGGGTCAGCGGTGGAGGGCCTGTCCACTGGGGACAGTCATCTGGAGTTGGAGGAGGGACCATCCACCTCCACAGGTACCCAGCAAGCTTTGCAACAGTGGGTCTGCCTGGCTGTCCACACTGATGTCATTGAGACAGGAGTGGAGGAGGACCTTCCTGTGTCTCAGCGTTCTGGCGTCCAAGGATGCCAGCACGCTGTGGCTGTGGCAGAGACCTTCACCACTGATGAAGACATGACCGTTATGGGCAGTGACATGTGTGTGTCATGGAATGGACACACAGCAGGCCAGCTCATGCCCATGGACCTGGCTGGTTCCAATGTGTGTGCCAGCGTGTCAGCACAGTCCCATGCTGTGCCTGTCAGCACCAGCGGGGCAGCACCAGTGGCTGGTCAGGACACTGGGACTGTTGCGGCCACAGCGGCGGAACAACTGATCCCTTGGGCACAGCAGGCAGAGGGGCAGCAGCAGCAGTCGCCCACTGACTCTGGGGTTTCAGGGTTCAGCGGTGGCATCTGTGCACCACCTGTGGACTTGCCCATACCTGGTCCTGGTGAACATCAGGCCCTTCCATACCCCGATGGACGGGATGCCAAGGTAGCAGACGACCTCTTTGACGAGCACACCCGCCTACTGCAGGCATCAGTACAGCAGCAGATGCGGCTTGCAACATCCGTGGAGGCACTGTGTGTGGCTCTGGAGCAGGTTGAGGAGCGACACAGCAGGGACACCGATAGGATCCTGTCACGGATTGACCATTTGAGGGAGGATGTGACCACTGCCATTGATAGGCAAACACAGATGGTCACTGTCATGGCCACAATGGGCACACAGTCAGGTGCCCGTGCGTCACTCACACTGCGCAGTTTGCTATCCACTCCCTGTTCCCAGCATCATGCGACACCCACCCTCTCAACACTGGGTTCAGCTGTGGGTATCCCGAGCACTCCTGGTGCAGGTATGTTCGGTGTGCTGCAGACCCCTGTGCGGACATAGTCGTGTTCGCACAGTGGAACCCCTGGTGGACCATCGGTGCCACCCCATGAGGCCCGTGGTCAGCCTGCCAGTGCTGCTGCATCTCAGCAGGGCCGCCCACGCATCCAAGGTGGACGTGGCACTGTGCCGCAAGACTGACCTGTCTCCCAGCGCGGGCACTGTCTGGTGCTGCCCTGTGTGCATTGTGTGTTTCAGTGGGCAGTGCACGGGTGGGTGCCCGGCCCTGCACGCAGACACACGGTCCACCTGCACACCCTCCCAACTGCTGTCCACAGGTACATGTGCATGATGATGCCTGCATTGCGCTGTACACCAAAGTGAGATGGTGCCCAGCATCTGACACATGCACATAGACAGTCAGTGGATGTGGTGGCCTGTGGACATGTGTGTTGCTAGTGTTTGTGTTCCGGCTCTGTTTTGCACCTGACCCCTGTGCACTTTGTGCCTATTGTGTGTGCATGTGTGTGTGACTGTCCATGTGGCGTGTTACTGTTCACCCCTTCCTGGTTGTCTGTGTGTGCTTCTGTGCTCTGCCACATCTCTTGCCAGAATGCACCCCTGGTGTGTTTCCATGTGTGTATGTGGGTTGTGCCCTAGCCACTGGTGGTTGCACATGGCTCCATGACTTACCTGTGTTGGCTGAAGTGCTCCTCTGTGAAGGTGTCCCAGTGCAGCTGTGCCAGCCGGATCAGTTGGGGGTCCCGACAGCCAAGGGGGGCTGCCCATCCCCATCATCACCGGCATCACCATCGTCCCCATCGCTGTCCCCCTCTTCGACCTGTACAGCTATCCCATAGTCTTTGGCCATGCTGTGCAGGATGCAACAGGCCAGGAATATCCCACAGGCCTTTGAGGGGCTATACTGTAGGGCACCGCCAGAGGTGTCCAGGCAACAGAAATGCACCTTCAGCATCTCAAACACCCGCTCAATGATGTTGTGTGTGATGGCATGTGCCTCATTGAAGCATGGCTGCGATGGGGTCGTGGGCCGCCGGTAGGGTGTGAGCAGCCAGGGATGGAGTGGGTATCCACTATCACCTGTGTGGAGATAGTGGAGGTTAGTGTCTTGTTCAGGCTCAGACTGCCCCAAGCCCTGTGGGCCACACCCATGGCACCTCTGGCTTACCCCCCCTTGCCCACGATATGTCAGTTCTACATACATACTCACCCACTAGATGACCTGTGGGGATGTCCCCACTCTCGAATCGGTGGCACAGTGCCGATTGGTGCCAGATGAAGGAATCATGTGCTCCCCCAGGGTGCGTGGCACAGACATTGATGATGTGCCCACTGGCATCACACACCACCTGGCAGTTGACACTGGCATATCCCTTTCGATTCATGTAGGCGGCCCCATCAGGGCCAGGTGGTGTGCATATAGCCACATGGGTGCAGTCTATCGCCCCTAGCACGCCAGGCATACATACTACCCTGTGGAACTCCTGTATGTTTGCTGTGCACTCCTCTGCAGTGCTGGGGAAATGGATGTACTCTGCAGCATAAGGCAGCAGTGCGCTGAGGAATTGGGTGAGGATGAGTGATGTGGCTGACTGTGTTATGCCTGTGGTATCCCCTGTTGGTCTCTGGAAGGTACCCGTGGTGAGCAAGCACATGCAGGCTGTTACTTTTGTCTCCACTGACAGAGCATGACTCCGTCGTGTGGGTGCCTGCATCACAACACTGTACAGCTCACAGAGTCACCTCAGTATTGCCCTGTTCAGGTGGTACTGGCCCACAATCTCAACATCTGTGTACAGCTCAAAGCTGGTGTGGGCTCGGTACTGCCTGTTGGGGGCATACCACTGACGGGCCCTTCCACGGCCACATCCCCTGCAGCATGCCTCTCACCCCTCATTATGGCATCCAGTGGAAGGTGGCACTGTCCATGTCCCTGGCTTGTGTTCCCCCAGCTGATGTTGCTTGTTCCCCCGCTGTCCTGACTGCTACCTCCTGCACCGGTACACCTACTGGCCTCTGCACCTGTGGCCCCACACACCTTCCTTGCCCTCTTCTTGGTGTGGTTTCCTGGCCTGCCTTCTTTCTCCCTGTTTCCTGTGCCTGTCTCTACTCTGTCTCATGCTTGGCTTCCTTGCAGCGTTCTTACCTCTTCCTTGCTCCTTTTATTTTGGCTCATTTCGCTATGGAGAACTTCACGCCTGCTCCACTGTTGCGCGTTGTGCAGAGTCTTTGAACATCCACCGCCCTTTATGCATGGTTCCACCCCCTTCGGTTGCGCATGCCTTCATTATCATTGCGCTGTTGCTCAGCATGTTTTCAGTGGCACAACTGCCTCCTGCTGAATATCGCAGAATAGCGCATTTTCTGACTTGCGCTGGCACAACCCTATTGCGCATTGTGCAACCCTTTTGAATATCCAGCCCAGAGTGTAACTTACATCTGGTTTACTTAGACTTTATACTGGCTTCTCTCAAGATGAATGGGCACTGCTAAAAATAATCTGAAATATGGAAATGAAGTTTTTTCAATAATATGGTGAGATACATTTTTATGTTTGATTCTAAACTTTTCATACTCTCGTTTTCCAATTTGGGTTTTATTTAGTTTGGTATTTCTGTTTTTCACACAGAACTATATAGGAATTTAATTTACTGTTGAGGATTTAAACTATACAAGCCACAGTGAGGCAACCTATGATGAGATTATTTGTTCCAAGTCTAAATGTATATATTTTCTGTACTTTACAACTGTGATAATTGTATTTATATATATTTTTGATGTTTTCTAGTTCAGTGCTTTATCACTGATGAAGGATCATAATCCGAAACGTTTGATGTGGGCACGGTACATAATGGAATTTAAATGTGCATATGAATGAAACTACCCATCAAATAAGCTTTGTATACTTTGAGTGAGTGGGCTCCATCATTACCATATCCTTCTATCTAGTATTAGCTTTGATCTGGTAAGGAGCTACTCCCTGATTATTACTTTTTCTGTTTTTACTGAGGTTGGCTGGGCTGGAACCCTTTCTTTTGAACTACATAGACTTTAGAAAAGCATTTGACACAGTCCCACACAAAAGATTAATAAACAAGTTAGCCAGCCTGGGAGTGGGTCCCAGGGTGATAGCCTGGGTAACAAACTGGCTGGATAACAGGATGCAGAGGATAACAGTAAACGGAGTACACTATGAAGAAAGGGTGGTTACTAGTGGGGTACTGCAGATTCAGTACTGGGACCAGTCCTCTGTAATGTCTTTATAGGAGACATTACAGAGGGGCTGGAAGGAAAAGTATGCATCTTTGCAGATGACACAAAGATCTGCAACAGGATTGATACACAAGGGGGGATGAGAAGGGACTTGGCAAGGTTGGAGGAATGGTCAAAAGTATAACACTTAGATTCAATGCAAAGAAGTGCAAAGTAATGTACCTGGGAAACAAAAACCCAGGGGAAGAGTACACAGTGGGAGGGAGGGAAGTACTAGCAACAACAAAAATTGAAAGAGACCTGGGATAGTCATATCAGATGACTTTAAGGTAGGCAAGCAATGTGAGAAGACAGTAAAAAGGGCTGGGGGGATTCTGGGATGCATAGGGAGAGGCACTGCAAGTAGAAAGTTGTTATCCCTCTGTACAGACAGCTGGTGAGACCTCATCTGGAGTACTGTGTGCAGTTCTGGAGACCTCATCTCTACAAGGACATAGACAGGATGGAGGCAGTCCAGAGGAGGGCAACTAAAATGGTGCAGGGTCTGCAACAGAAGTAATATGAAGAGAGACTAAAAGAGCTTAAGATGTATACCCTTGAGAAAAGGAGGGAGAGGGGGATATGATAGAAACTTTCAAGTACCTCAAGGGAATCAACAAAGTCCAAGAGGGGCGCATACTTCAGAAAAAGAGATGCACAAGAAGAAGAGGGCACAATTTGAAGATAGAGGGGGGACCGGTCAGGGGCAAAGTGAGGAAGTATTCTTTCACAGAGAGGGTGGTGGCTGCATGGAACCGCCTTCCTGAGGAGATTGTGAGGTCAAAAACAGTGGGGAATTCAAGAATGCATGGGACAGACATAACGCAATTATAGTGGGGGGTAGAAGGAAGTAGGCTGTTGGTTAACTAGAATCTGCAGGTTATCCATTAGGTAGGGAAATGGGCAGACTAGGTGGCCTAAGTGGTCCTTATCTGCCGTCAAAGTCTATGTTTCTATGTTTAAGGCAAGAGGAAGAGGCCCCCAACCCAAGATGAAGCAGATGCTGGTGGGAGACTCTATAGTAAGGGTAATAGAAATGGGAGCTGGAGAGGGAAGGATAGGGAGTTACAGTGCTTAAGTGGTGCTTTAGATTAGAGGGACAAAAAGTGAATCCCGAGGATGGCTAGGGCAGCAGAAGCTGGAAGGGAGCTTGATGTCATTGTCCATTCTGGGACAAATGACCTCATAAGGGTGAGGATAGGAGTAGTACATGGAAATTTTAGGGAACGGGAAGGGGCCTCAAGCAGACAGTATGCATTGTGGCTATTTCCAAGGTGCTACCTGTAAAGGGCCAGGGACAGGAATTGGTACTCCAAACCAGGAATGTTAATGACTGGTTGAAGGCATGGTGCATGGAGGAGGGCTTTGGCTACATTTGGGACTGGGGACCACCCTGAGAGGATGTGAGCCTCTGTGAGGGAGATATCCTGCATTTTTCTACTAAAGGGACCACAAGCCTCTGTGGGAAGTTCAAATGCTATTTGAATGAGCATTTAAACTAAAGGGTGGGTGCAGTAAATCCAATGGGGGCAACAGCTTCTCCCCTCTCTAGATAGTATATGTCAGGGAGAGTGAGCCCGTGGGGTGAAAATACACCTAGGGCTGAGGTGTAGGAAGAAATGGTTGGGGACAAGAGGCAAGCAAAGGGGATATAACTCAAGTAGGATTGGATAGTGGACTGAAGGACACCAGAAATGATGAAAGTAGAATGGAAAGAGGTGAGTCAAGAGGAATTACAGGCAACAACACAGGAAGGAATGCAAGGGAAGCACAGGGCATCAGGTGGGGGGGTGCGAGTTGTGAAGATGCATGTGTGCTAATGCAAGAAGCCTTGGAAACAAAATTCCTGGCTTTGAGGCCGTCATAGCAGAAACTAACCTGGATTTAGTGGCCGTAATGGAATCGTGGTGCATCGAGCACCAGCAGTGGGACACAGCCATCCCAGGCTACTCTCTGTTTTGGAGAAACAGGGTGGAGAGGAGGGGTTGCATTATATGTGAGGGAGGGAATAAAGACTTTGGAGGTACAAGTGCATCAGGAGAAAGAAGAGGGGCTAGAAGTGTTGTGGGTAATCCTGAAGACAGGCTCCGGGACCACTGCCCATACCGGAGTAGTGTATAGACCTCCGGCACAAGGGGGAAAATGAAAGGGGAACTTGGGGAAGCCATTATCAGGATGGACAGTAAGGGGGAGGTGGTGTTAATTGGAGACTTCAATCTGCCATATGTGGAATGGAATCTTTCAGCTTTGACTTCAGCTATGAGCAGGACCCTCCATGATTCCCTGCATGGAGTTTTTCTCAGACAACTAGTCAAAGAACCTACCAGGGCAGGGGGCAGTGTTGGACCTGGTGCTTACAAACAGGGATAGCATTACAGATGTCATAGTGGACAGCACCCTTGGTACCAGTGAACACCATACAGTGTGGTTCAACATAAGGACAGGAGCAGAGCTGAGCCACATGAGGAGGAGGGTCCTGGACTTAAAGAGTCTGGATTTTAAATAAATGGGAGACTGCCTCTGAAATTATCTTGAAAGAGAGATAGCCGAGGAAGAGTAGAGGCACAGTGGGGAATATTAAGGGAGGGCATAATTAGGGCAACCAACCTCTGTGTGAAAGAAGAAAACAAAAACAGAAGGACAGAGAGACTGTTATGGTTCTCCATGGAAGGGCAAGGGTGGCGAAAGAAAAAAAGGGTGTCATTCAAGAGGTATAAAGGAACACAGAGGGAGAAGGACAGGATGGTATACCAAACAAGGCACAAGGATCACGCAAACAAGGCTGTTAGGGAAGCAAAAAAGTGAAGACAGAAGAAAGGATTGCTAGATGGGTGGCTAAAGGGGGTAATACTTTTTCAGATACATAAGTTAGAAGATAAAAGCAAGGGGAGGGATACAGAAGTGGGGATCAGAAGAGTGGAAGGGGGTGACTGTGCATAAGGGGACCACGAAAAAAGCAGACATCTTAAACAGCTACTTCAGCTTAGTCGTCACAGTAGAGGGATGAGGTGATGGACCACCAGGGAGAAGCTGGGGGGGGGGGTGTAGACACAAGTCCATTTTCAGAGAAAAGGGCCCTGAAAGGACTTGCAGCCCTGAAGGTGGATATGGCTATGGGACCAGAAGGGGTATTGAATGAACTCAGGGAGGTGCTAGCTTCCCCGCTCACAGCCTTGTTAAGCAGCTCACTGGAAACAGGCAAGGTTCTAGAGGACTGGAGAAGGGCTAATGTGGTCCCACTATATAAAAGCAGGAGCAGGGAGAAGGCTGCAACTATAGGCCCATCAGTCTTACTTCAGAGGCAGGAAAGTAATGGAAACTGTATAGAAAGAAGGCAAGATGAATATATAGAATCCAATGGGCTTTAGGACCACAGTCAGCATAGCTGCAAGGGGGGATGGCCATGCCAAATAAATCTATTTCTTTCACTGGGTGACCCATGAAAAAGGGTGGCGAGGGCAGTGTGTGACAGGGTGACCCCTGCCATGAAAGGGTGCCCTGAGGTTTCTTCAGGACCCCCCCCAAGACTCAGTGCAGGACAGAAACAGCAACCCCCCTTATGTTCTGTTCCCTTCCCCCCTGCTGTTTCCTGCCCAGTGTTGCAGATTTTGCAAAAGAAATGTAAAACAAGACCCAGTGGGGTCTAAAGGTACAGAGAATTCTCCTCATTAACAGAAGCCTGTAAAAGCCCACAGCAGAACCAGCTACAGAATGACATGAAAGACTGCCGCTGCTCTGCTGTACTATGGTTATGGTTCACAATAAAAGGGACAGGAAAGATGAAAGTCCCCGTTTTTCCACACTACTGTATAAACCTGCATTAGCCCCAACATGAACTAAACAAAATGTAAACAGCCTAGTACTGAAAGTAGAAAGCAGAGGGCTGCAAAGGTAACATAGAAGGCCCAAATGAAATGTTTTACTAAAGACTATAACTCCAGCCCCAACTTCAGCCCTCAGGATGAGAAGAGGCACTTGCTGAAGTTAGGAAGGGTCTCACAAGGTGTTTAGTACCTGTCTGTGTTTAAAAAGCATGAAAAAAATGGTTCTTTACCTGTGAAGCTGTACTAGGAGCCCAAACATTGTACTATAGGGCTGGCAGCCCTCCAACTGCATATATTTATGGAACTCCCAGGTATTGAGGTTACTGCCAAAGAGGCGGAGCTAGGGGTCATTAAGCTCCTCATAGCTATAAAATTGTGTACCCTTGCAAAATGAATATTATGTTGATGTTGTTAGGACTCCTATTAACCAAGGCTTAGAAATATCCCTTTTCTTTTGTATAGGCCAGGATATGAGCCTCATAGAGATATGTTTTTAGTTAAAAGACATAATGTGGAAGTTTCCCAAGGAAGTGATGTCACTAGTATAACTGTATAAAAGCCTGAGATAGGGTGTCAGTCTAGAACCGACTAGGAGAGGTGTAAGACCTCGTGAGAGGGTGTTGAGAGGGTTTTCTCACACCAGCATGAAATGGCTAACACTACTTTGCTTTGATTTCTGTATGGATTTTTCTGAAAAATAAATTGATAAAATGCTTCCTGAGCATTTTTTATGCACCTAATTGCCTGCCTGTGTCTGACACCATTTATTTATTTATTATTTATTGAATTTTGATGACCGGGTAGGCCCACTGGGCCCCAGTGGTCCCTTTTCAGGCGCGACCAGGGAGTTACAGGACAAAACATGGAAAACAGGACAGATACAGCTTTTGGCATGCGACAGTCTAATATGTATATATAGCAGTGATTGCGATGTTCTTGTGAAATCCCCTACAACACAGTGGAGATGGCCTATCTGGACTTCAGCAAGGCCTTCAACACTGTCCCATACAGGAGGCTGATTAGAAAATTGACAACCCTAGCAGTGGAGTCCAAAGAGGTAAATTGGTTTGACATTGGTTAACAGGAGACGGAGGGTGTTGGTTAATGGCACTCACTCTAAAGAAGGAAAAGTGACCAGTGGGGTGCCATAGGGCTCATTATCAGCACCAGTCCTCTTCAATGTTTTTATACGGGACATTGCAGAAGAACAGGATGGGAATGTATTGCCTTTTTTCAGATGACACCTAAATCTGTAATAGGGTGGACACTCGGGGGAGTGGAGAAAATGCAAAGGGATCTTGGGAAACTCAAGGAGCAGTCAAAGGTAGGGCAGTTGGGGTTTAATACCAAAAAGGGCAAAATCATGCACCTAGAGTAAACCTGGTGCTAAGTACTGGATGGGGGAGAGGTGCTGACAGTCACGAGACTGGAAAGGGACCTTGGGGTCATCATATCAGATGATTTCACTATAGCAGCACAGTGTGACAAGGCAGTTGGCTGGGCTAGTGGGATGCTGGGGTGCATAGGGAGGGTAATCTCAGCAGAAGGAGGGAGGTGGTGCTGTCACAGTATTGCTCCCTGGTACACCCCCACCTGGAGGACTGTGTGCAGTTTTGGAGGCCACACCTCAGAAAGGAAATAGACAGGATTAAGACTGGCCAGAGGAGGGCAACTAAAATGGTGCAGGGTTTTCACAGGAAGCCCTATGACATGGGGACTGTTGGATTTCAACATGTACACCCAGGAGGAGAACAGACAGAGAGAGAGGCAACATGATCAAGACATACAAGTAGGGTTGATTGTATTTTTTTTCTGTGTACAGTATATCAACAAATTTTTATCTGGAAATGTGCCCATTTTACTGGTTTTACTGTATCGTCTGAATCTGTATTTGTGCTAAATTAATTATGCATATATGCTATGAGAACTGTATTTGTATTTATGCAATAAAGTAAGACTTTTGGGGACATCACTGGAAATTATCTAATGCTCAGCTGAGTGTGTGTGTGTATATATATATATATATATATATATATATACATACACATATTTTTTGCTTACTATTTCTCTCCTTGGCCCATGGTTAGCTCCTACTTCTGAGCATCCTCTACTTCTGTCTGCCATATGTCCTGCATCCACCACCAAATCAAGCCACCACCTTGCTACCTCCATAGATTACCCCCATGGCAGGTACCTCCCCCATGGCAGGGTGGTGGGGAACCCACCATCTCCCCACCAGGACCAGATCTAGTACAGATGGCACCCTTGGAGACAGTGCGGTAGTTGGACGGCCATCAAGCTGCATGACCTGACTGTGATTTTTTCTTTTTTCTTTGGCAGCAGAGCATGCAATACTGACAGTGGACATGCCATGCACGCATCCACATGTAGTGCACCCGCGGGCTGCACCACCTCCATGCCCCACTGTATTGGCTAGGTGTGCCAACACCCAGCCTCTGCTAGGTGCCATGCAAATGCTGGCCCCTGTTCCCCATCCTCCCCAGGAGAGGAGAGCTGTGTTCTGGACTCTCAATCCTCTCCCACCATGGCTGGCTCCTGACAACCCACTTGCACCTCGAACACGGGTCACTGGCAAGCAGGAGGTAAGGCATCACTGCCTCAGCCTTCCATGCCATCAGGCCAGCCGAGTATTCATATGTTTCATATGTATAAAACTTTTACTACTACCAATAGTACCTCCTAGCATGAACAGGGTACAGGGGGAGTCTCCTTCAAATGAGGATGGGCACCAGGACCAGCGAGCACAGATGAAGCTGGAGGGGGAAGAGTTTAGGAGATATGTAAGGAAATATTTCTTTACTAAAAGGGTGGTAGACACATGGAAAAAATGCCAGTAGAAACAGCTGTCTTTACTTAGAATTCGTTTTTGGGCTGTTGAAAATTTAAAACATAGTGGTGGTGTATTTCTTTGCTGTCTTTAATTGCTGCAAATTTTCGCCCCCCTCCCTTCCCTTCCCCCAACTCTTAATTATATGCCCTGTTAAATCTGATTGACAAGAGCTAAACACAGGGGCTATTAGGGGGTGTGGAGTAGGAGGGGCATAAGGGGAAGAAGCCCACCCTCAGCACAACAAGTGTTTTGACTCATTTATTTATTTATTTATTTATTTATTTTTTTAAAGAAAAGTATCTGAGGATCAGTGGCAGGATTTTTAGGACAGTAAATTAATAAAAAGGGAACTAGAAGAGCTTCAGTAACAGACAAGTAGTGGAATAGCAGTATAATTGCAGTATAATGTGGGGAGTGGTGCAATGCAGTAGCTGCGGAGCAGCCATATTCAGGCAGACCTTCTGGACACTGAGGTGCTGCCCTATCTGCATGCATCTCTCTGGACTGGGGATGAGGTAGCCAGACTCAGAGTGGAAGTAAACTGGGTCAGGAGTACCATCACCCCTATCCAGAGACCACCCAGTCCAATGACACTGCCTCAAAGAATGCCGAGAACGAGGAGCACTTGGATGACAGTGGGCTCAGGGCAGGTTAAGACGGTCAGGCAGAGGCACATCCCAGATCCTATTCCACTCAAGAACTCATATGCCACACTGGCAAATGGGGGCAACCAAATAGAGGTACCCAGAGAAGTGGAAGGAAAGGATGTGGAGGTTAGCCAAGGAGGTGACCTCAGTGGGGAGAGCAGTGGACCCCACAGGAGGAGGAAGCGAATCCTGGTGGGGGATTTCATCATAACAGGGATCCAGCTAGGAACACAGGAGGGGAGAACAGGGAGGTGAGGTGCCTACCAGGTGCCATGGCACGGAGGGATGGAAGGAAGATCCTGGGGATCGCTGGGAAGGCAAGACGGGAGGGTGAGCTGGATGTCATTATCCACCTAAGTACCAATGACCTGGCAAATGGGGAGCCAAAGAAAGTTCAGGAAGAGTTTTGGAAATTGGGGAGGGGTCTCAAGCAATTAGCTACTTCTGTCACCTTCTCAGAAGTACTACCTGCAAGAGGCATGGGAGAGCATAGGGGGTGCATGCACCAGGAACTTTAACTCATGGTTGAAGAACTGGTGCTGTGAGGCAGGGTTTGGATTAATTGGTGACTGGGGACCCACCTGGAGGGATGGAGGTTTGTTCAAGCCTGACGGCCTGCATCCATCCTGGAGGAGAATCCAAGCACTCAATGATAAGTTTAAATGCTACATTGACAAGCATTTAAACTAGCCAAGGGGGGTGGCAGGCCAGCAAGGAGGGTACCTACTTGCTCACCCCCCCCACAGCTAGCAGTGGAACCAGTGAACTGGAGGAGTGGATATCTCAACAAAGCAGTGTGCAAAAAGATGGAGATTAGCACCCAAGAGGTGGATAGGCAGAAAAGGGGCAACAATCAGCAGAAGGGCAGACAGCAAGGAGAACCAGGGATAATGGACAACCAGGGAAGGGGCTGGAGTAGAACAGCTAAACAGTCTATGGAGGTCAAATCATGGAAAGCCATGTGTGCCAATGCCAGGAGCCTTAGCAACAAGATGGAAGATCTGGAAGCTGTCATGGTGCAGTCAGATCTGGACATTGTGGCCATCACAGAAACCTGGTGTAATGATAACCATGACTGGGCGATGGCCATTCCTGGCTACAACATAGTCAGAAGAAACCGGGCAGGTAGGAAGGGAGGAGGAGTGGCACTGTATGTGAAAAATGACATAAGGGCCACAGAGATCCAGGAGGAACAAAATGGAGGAGAGATACTGTGGGTTAAGCTGAAAAGGAAAATGGGGCCTGCCATCCTCACAGGTGTGGTCTATAGACCACCAGCCCAGGAAGAAGAAACAGATAGGGAGCTGATGCTAGCCATCCAAAGAATGGCAGACAAGGGTGAGGTAGTACTGGCTGGAGACTTCAATATTCCAGACGTGGACTGGAGCATCCCAGCAGCAGCATCAACTAGGAGCAGATTTATCCTGGACTCCCTTCAGGGTGCCTTCCTCAAGCAACTGGTCATGGAACCAACTTGGCAGAAGGCAATACTGGACCTTGTGCTCACAAACAGGGACAGTGTGATGGGGGTAACAGTGGGGGAACACCTGGGGAACAGTGACCACCAGTCATTGTGGTTTGAAATCACAGAAGCAGCAGAACCAAACCACACAAAAACACGTATCCTGGATTTTAGGGGGCAGACTTTGGGAAAATGGGGAGATACTTAAAAGAGGCATTAAGGGGAATGGGGCAGGAAGCAGGGGTTGAGGAACACTGGGCAGTATTTAAAACAGGGAACACAAGAGCAACAGAATTATGCATTAAGCAGGTTAGCAAGAGAAAAAGGAAGAGGAGGCCATTATGGTTTTCCAAAGAGGTAGCAAAGAAAGTGAAAGCCAAGAAGATTGCATTCAGGCAATACAAAAAGACACAGGCAGAAGGGGATAAGGAGAAGTACCAGGAGAAGCAAAGGGAGGCAGGGAGGTCAGTAAGGGAAGCCAAAGCTCAGACAGAAGAGAACATTGCAAAATCAGTGGGTAGAGGGGACAAAACCTTTTATATGTACATAAGTAAAAAAAGAAAGGCAAAGGGAGGGATAGTGAGACTGAAGGGGGAGGACTGGGGCCACGTGGAAGATGACAACAGTAAAGCTGACATACTGAACAGGTATTTCTGCTCAGTCTTTACTGAGGAAGAGGAGGGTAATGGGCCTGAAGGGAGTACAAGGGGTGAGAATGGTGCAGAAATGGACACAAGTCCCTTTACACGACAAAGGGTCCTGAAGGAACTGGAAGTAATAAGAGTTGATAAAGCAGTGTGGCCAGATGGGGTGCATCCCAGGGTCCTTAAATAACTCAGAGAGGTGGTTGCTGAACCTCTGGCTATCCTGTTTAGCCGATCAATGGAAACAGGGGAGGTACCCAAAGACTGGAGGACAGCAGATGTAGTCCCCTTATACAAAAGTGGGAACAATGAGGAAGTGGGGAACTACAGACCAGTCAGCCTCACCTCGGTAGTGGGGAAAATCATGGAAACACTACTGAAGGAGAGATTGGTGGAACATCTGGTTGTCAATGGACTGCAGGATCCAAGGCAGCATGGTTTCACCAGGGGGAGGTCATGTCAGACCAACCTCGTTGAATTTTTTGACTGGGTGACTAGGGAGGTGGATCAGGGGAGGGAAGTGGACATGGCCTTTCTGGACTTCAGCAAGGCCTTTGACACTGTGCCACATAGAAAACTACTACACAAACTAGGGAATATGGGTGTGGGCAGGACAGTAGTATGGTGGGTAGGTAACTGGCTGGGCTGCAGGACACAGAGGGTGGTGGTAAATGGCTGTCACTCCACAGAGGGAAGAGTGACCAGTGGGGAACCACAGGGATCAGTGCTGGGACTGGTCCTATTCAACATCTTCATCAGTGACATTGCGCAGGACCTAGAAGGCAGAATTTCACTGTTCGCTGATGACACAAAGCTCTGTAACAGAGTAGACACACCAGAGGGTGTAGACAGAATGAGAAGGGACCTGCAGAAACTTGAAGAATGGTCAGGGTTTGGCAGTTGAAATTCAATGCAAAGAAGTGCAAGATAATGCATATGGGGCACAAAAACCCTGGCACAATATATCAGTTAGGGGGTGAGGATATAGCATGCACCAAGCAGGAAAGGGATCTTGGGGTTATCATCTCTGATGACCTCAAGGTAAGGAAACAGTGTGACAAGGCAGCAGGTAAAGCAAATAGGATGCTGGGATGCATAGGTAGGGGCATCACCAGCAGGAAAAGGGAGGTCATGATTCCACTATACAAGACATTAGTGATGATGCCCCACCTGGAGTACAGTGTACAGTTCTGGAGACCTTACCTACGTAAGGACTTAGACAGGGTAGAGAAGGTTCAGAGGAAGGCAACAAGGATGGTACATGGATTGTATCACAAGTCCTATGAGGACAGTTTGAAGGAACTGAATATGTACTCCCTGGAGGAGAGGAGGGAGAGAGGGGACATGATAGAGACATACAAGTATCTTACAGGGAGGAACAGGGTGCAAGAATACACAATTTTTAAGTGAAAAAGATGTTCCAGGACTAGAGGGCATGGGATGAAGTTGGAGGGAGGACGATTCACAGGAAATGTGAGGAAGAATTTCTTCACAGAACGGGTGGGGGACAAGTGGAACACCCTGCCTGAGGAAGTGGTGGGGGCTGAAACAATCACGGGATTTAAGAATGCATGGGATAAACATAAAGGAATTCTGGGGGTCAGGGGTAAGGGGCAACAGAGTTCTAGGAAAACATAAACTGAAGTTACAAACTCAAATGGGCAGACTAGGTGGGCCATAGGCCCTTATCTGCTGACACTGTCTATGTATTTATGTATCTATGTAAGATGCCCCACGCTGTTTCTACCATGGCCAGCAGCTGCATCTTCAGGGGGCACATAATTGGTCACTGGGGGTTACAGCTCCCCTGAACTTCTGTACCGACCAGCCACCATGCGCAGCACTCTGCAGTTTTGTGAATCGCATGGAATGCTAGCACGGCCCTCTCCCCCAGTCCACCCTGGTGCGGAGCTGCATGATCAGCCAGGGGACTGGGTGCATGGGGGGCATATTTGCTATGTGAATCATGCAGAGGGGATGCAGTGGCTGTGGGCAGGTATGGAGTGGATTAAATGCTGGATTTACATGGCACATACCCACTCTGCACCTTTATGAATAGCCCCCAACATGAATAAATGAATATAGTGTATAGCGGAATGCTGTTCTCCACCGAAATCCATGACTGGAACAGCATTGTTGTGCTGCCATCAGTGTCACGATGTTGTTGTGCTGCACTGAGTACATCACTAGTGCTGCACAATAACATGGGACATCATCACACATTCGCGTTGAAGTGGCTGCGGGGGTGAGGGTTGAAACAGCACTTACTAGTGCTGAAGACAATGCAGCACAGTAAGTCAAAATAAAGACAGTTGGGGGTGTTTTCTACATTGTGGCTCAATAATGAGTGTCCATACACTATAAAAGATTTTGTGAGCACTCATACCCACCAAGGCTATTTTTGGATCTCGTGATTTCTGTGGTAGTGAGACCTCTCGAGGTCTGTTGTCACCATGGAAACCACTAGATTGAAAAATAGCCTTGTTGTGTATGAGTGCTCATACACAATCCTCTATATGTTGTACATCTTATGTTATCAATGGAGATCCAATTTGTGTATCACACAACTCCAGCTATTCTATGATTCCCTCTTCTGATATGCATAGAAAAATAGTACCATGGTACTGTGAGGATAGAAGGGACTTAAGGTCCATATTGGCTGCCTTCTTCCTGTGCTGCTGTGACTAGACTCGGTTTGACTATGGGCACAACTCCAAGCATATCATCCAGAATGCTTCCCAACTCATGTTGGCTAACTCTCATTGCCATTCTCCCTCAGAAATCTGTCTTGGTCAGCTTTGAAAGCCAGTACATGGGTAGCAACCATAACCTCACAGGAGAGGTTATGCCACTTATTAACTACCCTTGGCATCAAGAAAATGATCAGAAGGGCATCCTGACGTGTTCTGCAGGGGCAGAAGGGTTCTGAATGACAGTCCAGATTTTTTTATGTAGTTAGGCTGGAAACTCTTGGCTTAAATGGGACAGAAAATAGCAAATGGAGAGTAGAATGATTTTTGTTTGCAGGGGCTGACAGACTGTGGTGATGAGCCAGACAGAGTGAGAGTTTGAGATTATGGCAGAAGGGATAGTTACTGACTTGATCGCCTGTGGCTAGTAGGAGGTGGGGGTTGGGGGAACAAAAAAAGATTCACTCTGAGCTCCTCCCCAGTCACCCAGCTAATAACACACAGACTGGACAGAAAGTGTACCTCCCCATGCACACATTCACTTTGTCAAGCTCACTGTCACAAGTAGCCACCCCCTTCCCTGCAGAAAAATCAGTATCACTCTGTTCCCCATTTCCAGATGTCTTTCATTTCCAGTAAAAGGAAGCAAGACATGGTGTCATGAGAAGTGGGAATGTCATGCTTGGGATCAGCAGAGCTTACCTCTCAGCCTTTTGCCACTGAAGTTTATTATGTTTCCTTGTGCTTGCACAAGAAACGTTTTCCTTTACAAAGAACTGCATTTCAGAGGTGTGTTAGTGACTAGCCCAATACAGGGCAAGCTACATTAGGCTCATACCTGATAGACCAATAACCAGCAAAGCTGAGTATGACAGTGGTCACAGTTTCATGGGTGGAAACTTTGCATACTTGAAAGGACTGAAGCACTCCAATGAAAGAGCGCTTCAGTACTTTCATTTACATAAAGCCACCTGGCAAGCAGCTGAGCAGCTTTATGAGTTTGTGGAAGAGTAGCCTGCCAGATGTCTTACCGATAATGCTGCCCTCATGTAAATGGTGTCATCAGCTGAGTTTTTCTTCATATCTCTCAACCTTTTGTCAATGGGAATGTGGGCCACATCATCTAAGCTGGAGACACAGCCCCAGAACACTGCAGAAATCAGTGATTTTATCTGTGTAAAGTTTATTTTATTCTCTCTATTCATTATCATTCACCAGTTCTTTACAGTCTGGGTTCAGTCTGAACTGACACCGTATGTCTGGACAGCACCTTCTCCAAATAGGATACAGTGATTCAGAAGGATAAAATAAAATGCAGGCCATCTCAGGTAATGTGAAACAGTTGAGAGGTGCTGTTCACTGTGTCCAGACTCCCCTCGGCAGCCCTGAGTTTGCTGCCCAGTGACCGCTTGGCAGGGTGACCATCTTCACGGGGCTCATGCTGCCAGCTGTGCTGATGGTATAATGGATGTAACTAGGCTCCCCACAGTCTCCCCATCCCTGCTCTGTCCCCATCCGTTCCTCGGGCCCCGCTCATCTGCGACTGCTGCAATGCCCCTCCGCCGGCCCGCAACTAGTCTCTTCTCACCAAACCCTGCAAGAATAATTTCCAGCACTACTTGGGCCCCGATCACATGGGACCACTGCAACACCCTTCCGCCGGCCCATAACATGCCTCTTCTCACTGAACACTGCAGCCCTGAAAGAATCTTATTTACAGTAGCACTCAGGCCCCGCTCACCTGGGACCACTCCAATGCCCCTCCACCAGCCCGCAAGAGACCCCTTCTCAATGAACCCTGCAGTGCCACAGCCCTGCAAGAATCCAATTTCCAGCAGCACAGACAGTGTCAGCTGGACACTTGATTCCTCTTGCATACCCAGCCTGTCCAGTCAAAGCAGTCATCAGGTCACTGGTCATTGTCATGGATGTCCATGTGTGTAGGTGCCTCCATGATGGAGCATACCACCTCCCTCTCCCTGCTCGTTTGCTGCTGCTTTCACTGAGCATGGCTGTTGTAGTAGTAGCTACAACCTGTGTGTAACCTGCCTCTCACTATGTTCCCTGGAGCACATGAGCTATAATAGCATGAGCACCAAGCAGCAGTAGAAGGAGCCAGCACAAAGTTGGGAAGTGAGCAAAGCAGGTATGTAGTAGCAACAGCACTGAGAGGCAGCAGCAGGCTAAGAGATAAGTGAACATGAGGAATGAGACTATAGCCAGCCAAGAGCTAGGTAAGTCAGGAGACAGACACCCCTCAAGCAGTCTTTGGTCAGTAAGACTGGTATGCAAGTACAGAGGAGGCCCTAATGGAAGCATGCCTGAGTCAGTGAGATAATGGTAACAGGGGCTGTACTGCAGGCTGATGGCACCACTGTGATGATGATGATGATGATGATGTTGATGTGTGTGTGTGGGGGGGTGTTCACACATGCAGTGAGGGGGGGACACAGTGGTTATTCTGGACATTTGGGAGTTACTGGGGTCCATGAAGTTCTTACTGTACAACTGACCCCTTCCCATCAAAGTAAATGACCCTACAGCTTAGTGGCTCTCTTCAGAGCTATGTGGGTTAAGCCCCCTGTGCACGCTCCATACATCCAACGCTGGTAGGTTGAAAGGGATCCTGTTTTTAAATTTGTGGATCTTCTTGCCTTCCTGTGCCACAGATTAACCATATATTTGATCAGTCAAAATCTAACAAAACAACAACCTTCTGTGTTACCCTCTTAATTTCCAAATGATGACAATTTCAATATTATAACTCATGTTACTGATTCGTTCATTTTCACCTGTGCACTATCAATTTCAAAAACCTAGACAGCAAATTCAAGCAAGGAAACATTTGGCATTGACAAATGTTTGTTAGTTTAGGGGCTAAGAGGAATGAGAAGGCAACATAAACATTTCCTGGATAGCCATCTAAACTTAGGGGTTTCCCTTTTACTATGGAATTGATAGCGTTTTCAATTTCCTGGGGCTGAAAGAGTTGGCAAAGGGTCATTTTAATCACTTGCAGAACCAAAGGGAGGATGATATCAGCAAAAAAGACTGCTGCCTGCTAAGCTGTAGGAGTTACCATTGAGGTATGTATGTTTTTGTAATAGGTGACAAATTCTGAATAAATTCCCTTGAGAGAGGTAACCACTAAGTCTGAATCATTGTGAATCAAAGGGATGTTATTTCTCATCCTCCCATGTTCAGAGATTTCACATCAGCAGGTGTCCTGGCTACTCCCTGGTCTCCCAGTATGTGTGATTTAGTCAAAACAGTGCATACTCCCATTATAAATTGCAGTCAGAAATTTCTGCCCGTTGACCAGGCAATTAAAACCTTGCACATTCCAAGTAACAATAAGAAGGTTTTGCTAAGTGACCATGTCTTTGCTAACCGAGTCTAGAAGAGAACCCCTCCCAACTCACTCCTACATGTACTGAAAATATTATCAATAGGACCACACAATACCACATCGAACAGAAAACTTCTGATTAGAGTAAACAAAAGAAATAATTCCTAAGAATGAGTGCTCTAAGAGGCCAGCAGGAACACACTGATAATGCTGATGTTTGCAATAGGGAAGTCCAGAAACTACAATCAATAATATAGGGTTGCCACCTGTTAGGTTTTTAACCTGGTAATCTAGTTTTCAAGGTCCTTATCTGGTTATCCAATGTTGCTCAGACATAGTCTGGAGTTTCAGCCATTTTTAGTGATGACATACGCTTAATGGATTTTGTTATATAATGGGAGGGCTTAAGCGCAAGGTTCAATGTGGGGAATAGCTCCTCTCACAGTCTTTGCTTAAACCCATCACTAACACACCTCCCTTGCTTAGGGAATGTCTTTTGTCCCTGAGATCCCTGTATGGCTTGTGTGGCTGTGCTGTTCCCGCACCTCCTGCTGCACTCTCTGGTATGTTTCCCCTGCCCTGCGTGTCTCCCCATTCCCTCTCTAGTTTGCTTTCTCCATTTTCCTTTCCATTCCTCACCTGTTCTCCTGTCCCTGGCTTGTTTCCTCTCTCTCAGCAGCTCATATACGGAAGGGAAGGGATCAAAGCTACAGAACTAAAAAGTAAAGGGGGAGGACAAGAGGCACTCTGGGTCACCTTGGAGACAGGGAATGGCATCACAATCTGCACAGGGGTTGTATACAGACCCCCATCTCAAGGGGAGGAAATGGACAAGAAAATGATAGAGGACATTCTCAAAATGGCTGAAAAAGGGGAGATACTGTTGATGGGGGACCTGAATATGCCAGATGTTAACTGGATGACATGTACTGCAGCCACATCCAAGAGCAGGGTCATTCTCAATGCCCTGGGGCAGGCCTTAGACAGCTAGTGTTGGAACCCACTCAGGAGGGAGCAATACTAGACCTGGTACTCTCAAATGGAGAGAGGATCACAAATTTAGAAGTCAGTAGACATCTGGGAACAAGCGACCACTGCACAGTGTGCTTCACAATAAGCACAACCATGGAGACGAGCCATACAAAAACAAGTACACTGGACTTTAGAAGGGCTGACTTTGGTAAAATGGGTGAATACCTGAGGAATACACTAGCAAATGTCCAAAAAGGAGGGGTGGAAGAACAATGGAGAAAAATCAAAACTGCCATCATACAGGCAACAAGCCTTTGTGTGAAACAGATAAAGAAAACAAAGTGGAGTAAAAAACCACTATGGTTCTCAAAAGAGGTGGCAGGGAAGGTTAAGGAGAAAAAGGCTGCATTCAGAAAGTATAAGGAATCACAGAAGGAACACGACAGGGAACTGCATCAATTAAAGCAGAAAGAAATGGGGAAGGCAGTCAGAATAGCAAAAGCCCAAACCAAGGAAAACATAGCCAATTCATTTAAGAAGGGGGATAAAACCTTTTATAGGTGCATTAGGGAGCATAGAAAGGTTAAGGGAGGAATAGTGAAGATTAATAAAGGAGAGGGCAGGTGGGCAGAGGGAGACAGTGAAAAGGCAGAGTTACTGAATGAATACTTTTGCTTAGTATTCACAAAAGAAGAAGAGGAGGAGTTACCTAAACCAGACAATAGAAGCACTCTGGGTAGGGGGGTTGACACCAGTCCATTTACAGAAGAAAGAGTCCTGAAAGAACTCCTAAAACTCAAGGTGGACAAAGCAATGGGGCCTGATGGGATTCACCCTAGAATCCTAAAAGAACTAAGTGAGGACCTAGTGACACCACTGACCACACTTTTTAACAAATCATGGGAGGATGGGGTGGTACCCGAGGACTGGAGGAGGGCAGATGTAATTCCCCTTCACAAAAGTGGGAGCAAGGCAGAAGCAGGAAACTACAGACCTGTAAGTTTGACCTCAGTGGTAGGGAAAATGATGGTATCACTTCTGAAAGGAAGAATTGTTGAGTACCTAGAGGCCAGCGGGGCACAGGACCCAAAGCAGCATGGATTTACAGCAGGAAGGTCATGTCAGATGAATGTAATAGATTTCTTTGACTGGGTGACCAAAGTAATAGACCAGGGAAGGGCTGTAGATATGGCCTACCTAACTTTAGCAAGGCATTTGACACAGTCCTGCACAAAAGACTGATAATCAAGTTAGCCAGCCTGGGAGTGGGTCCCAGGGTAGTAGCCTGGGTAGCAAACTGGCTGTACAACAGGACACAGAAGGTAATAGTGAATGGAACACATTCCGAAGAAAGGGGGGTCACTAGTGGAGTACCTCAGGGCTCAGTACTAGGTCCAGTCCTCTTTAACATCTTTATAGGTGACATTGCAGAGGGTCTGGAGGTGAAGGTATTCAATTCAATTCAATTCACCTTTATTTTTAGAAGGCACTTTTCTTAAAATCAAAGCGCCTGTACAAATTCACAAAACAATAAATACAATAAAATTAAAACTAATATAAATCCTTAAAAGCTATGCTAAAAAGATGGGTTTTCAAAGCTCCCTTAAAACTAAGGACGGTCGGGCAATCTCGCACCTGACGAGGTAGAGAATTCCACAGGGTTGGTGCCATAAAACTAAACGATCTAGCACCTGATGTTTTCAAATGAACCCTGGGAATCTCTAGCAATCCCTCATCAGTGGATTGGAGGGAGCGGGAGGGATTGTAGGAGCAAAGGAGCTCTTTCAGGTAGGTAGGTCCCAGATCATGTAGGGCTTTATAGGTCAGTAAACCGACCTTGAAGGTGATTCGCCAAAACACTGGCAGCCAGTGCAGTCCGCGAAGCATAGGCATTATATGGCTGGATCTAGAAGATCCAGTCAACAACCTGGCTGCCGCATTCTGCACTAGCTGCAGACGGCGAAGTTCAACCCCCGATAGCCCTAGGTATAAGGAATTACAGTAGTCAAGACGGAGGTAACGATATGCGGATCAATGTTGAAGGTCCTCTGGAGGAACCAGGTGCTTCACCCTGGCAATATTCCTCAGATGAAAAAGGAAGTTTGATGACCGCTGACACCTGGAATTTAAGTGTCAGACGCGTCAATTATTACGCCAAGATTCCGCACCTGATCTGAGTCGCCAGTTGAACACCTCCAGCTCATAAGCCTGAGGGTGGTCCTCCGCAGACCCGCCTCACAGCGGCCTTTGTCCACAACCAACACCTCAGTTTTCTCCGGGTTTAACCTCAGCTAACTCCCATTCATCCAGTCTTGGATTTCTTCAAGGCAGTTATTAAATACCGACAAGGCAGCATCCTGGCTGGGCACAAAAGACATATACAGCTGGGTATCATCTGCATAGCAGTGAAAACCCAAACCGTATCGTCTAATAATCACCCCTAACGGTAGCATATACACCGAAAACAACATAGGTGCTAAAATAGAGAGTGATGCTGAGGAAAAAATTTCCGACACCACTCTCTGAGTCCTACCCTCGAGGTAAGATTGAAACCATCTGAGGACCGTACCAGACAGTCCGCAGACTGACCGCAGACGATCTAACAGCACAACATGGTCAACGGTGTCAAACGCTGCAGAGAGATCAAGTAGTACCAAGATGGATCGGGTCCTACGATCTCTCGCTATTAGGAGGTCATTTAGTACCCATACGAGCGCTGTCTCGGTACTATGCCTTTTCCTAAATCCAGACTGGAGAGAATCATAGATATTGTTGTTGGTCAGATGATCCTCCAACTGCGCTGCCACCACTTTCTCAATAACTTTACCCATAAAGGGTAAGTTAGAGACTGGCCTGTAATTTGCTAGACAATCTGGATCTAAGGAGGATTTCTTTAATAGAGGCTTAACTATAGCCTCTTTAAGGGGGATCTGGAAAAATCCCCATCTCCAAAGACTTCCAGACGATCAAAGCTAGGACTAGGCTGATATTATCCACACAACCCACTAAAAGGCGTGTGGGACCAGGGTCCAAATCACAGCTAGTCGGTCGCAGTGCTCGAATGATCATCACAACATCATCAATTGTGGGAAGGCTGAAGTCAGACCATCAAAACTGGGTGTTCGACATCTCCTGCCGACCACCGTCGCTCCCACTGGGGGAGGGAAGAGCAAATATCCGATCTGATTTTGACAACCTTATCTGCAAAGAAGAGAACAAGCTCCTCACACCATTCTTGAGATAAAGCTCTTCTGGGCTGAAGACAGACTGGATTGCACAGTCTGTCCACAGTCAGAAAGAGCTGAGCTGGTCTATTCTGTGCAGCCGCTATCTCTCTGGACAGGAACTCTGCCTTCTTACGAGAGATTGCAGATTGATAGGCCAAATAATGGTCCATCAAGCTAAGCCTGTCATCATCAAGACTGGACCTTCGCCAACGCCTCTCCAGCCTTCGTCTAACCTTCCTCAACTTCCTCATGGTCTCATCAAACCAGGGAGACCTGGGGCGAGGAGTAAGAGGACGAACACGAACTGGTGCAATAGAATCCGGGGCCCCTGTCACTGCCTCATTATAAGCATGTACCAGGTCACCTGGATCTAAGCAATCTATCGGTAGGCTTGATAGGTCCAACACCGCCATCAGGTCATCTGGGATACACCCTCAAAGGGCGGTATCGGACCATCTCCAAAGGGCAGACCTAACAGGGTGGCCTCAAAGCTGAACCTAATGGAGTGATGGTCAGACCATCCGACCGGTTCCACCACCAAGTCGGATATCCCCATCCCAAGAAGGAACACCAGGTCCAATGAGTGTCCACCAACATGGGTCGAGGAGGAAACCACCTGTGTGAAGCCCAGTGATATCATCAACTGGAGGAAGTCTTGACCAAATCGAGAGAGTTCATCGTCGACCCAAGCATTGAAATCCCCCAGAACCAACCATCTGGGGGACCCCAACGTTAGGTCGACAATGAAGTCTGCGACTTCCTGCAGGAAAAAATTCTCGTCACCAGGTGGACAGTATACAAGAAGTATCCTGCACCCCACACCCTCGCCCACAATACACTCAAAGGATCTGGTGACTCCCACTGGTACCTCCACCAGGCCCAGTTCTGACTTAAAACATATGGCAACACCACCGCCCCTACGATCCTGCCTCGGGCGGTGTATCACTGAGTACCCAGCTGGAACTGCTGCGGCTAAAACTGGCCCAGCATTTTCATCCAGCCAAGTCTCGGTGATGCACGCCAGGTCAGATGACCCGACAAGATCGGCTACAACAGCTGTCTTGTTTTTAATAGACCTGGCATTGCTTAACACCGCCCGAGTAGGATAGGTATGCCTCTTTGCAGATGACACAAAGATCTGTAACAGAGTTGATACACGGGGGGGGGGTAGAAAGGATGAGAAGGGACTTGGCAAGGTTGGAGAAATGGTCAGACATATGGCAACTTAGATTCAATGCAAAGAAGTGCAAAGTAATGCACCTAGGAAACAAAAACCCAGGAGAAGAGTACACAATAGCAGGGGAGGTACTAACAACAACAACAATGGAAAGGGACTTGGGGGTAGTCATATCAAATGATCTAAAGGTGGGTAAGCAATGTGAGAAGTCAGTAAGGAGAGCCAGGGGGATACTGGGATACATAGGAAGGGGCATCAGAAGTAGAAAAAGGGCAGTGGTTATCCTTCTGTACAGACGGTTGGTGAGACCCCATCTGGAGTAGTGAGTGCAGTTTTGGAGACCTCATCTACGCAAGGACATAGACAGGATGGAAGCAGTCCAGAGGAGGGCAACTAAAATGGTGCAGGGTCTGCATCAGAAACCATATGAAGAGAGACTGAGAGAGCTTAATATGTATACCATTGATGAAAGGAGGGACGGGGGGACATGATAGAAACGTTCAAGCACCTCAAGGGAATCAACAAAGTCCAGGAGGGTAGCATCTTTCTGAAAAAGGAATGTGTAAGAACAAGAGGGCACAATTTAAAGATAGAGGAAGGACGGCTCAGGGGTATTGTGAGGAAATTTTTTTTCACAGAGAGAGTGATGGATGCATGGAACCGCCTTCCTGGGGAGGTTGTTGGGTCTAAAACAGTGGGGGAATTCAAACATTCATAGGACAAACATAAAGCAATTGTAGTGGGGGGTGGCAGGAAGTAGGTTGTTGGTTAACTAGAATCTGCAGCTTATCCAGCAAGTAGGGAAATGGGCAGACTGGGTGGGCCAAGTGGTCCTTATCTGCTGTCAAAGTCTATGTTTCTATGTTCTGTCTCCCTGCTCCACTTCTCAGTTCATCTCCCTTCTTCACTGGTCCCGGGTTTCCCCTGTGTGAGTGTCTTTTTGGGCTTCCCGCACGTGTTCCGTCCCCTCTACCACCAATGCTTCTGAGCATCCCTGGCTTCTTCACCATTCTTTGGGCTTCCTCCTTCTCCCCTTCTGACATACACCCGCTTCCTGTCTGTCCTTTGCGAGCGTCCCCTGCTCATTCTCGAATTCTCCTTCCTTGCAGCTCGCTGTCTCTCCACGGACAATGGACTTGCAGTCATTTCACCTATTTTGCCCTGCAAAGCTCTACTTTTCACAGTGTAAGTACCTGTGCACTGTCGTTCCTCCATTGCAGAATGCTGTCTGTGTTTATGAGGGGTTCACGGCCACTAGGCAGTTGCTGACTGTGCTGGACACCCATTAACATGTGTTTGCACTGAAATGTCTGGCACCCTGAAACTTTTCATGTTATATCCTGCTCCCCCTGTATGCATTGCCTGTTACTCAACTACTTTCTGACCAACACCACTTGGTCTTCAGCAACCCGTCACCCCATGCATTAAAACTTTATTATGCTACCACTGGCAGGAGTGTCCTGTACTGGCATATGGTGCAATGGTCTATGCTGTATTTTCGTTATTCTGTGTTTCAGTGTCCTGCGATCTACTTTTGACCATTCTGATTCTGTTTCGAGCCCCACCTCTGCCACTTGCTATATGAGTGTTTTGACTGCAGCTAGTCATACAATCTATTGATGTACTCTAACTGACACATGACTGAGTGTATTGCTGTTTCTTATCCTGAACGACACTACCAGGGGAGCACCTGCTGTTATTGTCTCGTTCCTGTTTAGTCATTGCGTCCCCTCTACGGATAAGGCCTTCCGGCAGCTTGTGTGCAGCTTCTGCTTCCCCTGCTTCGATTACGTGTGGTACTGGTGGTGGTGGGGAGTTCTTTGATGGGCCGCCTTCCAACTCCTTCTATTGCACTTTGGGTCAAATACCATGGTGTTCTGTGATTATCTCCTGCCAGGTCCCCATTTATTATTCCCGATTTCCCTAGTCTCAACCCAATGCTTGTGGTACCCATCCCTTGCCAGCCCCTGTGCCCTACTGCCTCAGGAAGTTGGAGGGCAAATTGGGGGGGGGCCTCCCATTCAACTGCGCTACTTACCTCAGGCCATCAAGGAGCAAAAAGGGGGGTGCTCCCATTCTCCTGACCCTGTTTGTTCCGGCTTCACTGCCCTACTGCCTGCAACCTCAGTCACCTTCACCCACATCATTCTCCCCCCTGGTTCCTGCTTCCATTTACAGTAGAGTCTTCCATCCCATGCATTGTTGCTGCTTTCAAGGGTGGACCTTCCTTATCTGCTGCATTCCTGTTTATGTGCCTGCCATTCCTATCATGCTACATCTGTCTTATCATACCTGTGTACTATTTATCATCCTATTTCCTTTCAGTTTCATACTCTTCTCTCTTTCTACAGCAACGTTCTGTGCTTCTGCCAGCCCATACCAGCAGTAGTCCAGACTCCATGCCTAACTTGCACCTTCTGAGGTACTGAGCAAAGGTAGGCTCCCCCTGTCTACCGGGGATGGGATTCCATTACATTCACTTCCTCCTACTACTTACCAACCTGACATCCTCAATCCCTAACTCTGCTGGACAGCATCAAGTGAAGGTTAGCTTGCCCTGACTACCAGGGATGGGAGCCATGTCTACAATCTACTGATTCATGCCATGTCTTCTCTACCTCATACCAGTTGCTGCTTCCCTTCAAGAAAGAAACTTCTTCGCCCCATGTGCCTCATCATTCTACCTATGCCTAGCTTCCTCAGGTCATTATCATCCCACCTCAGCCTTCACCAATGGGTGTCTGAGTCTCCATTCTACTGCTTTAACTTATGCATTTTTAGCCAGATACCCGGATGCTGCTACCCTTAAGGAACATGACTTTGCCTGACTTGCCTTCTCCATCCTACTTAGACTACAGCCTCGATTCATGGTCCTCTTCAACTGACTTCCATGGCTGGAAGCCTGAATTTGTATTGTACTGTTTCCGCCATCTGCATCCTATACCTGATGTGGGTTGCCCTTCCCTTTGAAAATGGAACTTCTTCAACCATGTACTCTCATCATCCTACCTCTCCTAGTAGCATCCAGTCAAGATCATCTCGCCTCAACCATCATGGATGGATGCCTGAGTTTACATTCCACTGTTTCACATGTATCCATTCTCAACCTGCTATTGGATGCCACAACCCCTCTGGAACTGGACCTTGTCCTGCTCACATTCTCCATTCTTCCTTGCCTGCAGCCTCCCCATAGATCTTATCGCACTGACTTCCCTGGTCGGGGGCCTGAGCTTGCATCACTGTTTCCACTTTCTGCATCCTCTACCTGATATGGGTAGCCACTTCCCTTTGGGAATGGGACCATTACATTCCAACTGCCTTCCACTTCTTGGCTGTGCCTGATGACATCAACTGTCGGTCATCTCACCGACTACTGGGTGTGGAAGCCTGTTTATGGATCCGCTAGTTCACTGCATCCTCTGTCTCATGCCTGGTTGCCACTTCCTATCTGAAACGGGACCTCATTAACTCATTTGCCTCCATCCTCCTACCTCTGCCGATTGCTATCGGATACTAGTTCTCTCTCCTTGATTACCTAGCCTAGAAGTTCATTTCTATAATGAACTGTTTTAATCTTATTTGCTGTCTACCAGACCAATGCTTACTGCTCCCTCCTGGACCTCAGACATGTACAAATTTGCCTTCACCCTCAGTCATTATCTAGAGTGTCATGTCCTGGTCATCTCACTCCAGCTACCTTGGTTAGGAGCTTGCGTCTGCACCTGCAGGTCCTCCTTATGCATTTTCCATATCCTATTCACTTACCTCTTCCCTCCAAACACAGGACCCCTCTGCTCTGAATGACTTGCATCCTTCCTCACCACTCACCAACCTGCTCTTCCATGGACCATTATACTTGACCCCCTTGGCCACTTTTCCCCTCATGATTTGGATCTTGCCGGTTGGTTCAGTATCTATATCAATACAGTGTGACTGCCTCCTTGACTTCCTTGCTGCAGATCACCCCTTCCAGCTGCTGTATGAGTTTATTTTTCTCCTTCAGATGTGGGAACTTCATCCTTCTTCGCTCCAGCACCTTGCATCCTTTTCTATCAGATGTGGGACTCCTGTATCTCAACTCAGTTGCTCTTGGTGCTTGGCTTCACTCCTTGGCCTTCTGCGGATCATCCTCTGATACCTTGCTACAGTCTTCCTGCATTCCGCTGCTGTTCACTGAAGAGTTGACCCAGTCCTGTTGCTTCCTGCACTGTATGTCATCCGGCTTCACCTAGCCCATCGCCTTCCCTGGATCATTCCTTCAGTTCATCAGGATTCACTCCAGACTTTCTTCCATCTTTGGATTGCTGCCTTTCATCTCTGCCTTGCAGGCATTGTCCTGTTTGCTGTGGATCTCTTGGGCATACTACCCCATCTCCAGCCAGTATTCTTACCCAGTCAACTACTCCTCCCATTTATCCAGCTTATACTCCTACTTTGGCCATTCTAACAGCTCCCATCTACTACTCGATGGATCACTTGTTCATTTCACCTGAGGAAACTACTTCTAGCAAACATCCCTTGGATAACATGCCTCATAAACACTTACGTCATCATAGAGTTTTCTGTAAAGCCCAGTCAGCTCCTCATGATCATTCCTGGAATCTCATTCAACTGGCCAATAGAATAATGTCATCCATCTCTCTATTGGAGACTCACTATGAATCCTATCTATTCAATCACTGTGACTTCCCTGTCTGCCTTGTCTCACAAGCTATTCTCCTACACGGAGAGGACTTAAATCCTTCTGATATGCTCTGACTTCGTAACCAGTTTCACTGCTATGGATACTGGAAATTGCAAGATACCTCATACCACCATGGACATCATCCATTTTGCCCTCTGCAGCCTCTCCTACCAACACTGACTCTGTTGACCACATTACTCAACTTCTCAACAGCCATTGCTTGTTCTAAGACTTTCACAGCTGCCTTCCCTGAACTTCCATCATTGTATCTCCCATGCCTAGCTGCTTACTAATGTTATGCCATCCAAACCACTCTTTTCAAACTTCTGAATATCACCATACCTCATATACTCATCGGCATTTCTCCATCCTATTGCCATCAGTCAAGTTAGCTGTCCATCCAGTGGTCCTTCTAGTCTATCCTTCACGAATTATCTCCGTTAATCCTTCTAGTGAAGACTTTCACTATGAATAGACTCCTTTGATTCTCAATCTGAAAATCCACAACCGTTAAGGTGAATTCACTATCCCAGTCTTGCCTTCCAACAAGTCTTAGTCAACTACAGCACTAGGATCCTCTGGCATTTCATACTACTCGACTTCACTACCAACTCAGCCTACAGACACTTCCTGATCTCCGCTTCCAAGCTTCTCTTAAGTATTTCAGCATCAGATTAGCTGTAAACCTAACCAGCCATAGCCACCTCAATGCATTGTATGGGCAATTACACCACAGAAATACCCAGATTTACTTCAGCCAGTGGACCAGCAGAACATGTGCAAGTATAGTTATGACATCAATGCCCAAATAAGCTATCCAATTCCTCGTACTGAACTTCCAGTCATTCTCTATATATATTCAATTACCATCTGGATCGCATATGCCAATCTTCCTGTATTTGTCTACAGATCACTTATGGCATTCTCTTATCAGCCACTCAAAGACTGTACTCAACTCCTTCTTCAACTTCATGGATGCTTACTTAGCAACTTATGGCTTACTACTGAATTCCTTACATCCAGACTTTACCGTGAATGTCAAACCTTATACAAGATTAATCATTCACCTATAACTTCACAAATCATCGCATTTCCACTTTTCACTGTCTGGTAGTATATCGATCAAATCATGCTCTCCCTGCTCATAACGTCCCTGTAATTCCTTCAGACAAGCATCCTTCATTACCTTGGAAATCTGGACTTCATTCTCCCTTCTTCAACTGGATCTGTTTCACACTCAGGATTCTACCGGTCCTTCAGAAATGACCTACTTCTATTGAGAGTCTCAGGAAAAGGCTCTCCAATTTTGATAAAAAAATTGGGAAAACGACATACCTTATATACCAAATAATGATATCTTCTATTATTTAGGGTTTTTTGTGGGTTAATTGGACAGTAACACATGAGCCTGACTTGAAAGTGTAAGTGTGTTCATATAATTTTATAGTTCCAGTCTCCCTTTATTCTTGGTGGTGAGGAAGTTCCATAGGGGGAGAGGGGATGGTGAGGATTAGGGAGGATTGGGATTGTATCATGACTGTACTTATCCTTGTATGTTCTTGACTGGATAATAATCAACAAAGTTTATCTAATTGAAAAAAAAAATTACCTATTTCTTCAACCTCAGGATCGTCATCCAAACTACATCATCCATGGAAAGAGGATGGAACATCATCTCTCCAAGAAGCTCACCTTCCTCAAATTAACTATGTTTACTAGAACCTAGGTCCTTCTTTTCTTAGTTGCCCAGAGGATGGGCAGACCAATGGCCATGGGTCTTAAGAGGTTTCCTCCACCTAGGGGTTTTTCCTCTCCTGAGTGCCAGCAGTCATACTCTCCATTAGTTGGAGGAGGTATCTTTTTGAGCCTTCTATTCCCTACAAATTCATACCTACATAGCTATTACTCAAGGGTGGGAATAGAGTAAAGCCACAAAAAGTACTACAAGTTACTCAAGCACTAATACCCCATCGCTATTCCCCAAACATTGAATGGGAGGGCTTAAGCCCGAGGTTCAATGTGGGGAATAGCTCCTTCCACAACCTCTACTTAAATCCATCACTAACACACCTCCCTTGGAGTGTTTTTTGTCCATCACCATCCCCTCTTCCTCCTTCTCTGGTGCTCTTCTCACCCTTGTTCATGGGTCTTCTATTCCCTACAAATTCCTACTACTCAAGGGTGGGGATAGAGTAAAGCCACAAAAAGCACTACAAGTTACACAAGCACTAATACCCCATTGCTATTCTCTAAACATTGAATTAATTGTTTCAGCTGCATGTCCAAGTTTCAAACAAGTTCTGCTATCATTATATCCCTTTCTCCATAAAAGCAGCCAACCTGGGAGGTGTAAAGTATGGTCATGAAGAACATTAGCAGTTACTTTACCTTATCTTTGCTATGCTGCATCTTAAAGCAGCACTGCAGCAGAGCTGGGTAAAAAGTCTGGCCCCCACCTTTTGTAATCACAAAAGATTCAGTTACCTTCCACTCTCTATTGCTGGTAAACTTTTCCATCACTACCAACATTTAGTCATTTTTAAATGTTTTAAATTATTTTTTTCCTCAGTCCAAAAGAATGGTCACTTCTTTTGTTTTTAAAATAGTACTTGGACATGAAAAGGAATGGATCCAAAAAAAATATACAGCACATATTATAGGAAACAAACAATTTGTTTAATATACAGTATATTCTTGCATAATATTTACTTAATTTTCCTTGTCCAGCCACCCCCAATCACATCTGTAAATTATATTTCCTTTAACTCTGCATGTTTACCTGGTAAAACAATTATAATAACCAAATCTAAAAATCAATAGGAGACCATAGAAAACAAATTTAACATGTACAGTATGTTAACATGTTTGTT
Organism: Neoceratodus forsteri; assembly: GCA_016271365.2. Classification (NCBI taxonomy): domain Eukaryota; kingdom Metazoa; phylum Chordata; order Ceratodontiformes; family Ceratodontidae; genus Neoceratodus; species Neoceratodus forsteri. The sequence continues at coordinate 436,570,389 of CM057452.1, read as the reverse complement.
GAACTACTGCTTTAAGTGTTGTCTTTCACAGTTCCATTAAAGCATTCACTGACTTAACAAATGTCTTTGGAGGAGGAGCAATGCACACAATCAGTCATGAAAAGAGGTGGGGCTAGAGGTGAAGTTTATGTAGGGTGTGGTTTAGTATACTGTTTCTGTCTCATCCAAAGGTGGGAGCCCTACATGGAACCTGGCAAAGAACATAAAGAAACCCAGCTGACCCATCATCTCCCACCCCCAAGGACCAGACAAAGGAGTGGACAGGATGCCTTGATAAAACACATACTGAGGTAATGGTAGCAAACAGGGCAGTTGAAAGCCATTAACAGGATATCCAGTGGAGCCCACCTGGATGCAACACAATACTGCAGCATTGTGCAGCAGAATTACTGTAGTAAAAAAGGCAATTTCAATGGAATAATTTTTGTCATGCAGTAATCTGACACACTGCACTACATTCTAGCCAGCTCCAGTGAAATGACAAGAAGGTACCAAAGGGAAAGGCCCAGACACAAATCAATCAATATTCAATAAAAACAGCTTTTAGGACTAGGCACTCAGGACAGCTCATATTACAATTAAGGCACTAACAGGAAGTAGAATAAGATATAACCCACTCTCTGGGTGTAATTAAAGTACATCAAATTATGCCAGCCTGGAATTTATGTTCCCATTTCTATGTTCAGCAATGACACTCGGGCAGTAACTTGATATTATTACAGAAGGTGATTGCAATGCTTCAGTTTACTAAAGTTCCAGAATAGCTTTCTTAAGAGCAGAGGGGATTGGCATCACAGCAGAGGAGGTGTAGTTTCCAGGTAGAAACGGAAATGTATAATGAATACATGATAGCAACAGGCTCAAAAAACAGTGACTAGAAATGGTTCAAAACAGTTCTGAATGGCTCCAACAGGAAGTATCTTCCCACAGATAGATTTCCACTATATGAGCTGAATAGACCATAGTATGAATTATAAATCACTAGCATGATTTCACCAATAAGCATGCATAGCCACTGCACATCTTATCCTGTGTACAGTGTACTCTCATGCCATAGCATTAGGGAAGAGCGGCCCACTTCATTGCCGAGGGAGGAATGACATAAATGAGTAAAAAAAGGCTCTAAGCCTATTATAACTCACTTGAACTATACTCAGGTGATTTATAATAAGTTAGTAGGGCCTCTGGGAGGTGTCTGTTATGGTACAAGAGACACCTTTCAGGAAGTTTGGGAAGACTGAACCTCTCAGCTTTGCTTTGTGGTCCTCTTACCCGAACCTCACAGTTGGTATCTCTTATACCATAAAAGATACCTCTTGGAGACTCTATTAATTTATAACCATCTCTACAACTTAAGCTGGTCTCCATCATCGCCACCCTGGAATGGATTTTCAAAATGTGCTGAATGCTGTAATCCAAGGGTTCACTGAACATATGGTTCATGGAGCTTATGGCATTCTCTTGGCCAGCAATTAGAATTTTCTATCCTGTTGCTGATTGCCACAAGTTAGACCAGCTAATTGCTGGTCTAGCTTGCATCAATCCTGGGTACCCTTTTTATGGGGCTTGTGCCAAATATTGACGCAAGCTGCCATAAACCAGGTAAACTGTCGCAACTGTGCCGAACCTTCTAAAATTAGGCACAGTTGCAGCAAAGTTGTTTCCAAACAAAGGGTTGGGCCCAGGGCTTGATGCAATCCATGTGTTCTACTTTGAAAATCTGGCCCATTGTCTATAACAGATGTAGACATTTTACTGAATGGCATCTGGCTGAGGAGAAACTGTAGAAGAAGTTTTTGGGGTGGCTGCAAGATTGGGTGGATGAAGCCAGGGTGTACTGCAACAATGCATCTGTTGTGGCTGAAGTCATAAATGAGTGTGCTTTGCCTTGCAAATTAAAAACTAGTACAGCAATAAGCAGAAGGGAATACTTTTTGCCTCTGTTGCTGCTTTTATGGTATCAAACACCACTTGTTTGCCAAGGACAGATATAGAATAATATTCCAGGTAAAATGAAATCTATCATTCTAAATACTCTCTTTCAGTTCCCTTGCTTTGCAGATAATAAATTTGACAACATGGACATGTAATAACATGAATATAGAGAGTCTGGGATGGTTTGCGTGTGGGGGGGTGTTGATTCTTTAAAAGTTTTACTCTGTGTGCCTGCTCAGTTTCAAAGTCAATCCTTGCCAGTAGTTACAACCAGATCAGAAGACTGGTGCAAATAATTCATTGGGTTGCCCCCCCCCTTAAGATCTTTGTTTAAATCAGTAGACCTAAGATTTTTCCCTGCAGCCTATCTCTCTTAGTACTCAACCTTACACTGCATTCAGAGAATCCAAAACAAAATGGTAATATTAAATGCACACTGAAAAAAGAAAATAGATTTAGAATCAGTGTTTCTACCATAAGCCTTCTTCAGGAATTAACTAAAACAGAAAAAAAAGCAAAGTTAGTATAGAGGTAAGGGGAAATAAAGGATATTAATGTGAGGAAAGATAATGGGGGAGGAGCTATGAGAAAAGTGATAATAAGCAAGCTAAGAATAGAAGCTGGAAAACAAAAAAGTGATGAAGGGGATGAAAATGCATAGTAGGAGGAGTAAATTAGCAGAAAAATCCCTAAGTGGGGACTAATTAACAGGACCTAGAAAGATGTCCAAAATGTGACAAATGTGGGAGAAGGAAACAGAGACATCTATAGAAAATGAAAATAGATGTGCATACATAGCACCCCCACACACACACACGGAAAGGAAATGTGTGCAGGCATGCCCACACATGCAAATGTACCATGCACACATGCAAGCAAAGATATGATGGGGGTGGGGCTAAAAAGGACAGACTACAGTGATAAACCATAATGTGGCTGAAAGATTTTAGCAGAAAATAAGTCTGTCATTTAAACCAGAAGACTTCTGGGAGCCTAGGTGGATGATTAGCTTGGTTTCTGTGTTTCTTCTTTGGTCATTATCCCGGAAACCCTGCTGAAGGACACAGACAAAAAGATAATTAGTATTACGGTCCCTGGAGATAAAGTGGGATACAATAGCTGGCCCAGTGGCGTTGAGGGTTGAGGCACTGGATGCCACACCTTGCGCCACAGGTTCAGGAATGAGCTTGGGCCACTGGGTGTCAACAGGGGAGAGGGAGGATTGAGCATCTGAAGGACAGCTCTCCTCTGTTAGGGGGTTCCAAGGGCTATGCCCAGCACATCAGCGGCCTCTGGTGCAGACCGGAGGCACTGACACACTTAGGGCTACACTAGAGGGTTGCGGAGCCATGGCAGGATGTCCCTTGGCATCATTGCATGTTCAGGGCTCCACTTGGGGGGATGAAAGGGTGCAACAAAAAGCACAGAAAACATCATCTACCTCCTGATAGGTGACGGAGGGTGCGGGGGGGGGTTGGTCCACCCTGCTCAATGTTAGGATCAGGAGGATCAGAATAGGAGGCAGTATAGTGCAGTGGTCTAAGGTTCTGAGCTGCAAATCTGGTGACATCCAGCAGACCAGACCTGGGTTTGAATCCCACAGCTTCCACTTGCATACTGTGTGACCCTGAGCAAGTCACTTAACCTCCTTGTGCTCCCAGGTCGCTCCTGTAAAAAAGCTTCCAGCTTAGTGTGCTATACCTGGTTAAACAACTAAATAAAAAAGGATCCACCTCTCGCTCCTCTGCTCTCCGGTATCTCTCACCTCCCACCAGACTTGATTATAGATAGAGTGCCAGGAGAGTATCTGGCAGTCCCATCTCGGGGGGACTCAGAGCCAGGGGGCCGGGGTGGAGGTGGGGGTGAATGGAAAAACACCCTCCAGAGGAGAGAGGGGGAGCGTCAGGTGAGCAAGAACAGGACAGACCTCGAAAGCCAACTCCTAAAAGAGTTCAGGAAGGTAGGGGCGAATAAATAAAAAAAAAAAAAAAATGGGATACAATGGGTTTATCAATGTATCCATTCCTGACTACACTGTACCATTCCCTGTATCGGTCATGCAGGCATCTGACAATTTCTCCAGTGCATATAGTTGTACACTTCCGGCAAATAATACATTATATCACATTACTGAAGTGCATTATAAGTCTTTGGTGATGTGAAAAACACCTGTGGGACCTTGAATTTCAGTGACACTAGAAATAAATTTGAAGGTATAATAATGAGTTCTGTTGCAAGCTTTGGTACCTGGTAAGCAGGAATTGTTAGAAGTACTGTATGTAGATTGCTCTGTGCCAGGAAATACCACAGGTTGGGTGATCTGCAGTAAGAGGCAATTGGTGGCTCTGTAAAGGAAGCTTTGATATTAACATCAGTTTGCAGAATAGAGAAGTTCCTAGTGATGTTCATATAAATAGAAGGAGTATTAGAATGGATGGAAGCACCAGTGGAATGTGTCGTTGTTGTGTTAGAGTATGCCTCCTAAGAGAGTCAAGGATATGGGGCATATTACTGACCTGGGAGAGAGTTCTGTCCACTGTGCCGTCTGTGTATACCCTGTTAATAAAAAAAACCTGTCCATTCTTTGAGCCTGCTCAGCAAAATACCACCTTCTTCACTGCATATCCTGCGAAGTCAAAGAAACTGTGAAAATGGCAAACTATTCCTAACAAGTTTGGGATGGACAGAGCTGTACTAGAGAGACCTGTGTGAGTCAGTGGGTTTGTAATAAACTGGTGTCTTCAAACCAGTGTTCTACACCAACAATTTAATATCTAGGAGAAGCAGTGTGGAGGAGGATACTTTGATGGTGTAGTGAAGGAAAGGATTCAATTCAATTTTATTTATAGAGCGCCTTTCAAGTACAAGGCGCTGTACAAAACATTAAAATTAATAAAATCCAAACATTTAAAAGTCAGCCACAGCTAACAAGAGTATGCTAAATCAAAAAGATATGTTTTTAAGGCAACCTTAAAATTATTGACGGTTGGACATTCTCTCAACCAACGAGGTAGAGAATTCCACAGGGTTGGTGCCGAAAAGGCAAAGGCACGAGATCCTGATGACTTCAATCGGACCCTGGGAATCTCCAGCAATCCCTCGTTGGCAGAACGGAGAGGACGGAGGGGGCAGTAGGGAATCAGGAGATCTTTCAGGTAACCGGGTCCCTGATCATGTAGAGCTTTAAAGGTTAGTAAACCAACCTTAAAGGTGATCCACCACCAAACAGGCAGCCAGTGCAATTCACGGAGCACAGGCATAATATGACTGGTTCTAGAAGCCCCAGTCAAAAGGCTGGCTGCCGCGTTCTGCACTAGCTGAAGGCAGTGGATATCAACCCCAGGTAGCCCTAGGTAGAGGGAATTGCAGTAGTCCAGACGAGTAGTGACAAAGGCATGGACCAATGTTGGAAGGTCACCCGGGGGAATCAAATGTTTCACCCGGGTGATATTCCTCAGATGGTAAAAAGAGGATTTGACAACAGCTGACACCTGAGATTTCAGGGTCAGACCATCGTCAAAAATAATGCCCAGATTTCACACCTGTTCAGAGGTAGAGAGTGGTACACCACCAAGTAATAAACCTGATGGTTGTCCAGCTCCCACATTCATCCCCGGATGGCCTGGATCCACCACCAATACCTCAGTCTTGTCCGGATTGAGTCTCAACCAGCTAGAACTCATCCAAAGTTTGATCTCATCGAGGCAGTTATTAAGTACAGAGAGTGCATCACCCTGACTGGGGAGAAAGGACAAATACAGCTGAGTATCATCTGCATAGCAGTGAAAACCCAGACTGTATCGCCTGATGATTTCTCCCAATGGCAGCATGTACACTGCAAACAACATGGGAGCTAAATGGAGCCCTGTGGTACCCCACAAGACAGGGAGTGAGCGCCAGTGGAATAAATTCCAGTGACAACTCTCTGAAACCTGTCTGTGAGGTAAGAACGAAACCATTCGAGGACTGTACCAGACAGCCCACAAAAGACCCGCAAGCGCTCCAATAGCACACCATGGTCTACAGTGTCAAATGCAGCAGACAGATCGAGAAGGACCAGAATGGTACGTGCCTTTCGATCTCTGGCCATAAGGAGGTCACTCAATACCCGGACAAGGGCAGTCTCTGTACTATGCCTTTTCCTGAAACCAGACTGGAGAGTATCGTAGACATTGTGAGATATAAGGTGATCATCCAATTGCAATGCAACTGCCTTTTCAATAACCTTACCAACAAATGGCAGGTTAGAGATAGGCCAGTAGTTAGCTAGACAGTCTGGATCCAAGGAGGATATTTTAAGGAGTGGTCGAACTACCGCCTCCTTAAGGGGGTCAGGAAAAAAAACCCTCTCCAAAGATTTCCAGACAATGTCACAAGGATTGGGTAGATGGCTTCTACACAACCTACTAAAAGCGGTGTAGGATCCGGATCCAAACTACAACTAGTTGTTCGCATTGTTTGGATGATCTTCACAATGTCCCCGAATTCCGGCCGGTGAAAGTCTAACCAGACAGACCAAGGACAGGCCACTTCTAGTCGACCACCGCAATCCCCCATAGGAGAGGTCAGACCGATGCCGGACCTGATGTCGGCAACCTTATCCGCAAAAAAACGAGTAAACTCCTCGCATCTTAGCTGAGAAAAAGCTTCTCTGGGCTGAAGACAGACTGGATTGCACAGTCTGTCCACAGTCCGGAAAAGCTGAGCTGGTCGATTTTGTGCAGCAGAAATCTCTCTGGACAGGAATTCTGCCTTCTTACAAGTGATTTCTGATTGATAGCTATCATAATGTGCCATCAATCTAAGCCTGTCGGCATCAAGGCCCGACTTCAGCCAGGCTCTCTCCAGCCTTCGGCCAACTTGCCTTAACTCCTTCAAGGAGCCATCAAACCACGGGCTCCTTGGACGGAGGGTGAGAGGCCGAACACGAACAGGAGCAATTTTGTCCAGAGCATCTCCCACAGCCTTATTATAGGCTAATACAAGATCATCTGGACTCATGCATTCACCCGACAAGCTCGATAGATCCAGCACCGTCATTAGGTCATTGGGGTTAACACCCCTTAAAGGGCGGTACTGAACCATCTCCATAGGGGCAGACCTATTAGAAGGGGCCCTGAAGCTGAACCTTATGGTGTAATGGTCAGACCAACTGACAGGTTTCACCCTCAAATCAATGATCTCCATACCCAGGAGAAAGACCAGATCCAGTGAATGACCCCTATATGGGTAGAGGAGGTAACAACCTGTGTCAGGCCCAGCATATTCATCAGTTGGAGGAGATTTTGACCAAAATGAGAGAGTTCATCATTGACCCAGGCGTTGAAGTCGCCCAGAAGTATCAGTCTGGGAAACCTGAGCACCAGGTCGACGATGAAGTCTGCTATCTCCTGCAGGAATACTCCACCGTTACCTGGTGGACGGTAGACGAGGAGAATCCCACAGCCTGCACCCTCTCCCAGGATATATTCAAAGGAATTGGTGTTTCCCCATGGCACATCCACAAGGCCCAGCTCAGATTTAAACACAATGGCCACACCCCCGCCCCTACGATCCAGCCTTGGACGGTGTATCACCGAGAACCCAGCTGGAGTTGCCGAGGCCAATACAGGGCCTGGATTTTCATCCAGCCAGGTCTCGGTGATGCAAGTCAGATCAGATGATCCCACAAGATCAGCAATAATAGCTGTCTTGTTCATAATTGATCTGACATTGCATAACACCACCAAGGCGGGATGAGCTGTTGGGGAAGACCTAGGCACCTGTCCAATTACTTCGGAGCCCTTGGGTATGGGGACAAGACAAGAGTAACCTCTATCCTGACCCCATTTTTCCCCAGGGCGTCTCCTGGATCCCAAGACCCCAATCCATCCTCCCCTTTCCTGGTCCCCACCAGGCCCGGCTCTCCACCTTCGCCCACGCTTCCTCAAGATGCCCAACGCACGACACCTAAAATAGGTGTCGGATGTCAGTTGTGGGCATTCAAAAGGACGTAATTCCCTGAGCCTAGTGGGGGGAATAATGCCCAATCGTCTCTACGCCTGTCCAACACATTTTAATTAATCAAATCAAATATAAAGGAAACTAAAAATAAACAAAAACCTATTAATATCAAAGCTATAAATAAAAACACTCTCCACTCTCTCTCACAGAGGGGGAGCAGAATAAAACAGACAATATAATAAAATATAAAATAAAACCCACCCTGTCACAAATTAGACACCAGTCCAAAAATAACCCAAATAACAAAAATATAATAATAAAGTAATATCAAATTATCCAAAATAACACAGTGTCAATGTAATCAAATGCAACTGGATAATGAACCCAAACTAATAACTGACAAAAGAAACAAAAGTTTATCATTTAAAATTCAGTGCAGCACCTCTCACGTGCAACAATCCAGCAAATCGTCAGAAAAAATGTTGTATATTCTCCCAATACCACCTCTCACATGGTGGGGGACCACTCATAAATGAATCCAAGCATTAATCCATAATTATAAAGAAAATAAATGTGCACCACACTCTCACCACCCCTATGTCCAGGAGCAGGGAAGAACAAGGAAGTCAGTTCTCCAACAAGTCCAAGCACAGGCAAAAGTCGAGATCAAATCCAAACAAGGGAAGGCAAGATAGTTACTCCAACAGATCTAGTCACATAGCAGGGATCAAATCGAATCCAGGGGAGGCCAGACAGCTCTCAGCATAATTCCTGGGCAGCTAATCCTCGCAGCACTATCCAAAAGCCAAAAGACTCCGGGCAGGCAGTCATCCAAAAGAACAATCACAATCAAGCACGCCAGCCCATCCACTTAATGGAAGCAAAAACCCCCAGCCGGTCGACGACCAGTGGCTACAGATGCCTCAACAGTCAGCCCAACAGCTGAGCCCCAAGGCGGCTTAGGAGAAGCCCCAGTCCTCCCCAGCTCCCTAGGGAGAAACCGAGATGATTCCTGCCCGGTCGAAGACCAAAACGGCGGTGGTCACTCCCGTAGTAATCAAACAGATCTTCACTCCAATCTCCACTAGACCTTATCTGCGAGAACAAACCCTGCTTAAGCCCACTGATTAAAATGGGCCTTCCTTATTACAAAACTTCAAGGCAGATCCACGACTTCCAGTACCGAGCTCCTTCCCTTCTTACAAGATCTTTAGGGCATCCAAAACGCCTTTAACCTGGCGAGATTGCGAAAGTCAAAACGAAACAGATCAAACAGCAAACCAGAATGAATCCACATGATTTATGTGATCAGTCCTTAGTTCCGAAGAAGCAGTAACAAAAGTCAAGTATCCAGATTGCAGATAGACGCGATTAATAATGCGATTAAAATTAAAACTAAAAACGTAACTTCAAACTTTAAATTATTTAAACTCTAAACTTAAAACTAGTTACTCTTAGTAGCCTTCAGTGGCTGACCCAGTGTGACCGCCATCTTGCTTCACTTTGATGGGTCATGGTAAACTTGTCCAAGAAGATATGGAGTGTTTCACTGGAGCAGAAGGTGGCCCCCACACAATCATCTATGTAGCATTCATGGAGGTAAGGCACAGTCCATGTGAAAGAGATAAATAATTGTTCATCAACCCAACCAAACAGATTTGCAACATTGGGACCCATCCTGGTACCCATGGCAACTCCAATGACCTGCTGAAAATAAAGTATTCTTTAAAAGAAAAAGCATTACTTTAGGAACAAGTTCAGCCAGTCAGGTAATGCATCTGTAGGTGGCTGCTCAACTTCCCGCTTATTCAAAAAAATGCTGCAGAGCTGTCAGGCCATCATTGTGGGGGATCATTGTGTAAAGAGATATGATATCTAAAGCATTCAGTCTCATGAACCACTCACTGTTGCTCAACAAACATCACTCCCTAGGTCTCTCCCTGGAAACAATGCTGTGATTTCATTGCTATCTGTCTGGTGGAATGCAAAGAGTTAAGATTGAGGAGTATTCTCTGATGCAATGAGCTTCTCAGTTGGTGTTCCACAGGGGTCAGTTCTTGGCCCCGTCCTTTTCAGTCTATTTGTCAGTGACCTTTCCGGTGCTTGCCTGCACTCAAGGATGCTGCTGTATGCAGATGAAATGGTGATGTTCAACAGCAGTCCTCAGCATGGTATCCTCACCAGTGAATTCCAAAATAGTTTTGAGTCCCTGGAGAGCTGGTTTAGGCAAAATTAGCTCAACCTTAACTATATAAAGACAAAAACCATGCTGTTTGTGGAAGCACATCTTAAGAATAAGTTACCTTCCATGGATATCTGTAATGCCTTGGGAACAACCCTGGAGCAGGTGGAGTCCTTCAAATATCTGGTTGTCACCCTGGATGATACCCTTTCTTTCACCAGGCACGTTGACAACATCATAGGAATTGACAATAGAAAACTGGGCATGCTCTACCAACAAAGGCTGAGCCTTACCCCTGAGGCCAAGTTCCTGGCCATCTCCAGTTTAGCTCTCCCACTCATTGATTATGGACTCCCTGTTTACAGAGTGGCAACCAACTCAGTTCTTGAGAGGATTAGGGTGGTGCTTAACTAAGCCTGCTGATTTGTTATAGGAACTCATAAATGCACACATAGCTGCTCCCTTCATTATGTCACCAACTATCTCCCCTTGCAGACTAGATTTAGATAGCAGACCATCATCCTGGGCAAAAAAGCGCTACTAGGCCTCACCCCCCCCCTTCCAATTATAGGAGCCCTTTTCTGACAGTTTTTTAACCAATACTCCATGAGGAGTATGACTAGGCAGGTTCTTTCAGTACCGTTTCATAAAACTTGCCTGGGGAACTGCTCGTTTGCCAGTCACGTGGCACAATAGCTCAATGAACTCCCTACTGCTCTCACCGGATCTACCAAAGTATCACTGTTTAAAAAAGCCCTAAACAAAAAAATCACCCTCAACTCTACCTGCCATTGCTTTCTCTGACCTCTAATCTGTGTTAACTGGCTCTCCCAGATGGGCACTATCCGTATACTACACACTATTGTTTCCTCACACCTCTCTTCCTCTGCTTTACTGCTGCAATAGAATTTCACCACCTACTCAATTTGACTGTCATATTGTTGCTGTGATAATTCATTTGGTCCCTATGTATCATCTATATAAATTGTAAACCTATATTACACTGTTAAATGTGTTTCATGCCACTGTGGATTTATTTCAATGTACCTATTGTGCAACCTGTCCATACATGATGAAGCTCCAATACAGCTGAGTATTTCTGTTTGTCTCCTTCTGATGTGGAACTTTTGCGAATGAGCACTTGTGCTCAAAGGTCTCCTACGATTTCTCAAATAAATAAATACAATAAAAATATCAATGTTAAGTATGAGTTGATGAGAAGCCACTGAATTTTAACCTGCCAAATCACTGGAGAGCAGTCTTTAGCACAGTATAGGAGGGCAGGGATTAAACGAGTGATCTCATGAGGCTCTCCAGAAATGCTGAGATGTGGAATGTGGGGCAGAAGCAGGCAGACACAATAGGCCATGCAGTGTTACTTGTTTTGTGGATTTTGGGAAGGAGACAGAATCTCGATGCCTGAGTGTGTTGAACTATGAGTGTCTTGGCAGAGGCAGGGAGCTATTTGTTTTCAATAGCAGAGGTAATGTTGGTGATAACCCCTGTCTGATAGTTGGCAGTGGGGTCCTGTGGAAGAGAAGGGTAAAATCTGGTGTCAGAGAGTTGCTGTGTGGCTTCAGTGTTGCATAACTCCTTTTTCCAGAACACAATGGCTCCCCCTTATCAGCTGGTTTAATAACAATGTAATTCCTGTGTTACAGAGATCAGAGGGCTACCAGTTCACCAGCTGTTAGGGTAGAGTGATAGCACCTACAATGAAAATTGAAGTTGGTGATGTCTTTCATACGTTGGTTAATAAAATAATCTACATCAGCAAAACACCCTGGAGGTGGGGTCTATGTACTGCATTGTGGATTGATGTAGTTGATTATTCTGGTAATGCTATCATTATCATCTGCAGGAAGAGGAGTTTCATGAGAAAAATGAGCTGTAAGGTGTACTCTTCCACAGAAGTGCTGCAGATGAACTTGAAACTGAGGTATGTTGCAATGTCTAGGTGTGGGCACAAAAGAGAGGCACTTGCTGAGGAGAGATTGCTCATCTTATGTCAGGGTAAGATCTGGAGAAATTTCAAAATACAGTACCAAATTGTTAGGTTGTATCCGGCTGGAGGGCTCATGTTGGTTGCTGATCTGATAGAAGAGACATTGGAGTTTGGCAGATTTGGTGTCTTTGAGGAACAGAGAGGGAAACATTGTTGGATGTAGTGCTTAATAAAAGGAAGGCTGTGATGGGCTCAGAGAATCCTTTTCTCAGGTTGTTGGAGCCACTCATCCTTCTCCAGCCCCATCTGTTTGAATGTAATCAAGCGTTTTTCAATTTGTGTAACCCTTCCTATTGACACTTCCACAGTTTCCTTGATTTCTGTCACCATTTTATGGAGTCTCCCCAAATTTAATGTGATTGTTTCTATGAGAAACTACTGGTCTGGGTATGTCTTTTTGTGTATGTTAGAGCTTTGCAGAATTTTTTAATGTAATTCTTTTATCAGAATTCTGCAGAATTTAGGAAATTCTGCCCAATTCTGCTGGATTCGATGGGAAGTGGAGTTCCAAAACTTCAAAAGTGTAATGTTAACAGTGGAAATGAATACAACAGTTTATGTAGATAGTGTATTAATTTTCCACAAACTTCAGAATAATATTCCACAGATTACGTGATCCACGGACTATTATTCCATGTTTTACATAGGAATGCTTTTCAGAATTCTGTAGAATTAAGAAGGTAATTCTGAAAAGCATTTTGGAAGCTGAACTGCCATTCTGCACAAATTCCAACAGTGGAATTCAGCATTCTGCACAGCTCTGGTGGACATCTGTAGTGTTGGCAATCTTGCTCTGTGGTAATTGGCGATGGTAGACTTTCCAAATGATTTCTTCCTTCTCTCTGACATCTTCCTACTTCTAAAAGCAACCTAGTCAGTCAATATGCTCCAGGACTACTGAATAAGAAAAACTGGCCAGCTGCACCTTAAGGTATATGAAAGGGTAGGGGAGGATATTGGGCAGTTACACCTCAAGGTATATGGAAGGGTGGGGAGGGGAAAATGATCAGCTGAACCTCAAGGTATATGGAAGGGTGGAGGGGGAAATTGGACAGCTGCACCTCAAGGTATATGGAAAGGTGGAGGAGGAAACTGGACAGCTGCACTTCAAGGTATATTGAAGGGTGGAGGAGGAAATTGGCCAGCTGCACCTCAAGGTATATGGAAGGGTGGAGAAGGATTGCTGCAGGAAGCTGGGAGCAAAAGGTTTATGCAGCCATTGTAGTGCATGCCAAAATGTAACATTCTCCTGGAGTTGGCACAGGTGTGCACAAGTACTCTAATAAGGATAAAGGTGATAGTCCTTACTTTTACCTTAACACAAATATTTAGCAAATATTTTCAAGTATAGAACCATGAAATAAAAATATTTTCCTCCACAAGAGTGTTTGGACATTTCATGTAAGTAATATCTCTTCTCTTCTGTCTTTCTTCATTCTCTGACTTACACAGCAGACTGTGTGCAGCAAGTTATGCATCCATAATCTCTCTAATTTGATGCTAGTAATACAGTATCATATGCAAGGCCACCAATCTCTTTAGTCCCATCCCCCACATCGGAAGTCAATCTGAATGTAATGTTCATGTCTCCAAACATAACCTTCTATCAGTAGGCATCAGAGACTGTAGTTTAGTTATGAGTCAGATTCAATTACAACAGCCAGTTTTAGAAAAACTAGTGTGGAAGATGCTGTTTCATTTATTTTGTTATTCTGGTAGGCTCTATGTAACGTGGTCTCTTTTTTAACTGGTTTTCATCTTTCATCTTTAGTTTTAGTAGGTTCTTTTCCTAAGTTTGGTGGATTCAAAGCAAATCTTTAAAAAGTGCAGCCATCTTAAGAGGCTGTGTTAAGTCTAGTACACAGATGAAGTAAAGTTCATATTTAACCTATAGTTAGTCTGTACTATAAAAAAACACATTTTAAATAGCTTGCACGCTACCTGAAATAAATATTAATTTTTAAAACTGCCCAGATATTGCCTGTTATAGCAGAAGTACTATTTTCCCTTTTGTTTATTAGAAGATGTATTTTACCAAACCAAAACCAAACCAAACTTTATTTCTTGAACATTATTCCACAGAAGATCATAGCGTTTTGCATAATATGAACAACAATTTAAAAACAGAATCACATTTCTAAAATCATAGTAGGAGTTTAAACATCAATATACGCTAACTCAAATAAATATGTTTTCAAGGCAGATTTGAAGGCCTCCATGTATGGGCATTCCCTTACCCGACGAGGTAGAGAAATTCCACAGGGTGGGAGCAGCATAAGCAAATGACCTAGCTCCCGATGTTATCAAAGAGACCCTGGGAATCTCCAGCAATCCCTCATTGGCAGAGCAGAGAGGGTGAAGGGGGCAGTAGGAGAAAAGGAGCTCTTGCAGGTACCATGGTCCCTGTCTGTGTACTGCCCTATAGGTCAGTAATCTGACCTTGAACGTGATCCTCCACAGCACCGGCAGCCAGTGCAGAGCACAGGTGTGACATGGTCAGATCTACATAAACCTGTCAACAACCTGGCAGCCACATTCTGTACCAACTGCAGGTGGTGAAGGTCCACCCCTGGTAGCCCTAGGTATAGGGCATTGCAGTAATCAAGGCACAAGATCACCAAGGTATGGACCAACATTGAAAGGTCATTAGCTGGTACCAGGAGCTTTATCTGCGTGATAGTCCTCAGATGATAAAATGAGGACTTGACAACAGCTGACACCTGAGTGTTAAGTGCCAGTCTGCTATCCAGCATGACGCCCAGATTTAGCACCCAGTCAGAGGTCATCAGCTGGTTGCCCCCCCCAGGCAAAGCCTGGATGGCTGCCCACCCGATAATCCCTCCACCCAATGATCTGGGTCCACAACCAACACCTCAGTCTTATCCAGATTTAGCCTAAAGCAGCTGGCACTCATCCAATCCTGAATCCCGGGGGTGGCAATTGGGCAAGAGATATGCAGAGACCACAGGTTGGGAAACCATATGAGCTTACCCCACATAACAGTGACAAAGGACAAATGGCAAATACTACTGGTGATGCTAGTAAAGGGGGGCAGGATAGGAAGGGGGCAAAAGGGTGGAAGGTGGTTACCCTTAATGATAGGAGCCTTGGGAGGAAAACTGCAGTTACAGGTGCTCATGGCAGAGGGAGAGGTGGACATTGCAGTCATAACAGAAACATGGGACACCCAATACAATGACTGGGACCTGTCTGTACCAGGGTACAGGTTATTTTGTAGGGACAGGGTGATTGGGAAAGGAGGGGGTGTGGCACTATATGTGAAGGAAGGACTGAAGTGTGTAAGGGAGAAAGAGGAGAAGGGTAGTATGGAGTCACTTTGGATACAAATCCAGGATTCCAAGAATCGGATTCTTAGAATGGGAGTGGTATACAGGCCACCATCTCAGATGGAGGAGTTAGACAGGGAACTAGCGGGACAGATCAGGAGGACCTGTGAGAAGGGTAGTGTGGTGATTGTGGGGGACATCAACATGCCAAGAGTGGATTGGAGTACCCCAACAAACAGGAACAGAAGGGAACAGGTACTGCTGGATGCCTTCCAGGACAGCTTCCTGCTGCAACTGGTCAGTGAACCAACCAGGTTAGGGAATACCCTTGACCTTGTGCTGGCAAATGGGGACTTTGTAAGATACTTACAGTGGAGGAACTGCTGTCAGGGAGTGACCACCACTCAGTATGGCTCACATTGGATATGGGCAAAGAAGGAGTGAAATCTGGCACAAGACTGCTGGACTTCAGGAGGGCTGACTTTGGGAGGATGGGGGAAGTGGTAAAAGGGTACCTGGCCAGAATTAAAGTCTAGTATGGACACTAACTAGAGGTGGGAGCTCATAAAGCTGGGGATAGTGGAGGCAACCAAAAGCTGCTGCAAGGCCCAGAGCAAGAAGGCTAGGGCTAAGAAACCGAGCTGGTTGAGCAAGGAGGTCATGGAAAAGGTAAGGAGGAAAAGAGCTGCCTTTAGGAAGTACAAGAAAACAGGGAGAGGGGAGGACAGGAGGGTACTTGATGGGATCAAGGAGGTGACAAGGGCAGTGGGGAGCCAAGGCATCTACAGAACTCAGGCTGGCACAATGCATTAAGAAGGGGGAGAAGGACTTCTTTAGGTACATCAGGGAGAAAAGGAGCTGTAAGGACCACATAGTAAGGATTATGAAGGAGGGGGGTTGGGTGGAAGCAGGCTGCGATAAGGCAGAAGCACTAAATGAGTACTTCTGCTCAGTATTTACTAAAGAGAAGAGGGGGATGACACCCAAGGGGGGATAAATGGCAGAAAGTGTGGGGGTGACGATGGGGAAATCATGGAGGGCAGAGTTTGGGAGGATCTGAAGGCACTGACAGTGGATAAGGCGCCAGGCCCAGATGGCATCCACCCCAGGGTACTGAAAGAGCTGGCAGAGGTCCTTGCAGGACCTTTGGCAAACCTTATTAATGCCTCATTACATTCGGGGTATGTACCTCAGGACTGGAGGATGGCTCATGTGGTGCCCCTCCACAAGAGTGGCCCCAAGGATGAACCGGGAAATTACAGACCAGTGAGCCTCACATCCATTGTAGGTAAGCTAATGGAGACTATCCTGAAGGAGAGGCTGGTGGCCCTCCTAGAGGCCAAAGGACTACAGGACAGCAGACAGCATGGCTTCATATGGGGCAGATCCTGCCAAACCAACCTGGTGGAGTTCTATGACTGGGCAACTAGGCAACTGGATAGGAGCCATGCAGTGGATGTCCTGTATCTGGACTTCAGTAAGGCATTCGACTCGGTGCCGTGTGGAAGGCTGGGAAGTAAGTTAGTAGGCACAAGGGCAGGTGCAAAGCTGGTGAGATGGGTAGGGAACTGGCTTCAGGGAAGGCAACAGAGGGTGGTGGTGGGTGGGGAGCTCTCACACACAAGGGTATTGACGAGCAGTGTTCCACAGGGATCAGTGTTGGGACCAGTGTTATTTGGGATATTCATTACAGACATGTCATTGGACATCAAGAGCAAGATCAGTCTTTTTGCTGATGATACCAAGGTAGGAGCAGTGGTGGATGACCTAGGTGGATGGCAGGGGTTGCAGGATGATCTAGCAAAGCTTGAAACCTGGTCAGACACCTGGCAACTGGGGTTTAATGCCAAAAAGTGCAAGGTGCTGCATTTTGGGATGAAGAACCCAAGGAGGAGTTACCAGGTGGGGGGGGGGGTGCAGCTAGCCCAGACAGAGGAGGAGGAGAAGGATTTGGGGGTGCTCATTACAGGGTCAATGAACAACTCGGCACAATGTAGGAAGGCAGCTGCAAAGGCCAACAAATTGCTGGATTGTATTGCAAGGGGTATATCCTCGAGGAGGGAGGAGGTGATTCTGCCACTGTATAGGTCATTAGTTAGACCGCACCTGGAGTACTGCGTGCAGTACTGGCGCCCGTATCTGAAAAGGGACATTAAGTTACTGGAGGGGGTGCAGTGCAGGGTGACAAAGATGATCAAGGGGCTGAGGGACTTATCATTTGAGAGGAGGCTGAGGGAGTTGAACATGTACTCACTGGAAGAGAGGAGGGACGGGGACATGATTGAAACCTTTAAGTATATGAAAGGAATAAACAAGACAGGTACAGAGGGGCTGTTCAAAGTAAGGGAAGGGAGGGACACCAGAGGCCATGATATGAGACTGGCGGGAAGAAGGTTCAGGAGGGAGATTAGGAGACACTTTTTTACAGAAAGGGTGGTGGCTGTGTGGAATGCATTACCTGCAGAATTGGTATCCAGTAGAACAGTGGACTGCTTCAAAAGGGAATGGGACAGGACAAGGTGTAGGGTCAATGAAGGGGAAGGGTGGAAGGGAGGGGCGGCTGCCGAATAAGGGGTGCTAGCTGCACTTTCGAGCAGACTTGATAGACCTCTAGGCCTTTATCTGCCGGCAAATTTCATATGTTCGTAATCCCAGAGAGACAGTTGTTAAATACTGTAACAGCATCACATTGTCTGGGCACAAAGGACAGGTACAGTAGAGTATCATCTGCATAGCAGTGAAAACTCAACACATACCACCTAATAATGTCTCCCAATGGCAGCAAATATACCAAGAAACAGCATGGGGAAAAGCAGACATCCCAGCGACACCCCACATGGCAAGGAAAGAGGAGCCAAAGAAAACACCCCAGACTCCACTCTCTGTGACCTGCCAGTGAGGAATGAATGGAACCATCTGAGGACTGTGCCACTCAGCCCACAGAAAAGCCGCAGGGGGTCTAGCACCATCCCATGGTCCACGGTGTCAAATGCTGCAGAGAGATCAAGGAGGACCAAGATGGAATGGCTCTTCTGATCCCTCGCTGTCAGGAGATCATTGAGTACCCAGATCAGCACTGTCTCAGTACTATGCCTCTTCCTGAAACCGGACTGGAGAGGATCATAGATGTTGTGGGTGGTCAAATGACCTTCGAGCTGCAACATGACTGCCTTCTCAATAACCTTACCTACAAAAGGCAGGTTAGAGACAGACCTGTAGTTTGCAATACAATGAGGTCCAGAGAGGGGTTTTTTCAAGAGGGGTGAATCACCACCTCCTTTAGGGTGTCCGGAAACACCCCGTTCTCTAATGAACACCAAACTGTCTCAGTAAGGACTGGTCCTGTTGCTTACATGCACCCCACTAGGAGGCATGTCAGACCTGGGTCCAAACTACACTAAGCTGGTTGCAAGCCCTGGGTCATCTTCATGACATCATCCACTGCCAACTGAGTAAAGTCTGACCAGACAAATCGGGTGTGTGATCTAGCACTGATCTCTGCTCTGCCCACTGGAGTGAGCTGCATGGATCTCTGACCTGACTGTCACAATCTTATCCATGAAAAATCAAGCAAACTCCTCACACTTCTCCTGTGAAAAGGCTCTCTGGTTCTGGAGACAGGCTGGATTGCACAGCCTGTCTACAATATGAAAGAGCTGGGCCAGTCGATTTTGCACAGCTGCAATCTCCCAGAACAGGAATTCTGCCTTCTTACAGGAGACCGCAGATTGATATATCTTATAATGGGATGTCAATCTGAGTCTGTCCTCATTCAGGCCCGGTTTCTGCCAGCAACATTCCAGCCTTCTATCCACTGTCCTCAACTCCATCAAGGTCCCATCAAACCAAGGGGACTGATGACGCAAGGTAAGTGGGTGAACATGGGCTAGAGCAATGACATCCAGGGCTTCTCCCACTGCCTTATTATAGGCTTGTAGCAGACTGTCTGGATCACTTTACCTCATAGGTGGAAGAATACAACAATATGGATTGGACAAGAGTGTGGAATAATGTGTATCAGTTTGTGAAGTTCAGTCATTATAGACTGATGCAATTTAAGGTTATCACTGATATATATCATACCCCGCAGAATCTGGAGGCCGGAAAGTTATGAGATCACCCAATTACTCATGATGTTCAAAAGCAGAGGGCACCCTGCTCCATATCCAATGGGAATACAATAAGATAAAACTGTTATGACTATTTATTTAAGACAAATGTGACCCCATGTTTGGCTTAGAAGACTGATTTACACCTTAAATATGGATTTTGGGAGTGGCAATAAATGATCTGACTGGCAACAGAAAATATCACATGTTCTTAATTGCCATGACAGAATTATCTTAAGGCACTGAGTTAATCAGACAATACCTTCCTTTATGGAGTGGTATCAGGAAATATTGCAAGCCCTGCCCATGGAACGAATGACTGCCTCACTAAGACACACATATTAAGCATGCAAGAAGAGATGGGATACTCTCAAAGCCCTTTTAACATTATAGTAATGGGCAACTTCAAATTCTTACTTTTACATAAACAGAATAGTAGATAGGTTACTGTGCATTACAAGGGAATACTTCCATCGAGAGGTTCTGGGGACATGGAAACCTCAAGAGCGAAGTTTGAGAGGTTTCCATATCCCCAGAAACTCGAGATGGAATTACCTTTTGTAATGCACAGTAACTTATTTATTTTTTTAATACAGGGATCTGTTTTTTTTTCCTCCCATTTTGTAACGGGTGGTCAGCCACTGCAGTGAAGTACTCTTGGTCCTTGTTGATTGCCACTCTGTCTCAGTGCTCCTCCCCCATCCCTCATAAGCAGGCTATAGTTGCAAGGTGTGTGTTCTCAGTTAGGGAAGTAGTCCTACCTTTGCTGTTTTAGGGGAATGCAGGATCAACCTGATATTTCCATTTTGAAGAAGAATTAAAAGAAAAAAATAGAGGAAATGTTCCAGACAAGATACAGTCTTGCTAAGCGAAAGACTGGCTGCCATGTTTTTAAAACTGTTTTGCCCGCCCACACAGGAAAAGCATCTAATCGGAAGGCACACTTTGGAAGATGTGGGGAGGCAGACTAGTGGGTGCCCTGTTGTCTTTTGGTGATAAAACTATAATTTGGGTCCCGAACAATGGTATTACTGGATCTGAATGATAGTATTATCACTCCTGAGCTGTACTATTATCACTCTGGGAATTATCGTATTATCGAGAATCTTCTGTATGCTTTGAAATACTATTAATTTCAAAATCCATATATTAAAAAAAGGTATTTTATTTTGGTGGTTGAGACTATCATTTAACAATATGTAAATTAACTGACCCAATGGCTGTATCAAATATCCTGCGGGGGGGGGGGTTACTACTTATTTCTAGCCTACATGTCTGTCAGTTCATTCTTGTCAGACCTATATACGTTGACTGAAGATTGTTGTTTTGGAACAAATAAACTAACACAGATCACTAATGTTTTCAAAAAAGATTTTCATCTGACAATGCAAGGAAAACTATGTGGAGCAGTACTCTACTTGGAGGCTGGCATATCATTTTATATTCCCTTTCATACCTCATCATTATTGTGACCTTTCTGACTATATCATCACAACTGAACAAGAAGAGCCAGTCACATGCTGCCAGATAGGTCCCTACAGTATAATGTAACAATGAGTGAGGTCACACTGCAGATGAAATATGAAAGGGACAAGAACTACTGCAGATATAGCTACTACTAGGTAAATTAGCACATAGTTAAAACTTGAGATCTTGTTCATAAATCTTTTTGAACTCTTATGTGCACTCCATTTTCTGTATCTATTGTAACTTTCTAAAATTCATATCTGTACATTGTCTGTAACAATGACCAGCCTTATAGAAACACAGAAACATATCTGATGGCAGATAAGGATCGCTTGGCCCACCTAGCCTGCCCATTTTCCTACCTAACAGATAAGCTGCAGATCCTAGTTAACCAACAGCTTACTTCCTCCTACCCCCCACTAGGACTGCCTTATGTCTGTCCCATGCATTCTTGAATTCCCCCACTGTTCTTGACTCCACAACCTCCTCAGGGAGGCTGTTCCATGCATCCACAACCCTCTCTGTGAAAAAATACTTCCTCACATTACCTCTGAGCCATCCCCTCTATCTTCAAATTGTGCCCCCTTGTTCTTGCACATCTCTTTTTCTGAAAGATGCTACCCTCTTGGACTTTGTTGATTCCCTTGAGGTACTTGAAATTTTCTATCATGTCCCCTCTCTCCCTTCTTTCCTCAAGGGTATACACATTAAGCTCCTTTAGTCTTTCTTCGTATGTCTTCTGGTGCAGACCCTGCACTATTTTGGTTGCCCTCCTCTGGACAGCCTCCACTCTGTCTATGTCTTTGCAGAGATGGGGTCTCCAGAACTGCACACAGTACTCCAGATGGGGTCTCACCAACTGTCTGTACAGAGGGATAACAACTTCCTGTTTTCTACTATTGATGCCTCTCCCTATGCATCCCAGTATCACCCCAGACTTCCTTACTGCCTTCTCACATTGCTTGACCACCTTTAGGTCATCTGATATAATTACCCCAGGTCCCTTTCCATTTTTACTGTTGTCAGTATCTCACCCCCCATTGTGTACTCTTCCCCTGGGTTTTTGTTTCTCAGGTGCATTACCTTGCACTTCGTTGCATTGAATCTGAGCTGCCACATCTGACCATTCCTCCAACCTTGCCAAGTCCCTTCTCATCCTTTCCACTCCATCTTGTGTATCAACCCTGTTGCAGATCTTTGTATCGTCTGCAAAGAGACATACTTTTCCTTCCAGTTCCTTTGCAATGTCACTTATAAAGACATTAAAAAGGACCGGTCCTAGTATTGAACCCTGTGGTACCCCGCTAGTAACCCTCCTTTCTTCACTGTGGGCTCCATTTACTACTACCCTTTGCGTCCTGTTGTCTAGCCAATTTTGTATCTAGGCTACCACTTTGGGACCCACTCTAAGGCTGGCTAACTTATATATTAATCTTTTGTGTGGGACTGTATCAAATGCCTTGCTAAAATCTAGGTAGGACATGTCCACAGCCCCTCCCTGGTCTACTACTTTGGTCACCCAGTCAAAGAAATCTATTAGATTCATCTGACACGACCTTCCCATCGTGAATCCATGCTGCCTTGGGTCCTGTGCCCCACTGGCCTCTAGGTACTCAACAATTCTTTCCTTCAGAAGTGATTCCATCATTTCCCGTACCACTGAGGTCAAACTAACTGGTCTGTAGTTTCCTGCCTCTGTCCTGCTCCCACTTTTGTGAAGAGGAATCACATCCACCCTCCTCCAGTCCTCAGGTAACACCCCATCCTCCCATGATTTGTTAAAGAGAGTAGTCAGCGATGTCACTAGTTCTACCCTTAGTTCCTTTAGAATTCTTGGGTGAATCCCATCAGGCCCCATTGCTTTGTCAACCTTCAATTTTATTAGTTCTTTCAGAACCCTTTCTTCTGTAAATGGACTGGTATCGACCCCCATCTTCAGAGTGTTTCTCTTGTTTGGTTTAAGTACCTCCCCCTCCTCTTCCTTTGTGAATACTGAGCAGAAATATTTGTTCAGTATCCCTGCTTTTTCACTGTCACCCTCTACCCACATTCCCTCCCCTTTATTAGGCCTCAGTATCCCTCCTTTGGTCTTTTTTCACTTCCTAATGTACCTATAAAAGGTCTTATCCCCCTTCTTAACAGAGTTGGCTATCCTTTCCTCGGTTTGGGCCTTTGCTATTTTGACTGCCTTCTCAGACTCTTTCTGCGTTAACTGATAAAGTTCTCTGTCCTGCTCCTTCTGTGTTTCCTTATATTTCCTGAATGCTATCCTTTGCTCCTTAACCTTCCCTGCCACCTCTTTTGAGAACCATAGTGGGTTTTTCCTTCATTGTGTTTTGTTTATTTGCTTTACACAAAGGCTTGTTGCCTCTGTGATGGCTGTTTTGATTACTCCCCACTGTTTCTCCACCCCTCTTTCTTGCCTGTTTGCTAGTGCTTTTCTGAGGCACTCTCTCATTTTCCCAAAGTCAGCCCTCCTAAAGTCCAATACTCTTGCTTTTGTATGGCTTGATTGTATGGCTGTGTTTATCGTGAACCACACTGTTTGGTGGTCGCTTGTTCCCAGATGGCTACCCACTTCTAAATCTGAGATTCTTTCTCCATCCCCATTTGAGAGTACCAGGTCTAAGATTGCTCCCTCCCAAGTGGGTTCCAATGCTAGCTGTCTGAGGCATGCCTCCTGTAGGGCATCAAGAATGACCATGCTCTTGGATATGCCTGCAGCAAAGGTGCTCCAGTTAACATCTGGCATATTCAGGTCCCCCATCAACAATATCTCCCCTTTTTCTGCCATTCTAAGGAATCCTTCCATCATTTCCTTGTCCATTCCCTCCCTCTGAGATGGGGGGTCTGTATGCAACCCCCATGCAGATTGTGGCACCACTTCCTGTCTCCAGGGTGACCCAGAGTGCCTCATCTGCTCCCTGTTTACTCTTTAGTTCTATTGCTTTGATCCCTTCCTTTACATAGAGAGCTACTCCTCCTCCTCCTCCTCTTTTACCCTCCCTGTCCCTCCTATAGATTGTGTATCCTGGTATGTTGACATCCCAGCCATGGTTCTATGTGTACAATGTTTCTGTGACTGCCACAATATCCAGGCAACCCTCTTCCATCAAGGCCACTAGTTCAGGGAGCTTGTTACACAGACTACGGGCATTGGTACTCATCACCCTCCACTTTTTAATGGCCTTACCCCTTTTAGCCCCATTCCTGTCCTTACTGCCTTTGCCTTTTTTTACATTTATCTCTGTCTTTCTCCCTAATTACTTCTTTACCTTGGTGTTTTCCTCACTAATTACCGTGTTTTGTGGGGGGGGTAGGTTTTCCCTGCTCCTTTTCAGTGCCTCCCCCCTTGGCTAGTTTAAATGCTTGCCAATGAAGCATTTGAACCTCTCACCTAGGATCCTGGTTCCCCCCCCAGACAGATGCAGACCATCGCACCAGTATAGGTCTGCATCCCTCCAGGTGGCTCCCCAGCCCCCAATGAAGCCAAAACCCTGAGCTCCACACCAGTTTTTCAACCATTTATTGAATTCCCTGGTGAGGAGTACCCTAACATCACCCTTGCCATAGACAGGCAACACCTCTGATAAGGTTACCGTATGCGCTACTTGTCAAAGGCCCCTCCACAACTCTACAAATTCCTTTTGCACTGCTCTGATCCCATTCCTAGCCAGGTCATTTGTCCCTAGGTGGACAATGACATCCAGCTCCCTCCCTCGTGCAGCTGCTCCCATGATCCTGAGGATTCACTTCCTGTCCCTCCAAGCCATGGTGCCAGGCAGGCACCTTACCTCCCTCTCCCCTTCCTCCCCCATTTCTACCTGAGTCCCCCACCAGGAGTTGTTTCCTTCCCCTGTGGGGTCCCATGCCATTCTCCTGTGGGTCTCCTTTGTGAAGGTTCCCAGCATTCTCCTTGGTCTCCACTGCAGGTGCCTCCACAGAGGAACCACTATGCACCAGAAGAGTGAATGAACTGTATAGAGGTACAGCTGGAGGGATGCAACTTTGTTCCACCACCCTCTCCCTCCCTCCCTGAGCCCACCCTGGTCCAGCCTTTCCTCTTTCTTGGCAACCTCTGAGGTAGTGGCATTGGCCCTGGTGGTCCCTGGGTGGGGGAGGAGGTTTCACAAATCCTAGCCAGGTCAGCCTGGAGATGGGCAACCTCCTCCCTCAGACCAGAGAGGTACCTGCAAATAGGGCAGCATCGCAGCCTTCAAAATGTCTCCTGGAACACTGCTGCCCCACAGCCATTGCACTGCACCACTCCTTCATGTCTTATTTTGTGTCCCCTCTCCTGTTTCTCTGTATGTTTACTCTCTCCTCTCCTCTCCTTACAACTCTCACCCTTCCTGTTCTGGGACAGCAACTTCCAATATTTTTCAGTAGCCTCCCTTCTCCCTTGCTCAGTGTCAGACCACCACCAGCTGGGGGGTGGGAGAGTGAGCTACTTTTTTTTTTTAGGGTTGACAAAACTAATGTTTCTCTATGATCCTTCCCTTCCTACTGCCAAACAGGAAGTTCCTGTTGACAGTCAAATCCAGTGGCTATAAAAGTAGAACTGGCTTAGGGTGGGTGTGTGGAGGGGTGGGATGGATAGCAATTAGTAAGAATAAAGGCTAGCAACGGGAAGTTGTAATTTAAGTCACCTGCTTTTATAGTGTCTAAGCCACACCCCCAATTAAGCTCTCTCTCCTCCTACTGGTTTAGCAAAGTAAGTTGATACAGTACCCTTTCCCAGCACAGAACACTCACTGACTTTCTTTCTTTTCTTTCTTTTTTTAACCCTAAATAAGACCCCTTCTACTTCTAATAAAGTATCTGTCTGCTTAATCTCAACAGACACTGACTCCTGCTGAGATATAAGTGTTAAATTAATAAGAAAATGTAACTTCTTTTAGTTAGCTGCTTTCTGCTCTACAAGCAAGGCTAGCAACCTTATGGCTTAGGCTGTTCTGTAAATGGGCTAACACTTGGACCCATGTTCCTACCTGGTAACCAAATAAGTAATTAAATGAAATATAAATAAGTATTGCTCTTCAAATCATGCCTAATATAATCAGGTAGAAAACCATCTAATGAGTGAATAAAAAAATGCTTCAGCAATAAAAAGCAGTAACTGTCAACTTTCAAAAAAAATAATAACATTTTTTGTCTGCTATTTTTGGTATTACAAGCTGTTTAAGTATTTTTGTAGGCTTTATTTTCAACAAGGCTCCTGCTGTATCTTCTAAATTGTATCTTTTAATCTGATTCAATAGATGGACTAACAAGTCATACAAATTTCTTCTTTGAAAATATGGGCAAGTGGATCTGAAATGCATTCATTTTGAAAATTCCAGCCTTCTGTATGTCTTAAAATCCCCTGTGGTAGTCCAAGAGGATGTGTGGATGCCTGTTCAATGTAAAGCTTGTTGGTTTTGTATGTGCTGCCATCCTGCAGGAGGTGTACATCCATATGAATCTAGGCTAAAGAAAGCAAGACATTCCCTCATGGGGCTAATGAAGAGGAGACAAGGGAATCAAAGTTTTTCCTCAGTACATTTTTTCCAGTTGCTGTTATTCCTTTTGTATTATAATGGGATAAGGCAGAGTTGGTGCTGCTTTTTTCCACTACTGGTACTGGTACTACTCCAATAGTTCTAAACTGATTGGTTTTGTTATATGTAGTTGGTAAATGTTCTTCTGTCACAGTAGTTATTTGCATTGACATGAATTATGTATTTGTATAAGGCAATTATGTATTTGTATGAGCAATGAGGAAAAATTAGTAGTGACTGAACATTTTCAGACTACAGTGGAGTGATTTCACCACTCAGAGCACTTAAAGATTTCCACTGTGCATTCATGCTGCTCAGCTATGATCAGATGTTAGACACTTAGGGGGGCATTTTCAAAGGAGATGCACTGGCACATCCCAAGAAATGTGCCACTGTGCTACATTCAAAGGCTGGAGGTGCATCGTGCATCCCCGACTGCACCGAAGTGCAGCAATAATGTATGCGGTGCATCTCCAGGGGGCATGCCCATGAATATGTGGCACATCTTCATATTCAGCCAAGATGTGTGGTGCATCTGCCTGCACATCTCGGAGATGTACTGCAAAAAGTTAGGCATGTACAAAACACACCTAACTGGTAGCCACCCACAAGTGGGTTGCTGTACTGCACACAGCAGCACAGCAGCCATCAGCCCCTGGGTGGCGAACCCCCCAATCCCTGAACCCCAGTCGTGTCTGAATAAAGCATTATCCCATTTTCCCTGGTAGTCTAGTGGTACCCTCTTCCATTCCCAAACCCTGATTGTAATGTATTAAGTTATTATCCATTTTCCCTGATAGTCTAGTGGTACCTCCCTAGGGTTGATGATCATTTCATTTCCAGGCTGTGAAAGTACAGCAATGCTCTCCATGAAATCTTTTTTATATAATGTAAAATGAATATAATGGAGAACATTGTTGTACTTCTACAGTTTCCTTTTATTATTTTCAGTGATCTACTTTATACTAGGAACTATAATGGCATTTAGCCTGGAAAATAAATTATTCAAAATCTGTCATGTGACTATTGACATCATCAACTGCTTAGGGGTTAAAAGTAGTCCACTGTTCACCAGTCTCTAGCCCCCTCAGGAAGACTGTTTGGTCGAAGTGCAGTTGTACTGGTTGTTTTTCTCTCATTGTTGCACATTTAGCACTGGATTTACTCTCTAATTTTTGTGTGGAATAAAACCTTTACGCATCACAAAGATGAATGTACATCATAAATTGGGGAGTGTGACTGCTTTTTGTTTGTGATCCATGGCCTTCCCCCCTTTTTTCCCTTTTCCACATCTTATCCCCTTCTCTTTCCTTGTCTCCCTTCCCTTTTGTTGTGTTCCCTCTTCCCTGCTTTCCTGAATTTTTATATGTGCTCATTTTACATTTTTTACATATTCATTTAATAATGGTAATATGGTGTTCTGGCTTCAGACTGGTTGAGATCTGCCCACTTACATGAGTATGCCTTTTTTTATGTATACAAGTAATGTGGGGGCCATGAACCAGTCAGCTGTGAGGAAGGCAGTTGCTGAAACGTCAGCTGATTGGTGTGTGCACCTCATGTGCACCCACACTGTCTGGATGGCTGCCTGAGTCAATGGCACCAAGATGTTAGCATCATATTAGTTCTGACATGTTTGTTGTGTTTATATACTGTAGTTCTACCACCGTTGTATATTGTAACCTACACTTGCACTTTTTGCTTCAGGACTTAAGAGCACTTTCTAATAAAGTATTCTTGCACCTATACATTAAGAGGTTTGCTATTTATTGAATCTGTTGCTCATGGGACAGTATCACATTTGTTTCATGGAAACATTGTTTTCAAGCTGTGGAACTACTCAGGCTTTGCCTACTAAAAGCAGGTAGAGAATAAATATCCCTTTTAGAGTCTATTACAATACAGAAAGAGACACAGCAATTATTATTAGCCTGAAAGACAGTGTTTTCTTTGTATGATACCTCTTGGACATGGTAGGCAGACATGAATGAGGACATTAAAAAGCTTTTTATTAAATATAGAAAAAATAGATCTGAATATTTGACATATTTAGGATATAGAGATTAATTATATAAACTGTTCTCTAAATCTGGAAAAGAGACGGTCATATAGAATACAAACAGATCCTTTAAAAACTAACTGTAGAAACTGTAGAAACAACCTTTCAGTGATCCTTATGCAGCACAAGTAGAATATATGATACTATGAACTTAAGGGCTGTGGAAAATGAGTATGATGAAATCATGACTAAAGATACAGATATTATACAAGTGGTGCAACATTTTTTGGAGGAAACTTTTAGATGAGAATATTTTGCAGAAAGCCATTTTGACCCTTTTTTAACTGTACCTCTCCTGATGATCACCGAGACTGAGATATCAGAGATAACGAAAGAGCTCAGTAAGGAAGAAATACTAACCATAATTTCTTCCTTAAGAACTAATTCCTTACAAGGTATAGGTGATCTGCCAAATGAATTTTACAAATGTGTTGCAGATATTTTGAGTGAACAGTTACATAGAAACATAGAAGTTGATGGCAGATAAGGACCACAAGGCCCATCCAGTCTGCCCATTTCTTTTTCTACCTTATAAATGTGCCATTGGCCTGTGCTCTGTCAGTGGCCTATCTATTCATACTCATCTGTATTGCGTCCTTATGCCTATCCCATGCCAGTCTGAAGCCCTGCACTGTATTTATAGCCATCACTTCCTGAGGTAGGCCGTTCCATGCATCCACCACCCTTTCTGTGAAAAAGAATTTCCTCACATTCCCCCTTAATCAGCCTCCCTCTAATCTCATGCTGTGTCCTCTTGTCCTGCTATTTTTCTTATGTTTCACCTTGTTAATGCCCTTAAGGTGTTTGAATATCTCGATAATATCAACTCTCTCCCTCCTTTGCTCAAGGGTATACATATTGAGCTCCATTAATCTGTCATCATATGTCTTCTGATGCAGTCCCTGCACCATTTTGGTTGCCCTTTAATGGACTGCCTCAATTTGGTTAATGTCCCTGTGAAGGTGTGGCCTCCAGTACTGCACGCAGTACTCCAGATGGGGCCTAACCAGTGTCTTGTAAAGAGGGATTATTACCTCCCTCTTATGACTTGTGATACCCCTACTAATACACCCTAACATCCCCCTAGCCTTGCCTACTGCTTTAGAGGTCTGCTTGGATGATTTCAGGTCATCGGTGATGATGATGCCCAAGTCCCTTTCTTCCTTTGTGACTGCCAGCAACTCCCATCCCAGCCTATAGGTGGCTTCAGAGTTTCTCTTCCCTATGTGCATGATCTTGCACTTCTTTTCATTAAATCCCAGTTGCCACTCTTCTGACCATTTTGCTAGTTTATCCAGATCTCTTCTCATTCTGCCCACCCCATCTGGATCATCTACTCTGTTGCAGATCTTAGTGTCATCTGCAAACAGACAAGCCTTACGCTCTAGTCCATCTGCAATGTCACTAATGAAGATATTGAAGAGGACTGGCCCCAGGACTGATCCCTGAGGTACCCCCTTGTGACTTGCATCTCTTCTGACTGTATACCATTTACTACCACTCTCTGTTTTCTGCCTGTCAACCAGTTTGCCACCTAGTTGACCAACTTCTGGCCCACCCTGAGCCTACCCAGCTTATTTATCAATCTTCTATGTGGAACAGAGTCGAAAGCTTTGCCGATGTCAAGGTAGGCGACATCAACTGCTCCCTCTTGGTCAACCACTCTGGTTACTAAGTCAAAGAAATCTATGAGATTAGTTTGACAGGTCCTTCCTTTTGTAAACCCATGCTGTCTTGGATACTGTGCCCCTATGGATTCCAGGTGTTGCACTATCTTTTCCTTAAGGAGTGCCTCCATAATCTTGCCCACTACTGAGGTAAGACTGACTGGTCTGTAGTTCCTGCCTCCCCTGCTACCACTCTTGTGGGAGCAGGATCACATGAACCCTTCTCCAGTCTTCTGGGACCTCTCCTGTGCTTAGAGACTCACTAAACAGTTCTGCTAATGGCTCTGCTAGTTCCACCCTTAGCTCCTTAAGTACCCTGGGATGTATGCCATCAGGTCCCATTGCCTTGTCCACCCTGAACTTAGCGAGCTCTTGTAGGACTTTTCTTTTGTGAAGGGAGTTGTGCTCACCTCCCTCTCCCCTGTGTCCATGGTGCTGAGCTGTGAGCCCTGCCCTACCTTCTTTTCAGTAAATACTGAGCAAAAGTATCTATTTAGGATAAATGCTTTTACAGGGTCCTCCTCCTCCTCACATGCCCCCTTTTCTCCTTTGAGCTTAGCAATACCCCCTCTGGACTTTCTTCTTTCACCAATGTATCTATAGAAAGTCTTGTCACCTTCTTTTACTGTTCGTGCTAGTGTTTCCTCAGTTTGGGACTTTGCCTGCCTTAGTTATTACTAGTATATATTTATATAGTGGTTTCTTTGTAATATATGGATCATTAAAATAATAGCATCAAAAATTATGCAAAGAAAATACTGTAATACACAACCAGCTTCTCAATAATGCCACACCTCACTCCCAATAATACAATCATTTTGCCCGAACAATAGTATTATCACTCCCAAACAAAAGCGCAAGCGCAGCCTGACACCTCGCACTGACCACGAGCTGGCTTTTCCAATTGTCAGCACGAAGGATTACAAAGCTGGGTCCACCGTAACAGAAAGCTACCTTACTTTTCTTTTTTGGAAAAGAAAAACAATTAACAGTTACATGTTCTGTTGAGGTTTAACTACATTTTGCCTGTTACTATTAAATGGAACTGTTTCCTGCACTTTCCTGTTCAGCTTTTCAGAAAAAAAAATGCACAACTTCTTGATTCCCCATTCAACGTGTCAGCCGGCACTCAGCCTGCACAACACTTCACCAAGTAAGACCATACCACCTTCTCTCATCCATATATTGCAAAAAATAAAAAGTAGGTTACAGTGAAGCACTCTGCTGAAATTCCATCTTGAGGTTCTGGGGATATAGAAACCTCTCGAGCTTCACTCTTAAGGTTATCTACGTCCCCAGAACCTCTCGATAGAATTACAGCCATGTAATTCACTGTAACCTATCTATTATTCTATTTGCAATCAATTCCAGACTTTGGTAAAGGCAGTCTGATTTTTTTTTTATTTCAAAAGGTGAAAAAAACTAACTTAAAAAATTGGAGACCTACAGTATTAGTCTTCTAAATTCTAACTTTAAAATGTTATCTAAACTCATTTGCATATGATTATAAAAAGCAGCTGAGATCTTGATTGATCTTGTACAGACTTGTTCAATTCAAAATAGGAACATACAACACAATCTGTATTTTTTAAGAGAAGTTTTTGAACTACTGTAGGAAATAAGGCTAGAGTGTCAGGGTATGCTCTATCCATGGAGCAAGAAAAAGCTTTTGATAATGTATTGCACATTTTTTTGGTTTTGTTTTAAGAAAGTATCGTATTCCTCAAAAATTTCAGACATGGATTTAAAATTATACAAGGGAGCAGAAATAATTCCTTATTTAAAGGGACAATGTGGGTCAGCTTGTTTGATCAGCATAGGGGCATGTCAGGGCTGTCCTATTAGCCCCTTATACACTTTTGTGTTGGATCCATTAGTACAGCAGGTTCTATGGTCACAAGAAGTAGTAGTAGGTGTTACCCCTCCAGGCAGTACATCTCAGTTAAGGATCTCTGCTGATGTAGATGTTAACTGGCTTTTTGTGAAGACTGTTAGGTCTGTGAAAGCTTCTATGAGGTTAGTAGATTCCTATACTAAAACATCATACTGAGACTGAGACAGAGAGAGTGAGAAAGCAGCCACAGCTTCCTTGAATCAAGGAAGTTATTTTCTAGACTACACTGAACTGAATTATTACTTTTTGGACCCGTGTAAGTAACTAGTATTAATTCTGTTTTTGGGGTGGACTTTTCTTAGTTTTAACTTTAATTTGCCATGGAAGAACTATAGCTGGGATATATTTGCAGTCAGTTGTGGCTAGACCTGTTACTTAGCCTTTGTGAAATAGGTGGCTGTTAAGGGGAGGAGCTGAAAGGGGCCTAGCTGAACTGAAGATTTATAACAGGAGTTGTTTGTGGTCTCTGTCTGCTGAGACAGAGACAGACAGAGTGTGAAAGCAGCCACAGCTTCCTTGAATCAAGAAGGTTATTTTCTAGACTACACTGAACTGAATTATTACTTTTTGGACCTGTGTAAGTAACTAGTATTGATTCTGTTTTTGGGGTGGACTTTTCTTAGTTTTAACTTTAATTTGCCAGGGAGGAACTGAAGCTGGGAGATATTTGCAGTCAGTTGTGACTAGACCTGTTCCTAGCCTTTGTGAAATAGGTGTCTGAAATGAAGGAAGGCACTCCCTGGGGTGGAGGGTAAGAGTTGTAGGTGATTGTTTCTGGACAGCATAGGTTTACTCCCACCCACCTTTCCCTCACCCCACCCACCCCAAGCACAAAACTTCCTTTATAGCAGGAGCTCTAACATCAGTTCTCCAAAACTGCTAACAACATACACCTGTTCATATACTTTAAGGCACAGCACACTGAATAGGGGGAAGAGACACTCACAAGCTTGCACACACTAAAACAAGAACAAAAAACAAACAAATATCTGTAACTGAAAGGGACACAGACATGTGGGGAGTGATGCAATGCACTGGCTGTGGAGCAGCAGTCTTCCGGGAGATATTCTGGAGACTGTGTTGCTGCCCTATTTGCAGGCACCTCTCTAGTCTGAGGGAGGAGGTTGTTGGTCTCAATGCTGACCTAGCAAGGATTCAGAAAACCTGCTCCCCCACCCAGGGACCATCCAGGCCACTGCCACTACCTCAGAGGTTGCCAAGACAGAGGAGTGGTTGGGCCATGGTGGGCTCAGGGAGGGTGAGGATGGTGGAACAGAGGTGCATCCCTCCAGTTGTACCTCTCCACAATTCATTCACCACTCTGGTGAAGCATGGTTCCTCTATGGAGGTACCTGCAGTGGAGACCAAGGAGGATGCTGGGAACCTCCACAATGTAGACCCACAGGATGGTGGCCCAGGACCCCACAGGGGAAGGAAACAACTCCAGGTGGGGGACTCAATTGTTAGGGGGTAGAACTGGGGGAGGGAGATGAAAGGGAAGTTAGTTGCCTGCCTGGCGCCAAGGCTTGGAGGGCCAGGAAATGAATCCTCAGGATCGTGGGAGCAGCGGCAAGGGGGAGGGAGCTGGATGTCATTATGCACTTAGAGAAGAATGACCTGGCTGAGAATAGGATCAGAGCACTGCAACAGGATTTTGTGGAGTTGGGGAGGGGCCTTAGAGAAGTAGCACACACAGTAACTTTCTCAGAAGTGCTACCTGTCTATGGCATGGATGAGGCTAGGGTACTCCACACCATGGGATTCAATGACTCATTGAAAAGCTGGTGCAGAGCTCAGGGATTTGGCTTCATTGGGGACTGGGGCACCACCTGGAGGAATGCAGGCCTATATAGGCGCGATGGTCTGCATCTATCCTGAAGGGGAACCAGGATCTTAGGTGATAGGTTTAAATGCTTCAATGGCAAGCATTTAAACTAGCCAAGGGGGGAGGCATTGAAGAGGAGAAGGGAAATCCTAGCCCCACCCAAAAATCAGAGTAATTAGTGAGGTAAACACCAAGATAGAGCAGTCGATAGGGAGAATGGCAGGGGTAAATGGAGACAATTACAAAGGCAGTAGGGACAGGGATGGGGCAAAAAGAAATAAAATCATAAAAAAATGGAGTGTAATGAGTACCAATGCCAATAGTCTAGGTAAAAAGCTCCTTGAAATGGTGGCCTTGATGAAAGAGGGATGCCTGGATATTGTGGCAGTCACAGAAACATGGTACACAGAGAACCATGACTGGGATGTCAACATACCAGGGTACACAATCTACAGGAGGGGCAGGGAGGGAAGAAGAGGTGGAGGAGTAGCTCTCTATGTAAGGGAAGGGATCAAAGCAACATAACTAAAGAGTAAACAGGGAGGACAGGAGGCACTGTTGGTCACCCTGGAGACTGGAAATGGCTCCATAATCCACACAGGAGTTGTATACAGACCCTTGTCTCAGGGGGAGGAAATGGACAAGACAATGATAGAAGGCATCCTTGGCATGGCAGAGAAAGGGGAGATATTGCTGATGGGGGACCTGAATATGCCAGATGTTGACTGGAGCACCTTTGCAGCAGCCACATCTAAGAGCAGGGCCATTCTCGATGCCCTACAGGGGGCATGCCTCAGGCAGCTAGTTTTGGAACCCACTCAGGAGAGAGCAATCTTAGACCTGTTACTCTCAAATGGGGACAGAGAGAGGATCTCTGATCTTGACATGGGTAACCATCTGGGAACAAGCAACCACCAAACAGTGTGGTTCATGATAAACTTAGCTGTAGAGTCAAGCTACACAAAAGTGAAGGTACTGGACTTCAGGATGGCTGATTTTGTCAAAATGGGAGAGTGCCTCAGAAAAGCACTAGCAAACAGGCAAGAAGGTGGGGAGGAGCAACAATGGGTAAACATCAAAACCGCAATCAGAGAGGCAACAATCCTTTCTGTGAAGCAAATAAACAAATCAAAACAAAAGAAAAAAACACTATGGTTCTCAAAAGAAGTGGTGGGGAAGGTAATGGAGAAAAAGATAGCACTCAGGAAGTATAAGGACACACAGAAGGAGCAGGACAGAGAACTGTACCAGTTAAAGCAGAAGGAAGCGGGTAAGGCAGTCAGAATAGCAAAGGCCCAAACTGAAGAAAAGATAGCCAACTCAGTTAAGAAGGGGGATAAAACCTTTTATAGGTACATCAGGGGGCAAAGAAAGACTAAGGCATGGATACTGAGGCTGAACAAAGAGGAAGGTGGTTGGGCAGAGAGCAACAGTGTAAAAGTAGGGATACTGAACAAATACTTCTGCTCAGTTTTCACAATGGAAAAGTGGGGGAAATACCTAATCCGGTCAATAGAAGCACTCTGGATAGGGGAGTTGATATTAGTCCTTTCACAGAAGAAAGGGTTCTGAAAGAACTCTTAAAACTGAGGATGGATAAAGCAATGGGACCTGATGGGATTCACCCCAGAATTCTAAAAGAACTAAGGGAAGAACTAGTAACACCTCTGACTACCCTTTTTAATAAATCATGGGATGATGGTGTGGTACCTGAGGATTGAAGGAGGGTGGATGTGATTCCCTTTCACAAAAGTGGGAGCAAGACAGAGGCAGGAAACTACAGACCTGTCAGTTTGACCTCAGTGGTAGGGAAAATGATGGAATCACTTCTGAAGGAAAGAATTGTTGAGTACCTAGAGGCCAGTGGGGCACAAGACCCAAAGCAGCATGGATTCACCATGGGAAGTTCATGTCAGACAAATCTAATTGATTTCTTTGACTGGGTGACCAAAGTAGTAGACCAGGGAGGGGCTGTGGACATGGCCTACCTAAACTTTAGCAAGGCATTTGACACAGTCCCACACAAAAGATTAATAAACAAATTAGCCAGCCTGGGAGTGGGTCCCAGGGTGGTAGCCTGGGTAAGACACTGGTCGGACAATAGGACACAGCGGGTAATAGTAAATGGAGTCCACAGTGAAGAAAAGAGGGTTACTAGTGGGGTACCACAGAGTTCAGTACTGGGGCCGGTCCCTTTTAATGTCTTTATAAGTGACATTGCAGAGGGACTGGAATGGAAAGTATATCTCTTTGCAGATGACACAAAGATCTACAGCAGGGTTGATACACAAGGTGGGGTAGAAAGGATGAAAAGGGACTTGGCAAAGTTGGAGGAATGGTCAAATGTATGGCAACTTAGATTCAATGCAAAGAAGTGCAAAGTAATGCACCTGGGAAACAAAAACCCAGGGGAACAGTATACAATGGGGGGTGCTATATTGACAACTACAAAAATAGAAAGAGACCTGGGGTTAGTTATATCAGATGACCTAAAGGTGGGCCAGCAATGTGAAAAGGCAGTAAGGAGGGCCAGGGGGATACTGGGATGCATAGAGAGAGGCATCACCAGTAGAAAACAGAAAGTTGTTGGCCCTCTGTACAGACAGTTGGTAAGACCACATCTGGAGTACTGTGTATAGTTCTGGAGACCCCATCTCCACAAAGACATAGGCAGGGTGGAGGCTGTCCAGAGGAGGGCAACCAAAATGATGCAGGATCTGCATCAGAAGACATATGAAGAAAGACTAAAGGAACTAAAGATGCATAGCTTCAAGGAAAGGAGGGAGAGGGGCGACATGATAGAAACTTTCAAATACATCAAGGGAATCAACAAAGTTCAAGAGGGTAGCATCTTTCAGAAAAAGGGATGTGCAAAAACAAGGGGGCACAATTTGAAGATAGAGGGGAGAAGGCTCAGAGGTAATGTAAGGAAGTATTTCTTCACAGAGAGGGTTGTAAATACATGGAACAGCCTTCCTGAGATGGTCATAGAGTCAAAAACAGTGGGGGAATTCAAGAATACATAGGACAGATGTAAGGCAATTCTAGTGGGGGGTAGGAGGAAGTAGGCTGTTGGTTAACTAGGATCTGCAGCTTATCTGTTAGGTAGGGTAATGGGTAGACTAGGTGGGCCAAGCGGTCCTTATCTGCCATCAAAATTCTATGTTTCTATGTTCTATCAGGGTTACCAGTTAACAAGGACAAAAGTAGGGGGTTACATGTTGGAACTTCTATCAATGCAGTAAATAGGATAGCTGAATCAGCTGATATAACTGCTTCATCCTCCCTGACAAAAGTTTTAGGTGTTCATTTTGGCACTGGGAATTTACCAACTATCGACTAGAAAACCAAAATAGAAACACGTGGAAAGAAGATGAACATTTGGAAGGCCTGAAAGTTATCAAAATTTAAAAGAATTCAAATTATTAGAAAATTCTTGTTACCTTTTTTTACATATCATAGTTTTGTTTACCCCCTCCTTCTAATTTAGAAATGCAAATCTATAGCACTTTCTTTCAAAAATTGGGGGAGGGCTCATTCAAATCCTATAAAAAGAGAATTCACCTATCTCCCCATTAAGGCAGGAGGACTTAATATGAGTGATCCTGGTGTTGTTTTTTTTCCGGTCTATTTTTTTTTTCTTTATAATATCAAGGTAGGATGGGATTTCGTCATTCACCCATGGCAGATTTGGCTGCAATTTTCATTAGGCCCCTATATAACAAAGTGGGACAGAGACCCTCCTAAGCTAGTAGTTTCCCTGTACACCCCAAAATATACAAAATCTAGCTTATGTAAATTACATTTTTGGAAGGTGACAAAAAATGGTATTGTTAGTCTTTCTAGGAAACAACAATATAATAATGTAATGGGATATATTCATCTCAATGAGATAGAATTTCCCTTATGTAATCTGACTAAAATGGGTTTGGTTTTATCTGTATTGATGGATAAAAGTGTTCCATTAGAGATATGGGACGTTCTATGGTTATGTTGCCATGGACAATTTGTGGTGAAAGGAAACATGAAGCATAAAGCTATTACAGAAAGAATGTGCCCTCAGCCTGAATATGATCAAACAGGGACATACTGTAAGAACACTTTTTTTTTTTTATGTGAATTTGTAGTCGTTTTGGGAATTTCTAGCAGATAGATGGAAACGGTCAATATGAAATAGATTTACAACAATCAGATTTTAGAAGATTTCCCATTGCAGTGCAGGAAATATGATTGTAGTACTTTTTTAATTTTGTAGACTTTCTTTATTCACCCTGTGGCCCAGGGATCCTTCCGGGGTACCCACTCGGCAGGGTTTCTACTCCCTACCTGAACCCCCAAATGCCAGTGAACTCCCCCGACTGCCTAGGCAGGTCCAGCCCCCATGGATCACCCCTTGGGTGGGTCTGCCCTCCGTTGGTGGCTGGTACCAGGATTAGATGGACCTACCTAGTGTGAGTTGGCCGTGGAGTCCACTGGTGCATCAAGCCAGTGTTGGGATGTGGACCTGCTCATCAGGTTTCCATCATCTCCATGGCTTCACAGAGGGCTTTTTCTGTGCTGAATTACTCAGGCATGGACGTGCAATGGCATCCTTCTCATGCCAGGCACGCTCCCGTGCCCGGGTGAAAGACACCTGCTGCTGCCCAATCCCCTTCTATGTCCCCATGCTGACTGCAACCACCCTTTTCTCCTCCAGACGTTGCAAATGCAGCATGCAGGATAGCTCACCCACCCCAGGAGAGGAGAGGAGAGCTGTCCTCCAAATGCTTGATCCTACTCCTCCCCTGCTGACTCCTGATGGCCCAGGCATGTTCCAAAACCTGGATCACCGGTGTGGCACAAGGTGTGGCATCCAGTCTCTCAACCCTCAGTGCCACTGGGCTGGCTTCATTCTAGTACTTTAGGGGTAATTTTTGACTGCATTGGTTTTACCTTTAGTAAGCAAGATGGCAGTATGTTTTGCAACAACTACAAAGTACAAACATGTTTATTGTTATAATGACAGAATCTCTTGTGAAAAATGTTAGCTCTAAGGATTATCAAATATAGTCACAGGCTGTGTTCTCTGCATTTTGGGACAAAATAACCTGGCTGTAAGTATTTCTTGACAGAAGATGGAAAAAAATTTTTTTTTCGCTATGGTGACATATGTTTGGTTTAGGAATATAGAAGATTTTTTATTAAATAATACATGTAGAGATACATAGTTTTCCTACATATAACTGAAATTTCTTCTTCAGTTTTGTTATGGTTTAGATACATGGTACCGGATTCACAAAGGGCTGTGAATGCTGCAAATACCGAGTGTACTGAACATATGGCACATGGAGCTTGCAGAATTCTCTTGGCTGGTGATCAGGATTCTTGATCATCAGCATCAGCTGCCACAAGTTAGACCAATGTTTTCTGGTCTAGCTTGCAGCAATCCTGGGTACCCTTTTTACAGGGCTTGCACCAAATTTTTGACACATGCTCTCATAAATCAGAAAAGTTTCATAAATGCACCCAATCTACTGGAATCAGGTGCAGTGTGTGGCAAAGTTGTAGACACAACTGTGCCGACAAATGGAATTTATGCAGGGCTTGACGCAAACCCTGCATCACCCTTTGCAAATTTGGCACATGGTGTTTTGATAGGTTGTTTTTTCCTTTCCTTTTGTAATAGTAGTAGGATAAGAGGTATATTGTATACTGCTTTATACTGATGAATGATTTACTTTATTTTTTTTTTCAATAAAAATTCTCCTACTTTTGAAAAAAGTGCCTTGGGTTCTTTTACTTCCACCTGGACAACCACCAGAACAGCACCAGAGCTGGATAGACAGGACCTCAGTTAACATCTCATCTGAAGGATGGTGCATCCTAACAGTATAGCACCCCCTAGTACTGCACTCAGGTGCCAGCATTGATGGTATTAGCTGAATCCCAGTGTGGAACCAGAAGCCATGATCTTCTGGCCCAGTGGTGGATGTGCTACCAAGTGAGCCTTGCTGACACCTCCAGTACATCATTAGCTTTCTTTATCTGGATATTTGACAGAAAATCCCATTGACGTCAATGGGGATTTCCTAGGAAATATCAAGACAAAGCAAGATATAAAATACTGGGACTTATCCCTGGCTACCAAGTTGAAGACACTCATATGGTATAGATGAGGAAGTAGGTCATATGTTGTAGAGTGCAAGGTTACATCTGAGTATGCTTGTAAATTAGTACACCACAATCTGACTGGCTAAACATGTACCAGCTCCGCAGTTGTAGTTCTCTGAGTGGCTGAGGCAATGGCAAGCTTCTAGAGCTTCAATTCATATAGCAGTATGTTTGCATTCCATATGGCAAGCACACATAAAAAGGAATAAATGGTTACATCCACTGAGCTGATTGGGGGAAAACTCAATGGACTAAAGGTTTTCTCCTTTTCTCTCCAGTTTCTGTACGGTTAAAGGGTCTGAATCATGGGACAGCACAGTCGTCTTTAATATGATTTACTACTGTGTCTTTCAATATACTTTGTCTTTTGAATTTCTGAAGTTTGTGCTATGGGCACTCATGTATTGTAATTTTTCTCATTACATTATATGTTAATTCATGTCTTCTACTGTACCACTGTTTTGTTTCTTCTTCCTCCATGATAATTCTGTATTGGTGCTGATACTTACTGTTTACTGCTTTGCACCTCTCATCCCCCTTCCCCAGACCAGGAATGAAAATGAGCTGTTTGATCTCTGGTTGCCTACCTGGCAAAATCAATCTTGAATAAATAAAATAAACCACTGGCTTTATGTTGCAGCATGATTACCATTGTTCAGCACTTACCTAGGTACATTAGATTTCAGTATAAAAGGCAGGAGGTCTAGCAGGAGCTGGGAAATAAAAAGGGCTGCTTATTCAATGCACTCCATATTCTGTTACTTTTTAACATAAATGCTGTAATCCTAATGTTAGGCCCCCTGCTTGCTTATTTACTACTTCTGAAGAGGCATTACCATAATTGTGACCAAGATCTTGTGTAATTACTGGAATGACTGA
Organism: Neoceratodus forsteri; assembly: GCA_016271365.2. Taxonomy (NCBI): domain Eukaryota; kingdom Metazoa; phylum Chordata; order Ceratodontiformes; family Ceratodontidae; genus Neoceratodus; species Neoceratodus forsteri. The sequence continues at coordinate 436,529,447 of CM057452.1, read as the reverse complement.
CAACATACAGTAGTGATGGTGGATATTTAGGGCAGGGTTTTTGCAAGATTGTCACTGACTTTTGGTACCCTTCTAACATGATTCCAAAACATGTGCTTGAAAGCTAGACCACTTATGAAGTAGCCTAACTATTGGGTACAGTTGCAGTAATTTGTGACAAATATTGAACTCCCTGTGGGGAAAAATGCGACATGCATCATATTTTGATACCAGTTACAATGAATTGCAAAAACTGTCACACAAACCTGTGCACCTTGGAAAATAAGGCACTTGAGATTTTTGGGCAACTGGAAGAATGCTGATGGAGTGGAAAATTGGTCTATGCATCACGCTCAGCTTCCACCCTTCTGAAAATTCTGCCTTTAGCTTCTAAAAGGAAAGCTATCTACTGTATGCTAATTCATGATGTGCACTGGCTCTAGTCCAAAGAAAATGGCATAATGGTACAATGGTACAACATGGTGCGATTATTCACTAAGAATGACTTCCTAATTCTCTACCCACAAAGAACATGCTTTGATCTGTTTGCAAGCTCATCATTTGAGGCTTTACTTTAAGAGACAATTGGTTTGGTGCAATTGGAGACACATCTGTTCACATTGAAGAGCACTAGCATTCCCATGGTCACTTGTGGAGACACAATATCAAACAAAGCAAACTGCTGGCTGTATCAATGTTACGCCTGAGTAAAATATTGGAGTTGAGTAAAAGTGCTGGCTGGTTGTCTCAAAACAATTTCTGTGGTCAAATTATTTACAGACTGTGGCTTAGCCTTCCATATGGATAGCTGGGTCATTGGTTTACCACCAAATGGAAACTATCTCAGCATTCTCCAGTGCATAGCTTTTTTTGTCTTTTTGACAGATCCCACTCCAGATGGGGACTAGTCTGGATATAGAACTCCTTATATCTTTCATCCACAATCTCCGTGGAAATGGTTCATCTAATGGGTGAAAAACTGAAGTCAGCTATTGTGCAGAATATTTGTAAAACATGTTGTTCTGTTTGTGTGGTTTGCAGTTCATGCTGCTCACAAAGATTGACCGATCTCCATTGTTCAAGACATTAACAAAGTTGGCACTCTGGTTAACATATTTTCGGCTATCATACCAGTTCTAACCACACTGGAGAATGCATTTCTCAACCAGAGTTGGCTGTGGTCTGCTGGCTTGTGTTGTTGTGCAGCCTGACTGAAGAAGTGGATGATATGGACATGCTCTCACTGGGACTGGGATTTAAGGGAGGGAGATGGCATGGGGAGGGAACATAAGGGAAACAATCATGTACTGTATGCAAGACAACAATATTAGGATCTCATTTTAAGGATGACATCCTTGTGCAGAGTCCCACAGCTTTACAAGAGTACAAGAAGCACATTATCAGAGAGGTGCAAATGGCCCAAACTCTCTTGAAAACTCTGCTTCATCCAGTATCACAGAGAAACTGGTTCAGTTCTGTCCTGTCCAAGAAGCAGATGGACTGACATGTGGGATGAGTGCTGGCAGAGAGAAAGAAATAATAAAGAAGAATTGACTGGTGTCAACAAGACTGGCCAATGTGTGGCATGTATTACTGTGGATAGTATATGTTGGTGGTTGGATGACTGGGAGTCAGGTGTGTCATGGAGATGAAACACTCTCCCAAGGTGGTAGTGTGCAAGCTGAACAGCATTTATTCACACCCTTGCTGGCCAATAATAAAGTTTCACTGTTGTCCAGTTGTGAAGGCATCCTAATCGTGCATCATTCTGGATGGTAGGGTGCAGCTCTGGTGTTCTGGACTGCGGCAATGGTGGATAAAGAAGTAAAGGGGGGCAATAATAGAAAAGGAGTTAGGGTAGCTAAATAAAGATTCAAATTAGAAGCTAGTACAGGTACTTATTTTTGTTTGCTCTTTACTAGCTAATAAATATACTGTGCAGTCAATGCCATGTTTGTGTAATTTGGATGTGTGCATGTTTCACTTGTGAACACAAATAGTTATGGTCATGATTAGCACTACTGTTATAAAACAGAAATTTTGAATAAGTGTATTTTTTTAATGCCGGATCTGTGCCATCATACCCTTAAAAATGGTCTATTAATAATCGAGCATTTTGCAATGATAGATGATAACTAAAGATGATAACTAAATAAAAATTTAAACCCCCAGTCTGATCACATTCCCACTCTCACTTGGCCTGTGTTTCCCACTCTGTGCTATGAAAATGCAATCTAATTTCTCTGAAAAACAAAATGCAGCTGTTAGAGAAGGCTGTCCAGTGTCATACAACATGAAGAGAGCAGGCCTTGCAGTTTGGTTTAGATCCTGTGTATGTCTGCTGAATAGTAAAAAAATTAAGGTCAGATACTTGCAGACTGGAGTAATGGCTGTAATCATGGGTGAAAAATGAAATGTGATGGCAAAGATGTCTGAATGGAAGATGCACCCTACTGGTGGTTCATAGCAGGGGTTCCTGACCTGTTCTGTCCAACATCCTACTTAAAAAAGTTAAGGGTTTATTTTAAACCATGGGGGTCAAATTTGAGCCAAAACAAGAGCAAGGGGCAATAAATAATGCATTTTAAAAACATTTTACTCTTTTTAACAGTGCCCACAGAACATCTAACACACTTGTAAAATGAAATAAAACTCTTTGTTGACTCTATTCAGTAACTAACAGATCAGGCATCACTTCAGGGCAGGATGGCAATGAAAAAAGTCAGTCTTGGTTCTGAGCAATTTTGGTTCCATGAGCAAATCTGGCTCTCCTCCAGTCTGTGCATACAACTGAAACTGGCTGTATTTTTAAAGTAAATTAGTTGTGTTTTCGTGTGATACAGATAAAATATGTCTATGTACAGTACATTAACGGATACTGCACAAAATACAACTGGTGCTTTTACACTTCATATCTATCATGTACTTGCTACACATCTGCCCCATGCTGACCCTGTCCTTGTTCAGACCTACCCAGGGCTTTGATGTTCACCCCTCTCTATACTTCCCCAGCTCATTACCTACCAGCATATTATAATGCAGGCTTACACACTGTTGTCTCTTACCTGAATGGTACAGGTCTGGGAGCTATCCCTTGAAGGAGATCCTGAGGAGGACCTGAAAGGAAAACACGAAATGTAAGCAGACACAAAGGGCTAATGGGAGGATTTGTACTGCATGTTAATAATCAAATTATAATATATATATATATATATGGATATATATATATATATATATATATATATATATATATATATATATATGCGTGTGTGTGTGTATACTTATACTGTAGGTAAGATGTAATGTCTATCTAGACCTGTAAATGAAAGATGGAGATTAAATAAATAAAACTTTCTACTGAAATAGATTTAAAACAAAAGCACAGAAATAAATATAAAAAGGAAATACAATTTAATAATGAACGTAAAAAGAGAAAAGTTAAAAATGAAGGTGACATGCTGGGAGGGCAGCAGCAGCAAAATTGTTTGCCAGTTTACACCCCAGGTATTAGGTTCACAACTAAAGTCTGTACTTTAATCACAAGGTCAAACAAACTCACTATTTTTCTTCTCCCCCTCTCCCCCTTTCTCCCATAATACAGTAAATGTTACTGTGATGGTCAGAACCTCCCACAGTCCCAAGTGAGCCTCTGACTTCCTCTCTCTCTCAGGCTTTTGCCAACGAGACCATCTGGACCAGCATCACCACTTTCAAGGTCCCCTCTTCAGCAAGAACTCAGACCCTGGTCCTCTAATGGCATTTCCAGCATTTCTACCCTTTAAACTCCTAATAATGAGGGTGTCTGTTCTAAGTAGGACACACTCTACTCCCTCAGAGACCTTTTACAATGCACCCCATTTTAACCAGGCATCCTTCAGTCAGAAATGCAGTTACAAATAACCAGTTACTCCAGTCTTTAAAAAAAAAACTAATTTATTAATAAACACTAGTTGTGTAAATACAACAGTAACAATCAGGCATAACACTATTTACATATAGTAAAAAAAACAGTACACATGCAGGATTATAAAAGAAAGCTTGCACACTTATGCACGTAACCGCTTCTATCTTTCCTACAAATTACTGAGACTCCTTACCTCACTGTCCCTAACCTTGTTACCTCAACCTCTCTCTGCAGACACACAGTCTGGCTCCCTTCTTGGACATAGAAATCCCAGCAAAAAGAAAGAGAAACTATCTGGGTTGAAGCATTTATGATCTTTCCCTCTCTGTCTCCCTGGTGCCTTGATCAAGCGAGGCTGATGTCACTTCCCATTACCCAGATTCATCCAATTGGCTAAAACTGCTTTAGGCCTGGAATTTTGGGTGACACTTATCTTGTGATATTGTCTGCTTTTGCCTCAGGGACCCAACATCCTCTCACAGATTTTTTAGCATCTTAATGTATCTGTTCAGCAGCTGAGGAGACAGCCTTTCTCCAATTCATTTGTATACGAATGAACTTATCTCCCTTCCAGGAAGCTAATACAATGAAACCCCACACTACTTAAGAAATCCTGGTAGGCTACTAAACATTTCACAAGCAGGCCAGTTTTCTTACCTTTGAACACTGCCTCCTGGCCCCTGACTGCTACAGAACTTGATAGCATTTGACAAAATATTTGAGACCAGCAGCAAAAGTTGTCTGGTAGTCACATACCTCCCCCTTTATTTTTATGATGTTGCATATTTGTGAGGTCCACATATAGCTACTTTATGTGGGCTATTTGGCCAAATGTTTACTCATCCTGGTGAGACAGTCCACCTGCTTTAGCATTTTACATTCCACTGTGATGCTGTATGGTGAAATCACAGTCCTGGCGACTGATCCTCCGGCACAACAGTTTGGTATTTTGTCGACTCATTCTGTTCAACCATTGCAATGGACTGTAATCTGTGATGACCATGAATGACCTTCCGTACAGACAGGAGTGCAATTTCTTGATTGCCTAGACAATGGCTAGACTCTCTTTCTCAATGGCACAGTAGTTCATTTCCCTCAGTAGCAGTTCAAGCTAAGGAAAACAACTATCTTTCTACTCCATCCCTGAACACTTGAAAGAGCACTGTCCCCAGGCATCTGTCACTTGCATCTGTCTGAACAATGAACAACAAATCGTAATCTAGGCTCGCCAGCAATGGTACTTGGCAGAATGCTAATTTCAGTTGTTGGAAGGCTGTTTCACAGCACTCTGTCCACTGAATCTTCTATGGCAGCTTCTTAGCTGTGCCGTCTGTTAAAGGGTTTGCAATGGCACTATAGTTTTTAACAATTTTGTCATAGTATTCCACAGTTCCCAGAAATGCACTCAGTTGCTTCTTAGTTTGGGGTGTTTGCCAGTCCCAAGTTACCTCAAGCCTAGTTGGCTCAGGTCTGATGCCCCCCCATAAGAACATTAGAAAAGTGACCACAGAAGGGAACCTTTTGGTCCATCTAGTCTGCCCTTTTTTCTTGCTACCCCCACCCAGCTAATTCTTTCTTGTCACACAAGATGCCCCAAGTATGGCACACCTGCCATCCTGATTTGGCACTTCTCTGGTTTAATAGTCTGTCCTGCAACCTGTAATCTGGTCAGGGTTTCCTTTACATAGGAGAGATGTCCATCCCAAGTCTGGTTAAATATGCCTATATTATCCATATAGGCTAGAGCAAAGTACCCAGTCCCATTTGGGACCCTGTCAACTAGCCTCTGAAAAGTGGTTTGGTTAATTTATCATGCCAAAAGGCTTAAGAGTGCATTCAAACAAACCAAATCAGGTGAAATATTCTGTCTTCCTTGAGCATCCAAGGATAGCTTCACTTGTCAGTATCCCTTTGTCAAATCTGTTGTGGTCAGGTACCTAGCCCCTCCTAACCTGTCAAGTACCTCATCTGTCTGAAGCATGGGGTATGCATCAGGTACTGTGACCTCATTTAACTACCTGTAATTGATACAGTCTGGTTGTTCCATCTTTCTTTGGAATCAGAACCACTGGGGTTGCCCAGGGGCTTTTGGATGGCTGTTTACAAAATGACAGTGTACTCCAGCTGCATAGCTTTACCCACATTTATTTTGCTAAAAATAATTGCTTTCCAGTGTTTTTTCTGTGCAGTTCCATGATGCCATGCAATACAATGCCATAACAGGAAAAAGACGAATACATACAATTTGTGGATAGAAATTACTGCCCAATTTGCCTGACAAGCCCTGGCTCTTTGACAGATAGTCTTCTTCAGGGGGCATGACTACTACCAAAGTGCAATAGTGCCTGCTTTATAGTGGTTCCAATTAAATAATAATTTGACTGCAAGGCTGCATGGTAGCACATCATTTTTCAAATGGAAAACAATAACTGTGAAAACGGTGCTGGCTTTATGGCGAGCAGAATTAAAGCAATTTCCACATTTCCTCCTCCCCAAGGTGCTACAGCCTCAAAGTTTGTAACAATAGAAAGGGGGGTACATATTATCATCTACTCCACATATCAAATATACAACAGACCATGCTGATTAAGCCTATCACAGAACTAGAAATAAATGAAGTAATTAAAGAACTCCCCTCTGAGAAACCCCCCAGACTGGATGGGTTTTCCCCTAACTTCTATAAAACTTTTACAAAACAAATGGCGCCTCTGTTGGTACCACTTTTTCAACACATCCTGTCTGGGGCGGAGGTAGATAAATCCTTGTTTGAGTCTCTTATCGTTCTTATGCCTAAACCAAGTAAAAATCATGAAGTGGTGACTAATTATAGACCAATTTCACTTCTCAACCAAGATATTAAAATATTATCTAAACTTTTAGCCAACCATATTAACATAGTCCTTCCACAGTCGATAGGACCAGAACAGGTAGGCTTTATGAAAGGGAGCTATTCCCCTGACCACCTACGTACTTTGGACCATGTCTTCTCATTATCCAGGGATGCTAATTTTCCAGCTGTCTTGGTGTCCTTGGATGCCAAGAAGCGATTTGACAGAGTTAACTGGAGCTATCTCTTGCAAGCTCTGAAGGCATTCCATTTTCCAGAGATCTTTCAAAAATGGATAGGTACCCTATACAAATATTCCACAGTCCGTATTTCTAGTAACGGTGCCCTATTTGAGACATTCCTATTCCATTCCAGTACTAGACAGGGATGCCCTCTATCCCCTTTACTTTTTAATTTATATTTAGAACCCCTTATTCTTAGACTACTTGCAGCCCCTGGGATCAAAGATATCACTATTCAAGGACATGTAGTAAAAGTCTTGGCATATACAGATGATCTGCTTCTCCAAGTATCATACCCAACTTTGTCCATACCTCAAATGTTAACAGTCATTGAAGAATTTAGTAAAATGTCTCATTATAAACTAAATAAGGAAAAAATGGTAGTTTCTCCTCTTAATTATAGGGTTATGAAGCACGATATTACTAGTATGGGTCTTGTCTGGAAAAATAATTCTCTGCGCTACCTAGGTATTGAATTAGCAAGGAATCCCACCCACCTTCAGAAACTTAATTTAGACCCCCTTATATACACTATTAAACAAGACTTACAAAGATGGTTGCTCCTTCCCTTATCGCTTTGGGGCAAAATTAATTAGATAAAAATGAATGTTTTTCCCCGCCTTTTCTATCCTCTAAATTTATTAAATATTTGGCTCCCTTTAAAATGGCTTCAAAATGTACACAAGCTTTTTACAGAATTTATTTGGGCTGGGAAAAAAAGTCAGATTGGCTTTCTATAAACTAGCTGCTCCCAAAAGTAAAGGTGGATTATGACTACCACATATTTGGCTTTACTATTGGGCCAGTCAATTTAACAAGTATCTTAGATGGACAGACCCTGGAAATAAGCCAAATACCCGTTTGTTTACCCCAACCTGGCTTAAGATTGAAAAAGAATTCCTCAAAGCACAAGGGCTTTCTCCAACCTCTCTTTTATACACTAATCTGAAATCTCTTCCACCACAGGTTAAGACATCTTCCATCACTGTCTCCATTGGGATTCATTCCCAGTTATGCAACTTCATGAAATATGATCATATCAATGATATATCTCAAACTACATGGGGTAACCACAATATTAGGTTAGGAGGCCAAACCCTTTCACCTGGATGGCTACCACAGATAGGAGACTGTCCAGTTAGTTATTTTATCAGGGAAAATGGAACATGGTTTACTTCTTCAGAAATATTAATTAAAGCAAATATCCCAAGGGCTCACATTTTTAAAGTATATCAGCTTCACCATGTTCTGGTTAAAACATTTAGGCTGACTTATCAAAATCTTTTTGATTTGCCTTTCTAGATGGAACTACAGTCTTTAGTGGGACTACCACATGCAGTCACCAAAATCTATCTGCAGCTATAAAACTCAAAATATCCAGAATGTTTTGGCCCTACTGTAGTTTGGTCCACCCTCTTTCCAGGAAAGATTATAAATTGGACCTTCCTCTGGCGGAATTGTCATCAATTGATTACGCAGGATAGGCTGCAACTTATGCAGTTTCAAATATTACATAATTTATACTATGCTCCTCAGAAATTAGCTAATTTTGGGCACATAGACTCTTCTACTTGAGTGAGATGTTTACATGGGGAGGGAAATCTGTTCCATATTTTTTAGACCTGTCCAAAAATAACCAAATTATGGAGCCTCATTAAACAGAAGGTGGACCCCCTTTTGGGTTTGAATGATCTGTTCAGTCCTGATATTTGTCTATTAGGAGACCTATCGGAGGTTCATATATTAAATCATAAATTTCATATAACTATGATAGCAATGTCAGTTAAGAAACTGGTTTTGAAGCACTGGAAGGACACAGTAGAAATGACCTATATAGAATGGTTAAACTAACTTCAGGCTAATCTCTGGACTGAGAGAAGTATAGCAAGTCTCAATCAGATTCTTAAAAGATTTAACAAAATCTGGGGTCCTTTGCATGCATTATACTCTGTATAATAAGTAAATATTAACTCTTTTTGTATTGTGTAATAGCTCTTTGAAATGATTCTGTGTGAGGGGTGGGGATTAGAGATGGGGAAAGTAGGGAGGGTGGGAGGCATTGTTCCTCCATGTTTACTAATTAGATATCTATGTATTATAATTACAATGGTTTAATGCTGTGTAAGTGTAAAAATTTGAATAAACTTTGAATTAAAAAAAAGAAAGGGGGTGCAGGGGAAAAAGCCCCCCCCCACAATAGGGGATGCGGGGGAACAGTCCCCCTACAAAAAAAATTTCATTTTAATTCCGCTAGCCATAAAGCCAGCACCGTTTTCATGGTCACCATCTTCCATTCGCTGAAATGACATAAAACTGGCTGCATGATAACAATCTTCACAAAGAATGTTCTTTTCTCATTGCTTGCAGCACCAAAGCTACTACATTTTCAATCAGTCTAATGATATCTAGCCACAATTAAAAGTTAAATGTTAATACCAATGCCAAGTGAATGAAAAACCTTGAAATAATGGTTTGTACTGAATAACTTCTCTAATTTAAATTAAATAATAATAAAAGAATACTGCTAAAATGATTTCCATGGGCCCTAACTACAAAGAGAGGTTACAAACTGTACCTGGTTGACAATTGCCATTTATTTGCATAGTGCAAGTATGTTTAAGTAAACTTGCATTTAATTCACAATGTTTTAGTATAAAATTATTTGCAGTGGCTCCTCATAAGTGCTCTTAAGCGCTCTACTACTGCACTACTGCAATACTCCATCAGTGTACAATTTCTGCAGCTAACATACAAAAGGGAAAATAAAACATTCACTTTAAATGTGCTTAAAGTGGAAGGTGCATTAATAAAAAATAAAAGTTAAAAACATACAGATACATCAATATCACTAGATCACTGGTAACAATAACTTGAATGTTATAACAGATTCAAGTCTGTAACTTTTAATACTGTATTGTGTCTTTTTGCTGTTTTTTGGAGCAGCTCACAGCATAGCCAAGCCATCTTGTCATCTTATCAGTGTCAGTGGCTTAGTAGGTAGCACACTTGCCTCTGAGGCAGGGAGATCAGAGGGCTGTGGGTTCAGTTCCCACATCTGGCACTTGGGCTAATATCCCAATACTGACTCTGTAGTGCAGCATGAGGGGGTACTACACTTCTGAGGTGCCGTCTTTCAGATGAGACGTTAAATCAAGGTCCCATCTGCCTGGATTGGTGGTAGTTCAGGTGGATGCTAAAGATCCCATGGCACTTATTGAAAAAGAATAGGGGAATTTCCCCAGTGTCCTGGCCAAATTTCTCCCATTCACTAAAAAAATACCACCAACAGCTTACTCTCATTCAATTTCAGTAGCTTACCATCTGTATCGCCCCTCCCCCAGTCATCCCTGAAAAAGGGACTTCTAGGCCCAGTGGGCTTACTGGGTCAACAAAATTCAATACATAAATATTTAACTGGGTTATAAATAGTACTTTGTCAGTTTTTTTTCTGTAAAATGAGACAAGGAAGAAAAGAAAAACATCTTGTTGGATCACTAATGGATACAATAATACCGTCTTGTTTTGTATATAGAATAATACATGCGATTTAAAAGTCTGATTATCCAGATATAAACAATGAGGACCAGAAAATAAATTAATTTTACATTACCGCATGTCTAAATTATAGATTGCATATTATACTGTATCCTGTTGATAACTTAAACATATGAAGTTGTCTGCAGTAAGTAGAAATAGCTATACAAATTTTTTCATGTTGAAACACCATTTAATTTTGCTTTTAGTAGTTGGTTCAAAATACTCCTGCAGAAACAGAGCACAATGTGAGCAGTATAAAAATATTAAAAATGTACCTTAGGTTGGGGGGACTAGAGGGTAAGGAAGAAATAGATTCTTCATGGCTTTTGAAACTGATTGTAGATGTCAAAGGGACCCATGCAAATGAGCCCATTGGGCATGCAAGTTGCTAAGGGTTTTTTTGCATGCCCATTGTGGTCTCATTTGCATGGGTAGTGAGAGAGGTCAGTGTGGCACCACCCCCTCCCAATCGCCAGATGTGTAGATATCCCTGGTGCTAGTGGTCCCTGCCCCCTGCCGATTGCTGGCCTGTTCTGTACAATATAGTATCCCTGGTGCTAGTGGTCATGCCAACTGATCGCTGGCCCATTCTGTGCAAAATAATATCCCTGGTACTAGTGGTCCCCTCCCACTGATCACCGGACCACTCTGTACAAAATAATATCCCTAGTGCTAGTGATTCCCCCTACCAATCGCCAGCCTGTTCTGTACAATATAATATCCCTGGTGCTAGTGGTCGTGCCAACTGATCGCTGGCCCATTCTGTGCAAAATAATATCCCTGGTACTAGTGGTCCCCTCCCACTGATCACCGGACCACTCTGTACAAAATAATATCCCTAGTGCTAGTGATTCCCCCTACCAATCATCAGCCTGTTCTGTACAATATAATATCCCTGGTGCTAGTGGTCCTCCCCCCCTCCAGTCACTGGCCCATATTGTGATAACATGAAATCTCTGGTGTCTAGTGGCCCCCACACCACGGCACCAACCCCCCCCGGTCACCTTCCCAGTCTGCTCAGTGCTGCGGGTCCATACAGTGCCTGGCACAGCCCTCCTCACACCTTCTTGACCAGCCACCTATGTCCAGGCAGAGAGCACACTTCTTATTTGTAGGATGGTGTGACAAGCCCTATGCTCAGGGCCTCTACTTTTCTGAGGCAAAGAGGGACCAAGTTCTCCGGCAAGACTACCATTTGCCGCAGAACTTCTGTGGCGGTGGTTTGTAATTTCTGCGGAAGTTCTGCGGCACTAACAAACTACCACATCATAGTGACAGCTTGTCATCCTGACTTCACTTTCATGGCAGTTTTTATAGCAATCAGGATGGTGGAAAGCACAGCAACACTAGTTCAAAATATAACAGACTTATAAAAAAAATTGTATGCCTAAAAAGCAAAACAAATGTCTCTCCCTTAAGGTCCTAGCCTGTTGCATAAATTATATATGCAGAGGGGATCTTATGTGATAAATAAGGTATATGCATGCTATCTATTCCACTAATGAGGTTTTCACTGTCTATCACTTATATATTTGTATGTGCTTTCTACACCACTCATGAGGCTCCCGCTGTGTATCACTTATATATTTATATGCAATCTGTAACATACATACAAATATGTGTGTGTGTTTGTAGTGAGAGAGACAGAGATACTGTATATGTGCGTGTGTGTGTGTGTGTGTGTGTATGTATATATATATATATATATATATATATATATTTAATTTCCATGAACTTGTATCCTCATTCATACAGGTTCCATTAGAAATGGAATAGAGGAGTTATTGCAAAACTCATTTTTGATGTCAGCCTGCTTTCCCTGACACACTGCATAACACCATCAGGCCATGACATGTATGTGAACTGATTGTGAGATAAAGCTCTCCAGACCAGCACAATGTGTCCACCATGTGACAGAATACTGCACCATGCCTTCCCAGGCTCCAAGCAATGATGTGTTCCACCAATCCTTGTGCTGCCCAGCCAGCTCCCAGAGCTAATCTCTGAACCTGAGTTGCCAGCACGGAAACACAGCATGCTACCCTCTGGCCCAACAGCTGTCCCTGCACACAACATTTCTCCATAACTTTTAGGTGATTCTATCAACCAATGATAATATGTAATCAATAACCCTGGCAAAAATCGTACAGTGAAATTATTTATTTAACAGGTCTATTCTTTCAACAGGTCTACACATTATTATATTCCACTTTTCTGGGCATAATTACTTTATTTTTCTTAAAAATGACAGTTAAATTCATTTTACCAGTTATTCATTTCAGATGGCATCTCTATACTTTAAAGGCACAAATAGGTTTGTACAAAGTGAGGTATGGACTTAACAGGTCTGTGCTATTGACATGGTTTTGTTCAAGTTGGCCCTAGTGCAATAATGTAAGACTGAAAACTATATTAGGCTGTAGTGCAGGTTGAGCAAATATCACCTTGCATGATGTGCTGTGCCACCGTCTCTGGCAGTGGGAGCTGTGGTAGATAAGTGACTGTTAATTTCTGTTGCAGATTGCAGCCATTTTATTAACTAATGTATGATGTTATAGCAATGATAACATCACATTCTGAGCATATGGGGGTTTAGGATACAAAAAGAGGGGAAGGGAACCAGATTCTATGGAAAAACAGAAATATTAATAAAAAATCAACAAGAAGAGTGAATTCTGTGGCACCGGAGAAGTTCTGCGGTAGACTTCAAATTCTGCGCAAAATTCTGTGGACGCAGAATTCTAGGGGCCTTGCCTATGCTACAAATAAGTGGCACACTCCATGCCTGGACATACAGTGACTGGCTGAGCAGTTGTAAGGAGGGTTGTGCCGGTCACCGTATGCACCTACAGCACCAATGGGACTGGAAAGTAGACTGGGGTTGGGTTTTTGGTGCCACTGTGTGAAGACCACTAGATGCCAGGGCTTTCATGTTATTACAGTATGGACCGGCAATCAGCAAGTGGATCACTAGCACAGGGATATTATATTGTACAGAATGGGCTGGCGATCAACAGTGGAGGTGGGGGAACACTAGCACAAGGGATATTTTGTGTTTTACAATAGGGCAGGTGATCAGTGGGGGGTGGGAACCACGGGGTGTGGTTGTGCTCCCACAGTGGCCAACCAGCTAGGTGGCTGCATTACCTCAATCAGCTGCTAGGGTTCTCTGGAGTTAAGTTGGGGTTTTGTTTGGTGGCATTTGTGCGGTGCAAAAGGCCTGCACTAAAATCTTTTGTGTAGTGCAAAGCTGCTGGATACGGGGTAGCGCGGCTATCCATGGCCACTCCCCTTCTCTTGCTCACATGCATACATTATGTTTTGCACAGGTTCACACCCTCTTTGTCTGCGAAACATCCCCTTTTGAATATGGGTATCCAGCACACACCCTGGTTTGTGTGGGAAAAGACCCATTAACACTTGTGCAAACTTTTGAATATTAGGCCCCAGAGCTCTTATACTTTAAAAAAGTTCTTCCTGCACATGTATATTTACATTTATTATCAAGGTACAACCTATAGAAAAGGCTTGCATTCCATTTGGTCATTAAATTCATGTGATTTTAACATTTTCATTTTAAAAAATCCACTGAAATTTCTTCTGTAGCAAACTATGAACACTATGCCCCTACCGAGATTGATAGGCGTGGTCTCCAAAGCCATATATGAATAGTGTAGTGACATGTGGCTAGATACTAAATGATCCCATCTTTTTTGCCTATAGCCCTGTAGTGCTCACTGCATGTCTTCATTTAGCATGTTTATAGTGTACCCTATATACTGTAGGCTTTGCCACAGGAGCACCACAATGCATAGACAATGCAGCACACAGTACAGGTGATGAACTGTTTTATCACCACCTCCCCCTTTCCCAAATGAGCTTGATTCACAAATCTATCCCACTGTACTGAATGCTTGTGCACTGTTTTAAAGGAAAAATTTCCTTGGAATGAGGTAACTAATAATATTAGATCCTTGAGGTACCTCACTGGTCACCCCTCTTCCCTTGGATTGGATCCCATTTACAACCACTCTCTGCTTCTTGTCCCCTAATCAGTTTCTAACCCAGCTCACCACTTTGTGGCCCATGCCCAGGCTTCTCAACTTATTTACCAGTCTTTTATGTGGAATGGTGTCGAAGGCCTTGCTGAAAGTGAGGGAGGTGACAGCTACTGCTCCCCCTTGATCCACCTCCTTCGTCACCCAGTCAAAAAAATATATCAGATTTGTTTGACATGACCTTCCTGCTGTTTGGCTCTTTGACCCTGAGGCCTAACTAATCTGCATCTATGTACTATTTTGTTCTCAGTCCCTGGGTCATACAGTAAGTGGTGGCTGTGGGATTCAAACCAGGGTCTTCTATTTAACAGTCTGTGCTCTGAACACTAGGCAAAGGTGCCTGCTTCTCACTGTGTTTCCCTCTTCCCCACAGTCACAAACTGAGTAAGAAGTTGCAGTGGGATTCAAACCTGGGTCTTAATGTTCATAGCTATGCTCTTAACTACTTGGCCAACACATACACACACACACACACACACACACACACACACACACACATATACACTGATAATGCTGCATGAGGCTTGGGAACTAGGAGCATCAGGTTTGAATCACCCCTCTTCTACTCACTGTGTGACCCTGAGCAAATGACAACCCAAATGTTCAGTAAGATAGCACTGGTGTGTGTTGGACATGAACTGCCACTCCTATCCATTCATGCCCATCTGCTGCTGCAATTACTTTATTGTTTGTAAAGGCAGTATATGTTGTATTCTGTTGTTTTGCCTCCCCCCTTCCTTTGTGTTGCTCCCTTGTGTGACTCCCGCAGCATTGACTTTGGGTGTAATGTCTCCTCTTTGGTGGTATGTTTTTGTTTGGAGCAACTGGTCAGCTACTGGTCCCTGAGCAGTAGGATACAACATTGCTTTAGGGGTTTTATTGGTGGCTGCCGCAGCAAGCCAGTGGAATGATGAAACTTTCAGTTTAATAGCCTTTCTGTGGGAAAGAGTGAACTTGATGAAACAGTGTCAACCCAGATGGGCAGGGAGTGATGGCTCCCAAGTGGTGGCTTTTCTAGTTGAGAGTTCAGTTTCAGTCCAGGAGCAAAGCCTTCCCAGTGGCAAGGAAAATCCAAACCCTGGAGGAGTTGGACCATCTACCTGCCATTTTGGTTAGACAAGGAAGGAATGTTTGCTACCAAACAATTCCTGGACTGGGACTTGCTTGAATCCTATTATTGAGCCTTAAAATCCTTACATGTGTCCAGAGAATGGCTTCACCAAAGTATATGTCTGTGCCCTATGCGGTCTCAAGAAAGAGTATCCCATAGTGTGCTGGAGCTGAGAGTAGGTCATGGGAAGCCTGGGGAGAGTTACCCTGAAGGTCTGGGCCTTCCTTGAGTGGGTAGGACATCTGACCACCTAGCAACTATAGGATGGGCCACTACACCCTTGTAGTACAATACCTGGCTCTGGGTGCTGCAGTCATTAGAGACCATGAGCCTGCACATAAATACTGTGTATAGTGAGGTATATATTATGAGCAAAGGCTAGCAATGGTATGGGTGGCCTACTACCTCATTCCTGGTCATAAATTTTAAATAAATAATATAAATAACATAAAAAGTGACCTAGGAATCTTGCAGGAAAGCCCTAAGTGTGTTTATGTCTCTTTCTAAATATTGTGTGTCCTCTTGCAGACGGTGTACCTGTGTTGTGGCCAAAGAAATGTGTTGGTGCTTCATTCTACTCTCCAAAGAGGACAATGGCCTTATTTAAGCTTGTGCATATTGGCACTGCTAGCAGCAGTGATTGCAAGTGACAACCTAGCTATCTCCCATTGCCAGGACATATAAGAACCATGGTTCATACCTTATCTTGTTGGGGTGGGATCAATAGTAACCAAACTCTGGGGACCAGCCACATATGTATCTATGTAATCAGTGCGGGCAAGCTGATTTTTAAAAAAGCCAGTTGTTCAATCCATTCAAGGAGAAGAATAGTTCTGGCTGGAGATACAGTGTCACCAGTGGTGCAGAATATCCTTGTAACAGGATTGAATAAGGCCCTGACCAATTTGTAACGCAGAAATAATTTAAATGCAAGGGTCTGTTCTATCCTTTCCTTTTCTGTCTCTTCTCTGTCTGGTTTTGCAACCAAATTTTCTTGTGAGACCTAGGAACTGATCACTCTGAAAGTTTCACAATTCTTCACCTCTCGCTATCTCTCTGCCTTCCCTTGTGTTCTGTCTTTTCTTCCCTGATGCATATCTGTGGGTATAAAAACATATGTGAATCTCCGTGTAAAACTGTATGTGAAACTGGGATCCCGTTGTTTAAAATGATATATTGTTATACTGTTGAAATGATTGCAAAGCTATTTGGCACTCAAGGGGTTAATCTGAGATGCTGGTTTGAAAAATATTTTCAGAGCTGTCAACAAGAGTTCTGTTCTGGGTCACAATATTCTTTTTGCTGCACCTGCTGAAACTGACAAGAACGCTGTGTGAGAAGCAGAATGTTCTTTTAACGAGCACCCTGCAAAGACTTGTTATAAAAAGAGCTGCAATGTTTTGCAAGAGGAAGAGACAGACTGAGAGGATGAGATTGGAAATTGAGAAGAAAAACTCAGAAGGATTGTTTTCTCTGTTTGAACTGCCTTTGTAAATAGTAATTCTGAACAACTTTTTTTTATTTTACTGTTATTAATAATAATAAAACACTGTTTTTGAAATTGAATCCTGGTTTTCCTGTGCTTCCTTACTTGTGCCTTAATGACAATCCTTTATGATGGTTCACTGGTGGGTGGACATCCAACATAATAGGTAACAACTTGTACAGGAGCTTGCCTCCCCTCCATACCCCCCAACACCTCCCCTTTCCACCCACTCTCCCCCTAAATGTTCTCCTTCTCCCAATCCCCTTCTCTCTCTCTCCCCCCCCCTCTCCTTCTCTCTTTCTCTCTCTCTCTCTAATATACCCCTCATTCACCTCTCCCCTTTCTTTCTCCTACCCTTTCCGATGCACTGTACCTTGACAGGCTCCCCTGAGGCAGTTATGCCACATGTTGTTAATTGGGAAACCTCATTCGCATGTTCTCCGTTTCTTTCTCTTACCCTTTCTGATATTAGATATTGACAGGCACCCCTGGAGCAGCTATGCCAAATGTTGCTAATTGGGAATCTCTTCCCGCTGTTTACTTTCAGTTGTCTAAGTTACTCAAATGTATAACTTATCTATATTCTGTATTACATAGCAATCTTACATTTTGTGTAAACTGTCAAGTTTTTGTTATGTCTCTGCTGTTTTACATCCTGACATGGAACCTTTGTAAAAGAATGTATACTCAAAGGTTGTATCCGAATTACCAAATAAATAAATAAATTAAAAAAAGGGTTCTCTTCAACTTGCAGTGCAAAAAGGATCTGCCATAGAATTGAGATCTCTGGATTAATTTTGAAATGCTGTGGACAATCTTTCATTAGTGAAGTCCTCTGCTGACAAGCTTGGTAAATGTGGCCCTGTTTTTTTTTTCAATCTGACTTAAACAAGTTCAGATATTTTTAACATGGTGCTGTATGTGCCATTCATCCTTTGCAGATGTCCTAGAGATGGGCATGCTTCTTGATGCTCAAGAATGTAAACTGGTATTTCAACCATGTGCCTGAGGATGGTTTCTCTGTGGGACTGGAAGAAGTGTAGCTGTTAAGATGATTTGGGCCACTTGCACATTTCTGATTATGTGCTGTTTATACTCCTGTAGAGCAGTAGGATTCTGTGCAAGGGAATCAAGGATCCTGCACAAGGGAGCCTTCCTTAAAACAAAAATCTAATATTGCTGCAGTGACACATGTATTTTTTCCAATATAGTGGCAAACCAACTGTGGGGTTCTTCATTCAATGTCTGTGCCAGTTAAATGAAATCAGAAGAATAATCATCACTGTTGAGTGTTTCATTGGTGAAGTTAAGGAGAATAAGCACCACAAAAATGACCTCACTAACAGAAACACAGCTGCTGTTGAGTTATTGGGTAGCTCTGTTAAATGGGGCACTGATTTGATTGCGTTGGTACATGGTTGCCCAGTGAAGATGAATAGTTCTGCCAGTGTCATGTGATATGTAGCCATTGAATATATGGCCTTCTTTTGTTCCACCAATAATTCTACCACATAATATGTAAAATTCCACCTAGTGGAGATATTTGGTGATATTCAGTATCAAGGAGTGTTAAGGCATAGGTATGTCCTTAGTGTGACTCTTGCTTTCACAGAGCAGTGAAAGTGGCTTGTTAGGGCAAACTCGATAGGCCAATGAGATCCTTTTCTGCCATCAGATTTCTGTGATTCTGTGATTCTTAATGCTGTTGCAATAAGATTGTTGATCCTTGTGCTCTTGTCTAAAGCTTGGCAAGCAGCTAAATTTAATGTATGTGCAAAGCAGCAGACATTTACTCTCTCTCTCTCTCTCTCTCTTTCTGACACAGATAGCCTTTACAGCTGCATTATATTTTGCTGTCATTCCTACCAGTAATCCATTTCTAAATAGCCAATCATTCCACTGTTTTCCTAGGGTGTTACATACTGCATATTGACTGCACTGTGTTCACTATCCTTAACAGTTTAATCAAGCAATGCCATTCCCCTGCACTGCCCTCTTGGTGTCAGATTAGATTCATTTAGTGACTGTTAGAAAGAAGCCCAGTGTGCAGTCAGATACATACTGTATCTCATGAGTTTATGTATGTGTCCATATATCTGTGGAGAAGTGTACAGCCTCACCCTGTGCTTCAGGTTTTGACTGCTTGGTGAATCTCTGGAACATTCTAACTAAATTATATTTCATGTCTCAGCAGTAAAAATGCAAACCACCTTTGGAATCCAATGTTTTTCACAATGGAAAAGAGCTGTAGATCTGAACATACTGTTTTACCAAAAAGTCATGCAATCTGGGAAGAAGTTGGATGCTTGAAGTTAAATTTGTTCTTACGATCAGATTATTGAGCTACAGTTTACGGCATGGCTTTTTGGAAAATGCTGGCCTAGGAATTGGTGGCGCTGCTCTGCCATGGGTGGGGGGTGCTGGTAAAGGAGTGCTGCACCAACTGAGTTCACATATCTTGCGCTATCTCTTGTACTTGACAAAGGCAGAGCCTGTGCAATTGATCTCCATCTGCCACCATAATTACCTCAGAGTGAACTGACTTGACTGTTGTAACAGACATGATCTGTTACTGACTCATTGCACACATCCTCTTCTGAATATTTCCTATCTGGCTCAATACGATCTGTGGGATGAGTAACTGCATGAGGGTGCTACATTGCTGCCACACTAGATTTTGTCTCAGGGAAATGATTTCCATTCCACTGACTTTTTTTCTTTACTGATGCGGTGGTGGAAATGAGGGTCCCAGGAAAACTCAGTTACAGGAGTGAAATTAAAAGTCTAACTCAATTCCAGGAATCAAATGGAGAATAACTGCTCCAGTGTAAAATGTACACTCCTAAAGGCATAAAACTGATTAAATAAAGAATAATAATGAAATCACATAGTGAGGAAGCATCCCCAGACCCTTCTCTGGTAGGTTTGAGCCTACATCAAAGGTGGGAGGTTCTCCAAGTGATATTTTTTCCATTTTCAAGACTGTACTAATGGTTGTTTTACAGTACATGCATTATGCTTTCAGTGAACCAGTGGAACATTTACAAAAAACTATTTCCACATCATGCTGGTACTGCTTTTGGTTTAAAGCCAGGTAAAAAATATAACTATACTCAGAGTCTTAGCAAGCTGCAGCATGTTTATTTATTTTATTTATTTATTAGGTCTAGGATTACAATACCTTTGAGCCTGGGCTCTTTTACAAAGGTTCCATGTCAGGTTACAATTCAAAACATAAGACATGCAAGTCAGATTACAAATTCAATACATAGGACAAGGTTACAAAAGTGTAAGCTAAACAGAGTTACAAAGCATCTGAGAAACTAAACAAGTTTTGGAGGCTAGGTTACAAGGAGATAGTGGATGAGGTAAAGAGAGGATAGAGGACAAGAGAGAGGAAGAATAGAGGGGAGAAGAGTGCTGTAGAGGAGGAGCACAGCCAGAGGCATTGTCGTAGACATAACATGGGGAAGTGCATGCTATGGGGTAACCAAGTGCTAATAGGAGAGATAACTGCATAAGATTAGGGAAATATTCATGGGGTCAGCTAGTGGAGGCAGTCACAGGAGCTAAAGGCAGTGAGAGAGAGGTGTAGCCTTGATTTAAATGCACCAAGGGTAGGAGTGGCGGATATGTAACTGTTTAGACCATTTAGCCAGCTAGGTGCCCTTTAGGCAAAAGATGTTTGACCTTGTGAGGTACAACAACATGGAACCTGCAGGAGCTGTGATTCAGACCCCATGGCTGAGCGGGGGTTATTGCTAGGGTGCAGGAGTGCACACAATCCAGGGGGCACAAGGCCCATAGTTATTTTCTTTGCCATGGTGCAGGTTAGGTACTTTATCTGACTGGTGAGTTGCAGCTATCTAGTTTGTGCATTGAGGTCACATGTATGTGTGAGGTGGTGGGATCCAGTGAGAAGTCGGCAGGCCTTATTGAGGAAGGTGGATATATGCATCTAAGGGCAGTAGCAGGGGCAGAGCCATAGATGATAAGCCCATAGTCAATAATGGAGACAAGAGAGCTCTGAATGGTGACAGTCAGGGCTTCTGGAGTAAGATGTTGCCTATACTGGAAGAGAAGGCCAAGGCGAGTATTTGCTGCTTTGGCTACAGAGTCAATGAGGGCACTATAAGTTAAATGAGAGTCTGCAGTGATCCCAAGAAACATAGAAACATAGAAACATAGACTTTGATGGCAGATAAGGACAGCTAGGCCCATCTAGTCTGCCCATTTCCCTACCTACAGGATAGGCCGCAGATCCTAGTTAACCAACAGCCTATTTCTTCCTACCCCCCACAAGAATTGCCTTATGTCTGTCCCATGCATTCTTGAATTCTCCCACAGTTTTAGACCCCACAACCTCCTCAGGAAGGCTGTTCCATGCATCCACTACCTCTCTGTGTAATAATACTTCCTCACATTGCCCGTGAACCGCCCTCCTTCTATCTTTAAATTGTGTCCCTTGTTCTTGCAAGTCTCTTTTCTGAAAGATGCTACCTCTTGACTTTGTTGATTCCACTGAGGTACTTAAAGGTTTCTATCATGTCCCCTCTCCCTTCTTTCCTCAAGGGTACACATATTAAGCTCCTTTAATCTCTCCTCATACGGCTTCTCTTGCAGACCCGGCACCATTTTAGTTGCCTCCTGGACTACCTCTATCCTGTCTATGTCCTTGCGGAGATGGGGTCTCCAGAAGTGGACACAGTACTCCAGATGGGGTCTCACCAACTGTCTGTACAGAGGGATAACAACTTCCTGTTTTCTGCTGCTGATGCCTCTCCCTATACATCCCAGCATACCCCCAGCCCTCCCTACTGCCTTTTCACATTGCTTGCTAACCTTAAGGTCATCTGATATGATTACCCCCAGGTCCCTTTCCTTTTTTGTTGTTGTTACTACCTCCCCACCCATTGTGTATTCTTCCCCTTGGTTCTTGTTTCCCAGGTGCATTATTTTGCACTTCTTTGCATTGAATCCTAGCTACCATACTTAAAGGCTTGAACCTGTTCCAGGATGACTCCGTGACTGGTTTTGATGGATAGGGGGATGCAGCTTATGCTTGTTATGAGAGTTGCTGAACATCATAGACTTTGTTTTCTTATTATTGAGGACCAGACTGTGATTTGAGAACCAGTTTTCAACAGATGTGAAGCCAAGCTGAAGGTTGTGTTGTAGAGGCTTAGGATCCTTGTGGGAAGCAAGAATTACAGCATCATCTGCATAGAGGGTGATTGTTTCGGAACAAGAATTTGGAAGGGAGTTCAGGAACAAGCTGAATTGTAGGGGGCCCAGAATGGATCCCTGTGGGGACACCTGAGTGAACAGGCCTGGTATCAGAGAGGACATTTGCAATGTTTACTCTTTGAGACCAGTTCTCCAAGTTGCTTTTGAACCAGGCAGTGGAGTCGGGAGATAGCCCAGCCTTCAGAAGTTGCACAAGCAGTAGGCGGTGATGGACAGTGTCAAAAGCCTTGGTCAGATCGATAAAGAAGGACCCAATTAACTGACCATTGTCCAGTGAGCTGTGAAGAATGCCAGAGAATTCCAGTAGGGCAGATGAGGTGCTATGTCCTTTCCTGAAGCCTTGTTGTGAGCACAGGATATTGTATTTGTCCAGGAAATCTGTGAGCTGATCTGCTGCAATACATTCAAGGGCCCTGGAGAGGGATGGCAATATAGAGATTGGATGGTAGTTTCCATGAGTGGCCCTGTCACCACTTTTATGTACAGGGGTGTAACCCCTAGGTGGTACTATCCCTTGGGCTACTACCCCTGCCTGCTTGGCTACTAACAGGTTAAGGGGCCTGAGTTCTGAAATGGGTGCCTCCACCCAAAGGTCTGGGATGGTTTGGGTTACGCTAACCAGGTCACAGCAGTCTGGGACACTGTGACCCCGCTTTCTTCCCACTAGTGGCCCACATCGTACACAACAGTGACTTTCCCAATACTCCTGAAATGCAAAACACAGACACTTGTACTTGGCACTTACCCCCAGGACTGGTTCCTTCAGCTTGAATCTGGGGACCCCCTGTAAAATAAGGTGATGCAGTACAATAGCCACAGTACAACACTTTCAGCATAAACTGACACCACAGTCAATGTAAATTGCAAACAAACAGATCTGATTTATTCAGGGGGCTGTAACAAGGAAGGGAAAAATCAGGTTAATTAGCTTAAACACATTAATAATACAGTACTGTGCATGCACTTAGAGTTCCACTCAGTCACTTTCTCTGGGTACCCAGAATGGGAAAAGAGGCTATCCAGGTCCGTTGCAGCTGGTTGGGGCCCTGTGATGGAAAAGCCGGATGCCTCAGTTCGTAGAAAGAAAAGCACAAACAATCAGATGACCCACTTTGATTAGACAAAAGTTACAGGGAGCTACCCTGATAATTACTCACAATACCCAGGCTAAACACAGGAGGGCTGATGGATGAACTCTCTGGATTGCCAGAGGAAGCTTGCCCCTCAACGATGGATCTTTCTGTGCAGCAAGGTAGTGAGGCAGGACCCTCGTGGCAGGGCCTGTCTGCACCAGGCAGCACGGATTCAGTCCGATTCTTGCTGGGAAAACTACTTACAGCACTAGCACACAATTTACAGCAAATGGGGAAACCAGATTGTGATTCTCTTCCAGCACATAGCACATTTATATGTAAAAGAAAGTTTACTGTACCAGTCAGGTGACTCCTCAGTCCCGATTGCAAAATCATTGCAATTACTAGGGAGCACTATGGTAGCAAAAGTCCTGATGGGCCGATCGCTTTCAGCAAAATCTTCGGTCTTCTACAGGGTAAGCCTGGTCTCACAACAGTAGCAGCTTGCTTTTTCCTCACAACTTCAGATTCAATCCGAAAACACATTTTTCTCTCTCTTTCTCTCCCAACGGCAAGCAGGCTGAGATACAGGCCTCACACGTGCCTCCCGCGCGAACTACCACGCTGCTCGAACAGAGCAGAGCTCCTTCACCTTCACTCCCAACTCAAATCTGCTTTGTTTCAATTCCATTTCAGGGCACATCCATGACTGTCCTGCGCAAACTACGGTGCCACTCGGCCACTTGCACACTCAGAACTGTTACGGAGACGCAGTCCGAAATAAAGATTTCCTTCTGTTTCTCTCTGCTCGTCATGTCCATAACTTGGGGCACAATCAAATAATTTGGAGACATGATCCAATATGAAGTTGTCCTTTTTCTCTCCCTCCAGGAGAGCCAAGTGCAGGAAGGCCAGACTCAGCCTTCCCGTCAAGCCCCCACGCTGCCCCTTGGGGCAGCAGCTACACGAACTGCTCACTCTTCCAGCTCCATCTTCCTTCTGACCTTGGGCTGCAGGCAGCAGGGGAATTTCCCTCTGATCTGAAAGATTCGGTTGGCTGATTCTCTTGTCAGTCACAGTAGGGCTTCCTCTACAGGTGCAAAAAGGCACCAACAGTACAAAACTACATTACCCAGAGGCATCTTCCATACAGCCCCTTTTCAACAGGCTCCAGATGAGACTCCCAGTCCCGATTGGCCCAAAGCAGGCTTCATTTTAGAGTCTTTGCAATCTGATTGGTCCAATTCAGCAGTTCAGGACCAAAAAGGTGGGGACAAGCAGAAACAGTTCGTGCTGCAAGAAAAGCAGGTTAGACAAACTGCATTTTCGTTATTAGCCTAAACAGTTCCCAGCAATCAGTTACATCTTTCAACTGAGTTCTCTCTGCGCATTTAGCGAAGGCAGAAATGGAGCGATTTTTCAGCAGCTCGAGGGGACTTCATGAGCAGGGAAAAACACAGACCCCCATCCAAATTAATTATACTGCAGTTAGGCAGCTTTTAAAGGAACAGTACACAGAGGCACTTAGGCAGTCTCATACAATTTATTTTTAAAATAGCTGAAACACTGGACACCAGCCTGGCAAAGGGTATTTAGGCTCACCCAAGGAAGGCTTTTTAGTGATCCACATTTGTAGGGGGGTTACCGGGGTAACAGTGGCTGATTTCCATTTGTCAGGGAACTGGCTGAGCCTAAGTGAGAGGTTGAACATATATGTCAGTGGCTGTAACATCTCATCAAGGAGGAGGGACAGCAGATTAAGGTCAAGTGTATCACTGCTGGATCTGGATTCGGTGAAGGCTTTGGTAATGTATTTGCGGACATCATGCATCTTGACTGCTTTGAAATAAAATGGTGGGTCGCTAGAGGAGGAGGAAGCATTGGGGGGAGGAGAGGGAAAGTCATAGTCCTTCAAAAAGTCAGAAGGGAGAAGACTGCTGAGATCAATGAATGCAGTGTTGAAGGTATTTGCTATGATTTTAGGGTCAAGCGTAGTAAACCCATTTATGTTGAGCAAAGTAGGGGAGGTTTCTGGCTGCTTCCCAGTGACCTCTTTAATATTGTTCCAAAACACCCTCCCATTACCCCAGGTATCCATGAAAGCTTTCTTGAAGTAGGTAGATTTCTTTTGCTTGATAGATTTGGAACAGTCATTCTGTGCATGTTTATAGTTTTGGATGTCAGGTTCTTTACCAGTGATTCTGGCCACATCCCAGAGGCGATCTCTAGATTTTATTTGATGTAAGAGATCAGCCGAGAGCCAGGGATTGCAAAGGGCTTTGACTTTACTCTTTTTAAAAGGAGCGTAGGAGTCACAGGCTGCATTGAAAGTGTTGATGAAGTAATCCAGCGCAGTATTTACATCTGTTGCTTTGTAGATAAGGGACCAGTTTGGAGGTTGAGGCATGTTTTGAGGTGTGACAACTGCCCACATGGTAGGACTCTACTAGTGATGATATTAGGAGGGGGCTTGTGGAATTTGTTTGACAATTCACAGATGACAGGGGAATGGTCACTAAGCGAGTCAGGGATGGCTGAGGTAATTGTAATACGAGCTGGGTGGCTGGTAAGAATCCAATCCAGGAGGGTGCCGGTGCTGGATTTGTAGTTTTTCCTGGTCAGAGAGACAACGATCTGGGTGAGATTGACCGATGAGATGGCATCCTTATGGACCCCTGCATCAGACATGAGCCAGTTTATATTAAAGTCTCCAAGCAGAATCATTTCAGAGTCAGGAGGCTGGGACCTGGTGAATTCCAAGACAGCGTTAAGGCCATTCACTTGTTCTTTTGGGGGGATATACAATGAGGCAACTGTGAAGAATTTGTTATGGGCACCTAATAAGATTCTGATAGGGACATGTACAACAACTGAACTGGGGCTGGTGATATTGCTAGCAGTAGTATACACAAGACTGGTGGCAGGGGAGACAGTACGAGTGTGCCTGAAAAGTAATAGTACTTTGGTTGCTGTAATGACAACTGAGGCACTGGGCAAGGAGGCAGAGGAAGGGGTTGTACTTTTGTCCCAGCTGGGTGTGATTGTAGTGGTGACTTTTCATGTGACAGTGGAACTACTACATCATCAATATTATATTCATTAGAACCATCATGATCACCAAATTCAACATCATGATCAAGGTCAAACTCAAATGGTATAAAGTCCCTTTCAGTTGTCTGGGAGTCAGCATTATTATCAGATGACTCTGTACTATTCTCAGGATGGGCTTCAGAATCAGATGGAGGGCTCAGCTCAACCTATGCTAAATCATTATGTGGAAGACCCGAAGAAGATGGCACTTAAGTCTGAGCTGGTAGCTGTGCTGATGAACCTGAAGCTGCAGTTTGGTACTGCACTGAAGTAGATGCTGGACTGATAACTTTTAAGTTCAATGATGATGATGTGCACTGGCTCCAAATCTCATATCATGGCTTGAATGTTTCATGTAAATGAAACTTTTGGGCTTTATAACTTGACCAGACCTCTTATATTTTATCAGTTGGGATGGAATTGACTTTGTAACTGCTGGCACTGCTGGGTCAGTTGATTTTCCCTCAAAAGACCATTTTTTTATGGCACTGAGTACAGGATTATCAGATGATCTATGGCAGACCAGCACACTACCTTTGCATCTAGTACTCATGTTGTCTTATTGCTGGGGACAAACTAAGTGGCACGCTGAGGTGTATTACACTGCTAGATACTGTATATTTTTTTGATGACAGAAAAAAAAAGTTCTTTAACAACTGCTACTAGCCTGTGGGGCAGTTAGGTGCAGGAGGGCACTACACCTGAAAGTGGTGTCTGTCTAACTGAGCAGAAATATACTGGCAAACTGAGGCATATTTTAATTATGTATATCTTCTTTTTTTTTTTTTTACTTCGTATTTTATCCCTCCTACTGCCCCCTCTCACCACTCACTCGGACTTCCTCTATTGCGATGCCCTTCTTCACATCTGGAGTCTGCCCCTAGAGCACCAGGTCCACATGTAACCTTGATTTACCGGATTGACCCCCGTTGGGGCGGAGGGAGCCCCCTATTCCCCCCGACCATTGTTTGGTGGACTGTGCAGCGGAGTCTGCCCTGATGGTCCGACGGCTTGCAGTGAGGAGTTGTCACCTAGGCAAGGAGAGGGTGTTTTACTTCAGTTTTTCCTTCCCCCAGTGCTGGTGTGCAGTGAGGGCCAATGAGCAAGGAGGCGCGATGAGACGCACATCCTGCTCCGCCCCTCTGCTGACGTCTGTCCCGGAACCCATGCTGCTACCTCCCTCTACTGCACCTACCTCCTGAGTTCCCCCAGGAGGTGGTATTGCTGCGGGATCCTGCAGGCTGACCCCCTCAGAGAAGGAGAGCAGCCATCGGGCACTCGATCCTTCTCTTCCCCGGCTGATCCCCGGCGGTTCGTGCTCGTTCCCGAACATGGGTCGCCGGCATGGCACAATGTAAGGCGTCCAGTGCCTCAGCCCTCAGTGCCACCAGGCCAGCTAAATTATGTATATCTTTGATAATGGAAAAAACAAACAATTGCTTAAACAACAACTACCCCATGAGGCACCTGGGACCCCATATTCAAACATTTGTGTAGGTGCTAAGGGTCTTTGCCCAATGCCCATGCAAATTGGGGTCTGTGCTGGATCCTCATATGCAAAAGGGGCTGTTGCATGGGCAAAGAGGGTTAGCGCTAGCACAAAACATAAGTATGCATGCAGGCAAGGGGAGGAGTGTGACCATGAACAGCCATGCTACCCCATATTCAGCAGCTTTATGCTGCACAAAAGGGTTTATCACAGACCTTTTGTGCAGTGCAAATACTGCAGAACAAAACCCAAACTTAACTCTGGGTGGCCCTAGTGGCTGCCAGAGGTAATACAGCCATCTAGCTGGTTGGCCGCTGGAGGGAGCACAACTGCCCCTGTGGTCCCCGGCACGCCTCCATGCTGATCACTGTCCCATACTGTTAAAAACTATATCCCTGGAGCTTGTTGTCTCCCCCCTTCGAACACTGGCCAATTCTGTAGAACGTAATATCCCTGGTTCTAGTGCCCACCCCCCCGCTGATCTTTGATCACTGTCTGATACTGTTAAAAACTATATCCCTGGTTCTAGTGGTTTCCCACATCACCAGCCTGTTCTATAGAAAATAATATCCTTGGTGGTAGTGGCCCCAGGTCACAAGCCCCAATGTATAAATAATTGTCCCTGGTGATACTGGTCCCCCCGATTCCTGGCCTGGAAGTACAAAAAAACTCCCTGGTGTCCAGTGGTCCCCCTGTGGCACCAGGCATACCCCCCCAATCAACTTAGTATTATTCATGGAGCCGTGGGAGCATACGGCAACCTGCACAGCCATTGTATGTACTGGCAGGGAGTGCCTCTCCTATTTATAGGATAGGGTGATGCTAGGGAGGTTTTTCTTTTGTACTTATGGGTCAGCAGTCAGCGGGTGGGGACAACTAGCACCAGAGATATAGTTTTTAACAGTATGGGCCAGTGATTGGTGGGGGGGGCACTATCACCACAGATATTATGTTCTACAGAATGGGTCAGCAACTGGAGGGGAGGGAACACTAGCAACAGGGATATTGCTTTCTACAGAAGGGCCAGCAATTGGATGAAGGGGGAGGGACACTAGCACCAGGAATATATCATTTAACAGTATAGGCCAGCGATCAGCAGGGGGGTGTACCACTAGCCCCAGGGATATTTTGTACAGAACGGGACAGTGATTGGTGGGTGGGGGACCACTAGCACCAGGGATATTAATTTGTACAAAACAGCCTGGTGATTGACTGGGGGGGGGGGACAATTAGCACCAGGGATATCTACACACCGGGGACTGGGCAACTGGGAGGGCAGCGCTGTGCTAACCTGCCTATCTACCCATGCAATTAAGCCCATAATGGGCATGCAAATGGCACCTTAGCACCTTGCATGCCCAGTCAGCTCATTTGCATGGATCCCTTTCAACATTGCAAATAGAGCTTCGGTGCTATCCATTCTGGCAGCATACTTTGGGAGGACTGTCAGGGCAGCACTAAGTGGTGTAGCACTGGGCTGACATGGCCCTATATTCAATTGAATAGCACTGGTGCACTATTTGACTGAATATAGCATCTTTGGGCACCAGGGCAATCGCAAGGCACAGCGCAAATTTTTGTGTTACGTTTTGCACAAATTTTAATATTGGGCCCCCGGTGTCATAGCAGTATATAACTGGATAGGCAGGATCACTAAGTAGCAAGTTGAGGAGTATTACGCCAACTGCTCAAGAAAAAAATGTTTTTAAAGAAAAAAAATTCAAGTGCTTAAACTGCAACTAGACCTTAGCAGAAACTGGTGTCATAGCAGTATGTAACTAAAGATGAACACTAAGTGGCACGATGTGTGTACAGTATTGGGGTAACTGGTGGTATAGCAGTATGTAACTGGGCAGACATAGTAAGTGGCAAGCTGAGGTGTATTACACCAACTGTTAAAAAATATTTATTTTTTAAAAGAAAAAATAGACAAGTGCATAAACTGAACTAGCCCTCAGAGCAACTGATGTTGCAGTAGTATGTACCTGGACAGGCAGGCATACTAAGTGGCAAGCTGAGGCATATAACACCAACTGCTCAAAAATATATTTTTTTTAATGGACAAGTGATTCAATGGCTTTCAACTAGCCCTTAGGGCAACTGGCATTGTAGCAGTATGTAACTGAAGAGGAACAAGAAATGGCAAGCTGAAGCATGTTACACAGATGGCTCAAAATATATCTGTTGTTTTAAAGAAGGTTCTTAGTTAGTCCCTTAATTAATTAGTCCCTAGATGATTCCCTAGATGAGATTTGTATTGGACTCTAATCTCTCCGATTAGATCTTCTGTACCCCGATTAGCCTTTTAAGACTTGAGATTTTAATTTAGGCAAGGTACATTTATTTATATGGCGTCCAATCCCGGAAGCTCTGGGTACCTTACCTAAAATCAGGTAGGGTTAGTACAAGATTAAAATACAATCAGAATCCATGTGTAACATGTAATACAACAGTAAAACAGTAAATATGGTCTTCAAAATATGTTATCTTAAAATTAGACTAGCTTTGGATAGTCAAATTTGTCTGGAAGGCCAAGCAGAATAAGTTGGCCTTTAGACCCCTCTTAAACATCTCGACCATCTGGGCCTCCATGACAGAGATGGGAAAAGAGTTCCAAAGGGCCAGTCCAGCGACATCAAAAGCTCGGTTGTGGGAAGTTTTTAATCTGATCCTTGGATCCACAAGAAGGCCCCTGGTTGAGAAGCGGAGGGAGTGGACTGAGGTGGCAGGTGTCATGAGATCAGCCAGGTAGCCAGGCTGAGTCCATATAGGGCCTTATAGGTGAGCAAGCCCACCTTGAGGATGATACTTTGCCTGACAGGCAGCCAAAGCAGAGCTCTCAGGACCAGGGTCACATGGTTAAACCTAGACAGGCCTGTCAGTAACCTGGATGCTACATTCTGCACCAGCTTCAGATGGTGGAGGGTCCCTCCAGTGACCAGAAGTATAGAGCATTACAGTAATCAAGCCTGGAAGTAACAAAGGCATGTACCAGTGACAGCAGGTCCTCGTACAGAACCAGGGTGTTTAAACCTGGCGATATTCCTTAAGTGGTAAAAACCACTTTGGACCACAGATGACACCTGAGCTTCAAGCGTCAATCTGTCATCCAGGTTAATGCCAAGATCTCACACCCTAGGGGAAGCCATCAACAAAGCAGACCCCAGGAACAATCCTGTAGCCACTCCTGAGGCACTCCCATCATGTCCATGACCCGGCTCAATCACTAGGACCTCTATCTTGTCGGGGTTCAGTCATAACCAATTGGAGGATATCCAGTCATTGATCTCAGCCAGGCAGTTGTTAAGCACTTCCATGGCATCAGGTGCTCCAGGGGCAAAGGATATATACAGTTAGGTACCATCTGAAAAGCAGTAAAAACCCAAACTGTAATGCTTAATGAGCTCACCAAGGGGCAACATGTACACCATGAATAGCAATGGCAGCTCCTGAGGCACTCCACATGGTAGGAGCTTCAGGGAGGAGGAGAAATTCCCAATCACCACCCATTACTTCCTACCAGAGAGACATGATGCAAATCAGTTGATGACAATGTTGCGCCTGGGTTATGCCCATACTACCCCATATATTCAGTTTCTACTAACATTAGTGCTAATAATTACATTTTGTTGTTTAAGGAAAACCTTGAAACACCATCATGACCAGTTAAAATTGCTCTACCAGGCTCGTGCCTCGAGTCTGCAGATGAATGGTGCCTAACCATTGTCTTTTTATTGTGTTGCCACTTTTGCAATTAAAGCAACAAAGAGGGGACTGTTGCACCTGGGTTATGCCCTTACTACCCCATATATATCTTACACTATATCTCTGGTCTATTATACTGTAATACTGCTATTTTGCACTAACATTATAGATTTAGCACACATTGTATAAGCATGAGTGCTAGAAATGTGCTTTGCTGCTAGTATATGCTAATGTACTATGCATAGTTCATTTATACCTCATTATATTACATTTATATAGATTATGTTTGTTTTTCATATATAGTTGACCTAATCACTGCTTAGATGTCTTTAAAGGATATCAGTGATTATTATGTACTTATACTCTCATATAATTATATGTATGTACACTCAGGCGCATATGCAATGTGTAATATAGCTTTGTAAGCAATTCTCTATTTCTACTAACAAGAAACAGATTCCTTGTTTAGTCTAGCATCTAAGCACATGTAGATTAAAAGTGTCAGCATTTCTCTTTGTCTAAGGTTTATGCTTTAGAAGCATTATTTCTTATACTCATTAGTATTCTGTCTTATAAGTAATTATCCAATAGAGAATGTATTGTGTAACACTGTTTATAGTTCAAAACCAATGTTCATGGTTTTGGGTATCAGTAAGCTAGTTCTTATCTTAGTATATAAAACACTGTCTTGCCAGTTTCTCTCTCTCTAAAAGCCTAGTACATACAAAACAGACTGGCAAATCACCCTTATCAGTGATTTATCCTGCTTGGCTGTGAGTATAATAAAATTACTTTATTTATGACTACTTGTGAGTGTTATCTCTGGCTAACGTTGTAGACATAAAACAAATCTAATTTATTACTTTAGCAGTTAGTCTTCTAACCTGGCAACAATACCGGTGAGTCCACAATATTTTCTAAGGTGCTCTTGAAGCACAATTTGATCCATGGTGTCAAATGCTGATGACAGATCGAGAAGCACAAGACTTAATCTATCTCCTTTATCTCTTGCCCTGAGGAGGTCATTTTGCACCCTAACCAAGGCCGATTTGGTGCTTGCCTTGCCCTGAAAAAACTGTACTGGAATGGCTCATAGATGTCAGAGATCATGAGGTGCTCTTTGAGCTGCTGCACCACTATTTTCTCAACAACCTTTCCTAAAAATGAAGGTTGAAGATCAGATAGTAATTCACCAGGACATCAGGGTCATGAGATGACTTCTTCAAGAAGGGCCTCATCAGTACCTCTTTCAAGGCATCTGGAGAGACTCCCTCCAACAACAATTTAGCTTCCTTTCTTTCTCTCTTTTCTAATTAGCCCACAAAAAATGCTCTTTTATTTTATTAATTATGAAATGGAGGTTATCTGTTCCCCAATTAGCCCTTAATTAGTTGCAGTAAAGCTGGAGAAGCTCCAGTCAGATCTCATACTGAGTGTTGCACCAGTCAGTCCCTCCCTCCTTGACTTGCTATGCTGTCTGTGCACTCTTTCAGTCAGTGTGAGCTTTTGACTTCCTGGTAAAATTGTTTTTCTTTATTTGTCCACTAGTGCAGCTAACAACAGCTGGAAGCTACTACCGGACCTAGAATTAAATAGTAAAGTTAATAAATAAATTTAGTAAAGTTAGTTGCTCTTAGGGTTAAAGTAGTTTTCTCTCTCTCTCTCTCTCTCTCTCTCTCTCTCTCTCAAGTCTTGTCTCAACTTGAGCAGACCACTCCTCTCTCTTTCAGTCTCCCAACTCACACTGTAACATGCATCACAATGATCTGCCAGCTACCAGTAGTACCTCTTCAAACTAGCAACCACTTTTTGTGAAGTCTTTTCCTCTCCCTCCCCCTTCTCTAGGGAGGCAGCACATTTACCCAATAGGCAGTTGAAACAAAAAAAGGCATTGAGTGATTGACTATGTGAGGGGGGTGTTGTCTACTCTTATCAGCAGACTAAGCCTACCCCACCATCTCCTTCTTGCACTTGCTTCTCTTTTAAAGATGATGCCACCTCATGCCCCCCAAGTCGCAAGCATTCTGCTACAGAACAGCTGTCAAGTGACTCCTCTGAGTTAACCAACATTACCCATATGACAAGACAAATCTCAGGAGGAGATCTCTGTCTCTGATGTGCCTTCTTGGAAACTTTGAGTCTCCTACAAAATACATCTACCTGCCTGGCCTGGAACCTTATCCCAGTGGCCTGCCCCATGACTAGAGATGTTGTGAATTTAAACTGTGCTGGTAAAGTAGTTATGAAGTGTCTGAAATTTACCTTTGCAAAGCTTTGTGAAATTTCTACGGACCTTAAAAACTTAGACTTTACCAAAATTGTGACATTTTTACCACAAAGAGACTATTTTTTCAGCAACGTGGCCACTTCATGAGTGAAATTTGATCAATTCACAGAAAAAAATGACAACTTCGATAGTCAAAAATTTACAAATGTGCACTGCGTGAATTCTGTGGAATTTGTGAATTAATTCACAAAATGAATTTTCGCCACTATGTCCATCTCTACCTGCAGCACTACAGAGCAGTACAATAAGATGTTTGCTTGATTCTTTGCATTTAAGGTGGCCAACATCAGGGCTGAGATCCAGCCAGCTCACTCTATGGGAGCTGATGGCGGTCTGTGCTCGGTCACTTCTCCTTAGTTTTCCTGTATTTCTTTCAACCAGCCGGAAATCATGGATATTGTGCAGATTGCCCAGGGTATGCGTCCAACATGCTGTAGTTTGGACCTGGGCCCAACACACCTAATTATTGAGTGTATTGACATCATTGGCCCTGTCCTTGCAATGATAGTGTGGTGCTTCTTAGAGTCGGGTGAGTTCCCTAGCTCCTTGAAGGAGGCAGTGGTGACACCGCTCCTGAAGAAAGCTGCTCTGGACCCAAACTGCTTCACTAACTACAGACCTATCTCTAACCTTCTTGCAGGGAAGGTGATTGAGAAAGTTGTTGTGCTACAGCTGGAGAACCACCTTACCATCCACGGTATCTATGATCCTCTACAGTCCAGTTTTCAGAAGAGGCATAGTACCAAGACTGCTCTGGTTTGGATGCTCAGTGATCTTCTGATGGCAAGGGATCAGAAACACCATTCCATCTTGGTACTTCTTGATCTCTCCTCAGCCTTTGACACCGTGAACCATGGGGTGCTCCTCGAGTGTCTGAGGGCCATCTGTGGCTTGTCTGGAACAGTTCTCAGATGATTTCAATCTTTCCTCACTGGCAGATTTCAGAGGGTGGTGTTGGGGATTTTTTCCTCTGGCACATTCTGTTTGCCATGTGGGGTCCCTCAGGGATCAGTGCTGTCCCCCATGTTGTTCGAGGTGTATATGCTGCCCCTCGGAGACATTGTAAGACAGTATGGGCTGAGGTTTCATTGCTATGCTGATGATACCCAGCTCTACCTGTCTTTTGCACCTGACCAGGGTAGTGCGACCTTGGTCTTTAATAGCTGCGTTGTAGAAATCCAGGACTGGATGAAATCCAGCTGGTTGAAATTGAACTCTGGAAAGACTGAGGTGTTGGTGGTGGATCTGGGTCACTGGACAGAGGGGTCAGTGGCCGCACAGTCTTCTGGACTCTGCCTCAGAGGTATCTGGCTGCCTTCCTCTGAATGGGTGCAAAACTGGGGGGTGTTTTTTGATGACAGGTTGACACTGCATTTGCAGGTGTCAGCAGATGTCAGGTCCTCATTTTACCATCTTAGGAACATCGCCAGGATTAAGCACCTTATTCCATCTGGCGACCTTCCGACATTGATTCATGCCTTCATGACCTCGTGCCTAGACTACTGCAACTCCCTGTACTTAGGGCTGCAGGAGGTTGATATCTGCCACTTGCAGCTAGTGCAGAACACTGTGGTGTGGTTGTTGATGGGGACTCCTTGTTCAA
This sequence comes from Neoceratodus forsteri, assembly GCA_016271365.2. Classification (NCBI taxonomy): domain Eukaryota; kingdom Metazoa; phylum Chordata; order Ceratodontiformes; family Ceratodontidae; genus Neoceratodus; species Neoceratodus forsteri. The sequence goes on along the minus strand of CM057452.1, from coordinate 436,493,809 downwards.
GTCACATCATACCAGTGCTGTGTGAACTGCACTGGCTGCCTATTCAGTGGTGGATCACCTTCAAGGTCAGGCTTCTGACCTTTAAGGCCCTGCATGGACCAGGTCCGAGCTATCTGCAAGAGCTCCTGAGGCCTTACTGCCGCTGCTGATCTTTCTGCTCAGCTGACAAGGGGTTGTTAGAGGTTCCCATGGTACAGCTTTAAACATCAGGGACCTGTACTTTTATGTATGCCGCTGCAACCCTGTGAAATTCTCTACCTCATTAAATTTGTGAGTGCACGACTGTGAAGAGCTTCAAGAGGGCCCTGAAGACCCATCTATGACATCTTGCTTATGATGTTTAAATTGTTATATTTAGACCAGTATTTATTGTCTGCTGTAGTTGAATTTTTATGTCTTTTATTCACTTGATTTTATCTGTTTTTAAGTTGTACAGTGCCTTGATCAAAGAAAAACGCTTTATAAATAAAGTTATTATTATTATTATTATAAAAAGAAAAAAACATTTTTGCAAGTGACCAGATCAGAAAGGGGTCAGACTATCTGTAACTCAATTCTAGCTCACTAGATTGGGCCAAGTAAAACCTGGCTGGCCCAAATCTCTAACATAGTCTTGTGCATACCTGTATTTGTGATTCTATACATGATGTCCGTACATGGAGGAGAAGAACAAATGCCTGTCATGGAAACCTCTGAGAACCCATGGCTCTAGATTTACCTGTTTTTCCCAGGTGTGATACTGTGTCATACTATACTGTACAATACATTGTCTGTTATTTGTGTTAATTATTAGGGGGCAGTAGGGGCCTGGGGTACTTTATTTATATATTTAAAGTGCCATATAATATAATACACAAAATATAATATAATACATACAGTAATACGTAGTTTCATATAATTATGTAAATTAGATTCCAGTTGCATGCCTTTCTTGACAATCAATACTGGCAACACTTTTTTGGCATGTCCAATATATTGTTGACACTGTGCACATGGCAGTCTGCTAAAATGTTTTAATCCCTGTAGCAGTCCCTGTTTTGTTCTGGGTTTCATCTTTTGACATATTTAAGTTTTCACTGGTGCTACACCATCTTAACTGGGTTCATGTCTGGAGACCTTAAGTAAGAGAAGATAGCACAAACAATGTCAGAAAAAGGAAAGAAAAGGAATGGTACAATCATTACAACACAAATTACTCAAGTAGAGGCTTGACCCAGTTAATCCTTTGATGAGCAATGGATCTCACTGAGGCAGTGTGTTTTGGGTCTTTGTCCTGGCTGGCAGTATAGCCGAGAGGTTAGAGTAACAAGCTGTGAATGAGCTTGGTACATCTAATAGACCGGTGTTTTATTCCCAGAATCTCTACTTGCAAACTGTGTGACTCTGAGCAAGTCATTTAACCACCCAGGGCTCCTGTGTTGCCCCTGAAAACAGGCACTTGTGTTTAGTGGGCCTTACTCGCTTAACAAAGAATAACAAAAAAAAATGTGGTGGCCATCGGGAACCTTGTTTAGAATGAACATCAAGGCAGCCTTGCTTCTAATCTTCTGTCAAAAGAAGAGACTGTCTATGGTTCCTAGATGAAACAGAAATTATTAGGGTAATTACAGACATAAGTACGCCTATTGCTCTGTTGACATTATCATCACTTACCCTGAAAAATACAAGCTAGACCATGACCCTTCTTTGAAATTGCTCCACAGATGCAATGCTTCCTAAGGGAGGAACTTAAAAGAGGGGTAGTGAAGGGGAAGGTGGTGGTAGTTGTGGGAGACTTCAACTTGCCAGACATCAATTTGGAGGTCCCAGTGGCCAAGAATACCAAGAGTCAGACATTACTAGATGCCTTCCAGGGCTGTCTATTGGTGCAGCTGGTTAAGGAACCAACCAGGCAGCATGTAGTCCTTGACGTGGTGCTCACTAACACTGAGATGGTGGGTGCTGTGGGAGTAGGGAAGCTGCTAAGGATTAGTGACCATATCTCTCTGTGGTTTGTACTAGCCCTCAGGGTTGGTAAGCCGCAATTGAGAACCGAAGTCCTTGAATTTAGAAGTGCAGACTTCAATAGGTTGATGGAACTGGTCAAAGAAAAGTTAACAGGGGTGAAAGGCATAGACAAGGTGGATGAGAGATGGAGGCAAGTAAGAGAGCTATCCTCTAGGTATCCAAAGCATGTGTAAAAATAGTAGTAAAGAGAAACAGGTTTAAAAGACCACTATGGTTCTCAACTAAAGTCAGGTAAGTGGTTAAGGCCAAAAATAGGGCCTTTTATAAATAAAAGGGGAAGCAGGGAGAAGCAGAATGGGAGGGATATCTTCAGAAAAAAAGGGAAGCAAAGAGGGCCATCAGGGATGTAAAAGCAGACACAGAGTTGTGCATTGCAGAGGGGGTCAAGAATGGAGAAAAACAGCTGTTTAGATGCATTAGTGGGAAAACGGAAAGGGGGGACTTGCATGTCTAGTCAAGAAGGTAGTTTGATAGAGAAAGATGGGCAACAGGCTGCCATCTTGAATGACTGCTTTTGCTCAGTATTCACTAAGGAGGAATGCAGATCCATACCAGAGAGCGGCCACAAAGGGAGTCCCAGAAATGAGCCAGCCCTTAAGATAGATAGTGCTCCTGGTCCAGACGGGTTGCATCTCAGGATATTTATGGAATTAGCAGTGGAGCTGGCTGAGCTACTGACTAGGTTGTTCAACAGCTTACTCAGGTCTAGAGAAGTTCCAGTGGATTGGAAAAAAGCAGATGTTGTGCCGCTACATGGAGAGTGGATAAGGAGGAACAAGGAGCAACCAGGAAATTACAGGCCTGTCAGTCTGACCTCTATTGTGGGGAAGCTGATGAAATCTCTGAGAGGAGTAGTTAAGGGTATGGCAGCTGGGTTTCAATGTGAAAAGGGCAAAATAGTGCACTTATGGCACAGAAATTGGGGCGGAGTACAAAATGGGTGGATTGGTATTGATGACCACTTAGCAGGAAAGAGAGCTAGGGGTAATCATATCAGTTTATCTAAAGGTAGCCAGACAGTGTGACAAGGCAATAGGGAGGGCAAGTGGCCAAGTGGGATGCTGGGGTGCATAGGGAAGGGTATCACCAGCAGAAAGAGGGAGATGGTATTGCCTCTGTATAGATCACTGGTAAGACCCCACTTAGAGTATTGTGTCCCATTCTAGAAACCACATCTCCAGAAGAACATAGACAGAGTGGAGGAGGTCCAGAGGAGGGTAACTAAAATGGTGCTGGGTGTGCATCATAAGCCCTATGAGGAGAGACTAAAGCACCTCAATATGTACACCCTGGAACAAAGGAGAGACAGAAGGAGAGGGGAGATATGATAGAGACCTTTAAATTACTCATGGAGGTAAATAAGGTACAGGAGTGGAGCATGTTTCAGAACAAAAGGTGTTCAAGAATAAGGGGCATGTTATAAAGCTGGGGGGGTAGATTCAGACGAGATGTGAGGAGGTGCTTCTTCACAGAAAGAGTGGTGGATTTCTGGAGCAGCCTTCCAGCAGGATGTGATGAGGGCAAAAACAGTGGTATGGTTCAAGAATGCATGGGATAAGCACAAAGGAATCATAGTGAAAAGGAAGAGGGAAGGAAGACAGAACTGTATATCTGGCATGGTCTGACATAATAGTGTAGATAGGGAGAAATGGGCAGACCTGTATGGGCCAAGCAGTCCTTATCTGCTGTCAAATTCAATGTTTCTATCAAAGAGGACCTAAAACACTACCTAGAGAGCAAGACTCCAGGATAGCAAACAACATGGTTTTCTTTAACTAGATGACAAAGAGCTAGACAAGGGCTATGTGGTGTACCTGCTGTACTTTGACTTCAGCGAGGTCTTTGATTCGGTACCACACAAGAGATTGTTTAACAAGATGGAAGACCTTGGTATGGCTAAAAGTCTAGTAAAATGGGTGGGAAATTGGCTAGTAGGGAGGCAACAGATGGTGGTGGTCGATGGAGTTAAGTCAGAGGAGAGGGAGGTAATGAGTGGAGTTCCACAGGGATCTGTTCTGGGACTGATCCTCTTCAACATGCTTATTAGTGACACTGATGAAGGAATCCAGGGCAGGATCTATCTCTCGGCAGATGACACAAAACTTTGTGGGAGGGTGGACAGTGAAGAGGGAATAAGGAGAGACTTAGCACTAAAGATGAGGAACAGGATCTAGGAGTTATCATCAGTAACCCCCTTAAACAAATGAGCCAGTGCAACAAGGCCTATAGCAATACTAACAGGCTGCTGGGATGTTCTGTATGAGGAGGGGATTGACAGTAGAAGAAAAGAGGTCATGCTTTCCCTCTACAGATCCCTGGTGTTGCCTCACCTGCAGTACTGCACCCTGTTCTGGAGTCCTCACCTCAAAAAAGGCAAGGATAGGTTGGAGACAGTGCAATGCAGAGTGACCAAGATTATTCGGGGACAACAAGATAGATCCTATAAAGAGCAACCCAAGGCACTGAATATGTACTCATAGGTAGCCAGAAGGGAGAGAGGATATGACTGGGTCCTTCATATTCTTCAAAGGCATTAATAAAGTGAGCTGTGGGAAATTATTTAGTTTGAATATCAACTTGCAGTCACTTGTACATGACTGGAGATGAGCAGGTAGGAGGTTCAGAAGGGACATGAGGAAGTACTTCTTTATGGAAAGGGTGATGGAGCCTTGGAATGGTCTGCCAGCCAAGGTGGTGCACACAAACACCATCAGTGGATTCAAGCAGGCCTGGGATAGAATGAAGGGAATAGTGGTTGCCCGAGGTGACAGGTCCAGTGAAGAGAAGGAGGAAAGGACCAGAAGGGTTAGTTCCCCAGAGGAACATTAGATTCCAAGGAAGGTTCAAAAAATTTAGGGAGCTTGGGCAGACTGGATGGAGTTTTGGTCCAATTCTGCTGTCATTGTCTATGTTTCTATGTTTCTAAGGTGTTTTGGTTACAGTTTCATAGAATCCCATCTCTTCTTATAAAATGTCGTTGATGCAAATTGTTAATGTGAGACTTATTTCATCCATAAAAATGACATAATTGAGTGACTGCCATGAAGCTGTCTGTTCCAGGCCCACTGAAATTGCTTCACCTTGTTCACATCACACATAGTTGGGTAACTGCTGATAAGGTAGGAACAAATTAAAATATTTATTTGTTTGCTTTTGGTAACCGGGTAAGTGCACTAGGCATAGCAATGCCTATTTTCAAGCACGACTGGGGAGGGTACAAATAACAAACAGTTTGAAGCAGTACAACAATTGGTAATACAGAGGGTACAGGTACAAATACAATTACCAGTGAGACAGAAATACAGCTGGGACAAAAGCAAGAGAGATGCAAGTGCGAGTTCAACAATATTCAGGATACAAAATGTAAGAGATATCATTACAAACATTTAACAAAATACAGTAAAAGTGCATTTAAACATTGCCTTAAGTAGTAACACAATAGAGTCAAATTGTGATCAACCACAGGACTAAAGGTCCTAAGTAGTACAAGAGTGTTAGTTTAGAGAAAAGATCCATAATTGAGACCAGGATATATGCACTATACTGTCGACCAGAAAGACATGGATATAGAGGAGGGAGAAGTAGGAGATTGAGAGAGGAGTGGAGGTGGGAGGGGGTGTGAGCCTAGGAAAAGCAAAGGCAAAGCTAGAAAGAAAGAAGGCACGAAGCCAGGTTGAGAGAAAAGATGGAGGAGAGAAGGGCAACAGTAGGTAGAGACATGACAGCCAGGAGTTAGAGGCTGGAGGGTCTAAGGTAGGCAAAAGCATGTGCAGAGGGTTGAGACAAGTAGATTATTGTGGTGCAGCCTCTTAAAACAGGCATGGGTCAGAGCAAAATGAATGCCTTGGGGAAGGGAGTCTCCATATTTAGGTGCCGTACATGAGAAAGTCCACGTACCCACGGTGGTTTTACATCTTGGAATGTGGATGGAAGCTTGGTCAGTGGATCTAAACCCATAGGAGATGGTTTGAGTGCCCAGCAGGCAGGCAAGAGATTGAGGGAGATCTCATCTGGCAACACCATCAATGAGAGATCCAAGGGACTTGAGCCAATAGGCAGTACAGGACAGCCATTTTAGATCAGCATAAAGTTGGCAGTGGTGCTTGTAATGAGGAGACATGGAGGCATAGTGGCAGATATTATTACAGGTGGTATCCCACTTGTGAAGAGTAGTTTTTGATGCTCCTAGGTAAATGACTGTGCCATAGGCTAGTGCTGGGAGCAGAATGCCTTGAGCAATAGCAAGTCTAGCTGATGGGGTTAGGGCATAACTGGTCCGGTATGCACTTCCGAGCTTGGCATTAACGGACTTACAGGTAGCAGTAACATGTTGATCAAAGTCCAGAGATTCGTCAAGCAAAATGCCGAGGTACTTGAAAGAGTTAGTGTTGGCCAATGGTGAGTCATCAGTGCGTAAGATATTGAGAGGGTTCTGGTTTGTTTTGAGTCTGGCACGGGAGCCAAAAAGCAAGGATTGTGTTTTGCTTGCATTAAGAAAGAGGTTTTTTTCAATCATCCATGATTGAATGTGAAGTAAGTCTGAGGACAAAGAATGATTTATGTCCAAGATGTTCCTAGCACTGGAATAAAGAACTAGGTTATCTGCATACAGAAGTGATGAACAATCTGGAGAGAGCAAGGGGAGGTCATTAACGAAGATGGAAAAAAGTAGGGGTCCCAGAAAGGATCCTTGTGAAACACCAATATGTATGGTGGAGGGATCAGACAGGACAGAATTGTAATACATGGCCTGCTTCCTGTTTGACAAGTAAGTATTAAACAAGGCTACAGCATCTGTAGAGAAGCCAAGAGAATGGAGTTTGGTGAGGAGAAGGGAGTGGTTTACAAAGTCAAATGCTTTGGTTAGGTCGATGAAGATTACACCAATCAGGAGACCTTTATCCACTGTAGACTAGATATCATTTGTGAATTTCAAGAGGGCCGTAGTAGTGCTGTGGCCTTTGTGGAAGCCATGCTGGGAGACAGAGAGGAGCTTGTGGTCCTATAGAAAAGAGATGGTTTGCTTGGCAACTAGTTTTCTGAGTGTTTTGCTAAGAACAGAGAGAATGGCTATAGGCCGGTAGTTGGCAATTTCCTTGGGGTCCCCTTTTTTAAATATTGGAGTAACTTTCGCTATCTTCCAGATACTAGGGACAGAGCTATGGCATAGTGACAAGTTAAAGATTTGAACTAAGGATGAGGCAATAATGGGGGCAGCGAGTTTCAGGAGCCTGAGTTCAAGACCATCAGAGTCAGTACCAGCGCTATCAGGGATGGCTTGTAGCATCTTTTGGATTTCCAGTCTGGTAATGGTTCATAGAAACTTAGAAACACAGACTTTGACAGCAGATAAGGACTGCTTGGCCCACCCAGTCTGCCCATTTCCCTACCTAATGGATAAGCTGCAGATTCTAGTTAAGCAACAGCCTACTTCCTCCCATCCCCCATTATAATTGCCTTATGTCTGTCCCATGCATGTTTGAATTCCCCCACTGTTTTAGACCCTACAGCCTCCCCAGGAAGGGGGTTCCACGTGTCTACCACTCTCTCAGGGAAAAAAAAATTTCTTCACATTACCCCTGAGCCGTCCCCCCTCTGTCTTTAAATTGTGCCCCCTTGTTCTTTCACATCTCTTTTTCTGAAAGATGCTGCCCTCCTGGACTTTGTTGATTCCCTAGAGGTACTTGAAAGTTTCTATCATGACCCCCCCGTCCCTCCTTTCATCAAGGGTATACATATTAAGCTCTGTCAGTCTCTCTTCATATGGTTTCTGCTGCAGACCCTGCACCATTTTAGTTGCCCTCCTCTGGACTGCTTCCATTCCTGTCTATGTCCTTGTGGAGATGGGGTCTCCAAAACTGCATGTAGTACTCCAGATGGGTTCTCACTAACTGTCTGTACAGAGGGATAACCACTTCCCTTTTTCTACTTGTGATGCCCCTCCCTATGCATCCCAGTATCTCCCCGGCTCTCCTTACTGACTTTTCACATTGCTTGCCCACCTTTAGGTCATCTGATATGACTACCCCCAAGTCCCTTTCCATTATTGTTGTTGTTAGTACCTCCCCTGCCATTGTGTACTCTTCTCCTGGGTTTTAGTTTCCCAGGTGCATTACTTTACACTTCTTTGCATTGAATCTAAGTTGCCATATGTCTGACCATTCCTCCAACCTTGCCAAGTCCCTTCTCATCCTTTCTACCCCGCTTGTGTATCAACTCTGTTACAGATCTTTGTGTCATATGCAAAGAGGCATACCTTTCCTTCCAGACCCTCTGCAATGTCACCTATTAAGATGTTAAAGAGGACTGGACCCAGTACTGAGCTCTGAGGTACTCCACTAGTAAACCCCCTTTCTTCAGAGTGAGTTCCATTCACTATTACCTTCTGTGTCCTTTTGTGCAGCCAGTTTGCTACCCAGGCTACCACCCTGGGCCCACAACCGGGCTGGCTAACTTGATTATTAATCTTTTGTGCAGGACTGTGTCAAATGCATTGCCAAAGTTTTGGTAGGCCACATCCACAGCCCCTCCCTGGTCTGTTATTTTGGTCACCCAGTCAAAGAAATTGATTAGATTCATCTGATGTGACCTTCTGGCTGTGAATCCATGCTGCCTTGGGTCCTGTGCCCCTGTGTTATAAATACAAAGTCAGCTCCTAGCAGATAAAACGTAAGGGACTCCATTGCCCATTTTGCAGCAAGGCATTTTTTTTTAATAGTGGAGTACCTTTTCTCTCTGTCCTGCACTTTCCTACTGGTATACAGGAAGGGATGTTCCTTCCCATTTATAGTCTTTCTCATGACTGCACATATGCCTACCTCTAATGCATCTGTCTGTAAAATAAATTGTTTCTCAAAGTCTGGACTTCTTAAAAAAGGGGTTGAACTTGCTGCAGCCTTGATGGCCAGAAAAGCCTCATCACACTCTGGGGAGCATTTCACATTATTTGAGTACTGTTATTTTATGAGTTCATTGAAGTCATTAGCTAACTGTGCAAAGTTGGGACAAATCTCCAGTACTAACCAGCCAGACATAAAAATTACCTGACATGGTTTTCTTGTTTTTGTTTTGTTCTAGGGACAGTACTGTTAGCTATAGCTTCTATCTTGGAAAGTTCTTGCTTTACTTCTCAGTTTCTCAAAATATAACCACAATATCTGGTTTCCTGTATGCCTAATGTATACTTGGTAGGACTGATGGTCAGACCTGCATTTTTGATAGATTGGATAATGAAGTTTGCCCTTTAGGGGGCAGACCAGGTTGTCCTGGTGCACCCCTTCCCTTTCCATTAATATGGTGTGCTCAGAAGGGGAGGGGGGAAGGAATGGGAGGGGCCAGGGGATAAGACAATGATCAGGTAATAGGAAGGGGAGGGGCAAGGGTAGGTACATAATGGACAGCTTAGAGGGGATCAGCCACTTTTTGCTGGAGTTTTGATCTACTAAACTGCAGCACGTCGGACTGGCATTTGATTTGGGAGGTTTGTGCACCAGGAAAAGAGGTAAGGAAACATACAATTAAGGGTTTGATGAAGTGTTAAGTTTAAAAAAAAAGAAATATAGACAGGGAAACAATAAGTGAGTAAGAAAGTTGGAGGAAGGTTGTGTAATTAAAAAAAAGAAGAGAAAAGAAAAAGAAAGAAAAGGAATGTATTGTCTGAAAGTTTGTGCAAATTTACAGTGAGAACAAGGCTGTTGTAGAGTAGATGTAAAGTCCTGAAGAGTGGTGGTGAATTGTACATCGTCTGTTTGGGGGGGGGGGGTTGCACTGAATGCAGCAGTCTTTTGCCTGGGTGGGCCTAGCAAAGGATATAAAAAAAAGAAAACGCAAAGGTTTCAGTGTTGTTTGCAGAGTTACGGTGAAAATACGGCTGTTGTAGCAGCAGATGTGAAGCAGGTAAGACTGGTGGTGAATTGTGCATTGCCAGTTTGAAAGGGATTTTTTTGCACTGAAGGCAGCGGTGGTTGCTCAGGGCGGGCCTAGCAGAAGAAGAGACAAGTAATGTATAGGGCTCCAGTTTGAGCTACAGGGAGAACAAGGCAGTTGTAGCAGATGTGAAGCATGGAAGAATGGTGGGGAATGGGGCATCACCAATTGAAAGGGGTTGCACTGAAGGCAGCGGTGTTTGCCCGACGTGGGCCTAGCCAGGCAGATTGAGGGTTTTTTCATTAAGTGAGAAGATAGCATGGGGGCCATAAGCGGGCCTCGAGAGAAATGGCAAAAAGCTGTGCAAAAGATCAAAGAAGGGGGGAAAAGCTATGGCACTGAGCGTTGGCCTGAGAAGCCTGGGGACTTGGGGGGCTGCTTGCTCATCACCCAGGAGGAGGTGTAGCATGTAGGGAAAGGCCTGGCATGCAAGATAGCATGGGGACAGACACGACGGCCACGTGGCATGACATCACATGCCACAAGGAGGCCGCGAAAAGCTACAGCACTGAGCATTTGGCCTGAAAGGCCTGGGGGACTGGAGGCTGCTTGCTCATTACTTAGGGGGAGGGGTAGGGCATAAGAAAAAGGCTTGGTGCACAAGGATAGCATGGGAGCTGACATGACAGCCACATGGCATGGCATGACGTCACACACCGAAAGGGAGCTACTGCAGAAAATAAGGATGGCGTGATGTCATACACCGAAAGGACCATGCGGTCCAAACAAAAAAGGGAATGGCAATGCTGCTGCATGCCTCAAAAGGGCAGATGAGGGATAAAAGTGCATTGGGGTGGCAGCCCCATGCGAGCAAGGTTACAGTAGACAATGGGGGTATGCAGGCAGAGGCCAGCGAGACCATGTGGGGGGAGGGAATATACAGACCGAAAGGCCACAGGATATAGGAAAGGAGGGACAAAAAGTTGCAGAGGGGCCACAGGCAGCCAGATGCTGGCTGGGGGGCACAGAAAGAGATGATGGGCCTGGCAGGATGGGAGCATGGCAGCAGAAGCCACAGGAGGACATTAAGCAAACAAACAAAGTGTTCAGGGCCCTTAAAATGGGACGAGGCCACGTGGTGCAGCCAGACGGAACACGGAGCGAAGGGAGGGAATGGATACATCCAGAAGACCTACAGCCAGAGGCATATGAGGGCATGTGGGGAAGAGAAGAAGGGAAAAAGGGATAGAGTTTTTTCTCTGGGTGGGATGCAAGGTAGGTGGCCTTTGGAAAAGGAGCACCGGGGAGCCACGTGGCAATGACGCGCAGAATCAGGTCAGGGGACTGGTGGAAAAGGGCCAGGCCATACAGCATGATGTCGCATGCCAGGAGGGTCGGGCAATGGAAGGAGGCCCAGGAAAGGACAGTGGGGAACAAGGATGGATCGGGGAGAGCCAGGGGTATAAAAGGGGGCTGCCCCTGGGGGAAGAGGGCCTGGCCACTTAGGATACTGCCCCGTGCAGAGTTTTAATAATGGAATTTTCCTTTTCTTTTCTTCAGTGTTTTTACAGTTTGCAAGAAGCAAGGAGCATGGCACCCAAGAAGAACAGGCCTTCGAAAGAAGACGTCTACAGGGCTATATTGGAGCTGGCAGAAAAGGCCAATAGGATGTGGGAGTTGGTGGAAGGGGAGGAACCAGGGAGATCCGGGGAGAAAAGGAAAGCGGTGAAGGGTAAAGGGGGCAGAGGGAAATGGCCAGCTGAGAAACTGCACAGCCCAACCAGAGTACAACCACTGACAGTGGGACCTACCAAGGCGGCTAGTCCAGTACCTTTGCAACCAGTAGACCAGGTACCATCAGTACCTCCCCAGGACCAGGTTGGGGTTCCCCCAGTGGAGCCCAGACTGGATCCCCAGCACAGAGTGGTTCCCCCACAGCCTCTAGCAGGGCAACCAACCCTTCAACAAGGGGAAAACATACTGGGACACCAGGAGGACAGCAGGTAGCAAGGAGCAGACAAGGCTACAGGTAATGCACCCGGCTCTGTTGGTGACAGCATCAAAGAGTACATAAGCCAAATCGTTTCAGCACTTGGCTCAGGGGGGTTGGTCCAGATGGAGATGGCACTGGCCGAGATTAGGGTAGAAAAGGAGGTGCCAACAGAAAAAGAAGGAGTAGAAAAAGAAGGGAAAGGAACAAGGGAGATAGGAACTCCTGGGATGCCAGTGGGGGAACACGTCCCGTTGGCCACACAGAAAAAAATATGGAAGAGAGAGTATGTGGATATTTTCACTTTAGTAAGCTGGGAAGTGGCAGCAAAATATGAGGAAACAGAGAATATAGGGAAAAGTGAAATGGCAGCAGCGGTAGTTTTGTTAGGCAAGAAAGAGGAGGACAAATTCACCAAAGGAAAGACTTGGGAAGGATGGTTTGTAGGTTTCGCACATTCTCAGCCATAGTATTGGAAAAGAGGCCTGAGTTGGGCATCCCACTCATCACATACTCCTTGATAATAAGGAGAGCTAAAGCAAAGAGGGTGGGTGGATATACTATGATGAATTCTTTCGCACGAGGATGGTGACATATGGGGATGTAAGATGGGGACACAAAACAGTTGAGACTTGCGGACAGACTATATAACAGATCAGTCCAGCCTGAGGAGAGTTTGGGAAAAAAAGGTACCATGCCACAGAGATGTTGCTGGCTTACAACAGACGCTGATTTCACCTGGCCACAATGCCGTTTCCAGCACGCATGCTCAAAATGCAGGGATCACACCTGGCGAGCAGGTGCAGGATGACATGGGTTCAGGGAGCCCAAGGGGCTGGGGGAAAGGATCAGGTCAACAGTTTTTTCATGAGGGACAGGGATATAAAGGGCAGTCATGGAATAGAGGGGGGAGGGTCAGGGGACATGCAAGTAGGGGGAGTCAGAATCACTGATCAGCAAGGCCAGACATCAAGCTGGGGGAAGGAACGGGGTGGAAAAAATGACTTGAAGACAAGGGAGTGGTTTAAAGAAGAGAGAACCCCCATCAGGATAGAGGCATGGAGAGAATGGTTAGACAGATACCTGGATAGGAAAACAGCAGAGATGATTAAAAAAAGGTTTTGCACAGGTTTTTCATTACAGTGTGAGGGCCCAAGGCAAGCCAGAGAGGCGAACAATCTGGGTTCACTAAGAGGGAAGGAAGAAATGTTAATGCAAAAAATAGAGAAGAAAAAGGCAGCAGGGAGAATAGAGTGACCATATGATACCCCCCCCCCACTGCAGAATATGAGGATTTCTCTATTGGGTTTGGTCCCTAAAAAACAAGAAGGGGAATACAGGGTGATTCATCACCTATCCTTTCCAGAAGGTGATTCAGTGAATGATTTTATCAGCGAGGAATTTAGTAAAGTGACATATTCCACTTTGGAAGATGCAGTACGGATTATCCAGGCAACTGTGGATACATGGATGGCAAAGACAGACATAGAGTCTGCTTTCAGATTACTTCCAGTTAGAAAAGAGGACTGGGACCTGTTGGGATTTAAAATTGGGGGACAGTACTATTTTGACAAAGCCATGCCCATGGGTTGCTCTATAGCATGTGTGACATTCGAAGCATTCAGCACATGTTTGCAGTGGATATTTCAAGAAAGAACTGGTTATAAAACAGTGATTCACTATTTGGATGACTTCCTTTTTATAGGCAGTGGGAAAAGAGAGACAGAAAAAATTGGCCAGTTTCCAAGAGTTGTGTAAAGAACTAGGGGTTCCATTGGCACCTGAAAAAACAGAAGGGCCCAGTAAGGTGTTAGAATTTCTGGGTATTGAGATAGATGCTCCAGGGGAAATATTTCAGCTACCAGATAAAAAAGTGGAAAAATTGAAGGAACTGATTCAGATACATACCAGTAGAAGAACAGTACAATTAAAACAGGTACAAGTATTGGGACATCTGAACTTCGCATGCAGGGCGATTGGGCCAGGGAGGGCTTTCACCAAAAGGTTAGCAAGGGTTACAGCTGGAGTGACCAGACCACACCATTGGGTAGACATAACAAAGGGAGTCAAGGAGGATTTTAAAGTATGGGAGGAATTCCTCCGGGACTATAATGGCTGCTCCTTTTGGCAGGAGGAATGGGCGTATAACGCAGAGCTCGATCTTTACACAGATGCAGCCGGGGGCCTAGGCATGGGGGGTTATCTGAGGGGCAGATGGTTTGCAGATCCATGGCCATCAGACTGGGTGAGGGACGATAAGGTAAAAGATATAACATTGTTACAGATCATGCCCATCTGGGCATGCACCCTGTTTTGGGGGAAGAATTACGGGATCTGAAAGTAACATTGTGGTGTGACAATAGAGCAGTGGTAGAGGTCCTAAACAACAGGGGAGCCAAGTCAGAAATGGTCATGCAAGTGTTGTGCCTGCTTGTGCTAAGGGCATTGCAGTTGAACATGTCATTCAGAGTGAAACACATAGAAGGGGCACACAATACCCTGGCTGACAGCCTTTCCCGTCTGCAGCTGAATCATTTCCAGAGGCTGGCACTGACAGCAGAGGAGCAAAAAATGCCCATACCAATGAACATATGGGACACTGGCAAGAAGGAGCAGAACTGTTGTTCTGCAGCTTATGGGCACCACGGACTCTGAGGGCCTATGATGGGGCCTGGCAAGTGTTTCAAACATTCAGGGCAACACACCATTTGGAGGTAAGTAGGCCACTCACAGAGGAGCAATTGGGGAAGTTCACCATAGAGCAATGGCAAAGAGGCACAGCCCACACCACAATGGGGTCTACTTGGCAGGGATTAGTGTTATTTGTAGTCTAAAAGGATGGAAGGATCCAACAAAATCAATGTTCATTAGAAGAATGATGCAAGGATGGAGTAGGTTAAAACAAGGGACGGTGGATAATAGAAGACCAATAGGGGAACAATGGCTGGTGAAACTAAAAGGTGTCTTACAGGCAATATGCAGATCAAAGGCCGAGGCCCAGCTATTTCACATGATTTATGTGGTAATGTTTGCAGGGGCCATGAGAGTGAGTGAGGTGGCAGGCCATGTCAGGCAAGACAAGGAAGGGGGATTAGAATGGGAAGATATACTGTAAGATGGGGGCTGAAGGAGATACAGATCAGGATTAAGAGGTCAAAGATGGATCAAAGGGGACAGGGTTGCATGGTAACACTAAAGAAACATGTATAGGGTGCAGTGTGCCCAGTGCAGGCTTTGTGGGCTTTCGCCGCAGAGCATGGGAATAGGACAGGGAGATTATTTCGGCTTGGGGACGGAAGTAGGGTCACAAGTTATCAAGTCACAGCATTGCTCAAGAAAGGCATGCAATTCCTGGGGGAAAATCTGATTAATTATTCCTCCCACTCCCTACGGATAGGGGCTGTCTCACAGTGGGCAGCGGCAGGAGATACTGTGAATAATATTTTGGAAAAGGGGCGCTGGTGGTCTGCCAGTTATAAGAGATACATTTGAACACTGCAGTGCAGAGACTAATGTATCACCTATGTTCTTGTCACAGATATGAAGCCACACGGGGAGGGGCAGGGGGAGGTGATATCATGGTAATAAAAAAAAAAGAAGACCATATATAAAATGTATTTTGTTTAACCCCTATAGGAAGAGGGAGGAGCACAGAAGTCTGGATCTGCGGCCACTCCTATATTTATTGGGCAGAAAGGAGAGCTAAGAAAAAGGCTGGGGGTAAGCAGCTTTACCAAGATGTGAGACAATGTAGATTGGTTTGGCTTGGCATCCAGGGGATGAGATGGGCACAACTGCTCCCCACCTTGAAGGAGCTAAAAGAGCGGTGACCCATTCCAGACTTAATTATTATACATTTATGGGGTAATGACCTTTGGGGCAAGCCATGGGTGGGCACATACCTGCAGATAAAAAGGGACCTAGAAACAATACAGCAGTGGTGGCCCAGGGTAAGCCTGACCTGGTCGGATATGATACCAAGGAGGGTTTGGAGACAGGAACACAGCCATAGAGCCATGGATAGGGCCAGGAGAAAGATTAACAGAAGGGTAGGGACACTGGTAAGAAAAATGGGAGGACAAGTAATACTGTGGGATGTGGAAGAGTGGGTAGAAGATTTCTACAGGTCAGATGGGGTGCACCTGTCGGATCTAGCCATAGACATGTTTAACACAGAGACGATGGGTTTTATAGAAGCATGGAGGAGGCATGCAAAAGACGGAAGATAAAAAAAAAAGGGGGGGAGAAGAGAAGGATCAGGAGGGAGGTTTTCCCTGAGGTATGGGAGGACAATACCCTAAGGGAGGGGAAAGCCAGTCATCCAACGCAAGCTGGAAACTGGCTAATGGGGAAAAGGGGGGGAGGAGGGGAAGGGGGAAAGAAAAAGGAATAAGATGAAAAGAGGAAAAACCTGAAGGCGAAAAGCGGTCTCGGTTTTCACCGTTACCTAACAGAACAGGAGAAGAAGAAGGCACCCAGGTTTTCACCTGGGGGGAGAAAAAGAGGAAGAAAGAGGTATAATCAGAGATTGATATATGGATGAAAATAAATTAAATTGTGAGAGATATAATAATAAAAGATGATGAAATGGAACATGGAATTATGATATATAAATAAATTAATTGCCAATCTGAGCACAACAACAAACAATGGTCTCTGTCTTTTTGTGAGGGAAAAGAGGGGAATCCGGGACAATGGAGTTTGCCCTTTAAGGGGCAGACCAGGTTGTCCTGGTGCACCCCTTTCCTTTCCATTAAGATGGTATGCTCAGAAGGGGAGGGGAAAGGAAGGGGAGGGGCCAAGGCATCAGACAATGGTCAGGTAACAGGAAGGGGAAGGGCATGGGTAGGTACATAATGGACAGCACAGAGGGACTCAGCCACTTTTGATGGAGTTTTGATCCTCCCACCCACCCACCTATAAGAGAGAGCAAGAGGAAAGACAGTCAAAAAGGACTGTATGGAAGGTCTGTCAAGGTGGATGACAGATGTGTCTGGTAGGACTGTTATTGGACTGCCAAAGGTGGAGGGCAGATAATAAGATGGTTATTAGACTGCCAAAGGTGGATGGCAGAAAAAGGGATGAAAAAGGGGGGGAAGGAGGGGAGGGGGGTAAGAAAAAGGAATAAGACCAAAAGAGGAAGAAGCTGAAGGAGAAAAGCAGTCTCAAGTTTTCACTGTTACCTAACAGAAGAGGAGAAGAAGAAGGCACCCAGGTTTTCACCTGGGGGGGGGGAGAGAAAAAGAGGAAGAAAGAGGGATAATCAGAGATTGATATACGGATGAAAATAAATGAAATTGTGAGAGAGATATAATAATAAAAGATGATGAAATGGAACATGGAATTATGATATATAAATAAATTACTTGCCGATCTGAGCACAACAACAAACAATGGTCTCTGTCTTTTTGTGAGGGAAAAGGGGGGAATCCGGGACAACTGCTCATAGGTGTTCCAGGTAGCTTTTCCAGTCTGGACTTTTGTTCCTGCTTCTAGTTTGGATGCCATTCTTCTGGTACCATGCCTGGGCTTGTTGGTGGTGGACTATTTTTAGGTGAGTGAGGGTGCTGGGGGGTGCAGTGGTGGCTGGTGAGAGGGGAGTCAGTGTTGGCGGTTTGGCATCAAAAGACATCAATAGATGGTTTTCTGCTTTTCAGATTACAATTACTCAAAAAAGACTACAGGGGAACCCTGACATTCTCTCACATGAAATGGGTGGGAGGTGCATTGCATGGAGGGTGATTGTATGACAAATGTTTTATGGTGGCACCAGGGGTTTGTACCCTGGTGTCTGCACACTTGAAGTGACTGGGGCCCACTACATAGATGGGTGATCACATTACAGATGCCTACTTATGGTGGGTCTCAGTACAATGATCAGTGAGGCTGATGATGATGATGCCACTCAGCTGCTTGACAGGTGGCACAGTATTATGCAGATAAAAGCACTGAGCTGCTCTCTCATAGGAGCAGTTCAGTCCTTTCAACTACTGGAAGCGTTCACCCTGCAAGCAGCGAACAGTGTCATGATCAGCCTTGCTTATCATTGGCCTGTCCCAGTTAAACCCACTGCAGCCTGGGCTGCATTGATCCCAACAGTGAAACATCTCTGAAATGTCATTCTTGTACAAAATGTTTGCTGGGCATGTGCACTCAAACATAATAATGAACTGTTATGACCCTTATCCAACAGGCAGTGGTACGGAACATTAATTGCTGATTACAGCATGAAACTTCCTGACACCTACAATAAGTTTGCCCCTTCGGATTTTACCTGGGGTGGCAACAATAACCCTGGCCAGCTACCCTTTTATTTTAGGGAGGTATCCCCTGAGGGCTGTTACATGAACAGAGTGTATAGGAGGACTATATTCCACTTCTGCCTGCTACATTGGATAGTGCTACTGTACTACCCAAAGCATCTGAAACCATGTAAATACTAACTGAACATCCAATGTTGGAATTTAATTGTCCTACGACTTGTGTTTAAATTTGTGTAATGATTAATGCTGCTGTTTATTACCTTGTGATGCCCTTTTAAATTAGGCAGTCCACCCAAATGGGGTTATACAAGTGCAGAAAAATTCTAATTACATGAAAAGAACCTTCAAATTAAAATTATTGAGAGTGGTTCCAATGCAAGTTATTACTGTAATATGTAATATGCTTTTGATAAATACAAATTTATGCAGATGACTAGGCTCCAAAACAAAAAACTTTTGGGGTTTCTTTAAATTAGAACCAGTTATAATCAGCAATAGGAAAGGTCTCCCCATTGCAAGTTTAAGACAGTTTTTGATACACACTGTAGAGCTTCTGTCCTCTTGCTCTACTCTCATACAGCCACTGTGGCATATTCCTAAGGGAATGGACCTGTTCTGCCCATTCTCTTTGTAAGAACCACTATATTGCTTACGTAGTGGGTGTACTGATCTGAGGTACATATGTATTGTACCCCCCCACTGGTGTTGAATTCATCTCAAAGTCAAACATTTGCACTGGTTGCTGCTGAGAATGTGTTTGGCAAGAAGCAGTACTACACTCTTTACAGTTTCTTATATTCTTTAAAAAAGTTTAAACAAAAGCATTGGTAATGGTGACACAGTGGCACTCTTTTAACTTGGGCCAAGAATCTAAGAGGTTGGGTTGGACGCAGTCTTGTGCTATACCAGCTGCTCCCTTGCTGTTCTGTTCTTGGCATAATTAAAGTGCATTGGAATGCTATTGCTATTTTGGAAAAGTACTGGCTTTTGGGCTTGTATGGTTGTTACAAAAAGCAGCATTCAGGCAAGAGGTGATTATTTTTGAATGCTTCTTCACTATAAATGTTATTTGTTAGTATTTTCCCCAGGTTCTTTTTCTGTTGTAATTGTCTATGTGCAAAGTACATTGAATTGCTACTGCCAACTAATATTACTTTTGTTATATCATAGCAAAACTACAGTACGACTTGTGTAAGGACTGGCCACAGACTATAAGATTGATAATATATATATATTTTTTTAAATCCATTTAGTTCATATTTTTTGGATGCACAGTAAAAGATAAGTATTACTTTAATTTATCAAGCAGTGATTGTATAAGAGTACGACATAAAAATATTTCAATACTATGTCAAGTTTTAATCCATCCCTTTCTGTTTGTCCTGCATTTTAAATACTCCATTCTATATTTTTCTCTGTAAGTACTGATGATGTAGCCCCTGTCTTTCACCACTCCACTGATGAATCCTTCCTTAAGGACCCTTGCACTAGCAGACCCCTCTCCATCCCAGTCCAAAGGTAAGGACTGCAAAAACACCTGTGGACCCTGTGCAGAAAACAAGGGCAGCTAGTTCTAATTCACGAAGTCTTCCAAAGTTAAATCAGAAGGTGAACTTTAAATAACACAGCCACATGAAGAATGAATCAATTTAAAGGCTTTATTGCCAAACAAATGGTGGTGCCCCAAGAGGCAAGTGGTGTGTGGTCTGTCTTGTTCACACTCTGTTCAATTGTCAATAAAGCGTTTAAATTGATTCATTCTTCATGTGGATGTTATTTAAAGTCCATGAGTGCAGTTTAACTTTTGCAGGACCTCTCTCCATCCCCATCTTTACTGTAGGCAGTAATGGTGGACTTAATCCCAAATTAAGGCATTCCACTAGGTGAGCATTCCCTTCAACATTCAGTTAGCAATGGCAGTTTTTAGAAAATATTGTAAATAGATAGAAAGGACCCTGCTAGCACTTCTCTTAGGATTGGCTCAGAAACTGAATGCTTTCATTACATGAGAGATTTTTTTCTGGTTGAATATTGTAACTTATAAGTCTAATTAAATGCTGGCAAACCTAACGAGGCTCCTGGCTGGCTACTGTGCTGGTCATTAACATATTAGAAATGACTAATATAGCTGCCAGATGATATTCTGTCTCATGCACAGCTCACACCACACTGCTAAAACCTAAATTTAAGACAAAAACAGAAAAAATGAAAGCTGTTATTGTGATTTGACTTATAATCAAAACAACAACCTTGTAACTGGTCATTTCCTTGGATTAATGACTGGGTGGAGGGAGGTTTCCCTCAGTTGCACTTTGTGCCACTCATCTGCCCAACTAGTTGTTAATCCCTTGGAAATAATCAGATTCATATTTGTTATTGCTTAGGTAAATACATATTGATGAAAGGTTTACAGATCTTTAGGGTAACCTCTAGGTGAATGAATACCTAGGACAAGAAGAGGCATGCAGGTAGGGGGCTGAAGACAGAGGGGACTGAATAGTTTAACAAACTTTATTTAATTTTCAGTATAAACATGTTTGGGAGGGATGGGGCTTTTATAACAAGTGCCTGGAGTATATTGAACATGAATGTTCCTACCATGCCCCGTACTTTATAACATTCAATCCCGGGGCTCACACATACTCCTTTTCTCCATCCACCTTCTCTACATCCCATTTTACCAACTCCTTTCTGTGCACCGTGCCCTCCTAGCCTTTCTCCTCCTACCTCCCTCCCTTACCCCCTACCTTCACCACTACCTGGTGTATATTTTTATTTTTTGTCTTCTGTTACTTCCTCCTGGAACCTTAGATAACCTGCTTTATCTTCCTATAGACACTTCTATGCATGTAAATACCATGTAATCGGTACAATATCTGTATAATTCTATGTACATATGAACTTCTTTTTCTTCCTCTCTGTAAAGAGCATTATCTGTATTGCCTTGTAAATACCTGTGATGACCTGTATATACAATTGTTCATGCTCCACCCAGGTCCATCTTGCAAATGAGCTTCTGCTCAACGATAAACGCCTGGTAAAATAAAGACTTGATTGATTGATTGAATGTTAAACCAGATGTTGGTAATAGGATTTGTTTGCTTCACTGAAATCCATGCAGTATGAGTGAATTTGGGTAACCGTAGAGAAGATACCCAGCACCAGCTGTTTTTTAAAATTTAAAAATTGGGGCTTCCTATCATTATTAATGCAACATGTTTTTCACTAAGCAGTTTGATATGCAACTATCTGGCCTCAACAGCCAGTTCTACTCGAACACTTTAAGGAATTATGGTAACTATATTCTATCCTATGGCTGTGCCGTCAATATTTTGTGTACACATACACATTTTTAATTTCTATAAGGCATTTTCTTAGTAATTGATAATTCACTTATGAGTAGAAACGGAAACAGATACCCACTTTGATACAGTTTATGGTATGCATAGACAAGCTCCAGGCCTTCTGCTTAAATCCCACTCAACCATTGTAGACTCTTCTTCAAGGTATAGACCAGACAGTTCTACCCATTCTTCAAGTAAGAGCAAAATTATTTCCAGTATGGTGAATGATATGATCTTAGGTGCATGAACAGAATAGCTCTGTATGTAATGTAAAGGGAACAGAAATCATATTGTATATATTTCTTATAAAATTTCAGCACATCTAAAATCTAATTTCAATCCTAGGACCCCTTCTCTTGAGTTTATTCATAAATAAAATACTACCTGGATAACCTCTGAATTCATTAATAGGATCTAATTTCAATCCTTGGACCTCTTCTCTTCAGTTTATTCATAAATAAAATGCTACCTGGATAACCACTGAATTCATTAATAGGATGAAACTCAGAGATCACCTCTGGCACAGAGCAAGAGCAATGGGCAAGCAAGCTGATATGCAAGAATATAAAAAGGCCAGGAATGAATGCACATGGGCAATCCACCTCTAAAAAGCAAAATACCATAGGGAGGTGCTTGCTGACACTTGGGGATGCAGTAAGAACTTCTGGAATAACATAAAAGATGTTACCAGTAAAGGTCCAAAGGTTGTGCCCTCCATGTTTAACATCAATGAAATCCCTACCCTGGACCCACTAACCATAGCAAATACTTTGAACAACGCCTTCACTGACCTGGGCAGTGTCCTCCCACTGGACTTCTTCGAGGATACCAGTCCAACTAGTTGCCACAGTCCTGAAGATAAGCTCCTGGCTCCTCCTCCTTTTTACTTTAAAAATGTCCCACTGTCAATTGTTAGGAAATACCTAAGCAAAGTGCTAGGGAAATCAAGACATAGCGGATATTCATTGGACCTCAAATTTGTGCCCTCACCATTGAAAAAATACTGGTACCGCTACTAAGATTCTGAACCCCTCACTATGACTGGCACAATTTCCCCAGATATGGAAGACAGCCCTAGTAACCCCCATAAGTTCATAAAAATGGGCATAGGGCCCTACACGCAAATTACAGACCAATATCTATCCTCAACCCATTACCTAAAGCACGCGAGCTTGTAGTTGCTGATCAACTGGTGGACTACCTTGAAAAATACTCAATACAATTCCCACAGCAACATAGATTCAGAAAAGGACATAGCACCACTACAGCCCTGTTGGAATTCACTGGTTTCATTCATCAATCACTGGACTAAGGTGAATTAGTAGGTGTGGCTTTCATAGACCTACCAAAGGTCTTTGATACCGTTCACCACACACTGCTTCTTTGGCAACTGACTTCCATTGGTCTATCCACCAACATGATTCACTGGTTCAATAGCTATTTGGAAGACCACTCCCAACAGGTGAAAATAGCCAGTGTCGTCTCTGGCTGGCAGCTCGTCCATTCTGGAGTGCCTCAGGCCTCTATATTGGGATTCTTTTTAGCATCATTCTCAACAATCTCCCTTGTTTCTTCCACCAATGGATCCTCATTTACATAGATGACGTTGTCATCTTTATTACCAACCCTGACCCCAAGCTACTGGAATACCACCTACAGTGTAGCTTTAAGAAAAGTGGAGGATTGGTTCAATAAACATGAATTGGTCCTGAACTACAAAAAAAGGAAAAAGTTATGATGTTCAGCAGCACTCACAGTAAGCACAAATCCCAAGCCCTAACCATCAGAAACTTCCTGGGAATCCCACTTGAACAAATCTAACACTTCAAATATTTGGGGGTAACCTTGGACAGCTCCCTATCTTACACCCAGCACGTTGATAATGTTGTCAGTTCAAAGAAACCAGTGTGCCATTAACCAGTCACACAAGAAGTACTCCTGTTAAGTAGGAAATTTTATTCCAAGCTTGTACATAAAGAACATCACACACCACACTGCCCCAGCACTTTTGCACCTTGCCTTCCTCTGCTTATTAAGGCACAGATAAACTCTCTGTTTTGAATTACATTGATAATGTTGCCAGAGCTGTCAATATCAAGATTAGATTACTCCACAGACACAAGCATTGCCTGATAACTGAAGCCCTCAGACTTGCAATACATAGTTCTGTCATATGTATTGTCGACAACGGCATGGTAATCTATGGCGCAGCTACTATTTCATCTCTCTGTAGGCTATCCATGAAACTAAATAAGGCATACAGACTTCTCACTGGTGCCGCATGCCTCACCCACACGTGTGATCTATATGCTTAAACAGGTTGGCTTCAGCTAAGGGGAAGGATACAATATCAAACCTGTCTGCTAGCTAAAAAAGCACTTCTTGGCCTCTTGTCCACTGGTACTGAACACCTTCTAGGCCCACACTGTAGTTCTCCGCATACTTGAAGCTCAACCAACCAACTTCTCCATGTTCCAATATGCCAGACAACACAAGGACAACACACATTTGCCTACAGTGCACCTCTTTGGTTTAACGCACTTCACAGAGATATTTCAACCTTACCAAAATTAGATCCATTCAAACATGTGCTCTGTCAGCATCTCACAGCTAACAGTTCATGTGACTGCTACACCTAAGATACCACTACCTATGGGTATGATCTACGTTTGTGCTCTCACTTCCTCACTATAATAGAAGAACCTTTCACCTCCCTTGTTCAGCCCTCTATCCCCCACCTATCCCCATATCCTCCTTCCTCTGCACCTGCTACATCTCTCTCCCCCCAGCATCCCCTGCCCACCCATACTGCCAGGACCCCACTCACACTGCCTCTCTCTGTACAGGTTTGACAAGGCATTTTGGCTGCCTCCTCCATTTTCTGGGTTCTCTTGATTACCTTCCTCTCTCTGCTGCACTTTGTTCACCTTCCAGTCTATAGTTTTACTTTTAGATACAAAGTTTGTCATTATTGCTTGACTGTTTTTGTTAGAAACTCTGTATTTTTGCCTCCCTTGTATGTTTGTCACCCTTCCCCACTGAAGTGGAATCTTTGTAAAAGAGCTGCTATGTGTTCAGAGGTAATTGTAATCCAATATTGAATCAAAATGAAAAAAAAAATAAAAATACCATATACAGGGCAACTAACATACTATTTTATGCAGGTGATGCTGTTATTTCCTCCAGTGACAAGTGCTTGGATAAACTGAGGCAGAGGTTTCAGAAGGACTTTTCTGCCCTCCAGGATTAGTTCACTGCCACTCTGACTGTAATGAACACCAAAACAAACAAACAAACAAAAAAAAACAAATGTATGCATTTTGCCACTTAAAGCAAGATCCACATTCCCCCTGCCCTAACTATTACATCCTCAGCAGGGGCCCCCCAAGCAAGTAAAATTATTTAAATATCTTGGGATCACCACTGACAGTGCACTAACCTTCAGTGCTCATGTAGACTTTCTGGTTAAAGCAGCCCACTCAAGGCTTGGACTACTTTATAGACACAGACACAACTTCCTACCAGAAGTCATGAAAATACTGGCACAGTGCTTCATTGCAAGCTTAGTTGACTATGGAATTGTGGTTTATGGCTCACAACTGACAGTGTGTTGACCAGAGTCAGGTGTCTCCTGAACAGGCCTGCCATTTGGCGTTTGATCTAAGCCCTGATACACACATCTGTGTGCTATACAGCAGCATGAACTGGCTGAACCTAGAGTATAGGCTGCTCTACCACACCCAGATCACAGGTTACAAAACCATATGAGGCCTGCTGTCTCCAGGGCATCAGGACAAGTTTACTGAAGTAGACAACAAATACTCAACATGGAGTGTAGTACAACACTCACTGCATCTCCCACATAAAAATACATCTCTTGGCCAGTCCTGCTTCTCCTACCATTTCCCTAGGCAATGAAATGACCAACCTAACTCCATGAAAACAGACTGCTCCACTGAACTATTCAAATCCCATCTCTACTCCTTGATTACTCCACCTGCTTTTTGCAGTTGCTGACCCCTTAAACTTTTACACAACTGGTACACAGTGGAACTACAAACACTGCACTTGACTCGCTGTAACTTGTTGACATGCCTCTCATGTTCTGGTTAGCACTATAAAGCACAAACCAGTATGATCACTGTCTTATTTCTGTTTAAAGGTGTGTAACTGGACTTCTGCCATAAAGTCTGCTGATTGTTATCTGTACTGTAATGCTGTATTGTATCTGTATCCCACTCTGTACTTGTTTTTGTTGAATTTGACTCTAAACCCTTTGAAAAGAGACACTGCCTTAAGGGCTTTATGCAAAATAAAAACTAAACTAAACTACCCCCCACCCCAGTATATTGTTTCTGGTTCTGTCTAATACCCCAATTGTATTGTTTCTGGTTTTTTTTTTAGTTGTTTTAAAATAGTCCTATTTATTTCTTATGTAGGGCCTTTTGTTAATGCTTCCTTGCCCCCACCTAATATTCATTGCCTATTTACTTATGTGTTCTAGAACCTGATGACACCAGTTAAATAGAAGCCCTGGATGAAATGTATCTGCTGGTTTCCACTCAATTGATGTCACTAGGTTTCATAACTGATAAATGTTTAAAGAATGAACATTGGGTGGGAAAAAGGCAACATTAGCAAGGTATCCTAAATTAAGGAAAACAGAGGACTATTTATTTATTTTGTTTTTGATAACGGAGTAAGTGCATTAGACATAGAAATGCCTATTTTCAGGCATGACCCAGGAGAGTACAAACGAGAACAGTCAAAAATACAAATGCAAATACAATATGGTATAGGACAATACAGTACAACTCATTGCCATATTCAAAACATCACAGGAATAACACAAATTAGATATAGGTAGCATACATTGCAAAAACAGCACAGAGATATGTAAAATATACAGATTTACACAAAAATGTACACATAAACAGATTCCAAATATAATTACAAATAAGGTCAAACACACAACACATTGCACAAGGGGGAATAAAACAGACTTTGCATGCCTTTTGTCCAAATTTCCAACTACTGTGTATTAAAAATGTTTTCTTTTTTGTTAAAAAGGTTTGCATTCTCTTTTAATTCCATAACTAATATTTGTGAAAACTGTTTTTTTTCCAATTATGTAGAGTTCTGCCCCATTTTACCATTTGGTATATCTGACATGCCACTAGTGGATGAGGGTGGAATTCCACATTCCACAAGCAGAATTCCATATGCTACCAATAGAACTCTCCTTTCCACATGTGGAGAAAGGAGTAATTCTGCATTGCACTTGCAGGACTCTGCAATGCAGCTAGATTGCTACTAAGGATTCTATGGACATTTTCAATTTCTGCAAAGTCAGACTTTTGCACTAATGACAGCTAGGTGTAGATCAAACTAACCCTAGTGCTACAAAGTTTCAGAATTTTAATAATGCTTTATAAAAGGTATTTCTATTACATATTTGCACTCTATTAATAAGCCAAGAATCTATGAGGTTGGGTTGGGTATAGTCTTGCCCTACCCTAGCTTCTCTCTTGCTGTTTACCTAGCACAATTAAAGTACACTAAAATACTATTTCTATGTTAGAAAAATAATGGGCTTACTTTAAGAATGGTACAGTATGGTTGTTGCAAAATAACTTAGTCTGAAAAGGTTTGGTTTGTTATGAATACTTCTCCACTTTAACTGTTTATGTTTCTGTTTTACCAAAGGTTCTCATTTTATTGTCGATGCCTATGTAAATTTAATTGAAAATCTGTTTCTGTGATATGTTGCAGTTTTCTACATGAGAAAAATACTGGTTTATACACAAGTTATGGGTTAGAACATTTATAATAGAAAACTTTTTTTTTACATGCATTCACCAATGTTTGCATGGTAAATAGTGAATATATAACTTAACCTTCTTCATAAGATGGGCCCAGGGAAAATATAATAAAGAGTTGTGGCCCTAGATGAGGACAGTTGCAAATGACTAGTGTAAAGTGGCTGCAAAGACCACGTTGCTCCAGCTAACTATTGTGTGTCCCATAGTACTGCTACACATGAATGCGTCACAAGCCTTCATCTGCATGGCTGCTCAGAGCTTTGTGGCCACACTGGGGAAATGAGGAGGGAGGCAACTATGGTAATGTGGAAGCTGGTATGGTAATGAGGAGCCGAGCCACAGCATCTCACAACCACATGCTTGGAAACAAAACACAGCAACCCTATTAATATAGTACTACTAAAAGCAGTTCCATCAGATATGGGGGATGCTGGCTTGTGAACTGTAACAGATGTTCCGTCAGCCAGGGTTTAGGTGGTGCACAGTGCCACCAAACAGAGATATCACAAGAGGCAGAGCTAAGGAGTGGAGTGCCATTAGACAATAGGTTGCGGAATAAAAAGTTGGAAAGAGTGAATAGGGCACTGCTCAACCAGGAATGCTGAAGGGCCGACAGACCGCACTGAATCAGAAGTGGTCAAAAGCTGAGGGGCTAGGGGTTGGAGAGCCAACACTGGAGGTAGCTCAGTTTGCTCAGAGCATAGAATATGGCATTGTGACAGGATTGGTGCTATGCATGTGGACCAAGCACTGCTGCTTTCCCTGTCCACTATGTTAGGTGACACAAATATGAATTGTGTCTACTGTACTAATGTCCAAATCAACTACTTGCAGCCATGCAACACTGTTACATGGTGATTCCACTCCTGGTGACAGTACACTGACTAAAGGCATAGCACAAAATGTGCAGTGGCACGATGGGATGCCTTTATGCTACGTTTAGTGCCACTAGACTTTCTTACAACTGTGTGTTGGGCCTCAGATGTTTTAAAAGCAATTAGCTATTATTTTAATTGTGTTTAGTATGCTAGTAAATAATTTTCAACTTTAATAACAATTGCTTTATTTGTGCAATGACACAAATTGGTTTTATCCCTTACTTTTTCAAACTATTAGTAAAGGAAATTCAATAAAAGTCTGTGGTATTGTGACGTCTGAGTATTCCAACTGCATGGCATGTCTTTTGCCACCATTGAATTCTTTCCCAGGCTCAGTTAGCCACCCATCATTCTAACCTTGGATGGTTCACCTCACTGTGTGACTGGATAGCAACCTGGACTTCTCCATCCACACTGATGACACATACAAATCTCCATCCAAAACCTGACATCCTATATACTGTAGGTACTGGTCTTGCCTACACCTTTCAGTCTGTTGAGAGAGCCTACAATGGATGATCTTACCAATTTTTGACTGCTACTAAATACCGTTGGAAATCCACTCTGGATAGACAGAATCCTTTCCTCCATTCCTTGTGTCACTTTAATTGCCAATGACTTATCCCCCATGCACCACTGTTCCCTCTTCCAGGGCCTATTCATCTTCTTCTCTAAGTGCCAGTATTACTGTGCCACTTTCTGTTCAAAATACTGGCTTGCCTTACTTTCCTCCTACCTTTATAACCTACTTTTGCCTAATTCCCCTCTTCCTGCTCACTCAGGTCCATGGATTTGCATTGCTTTAGCATTCGAAAGACTCACTGCAAAACCTCTGTTGGTCAATCTGCCTTCTTTGTGCTGTAAACTTTGCTCTGGAACTCCTACCCTCCTTCCGTCCACCACTCCTCCTCATACTCCTCTTTCAAACGTCTCCTCAGATCTCACTACACCCCATACTACTTCTGCCTCTAGCCTCTACTAGTATTAACCATCACCCCAATGCCTTGAATGTTCACCCGGTTGCTTCAAAACCAGATTACCTCATGTTTAACTGCACTATAGTTTTCTGTAGCTCAATTAATTTAATCCTTGTTTCTTCACAGCTGCACATTTTGGTTACAGTCATTTGTAATTTTTACTGATTTCTGTCTTCCTCAACTGTAAATATAATACTGTTTTAGGATTATACCTTTTCTCCAAACATGTATTCCCTGTTACACAAATTTAACTGTGAATTTCTAATTATCCATAGGTGTGGTTTTGCATTTCATAAGAAAGTGATTAGAACTGTCATCATTTCCCCAAGTACGTCTAGTTAAAAGAAAATGTCACCTGCTGAATCTGAACAGAAAATTACAGATGATTAAAAATCACACATTCCTATAATATTTGTAACATTTATGTGGAAGAAGTCTTATTTGCCTGTAACAAGCTGCAAAAAGATTTTCAGTTTTCTGTTGGGCTACACTGCTTGATTTTTACCAGTAAGGATTTTTTGATATCACAAAGCAAGAATTTCTCTGGATTCTTTTGTTTACTAATAATTTGCAAAATAAAAAGGATAATAGTGTTGAGAAAAGAAAGAAACACATGGATTTTTCTAAACTGTATGTAATTGTTCTGTCTTAAGTACTCTGAACCTGACATGACTGCATTTCCTCCGGACCTGTTTTTTGTACTTGTGATGTTTTTTGTGACTATGTATTTGATATGGAATCTCTGTAAATGAGCAGTTGTGCTCAAAGGTAATCTTTAAAGTGTTCAATAAATAATTAAACAAAAGCATTAAAGTGATTACTAAGATATCTAAATATGCAGACCCTCCATTTTTTAAGATATATACCATTAATAGGCACCTTGGGCCTGACATTTAAAGGTTAGCGGCAGCATGAACGTTGTTTGCACAATCATTCCAGGTGTGGCCATAGTCAGAGGACCCCAGAACACATCCAAATCCAGCAACACCAATATGCTAAAATACTGCTGTGCTCTTGCAGATCAGGGAGTCCCCTCATGCTTACCAGTGCAATGACACAAAGATTTGCAGTGCTGGAAAACAGCTCCTCGAATGGTTTTGTTTACCGCAGCTGAAAACCACCTCTTAACCAGGCTAAGCCTGTGTTCCCACCCCCAATGGCAGAGCAGCTGTAATGCAGGTGTCTGCTCCTGTACCAAGCTGCCCCTCCAATCTCCCATTGACTTTAACAGTAATAGTCCTTTGTGTTCCAGTGGTTCCCCACACCCCTGATCACCCATTGACTATAACAGCAATATTCCCTGGTGGTGCAATAGGTTCCCCCACCCCTGATCACCTGTTGACCTTAACAGTAATCTTCTCTGACAGTCCACTGGTTCCCTCCACCCCCTCAACACACATTGACCTTAACAGTAATATTTCCTGGTTGTCCAGTAGTTCTCCCCATCCCACTTTGTATGTCAGATGATGTCTAAATGAGGAGGTGAGAGAAGGGCTGTGATGGCCACTCAGGTTGAGGGGGGTGTAGAGTGGGGGCTCCTGGTGGATGGGCAGTCAGGGGATCCCTGTGCTGTCAGGGGGTGGAGGGAACCACTGTACCACCAGGAAATATTGCTGTAAAGGTCAATGGGTGATCACAGGGTTGGGAAAACCATTGGACCACCAAGGAATGTTATTGTTATTGTCAATGAGTGATTGGGGGGGTTGGAGAACAACCATGCCACCAGGACTTTATTTTCTACCAAGGAGGTACTAAGGTACTGCTCTGCTGCATGTAAATGAGCCAATAATGGGCATACAGATAGTCTCTTAGCACCTTGCATGCCCAATGAGCTCATGTGCATGATCAGGCTGAATATGGCCCACTGGGGACCTGGTACTCTCCTGTTTCAGGCAGTGCTATTCCTATGGGCCATATGCAGCCCTCTGGTCTGTACTGGGTAGATGTGCAGTGAAGTTTAAATTTGCTGGCAAAGTTGCTGGGAAGTGGTGAAAATTTGCATTTGTGGAGCTTCCCAAAGTTTTCATGGACCTCAGCAACTTTGACTTTGGCCAAATCATGACGTTTTCACTGCAAAGTGCATAATTTCACAGCGAAATGTGGAATTTTGCCAAAAAAATTTCACACTTCGCAGGCGAAATTCTGCACTTCACAGTGAAATTTTGCACTTTGCATATCAATCTGCCCTCTGCAAATTGTGCAAAATCTGTGGATTAATTTGCGGAGTGAATTTTGCTGACTTCACCTATCTCTAGTGTTGGGGCAGTGCAGATCTACTTAGTGCTGCAACAACATGGACCAATATTCAGTTGGATAGCATCATTCTGCGGATGAGTGTTATCCATCTGAACACTGCCATTTCCTGGTAAGAGGCAGCAAAGCAAAAATGGCTGAATTGCATTTGCACTTGCTCTCTTAAATATTTTACAACATTAATCCATCTCTGTCAATCTTGCTGTTTTCAGATGTTTTTACAAAAGTATTTTCCATATCTACCACAGTTGCACCCTTCTTCCCTCAGAAACTCAACCCTCTTTATCCATTATCCAGTTCCCCATCCATCCACACCTTCACTGAAGGACTGAGTCACTGAGAGAAGCCTTCATCTCAGAGAATTCTTTTTAGCATGCAGCCCTTAATTGTTGCCCTCAAAGAGATGCAGATCAGGAGCCTGATATGGAAGAAAGATGTTATTTATTTAATTTTTAAACTCATTTTTATTCAGCAGAATGTAAATAGTACATTTCATATATTTGGTGGCTGCAACATTTGGCCCATCTTGCAATTGGTCCTGCTTTACTACAACAAACAAACAATATTCACAGTGTTTCAACACTTTTAATTAATCTTTCTTAGCATTTACTCTATATTTCTGCTTGTCTTGCTCCTATTCTGTTTGTTTACCTTGAATCATTCTTCCTTCCTTGCTGTCCCT
The DNA here is from genome assembly GCA_016271365.2 of Neoceratodus forsteri. NCBI lineage: Eukaryota > Metazoa > Chordata > Ceratodontiformes > Ceratodontidae > Neoceratodus > Neoceratodus forsteri. The sequence goes on along the minus strand of CM057452.1, from coordinate 436,461,727 downwards.
TTATTCTTGAGACAGCTTCTAATCTACTGTAACAATTTCTAACACATGGTCCTAAACCTTGGACCTTAACCTTTAAATGACTCAACTCAAGGTTGTGTATCCAGCCTACACCATCTTCCTGTTTAGTTTACTCATGTTTCCTTAGTGGATGGGGTCCTACTAGTGCCAGTGGGTTACACTGACAACTCCTCTTCAAAGAACATATAGAGAAAGGTTACCTGTGTAAGCCTGAGGACACGCCTTACAGAAAGGCCACCACAGTGCACTCACCCTAGTTTGAAAAAAGCAGATATATCTCTACTTCTTGTGTTACCTGTGGTGTCATTCCCTTACCAGGTGTTCTGGAATCTATAAGGAATACAACACATCCATTAGAACTTGTTCTCAATTCTCTATGAACCATACTGCCTTGCTAACCATGTATTCCAACCATTCCAAATTGCATTGTGTCTGTCTTCTAGGAGATTTAATTTTGCTGTGAGCCACTCCATATCTTGTACTTTTAAAATCCTTCCTAGCCATTCCTCCCTGGTAGGTACTGTTATAGTTAGCCAATGTGCTGTGATGCATTTCAGTGAAGTGACCATACATACCGAGACCATGTTTCTGTTTCCTGCCTGCAGTCTTGCTAAGCTCGGCAGTCCCAGCACCCATTCCATAAATTCTAGTGATATGTCAATGTTGATGATTTCCCACGTTGTTTCCCGGACCTGCTCCCAAAATGGTGTTAACCTAGGGCACTGCCAGAAAATATGCCAATGGTCACAAACTGTCCCCACATTCTCCAGCACCTGTCTGTATTACCAGTTTTTTGTGATAGTAGGCAAGAACCTAACCAGAACTTATCAGTAAAACTCTTTCCACAAAGGAGAGGCTGTGAGTTTCCAGTTTTTCTTTAGTCTATTCTCCCAGTCTCCATTGTGTATTGTCACTCCCGCTTCCTTTTCCCACACTTGTTTTATGTGATGTAGTAGACGTCCCTGACTGTTTTGTAACAGGTTGTATATACCCAAGATATATCTTTGGGGGTCTTTTAATTTCACCATCCAGTATATGTAATCTTCCCAGCTGGATAGTGGATAGTGGTCTGTTTAGTTTTTCTATTGTCCCTGGCGTATTGATAAAATGTCTAACTTGCATATATCTAAGGAATTCTGTATTATCCCAATTAAATTTTCTTTTGCTTTACTGAAGGTGATACAGTGTCTTTGTTCCAGGAACTGTATAAATCTGGTCACTCCGCCACTTTCCTACCTTACATGTCCCCTGTTTAGCCAAGGAGGCATAAAATCCAAATCATATCTAATTAATGCTAAGGGCCCTGTTCCTTGGGGTGTAGTATTTATTTTGCACACTTTTTGCAACATTCTCCATGTCTGTCTCACCCACCTGTTCCTTATGGAAGAGATCGCCTCTGGTGCAGTCTGTGTTATGGCAAGTGTAAATAGGGGTTGTCACCCTACTGCTTCATTTTCCATATTATACCACCCTGAATCTATTCGCTGCCACACTGATGTGCAGACTGCTGACAGTTGTGCCACCATGTAATACTTCTGAAAGTCAGACATTGCCATGCCTCCCTGTTTCCCAGGCAACTGCATTATCTGTTTGGATATTCTGGGGCACTTGCCATTACATACAAATTTTTGTATGCCAGTGTTAAGTTTATTCCAAAATGTCCCTGTTATAGGTATGGGGAGTATCTGAAATAAGAACAGAAATCTAGGTAGGACTTCATTTTTATGGAAGATATTCTACCTATTGTGGAGAGGGGTAGTATTCGCCACCTAGCCAAGTCCTTTTCTACTGCTTCCCATAATTTCTCATAATTCAGTTGAAACAGTCTGTGCTTGTGGCCTCTGACTGTTATACCCAGGTAACAAATCCCTTCCCTTGCTGCTCAACCGAATGGAAAGGTCACCATGAATCCCCTCGGTTTCTTTCCACTAATGATTAATGTCTCTGATTCCATGTGATTGATTTTATATCCCGAAATCTCTCCAAACAATTTTAGGCCGGTAACCAACCTGAGAGCTAACCGTACTGGGTCACTTAGAAGAAAAAAGAGCCATCAGCATACAGAGCTACTTTCTGTTCTTGTCCCCCTACTGTTACTTCCTGTATTTTAATGTCCTGTCTGACCTTTGCTGCAAGTGGTTCCAGGCATGTAGCGAATCATAAAGGTGACAAAGGGCACCCTTCGCATGTGCCCCAGGACAGGGAAAGAACATGGAGTTAATCCCATTAATCCTGACCAGAGCCTGCAAATGTGTGCATAGTTGTTTAATAGTATCTATGAATTTAGTGCCAGATTTCTTCACCTCCATGGTTTTTGTAAGGAACTGCCAATTCACCCTATCAAATGCCTTTAAGGCATCCATGGGGATTGCTGTTTGAAACTTGTCCTGTTCACCCTGGTCAGTCAGTATATTTAAGAGCCTTCTGATATTCTTTTGTAGGTATCTACCTGTGATGAAACCTGTTTGATCCCTATGTACAACTGATATGATTATGTTCTGCATCCTGATTGCCAGTATCCCTGAGAACAGCTTTAAATCTGTTTTTAAAAGTGATAATTGGCCTATAGAAGCTAGCATCCATGGGGTCCTTACCCGGCTTTGGCAGGACTGTAATTTGTGCCAGTCTGCAGGAGTCTGGGCCCCCCCCCCTTTGTACTTAATTTATAGGCCTTTTGTATAAAGGGAGCAATCTGGGATGTGAAAGTTTTATAAAATTCTTCTGGTATACTATCTAAACCTGGTGATTTCCCATTCTTCAGAAGTTTTATCCTATCTAGAATTTCTTGTATTCATATTCCTTGTTCCATCTCTTCTTGCTGTTATGTTTTTAATTTACGTATCTCTAGCCCTTTGAAAAATTGTCCTATCTTCTGTTCCAGCTCTTGTTTATATAATGTTTGATATCATTTTTAAATATTTGGACCATTTCCCCTAGTTTTCCTGTTATCTGGTCCCATTTCTGTGGTTTCCTGAGTCTTAAGATTGGTCTGTTACACTGTTGTTTTCATAGGGTGTAGGCCAAGAGGCATCCTGCCTTGTTCCCTCCTTCATAGTATTTCTGCTGCACCCTTCTATAGTCCCCTTCTATTTGTAATGTTAGTAATGTGGTGAGTTTGCTCACTTTCTTATTTAGTTGTTCCTTCACTTGATTATTCAGTGTAATCTTATGAAGGAACTCCAATTACTCGATTTCTTGCTCTAGTGCCTGCCTTTTTGCCGCTCTTTTTTTCTTTTCTCTGGACAAGTATTCTATGATGACCCCCCTTCAGGACTGCTTTAAGGGCTTCCCATCTGGTTGCATCTGTGGTGTCCCCCTCTGGGTTGTCTTGTTCATAATATTTTATAGTATCTCCTATCAGTGTCTTGAATTCTTCCGAATTCAGGATTCCTATATTTAGTATCCAGTTCGAGTTGTGTACTGATGGTGCCTTACCCTTCGGGTAACCGGTGCATGATCTGAAGTGGTACACATTAGTATGGTATACTCTTCCACCTCACCCGCCTGTGGCATGATGGTTGGAATAATGCGTATAGTCACTCCTTTGTCCCTGTATATACCTCCATATTTCTGTGAGGCCCAGTTCTATGGCTAGTCTCTTTAACAATTTGTTTGACCTACTATCTGCCCTTTTCATCCCCCCTTTTCTATCTTGCTTATTAGACATCACAGTATTGAAATCCCCTCCAGTTATATACAATCTATTAGGGTTATTGACTGTTTCCAAAAGTACCTTCTTGAGAAAGTTAAAGCATTCAGCTTCTTCATTTGGGCCATATAGATTCAGAAAGGTGCATTCAGTGTCCCTATATAGCCCATGTAATCTTATAAATCAGCCTTCTGGATCCAGTTCTTTCTCCCATATTTCTATTGGGCTGTCTTTTCTGATTAGTTTGGCTGTGCCTCTCCTGTGGGGATGTTCCTTCCAAGTGGAGGCATATACTTTCCCCACCCATTTGCATTTCAGCTTTTCATATTCCTGTGATGTGAGGTGTATTTCTTGCAGAAAAGCCAAAACAGCCCCCATTTTACTTATTTCCTGCAGCACCCTGGCTCATTGATGGGGCTGTTGAGGCCCCTAACATTATATGTTATTAAGTGGAGATCCACCATAATTTTGAATTATATGGGCCTTTATTTGTTGCTTTTCTGTTAATGCACCTTTCTGTTTCTTACCACTTCCCCCATTTGGTACTGTCCCTTCATACTCATAGTCATCAACTCGTGATATTATTATCCAGCTGTACACAACCTTTATTAACACATTTCTGTAACTTTGAAAGGTATTTTCTTCCTTTTCCTCTTCCTCCTGGTATCATCACTTCAAAAACAAAACATACATGATAACACAACTTTAACCTAGAACTAATCAGGTGTCTAACAGTCTGTTTTCCTGATCCCATCCCCCCCCCCTTTTCCAATAGTGGCACTTGACTCCTGTCACTCGTTTGATCTCAGTCGGTGACTGGTTATACAGTACTTGCTGTACTATATTTTCCCACTGCAAGAAGGATATTCCTTTCGCAGCAGTAAGTGCTGCTGTCTTCCTGATGTGCACAGACCAGGATTTCTCACCACAAGACGTCTTATCAGAATGCTTATGTCTTCAGTGCTTGAGACTGTCTAATACTCATCCCCTTTATGGTTCATTCTCTAGTATCTCTCATTCTCTCCAGGAGCCTCTTTCTCCCTGTTCACATCTTAGTATCCCACTTTTTTTATGAGCTTGATTATTCCCTGCTGCTCTCTTTCCCTCCCCAACACAGATGTGACCCTGCTCATACTCAAATAGCATTCTGAATTTGTTTACCTTTTTAAATATAAGAAAAAACACCCTTTCCCCAAAAAATTCCCTTTCCTCATTCATTTCTACTGAGTAATATTTGGTTAGATAATTAAATGATTCATACCCCCTCTTTTCGTAACAGACTTGACTGTTCAGTTGCCCCCCCCACACGGAGTTGCGTTTACTTCTTCTCCCCCCTCACTCCCTCAGCTTTGCTCAGTTCCCCTTATCTCACTTATACTATTACATATTTCCCCCTTGTTTTAACTCATCAAGCAGGTGGTATTAACAGAAGCCCCCCTCACTTACTGGCAACTCCTAACGCAAACAGTCTCAATTCCATTTGCTTACAGCTCTTCTGTACCCTTCAGCAGTTTGTTATCTGCACAGGCCCTGGTGTTGCCTTCTTGGTCTGCTGCATCATTTCTCTTCACAGTGTCCCACTGGTCTCTGCATTTGCCAACACTGCATACCTGTTTCTATGTGTGGTTGCTATTTTAGTCCACAATGAGGCACCGTGCATTTTCTTTGTTGTTAGGGAGGCCCCCTCTTCCCCTTTCCCTGTGACTACCACCTTCTGTTCTCCAATTCCCTTTGGGTTGATATGCCCCCCCCAAGCTGTCCGTATTTAGCCCTAAAGTCAGTAAATACTGCTTTGCCTCCTGTAAAGAATTGAACAACTTGGAGCCAGCATCCAATGTAATTCCCAACTTGGCCGGGTATTCTACCAGCACTTTTAGTCCTTTAGCCCTTAGTTCCTTTACAATGGGGAACAATTGCTTATGTCTGTCCATCGTGAGGGGGCATAATCTTGCTTGAAATAAAGTTTCTTGTCATCAAATATTGCTTCCTTTTTTTCCCATGCTTTTCTTATCACTGCTTCCTTAACTCTATAATGCAAAAAGGCAATTATTATTGAGCGTGGCTGTGCTCATGGGTCTGCGGGTGCTGCAGATAGGGCCCTGAGTGCTCTGATTATATTTAGTGGAGTATCTCTGTCCAGCTGTAATATCCCTTTCAAAAATCCCTCCATAAAATCTGTCAATGGCCCCATTTCAGTTTTTTCAAGTAAGCCGTGCACCCGTAAGTTTAACCTTCTGGATCTATTTTCAAGATCCTCCAGCTATGATACAGTAAAGATTCCCTGTCGTGGAGCTGCAGGATTGCTCCATTGTAGAGATCTGTAGTCTCTGATAGCTGAGACATGTGTGTATCTAGGTCTTTGAGTTGTGTTTCCTGCTTTTTTATTTTCTTTTTATTGTCACTTACTTCATTTTATATCTTGTCCATCGTCTCTCTTATGTACCGCAGCTCCATATACAAGCACCTGGAGGTGATAGTGAAGTGCTCTTTCAATTCTTCTGACTCGCTCTCTAAACTTCTGTCTGGGGATTCAGGCCTCTGCATGGAGGATCAACTCCTACTGTGAGTTCTGACTGGCCTCATCTCTTCTCTGCTTTTTTCTCTATCTTTCCCCACTGCATATGCTTTTAATTTTTGGTGAGTAGCCATCACGATGGCTTTCAATGCATCCTCAGGTAATTTTCTTTTTTGGGTCTGTGGTGAAATTAGGTAATCTTTTATCTTATTCTGATGAGGTCTCATGCAGCTCTGTCATCCTACATCTGCATAGCTTGGTGATATCACCGGAAGTCCAGAAATGTTATTTTTTACAGTGAACTTGATCAGTGGTTATGTAACTTGGAAAGGAGGGAAAGACAATAAACGAATATTTGAGGTGGCCCACCAATGTAGACGTTTGGAGGTCTTTATCACTGAAAAATTGCCAGACAAGCCAGATGGGCACTAAGCTCCCTCCAGCCTATACTTCCTTTATATGTACCTATGTATGTTTTCTATAAGATACCCCAAAAATCTATTGAAATTCTGCAAAAAAAAATTTAATTTGTACTATCATATTTTTTTTACAAAATGTCTTAGGGACTGGCAGATTTCTGCAGGGTTCTACTTCTGTAAAAGCTATTGGAAAGTTAGAAACTGAAGTTTCTGCTGTCCTACAACAGTGAGCAAGACTGGATTTTAGCTCATTTTGTCCTTCCAGATGCCAGGCCACCAGCACTCTGTTACTCTATGGGAGCAGCTCCACTCTGAAGTTTGGCTGATGACCACATGACTCATAGAGTGTCATAGAAAGAATTTCTAATGGAGTTCACTAAAATGTTTTTTTTCCAACAACACAGAACAATTCATTTCTATTTTAAATCATTTTTAAATGCATGTTTAATTATGTATAAAACTATAAACATGTACTGGTTAGATTTATTAATACACTGTTTTTTAAGATTTCAAACTCTGTAAGACACTTGTGATAATGCACATGTCTATTATCACTAGGGGTGAGCAGTGGGTGGGCTGGTTCAGAGATTTGGATCAGCTAGGTATTGCCTTGCCCAATCAAGCAAGTAGAAATCAGGCCATTGCTGGTCCAGACCATTTCCAACTGCTACTGCCATGTGCTCATTGGCCAATTTACTAAAATCCATTTTATATATATATAACTCATTAGGGCTCCAGGCAGGGAGGAAAGAAACAAGTAGAAGGAGGGCACTAGGGCCCTGCCACACCCTCCTTTTGATTTTTGGGTCACATCATGTAGCTGTTCAGAGCAGCAGAGAAGAGAGACAATGCACATAGTCAGAGAGTCTGAGCCTGGACTGCTGGTGCTGGAGGGTGGAGGCTGCTTTGGAGAACTCAGTGGGGTGGGGAACTGAATGAAGAATGCAGGTGTAGCAGCAGCACTGGTTGCTCGAGTAGGTGGAACTGGTACTAGTGAGTAGAGGAGACAGGAAGTGTTATGCTAGAGGTAGCTGTAAAGTAAGCTAGTCAATCAATGCCAGTGTTGTCTTTGGAGTTATCACGGGGAATATGTTCTGCCTGGCCATGGAGGGAATAGACGGGAGAAGAATATTGGCTGGTTGTCTCCATTGAGAGATAGTCATGGGGTTTGGTATCACACTGTTGCAGCAGCAGAGCTTTTTAAGAGAGATAGTGAGGAACATTGGTTGGCTTGACTTGGTGACTTGGCTTGTGTGGAGGAGGACATTTTTGGAGTCTGACAGACACAGTAATCAATTATGGGATCTTAAACTGCACTAAAAAGTTACATGAAAAAAAGAAAATAATATCTTAAAAATCAGAAAGAGAATGAGAGGCTGAAACAGTAGTAGCAGGGCCTGCTTAGCAGCAGGCAGTCCAGGCAGTGGGCACTGGGCATTGGGGGAGGAAGAGAAGAGCTAAATTGCAATGAAAAAAAATACCTGAAAGAAAACACTATAGCTTTAAAAAATCAGAGAGAGAGACTGGAGCAGTAGCAGGCCTAGCAGGAGGCAGTCAAGATATTACCTAAAAGAGAAACATGCACTTAAAAAGTCAAGGAGAGACAGAAACAGTAGCAGGACCTAGCAGGCAGTCCAGATAGTGGGAATTGGGATGACTGGAAATATACTGCAGTGAAAACCCCCCAAACAAAAAATAATCAAAATAATAAAAAAAAAACCAAAAACAAAGAATGACTGGAGCAGTACCAGGGCCTACAGGACAGGCAGTGGACAATGGGCATTGGGGGAAGGTGACTAGAGCTAAACTTAAAAAAAAATACCTGAAAGAAAATGTCTTTAAAATAATCTGAGTGAATGACAGTGACCAGAGCAGCGGCAGTACCTGGCAGGCAACCCAGACAGTGGGAATTAGGCAACTAACTTAAAGATGTCAGGCCGGGGAGGGGGTCAGGGGAGTGGAGTTTGCACTGATGGTTCTTTGATGGATACCCGAGAGGACTAGGAGTGGAGGCCAATCTAGAACCTCAAATCACATTTGACTGATTTGACCCATTTGAGTGCCTTGGAGGGTTAATTGCAATTTAAAGAGCAGGTACCTACTGTCAGACACCTTGCTCCCCTCAAACATATGTAATAGTAGATCTGCTCTACTGTTGAGGGGCATTAAAAATTCAATGCGCCTCCCTCTGGTTAAAAAGTTATAGCATCCCAAAGTTGCACCCCCATTAAAACAAAGCCTTGTGTGACACGCCTCCTTTTGTGATGTCAGCAAATGAAGGCTGCTTGTGTGTGCTCCATAGATCTATATTGGTGCCATTTGTCAATTATGTTTAGTACTATTTAGAGTTGCCACTTGGAGCAATGAAAGTGACCGCTCCAGTAAACAGGGACTGTAACTCCAGCAGCTGCTTTGATTTGTCTACATGGCACCTCTAAATAGTACTAAACGCCATAGACATATCGCATACATACTGCACAGGTTATTGACATGCACCCTCAGTATTCATTTTCTGACATCACAAAAGGAGGCGTGTCACACAAGGCTTTTTTATGGGGGTGCAACTTTGGGATGCTATAGCTTTTTAACCAGAAGTAAGTGCATAGAATTTTTAATGCCCCTCAACAGTAGAGCAGATCTATTATTGTATATGTTTGAGGAGAGCTGGGTGTCTGACAGTAGGTACCTGCTCTTGAAGTACTTTTCTGAATTTCTTTTTTTTTTTTTTTTTTAAATATATGGGAGAAGTCAGTCAGTATAGTACACCTCAGATTGTAGCTTCGTGATGTGCCTGTCTGCTGTCACTGACATCCAGTTACCTGCATCAGAAGCCCTACAAGGAGATACTGAAGGAACTCAGTATGTACACTCTGGAAGAGAGGAGGGATGGACATGATAAAGACCTATAAATACCTCATGGGGATAAATAAGGTACATGAGGGGAGTATTATTAAGAGAAAAAGATGCATGAAAACAAGGGGACATGCAATGAAGCTGGAAGGGGGAAATTCAAGAGATGCAGTATGTGATGAAGTACTTCTTCACTGAAAGAGTGATGGATGCCTGGAACAGTTTTCCAGTGGAGGTGGGGGAAAAAAGAGTGGTGGACTTCAGGCATGCATGGGATAGGTACAAGGGAATCTTAGTAGGGATGTTTGAGGGGGAGTCAAAGATCAAGTAGGGGCTTCAGTGACAGTATAGGCAGGGACAAATGGGCAGACTTGATGAGCCAAGTGGTCCTTATCTGGTGTCAAATTGTATGTTTCTTTGTGTCCTGCTGGTTTGACCCAGTTGTCTAAAGGGCTAGTTGCACTTTAAGCAAACCTATTTTCCCTTAAAAACTATATAGGAGCAGTTAGCCAGTGTAGTATGCCTCTGTTTATTGCCACATATTGTGCCTGCCTGCCGTCACTCACTTCCAGTTACCTACAGCATTGACCCAGGTGCATGAAGGGCTAGTTACAGTTTTTGACCTTGTATATTTTCTCTATTTTTCCTTAAAAAACAAAAAATATAGCAGCAGTCGGACATTGTAATATGTCTCTGCTTGTTGCCATCTAGCATGCCTCCCTGTTGTCACTCACATCCAGTTACATACTGATTTGACTCAGATGCTCAAAGGGCTAGTTCCAGAAAGCCTTAGCCCTGTGAAATATTCAGGACTTTTAATGAGATCAGATGCCACTGCCACTGCCACATCATCATCATCATCATCCCTGTTATCCTCATTAAATCAAGGAGTTATCAGTCCTACACCTATGCCAATGCAGAACCCAACAGAGATTTGAAGTTCATCATCATGATCACAACTTCCACCTCAAGCTCACTTGCCCTTTTCTCAAGTTCTTCCACATACACATTTTACAGTGGTCGAGCTAAACCCTCCTTCTGATTTGGAAACCCATCCTGAGAATGGTATCAGAACACAGTCATCTGAAAACGATGTTGACTTAGATGTGTCCGACAGAGACTACATACAGTACCTATTGAGTCTGACCATGATCATGATGGTGATGATGAGGCGTCTGATGATGTACTGTAGTCCTTAAAGTGTCAAATACAAATACTGATGGTTGAAGGAATGGAACAGAGTAGGGGGCTAGGGCTACATTGGGGACTGGGGGCCTGCCTGGGAGGATAAGAGCCTATACAGTGGTGACTGGCTGCATGTATCCAGGAGGGGAATCACAGTTCTCAGTGGACATTTTAAATATTACTTCAATGAGCATTTAAACTAGCCAAAAGAGGGGGTGGGAAAAAAAAGGGGAGGCAGAAACTGCCCACCTCCACAGGCTGAGATTGTGAGAAGGGAGATCCCGGGAGGTGAAAGTCTCCCCATGGAGCATGTTAATCAGGGAAGTACTGTAGGGGCTTGGCAAAGGAGGAAGGGGAAAGAAGCAGTCAGAAAAGAAGAGGGAGAAAGGGGACATGAAAGGAAAAATGAGAAAGCAACAAGCAAAGAGCTAACAAAAGCTGGAAGGCCATGTGTGCCAATAATAGAAGTCTTAAAAATAGGATCACAGACCTAGAGGCCATAATGCAGAAGCCCACCTGGATATTGTGGCCATTACTGAGTCACAGTGCACTGACAACCATGACTGGAACATCGTCATACCAGGCTACACGATATTCAGGAGGGACAGGCAAGGGAGAAAAGGAGGAGGTGTGGTGTTTTATGAGATGGAAAGCATAAAAGCAACAGAAATACAGGGAATTCAAGGGGGATCAGAGGTGCTGTGGGTCCCTCTTAAGTTGAAAAAATGAAGCCACTATTCGGACAGGTGTCATCTACATGCCCCTAGCACGGGGGGGGGGTGACTTAGATAAGGAAATGTTAGAAGCAATTGGAAAAATGGCTGAAAAGGAGGAGGTGTTGCTGGTTGGGGACTTCAATCTGCTTGATGTAGATTGCAGCCTTCCTGTGGTAACTTCAGCCAGAGGCAGGGTCATCCTGGACTCCCTGCATGTGGCGTTCCTCAGGCGACTATAGTAGTCAGTTAGCCCATTCAGGATGGGGCAATATTGGATCTGGTGCTTACTAACAAGGACAGTATTGCAGATGTCAGTGTGGGAAGCCATCTGGGGACCAGTGATCATTGTACAGTGTGGTTCAACATAAGAACAGTTGTGGAATCCTTCCACACAATGGTGTGAGTCCTGGACTTCAGAAGGGCTGCTTTTACAAAGATGGATGAATGCCACAGAAATAACTCAGCAGGGGGAGAGGACTTTGTGAGGGAGGGTGGAGGAAAAGTGGACTAAACTAAAAGATGGGAAATTGAAAGCAACAAACATTTGTGTCAAGCAGGTAAGCAAAAGTAAGAGATGGAGGAGAAAATGTAAAGGCTAAAAAAGTTGCATTCAGAAAGTACAAGGAGCAACTGGTGAGTTGGTGAGCAACTTTTGCAGAATGCCTTGTAAGAAGTTGAACAGATTGACAGGGGAGATTTATTGATATCTAAAAAAACAAATGGTGATACACATAACAGATTAAATTTTGTGACAACCTTTTCAGTCCATGCTATGGGCATAAAATCCATTATAAAAAGGAACTGGCATATTTTGAAAGGGGATATAGGATTACAAGATTTAAACATGGCCTCCTCCATATGGCATATAGAAGAGCATCTACCTTAAAAGATCATTTGGTGCATAGCAGAGAGGAAACACTGACATGATCCACGTGACTGCAAAGTAGTAGAAAAGGGTGCACTAAATGTAACAGATGCACCTATTATAAAAACATTGATATAGGCGACACTTTTTGTAACCACCATACCGGAAAGAATTTTGATATAAGACAGTACATCAACTGTAAAATTATGGGCATGATTTATGCAGCAGTATGCCAGTGTGTAGCTTTCTATATAGGCAAAACTAAAAGGATGCCCAAACAAAGGGTTGCAGAGCACTGTAGAGCCATACAAAATAAAGATATTAAGTATGCAACTGCCCTGCACATCATACAAAATTACAGTGATTTAGAACACAGCTTCAATTTTATCACAGTAAACAAAGTAGCTATTAGGCCTGGGGTGGGGATTTTGATGCACTTCTATTGAAATGGGAAGGCTTGTGGATTTACAGTTTAGGAGCATGCACCAAACCAGGATTACATGGAACTTTTGACATACACCCATATGTATAAATTCAGTCTTCAGAATTCTATGGGTGTGAGATGTGTTGCTTTCTTTGCATTGGTTGTAATGTCATGACATAATATATATTAACTTATTAATAAGAAAAAACATTATTACAACCTGGCAAGGAATAAAAACTTTTTGGATGAAGATAAATAGTTACTTTTAGTTAGCACCCTTTGAAAAGTATTGAGGAGGGAAAAAGAGCAGCAACATAAATGTAGAAGGGAGGAACTTTTTTAACTTTGTATATGTGATTTTTTTAAATATAATGATTCTAATAGATATAGGTATTTTTCTGAATCAAAGCTAATTTAAACAATGTCATCTACACTTGGAATAAGTTTGTGTTGTATTTGTTTTTTTATGTGATTCAGGTGAAAGGAATTATGACTTTCATAATAGATGTATATAAGGTCTGTATCTCAGTGTGTTCAACATGCCTTTTGATAAAGGATCCACAATTTGAAATGCATCAAGGTATGTTTCAGCTCCTTTGCACAAAATAAAGTTTTTTTTTTTTAATATTTCTTAGAACTGAGTCTTTTCAGTTTGAGGTGGAGAGTGTTGGACTTTGGTACTGTGTATTGTTGTGTTTTCTCTGCGAGCACCCTGACCCAGTGCATGTCCCTCCTTTGCTTCAGTGATCTTGAACTAATATGTCTGCTTAGTATTCACAATAGAAGTGGAAGAGGAGGGACTATGAAAATGTGCCAGGAGCTTTGATGGGAGGGAAATGGACATTTGTTTGTTTTCTGAGGAGAAAGCCTGGAAAGCTCCCTCTAACCTAAAGGTAGACAAAGCTATGTGACTAGATGGGGTACATCCAATGTATAGACAGAGCTCATGGAGGTACCAGCTGCACCTCTAACAGATCTATTTAACAAATCACTGGAGACAAGCGTCATTCTGGGAGACTGGAGAAGGGCAAAGGCAGCCCCACTGTGTCTCTCTGAAATGGTTCTCTAGTTACCTAATGGGGAGACTTCAGCAGGTTAAAGCTAAGGAGAATCTTTTTCCCTTGCAACCTTTGTTGAGGGGTGTGCCCAAGGGTTCCATATTGAGACCCCTACTTTCTCACTGTATTTTAATAGCATCGATGCTGGAATTAAAACAGACAATATTCATCTCTTTCCAAATGACATGGTCCTTTACATCACCAGACCAACCCCAGTATCCACCTGCATGGACCTCCAACTAGAGTTTAATCATCTGTAATCAAACCTTCTAAGCCAAAAATTGCTTTTGAATTCTAAAAAACAAAGGCGATGCTTTTCTCACCTTGCATCAATGCAATAAATCCTGCCTCAATTGGAGCGGTACCACAAATTATGATTCTTTTAGGTGAATCTCTACACTTCATAACTAAATTGAAATACCTGGGGGTGTGGACTGATTGCAAGCTTTCTTTTCTGGATCATATTGAGGAGATGTCCAAAAAGCTCAAGCAGAGGCTTGGTCTCTTATTCAGGATCAAACACCTCCTTACACGGGATGCTAGAAAAAGGCTGGTCCAAACTACTTTTCTTTCTACCTTGGACTATGCTGATTTTCTCTACTGCCAAACTCCTAACACAGCATTAACCAAACTTGATACTCTTTACCACAGAGTCCTAAGATTTATCTCTGGAGCATCGTATCCTAAACACCAGTGCTCCCCTTACTCCTTAGTGGGTTGGTCTTCCCTTAAATTCAGAAGGCAAAGAAATGCTGCCCTCTGGACCTTCTGGGCAATCACTAAGAAGCTCCCACAGTACATTTCAGATTGTTTACCCTGTTGTACGTTAGGTAGTTTTGTTTATTTATTTATTTCAAGTCTCGGATTACAACCTTTAATTCAAGGACTCTTTTACAGAGGTTCCACTTCAAGAAGCAAAGAACAGAACAACACACAGAATTACAAAGTTAGGGATGAGGACCCAGAGGCAAACAAAGGTTAGAAATAATGAATTCAAACTGTACATCAGTACCAATACAAGTGAGCAAATAATTAAAGTACGTTTACAACTGTTCAGGCTAATGCACAAGCTAAGGCTAGTTATGCTCTGAGTAGCTCCTCTTACATTTCCCTAACTATCCCCAAAATCAAGTCACACTTTGGCAGGGTCTCAATAAGTTATGTACTTCTTCAACTCTGGAATAAACTCCAAAAAAAACCATAAGAATAGCCTGCCATATTAATCTGTCAGCATTCAAATCACTATATGCACATTCCCTTAAGGAGTCCTGCAATTGCTTTCCTTGATTTTTGGCTAAAGGTATACTGACCTCAGACATTGTACCCTCTGTTTGACCTCCAATGCCCCCCCATGTGTTTTTTACTCACATATCCTCTTCCCTCCTTTCTCCACCTTTAGTTGTTCATGTAACCATTGTCCTTCCCTGCACGGTTGCCCACACTGCCTTGTTCTGCTGGTATTTTTAATGCATATATTGCTATGTGAATGCTATCTGTAAGTGTTCTCTTAGTGTACATATTTACAAATGTATCTTATTCTATTGCATGCAAGGCCTTTATTTTAATTGTTGTAATATTATTCGGTGTTTGATCATGTACCTGTCCTGGTCCATCCTGTAAATGAGTTTACTCAAAGATGTTCTGTCTGGTAAAATACAGATTTTTGATTTGATTAAAGTCATAGCAGGGAAGTGGTGGGAATTATTGGCTGGTCAGCCTGACATTGGTGGTGGGTAAGTTAATGGAAACACTACTAAAGGAAAGGATTGTGGAATACCTTGCATCCAGTGGATTACAGGATCCAAGACAGCATGGTTTCACAGGGAGAAGATCATGCCAAATAAATCTGATAGATTTCTTTGATTGGATGATCAAGGGGTTGGATCAGAGAGGAGCAGTAGTAAAGATGTTGCAAAATGAAATTTAACTGGTGAAATTACTGCAAAATCAGCAATTTCACAGTGTGAAACATTTAGTGAGATTTCACCATTTCGTGAAATTCTTTGCTGGGTACAAAATTGTAAAATTTCACCTGTGGAATGTGGACTTTCACCATGAAATGTGCAAATTCACCTGAAATGGCAAAATTCTGCCCACTCACAGGTGTAATTTTGTCATTTCGCAGGCAAAATTTTGCATTTCGTTGGTGAAATTGTGTATTCATATGGCAAAATTTTACATTTCACACCTGGAAAATATTTTGCGAAATGCGTGAATTTTGCAAAATATTTTGCATGAAATTTCTGAGTTTTGCAAATTTCTAAGCTAGATGTGGTCTACCTGGATTTCAGAAAGGCTTTCAACACCATTCCACATAGAAAACTAGATCCAGAAACACATGGTTTGATACCTTTTATGGACCAACATAGATGTAACAAAAGTAAACAGTGCTTAAGCTTTCAGATCAACCAAGTTCTTGTTCGGAAGGTTATGAAAGTTGTTTGGAAAATCTCATTCTATTAACACCCAGATCATACATAAAAAAGCTGAAAGAATTCTTATTGGTTTGAAACACCTTTTTTAAAAAGAACTGAGGTTTAAATGCAAGGAACCGGTTTGAGTTAGCTGGCATCTGTGAGGCACTACAAGGTCAAATGTCAACAGTGGCAGGTAAGAGGAATCCTTAGAGAGGTCAGACAGTTTCACTTACAAATGAATGAGTGTTTTTATTATGAGAATACACTCCTAATTAAACACAAGATTTTTAGACTTAATACCCACTTATGTATATAGAAAAATGTACTAGTATTCCAAGTTAGAATATAAAATAGCAATTTTCTATCTAGGGCAATAAGTGGATAAAAGAAAAGTTTCCCTAGAGTGAACAAACTGTTTCACACATTCATACAGTATTAAACCTATCTGGAGGCAATTTATCAGCTATATACTCAACCAGATAATACATTCCATAATCATTAAAACCTTATGTGCTGTAACAATATTTTTTACAAGAAATATCTTTTGTCAGAATTAAAGCCAAACTAAAAAAAATACCAAGGACCCCCTAGTTAATGAGATTATGCATCCTAATATGTTTAGCGTTAAATAATGCGTCAGTGTATAATCAATCTGATATATATACAGTAACAGTCTTAGGAACCTGAATCAAAAACTAAAGGATAAGAAAGATAATAGTGCTTTGCTCTGCCAACGAATGAACACATTCTTTTCTAGCTATGTATTCAGTATTCATTACTCATGTCAAAAATAGGTAACACTGAAAAGACTTTAAAAATACTCCCCCCCCTTAGGGGTCTTGAGGGCCATTCTCATGACCCCTGTTCCCTTTTCAGTCTTGTTCTACCATCCAGCCTCTCTTTGGTCCCAATGTGGTCCACACAGCACTGTCTTTCTTTCCCATGCAACATCTTCTTTCCCAGCTCACCTTCCTCCCTAGACATTAATAGCCTTGGTCAGGTTGACAAGTAATATTTATAATGGAATATACCATGGTTTGCTCATTTGGGGAAATTTTATGTTGACTTGACCAAGGACTTTGATCTGGTGGACCACTCAAGTATGCAGATGACACAGTATTTTATTGTACTGGGAGGACGGGTGGACCTAGAAGCAAAAATTCAACCTCTGTATTATGTCTTACAAAGTTGGCTCATAGATAATAAACTACTGCTAAATGAAAAGAAAACAAATACCACGGTCTTTGGAACCAAAGAAAGACCAGAAGGAAATAAAGCAGTTATACTAGGGAAGAAGGATCAGGGTCTGCAGCAAGTACCTAGTTTTAACTACTGTAGAACACCTCATTTGTGCGCTTCTAATATTTCATGATGAGCCTGAATCTAACCGCCTCACATTGACAAAATTTCACTGTCCTTCTCGAGTTACTGCCTGTGCTACTGCTAATAATTCTGATGTTCTGATCTGCTCTGTTGTGCTCATGCAAGGTGATTGCTAGTATTGTCTGTGGAGTTAACAATCTGGCAATTACCCTATTCACACTAACACAGCACACTGAGAGGCTTACTCTCAGGTTGATTGCCAGTCTTTTCATAGTGCTGAACTACTTAATGAGCTGATGATTACCTTGTTCACACTATTGGCATTCCACCAAGATGTTTGCATGCATACTATAAAAAGCACATACTACCACTGATTGAGTATAGCCCATTTCATTCAGCAGAGCAACCATATCTCTGTTTAAGTGGGTCACCCAGAACTGTTCTGTGAAGTGCTGTGCTAGATGTCGATACAGTGGACTCCAAAGATTTGTGCAGAAGCTGTTGTCTCTGAACTCTGCTGTGTACCACCATCACAAAAAAAAAAGAACAAACTACGTTCACTATTCAGCAGAGCTGCAGTTTGAAATGGGAAAATATGTCTGTGAGTATGGAGTCATGAATTCAGTTCGAATGTACTCTGCCAAATACAATGGGACTGTTAATTAGAGATGTGTGAGGTCCATGAAATTTGCTCCGTGAGGTAATTTGTGGATGTCACAGAGCAATTTCATGAGATTCACGGCCATAAATTTCATAGATTACACCTTGAAACACAAAATTTCACCAGCAAATGTCATGCTTCACCCACAAAATTCAAACTTTGCAGTAAAAAGCTTTTAATTTCATCAAAGATTTAGTGCAAATCACACAAATCGAAGTTCCAAAGTTTTTCCAGAACTCTGTGAATTCTGTGAAGTGCAAATTTTCAGTGCTTCATGTGAAATTCATGGGCAAAGTCTAACTTTGCAGCATCTCTACTGTTAATGAAAGTACGGTGCAAAAATTCAAAGCAGATTACCTTGCCAAGTTGCATTCCTGCCCAGACCCTGATATGCTCACACCTGAATTGCCCAAAAAGTTGAGTGGGTGACCCACACTGCTTCTTGAAGATGTGGAGACTGAATTAAAACAAATCATCTGCAGCTTGTGAGGTGAAGGAGCAGTCATAAATGACAGAGTTGTTCATGCTGTTGTGGTGGGTCTGGTTAAAAATCACAGCCCCCATCTACTGCGTGAATTTGGCAGGACAATATCTCTATCACACCATTGGGCATGGACATTTTTGCACAGGATGGGTTTCTCAAAGTGAAAAGGAGCAAAAGCAGGGAGAAAAACACCAATCGATTTTCCTGTGCTGAAAGAAAAGTTTCTTGTGAGCATTGCAATTGTAGCCAAACAAGAACTGATCCCAGAGAACCTTGTTCTCAATATGGATGAAATGAGCATTAACTTGATACTGTGCTCAGAGTGGACAATGGAAAGCACTGGAGCAAAGTAGATGGAGGTCACTAGGCTGGGTGATAAGCACCTGATGTACTAACATGCACACTGTCTGGTGACTGCCTACCATTGCAGGTCATTTATAAAGGTCAAACAAGCAGATGTCACCCTCAGTCCACTTTCCCAGAAGGGTGGCATATTACCCAATTGGAAAATCATTGGGTGAAAGAGTCCAAAATGATTGAGTTTGTAGACTGTGTGCTGGTGCCTTACTTTGAATTTGTAAAGAAAGCTAATGACCTCCCATCTAAGCAAAGGGCAATGTTGATTTTAAATTTATTCAGGTCATGTACAACAGAGGCGATCCTGAACAAATCTGAAGCGTGCAATATTATTCCTATGTTTGTGCCCCCCCTCATGCACAGACTTGTTGTAACCACTTAACATTAGTGTAAATAAGTTGCTCAAGGATGCTCTAAAGAATGAATTTGCTCAGTGGTATGCAGGATTAATTTGGGCGCAACTGTCAAAAGTGGCAGCTTCAAAGGTGATGGTTGGCCTTAAAATGATGACTGTGAAAGAGAAGCATGCAGAATGACTAACAAGAAGCATTGAATCTCTCAGCCAGAGACACATGGACATATGATTCGGTTTTGAATCTGCTGGTATTGCTGCTGCCCATTTGAACTTCCTCAATGAATGATCCTGCACCTTTATGCACAGATAGCACTTTGTCTCAGTCACTACTCACTCAAGCATTTTAACTTTGATACTCTTATTAAAAATTCATGATTTTGATATTAAGCTCAGTATCTCTGTTTTGTCTTATTCTGTCTATGGTATTGTACTGCACTGAAAGCATTGCACAAAACGTGGTAAGCAATTTTCATTGGTACTCTATTTTAGCACATTAAGGAAAAATAGTGAATATAGTGAAAATAAAATGCCAGAGAAAATAAAGTGTTCTACAGTATCTAGGGGTAACACTTGATACTACACTTTCTTTTCAACAGCATGTTACAAAGGTAACTAAAACAATTAACTACAAGCTGGGTTACCTTTACAAGAACAAAACATTGACTGCTAAATTAATCATAGTGAGCCAGGGGCTCCTTCCAGTCCTAGAATATAACTCTATTTTGTTTGTACAATTTAGCAAACACAACACTTCAGAAGTATGTGGATACATTTAATAAAATTATTAGGTTTGCTACCAACCAAAACAAACAAGACCATCATTGAGATTTATATCAGAAGTTTGGAATCTTGTCTCCTAAACAAAGAGTTCATTACTTGATATTAACATTTCTTCATAAGGTTTAAAAGTTAGAAACTCCTAGAATTTTAAATGACAGGTAAAAATGAATAAAAGCCAGCAAATCTTTGTGTTTATCTTCAGCAAAACAGTACCAAGAAAGCTGGAACAGAACTAAGGTTGCTGAATGTTCACTAACTTATTATGGCCCCAGAATATTAAACAACCTTGTTAAACGGGGGACAGCTGTTCACTCCAAAACACGTGTTTAAATCAAGGTAGAAAAAACAAAACACTTAAATAGATTATCAGTGTATGGTTGCTTAGATAACACCTGGGCCCGGATATTCAAACTGTGCCAGGCTGTGGCGCAAGCTTGGGCGCAGCTCAACTTTGTTGCACATGAGTGTGGCCAGGGCGATATTCAATGGAGCTGCACTATGGCGCAACTGCTTTGAATATCACATCCTGGCCACACCCACTGTGTATGGCGCAGTGGCACTGCACCAGCGCAAGTGGTCAAAGTGGAGCATGGATATGCTGTGGCGCAAGTGCCCTTGCGCCATGCACAGCACCTGTGATATTCAAATGGGGACATGCAAATGGGGCCATAATTTATGCATCTCATTATGACCCCATTTGCATGCCATTAGCATGCAGGTGCGCCAATCCCCAATGACTTGCGCCTGGTGCCCTGCCAGGTAGCAGCCGTCGGGGACCGACGCCCCCTGCAGCCTGATCATGGGAAGTCCCGTAAGTGAATAAAAACGGCCAATATCCTTGGTGGTCCAATGGACCTCTATGTGCCCCGATCGCGGTCATCACTGAAGTCACCCCCTCAAGTCCGATATCCCTGGTGGTCCAATGGACCGCACGGAGCCCGATCGCGGCCATCATTCATCCCACCTAAGCCCGATATCCCTGGTGATCCAGTGGACCGCACTGAGCCCGATCGCGGGCATCATTCATCACCCCCCGTTCGATATCTCTGGTGGTCAGTGACCTGGCGAGCCTGACGGGCACATCCTCTTCCCCTGTCATCCTGGTGACGTGTGCCTCATTCACCACTGATTGAGTTTCACCATCATCTGCCGCCGGCATGCAGCACCACCCCTCCTTGGTGTCGCCTCGATTCCCGTAGGGTTGTTATACCAGAACAGAGCCACTGGGCCTGCCCATACCGGATTAGTCGTCCAGATTTGTAAATGAATTCATTCACATTCGACTGCAGTTTCATGATGGAAGCTGCACACCCATTGGCTCATGCTCTGAACCATCGGGCGGCAGCCCACCGAGCTGTCAGTCAGCAGGCAGCAGGCCACAGGTGGTGGTACAGGCCGCCCACAGGCTGACGGGGGAGCGGGTGGTGGGGCCCAGGGTGGGTGGGGTGGGGCACACTAGATCACCAGGGATATCGAATTTGGGGGATGAATGATGTCCGCAATTGGGCTCCACGCGGTCCACTGGCCACCAGGGATATTGGACTTGGGGGGGGGACTTCAGTGATGCCCGTGATCAGGGCATGGGGGGCCCCGCTAGGTGCGGCAGGAACAAGTGATGGCCACCCACAGGTGGCAGCTGCTGTGTTGTGCCCTGCAATGTGGCAGCTCACCTGTGGGTGGCCTTCACTTGTTCCTTTTTTTTGGGGGGTAACTTTGTGCAGGCGCGGGTAGGGGTTCTTGCATGCATGACTCTGCCACAGCCGGGCTGAATATCAGGTTGTGCCGGGTTATGCATGGGCACGCCCTGTGCCTGCGCCTACGATACTGATGTGCTCCAGCGCATGGGATTTGTGCGATGCACTTTTCCCTTTTAAATATCACACCAGGGCGCATCAGTGGGTTGTGCATGGTGCAACACTGTTGCGCCATGTGCAACCCTTTTGAATATCTGGGCCCTGAAGTTTTAACTTAAGTTTTATCTGCTCAGCTACTTATAGTTGTACTTATGTAAATATTGTATATTTGTTAACATATTTCTGATTTGATGTTTTATATTTTTGTAATCTTGTATTGTTTACCTAGTGTTACCCACTTCTCCCCAGGCATGACTGAAAATGGGTCTTTAATCCAGTCCACCTTCCTGACAAATCAAATAAATAATGAAATCAGTCAATCAATCAATCCATCAATCAATCGATCAATTGCTCAACCACTATGGGTCTTCTAATGGTACAAAACAAATATTGGTAACTACGGGATAACAGAATCCGAATCCTTGATGGGGGCAATATTATTAAATCCTGGCTCACAGTTTAGCCCCCTCCCCGACACCATCTTTAAATTACTTGTGAGCTTACCTGGTTAACAAAAACAAACAACTAACTAAATAGATCAATGAACAACTGCAGTTAGACCCTCTTCCCTAACCCAATGATTTCTCTTGTAACAGAGTGCCTCAATAGGCAAACAGCTTCATATATGCTATATCCCAACTCCCTATTCATGATTTAGAGCCTGTTCAGTCATCCCCTTCTTCTGTTGAACCACCAGCTCATAAGTTGATCTATAGTGCTGTGAGGCATGTGGGGGGGGGGCACAGTCTGTCTAGCACTACTAAGTAATGGTGGGTAGGCTGTCATAGAGGATTATAATGGAGCTCACATACAGTATGTATCACATTGATGAGCTCCATTGGATTGCTCCATGATAGTCTGCCTACTGTAACATCATTTAGTGATGCTAGATAAACACAGAAACATAGAATTTGATGGCAGATAAGGACCGCTTGTCCAACCTAGTCTGCCCGTTTCCCTACCTAAGGGATAAGCTGCAGATCCTAATTAACCAACAGCCTACTTCCTCCTACCCCCCCACTAGAATTGCCTTATGTCTGTCCCATGCATTCTTTAATTCCCCCACTGTTTTTGACTCTATGACCTCCTCAGGAAGACTGTTCCATGTATCCACAACCCTCTCTGTGAAGAAATACTTCCTCACATTACCTCTGAGCCGTCCCCCCTCTACCTTCAAATTGTGCCCCTTTTTTTTGCACATCTCTTTTTCTGAAAGATGCTACCCTCATGGACTTTGTTGATTCCCTTGAGGTATTTGAAAGTTTCTATCATGTCCACCCTCTCCCTCCTTTCCTCGAGGCTATACATCTTTAGTTCCTTTAGTCTTTCTTCATATGTCTTCTGATGCAGACCCTGCATCATTTTGATTGCCCTCCTCTGAACAGCCTCCACCCTGTCTATGTATTTGCGGAGATGAGGTCTCCAGAATTGTACACAGTACTCCAGATGTGGTCTTATCAACTGTCTGTGCAGAGGGCCAACAACTCCTGTTTTCTACTGGTGATGCCTCTCCCTATGCATCCCAGTATCCCCCCAGCCCTCCTTACTGCCTTCTCACATTGCTGAACCACCTTTAGGTTGTCTGATATGACTACCTCCATGTCTCTTTCCATTTTTGTTGTTGGCAGTATCTCAATCCCCATTGTGTACTCTTCCCCTGTATTTTTTTCCCCAGGTACATTACTTTGCACTTCTTTGCATTGAATCTAAGCTGCCATACATTTGACCATTCCTCCAACCTTGCCAAGTCCCTTTTCATCCTTTCCACCCCACCTTGTGTATCAACCCTGTTGCAGATCTTTTTGTCATCTGCAAAGAGACATACTTTCCTTTACAGTCCCTCTGCAATGTCACTTATAAAGACATTAAAAAGGACCAGCTCCAGCACTGAACCCTGCGGTACCCCACTAGTAACCGTCTTCACTGTGGACCCCATTTACTATTACCCACTGTGTCCTGTTGTCCAACCAGTGTTTTACCCAGGCTACCACCCTAGGACCCACTCCCAGGCTGGCTAATTTGTTTATTAATCTTTTGTGCAGGACTGTGTCAAATGCCTTGCTAAAGTCAAGGTAGGCCATGTACACAGCCCATCCCTGGTCTACTGCTTTGCTCACCCAGTCAAAGAAATCAATTAGAGTTGTCTGACATGACCTTCCCACTGTGAATCCATGCTGCCTTGGGTCCTGTGCCCCATTGGCCTCTAGGTACTCAATAATTCATTCCTTCAAAAGTGATTCCATCATTTTCCCTATGACTGAGGTCAAACTGATAGGTCTGTAGTTTCCTGCCTCTATCTTGCTCCCACTTTTGTGAAGGGGAATCACATCCGCCCTCCTCCAGTCCTCAGGTACCACCCCATCCTTCCATGATTTATTAAAAAGGGTAGTCAATGGTGTTACTAGTTCTTCCCTTAGTTCTTTTAAAATTCTGGGGTAAATCCCATCAGGCCCCATTTCTTTATCCACATTCAGTTTTAAGAGTTCTTTCAGAACTCTTTCTTCTGTGAAAGGACTAATATCAACCCCCCCCCTTTCCAGAATGCTTCTATTGAATGGATTAGGTATTTCTCCCTGCTTTTCCATTGTGAATACTGAGCAGAAGTATTCGTTCGGTATCCCTGCTTTTTCACTGTCGCTCTCTGTCCAACCACCTTCCTCTTTGTTCAGCCTCAGTATCCCTGTCTTAGTCTTTCTTTGCTCCCTAATGTACCTATAAAATGTTTTATCCCCCTTCTTAACTGAGTTGGCTATCTTTTCCTCGGTTTGGGCCTTTGCTATTCTGACTGCCTTACCCGATTCCTTCTGCTTTAACTGGTACAGTTCTCTGTCCTGCTCCTTCTGTGTTTCCTTATACTTCCTGAATGCTATCTTTTTTTCCCTTACCTTCCCTGCCACTTCTTTTCAGAACCATAGTGTTTTTTTCTGTCATTTTGATTTGTTTATTTGCTTCACACAAATACTTGTTGCCTCTGTGAGGGTGGTTCTGATGGTTCCCCATTGTTGCTCCACCCCACTTTCTTGCCTGTTTGCTAGTGCTTTTCTGAGGCACTCTCCCATTTTGACAAAATCAGCCCTCCTGAAGTCCAATACCTTCACTTTTGTGTAGCTTGACTCTACAGCTAAGTTTATCGTGAACCTCACTGTTTAGTGGTCGCTTGTTCCCAGATGGCTACCCACTTCAAGATCAGTGATCCTCTCTCCATCCCCATTTGAGAGTACCAGGTCTAAGATTGCTCTCTTCTGAGTGGGTTCCAAAACTAGCTGTCTGAGGCACGCCCCCCGTAGGGCATTGAGAATGGCCCTGCTCTTGGATGTGGCTGCAGCAAAGGTGCTTCAGTCAACATCTGGCATATTCAGGTCCCTCATCAGCAATATCTCCCCTTTCTCTGCCATCCCAAGGATGCCTTCTATCATTTCCTTGTCCATCCCCACTGAGATGGGGGTCTGTATACAACCCCTGTGTGGATTATGGAGCCATTTCCAGTCTGCAGGGTGACCCACAGTGCCTCCTGTCCTCCCTGTTTACTCTTTAGTTCTGTTGCTTTGATCCCTTCCATTACATAGAGAGCTACTCCTCCTCCTCTTCTTTCTTCCCTGTCCCTCCTGTAGATTGTGTACCCTGGTATGTTGACATCCCAGTCATGGTTCTCTGTGTACCATGTTTCTGTGACTGCCACAATATCCAGGCATCCCTCTTCCATCAAGGCCACCATTTCAGGTAGCTTTTTACCTAGACTACGGGCATTGGTACTCTTTACCCTCCTTTTTTTATGGCTGTATTTCTTTTTGCCCCATTCCTGTCCCTAGTGCCTTTGTCTTTTTCTCCATTTACCCCTGCACTTCTCCCTATTGACTGCTCTACCTCACTAATTACCCTTATTGTTTTTTGGGGGGGCGAGAATTTCCCTTCTCCTCTTCAGTGCCTCCCCCCTTCACTAGTTTAAATGCTTGCCACTGAAGCATTTAAACCTATCATCTAGGATCCTGGCTCCCCACCAGGATAGATGCAGACCATCACACCTGTATAGGCCTGCATCCCTCCAGGTGGAGCCCCATTCCCCAAATGAAGCCAAATCCCTGAGCTCTGCACCAGTTTTTCAACCAGTCATTGAATCCCATGGTGTGGAGTGCCCTAGCCTTATCCATGGCATAGACAGGTAGCACTTCTGAGAAAGTTACAGTGCGTGCTACTTGTCTAAGGCCCCTCTCCAACTCCACAAACTCCTGTTGCACTGCTCTGATCCCTTTCTCAGCCAGGTCATTCATCCCTAGGTGGATAATGACATCCAGCTCCCTCCCCCTTGCTGCTGCTCCCACAATCCTGAGGGTTTATTTCTTGTCCCTCCAAGCCTTGGTGCTGGGCAGGCACCTTACCTCCCTTTCCCCTCCCTCCCCCAGTTCTACTGCCCTAACAATTGAGTCCCCCACCAGGAGTTGTTTCCTTCCCCTGTGGGGTCCTGGGCCACCCTCCTGTGGGTCTCCATTGTGGATGTTCCCAGCATCCTCCTTGGTCTCCACTGCAGGTGCCTCCATAGAGGAACCATGCTTCACCAGAGTGGTGAATGAATTGTGGAGAGGCACAACTGGAGGGATGTGCCTCTGTTGCACCACCTTAACCCTCCCTGAGCCTACCATGGTCCACTCACTCCTCTTTCTTGGCAATGTCTGAGGTAGTGGCAGTGGCCTGGGTGGTCCCTGGGTGGGATTGCAGGTTTCCCAAATCCTTTCCAGGTCAACATGAAGATGAACAACCTCTTCCCTCAGACCAGAGATGTGCCTGCAAATAGGGCAGCAACACTGTTTCTAGAATGTCTCCCAGAAGACTGCTGCTCCACAGCCAGTGCATTGCACCACTCACCACATGTCTGTGTCCCTTCCAGTTACAGATGCTTTTTTGTTTTTTGTTCTTGTTTTAGTGTGTGCAAGCTTGTGAGTGTCTCTGCCCCCTATTCAGTGTGCTGTGCTTTTAAGGATATGAACAGGTGTATGTTGTTAGCAGTTTTGAGGAAGTGATGTCAGAACCCCTGCTATAAAGGAAGTTTTGCATTTGGGGCATGTGGGGTGAGGGGAAGGGTGGGTGGGAGCAAACCTATGCTCTCCAGAAACAATCACCTGCAACACTTACCCTCCACCCTGGGGAGTGCCTTCCTTCCTTTCAGACACATATTTCACAAAGGCTAAGTAACAGATCTAGTCACAACTGACTGCAAATATCTCCCAGCTGCAGTTCCTCCTTGACAAGTTAAAGTTAAAACTGAGAAAAGTCCACCCAAAAACAGAATCAATACTAGTTACTTACACCGGTCCAAAAAGTAATAATTCAGTTCAGTGTAGTCTAGAAAATAACCTCCTTGATTCAAGGAAGCTGGGGCTGTTTTCTCACTCTCCCTGTCTTCAATGTGAGAAGGAAACTGCAACACCTCTGAGACAAAAAAAAAAACCCTTTTCAGCAAAAAAGAAATAAATAAAATGGGGCAAACAGTAATTTTGCTTAGCCTAATGATAAAAAGTTACAAAAATTTAAGCACCACCTGTAATAATTTCACAGAAGATATACCCTGTAAGAAACACTTTGCTACAGAGAAAAATAAAGCAGTAACAGAAGATATAC
The DNA here is from genome assembly GCA_016271365.2 of Neoceratodus forsteri. Taxonomy (NCBI): domain Eukaryota; kingdom Metazoa; phylum Chordata; order Ceratodontiformes; family Ceratodontidae; genus Neoceratodus; species Neoceratodus forsteri. The sequence continues at coordinate 436,434,185 of CM057452.1, read as the reverse complement.
CTTGCAAAAGACAATTTGAATCAGAAGATTACAGCAGTAATCTGTTAGCAGACACATGGTAGGCACACCTTGTAATAATGCAGCAGAAGGTATACCCAGCAACAGCAATGTGGATCAGAGAAAAATAAAGCAATAAAATGTTAGCAACAAACAGTAACAATCCCTGTGTGTACAAAATAAAAACAACACACAGTAAATCTGCCTAGCCAAAAGTCTTAATCCTTTCCCTTACTCTGGTAAGGTTCTTAGTTCTGTCCGTTCAAGCAAGCTAAAAGGAAAGAGCTCAGGTGAAGCTAGGAGCCTTGGCCAGCAAACCTAGTCTTCCCATGCCTGACTGTACAACCAATCAGCTAAGTTGGAGGTGCAGGGCGAGGGGGAACCACCTGAGTGACCAGGATAATCACCCCCTCGTCATGGGTTGGGAGGACTGCATATCTGAAACTATTTGCCCATAGAGACACTGTTGCTACGGAAATTGTTTGTTTAGGGAAGAAGATACTTGGTATTTTAAAGCAGCAGTACCAGACAAAACAAGCATTTGTCAATGCTGAATGTTGCTTGCTTCTATGTGCTGTTTAGGTATTTGGAACTCATTGGAGTGCAAATATTGAAAATTTGCGAACTTACGATCGTGCGTAGGAACTGCGCAACGTACGCTCGTAAAACAGTCATTGTTAGGAAATTTTTCACAAAATGTTCAACATAGCCATTTTAAGACCTCTGGTCATGAACAGTGTCAGTGTGATTTTGTTAATGTGTCCCATACATTGAGGTTGCACACCGACTGCGCCATTGTGCGCTACATGGGCTGAAACATGCGTTTTGGGCAGGATGTGAAAAATGACAGCTGTACTGCTCATAAGGGCTGTGGTAAAATGGCAATGTTGAAAATCTGGAGTGGAACTATTGAAAATTCGCAAACCTCCGAGCGTGCGTGGGAACTGCGCAATGCACACTCGTAAAACAGTCATTTTTAGGAATTCTTTCACCAAATTTTCAACATTGCCATTTTAAGATCTCTGCTCATGAACAGTGACACTGTGATTTTCTTAATGTGTCCCATACACTGAGTTCACACACCGACTGCGCCATTGTGCACTACATGGGCGGAAACATGTTTTGAGCAGGATGTGAAAAATGACAGCTGTACTGCTCATGAGGAGGTGTGGTAAAATGGCAATGTTGAAAATCTGGAGTGAAAATATTGAAAATTTGTGAACTTACGAGCCTGCGTAGGAACTGCACAATGCACGCTCGTAAAACAGTCATTTTTAGGAATTTTTTCACCAAATTTTCAACATAGCCATTTTAAGACCTCTGCTCATGAACAGTATCACTGTGATTTTCTTAATTTGTCCCATACATTGATTTCGCACATCGACCGCCATCTGCGCCATAAGCAGGAAACACATTTTGGGTGAGATGTGAAAAATGACAGCTGTACTACTCATAAGAAGGTGTGGTAAAATGGCAATGTTGAAAATCTGGAGTGAAAATATTGAAATTTTTGGAACTTACGAGCCTGCGTAGGAACTGCGCAACACACACTTGTAAAACAGTCATTTTTTGGAATTTTTGGACCAAATTTTCAACATGGGGTTTTTGGGACCCCTTCTGATGAATAATTCACTGTCATGGTGGTATTTGGGCCTGAAGGGTGATTTCACAGTCACTGCACAGTCACTGCGAGAAATCACCCTTTGGGCCCGAATAACACCATGACAGTGACATCATTCATGAGAAGGGGTCCTAAAACCCCCATGTTGAAAATTTGGTGCAAAAATTCCCCAAAATGCCTGAGATATGCAATAAAGTTGAACCCCTCCTATCTAGCCCATTATACAGCTTACCGTATTTCTCAGTTCGCGGTAGGCTTTGAAGAGTGTAGACGTGTTCCCGTCCACCAAGATCGCCTACCGGAGTCCGGAGGTAAGTATGGGGTGAGGGGTGTGGGAGGCTGGTGCATAGAGGGTGGTGCGGTTTCCGCATCAAGGAACATTTTTTTTTTACAGGTTTAAAACAAAACAAAAGACTACGAGGGATATTTGCCACACTGGGGTGGGTTCCCAGCTGCGGCACAAGGTCGGGGAGGGAATTCAGCCGACGGGGATTGGGCACCCGTCGGCCAACATCTGATTGCCATGCTGGGGTGGGCTCCCAGCATGGCACGGGTGGGACGACGACAGAAGCTCAGCCAAGCGGGATTGGGCACCCTGGCCGGCTACAGGACGCGGCGGGGCACGACGCCTGCGGTGGGGGAGCTACGCCTATCGGTGCTCACTGAAGCTTAGCTCCCCTTTCAATCAGAGTAGTTACTGCATTTTGGAGCATGTCATGGATAGCTCCAAAATGCATTGGCTTACAGGGGCCGCGCCTGCCAGCTCACTGACTGAATTGGAGGAGGAGGTGACACACCTCCGAAATCTCCGATGATGGCACTATGTTTCTTGCACATGCATGCAAGCAACATAAAAATGGATCTTTTGCAACAGTTTGTTTCCTGTGCTCTGTTGAGCACTTACCTGGTAATCTTTCTTGTTTCACTGTACTATCACCCCATAATGTGGTCTGTTTTTATTTGTTTTTATTTACAATTCTCCCACCTGCTATGTTGAATTGGAACCCTCTGCTGACAACCGTGCATGAGCATGACTCGCAGTACCACACTGGGTCTGCAGGAACAGGCAGTGGAGGGTCCCACAGAAGTAAGCAAAATACATGATGCAATGTGAGGGGGAGCTCGGCTGCAAATTAGGCAGCAGCAATAGAAATAAATGTTAACTATCTAAAAAATTAAGGATCACTAGAAACAAATATTTACAGACACAGAAACCAGAACTATGGTTGCATCCTTCCTGCAATAAAGCAGAATTTCAATAATCACTTCCTGATTATCTAGTACTGTTGCTTTAAAATGGTGTTGTGTGGGGAGAGGAAGAGGGTCCAACTGAACATTGAGATTTAATAATATTGCTCTCCCATTATGGATTGGGGGTCACGGTGGCAGAGTAGTCACCTGTGTTTATTTATTTTGTTCCATTAAAGGGCCTGTGTTTATTTATTTTGTTCCATTAAAGGGCCCAGGGGATCAGGTTAGAGAGGAAATGGTTGAGAAAGATGGTGTCAGGCCAGAAAAAGACTATCAGGATGCCAAATATAGTGGACCCAGGAGGACAGGTACAGGTGGGGGTAAGATATGACAGAGAGGGGTGCACATGTGACTGACCCTGAGCACCTAGGGGAAGGGGTAAAAGAGTTTGTTTTTTACTATTTTGTTTATTAATTAATCGATCCCAAGTATGAATAATCTTGAATAGTGGATACTATTCATTACTTGCTTTGGAATAATTAGTCCATCCTTCATGGGATTTTGAATTAAGATTCATTACTGTCAGAGCACTACCCACTATTGACCATCCCAAGCTGACAGTTCCCCACCATACATCAGTGCCTGGCACACAGATGCTCCACCACATACTCTCATTTACTGTCACACAGAATTCCCCATCATAGGTAACCCCGAGCACACAGAGTCCTACCATACAGTATATGAGTAGATGCTGTCACACTGTCCCCTACCATACACCATCAAAAACTAGCATCTGGGTCCCCACCATATATCACCCCAGGCACACAAATCCCCCACCAATACCTTATACCCTCAGATGCTCACACACTGACACCTACCATTCATCACCACCCTCTGAAAAGCAAAAGAACAATGATTTGCCTTTACTATAGATAGTGATTTTCATACATGTTGTATCCTAAAGCACTTTACAAGCAATGAAAGAATGGCAGGGAAGTGACTGTAAATGTGAAATGAAACAGTTGTATGGGAAAGGGAATGTTGGTCACAAAATACCAGGCAAAGTACCATACTCTTGCAAAAGGTGCCTTGGGTTCTTTAACGTCAACCTGGACACCCACCAAGGCAGTAAAAATGATGAGCAGGAAGGACCTCAGTTTAGCATCTCATCTAAAGGATGACACAACCTGATAGTACAGCACTCTCTTGTACTGCAATCGGGTGCCAATGTTTATAGCATAGCAAGTCCCACTGCGGGACTGGGACCCACTGCCTTCTAGCCCAGAGGTAGATGTGCCACCTTCGAGTCATACTGACATGAGGCTTCATCATGTACTATTACATATTGGTGCACTGTCCCCTGCCATACATCACTCCCTGACAGAGAGAGACTCCATCATCTATTTATTTTTGATAAGCGGGTAGGTAGGTACACTAGACATATAAATGCCTATTTTCAGGTATGACCCAGAGAGTACAAAGGAGAAACAGTCAAAATACAGATGGTCAACAACCACATACAATGATGTACAAGGAATAAATGACAGTATTACATAATACATTAGTCAGAACATTTTGGAAATCAAGCAAGCATGAATACAACAAATAAAATCAGCAAATAAGCATATTTTAGGTATGTATACTTAACAAGGTTACAAAGATAGACTTACAACATATGGTAAATTGAAACACATAGGCCCTATCCACACTACACCTATGTAACCTTACAGAGTGCCCAAACCATTACCGCAATGGTTTGCATTTACACCTGTAATGTTACAGAAGGCATTTTCATAACCATTGTTGAAACCACATATGAGGTGGTTTCAACAACAGTTATGAAACCGGTTATGCCTCTGTAACATTACGGGGCATAGTGTGGACGCATGGCACTGGTCCCTTAGCGCAGCACGAGCTGCATGGCGGGATCGGGTCCCACTGTAACGGTCACCCAGCTCCTGAAGTGTGGACTGGTGGAGCCGATCCTGTAATGGACACCGCCGTGGTGTGGACACACTGTACCGCTCCCCGGCTGTAACGGTTTACATCCGTTACACGGCCCGAGTGGTGTAGTGTGGATGGGGCTATAGTGGCTAGGACTATCTAGGTGCTCAAGTGGGGCATAAGTGAATACATTAGTGATTAAGAGGAACTGCAAACTTTGCCAGTAGGAGATACTCGTACAATTACAAGCCATTATATAGAGTTCCCCACTACAAATTACCTTATGGCACACAGCAGCCCCACTCATATGCCATCACATACTGGTACACAGTTGCTCACTATACACCATCCCAAGGCAGCTCATAGGATTACTCACCTCATATCATGCCCAGGAACACAACAGTCTCACCATATGCTGTCACAAACTGACATGCAGTATTTATTACTGTATATGGCTCACTGTAACATACAGTAGCAGCGACACGAACCCATGAACCATCACATACTGTTACACAGTTCCCCTTTACATACAATTCTAAGTGCTCTAAAAGGGTTTCTTATGCTTGATCATTCCATTGCACATAGCAGTTCCACCTGATGCTCTTGATCTAATTTTGTTTTAGTGGGGGATATAAATTTAAACTGGCTAATGTCTGATAGTTTGGGATTGGAATCCTTATTACATTTTTATAACTTGTTTCAATTGATTAACCAACCAACTAGGTTAAATCCTCTTACTGGGAACCATTCTATTTTAGATTGGGTTGATAGTATTAGGTCTGATGTTTTCTCATCAGTGAGTGTACTAGCCAACTCAGCCAGTGATCATCAAGCAATATATTGCGTACTGAATTTTAAAAGACCAAAGATTTCACCACAGTTTATTCAGCTTCATAGTTTTAAGAAATTTGATTATGGGTTGCTTATGCAAAGGCTTTCCTCAATTGACTGCTCGGTATTGGATTTAATTCTATACCTTGACTGTGCAGTGAATTATTTTTGTAAGCAGTTACTGCTAGTTCAGGATGTGTTTTTTCCTCTGTGCAAAGTTAGAGTGGGGGGTACCTACAACAGATGGTTCTGGTGACTTGAAAGAATGGATTGATGCAAGAAATCTTGCTTGGACAGGTTATAATTAGTCTCCTTCTGTTGTTTTACTAGATATATATTGTTTTTTGAGAAATAAATCAAGCAATTTAGTGAGTAGTGCAAAAAATAATTTTTATAATAAACAATTTAGTGATAATTGGGCTGGTCCAAATAAATTCTGGGATTTGGTCAATAATTTGGTAGCTTCAAAGGAATAATCTGCTGTAGAAAATATTATTTATGTATGTATGTATTTATTTATTTATTTATTGAAATGTTTCACCCAGAAGGCACACTGAGAAAAAGGTTGCTTGTCTCCCAGTGCAACCTGCTGGAAAGGGTACAATAGGGATGAAACATTTTAAATTCAAGTTACAAAGATCAACATAGCATACAATTAATTAAGGCAGTTGTTACATATAGTGTTGCATACATATGTAATTTGTGAGAACAATTAATAAGTACAATGGTAATAAGTAAACAAGTGCTATCATGAAATAAGGGGTGAAGAAGAGAGAGGATGAGATGACAGTGCAGAGTCATGTCTCAGACAGACCCCTTTAGGATGTGGGGAACCCTGCAAGGGGACAGGAGACTGGAGTAGGGATTAGAGAGGGGAAGAGAGAGAGAGAGAGGGGGAGAGTAAGTGTGATTAACACCTAGGAGGGGAAATAAGGCCTAACCCAAAAAGAGAACCCTTCAGGATGCAATGAACCCTGCATGGGGGCAGGCAAGCTCATGCAATTGTAAACCCTCTTGTGGTTAGGCATTGTAGTTATAGAGGGCTAGTGAGAGAGAGGGAATAAGAAATAACACCTGGACAGGGATGATCCAAGGAACCCTCCAGGATGCTGGGTACCCTGCAAGGGACCTGGAAGGCTGAGGATAGGTAGATGGGGGAAAAGGTGGCAAGATTAGGCACTTCAGGATGCTGAGAACCCTGAATGGGGAGAATGAAGGCTTGGGGAAAAGGGGGAAGACAGTAGGGGAAGGGAGAAAGATATGAGAACTAGTTCCTAGGATGGGCTAGGGTCAGTAGAGGCAGTAGAGTCAATAGAGACATTGGGTAAATTCAGAAGGGGGACGACTGTAATTAGCAAGATGAAGGAAATTAAGGCAGGTCATAACAGGAACAGTTAGGCATAGGAAAGTTGGAGAGGACAGTGTTGCTAGAATAGAGGGAGGAGGAATATCAGATTTGGGGAGGTAGAGAGTTCCATATTTTAGGGAAATGGTGTCATTGTGCGAGTGTCAGTAGATCTAAGGAAGTGGGAAGGAGGAGGGGAGTGTTATAAATGAAGGGAAGAGGTAGGAAGGGAGTTCGCCTAGCCAGTGTTTAGCGGTGAATTTAGCACAGTGTGAGAGATGTCTATTTGTAAGGGAGGGGAAGGAAAGGGCTCGATAGAGGTCACAGTGGTGGGTGTGAGAGGGAGCATCAAAGGTAAAGTGGCAGAAGGAGTTGAAGAGAGTGTCCAATCTGGTCAGGGAGGACTTAGGAGCAGCACCATAGACTACATCGCAGTAGTCAAAAATGGGGAGGATCATCTTCTGAACAAGCTCATGCCTAGCTGCAGGATGGATGCAGTGGTGGTTCCTAAACAAGGCACTGAGCTTGGGGTGCAGTTTTTTCTGGATGGTGTCAATGTATCCAGAGAAGTTGAGGTGTTGGTCCAAGCAAACCTCAAGGTATCTGAAGGACAAGGTATCCTCAAGTGAAGTCCCTTCAAGAGTGCAGAAAGTGGGCAGGGAGGGAAGCCTAGAGAGTCTCTGCCTTGTGCCAAAGGTCATGGAGACTGTCTTCTTGGTGTTGAGGAATAATTGATGGTTTTCAAACCAGAGCTGGACCTTGTTGAAGTCATGCTGCAAGCTGGATGTAACCTCAGCTGGGCATGAGCCAGATGCATACAGCCCAGTATCATCAGCATACATGTGTATGGTGGAGGAGGGGGAGCAGACAGATTGCAGGTCATTAAGGAAGACAGAGAATAGAAGGGTATCAAACACAAGCCCTGAGGGATGCTAGTGCAGATCAAGAGGGGTGGGAAGATGGCATCTGTGATCTTAACTGATTGGGCTCTATCAGTAAGGCAGGCCTTAAACCAGTTAGTGGCAGAAGGGGTTAGAGCAACAGATGAGAGGGAACCAAGGACAAGGGAGTAGGAAACAGTGTCAAAAGCCTTGGCAAGGTCAACAAGTATGGCTGAGGTGATTTGGCCATTTTCCATCCTGGAGAGGATGGAGTCAGTGAGCTGAAGTAGGGAAGTGGTGGTAGAGTGTTTTTTTCCTGAAACTTGATTTGAATGGCGTGAAGAAGGAGGTATCAGACAGAAAGGAGGTAAATTGAGAGAAGACTAGATGTTCTTGTAGTTTGGCTAGGGTAGGGAGTAGTCAGTTGGGGTGATAGTTGCCAGGGGATGAGGGGTCTCCACCTTAAGGTAGGGGGAGGACCACTACATGCTTCCATGTGGGAGGGACATTGGAGGTTGAGAAGGTGAGATTTAAGATTGAGGAGAGAGGGTAGGCAATGGCTGGGGCTGAGAAAGAGAGGGGGTTTAGGATCAAGGTCATTTGGGGAAGATCCTTTCTATGGGTTGATGGCAAGGAGGGCATTTAGAGTATCATGGGGGAGATTGAAGAGAATTAGAAGGAGGGGTGTGGGAAATAGGAAGTGGTGTTTTTTTGGGGGGGATAGAGGGGCAGCTATGGCATTTGAGGGAGGAGTGGGAGGGGTAATGAGGGCGGAACCTCAGCAGTTTGGTTGCACAGGAGGTATAATAGAAGTTGAATTCTGCAGCTATGGCATGGGAGTCGGCTACAAGATTGCCATTTACCTTTAGCACTGGGGAAGGGAGGTGGGACTGAGGGGAAATAGGGCATGAACACCTTCCAAAACTTGGAGGGTGAATTTATGTTAGTAAGGAAAGTATTTTTGAAGTAATCAGACTTGGCTAACCTTGATGCCCTGGTACAGGCATTTCAGAGCTTAAGGTAGTCCATGAGGTTGCTAGGATGCTGGGTGGATTTGTGGCACTTCCAGGCATGATCTCAGGCCCTAAGACAGGCTAAGACTTCTGGAATAATCCATGGTAGGTGATTACCTCTAACAAGGTATTCCAATTTGCAAAGAATATTTCTTTGAAGTAGACTAGAGCCTTATCAACTGAGAGGGAGGAGACTAAGGAAGACCAGTCCAAGAGAGATAGGTTGTACAGGAGAGGTTCAAGGTCCAGGGATGTGAAGAAGTGAAGTTGCAAGGTTTTATGCAGAGATTTTGATCTGTGATTTTCCTGACAATGAATATTGGGTTGTGGTCACTGAGAGCATCTGGGAGGATGCCAGAGCTAATTACTCTGTGGGGGTGGGTGGTAAGAGCCCAGTCAATCATGGAGTGATTTTGTGTTTCATGGTTAGAGCGGGTGGGTTCTGAGATCAATTGTGGGAGGTTCAGAGCTCCAAGGTCATTACATATTTTGGATGTCTGGGGAGACAACCAGTTTAAGTTAAGGTCACCTAAGATGTATAGTTCACCACAGTGAGAAAAAACTACAATGGAAGTTATGAGGTCAAGAGCAATACAGGACTGGTCATTTGGGCAACATTAAATGCTGGCTATAAAGATGGGGAGGGTGAAGGGGAGAGTTAAATGAATAGCCAGTGCATAGTGGGATACTGGGCTAGTGGATGAATAAATAACAGAATATTGGAGGGAAGTAAGAAAGTACATGACAACGCCACCAGCTTCACTTGCTTAGTCTTGCCTCAGGAGGGAGTAGCCAGGAATGGAGACTGAGAGATCCTGGATCATGCTCTTTAGCCAAGTTTCCATGATGATCAGTATGTCAGGTTTTGGAGTAGCCACCATGGTTTGTAGAAGGTTGATTTTTTTTGCAACAAACTACGAATATTTAGATGAAGGATCTTGAAACCCTTTGGGAGGACAGCAGGAGCTGTAGAAGGGACCATGGTAGATAATGGAATATTCAGGGCATGAGACACAGATTGACTAGGGTTGGGGTGGATATCTTTGCAGGAGAGCAAGTGTAGAGCTAAGATGAGGAAGTTAAGCTTGGGGCATTTAGACTTAGATATAGAGGAGCAAGTGAAACTGGCAGGGTAGTGCGCATGTGAGTAGGGTGCAGGAGATGAAGAGCAGCAAAGAAGGGTAGGACAATTCATAATGAAGCATAAGGGATAGAGAGAGAGAATATGACCATAGTTCAATGGGTGGGGAAGGGAGTGATAGTGAGGATGAAAGTAGGGGATTGGAGATAGGAGGGTGTAGAAGGTGAGTTATTCAGCTTAAAAAATCTAGAGGAATAATCTCTGACCCTGTTGAAATTGTAGAGATGTTAAATGTTAAGTTCTCTGACATTTCTAGTTATGGAAGTAACTTGGCTAATTTGTTAAGCTGTGCTAAGAATGCTGATGGGTGTTTAGTTGATAGACCTATTTTCTATTTCTGCAGGGTTACAAAGGTTGTTTTATTGAAATTGTTAACTACCATTTCTAACAAGTTCAGTGATTGTGGTGAAAGACTTGATGATTGATTCCTAAAGTTAATTGCTCCACATATTGCTGGGCCCCTTTGTTCTTTATTTAATCTGTGTCTTACTTCTGTCAGTTTCCATCAAATTGGAAATGTGCTAGGGTTTTTTCCAGTACCCAAGAAATTGAATGCTGATGGTCTTGATTATTTTAGGCTGACATCTATATCTAATCCCAAGAGTAAATTGCTTGAAAAAGTGGTTGCAAGTCCAATTACTGAATATCTCAATGCTTATAATGTGATGTGTTCTGAACAACATGGTTTTCGAAACAATTATGGTACAGAGACTGCCTTGGTCAGGTTTATGAATGCTGTTCTCCAGGGCTTTGAAAATGGCCTTTTAACGGGGGAGGTTTTCGTGGACCTGGTCAAGGCATTTTATCTTATTAATCACCCATTGTTATGTTTAAAACTGGGTCAGCTTTGTTTTCCAAAGAATGTGGTGGCTTGATTCAGTGATTATTTAACTAGTAGGACTCAATTTGTTAGTTTGGGGTCGGTTGCTTCATTTGTTAGGCTTTTAAGTCTTGGAGTTCCTCAGGAGTCCATATTGGGCCCTTATTATTTTCATTGTTTATTAATAAACTTCCTTTAATTTATAAATCATGTGAATGTTTGCTATATGCAGACAATTTGATAGTATACACTCAGGCCCAGATATTCAGACTGCGCCGGGCAGTGGCACAAGCCTGGGTGCAGAGTAACAGGGCTGTGCCAGGGCATGGACAAGGCGATAGTCATCACTGCTGCTCCATGGCCCAGCACCATTGAATATGGCATGGAGGGAGCACACACTGTGGATGGTGAAGTGGCACTGTGCCAGCAGAAGACACCGAAACAGAGCAGAGGGATGCACCAGTGCAAGTGCAGTTGTGATAGGCGCATCACCTGTGATATTCAACCTGGGGCATGCAAATGAGGCCATAATGCATGCAAGGTGCAAATGGGTCCATTTGCATGTCATTATGACCCCATTTGCATGCGATGCACTGATCCCTAGTGAATTGTGCCTGGTGCCCTGCCATGCTGCAGCCGTTGGGGATCGACACCCTGTTGTGCCAATGCAGCCCCCCCGCTCCTGTATACCCAACTGTGAGTCACTGTAATAATGAGGGATCCCTGGTGATCCACTGATCCCTGGTGATCCACTGATAATCTCCCTCCCAATTGCAAGCATTTGTAATAATAATGGATCCCTGGTGGTCCAGGGGTAACACCCCTTTCGCCCAATTGCGGGTTACCATGCAACAAAAGGGTTACCTGGTGGTCCAGTGGTACTCCCCTTCCCATCCACCCACCCACAGAAGTCTCCCACCACCCAGCACCCCCCCATCATTGGCAGGTGCCAGAACCTCAGCCGCATGCCACCCAGCCACCCGCCGAATGACAGCATACAGTATGATCTATACACCTATTGGTTCACTGCATGGACCAATGGGAGTATAGATCATACTGTACTACACAGGACTGATATGTGAATGAATGCAGTGCAGTACAGTGTTGTGCCAGCATATGAGCCACACATCCCTGGCTAAAAATCGGGATGTTCCACATATGCATGGGCACGGCCCCTGCATCTGTGCCACTTAGGATACCACTGTGCCCCGGTACATCAGACTTGCACTGCGCTCTGGCAGCTGTTTGAATATCCTGCTGGAGCACAATACAGGGTTGCGCCTGGCACAACTGAGTTGTGCCAAGCGTACCTTTGAATATCTGGGACTCAAGCTAAATCCATTTCTCAGATAACATCTTTTTCAGAGTCTGAATTTCAAAGTGTTTGAGATTGGTTTTCAGAAAATTGTTTGATACTTAATGTAAAAAAAAAAACTAAAACAATGTCATTTGGAACACCATAGTCAATAAAAATAAATCTACTCTTTTGATTAATGACAGCAGGGGGGCAGCAATCAAATTAGTTAGTTTAAGTATTTGGGTATTTTGTTGGACCCAGGACTGATTTTTTTTTTTTTCAGGTCAAGGCAGTCAGTAGCAAGGTTAATCAAAAGCTGGGTTTACTCTATAAATGTAAGAAGCATTTTCATATTGAAACCCACAGATCAGCAGCAAATGATACAATGTTACTACATCTTTATTACATTGACAGCTTATATTTTAAGTTATGGGTTAAAGAAAGTAACATTCTTACCATTACATATAACAATGTCTGTCATTTTGCACTGGATTCCCCTCCTCATTATCATCATTTGAACAAAGAAAAAAATCAGACTCACATTCGAGAGTTTCAAATTTTAAGCAAAGGTGCTAAGTTTATTCTAGCAGGAGTGCCTAGCAAAACAAAAGCTCCTGCGCTTCAACCCCAATCCGGGTCTTGCTAAAGGAGCATATCTAAATTGCAACAGACTAATGGTACATAAGTATCATTGATTCAAAGTGACAAACACCATTTGTGATAAGTGATATATAAAAATTAACAATCAAAAAAAAGGTTAGAAAACAATTCATTAACATTTTTAGACATTGTTTATAAGCATTTGATGTAAGTCCAAACAGTCAGTGTATTAGCAAGTTACATGAAGTATACACAAGTACTTAAGTTAATATTAAATCTAGTGAGTACTGGTTGGCTAATGAACTTTACATTTGGCTTTTGGAGGTATCATGTTTCCACTTATTACAACAGAAATTCCCTGGCAAGTACTATCAAGTTAACATCACGCTATGGTGATAAGTAAAACATATTCTTTTAACAAACTTTATTTTCTATGGTGGAAGTTCAAATATCCAGTCTGAAGGTCAAACTGGCAAAAATCTAGAAAATAAAGAAATAAATTATCCAAACTATTTATCAATTGCCATTTAAACAAAAGCAAATGCATATCCAATAAATTAAGGGACACTCCAAAAGACTGGTGAATTTATGCCTCCAAGGAGAACATTGGTGACGGTGGGAGAGGGATGGGAAACAGGGAGGTTCCAAGAGAAAAAGAAATGCCACAGCATAGCACCATGGCTAAAGCATATCTGTATGTGCACATTTTTAATGTTCTATATGAAAAAAGAAAAGAATGGGAAAATAAATTTTGAATGATACGTGAGTCCATTCAAAAAGTGACCTGTACAGGATGTAAGTCTCCTTCTGAGCAAGTGCTGGACTTCTCCATGCTGTGTGAGCATATAAAAACTACAGCACTCACAATGTATTTATTTATTGAAGTAATGGAGATAATTAGACAATGTCTAAAAATGTTAATGAAATGTTTCCTAACCTTTTTTAATTGTTAATTTTATATATCAATTATCACAAATAGTATATTTCACTTTGAATCAATGATACTTATGTACCATTAGCCTGTTACACTTCAGATATGCTCCCTTAGGAAGACCTGGAATGGGGTCAAAGTGCAGGAGCTTTTGTTTTGCTAGGCAATCCTGCTAGAATAAACTTAGCACTTTTGCTTAAAACTTGATACTCTTGAGTGTGAGTCTGATTTTTTTCTTTGTTCAAATAAGCTGGCCGCTTGTGTACTCAGACCACATCTCCTGTGTGCATTCTGCTTTCGCTCTATCTCATGGCCCTTTAACAGTGCTGCCAGAGGAGAACATGGAAGTGTGTTCCCGGTGGAGTTTCAAATTGTAACTTCTACAGACTCTTGTAGGATTTTACCTTCCTTCACTCTTGAAACTGCACACTACATCAGCTTTGGCTTACATTCTCCTAAACCTGAGGGCTGAGAATTACCAATTTGAGTGCTACTCCTGACCTATGGTTTTGTGAGTAGCCCAGATTTACCTGCAAGCTTAAAGGAAGAAGAAGATTTTGACTGTCTAACTAATCCAGAGGGTATCAACAGACAAGCAAACAAACAAGCAAAGCATTTTTGGTGACGGAGGAACAGAGGTCAAGCAACACTCATCCCTTAAGGATTTGTTCTTCGAGCTTGAAAAACTTTGTTCAAAGGAGCTGAACCACTATTACAATCAAATAACTCTGGAGAGGTACTTAGAGTTACAAATCACTCCACGGGAACTATGCATCGACAATGGATTTGATTATGAAGAATTGAAGGAGGCCTGGGAGATTGCAGCAACTTTATGCACAGTAAGTTGGATAAAAGCTCTTATAAAGAGAGATATTAAAATACAAGAAGAAACAATAAACAATATTAAAATTGTGCAATCCAAACTGGCAGAACTTAAGAAAAACAAGGATTTTGACAGCTTTAACAAAGTATTTATTAAAAAAATAAAAACGAAGCAGAAAAAGGACATACTAGCCAGGAAAAGAACCAAAGTAAAGCATGATATAGGAGAATATCAAAGAAAGGAGGTATTTGCCTGGGAGAGACATGTCAGTCTGACAGCAGAGGGTGCTCCAGGTCTAGATGTAGATCTTGGAATAAAAACCGAAAGAGGGATAACAGTAAAAATCAGAAAAACATCATCTTTCAGGAAGAAAATAACAGTAAGCAAAACAGTGCACAAGATCAAGGACTGGCAGTTCCCTCTCCCAGTATACCAAGGTTTTTTTTTAGGACAAGGAACTGTTGTGGAAGAACAGAAGAAAGCATAAGGTAACAAATCCAACAAAAGAGCTATACCAAACAAAACGAGGAGGGGAAGGAGAGGTATACCAAAATCAAAATATCCAAAGAAACTTGACAGAGGACAGAGAGAAGGACAAAAAAATGAGGTCATAAACCTAACTGATATTGAATTAACTGAAGTACAACTTTCTGTCATAGAAAGGGGCCCTGACATTTGTCCCCACACCAGCACCAGATCAATTAAAATATGGACTGAATTGTGCGAACCTCTGGAGACAGGTGGTGGACTCTCTATTGTGAAAACAGACAGTGTTGTACCTGATGAAATTTTAAATGTTTAGTCCCTGATATAAATGTAGTCTGTTACTAACTAGACTGATTGCCATATCATTTCAAGGCACTATGGGACACTGACTGTCTCCTTTATTACCTAGTGCTACAAATAGTCGAGTGCAGCTAAAGCACATCTAGAAACTATGTGGGGGGGGGGGACATTGCCTACAAATATATCAACTGGATCTGAGGCTTTGGAAAAGTGTTTTTAAACACTACATTTTACACTTTGTACATACCAAAACAGGCAACGGTAATACCGTGAGGTTTCAGGCTCAGACAGCATAAAATGCTTGCACTAGCAAGCGGGACGAGTGTGTGCAGGGCCACGCACAGAGACACGTGCATCTGCATGTGTCAGCTGTGTCTGCTGAGGCTGCTGGGCGGCTGGTTAAGACAAGTCTGGAGCCAATATAGATAATTATTCCCAAAGTACTCTCTTAAGTTAGTCAAAATGAATATCTCTGATGGATTTGTCACACTGCAAACAGGTGAGATTGCAATGCTGTGTATATTGTGTAACAAATTTTGTCTAGAAAGTCAAACCGGGTTTGTTGGCCTTAGGTGTACCAATGTTTAGAAATCATCTCATTAAAGGATAAGATCAAAGAACTAGAAAACACTATTAGAGTTGTAAAGAGGAATGCTAAAAAACAAATAATCTCCACTAGTAATAAACCAGCTTCCACCTCTGTAATACTTCAACAAATAAATAAATCACAAGATGATAAACACAAAAGAACAAGAGATGAAAACAGTAATATCGAAGATAGTGGCTGGAGCCCAGTTATTAATAAAAAACTTTATAAAAAAGGAAGAAGGTGCATGGAATTCCCTGTTACTACACAACAGAAGTTTGCAATCTTAGATCTAGATAATGAAAGTACAACATTGATTGCTAACAGCATTCCAAGGGGTCACAACGAGCATAACCACTGTGAAACTACTACAAATGATGTCCAAAATACACCAAATAAAAAAAGATAATCCTTCTACCAATAAAACTAAACCCAAATTGGTTTCAGGTCCTGTACTCATAGATGTTGGTCATATTACAAAAGAAGTGGAATGCTTAATTAAAACAGGGGTCAACAATGATCTGGAAAAAAGTGGTGATTTAATGTAAGAGCAATGTACAAATATCTCTACTGGTACACAGATCAGAAATAATACAGGCCATGTCCAACCAAATCAAATAAATGGTAGTATTAATGACCACTAAGAGACTAAGAGACAAATTATAGTACTGGGAGATTTGATTATTAAATATACTGATGGCTATATCCACCAAAAAGATAAAACCAGTACCACCTGTTCTAGCTTTAGAGGGGCTTGGATCAGGGATATTGAATGCATGATCCCAGATATTATGAAAAATTGGGTAAACATCCACTAATAATAATACACATTGTTACAAATGATATCTCAAAATTCACATTAGAAAATATAAAAGAGGATTATATAAAACTGGCAGCAACACTAAAACAATATGGAAGTGAATACTGTTTCTCTGAAATAATACCCATTCCAAAAGTTTATTTACAGTCATTGGATGTTTGTAGGGGTTTTGTGTAATTTGTTCTTCATGTAATTTGTTATACCTGTGAATTTTTTGTTATTAATACTTTGTCGGTAGTCGAATCTGAAAAAAGAATTGTCCAGTGTCCCTACCCAGTTAACAAAATTTAAATAAAACACATAAAAAACATACTATCATGAGCTACATACAGGGCACTACCATATGTACTGATGCAAGAAAAGGGAGATTAATTAGAAATTAAGTGATGTGGGAGTGTAACCCCCCCCCCAGATGGTAGGGACCTACCTGACTTTTTCTCTTTTCACCAGGGAAGACTGGCTGCAGCTCCATTTGCACACAGGAGGACTGCTAGTATCTACAGTGGAGAATCAAACCAAAACATTAATGGGTTAAGGTACAAGCACCATTCCAAGCACCATTTAGGATGTGAAGCAAGAGATGTTCATGGCTGTGAGCTAGACTGTCACCTTAACAAGTTAAGTTAGGCTTCACTATCTGTTACCAAGGTCAGAGATAAAACTGACATTCAACCTGAGAAAACCCAGGAGTATTATACCATGGATTTAGGACAGTTGAAGGCATAAACCCATGAAAACTGTCCCCACTGCTCAGTAGTAGTAACTGTTAGAGTTACCTTCTTGAAGAAATTTTTTCAAGTTTCATTTTGAAACTGGTAAGTTTGGGTGCATGAACAATCTTCCCTGTTAACTGATTCCATACAATGATTGCTCTGGGTATGAATGCATATTTCCTCAGATAGTTCTGGAAGTGAAAATCCACAATTTGATGTCTGTGGCCTCTCAAGTTATGATTATAGTCTTTAAACATCAGACCCAACTCATTTAGTAGTTCATTATCTTCTAGTATCTCATTTAAAAGCAGAAGATCCACTCTTATTCTCCTTTGGCTTAAGGTCTATAGCCCCAAGTCTACAAGTTTTTCCACATATGATTTTGATCTAATCTTGAGGATTAGCTTGGTAAACCTATGCTCTGTACACTCCAGCAGATCATTATACTTCTTAAGATAAGTTCTCCAATACTGCAAACAATAGTCAAGATGCAGTCTTATGAATGACTTATACAGAGGCATTAGGACTGTAGTTGCTATCTGTTTGCAATGACTATTACTCTTTAGGTTACTGTCAATAACCACACCCAGATCTTTCTCTCTATCAACTTCCTGAAGCTTAGTTTCATGTAGTTATTTTTTTAAAAGTTTTACCAGGAAAGGCATACTAAGCTAAAATTAGCTCATTTCCAGATGTGTCCTGGGGGGAGGGGGAAGGGAAAAGTAAACAGTAGAACTATTTACATGGCTTATATTTACATGTCAGTAAAATATATACAGAGAATAAAATAAAACTAAAATACATTGTATTTGTACACTAGTACATCTTTGTACATATGGGGAGTGTGTGAGTATTAGAACAATAGCTAAAATGGTAGTAAATTCATATCACAAGGCATGAGCACAGGACACAAGGCAATGCAAGGAACAAAAGAAGGTAGGAGGGAGGAATTGGGAGTAGGGAGAAATAAGAATGTGAGTGGAGGGGAGGATAGGAAGGGGGAATAGGGAGAGTGGTAGAGAAAGAGGGAGAGGCTCGCCTATGATCCTAGGTGGTGAAAACCCCACAAAGGCCAAGCATGGTTGGATGCACACCCAGCCTGAGTCCTAGGTGCAAAGCCTGTGAAGGTATGGAGAAGAGTAAGAGTGGGAAAGGACAGGGAGCAGGGAAACAGGTGGAGGGAGTATGATAGAGGGAATGACAGAGGCAGGTCAAATGACCCTCTGGGATGCAAACCCCACAAGGGCCAGAAAGGCAGAGGCAGACCTAACAACCTTCTGGGATGCAAAACCCCACAAGGGGCAGACACAGTTAGATGCACAACCAGCTTGTGCTTTGGCCCAGACATACGAAGGGATGAAGAAAAGTAGAAATAGGTAATGGGCAGGGAGAGGGAGAAAGCCAGGTAGGGGGAAGAAAGAGGGGAGGGGTAGGCTAATAATTAAGGGCAGATATACGAGGGAGAAGTGTGGGCTTTGAGTAGAGAAGAAAGAGAACCTTTGGATATTGCAGAGCAATTGGCTAGGAGGAGAGAGAGTTCCAGAGCTTAGGAAAGTGAAAGGGGAAGGCAGCCTGACCAGTGAGGGATGTACGAAAGGGCAATGACAGGTAATGATAGCCTGAGTTATGCTGGGAGTAGGAGGAGGGGGGCAGAGGGGAGAGTTGAGAGCTGAGATAGGAAGGGAGTAGGGCTAGCAAGAAATTGGAGAGGAAGGAGGCACAGTGGATAGTGCAGTAGTCAACCAGGGAAGGGAAGGAGAGGGAAGAGAACAGGGAGTAGTGGTGAGTGCGGGGAGGGAGGTCTAAAGCAAAGTAACCAAAAGGAGTGAAAGAAGAGGTCCAGTTTGGCCAGGGTAGACTTTGAGGCAGCACCATAGACAATGTCACTATAATCAATAATGGGAAGGATCATTTTAGTCATCATGTCATGGTGGGCAGTTAGGGGGATGCAGCTTTTATGCCTGTATAGAGCGTCGAGCTTTGGGTGGAGATTCTTGTGGATGGCATCTATGTGCTATGAAAAGTCATGGTGTCAGTCAAGCCAGACCCATAGATATTTAAATGAGGACCCATCATCAATTGTAACCACATCCAGGGTGTGGGGGGGGGGGGGATTTAAGCCTGGAAAGTCTCTGGTGAGTTCCACAGGACATGGAGACCATTTTATTTTTGCATTAAGGATTAGTTGATTAGATCTGAACCAATGTTGGACAGTGTCAAAATCAGTTTGAAGCCTAGCTGTTAGCTCACCTGGGGGAGGGCCCAGAGGCATGACCACAGATGAACAGGCATAAGGAAGGTCACTAAGGAAAACTGAGAACAGTAGCGGGCCAAGGACAGAGCCTTGGAGAACGCTGGTGCAAATGGGGGGGGGGACAGAGACTCTCTGATTCTTACCAATTTAGTTCTACACACAAGGTAAGAGCTGAACCAACTAGTTGCGGAGTCTGAGGGACCCGGAGATTTTGACATAGATGGTGACGGTGAGGAGGCCCTGATCCATGACTGTCAGGATGGAGTCCATGAGCCGGAGGAGGGCAGAGGTGGTGGAGTGCTGTTTGTGGAAGCCAGCCTGGAAGGGGGTGAAGAAGGAGGAGGAGGCATTGAGGAAGGTAGACAGTTGAGATCATACTATATGTTCTTCAAGTTTGGATTGAGTTGATAGAAGGGAGATGGGGCAATAGTTACCAGGGGAGGAGGAGTCACCCCCTTTGGGAAGTGGAATGACCTTTGCATGTTTGCAGGAGTCTGGGACTGATGCCAGGGAGAATGAAAGGTTGAGAAGGAAGGAGTTAGGAAAGGGAATGGTAGGGGCAGAAAGGTGTAGGACTTTGGGGTCAAGTCTGTCAGGGCTCCTGCTTTTCTGGGGGTTGAGGGCCAGAATCACTCTTAAAGAAGTAGCAGGGGTAACAGGTGAGAAGGAGAAGTGGGAGTAGGGGGGAAGAAGGGTCAGTGGGATGGGTAATATAGGAGGGGGCTAGGGGGAGGCAGATAGTAAAGATGGGGCAGATGAAGTAGTCTTGCATTGCATTGTTTTTCCTGAAGTGCATGACAACACACTTTCCTATATTATACAATGGCAAGAAATAATCCTGACTTCTGATTGGTCAGTTGGCCATCACAGCACAGATATTATACTGGTATAACATCCCAGCTTATTTTTTGTTGCATTTCTATTTCCTTTTTTAGCCTCTTCTCTTAAGAAACAAAAACAATTTTCCAGAATAACAAAAACATTCTTTAAAATTATTTTTTTATTCTGTATATAACAACAAGCCATTGTATAATAGGAATAATGCCCTCCATGGTGGGTGTTATGCTGGGATAACATCCCTTCTCAGGTGTTGGACACTCTCAGCCTGCGGCCCTGGGCCCAACCACCTGAGGTGGGTTGTTATCTCAGCATAACACCCACCCTGTTGGGCATTATTCCTTTATTAAATTGCACATGGTTGTTGTCTGCCCAGTTCACAATACTAAGGGGAAAGGGAAAGGGGAAATGGTTTAACCTAGAAAGGTACACTAAGCTGAAGCTTGTTTCCAGGTGTGACCTGGGAGCAGAAGGAAGTTAAGTGACTTACTCAGGGTTACCCAGTATGCAAGTGGGGGCTGTAGGATTCAAACCCAAGTCTCCAGTCTTGCAGCTCAGTGCCCTAAACCACTGTGCTATACTGCCTCCTTATATCATTATCTAGATCTTGATCATACTGGATCTGCTTAAGTTACAGTTGACAGCTCCATTCAGTTTAGCACTATCTGTACTATCAGAGGGCAATTTCAAGAACATAACAACATATGAAAAAGCCAGCAGAATAGGGCCACTTGGTTATACTGTGGATTATACTGTTACTATCTTAAAGGAGTGCATTCCACTTAGGTGCTTCTAATTAAAAAGGCATGTCTTCAGTATTCTTTTGTTAGGATATCTGACATGTTGCTCCTTGGTCTTGTGCTTTCTGTTGTAGTGGGATGGTGAAGAATATGCAATAATGATGACCTTCTGAGATAGCATTAAGAGAAGAGAGGAGAGAGGGGAAAAGGGCAGTCAGCAGATAGCTCTTACAGAGGGAGGAGGGCAAGGGTCTGTTACCACAAGCCATAAGAGGAAGCCCACCTGGAGTTTCTACAGCCACTCATCAGGAGGTAATGCCAAGGTTTCTATAACCTTTAAAGTACAGACACTGAATTGTGTGTTTACTGATTGTGTCAGAAGGACACCTTTTGGAGAAAGAGTCTTGTTTTGCATATGAAAGGAGGCAAAAGTTTGATGACCCAAGAAGTGTGTCCTGGCGTTCAGCCAGCAGTATGGACCTGATTTTGTGTGTGATTACTGCTGTGTGAAAGCCTGCATTAAGACTGCAGACAGTTGAGACAGCCAGTCAGTGCTGTTGCTATGCACTGGCTAGTGTACCACACTAAGGTCCAGAAGCCTAGTGTGTGTGGCATGGAGTACCTGTTTCTTGCAGAGGAGGAAGAGGGAAGAGCCAGAGAGATACTATACATATGACTTGGACACGGAGAGCCTGATCTACATTCAGAGGTACCTCAGATCTGCATCTCCTAGCTGTCCCCTTAACTGTACCAACTGAACCATTGGCCTGAGAGGACCTGCACCAGTGGGAAGGGTGGGAAGGAGACCACGTTGACAGGGAAGCTGGTACACTAGCACCATGAGTACTCTCAGGGCTAGGCATGAAATGGGAAATTTGTACAAAGTTTTGCCACAAAATCTATAGATTTGGCCAACAGGCCGGGAGCTACAAATACCTCATTTAGAAGTTTTGCCATTTAAGCAATTGCATGCCTGTGGGATTTTGTGTTTTAACTGTTCTGCTTATTTTAAAGTGTACCACCACCAGCCAACCAGCTGCAACATCACTGGGACTGCACCATTCCTGTAGCTGAATAACCAGTGAAGCATAGGGAGCTCCCTTAAAAGTTTAAGGGTTTGAACTGGTACCAGTGGGTAAAGACTCAAGTACAGGTGGCCTGGTAATATAAAAGGTTTCAGTATTTCTTTGCCACTGTATTGTCTTGACTGGTGGGGAGGTAGACATTGTTACTGATACTGTTACTATTACCATTACCATTTCTGTTATTTCTGTTTTAAGTGTTTTACTGGCCGAGTCTAGTTAGATACCTAATTGTGGTCCTGCAACCAGAGTTAACAAGTTTCTGTCAAAAACAGTTGTGCTTTGCATTCCTCCATCCCTTGTGAATATCCTTCAATAAATATTTTGTTGATATTTTACATGTTATCTTGTGAGCATATTATTAGTGTTAATTGACTAAATGTATTGTTTTTTAATTTAATGTTGCACAGTGATTTTCTATGTGTAGGGGTCACTGTGGGGATGTCAATAGGTACCACATCCCAGGGGGTTGTACCACTGTGACACCAGACCCATGTAAATTTTAATTCGAGTGGAGGCCCTGCATTAACTTAAAATATCTGAATGCAACCCCCCATCAGGAAAATGAGAGCCCAGGCCCCTCAACCTTGTTTGATCCCACAAGGGGGGTGAAGTAACTGCAGTATCCATGACAGCCAGCTTACAGGAGGATCTGGATGTCTCATTGTGACTGCACAACAAGTCACAGAAAAAGAGTGAGGGGGAGAGAAAGAGAGAGATGGTTTAGCAGTAAGGATATTGTGAAGTTAAACTTCACCAGAGAAGTGACTCAAATTTGCCCTTACAAAGCTTCCTGAAGATTCTGCAGACCCTAGGAATTTCAGCTTCTCTAAAATTGTGACATTTTGTCATGAATTACCCAATTTTTGGGCAAAGTTGGCATTTTGTGAGCTAAGTTTGGTAACTTCACAGAAAAAATGGCAATTTCATGAATTTGCACAATGCTAATTCCATGGAATTCCCAAATTAATACACAATGTGAATTTCAGCTATTTCACCCATTCTATGTGTCTGTGAATGACTATAAATGTGAGAGGTCACAAGTGTTCAGTATATAGGTCTGTGTGGGGGGTCTTGACAGTATGAGATGATGAAAGAATATGATAATTTGGTTATTTGTTGCATGTGTAGTTTATGTAAGTTTAGGTGGAAAACTTTTTAAGTGTTAGTTTTCTGTACATTTTCTGTTAATTTCCCTAAGCTTTGGTCTAAAAGAAATCCTGTTATTGTTCATTTTTCCTAAGCCCTCATTTTCTGTACATTTTAACTGAACCTCCTAAAGTGCCTTCTATAATGTTTTATAAAACTGAAAATGTCTCAATAAAACTCTTCTATGCTGTTTAAGCAGCTTAATGAAACACCTAAAATGTCCTTGATTTTCTGTTAATGTCTGCAGAGCTCTTACTGCTAGTAAATAACCATTTAAGAAAAACAAAACACATAGAACGTCTGGTTGGGGGTAGTGCTCTCATAATGAATGGCTGTTGTACCCTGCAACTGAGTATTACACCAGATGGAGTGGTCTGTTTTCTTTCTTCCCCCTTCCCCCTTAGGAGGCAGTATAGCACAGTGTTTTAAGACTCTGAGCTACAAACCTGAAGACCTGGGTTTGAATCTCACAGCCCCCCCACTTCCATACTGTGTGACCCTAAGCAAGTCCCTTAACGTCCTTGTGCTCCCAGGTTGCACCTGGAAACAAGCTTCAGCTTGGTTTGCCTCTCCTGGTTAAACAATTTCCCCTTATTCTAGATGGGTTTAATTAGTTTTAAAAATAGCCCATCCCTAAATTTAATTATTAGGGATGCCTAGCTGTAGAGAATGCAGCATGTTAATACTAAACACTTTGGTAACAAGGACCATAGTTTAAGCAACCACTTTCCTTGAACAACTGTGGAGGAGTATGATACATTTGTTACATTCCAATAGTTATGAGCATTCTAAGTACAAAGAAAAGTATATGGGACATTTGCTTAGTACTAGGTTGCAGTCAATAATTGTTCCACCTCCATGGTAAGAAACCATACTGTTAATGTATACTTTGAGGACAGTTACTGTGCCTCTTATGGAATAAACAGGGCCTGAAATGATTGGAAAAAGTCATCCTGATTGGTTTAAAATAACCATGCTGTCTAAAGAAAAAAAAGTTAAACTCTGCCTATTCAAATCAGACATACAGATTGCATTGTTTATAATGATACAAAAAAATCTACCATTCAAATTGACCTACACCTTCATAAATACCTACAAAAAGACAAAAGCCTTTGTTTGACCCTTGAAGTCTATCTCACACACACTTGGATGCCACCGCTGTGCTGCAGTGCTTATTTATTTCTTATTTGAATCCATGTACTATAAGTAAACAACATATGTTGTGGCAAACCATGAAAGGATGATCAATCTCTTGTTTATCTGGAGACCTGCTGACTGCTAACATAAGGGACATGTTTGCTGACATCAGTTTGTGTCATCCCTCCACAGATATATCTGATTTGCAATTAGACCACTCTGGCTCCACATCAATTTCCTCCCTACTGTGACAGAACTGTTTATGCTTGTCCGTGTCTTTGATAAAATACTTGGTACTAGATCCCCAAGTCAAGAAAAGAGATTAGTATGTCTCTTTACTGCAAACAGTGACCATCCTCACTTTTGAACCCAATCTTGAGGTCACTGTGACTTCAGACAATCTGCTCTCTGAAGACTCCTGGTGGCCAGATAGTCAAAACATTTGCATGCACAACTTGGTTGAGTTCCTGCACATTTTTTAAATAAGTTTTGGTGCAGAAAAATATGCCTTCCCCAAATTTCTAAAGACATCAACAATATTTGCAACAGTTATAAGTGCTTATGATTTGCATGGAGTTTCTTGAGTCTGGACAGTTTATCATTAACATTTTTATTTAAACATAAAGAAAACACAAAATGGAGCAGTTTACATGATACAGGAAATTAAATTCATGGAAGAAACACTGTAAACTATAACACAGCTTTAAAGGAAACCAGACTCAAGATTAAGAACTATCTTACCTAAATATCTGATAAAACCTAATATAAAATGCAGAATACATTAAGAGAGGTCAGCAAGGACATCTAAATACAATAATATACTATTCTCTCTAAATCATAGAAGCATGTCAGTTAAATCATGTAGAGCAACACTTAAAAGTGAACAGTGCAATATTACTCTTATATATTATATATGCAATAAATACCCTGAATAAATACTGACATTTTAAAAAGAAGGGCGAATATGGCCTGGTAAATAAAATGCTACAATACTGTCAGAAATGTAGAAAAGAAAATGGCCAGCTAGAAGTTAAAGGTCAAGAAAATGTCCTAGGTAGAGAAACAAAAAGGAGGAAAGAAGAAAGAGAATAAGGGGACAGAAGAAAGAAAAGCACCCTGGTACAACAGTAGCAAATCTGTCCAAGCATCAAGTACACTACTAGTTTCACATATAAACAACCTTCCTATCAGCAACCTGACACCACCCCTCCAAATAAAACATACAAAGTCCCATATCTATTAACAAACTTGTGACCTATCCCGTTCATACAAAGAGCCATCCTCTCAGAACTCAACAAGTCTGTCAGAAGAGATTTCCACTCCATGACTTAGGGTGCTCTGTCATCCAACCAATATTTAAGGAAAATATTTCTAACTGAGACACCCATCAAGAAAGAGTACCTTTGTTCATTAGTCCAGGTCCTGTTTCCACCAATTGACCAATCATACATGCACTAAATCCCAGAGGTTTCAGTAGTGTGGGAGAATTAATGAGTAAACTCCTAACCCCATTCCACAGTAGCTGGATCTCAGGGCACTGCCAAAACATATGTAGTAAAGAGCCTCGCCCTGTTTTGCATTTGGGATAGTAGGCATCACCCTTAATGTCAATTTTATTCATATGAGTCTGGACAGTTTATTTGTCCCCCCAAAAAAAAGTGTCTTATAACTTGCAGGAGTAATTGAAATGCACAAAGGTTTGTCAGAACAGAATTGGTCCAATATTTCAAAATATTCCACTAATGTACACCCATCCCCTACCCTGATTTTGGAGTATGCTAAATGCCTGATACGGTATGCCAAATTTCTTATATTCTAATGTGCATTGAATGCTCATTCAGGGAAACTAAGGGATCATCTTGAAATCACATTTAGTTAACAATGTGTCCCATTTTGCACTACCATATAATGCACAATTAATTAAAGTACCAATGGTATCATGAGGTGCCGGTTCAGGAATATAATCCATGTGAGGAATATCACCTCAACTCGAAACACATACAGCATACACTGTAATAATCTTTATAGCCTACCCCCTCCTTCAATGAACACACCTGCAACACACAGGGCACACCAGTCCCCACCACCACCACCAATACAAAATTCCACTGATTCTGAAAACAACACATCCTATTCATCATATTCCTCTTCTGTCTGCATATAAATAAAGCAACATTTAAGAATAACAGTAACTAAAATAATAATTACACAAAAATAAAAACATAGAAGTGGACTGGTTCTGAAAAAAACATCCTCTTCACCATACTCCTCTTCCTCCCTCAATCACGTTTTCTTGGGATATAAATAAAGCACAATTTATGAATAATAATAACTATTAATAATAATTACATTAAAATAAAAAACACAGAAGTTGACTGGTTCTGAAAATAGCACATCATTGTCATCCTTCTCCCTCCATCATGAATCAAATTTTCTTGGCACAAAACTAACAAACAATAAAAAGTAATCACATTATCATATTGCAATCATATTATATTATAATGGTAAATGGTACAATTTATTACAATCTCACAATCACATACCTCATCCTCTGATGAATTTAGTTTTATTAAATAAAATGTCAAAACAAGATGTGCACACACAACCTCCTGGTCATATTGCTCCTCCTCTTCTGCTGTCTCCTCACAGTGCAAGTGCCAGGTGTTTGTGAGATGACATGATAATTCTGGCAAAATGGGCAATTTTCTGGCCTGCTTCACTTACATTGTTTTTTATATTTTCATAGATGCCCCCCAACATTGGTCACTTTAGAAAGATGTTTCAGTAGCACTGAAGACAGTGCCTCATCACATCACAGAAGGCTTGATTAAAAGAATCTTGAATTCCTAGCCATTATCCAACTCAGCTTACTCCAGATATACTTTAATTATCCATCTGATAATTCAGATGTCCATCAAGTGACAACTGCTTCTATTGTCACTCCTACCTCTCCTGGTGACGTCTTCCTGGCCTCCCACTGCCACATACTAGCATCACAGTCTAGCTCACCACTCCCAGCGGTAGGGCCACCACTTCTACTGTTGGTACTAAAAGAACTTTCTAAATTCCAGGCATGCCCCATTCCTCTCCAGAAACATTTCACTTCTGATATCATTGAGAGAGTCTGTTGAATTCTGAGTCCATTACAATTTCCAAAAATCAAAATGAGACTTCATATCAGGGGCTATAATTTTTATTCATCATTACGGGCCTCTACTATCAATAAAACTGGTGGACACTGAGATGGAGTCTCAATCTGATTTTTGGAAAACCAAAAGAACTTTTCCATATATGTCACCAGCAAGATTAGATTAAAGTCAGTATCGGTCAAATAAAATCCTTCACCCCACTTACTGTGAATGGGTCAGCAGTGGGATGAGTGGCCTGACTAGCCACACACAGGCAAGCACAGCTCTCCAGTCTGACCTCATGTAGACAGTTAACTATTACAGCTTTGGATGCCAGCAAGCAGTGTCAGTGTTCAAACTAAGATCAATTAATGTAAAAAATAAAACTAATTAAAATGTATTTAAATAAAAAAAAGAAAAATCAAACACACACACACAAAAAATACCCAAAAAACAATTCATGTCCAGAAAATATTGCAAAGGGCAATGTAATGCCCAGCATTTGATATCTTTTTTTTCTAATTTTTTTTAGATGCATGATTTTTTTTTCTGAGGGATTATTATATAATACATACATATTATATTATATTATATATATGGTTCCTACAGGAAGTAGCAAATTTCATGGTCAACATGGCATTTGGAACATCCAGGTTGATGGTTCTGGGTGACTTTAACACCTGGGTTGATGACGAACTCTTGCAATTCAGTCAGGACTTCTTCCAGCTAATGATATCTCTGGGCTTTACTCAGGTTGCTGCCTCTGCAACTCATAAGTTTGATCACTCATCAGGTCAAGGTTTTTCTCCTGGGGATTGAAACCTACAGTCTGGTGGTGGAACCAGTTGGATGGTAGGATCATCACACTTTAAGCTTCAGTTTCCAGGGCCCCCTTATAGGCCTGCCCCTGTGGAGATGGTCAGATACTGCCCTTTGTGGGATATGAGTCCTGATGGCCTATTGGCAGTATTAGACCTATCGGGAGTTCCGAGGGCAAGCTGGAGCCTAGAAAGCCTAATTCAGGCCTATAATAAGGCAATTACTCAGACCCTGGACTCTATCACTCTGGTCCATGTTCGTTCTCTCTCTCCACCCTTGGTCCCCATGGTTTGATGGGACCTTGATGGAGTTGTGACTAGTAGAACGAAGGTTAGAGCATTGCTGGTGGAAATCCGCCCTGGATGCTGACCACCTTAGATTGATGGAACGTTATCAAATCAATCAATCAGCAATCACCCATAAGAAGGCAGAGTTCCTGTCTGGGAAGAGTGCTGCCACTCAGAATCAACTGGCTCAGCTCTTTCAAACTGTGAACAGGTTGTGCAACCCAACCTGTCTGCAGGTTTGAAGAGCCTTTTCACAAATTGAGTGGGATGAGCTTGCTCTCTTCTTTGCGGATAAGGTGGCCAGCATCGGGGCTGAGATCCTGCTGGCTCACTCTATGGGAGTTGATGGTGGTCGGTGTTCGGTCACTCCTCCTTGGTTTGCCTGGAGTTCTTTCAACTGGCTGGAAATTGTGGGTATTGTGCGGATTGCCATGGGTATGTGCCCAATGTGCTGTAGTTCAGATCTGGGCCCAACTTCCCTGATAATGGGGTGTTCTGATATTATTGGCCCTGTCCTTACGAAGATAGTTTGGTGCTCCTTAGAGACAGGTGAGTTTCCTAGCTCCCTGAAGGAGGCAGTGGTGACACCACTCCAGTGGTGCAAATGGTAGACAAGAAGTACAGGAACTCGGCCATTGGCAAATATGAATTGCAGAATAAAAAGATCCTTAATCTGAAGGATAACTGTGTCAGGATACATCTATCTGATTACACTAGCAGATTCAGTTAGAGATACTGAAGTATTTCTAGCAAAATAGCACTGTTGAACAAGTCAAATGTTGTTAAGGAAACCCTGATTTCAGGCCATAGGTCCAGAAACTGTCATTATGTTGCTGGTTTAAGAATTTCAGTTTCCGTGTCAGTGGGAAGAAGTACAGGAACTCCATTCCTGCTGCAAACAAGGTACAGGAACTGAGTTCCTGTGCGTTCCTGCTCACTTTCATCACTGCACCACTCCTGAAGAAAGCTGCTCTGGACCCAAGCTGCTTAGCCAACTACAGACCCATCTCAAACCTTCCCTTAGTAGGGAAGGTAATTGAGAAAGTTGTGGCACTACAACTGGAGAACCACCTTTTCATCCATGATATCTATGAACCTCTCCAGTCCAGTTTTCATAAGAGGAATAGTACTGTGACCACTCTGGTTCGATTGCTCAATGATCGCCTGATGGCGAGGGATGAGAAGCACTGCTCCATCGTGGTACTTCTTGATCTCTTCTCAGCCTTTGACATTGTGGTCCATGGGGTGCTTCTCAGGCAATTGAGGTTCATCTGTGGCCTGCCTGGTACAGTTCTGATATGGTTTCAATCTTTCCTCACTGGCAGATCCCAGAGGGTGGTGTTGGGGATTTTTTCCTCTGGCCCATTCTCTCTCTGCCATGTAGGGTCCCTCAGGAGTTGGTGTTGTCCCCCATGTTGTAAGACAGTATGGGCTGAAGTTTCACTGCTATGCTGATGATACCCAGTTCTACCTGTCTTTTTCACCCTACCAGGATAGGGCATGCTCGGTCTTTAATAACAGCCTCGCAGAAATCCAACTGGTTGAAACTGAACTTTGGAAAGACTGAGGTGATGGTGGTGGATCTGGGTCACCAGATAGAGGGTTTGGTGACAGGACAACCCTCTGGACTTTGTCTCAGAGGTGTCCAGCTGCCTTCCTCTGAATGGGTGTGAAAACTGGGGGTGGTCTTTGATGACGAGCTGACACTGTATTCGCTGGTATTGGCAGTCATCAAGTCCTCATTTTATCATCTCAGGAACATCACCAAGATTAAGCACCTTGTTCCATACTACGAACTTCCAACGTTGATCCATGCCCTTGTGACCTCACGCCTTGACTACTACAACTCCCTGTACCTAAGGCTACCGAGGGTTGATATCCACCACTTGCAGCTAGTGCAGAATGCTGCAGCATGGTTGTTGATAGGGACTCCTTGCCCAAGTTACATCACACCGGTGATGCATGAACTGCACTGGCCGCTGATTCAGTGGCAGATCACCTTCAGCGATGGTCTTCTGTCCCTTAAGGCCCTACACAGACTGGGCCCAGGCTATCTGCAAGAGTTCATGTCACCTTACTGCCCCAGATGACCACTCCACTCAGCTGATGAGGGGTTGTTAGAGATTCCCAGCTTACAGCTTAAAACATCAGGGGCTGTTGTTTTTATCTATGTGGCCCCGACCCTGTGGAATTCTCTACCTCATCAGATACTTGAGTACACGACTGTGAAGAGTTTAAAGACAGCCTTGAAGACCCATCTGTGGCACATTGCCTACCCAGACTATTTTTAGATATTTATTCATCTGGCTAACATGATGTATGTAATTTTTTGTTTTATTGGATTTAATCTGTTGCAAGTTGTATAGCGCCTTGATTGCAGAATGGGGCTTTAAAAATAAAGTTTATTATTATTATTATTATTACATTTATTTGGACATCAATGAAACAGAGAATATAATACTTGGCATGGAGGTAATGATCTGGGATTATTATATAATACGAACATCAATGGACCATGGAGAATATAGTAATTGGCATGGAAGTAAGGCTCAGGTTGAGCCTCTGGAGGGTATATGCCTTGAAGTCAGCAGCATTCAGCAGTAACTATTACTGTGGCTCACAATCAGGTATAGCCATCTTAGTGGGTTTTGCAGACTCTGTCACAACACCAAAAACAATAATCCTTAGCAGATGGATGCCAACAACACCTGCTACAAGAAAGCTTCAGTAATTAATATTCATTGCAGATCTCAGGGCCTTTTTACCCCCTATTTGCAGTCTGCCTTATCCCACGCCAACTACTACATTAGGATCCAAGTGGTTCTATAAAATTCTTAAAGCTGAAGTGATTTGTGGGCCCCAATTTGAAACCAAATCCCAGGGGACCATTTGGAAGGGAGAGCTTTCCGCCCTTTACCCATCAAGGCGGGTGTGCCTCAGGGCTCAATTCTTGGACCCCTCCTGTTCTCTCTGTTCACAAATGACCTAAACCAGCACTGTGGGGATAGCTCAGTAGTTCAATACACAGATGATACTGTCATCTTCCGAGCCAGGTCCATACTACATGATCTGGGCCCCTGTCCTATAAGGGGACCTAAACACACTCGAGGCCTGGCTCACATCAAACAGAATGATCCTCAATGCAGCAAAAACTAAAGCCATGCTGTTTGGTCCTAGATCCCTTAGCCAGGATCGGACCAGTTCCCTAAAACTTACTACCCTTGGGGATAAACAAATAGACGTAGTTGACAACATAAAATACCTAGGGCCAACTCTTGACCAGGGTCTCACCTTTAAGCCCCACATTGACTAGGTAACAAGGTCTATCCACGTCAAACTTGGCACCATGTACAGGCTAAAAAAAACAACTTATCCCAGAGGCTAGATGATCAATTGCCTCCAGTGTCCTCCTACCCACATTAACCTATGCTGTCCCGATAATCCAGGGCATGGCAAAGGGCAAGGTTAGCAGGCTTCAGGTTCTGTACAACAAGGTCATGAGGTTTGTGACAATGTGTCAACTAAGAAGCTACCCTTGCATCTCACTAGCCCAGCTGCAATGGGCTTCTTTTGAGGCTCATCAACAGTATCCCCTGCTCTGCCTTGCATACAAATTGCAGAGCCTGGCAGCCCCACCAAGCCTAACAGGAATAATCATAGCTAAGCCTAACCCTCGAATGCTCAGGACCTCGGGTCAGTCCCTACTGGCAATCCCCAGAATCAAGACACACAAAGGAGGCAGTTTCTTCGCTCTCACAGCCCCCAAACTGTGGAACACTCTCCCACCTCTAGTACAGGAAGCCCCCTCGCTACCAGTCTTTTGCACTAGGCTTAAGTCCCATTTGCTTGGGACAAGCTCATGCCACTGTGAAGGTATAGGATAATCACCCCCGATCCTAATCACAACACCCATCCCCCCTCTCTTCTCACCTTAAACTACATTAAATCATGCCTTAAATCATTAAATCTTTCAAGTGTTGCACTTATGATCTACGATTTGAATAATTGCCTATACTGTTGTCCTCATTATCTTGTCTACTTTTTGTAACCCAGTGTAATCCTGTATAACCTGTATCACCTGCTTCTGGATCACCTGATTGTATGTATTGTACTGCTTCTGTTCCCTGGGTCACCCCTGAAAAAGGGACCTTCGGGACCCAGTGGGCCAACCCGTTCATCAAAATTTAATAAATAAATAAATAAATAAAATAAATAAGTAGTCACTGACCTGCTTCTCTCACCCTTAGCTATAATAATAGCTTGTATTAATTGCTGACATCAAGGATTGTGATTGGTTGGCATCCATGGCACTCCAGACATTACCTCATGGGTTTTAGCCCACCTGATAGGCTACTGATGCACATGACCCAGATCAAGTTTCCAGTATATCCAGGTCCCAGAAACCCCTGCTCTCCAGTTTCGAATCGTGCATCTGATCAGGCAAGAAGCACACCAGGAATCCCTGTTTTCTCCTAGAAGGTAAGACCTTAAACCAGTATTATATCTCAAATGATGTTTTCTTATACTAAGTAAAAAGGCAGTTTCAGCAGTTCCTTCTTGTATTGTGGCCCTGGATTTTTTCCTTTTACCAGGTGCAATATTTTAGTTAGTCCCTGCCTTAACACCAGAGACTCACAACATGCAACTCTAGATAGCAAGGGGGAATTTATCTGAGAGTGTTGGAACCCCCTGCTAACGTGAACGTATTATTTTTATGACTATACTGTGTACAATGATTGTTCAATGCTGTGTAAACGTGTAAAATGGCCCCTATGGGCAGGCCCCGCCTCGGGCCTAAATTTCCTTGCAGAAGGCCTCTCCTTCTCGAAACCCTTATACCTCCCGCGCATAGCCCGCCCGCTCAGCGCTCCACGCCTGGCGGCCTAGCGCTCCACTCCTCCTCATTCTCCCTCCGTTCCGGCCCCTACACTAGAACAGCCCATGAGGCCGTGGGGGGGCCAGTCACCCGCCATGGCAAGCGCCGACCTCGTGGCGCTCTCTAGACTCATCGCTCCCATCTCGAAGCATGGAAGGCAGCACCCCTCGGTCCATCGCCTCCGTGATGCAGGAGGCCCCGTTCCCCCTGCTGAAAAGTGGATCCTCCGCAGTCGCTCGCCTCCGTTGGAAGGCAGATCGGCGGCCACATGGGGGTGGAGGCGTTTTTGTTTGCCTTAGGCCTGGCGGGCCTACCGCGTCCTCGCTCAACCCACCTCCCCACACTCCAGGACTGGCTACCTCCTCCTCGGGTCGCCTGGACAAGAGGGGCTGAGTTTTCTTCTCGCTCCTCGCAGCCAGGCCTCAGTCTTTCCGAGGAAGGCCCTCACCTTAGAGGGAGAGTGAGGAGACTCTCCCTGCCTTCCACACAGCAACCACAGCAGCTCAGTGAAGGGAACTGGAGGCACTACAGTGCAGTGGTTTGTTAAGCTCTGAGCTGCAACTCTGGAGACCTGGGCTCAAATCCTACAGCCCAGAGCCCACATACCTCTCTCTCCTGGACCCAACGACCTTATCAGGAACAGGGGCAAGGTCCCCTCGCGCCTAACTGATTCTGCTCCCCCCAACCCTTCTCTCGAGGGGAGCATGGAGGCACTACCAATTCTCCTGGCCTCGCGGGTGGAGTGGGAAGACCGGTGATTCCTCCATGTTCCTTCTGGGGGTCCCTCCCACAGTGACCCCCACCACCACCACAACCACTCCGCCCAAGGCTCCTGCTCCGGTTACTCCTCCAGGGGCCCCAAACCTATCGCTACCACTAGGGTCCCTCCCATAGCGACCCAAGTAGGTTTTCTGATTCTTCTGGTCCCCTTCCCATTGGCCACGGCTCCCTCCCATAGTGAGCCATAGCACCAGACCGCCGTCCGGCGTTGCAGGGGTCCTCACATAGCGGCCCTCAACCCCAGGCGCTCCTCTAACCCAGGGAGTTATGAGTATAATATTTTAAAAAAAGAGAAAAAAAAAAAGGGAGACAGACACTGCTGGCCACCATTCCGACTCCGTTCCTAAGTATATCTTCTCTCCTTCCAGATGGTGAAAGCAAGGAAATGCTCCACATGCAGCGCCAACCTCCTCCCCCAAACCCCGGGCCCCCCTCTGTGCAGCGTGCCTGCTGGATGATGACGATTCTTCCCTGGAGCGAACCCCGCCCCTGGCCCCCAACAACCCCAGGCCCAGCAACCCTACGTGGATGGATCCGGGCTCCCTCCTGATCCAGAACCAGCAGGCTGCAGTTGCCATGATGGAGAGCCAACAGAACTTTATGCTCAAAATCATGGAGAAGCTGGAGTCCCTCACCCAAAACAGGACGAAGCCAAGCTCAGAACCCGACAAGGCGGGGGGGCAACCAGAGGATCTTCCAAACCCCGAGGACACCCTTCCAGACATTCCGCGTGACAGTGCGCACGAGGACGGGGAGAGGGATGATGCAGGGGAAGACGATGAAGCGGATTCGGATGCAGAGGATATGGAGCTACAGATGACCCCTTCACTGACTTCCAAGCTATGCTCATTTGACACGATCCCAGGGCTCATGAAGGTCATCAAGGCCACCATGGGCTTTGACACCGAAGACACCGAGGAGAGCAGGCCCGAGTCGAAGCTCGACCTGATGATTCAACTTAGACCTTCAACCACAGAGACCTTTCCCATATGTCCGGCGATCGAGGACATCTTCAATACTGAATGGCAATCCTCGAACCGGGCAGGATGCCAAATCACAGGAATTTGGACAGAATGTACCCAGTACAAGGGGAGAAATCAGACGCCTGGTGCAAGGCTCCCACCATCGACCCCCAAGTGGCGGCCCTCAGCAAAAAGACCGTACTTCCATGCAGCACGATAGCCCTCAAGGACCCTACGGATAAGAAGATCGAAGACATGCTCAAGAGGGCATTTGAGATTGAGGGCACCGCTGCTAAGGCGACCACTACAGCCATCTACACGACCCGGGCTCAGATCCACTGGCTCGAGGAACTCCAGGAACAGGCCATCCCTAAGTCTAAGGAGGCAGAACTGTTGGAGTGCACCTTAGATGCGGCAAAATACCTGGCCGATATGGCGGTAGACACCTGAACTCCAGGCAGGGGCCACCGCCATCACCAACCCGTGCCCGTGGGGCACTGGCAGCTGAAACTCTGGGGCGCAGACCATGAGTCAAAGACATTGTTACAAAACTTACCCCTTCGGGGAAAGCATGTTTTCGGGGAGGGGTTGCAGGAGTATTTGAAGCAAAAGGAGGAGGGCAGGGACCTTCTCAAGAGCAAGACCAAGTTCCCCTATCTACCCTCCTCGAGACGGAGGTTTCGGGGGGGGAACAGACCACACCAACCCTGAAGGGATACACACCAACAGGGCCACTCCTTTCGAGGCAGCGGCTCCTCCACCGGCTCGTGGCCCTGCACTCCCGAACTATCAGCCCTCAGCGTTAAGATCCCGGGCCAAGAGCTGGAGGTCGAGGCAGAGGCTTCAGGGGAAAGCGGCAGTGACTGCCCCCTCCCAAAAGCTCAAAGCCAGGACCAGTACCCGCCGGTGGGGCAAAGGCTAACTTCCTTCGCCCACCGCTGGGTCAACACGACTTCGGACAGATGGGTACAAGACGTGGTAGCCAGGGGGTACTCCATCGAGCTATCACACGCCCATGTTCCACACAGATTCATCTCCTCCCCCGTATCCAGGAGAAGGGCGTCCCCACATCAGATCCAACAGATCTTGTCAGAGCTACTTCAGAACAGGGCCATTCAGCCCGTTCCCCTACCGGAGCAGGGGCTGGGGGTTTACTCTATATTCTTCCTAGTACCCAAAAAATCGAGGGAACTCAGGCCCATCCTAGACCTGAAACATCTAAACTGGCATGTGGTCTCCCACCGCTTCAAGATGGAGACCATCCGATCCACCCTGCAATGCATCCGGGTAGGCGATTTCCTCACGTCTATAGACCTGAAGGACGCCTATCTACATATCCCCATCATCCGGAAACACAGGCAATTCCTCCGTTTCCACATCCTTGGCCACCACTTCCAATACCAGGTGCTGCCCTTCGGCCTGTCATCAGCCCCGAGAGTCTTCTCCAAGGTCTCCATAACCCTGGTGGCCAGACTCAGGGAACGGGGACTGGACATCATCCCGTATCCGGACGACTGGCTCATCCGTGCACAGTCAGAAAACCAAGCACGGATAGACACAAAATGCGCCATGCAGGCACTCGAAGACCACGGCTGGGTGGTAAATCGAGAAAAGAGCCATCTCAGCCCCACTCAACAGATTGAGCATCTGGGAGCGCTCATCAACTCGGCCGAAGGGTGGGCAAAACCGTCCCCAGCGTGAGTTCGCAACTTGATGGAGCTGGCGCGCCAGATGAGGGCACACCACCACACTACAATGGGCAAGATAGCTCAGTTGTTGGGCTGTATGACCTCTTGTATAGACCTCGTACCCTGGGCCAGGTGGCACTTGCGCCCCCTACAAAATTACGTCCTGTCGCGGGGAGCACCGAGCGAGCACAATCTTCAGTGCGTGGTGCCTCTACCCCGTGCAGTGAGATCCTCCTTGACATGGTGGACAATGGAGGGGAATCTGACCAGGGGAGTCCCTCTGGAGCCCCCACGCCCAGTCTCCATAGAGACGGACGTGAGCCTCTCGGGCTGGGGAGCTTGCCTAGGAGACAGAACGGCACAGGGCCTATGGTCACCAGCGGAGGAGAAGCTCTCCATCAACATTCTGGAGATGAGAGCCGTGTCCCATGCCCTGAAGGCTTTCAGGCCCCAGATCCTCGGTCAATCAGTCCTGATCCGTTCCGACAATCATGTGACGGTGGCTTACATAGCAAAGCAAGGTGGGACCAGGAGCAGAGCCATGATGAAGGAGGCGACAGTCCTCAACTAGGCCCAGGCTCACCTCACCCATCTGGGCGCGGTCCACCTTGCAGGGAAGCTGAACGTCTGTGCAGACTGGCTCAGCAGACAACAGGTACACCCAGGGGAATGGCAATTACACCCGGCCCTATTCCGGATCATACAGGCGACGTGGGGACCCATGTCCATGGATCTCATGGCATCACGGGACAACGCCCAGGTCGAGGAGTACTATTCGTGATTCAGGGACAGCCTCTCACAAGGAACGGATGCCCTGTCACAAGCCTGGATGCGGGGGAACTCCTACGTCTTCCCGCCACTTCCCCTGATTCCCCAGGTCCTAGCCAAGATTCGGGAGTCAGGCCACACGGTCATACTGGAGGCACCTTACTGGCCGCCCAGGGCTTGGTTCACAGCAGTTCAGGAAATGTCACTAGCCAGCTTCAGAATACCCTATCGCTTGGACATGCTCTCGCAGGGGCCAGTGCTCCATCCGACCCCACGGACCCTGAAGCTCATGGCCTGGCTCCTGAGAGGAGGAGACTGAGGGCAATGGGGTACCATGAGTCGGTAATCAGCACCCTGCTTCAGTCCAGGCGGGCTTCAACCACTTCCACATACGGGAGGCAATGGGCCATCTTCACCAAGTGGTGCCGGGAACAAGGGAAAGCACCAGAACAGACCGACATGGCCACCATCCTGCTATTCCTCCAGCAAGGGCTGGATAAGGGACTAGCACACTCTTCCCTCAGGGTGCAACTGTCCGCCATAGGAGCGGCCATAGGCCCCATTGAGGGATACCCCCCAGGAGCTCATCCCGACACCATTCACTTCCTGAGGGCAGTAGAGATCCTCCGACCGAGGACTCGACCGACCATCGCACCATGGGACCTCCCTATGGTCCTTGACTCCCTCAAATCGCCGCCTTACGAACCCCTCTGAGAATCGGACCTGTTCTGGGTTGGTCTCAAGGCATGCTTCTTGGTGGCCATCTGCTTGGCTAGGAGGATCGGGGAGCTGAGGGCCCTATCCTGCGCAGAACCCTACACAGTATTCACCCCACTAGGGGTTAGTCTGAGGACAGTCCCAGCATTTCAACCAAAGGTCTCCACCAGCTTTCACAGAGAGCAGCCTATCGAGCTGCCCACCTTCCCAAGCGGTTCCACACAGGGCTCCAGCGGGCCCCCTCACCACCTCGATGTGGGATCTACCCTCTCGGTGTACTTAGCCAGAACCCATCCCATTCGCAAGACGGAGAGGCTGTTCATCATCACGAAGGGACAGAGGCAGGGTAATGCCGCCTCCAAGACCACCATTGCCGGGTGGCTAAGGCGAGTCATCCAGAACGCCTACACGGCAAACCGGCTGATTCCGCCCCAGGGGATCAAGGCTCATTCCACCAGAGCGGTTGCCACGTCATGGGCAGAGAGAGCCAGCGTGTCCTCAGAGGACATTTGTAAGGCAGCGACGTGGAGCTCCATACACACATTCGCAAGACACTACAGGTTGGAACAACTACAGGCCATATGACCCACCTTCGCCACCCAGGTCCTGGTGGCAGCATCCTCAACCAGTCACCTTTAGCTCTTGTCCCACCCGGAATTCTCACTGCTTCTTATCTACCCATGAGGTAATGTCTGGAGTGCCATGGATGCCAACCAATCACAATGGGTGTTTACTCACCTGGTAAAGGTGATTGTGTTGGTTAGCATCCATGGCACTCCAAGGCCTCCCTCTAGAGTGCTCAGAGTGACGGTTCCGGATTAAGGGGTCATCACCCGGAATAGACCCACGGGGAACAGACAGCGTGACTATGTCAAATGATAAATGACCAGTAGGACCCTCGGGTCCAGGACTAGACTGTAAATAATAGTGGAATAAAGAACAGGCCCCAGGGCCGTTGTTACTACTATGTCGTGGTCCGCTTCCTTTGTGTCTCTAGTCATCCCCCTTAGTAATTCTCTCTCTCTCTCTTGGCTGTAACTGCATCGTATGTTTCTTCTTCCTTGTCTTGTGTACTAATTAACTTTATTTCAGCTATGGAAGATTCGAACTGGAGAGCAGGGGTTTCTGGGACCTGGATATACTGGAAACTTGATCTGGGTCATGTGCATCAGTAGCCTATCAGGTGGGCTAAAACCCATGAGGTAATGTCTGGAGTGCCATGGATGCCAACCAACACAATCACCTTTACCAGGTGAGTAAACACCCATTATATCCCTGTAGTCTCTGTTTTTCCACCATGCCAATTATTATATTCTTCCAGGCCCAGTACATGTTTCAGTTATTTAATAATACCCACCTCCTAAAAAAATAAATAAAAACAAACAGCATAAATGTAAAGAAATAAATGTAGGCCAATATATTGCCCTCCACAGTTTACTATCCATCAATTCAATGTTTTTTTTTTAGTTTTTTTAAGTTTTACATACACATTGAAAAGAACTACAATAATTCACAAGTTAGGACGTATTTTAAAGTGCTTTGTTCATTGCCCTACAGGCCACAGAAAAGTTAACTAAATGACTGGGCTCTGCCCCATACCTATTGCTTGCTTTGTATATATGGGCAGTATGCAAAGCAAGTGCCCTATCAAGTAAGGTCCCAGACCTGAAGCTTATTTTGTGTATGACCCTGCATAAAATAGCTGCACCCAGCTGGACAATTCAGTACAACATCAGAACTGTAGCTTGGCTTTATGGCCCTTTGGGCCACGTACTTAGCTGGAGCCCCATCAAGCTAGCCCGTGGATCTATAGGTCACTTTGCACTTGAC
The DNA here is from genome assembly GCA_016271365.2 of Neoceratodus forsteri. Taxonomy (NCBI): domain Eukaryota; kingdom Metazoa; phylum Chordata; order Ceratodontiformes; family Ceratodontidae; genus Neoceratodus; species Neoceratodus forsteri. The sequence goes on along the minus strand of CM057452.1, from coordinate 436,393,791 downwards.
CCTTCAGCTCATAAGCAAAGCCTCTGACCCATCACACACATTGACCTTGGTATACTGCATGCACTGCACATTTGCAAAGCAGAGCTACAGCCCCATTTCCAAAGACCAGTAAATACATATGAACTACTGGTATCTGATTTTTTTTTCTCCAATTTCAAAACTGCATAGCATCACAGAGTGGAGATGTGGTTGCCCAAAAACAGATTTGAGTAACAAAAAAAGCACATTTTATTTTCATTACACCCTTACACCATATTCTGTTGTACTAAGGTAATACATTTGAGATCACGGTCACTTTTTATAAACAGTGAGCAAAAGTGACCCTGTGACAAAATGGGTTTCCTCTGCTTCTGTGATCACCAAGACTTAATAGAGGGGAAGCTTATCTTATGAAAATTGACAATAAGTCATGAAAATAGAACCTACAATTGCATGAAAAATCACCTTATGAAAAATTTGTGAAAAATGGAACTGTGCTCATGGGAAACATAATTTTATATAATTAATAACTCAAATTGTACACATTTTCTAAGCAAACCAAATAGCTAATCAATACCTGTGGCCCTATGCAATCAGATTTCAACTCTCAGACTTTTTTTCCTGCTGTGAGTCACATGTGTTCACATTTTTAATCTTTTGGAATTTACAAATCATTAAAGTGATCATTATCAGATTTTTTGTATCAAGAGAGACTGGCCCCAAAACTGCAGATACTAAATTTCAAGTTATTCTATACAAGTACTGCCCTAGTATTAAAATGCCAAAATCAGGGTTTAACGTAGAGGTGTCTTCTTAAACCTAACTATAGTGGCACTACCAGTATATACAGAATAAGGGATGTATAAGTGTGGTATACAAGGAAATATCCCCAAGAAGGGACATACCAGGTAATAGGGCCATACACCTGAAGTGTTAGTTACTTTATTGTCAGATTAGCCCCCAGGATGGATATATTAAAGGAATAATGCACAATGGGGTGGGTGTTATAGTGGGATAACATCCCACTTCAGATGGTTGGGCCCGAGGCCTCAAGCCAAGGGCGTCCAACACCCGAGAAGGGATGTTATCCCGGCATAACACCCACACTGAAGTGTATTATTCCTATTGTACAATGGCTAATTTTTAAAAACAATAAAAATAAAATAAAAAAAGGAAACATTTTTTGCATGTAGTTTTGTATAGTGGAAGCATAGTTATTTAAAAAAGTTCCTGTTTTGCATGTGTCCACTAGATAGCATTGTTGTGTGGTGTAGTGACCTTCATGTACTGTAAGTGTGCTGTTTGTGATTCAGTCTTCAACCTCCCACCCCCATGGTATACTTATATGTAGTTTCCTCAGAAATGCCCCTGCTTTGGAGCAGGAAAACTTTGTTGCTTAATGGAGATTTAGAGGGAACCAAATGAGGATCGCATTGTGCAGGGAGCTCAGTAGTACGTGAGAAACTTGCAATTCTCATGGCCCATGGTTGATTTTCTTGCTTTGTGTTCTTATTTTGATTTTGAGGACAGTGCTGGAGCATTTGTTTTATTTGTTTTTTTTTCCTTTTTAACTTCCCATAAATAGTGTTGCAGTTTCTTTGACAAACCACGTGATATGTGGAAGGAGTGTAGGCAGACTCTTTCCAAACAGTTGCAGCATAATGGAGAGGGCAAATGCTGAGTTGTTATAGAGAAAATTAAGTTAAATGTTGAGCTCAGGTTTCTTCTCTGTGATCCAACCAGCATTCGTGAACCTCGTGACCGGCAGTTATGGTCTCCACATTGACTGAAGATGCTGGGTCCAGGGAAGAAACCGAAGAAACTTCCTTCTGTGTTTTTATGTTTGGAGAACTTGGAAGTAAATTAAACTTTGTAGTTCATCTGACAGAAATAACCAGAATATTGTTGTTTTTTGGCTGTTGGACTGAGGAGTTGGGCAGAGTGAATGGGACTGCCGAGCAGACCATGAAGCCAATCACACAAATGGCTTCAGTTTCGGTGCATGATTTTTTTTTTTACATTTAATGCAGTTGTTTGTGTGCTGGGACTAGATGAGGGATGTTATGCTGGTATAACATCCTGGGTCTAGCCCCAGACTGACCAATCAGAGGCCAGGGTTCTTTCTTGCCATTGTATAATTATGAATACACTGCACATACCATCATTTGTGTTACATAAAATAGAATGATGGAAAAGTTTTATCTTTAGACTGTGGTCAGGATCATGGTCAGAATTGTTTCCAGGTTTGCCTTTTCTGTCTTTTCTCCTCCTTTGTTTCCATATTGTAGTATTTTTTTGTTGTTGTGGGCACTATTTTGGCCCCTGTGTTTACCCACTGTCTAAGTTCCACCTGCAGTGGTCCATCCTTCAGTTTGTTGGTGGTGTTGTGGAGTGCAGCTGTGGTCTGTAGTCTGGAGTAATGATTTTAGTCAGGAACAGTGTCTTCAATCATTAATAGCATTTGTCATCAGGAGTTTAAGGATTCTATGGTTGGGGTGATGTGTATCATCAGGAACACCTGGAGTCTGTGTTCGAGAGGAGCTGTGAGTGGTGTGGAGTGACTGACATTGATGGACATGGTGGTAGCAGCATGAAGGGCTTGGCATCTAAGAAAACAGCTAGACCATCAAGGTACATGTTGGCAGGAGCATATAGGGGCTGGCATCTGATGAGACATGTCAGGTGTAGCACAGAGGGACTGGCATCTGAGGCACGAGCTAGAGCATCGAGGACATGTCAGCAGGAGAATAGAGGGCCGGCCATCTGAGGTGACAGCTGTAGCATCTAGGGACATGTCAGAAGGAACACAGAGAAGCATGGCAGCTGAAGAGACAGCTGGATTACTGAGGGAAATCTTGACAGAAGCATAGAGGGACTGCCTTCTAAGATGACAACTGGCGTATCAAGGGACATGTCACCAGGTGCATAGACACTTGGCATATGAGGATAGAGTTGGAGTGTCCAGAAATATGTCTGTTCGGTGAGAGAAAATGGGAAATTGTTCTGCTGTAGGAGGCTCCAGTGGTAGTGATTTTGTTTGAAGGGTGTTTTTCTGAGGCTGTAATAAGTGTGCTTTTGGCAGGTTGTGTTCTTTGGCATGGGAGCTGTATAGTTGGTTTGCTAGGTTTTTTAATTAATATAGTAATTTCTCATAACCCTTATGTTAATTAGGTTCTGTTCCAGACTGATTGAAGCTTGTTAAATTCCTACCTCTCCACAGAGGGGGTGGCACCTGCTCCCCTGAGAACTATCACCATATCTCGCTCCTTCCTTCTCTGACTAAACTGCAGGAAAAAGTGGTCTTCTTCCTGCTTTCCAACTATCTTGACTCCTCTGTCTTCCCTTTCCAGTCTAGCTCCTGCAAAGCCGATGCCACTGTCTGCTGCACACACATCTATAGGACAGTAACAATCTGCAAGACTTTTATGTTTGGGTGCATCATGTACTCCCAGTTTGCATAGCAGCATAACCACATAAGATCCCCACTGTATTTCAGTACTCTGGGATCTTTCAGGCATATGATATCTTCTAAGCCGTGGTCTCAGGAACATAGTGGTAGTTAAGTGGTGTATGACAATTTGAGTCTAAAAGACCTTGATAGAGATGTTTCCTCATTCCTTGTGTTACTAATGTGATAGGTATTTTCCATGTCTTAATGTTCTAGCATGTTAGTCTCACATAGTTGGACGTATCTCCCAAGAACCTACACTGTGGAATTTTTGTGATACCCTGTACCCATTTGTTCATAAAAATATTGACCCCTTCTCCCACCCAAGGCACCCAGCGTCTATGCATGTCCAAAATTACTGGATGTATATCAACATTAGAAGATGATCAAAAATACAAGACATGATTAATCAGCCCTCAACCACCCTCTTAAACCACTGAATAAGTAGCATTCCATTTTACAGGGTTACACCTACTGCCCTACACACTAACTGAGAAGAAAATACTGTAGAATCCAGTTTTTAATTAAAAGGACAGGGAAAGATATGGCTAATGAATAAAAAGTAAGCACCAGTAAAATCCTTACTAACATAACTCTTTTTTTTTAATTTGTTTCAATTAGTTAACTTGTTTCCTATGCTGAAACTTTTCTCCCCAGTTCTGTAAACCCATATCCCCAGTCCCAAACTGACCCTCAGGATACATATGTCTGAATCCACTTGAGGAATTTCCTTGAGGAGAGAGACAGAATACTTTTCTTTTTCCCTAAAGGCGTAAAGTTACATTTATTACAGTTTAACTTTGCTCCCGCAACTTGCGTAAATTGATGAAACAGTGCAATTGCATTCTCTGTGGAATGTCCGCCATAAATAATGCAATGCCATTGGCATATGCCCTTATCTTAAGTGATTGCTATCAGGATACAACCTTAATCCTGTAACTAAATGAGAAGATAAGTTTCTGTAAGAGAATGTATATGCAGAAGGTGAACACTAGGGGGCTCTTGTGGAAGCCCTCCTGTACCCTTCTTTTTACCTTTACCAGCTCCTCTGTATGTCTGTTTACCACAGCTCATAGTTGTGCAGCATTATACAAAAGGTGTATCCATGTAGTGAAGGTACTGAGAATCCCATAAAACTGTAACACCAAAAAAAAATATTTGCAGGATACTCAGTTGAAAGCCATCTACTGGTCCAAGGAGAGAAGGCCTTTGACCATGCCCCTGTTACTAGAGATGTACCAAGCTGACAAACTTCACTTTGCAAATTAATTTGTGAAGTTTGACAAATTGCAAAATTTTTGTAAGGAGAAGTGGCACTTTTTCAAGGAAAGTCATACAAATTCATTAACTTCACCATGACTTCACTTGAAAAAGTGCCACCGGGCCCAAGAAAACTTATTACAGGTGATACAGTGAACAACTGGGCTAGTCAAGAAGTGTCTTCCAAAAGTGAATTATGCAGCTTTGCCAGCTAAGTAAAACTTTGCAACATCTCCACCTGTTATTTCTCTCAACTACTTCACTGGTTGGCCCTAGATTATTCATGCTGCTCCTATCAGGGAAAGCACAAAACGGTGTGAGAGAGAATAGTTTATCTGCCGACCAATGTCAATTGAAAACATAAGATCATCATTACTATTTCAAGGTCTAAATTCAGCAGACTGAGGGGTCTCTAATTTTTTAACATCTTCATAGAATCATAATGGCAGAAAGGGACCATAAGGGCCCATCTTGTCTGCCCTTTTTTTACCCCTACACCTCCACCTCCCTGCCAGCCCCCACTCTCCCCCTGAAACTTAGTCCCATATGCTTGTTCCATGCCCTCTTGAATTCTTCCACAAATTTTGCCCCTGTCTTTCCATCTGGTAGTCTGTCCCAGGGCTCCACCATCCTCTCTGCAAAGAAACACCCTCTCACATTGCCCATGTATCATTTTCTTTGCAGTCTGAGGCTGTTTCCTCTAGTTGTGACCCCCTCCTTCCTCTTAAGTAAACCTTCTTCTCCCACTTTGAGCCCCTTTACATGTTTAAAAGTTTCAGTCATGTCTCCCTTTTCTCTCCTTGTCTCCAGGGTGTACAGATCCAGCTCCTTACACCCCTGCTCATATGACTTTCCCTACATACACTGCACCATCTTGGTTGTCCTTCTCTGAACCTTCTCCAACGCATCTATATCCTTGCAGAGATGTGGCCTCCAGAACTGAACCCCATTGCCAAGTGCAGCCTCACCATGGCTTTGTAAAGACACATTATTACCCCTTTCCTTCTTCTAGTAATGCCCCTGCCTATGCATGCCAAAATTCCATTGGCTTTTCATCTAATTTTAGAAAAGAAACATCAAAAGGGATGATCCCTTAGATTCAGGCAGAAACTACAATTCTAAGATTTCATTAAAGACAATAACCAGATCTGAAGGAACAAAAAAAATGTTCCCAGTCTTATAGATTTCCACCATTAACCCATCTAGTCCAAGAGCAGTATTACCACATAAGAAATCAATTGCCTTGTCCACCTGTCCTAGTTCTGCCTCATTCTTTTTATTTAGATTAAGTCCCTGACTGTTGTCAATGAATTGTACTGGTGTCCCAGTTGGAAAAATAGGGGAACCAAAAGAAGCTCTCATATGTTAGTTTACAATGTATGTAATGTTATTTATATCATGATAACATTTTACCCTCTCCAGGTGTAAGACATGAAAAGAGCTTATGTTTTCCTGTTCCTTATAGCTTGTAAAGACATCCAAGGATGGTTTTGTAGCCTGGTTGTCAAACTTCATTTTCTCCCCTCATGGATTTTATCCTATCTCACCGTAGCGCCTTCATTCTGGTCTTTACATTTTTTATCTGGTCTCCAACAGTATTCGCATAACTCCAGCCTTTTGGCATGACATCAATTTGGATAGTTGAACCCTTAGATCAAAATAAGTGAACTACTTACCGTGTGGTTTCTGTCTTCCTTGCTTTATAAAGAAAGATTTAAACTAAGACTTTGTAACTGCCCACAACTGCAATAGAGTGCTGTAAAAATCTGTGTGGTTTGCCTTGCTTTGTACATATCTCTTCAATTCTCCAGGACATCTTCATTCCCTAATAAAGAGTGGTTTACTTTCCACATTCCCTGGTCCCTTTGTGAAAAGCCATCTAATACTAATTCACATTGGACTATTAAATGATCTAATGTCTCCTAAAAATTGGAGGCATAGACATAGTCAATTCAGGTGGAAATAATTCCCTTATCAAAGGTATGCACAAACCCTGAGTGAAGTACCTGATAATTACCAGCCAAGCAATCATTTTCTGTTATTTTCTTCAGAAAACTAGCATCACAGAATTGTTTCTGGAGTATCCCAGTTTAATCCAAACTAGAGAAATTGCAATTAAGCTCACCACAGAAAATAACCCCCTTTGCATATGGAGGTACAGCTAGACCACCTTAAAACAATCAACCCTAAAGCCTTTGTTTGTGGGGCATAGACAAATAAGATTCTGCTATCTACATTGCTCCATCTAATATTAACCCCTTTCATGGTAAGGCTTCAATCAGCTTAGCTACTGTAAAATTGTTCCCTTTAAATAATAATACACCTCACAGCTCATCCCCCCAAGGACCAGAAAGAAGTGCCCCACTGCCAAGCACCCTTTGTTTATGAGATAACAGAAATAGATCTGAGTCTAGTGTCTTGAATGTAAATAACATCCACAGATAGGTCTTGCAAACTTACTCTGTGTTTATCATTACTATAGCTATTTACATTACAGATGGTTACCTTAAGTGGTTCCATAGGCATCCCCTGCAGGAAAGAGAGGAAATTTAGATATATTGTAACCAAAAATACCCATGAAGTCTTACTCCTCTAAGTCTGGAAGTAGTCCAAGTCCTTTCCTGGGAGCCCTGGGATTCAGAAAGTGACCATGTGGCATCTGTCACAACATCTCTCTGGAAGGATCTGACTGAAAAAGCCTCTGAATCTTCCCCCTCACTACCCATATCTCCCCACTGAGCTGACTTCAACAAGTGGTCAAACCTATTTTGCATCTTGATAGGTGTGGTATCTTGTTTCAGCATCTTTGTACCACTTCAGGGTGCCTACGACTGGTAATTATTTTCATACCTGCCTCCAGGGGTTGTGAAGAAGGGGAGGAATGCCACCAAAGACTACCAGGAAGTGTGTCAGTTGTTGTTGGATCTTCTCTATGAAAGTAAGTGTATGCAGTACCTCCTCCATTCTCTCATTTCCATCTATAGTCTGGGAAGTAGGTGCTGGATCAGGGCCTCAGTATTAGTTGTCCCAACATAATTTTCTGGGGGGGCAGCTCCAGATGCAGTAACTGTCTGTACTGTAAGAGTAGAGTACTTTTTTCTCTTCAAACACTCATCTGCTTGCCCTGGGTTGATATGATATTTTGATTTAGACCATCAGATCAATTGTGCCCTGCCCATGCACTGATGTTAAGAGTGGCCAGGCTCTTCACAAATTACATTTGTAAGGGTTGGGGTAGAACAGGCTACTGTGACCATATTTTCAATATGCACTACACCTTATTTTATCACAGGCACTGCTTAAGGGACCTGCAATCCACATGTATGGCTTCAGTTGGCTAGGGTAAACACATAGCTCCCTATCCCCCCCCCAACAAAAAAGCTACTGGGGAAGTGCATTAACCCTGTCTCAGATCTTTGCAGCCTATTTTTCACCTTTCACCCTCCCATCCATATGTTCTCTGAATCTACAATCAGAGTGTTTTTTTTCCCAGCACCTCATATTTTTTTAACCAAAATATAACTTTGGAAATATTTACCACCATTTTTTTAACAGAATAGTAGCCACTTTTAGGGCTGGTTTTGTGAGGGGAATTGCTATGAATAGCAACCAAACTGGTATATCCTTCAGGACCTTATATTTTTTCCAAAAACTTATCTAGTAAACCTAGAGTTTTAAAAGATGCATCATAAATTGTATCCCCCAGAATAAGAGCATAAATCTGTAAAGCGTAAACTGTCATAGACTCCATAAGCAGTGTTCATTCGACATAGATCTGGTAGAGAGCATTTTCAAGCCTACCTTTATATTTTAGTCTGACTGCACTGTGTCTTTGTGCAGGCTCTTCTATTTTATAAAAATAGTCATCCAGTTGGCCCAATGGCACTGAGGGCTGAGTCACTGGACATCACACCTGACACCATGCCAGTGACCTGGGTTTGGGAATGAGCACGGATCAGCTGGGGAGGCAGAGGATCCAGGACTACAACATGTGCATGCCTCCATGTGCGTACATATGTGTCTGCAACTGGGGATGGGAAGAAAATGGAAAAATCGGGCTGGCAGGCTCCATGACAGCCCTTGCAGCAACAAAGTTCTTCAGTGAAATTAGCCCCCTTATACGGGGTCAGAGTCTGCCAGCCAGCCCTGTGTGGGGAGTAAAAAGCAATATAAAAAAGAGGTCATCCATTCTGTGTGTGTAGGAATATGGTCCTTTCACTGTCCTGCTGATCTTGTGACAATAAAATGGGAACAGAGGCAATAGCATTCTTTATCATATCTACCCAGACTGAGGTAACTCACCTTGTACATTCTTTTCCCCTCCGTTTTCAGGTGGTTTCTGAGTTCCAAGTACTTGTTTATCAGTTTGTTCACTGCTCATATTCCCTGCCTCTGATGCTTTGCCAGTTACTTCCAGAACCCCAAATAACCGAACATCCCCAGAGTTACCTGTATCTGTTTCACTGCTCATGGCAGCCTCTCTCCCAGGAACTGCTCTCACAGGGGTGGTACTTGTTCCTGCAGTCCTTGTGCCTCTCTTTATTATGTAGGAGCTCCTGGCTCTTCCTGTCTAGGCTGTACTTGCAGGCAAAAGTGGAGGCCTACTTTCTTCCACTGAAATCTTCATTTTGGCCTCTGAACTGCCGTCTATCACCATATTTACTGCATTTCTTAGAAACTGTTGCACTCTAGTGGCTGTGGTTTCATGTTGCCCTGGAAGTAGCATCTGATCAGCTGTTGTGGTGTTCCCCTTTGTTGTGTGCTCTCAGCTGTCAGAGGAGCCACACTGTCAATGGGATTTGAATGCTGTTACCGGGTGACTGGAGGCTGAAACCAGCCTGTTGTTGCTAGCAGCTTCTCAGGGGGTCAGGAATCATCTGTGATGAGGTGGGGTGGTCAAATCCCCTGTCTTGCTGTGTCTCAGCCCAGGCTTAGTTTCTCACATCAGCAGCTGCAACAGCCAATGTAAATAAGGCAGGACCAGAAATTAAAACAGCCCTCACAGGTACAAATGTCTGCCTAGGGACACCAATGCCCAATGTGCGGGTTATCCCCTCAGACCCACATGCTTGTAACAATCTTTTAACAACCTTGGCCAAATCTCACATCATCTTAGATCTCATCCAGAAAGAACTCACAAAATGTTTTCTTACAGACCCATTCTTTTATCCTCTATTTACAACTTACTAGATAAATCCTATCTGAATTGCCACAAGGACGTTTTTAGGAAAGAAAGAAATCATAGTGGATCTCTCGGCTTCCCACTCTTCCACAATTCCCAACATCAACTCTCTTATTTCTTTGGAGGACTGCTCCCTCATCTACACATGAATGGATGATACTATCAAGCTCATTAAAATGGTGGGCTAATGTTCTTGGTTGGCAAAAGCAGATCTTATAGATACCTTGCCTTTAAATTACTATCCATACATTCCACCTTGTGGCATCTGTATGAAATTCAGGGGGGGGACTTCTTATTACTGTGCTGTCTGGCTAATATATCGTAAAAATACAGTCTGAATCTCTTTGACATGCTGTCTGAATCACTCTGCTGGATATTACTCAACATTCCTTTGGGGCTGGCAGTATAGCCTGGAGATTAAAGTAACAAGCTGTGAATGAGTTTAGTACCTCCAGAAGACCTGGGTTTGATTCCCACAACATCCACTGGCATTCTGTGTAACTCTAAGCAAATCACCTAACCTTCCCAGTGCTCCCAGGCCACCCCTAAAAATAGGCACTTATGCCTTGTGGGCCTTACCCAGTTACCATATAGTTAAAAAAAAACCTTCTTAAAAGGCTGTTGGTCATTCATTTTTTGGATGACTGTCTTCTAGTGGATCTTACTTCAGTTCCTCCAGCTAGAAGTGTTTTGTGCTTAATGGACTTGTTTTCCCAACTATGCATTCCTCTAGCTCCATGTAAAACTATTGCCCTAGCAATGAAGCTCGAGTTCTTGGGCATTCTCCTAGATTCAGATAAAAAGGAAGCTAGTATCCCCCTGGATAAGTTGCAGTATATTGTCACCCTGATCTCTTCCTACACATACTGGACCTCTTGTACAAAATGAGAATTGTTGTCTCTCCCTGCCTTTGGACTGCATCTTTCTACAATGGAACATGGTTTTCTGAATCCTGACCAACAGAACTGCTAGCCATTCCTGACTTTGCTGCCAATTCTCTTCTATGTGAAATTCATTCTGTCTAAGTAGCAGTGGTTCAATGGGGCACTGATGGCACAGACAAGTCATAACCTTCTACTGTGATAATCTGAAAGCTGTGCATATCATCAATAGAGATTGATCATCATCCTAAATTAATCCTAGACTTTTGAAAGAACTGGCTACTGAGCTCACCCCTATTATAGCAGACATAGATCAGAGATCACTCCTAGAATCACATTTGCCTTCAGATTGGCATAAAGCAGTGGCAATATCAATCTATAAAAAGGTGGTAAAAAGAACCCCGCTGATTACCGTGCAATAAGCCTGATGTCAATACTGGGCACGATAATTGAAGGCACCATTAAAGATGAGCTTAACAGAATACTAGTTGCTGTGGGACATGTTGATCTAACACAACATGGCTTTACTACTAACAGATCCTGTACCACAAGTCTCATTAGTTTTTATGAATATGTAGGATGATAGCTTGATCAGGGTAAGGCAGTTGATGTATTAATGCTGGACTTCAGGAAAGCATTCAATACTTTATCACATAAAATATTGATAACCAAACTAAATCAACTAAGAATCAATTCATTATTGGTCAAATGGATACAAAATTGACTAACAGATAGATCCCAGAGCATCAGAATCAATGGATTTATGTCACTGGAGGTGGGGGTCACCAGTGGTGTGCCCCAGGGTTCAGTAGTAGGCCCATTATTGTTTAATATTTTTATAGATGATTTAAAAATTACAAATGGCAATAAACTGATTAAATTTGCCACTGATGCTGAATTGGAGGGTTCTGTGGACACCAAGAGTGACAGAGGCAAAGTTTTGAGAGATCTGGAAAGCATCATTGCTTGGGTGAACCAAAACAAGATGAAATTCAGTCTTGATAAATGTGCTGTACTGCACTTCAGTAGGAATAACATCAAGCAAGACTACTATATTAATGGGGCTAAGATAAAAACAGTTATTAGCGAACGAGATGTGGGGTATATATCAGTAATGACCTGACAAGCTGGTCAGATTGCAGACAGATATTTAATAAGACCGGACATCTAATCAACTGTGTATGCAGATCATTTCATTCTAGATCAGAAGCAGTGCTTTAATGCCCCTGTACAAATCATATATTAGACCACACTTGAACTATTGCTCCCAACACTGGAGTCCCTATTTAAAGAAGGATGTAGATATTGTTGAGAGAAGTGAGAGGAGGTTTACTAAATGTATACCACACTGTAAGAACAAATCATATGAAGACAGATTGGGGACCTGAGACTATGGAATTTAACATTAAGACAGAAAAGGGGGGATATGCTGCTCATGTGCAGACTACTTGAAGTTCCTATCTTAATGCAAGAACTAGGACTTGTATACAAGAATATTAAATATGAATTGGGGGGAACAAGTGACAGTTAGTAGAAACAGTGCCTAAAAGTGAACTGTGGAAGTTTTCATATGTACCTAGAACAATAATACTATGGAATCAGGTTCCAGAAGATGTCATAGAAGCAGATCATTTTGTACTTTTCAAGTCTAGACTGGACACATTTTTTAAGGAAGATAACTCCGGTTATCACACCTGAGTAATGGGGACAGCATTCATGGGCCTAGGCCTTCTGTTGTCCTACAAACAAAGTCTTATCCAAAGTATTAACCAAAGTATCATCTCCTCCTATAATGCAGTTCCATAGAAAACTCACTTGGCTTTCTTTGCAAGGGCACTTTAACATTTACTGCATGCATATCTCAGGTTTGTCAAATACCATTGCTGACTATCTCTCATTTTGACTTACAGCCTTTTAAACTCCTGGCTTCTTATGCAAATGTGTCCCCATTAAGCCCCTCCATTCCTTGGCCTGATCCTGAAATACATTTCTTGTCAACTTTTGTGAGCAAAACAATCTGGAATTCCTCAGTAGCCAGAGGCAAATCCTCTTACACTACAGTTTAGAACTAGCAACATAACTTTTGTGCACAACAAGCTCTCAGTACATTCAAGAATTCCTCACTCCAAATGTTGAATTTCATGGTGCTCCATAGCATAATGACTGTCTCATACTAAATGTGGCAAGTATTCAGTTTCACCTGTTGTCTGGTATGCCTAACTGCCCTTGACTGCTTGCAAAAGCACCCATTAAGGCATTTCTCTTGGGATTTCAGAAAGCCATTCTGACCCTTTTTCAAGTGTGAAAACCTATGAGTGCTGTATTCACTTTCTCTGTGCCAGGGCCTTTACACATCAATCAACACCATGTTCCAAGCTGCAATGAGTCTCACCTTTTTCAGCTTCCTACATCCTAAAAAATGTTAATATTTCTTCAAAGCTGTTTCTCCCAATCCAGCATTTCAAAAATGTCAGATCTCACCAAAATGTACAAGGAGTCCTTTTTCCTTCTTCTTTTGTGATAAAAAATGTACAGACCCCAGTTAGGCAACAATAGCTTATTTCAGTACGCATAACTAATGGTGTCCAATAGCTGTGTTCAATCATTATCTTCAGTCTATCCATGGCAGACTGTTTCATTAACCCCTCTTCCTCATGGACAAAGGAACCATCATAACTTCCTCCTGGTTTAACTATCATCTTTGGATTCTACTATCAAGACTTAACCTAAACCATTCTTCTATTTCAGGTCATTCACTCTGGATTGGCTTTACTGCAAAAGCATATAGAAAAAAATATACCAGCACACATAATTAAGCCAAAGGTAACCTCCTCCTGCTTTGAATCCTACATCCACGATCCAACTAATGAAACCCACCTAGCCCAAAATATGCTAGACTCCTAACTCTCATGCCCGGAAGGAAGGCAACCCCTTGGCTTTGGACCCCCAGATGGGATTTTTTTTCCTCTCCTCAATGCCAAAGGATTTTTAATTCCATGAGTTGGAGGAAGTGGCACAACAGAATACATCCTATTATTTTTGGGATTCCATGCAGTATTTCATTCAGCTATGTGTTCATATGCCCTTGGCATGTCTAAAGGGTGAAAATACTCATAGACCATCAGCCACAGTACATTACAACAAACTCAACATTCATACATATGATCAGCTGCCCAGTGACCTCTCTGCTGGTTTAGTGATTGGCTAATTGGATTCCCCCATTTATTTTTTTTTTAAATTCAGCATCTTTATTGGTTTATGTTATGACACAAAGTATATGACCAAGAGGAAAATGAACCACACTACAATAACAACCAAGATGAATTAATAGTAACAAGACACCAGAATGACTCTGGACCAAATATAACCTCCAAAAGGAGAAAAGAAAAAGAATAACATACTACTATACCCAACCCTCCACCCCCACATACTACCGTCCCCACCCCACCCATGGAGTGTGCCTTATTAGAAACAACATAACAGAGAGCTACCAAAAGGCAAATAATATTCCAACAATAACAGGCATCAAAAGGAGGATAAAACAAACTGAGACAGTCAGAGGCATGAATTAGATGGATCTTAATTCAAATATAAAGCATGTAATTTACCCCATCTCTGATTGAAAGAGGTTATGCAATTCTGGGAGCTTGCTATTAACCTTTCAGTATTAAAACAAAGAGACATTTCTTTCATCCATTCAGCATATGATATGACCAATTGATCCATCCAGTGCTTGAGAAGCAGCCTTTTGCCTACTATAGAAATTAGAGCCATATGAAACCTGTGCTCCCGAACTCTAATGCTGGAGAACATCCCTAGGATACATATTTCTATGGTGAACAGCTCACCCAGTCCCAGAAGGGGATCTAAATTGGATTGGATTGTGTTCCACAATGGAGCCACTTTGTCACAGTGCCAGAAAATGTGTATCAGGTTCCCTTCAGCTGTGCCACACCGTGTACAGTTAATCAAAGGTAGTCTGCCTAGTTTGGCCAACTGAACCAGTGTATAATACAGATTATTTAAGATATGATACTGTGTAAGTCTGTGCCTATCTTGAGTGAGATATCTATGCATGTCCACCCAAATCTGACTCCAAATCAAGGGGGAATCTGGCAGAAGAGAAGCCCAAATTTTAGAACCAATAAGGGCATTAGGGTATTTGATACCCAATAGAAAGAAATAAATAATGGGAATTCCATGGGGCTTATTTGCATATTCCTGTATCTGATCTAAAAAGGGCCTGACTTGGGACTCCATGAATGTGGTCCCAAAAATAGAGACCATAAGATGTCTCAGCTGAAAACCCTTAAATATATATTTCTGAGGAATCTACAGTTTAGCTATTATGTCAGTTGAGGAGAGGAGGGAATCCTGAGAGAACAGGCTTTCCACTAGAGTATCCTATAATTGAGGAAGCCAGTCTGGGAAAAGTGGAGAGCTGCCTATTTTGATGTTAGGGTTTAAAGCGAGAGGTTGCACCATAACCTTTTTGGATGAAATGTTAAAGAAGTTCCAATATTGAGTCAGAACCTTTATGGAGACCCCAACAGCCGAATTTGGTAAAAAAGTAGGTAATGCAGAGATAGTGTAATATAAAACACTGGGTGAGTGGAGACTATGCATGTCCAAAAGCCTTTTCTACAACTGTAACTAAATAGGAAGGTGTGCATCGGGTCTGGCCTCGAACCATCTCCCCATTTTGGACATAAGACTCGCCCAATAATAAAACATAAAATTGGGGAGGCGGAGTCCACCTCTCTTCTTGGGTAAGTTAAGTTTTAAGCAGGCCCAACTAGGATGTTTACCCTGCCAAATGAATCTAGAGAGAGTAGAGTGGAGCTGCAGAAAATAGGACATTGGGAGCCAGATATTCAGTAGATTTAAAGGGTAGAAAATAAGAGGCAGTACATTCATTTTTATAATACTGATGCGACCCCTTAAAGACAACGGGAGGTTGACCCATCTTTGAAGATCCTGCTGTATCTTCATCACCAAATCATCCAGATTGAGTTTCCTGAGAGCCTCTGGGTCTCTAGAGAGATGTATGCCTAAATATTTGAATAAGGAGGGAGACCATTTCATACTGAAATGAGTAAAGTTGGCATGGAGCGTGAGGGCATTTAATGGGAATAGAACTGATTTGGATAAGTTCAACTTATAATTAACTACTTGACCAAACTGATCAATAATTTGTAATGTGTGTGTTAGTGAGGGTTCCGGATTGGCCAAACGTAAAAGAACATCATCTGCATAAGCTGAGAGGGTCAAAGATTGCTGGTATACTAAGCAACCTGTGACCTGGGGTGAGTTCTTAATACTAAGTAACAGGGGTTCCAGATATAAATTAAACAAAAAAGGGAGACAGGGGATGGCCTTGACTAGTGCCAGTGAACAGGGGGAACCGAGAAGAGAAAATCCCATTACAATAAATTCTAGCAATGGGTGACTTGTATACCATCCGAATCCACTGAATAAAGGTTTCCGGAAAGCCCATTTTCTTAAGAGTAGCCCAGAGAAATTCCCAGTTTACTCTATCAAAAGCTTTTCCTGCATCTAATGAGATTAAAGCCATGGGAGTCTGGGAGTCTTGGGCAACCTAAAAAATATGCGAGAGGGTTAGCAGATGGTCGGCAGAAGATCTGCCTTGAACAAACCCCACCCAATGGTGGAGGAAGAGAAAGATGGGTCCCAGTGCAGGTTGCAATTTTGGGCCCCCACCCCCATACCGGCACTTCAACCCCTCCCCCCTGCTGGGTCCCCCCCTTGATTTTTTTGGTTTTACCTGTTTACAGTGTTGCTGGGGCAGAGAGTCAGGACAGGGTCAGCCAGACAGAAGAAAAGAACAAAGCAGTGATTCACTCAGTCTCCAGAGATCGGAGAAGTTAGAACACAACACTCAAGTCAATACTAGGTTAATAGGACTAGCAGAAGGCTCTGGGCCCATATAGCAAGTCCCCCACATTAGCGGAATTAATGCACACAGACCACTCACTCGAGATGAGTAGAGAAGAACTCGCCAGCTTGACCAGGTCTGGGGAGAGAGAAACAAGTAGAAAGCAGAATGCAGACAAGCACAGGCAGCATCCCCCCACTAAACAAATAATAACAAAAGAGTATGTAAAAGAAAAAAAAAGGTGGACCGACCATGGCAACGAACATGATGCTGTTGCTGTGTGTGAAGCTGGAGCCAGAGGATCAGGATGCTAACTCTACTTGCTTGCATTTCAACTGCCGGCCTGCTGCAACTTAAGTTGCTTGCTGTTCTTTTCTTGCCCTGCCTTGCCCAGCCCTAAAATGCCCTTAGTGCTTGTCTTTGCGTGACGGCAACACATCCCTCCAGTTAACTCCCGCAACTCTGTGGTCAGTTCTGCCATCTGCAGTCGGGGAGTGGTGGTGGCAGCAAGCATGGCAGGCTTGTGGGAGTCATGTCAGCAGCTGAGTGAGTCAGTCAGTGTCAAAAAGACAATGCAATCCAACCGATTGCTGAACAAATTAAATCCTTGATTTTTACAATGGGCCCCTACATGTGTCGGGCCACTCTACCACTGTACCGGCTGCACCAGCTATTCCTCCGCCACTGACCCCACCTGTTCGGAACTCAGCAAATTAGACCAAATCTGTTTAATTCTAAGAGATATGATTTTAGTTAAAATTTTAATGTCATAATTTAGTAATGAAATTGGACGGTAACTGGCAGGCTTCCTCTGGGGTTTGTCTGGTTTCAGAATCAGAACTATCATGGTTTCCAACAAAGTAGGATCTAGGGGGTCTGAGGTAAACATATAATCAAATAGTTTCAGGAGAAGGGGAGCTAGCTCCTTACAAAAAACTTTATAGAAGTTGGAGGGGAAACCATCAGGACCTGGGGATTTATCCAGAGCTAACCCATTAATCGCTTCCTCCACTTCAACCAGAGTAATAGGAGAGGCCAGAATCTTGCACTGGTGGGCCTGCAGGGAAGGGAGATTAAGGCCATCCAGAAATTGCTCAATACGGGAATGGGAGGATTGAGAAGTACCCTTACTATATAGGTCCCTGTAAAAGGACTCAAAGATCTGGGAAATATCCCGAGGGGATGTCTTAATAGAACCGTCTGGGGAATACAGTGCAGGAATCAGTCTTGAGCTTTCTACTTCCCACAGTCAGAGGGCTAGCATTCTACCTGGTTTCTAGCCTTGATCAAAATTACGAGCTTTGGTTTTAAGGATGGTGTATTCTGCCTTATCCCTTAAGAAATCCGCATATTCGTTCCTAAGCTTCAGTAAGGCTTCTAGATTGGATTCTGAAGATGAAGAGGATAAATTATTTTAAGCCATCCTTATTTGATTCGACAACGAAATAACTCTAGCGCCTCTCTCTTTTTTCCTTTTGGAAGCTAACTTAATGAACTCTCCCCTGATGAAACATTTAAGAGAATACCAAAACAAGTCCTCCCTGCAAGAACCTGTGTTGACATCTATAAAAGAAGAGATTAGCAATTTAATATGAGAAATTATTCGTTCTTCTTTTAGAAGTTGTGTGTTTAATTTCCATGAGGTGTCCCTTTGAAAATGTGAATCGGGGGAAAT
Source organism: Neoceratodus forsteri (assembly GCA_016271365.2). NCBI lineage: Eukaryota > Metazoa > Chordata > Ceratodontiformes > Ceratodontidae > Neoceratodus > Neoceratodus forsteri. The sequence goes on along the minus strand of CM057452.1, from coordinate 436,375,470 downwards.
AGAAATCCATGCCATGAAATGATCAGATATAACAATTGGTTCAATTCCTGTCTGGTGAATACCAGCCAGAAGAGTGTTGCTGATTAAAATGAAATCAATTCTGGACCACGACCTGTGAACTTGAGAATAAAAGAAAAAAATCTGACCAGAGGGATTGAGCAAATGCCATGGGTCACATAATCCCAATAGGTCCATAAAATCCCTCAGGGCGAGTTGTGAAGGGGAAAGGGGTTTTAGTGGCCTGTAGGTTTTATCTAGGTTTTGTGATGAAGCAATATTCCAGTCGCCCCCTAGAATTAGCAAGGAGAGCAGAAGTCTACTCAATTTGTCGGCCAAGTTCATGAGGAAATCCGGATCCCCTCCTCCTGGGCCGTAAACTGCCCCTAGCACCACCCCGACATTATTGAGTATACCTTTAACAATAATAAATCTGCCCTCTTGATCTGTTAGACATTACTCTGCCAGAAATAATATGTGTCTTTTAGCCAGTATAGCTACCCCTCTGCTAGATGAAGACCCACAAGACACGGAAATTTGAGAGTAACCCTGCCGGCGTAGTCCATTGGCTTCCGAAGCCATGAGATGGGTTTCCTGCATCAAAAGAATGTCAATATTTAAAAGGGTGCAATTTTTGGGAACCTGATATCTTTTGGACGGATTTCTGGCACCTCTGACATTCCACATTGCAATTTTAATTGGCACCATTGTCATGTATCATTTTGTTAAGAGAAAAGTAAGCATGTATCACTAACCAACCAGACCATCCCAAAAGGCACACTCCAATCCCACCCCCCATCCCCAACAACCCCTGTAGAAAAGAATTAGTAAGAAAGAGTTCCCCTTCCCCAAAAAATTCATAAAATGATCGAGTTACTGAAAGGGTAGGTAATCCTAATCTTCCAGCAATAAACTCAAACCCTGTAACCATAAGGGGAGATATCGGGACAGTAACCAAACTCCACCCTCCCCCCATGAACCCCTCAATACGATGAACCAAACAAAGAATCCCAAAAGGAACAATTCAGTCCCCCCATCCCCATCAGCCCCTGTGAGAAAATATTAGTAAAGAAAGACAGCCCTCCCCGAAAAGATTCACAGAGTTTGTGTAATGATAAAAATATGAGTAATATTAAGCATCCTATTATGAACTCGGACAGAACATCTGCGGGAAAAGCATCAGACCAATAACACCCCCCTCCCTCCCTAAACCCTTCAAACTATGTACAAAGGGTCCCCGAGTGAATAGGAGAACAAATTTGGGGTTCTTTATAACTGGTATCGAGGACCAACCCCAATAGACTGCAATCCCAAGAGAGGCAAAAACTGAGTTGAGATGCCCCATCTGGACTGAAATTCCATAATCTGATTCTGGAAGGTATACCCCATAAACCTGAAACATTCTCTGATCACACTGCCTCTCCAGAAATGCACCTTTCCTCCCCTTCTCTGATCCATAATGCAGCTCTCCATGAGCTCGCTCCATCACAAAGCCCCCCACCCACCGACCCATTTAAGAAAACGGCAAACGCTGGCCCTAAACTAGCACAGTAATGCTCAGCATAGTAAGGTCTTTGTAAGTGGGGAGAAATTGTGAATTCCTCAAAACTGAGGTACAGCATTAGTTACCACGCAGCCCCAACAGAGCCACAATTTCCAGAAAAGGCTATTAATTCAGATAGATTCATGAAAGTCCCACTTACCCAAATGTTTCGCTAATCAGGAGGGCGGGTTCCCCATAGCTCCCAACTAATTACTACATCAGTCTCCTTCCCTGGGACCTTCCCAACTCCGAGGAAGTGAGGAGTGACAGGGGAACCTAAAAACTGATGGGACCAACTGGCCTACCCCAGCTAGCAACGTGCGGAACCATTCCCTAAACCAAAGATTCCGCCCCCCCCCCAGCTAGAGTACACAAACACTCCACTGAACTAAAATCAGGCCCACTAGACCTCTCAACAGCCTTCCCTCCAATCAGCCAACTTCCAAGGGACGAGAGGAGAAAAGAAGGGAGACATCAAACAGGTACAGAATTAACCTCAACAGCACAAAAGTCCAATAGTCCTCAGGTAGTTGCAAAAGTTCATCCTGGCTTAAACAAGTTGGGTAATTTGGAAGCGAGATCTGTGGCTGCCTGCTCTGGGGATTCATAGGAGTGCAAAACACCATCGATTGCCACCTGTAACTTAGCGGGGTAACTCATTTTGAAACGTATTCCTGCAGCAATCAGCTTGCTAACAGTAGGATGGAAAGCAGATCTTTTCTGACGCATTTCAAAAGGGAGGTCTTGGGCTATCCTCAGCTTGGAGTTTCCCCACAGAATGACTTGGAGCTCCCTTGGATTTAAATATCACATGCTGTTTCTCCAAAAAGCTTAGGAATTTCACAATGATCGGCCTTGGAGATGCCCCAGGAGGGGGTTTTGGTCTCAGGGAATGGTGGGCACGCTCAATGTGATACTGTGGGTTGAGGGGGAAAGGACCAACAATCTTGGTGAAAAATTTCTGTAAGAAGGCAATAGTGTCGGCTCCCTCCTCCGATTCAGGTAGGCCCAAGATAAACACATTATTTCTTCTACTTCTTCCCTCCAAGTCTTCTGTTTTCAATTGAAGTTTGCTAACCTGCTGTCGCAGGTGAACAATTTCTGAATCAAGTTTCTCTCTCCACTTCTCCAGAAAGGAGGTTCTCACCTCTGAGTCTTCCATTCTTGACGAGTGTGAGCTGAGGTCTCCACAGATAGACTTTAGCTCTGCAGAGATATCTTCCAGGGTTCCTGGAGGAAGCAATCCTCAGTTAGTGGAATTGCTGAAGAGCCAGAGGAGCTTTATTTGGGAATATTCGCCGAACTTTGATGTTTGGATTTCTTGGACGATTTCTCTGGAGTGGGCGGCGGACTATGTTTAATGCCCACCTGTTTAGTTTCAGCTTCCATATCAGCTGTAAAGCCAAGTGTGTTGCCACAAACCAGTAAAAAAGCAACCACCAGAAGCCAAACTGTTGAAATAGCATAGAACCAGTATTTAGATCACAACCTTTGATGGTAGTAGGGTGAAAAAATTAATTAATTGTGGTCGGTAGGCAGGAGTTCCAGAGTAGTGCTGCTTCTAGGTGCTCTGCATCACGTGACTCCGGATTCCCCCATTTAAGGATCAGCTGACCAGAATCCTCTGTCTACCCAATTGCTGTCAGCCTCCCTTCATTCTTCCCTCTCTGGCGCTCTTGCCTGGTTATGCTCCTTAGGGACTTCTTAGGGACTTTACGCTGTTCTTCCTTCAGCTATGGGTCTATAGTTCTAAAGGGTGGAAATACTCAGAGAGCATAGGCCATAGTACATTACAACAAGTACAACACAATGCAAGCATATGATCATCTGCCCAGTAAACTTGAATGATTCTCAAAATATATTGATCATGGTCATCCACTATCTGTCTCTGGGCAATTTACCATTAGTGGTGGTCAATTGATAACCATAGGTAAAATCATGGACACACCATAAATGACCATGGCCACAGACAATGGATAACCATAGTTTAACCATGTACAACCATTGTTTATCCATGATCCAAAGAGCAGAACAGGGCCAACGCCTAGAGAAGAATCACTATAAAGGACCTGCTTACTCCCACATTTGCCAGGCACTCCAAAGAACAGGCTCACAACTGTCCATGGCTTTGCAGTCTTGCACTCAGTCCCAGAATATGCTAAAAGAGGGGCAACTGGAAACAGGTAAGCCAGTGGGCAAGGAGTCAAAGCTGAAAGAGATACCACAGAAACTAGGAGGAGAATCTAGACAGGAGCTAAGTCATGGCATCATCATAAGATATAGGCACAATGGTAATAAACAAAGTTGATAAAAAAGCTTCTATCAGCTGTTCCTGGGTCATGATGTCCTCACAAGTCCTAGCAGAACTCACACAAGTCCTGCTCCAAGTAATCCCCAGAATCTAGCTTCTCCCTACCTCCCCTGACTGGACATGTAGCGCAAGATTCAAATCCTGCAGCTGCAAGCAGATTAAACCAAAGAGATAGCTTCAGTGGGAGGCAAAAAAGAGGGCCCAAGAAAATGTACAGCATAGCCAGCTAGGATGCCATACCTTGCAGTAAATGACATGTCACAAAATAGTGCAAGACAAAAGGGCATAATTACTATTGAACTACATCATTCCCTGCAGCATACTGCAGTACTCGGATGAAGATGATCCTCTCCATTTTTGACTATTGCAACGTAGTCTATGATACTACTCCTAAGTCCTCCTTGACCATATTGGACACTCTCTTCAACTCCTTCTGCCGCTTTGCCCTTGATGCTCCCTCTAGCACCCACCACTATGACCTCTAACGATCCCTTTCCTTCCCCTTACTTACAAATAGACACCTCTCACACTGTGCTTAATTCACCACTAAACACTGGCCAGGTGAACTCCCTTCCTACCTCTCCCCCTCATTTATAACATCCCCTCCTCCTTCCCACTCCCTCAGATCTACTGAAACTCACACATTAACTGTCTCCCACTGCTCCACCCTCTCCAGTCAGTCTGGGTACTCTCACCATTTCCTTAAAATATGGAACTCTCTACCTTCCCAAATCTGACACTTCTCCTCCCTCTATTCCATCAACACTGCCCTCGCCAACTATCTTGCACTATGTTATTCCTGTTATGACCTGCCTTAATTTCCTTCATCTTGCTACTTACAGCTCATCCCCCTTCAGAATTTACCTAATACCTCCACTGCCTCTACTGACCTGAGCCCCTCCTAGATGCTAGTTCTCAAACCTTTCTCCCTTCCCTTACTCGTGCCCCCTTTTCCCCCTAGCCTTCACACTCCCTTTGCAGGGTTCTCAGGAGGTCCTATAGTGCCTAGACTTGCCACCTTTTCTTCCCCCATCTACATAGCCTTGGCCTTTCAGGTCCCCTTACAGGGTCCCCAGCATCTTGGAGAATTCCTTGGATAAGGCCTCATGCCCTCCCAGGTGTTATTTCTCATTCCCTCCCTCTCAGTATCCGTCTATAACTGCAACACCTAACTGCAGGAAGATTTACACTTGCCTGAACTTTCCTTCCCCCTTGCAGGGTTCATCGCATCCTGAAGGGTTCTCTTTTTGGGTCATGCCTTATTTCCCCTCCTAGGTGTTAGTCACACTTTCTCTCTCTCTCTCTCCCTCTCTAATCCCTACTCTAGTCCCCTGTCCCCTTGCAGGGATCCCCACATCCTGAAGGGGTCTCTCTGTGACACGAATCTGCACTATCTGTCATCTCATTCTCTCTCTTCTTCAACCCCTATTTCATGATAACACTTGTTCACTTATTACTATTGCACTTAATAATTGTTTTCACAAATTACATATGTATGCAACACTGTTTGCAACAACTGCCTTAATTAATTGTGTGCTATGTTGATCTTTGTAACTTGAGTGTAAAATGTCTCATCTCTATTGTACCCTTTCCCCCAGGTTGCACCGGAAAATGAGCAAACTGTTGCTCAGTGTGCCTTGCTGGTGAAACATTTCAATAAATAAATAAATAAGTACATCAATTGCTTCCTGGCTGGCTATACTGTAATATGGGGTTACCATGTGTGAAATGTGGTGGAGGAGGTGCCAGGGAAGCTGGTGATGGAGAGAGTTGAAGCAACTAAATCTCTGTGGGTTGGGTGGGGATACATTATAGGTCACGCAAGAGGGATAGGGAAGCTGTCAGAAAATAGCGGGCAAGGGAGTAAGTACTGGGGAAAGGGTAGAACCCTGAGGGAGGCACAGGGGATGTTTGTGGAAAGCAAATCATGAGATGAAGGGGACTGGGAGCTGATTGGCAAAGGTGAGGGCAGGGGAGCTGGTTCTTGGTAGGTGTAGATAATGGAGAGAGTGGGCAGGAGATGTGTGATGGGGCATTGGTTACAGGGTACACGGGGGGGGGGCTGGGGAGCTGGTAATGAAAGTAGGGACCCAGGTAATGTATATGTTGGTATCTGCTGTATATCCCTTATCAGGTTAGTGTATTAGCAACCATTTTGACTCTGCACACAGCTTGTTCGTTTTGGCTTCTGGATAATGTCAACGGTTAACTTCATCATTGTAAGTAAGGATTACAATGTATTCTTTATTGTTACTTTAACAAAATGTAGTTTTTACATTCTTGGTAATTGATAACTTTATTAGGTATCACAGATAATAGAGATGGGATAGTGCGTCATTTCCTAATACTGCATGAAAGTTAGTTCAATATGCTTTGATGTATCTAATTTACATTAACAATCCAGATGACATATGTTATTTCAGTTTAGGTATTTATAGCACACTATAATAGTCCTATTTGGATTTTATAATTTTCCTACATGAGATGACCATTGACTGTATAACACATGTTATTCAAGAATTCTGTTATGTTTTATTTAAAAACTTCAATAAAACCCTTAATGGAAAAAAAAGAAAGCTCTTGGATGCCGGATTATCAGCTACAAGAAGAAATCTACAAATAAAATCCATGTCTAGTAAGGCTTAGTACTAAAGTATATCAAACACTGATAAGCTGAGTGCTTTTGAAAGTCACTGTACCTAACTTCCTAGTACTTAACAGCAGCAGTTCTTGGAAAAAGTTCATAAGGTGCTTAAATAAACCGAAAAGCGAACAAGTGCCAACCCTGTCTCTTTGGTGTTGGCTGATGCTTTTACTCCCTCAACACTTTGACATATAAAGTAAGATAAATAAAGTCATTCTTTATGCAAAAGAATAAAATAAAGGAATGCATAACATGTGTCCTGACAGTTGTCTTCTGTACAGATACATAGATTAATAAGGAAAAAAAAGTATAAGGTTCCATCATGTCTGTCTTGATGCCCCACTTGATTTAGTGTGCTCCTTCAGAGCTTGCCCTGCTTCCTGTTTTTTTTTTGTTTGTTTTCTGTTTTTTTCTTGTTTCTAATAATCCATTTGAACTGTCACACTGTCTTTTGGAACTCTGATATGGTCCACAGAATTGGCCACTTAACTGGGTAGACTGTTTCCCCTGTCCATCTCTAGGTTTGTGAAAAAAATACTTTGTGACGTCCTTTTAGAATATGTCCTTTTCCAGCTTGACATTGTGCCCCTCGGTGGTTATGCTGTTCCTAAGCTTAAACATCTCCGTGGAGTCCACCTTATTGTATGTTTCTATCATATCTCCCTTTCCCTCCTGGTCTCCAGAAAGTACATATCAAGGCTGTCTAGTCTCACCTTGAAGAACCTACACTGCTACCCTCAGATCATTTTCATTGTGGCCTGTTGGATAGTCACAAATCTCTTCCTGTCCTTTTCTGGATGTGGGCTCTAAAAACTGCATGCAATACTCCTGATACAATAGGATGAATAGCCTGTACAGAGATGCCATCATCTCACTCCTACAACTCATCAGACCCCTCCCGATGTAACCCAGCATCCTGTTCACCTTTCTGTGTTCTGTACATCATTGGAAGTAAGATTTTAAATATAGTTAATTACAGTGGTAGCCATCACCACTTTCAAAGATATTATATATTATGGTGTACAACAGTGTGCTATCAGTCTGCCAATGTGCCATCCAATGTCAGAGGAGCAAATTCTGACTTTATAATTGTTTAGCCTATCACTAGGTGTCTTGTGATCCACTGCTTAGTTTGGCATGGTTGTATGTCCACTGATGACACAGAGTACACATTTAAAGAGCCCCAGACACTGTTGTGACAACTTTGAGAAAATGTAATGTTTAGCACAAGTAAGCTTACATTTTAATATTGTTCCTACATTTCTCATTCTTCTCTATTCCTAAGGACATCTGCATGTAAACAGGATCACTGCCCTGTCTGTTCTGGCTGCTTGCCTACATATGACATCACAGTTCTGTTTATGATATCACAATCTGTTGCTGTGGGGATAATTATGATGTCATAAACGGGGGATTATTTATTTTATTTATTTAAAAGTTAGTAACCGGGAAAAACACCATGACCAGAAGCTCGTGTCCAGGTGCAACCCAGATGATGACATCATATGTAGGATAGCAGAAAGAGCAGTTAAATCTAAGAGACAGTAAGCCTATTTCATACAGCTGTCCTCAGTAATAACGAAAAAAGGTAAATAATTATGGAAAATACATGAAATATAAACTGAACTGTCTAAATCTCACATTTTTTCAAAATTTTTCTAACCGTGTCGGGGGCTCTTTAAGATGCAACACCTAATAAACAATACACATTTGGGTCTGATAGCCCTCATTTTTGTATTCTGTGTTATGTCACCCTTGCAACCTTCCTACCCTCCCCAACCCCCCTCTCTGTGTCAAGCCACAGGCAGAACGCCAAGCCAAAAATCAACAGCTACATTAAACAGTGAGTGATTAATAAGAATGCTTTTTATTAGCACTGTTAAAAGCAAAGGTGAAAATCCCTTGTTTCAGCACACTATCAAATATTGTTTTATAAATTGTAAAAAAGTAACTACAACCACATCAAAATACAATGAACAAAACAGAAACATAGAAACATAGAATTTGATGGCAGAGAAGGATCACTTGGCCCATCTAGTCTGCCCATTTCCCTACTTAAAGGATAAGCTGCAGATCCTATTTAACCAACAGCCTACTTCTCCCCCCCACACTAGAATAGCCTTATGTCTGTCCCATGCTTTCTTGAATTCCCCCACTGTTTTTGGCCCCCCACCTCCTCAGAAAGGCTGTTCCATGTATCCACAATCCTCTCTGTGACAAAATACTTCCTCACATTACCTCTGTGCCGTCCTCCCTCTATCTTCAGATTGTGTCCCCTTGTTCTTGCACATCTCTTTTTCTGAAACATGTTGCCCTCTTGGACTTTGCTGATTCCCTTGAGGTACTTGAAAGTTTCTATCATGTCCCCCCTCTCCCTCCTTTCCTTGAGGCTATACATATTAAGCTCCTTTAATCTATCTTCAAATGTCTTCTGGTGCAGACCCTGCAGCATTTTAGTTGCCCTCCTCTGGACCACCTCCATCCTGTCTATGTCTTTGCGGAGACTGGGTCTCCAGAATTCGATGCAGTACTCTAGATGAGGTCTCACATGCAGTCTGTACAGAGGGATAACAGCTTCTTGCTTTCTACTGGTGATGTCTCTCCCTGTGCATCCCAGTATCCCACCAACCCTCCTTATTGCCTTCTCACATTGCATACCCATCTTTAAGTCATCTGATATGACTACCTTCAGGTCCTTTTCCATTTTTGTTGTGATTTGTATTTCATCACCTACCCATTTGTGAACTCTTTCCCTGGGATTTTGTTTCCCAGGTGCATTAATTTGCACTTCTTTGCATTGAATCTAAGCTGTCACACATTTGACCATTGCTCCAACCTTGCCAAATCCCTTCTCATCCTTTCCACCTCACCTTCTGTATTGACCCTGTTGCAGATCTTTGTGTCATCTGCAAAGAAACATACTTTTCCTTCCAGTCCCTCCATGTCACCTATAAAGACTTTAAAGAGTGCCAGTCCTAGTACTGAACCCTGCGATACTCCGCTAGTAACCCCCCTTTCTTCACAGGGGACTCTGTTTACTATTACCCTCTATGTCCTATTGTCCAGCCAATTTTTTTACCCAGGCTACCACCTTGGGATCCACTCCAAGGCTGGCTAACTTGCATATTAATCTTTTGTGAGGGAATGTGTCAAATGCCTTGCTAAAGTCTAGGTAGGCCATGTTCACAGCCCTCCCTAGTCTACTACTTTGGTCACCCAGTCAAAGAAATCTATTGGATTCATCTGACATGACCTTCCCACGGTGAATCCATGCTACCTTGGGTCCTGTGCCCCACTGGCCTCTAGGTACTCAACAGTTCTTTCCTTCAGAAGTGATTCCATCATTTTCCCTACCACTGAGGTCAAACTAACAGGTCTATAGTTTCCTGTCTCTGCCTTGCTCCCACTTTTGTGAACTAAAATCCCATCTGCCCTCCTCCAGTTTTAAGTTACCACCCCATCCTCCCATGATTTGTTAAAGAGGGTAGTCGGTGGTGTCATTAGTTCTACCTTTAGTTCTTTTAGAATTCTTGGGTGAATCCCGTCAGACCCCACTGCTTTGTCCACTTTTAGATTTAAGAGTTCTTTCAGAGCCCTTTCTTCTGTGAATGGACTGGTGTCAATACCCCTACCCAGAGCATTTCTATTGTTTGGTTTAAGTACCTCCCACTCCTTTTCTGTTGTGAATACTGAACAGAAATATTAGTTCAGTATCCCTGCTTTTTCACTGTCACCCTCTACCCACACTCCCTCCCCTTTATTAAGTTTCAGTATCCCTCGCTTGGTCTTTCTTCACTCCCTAATGTACCTATAAAAGGTTTTATCCCCCTTCTTAACAGAGTTGGCTATCTTTTCTCAGTTTGGGCCTTTGCTATTCTGACTGCCTTCTCTGACTCCTTCTGCTTTACCTGATAAAGTTCTCTTTTCTGCTCCTTCTGTGTTTCCTTATATTTCCTGAATACCGTCCTTTTCTCCTTAATCTTCCCTGCCACCTCTTTTGAGAACTATAGACTATGGTCCATAGTGGATTGCCTCTGTGATGGCAGTTTTGATTTCCCCCCATTGTTCTTCCACCCCTCCTTCTTGCCTGTTTGCTAGTGCTTTTCTGAGGCATTCTCCCATTTTTGCCAAAGTCAGCCCTCCTAAAGTCCAACACCATTGCTTTTGTATGGCTTGACTCTACAGCTATGTTTATTGTGAACCACACTGTTTGGAGGTCGCTTGTTCCCAGATGGCTACCCACTTCTAAATCTGAGATCCTCTCTCCATCCCCACTTGAAAGTACCAGGTCTAAGATTGCTCCCTCCCTAGTGGGTTCCAGCACTAGGTGTCTGAAGCATGCCCCCTGTAGGGCCTCGAGAATGACCCTGCTCTTGGATGTGGCTGCAGTAAAGGTGCTCCAGTTAACATCTGTCATATTCGGGTCCCCCATCAAAACAGCCAGATATCTGTCTATTAGAAGTAAACACCTGGGGCCGGATTTTTCTAAACAAAGTGGGGCTAGGTCCTACTGCGCAACTGCAGTTGCAATCCGAAATCTCCACAGCTGCAGAGATTTCTATTTTCAGTCCACCGCAGCTGCAGATATTACGCTTGATTCCACCAGGTATAACATTTCCCCACAGCTGCGCAGAAAACACTGCTGCAAGCTGCCAGAAATCATGGAGCTGGTCTTAAACCGGCTCCACCTTTAAAAATACCACAGATTTGAAAGAAAATGGTGTCTCCACAAGTAGCAACCCACTTGTTCTGTTGTTTTCCTGTAGCTGTGAGATTTTCAAGGACTCTGAAAATCTGGCCTCTGCTCTTTAACTAACATGAGCCCATGTAATCTCATCCCAGTTTTTGCTATTGATAAATTTCTATTCTTCCTTTAAGTCATGGTGTGTCAAAACATTATTATCTTAAAAACATTCCATTTGTTCACAGAGTACCACAGAAGTTTAATTCCTGCAAAGACTTTTATTTTCAAGACAAACAACAAAACAGTATTGTGCAAGCAAAAATAAAAATGCACAAATACCTCACTCAAATACCCACTCAAATACCCCATCAGGATATTACACAGCACAGCACTTTTTACACACACACATCTTTCAGGGGCAAATAGAACTGGAATATTTAGAAGTCAACAATATGAAAATAGTAGTTTCATGGGCAGGTGGTGCAGTACTATGTCAGTGGGTGTGTTTTACCTTTCCGCACCATTTGTAGCTGTTCGTTTATTCTGTCTCTTATTTTTGCAAAAATTGGTGGTCTTAAATCAAAGTGCCACCTTACATTGGTCAAGATAACATTGATCAGGTTTCTGGGCAGCAATTGTTTGCCCCTTGTTGTCATCATAGTTTACTTTATTTGCCCATTTGACATATATATGGCACAAGGGTACAAAAAAAATCAGTGCTGCAAAGTGTTTGGTTTACTTTGAGCTCCATCACCTGAGATCCCATTCTTTTTTACTTGTGAGAGGTACAATGTCCATGTCCTGCAGAATGCTCATTGCACCCAAGATGTGACAATGGACTGCTCTCAGTGGTACCAACACAGGTACCATTTTTATATGCCATTGCCTCCAGCACTGTGTCACTGTCTTGCACTTGAGTCTCTCTCATTCCCTCTACCTCTATATTGTTAGTGCCTTCTAAAATGCTATGGTAGCTGTACTGTGCATCTCCAGTGGTGCTGATGTCCATGGTGTTGATATATGCTGCTGCATCTCCATGTTCCCCTTTTCAGGTCTTGGATCATTTGACTGCAGATAGAGTTTTCCTGCCTTTAGATGTTCCATGGTCTTCCTCACCTGTTGGCATTCCTGCTTCCATTCTCTTATGATCTTCCACATAAAATGCTTGGATTTGGTTCTCTCTCCCACTCTGTTCCATGTTCTGTATGTAACTGTTTTCACATCAGCCCCTGTTCCTTGGTGCTCTGTAGGTGTCCTTTCTCCTTTCTCAAACACAAAGTGGGAAGGGCAGGGAGAAATATCAAGAAAGCCAAAAAAGAAGCAGGGAAGGCAGTCAGGTGCGCAAAGGCACAAACAGAGGAGAAAATAGCACAGGCTTTAAAGAGAGGCAACAAGACATTCTTCAGACATGTCAGGGAGAAGAGGAAGACTAGGAGTGGTATTGTAAGGATAAAAAGGGAGGGGGAGGGTGTGCTGAGGTTGATATAGAAAAGGTAGAAACACTGAACAAATACTTTTACTATGTATTTAACAAAGAGGGGGAAGATGACGTACCGCAAGTAAGGAATACAAAAATCAATGCATGCAAGATGGACACCAGTCCGTTCATGGTTGAGAGAGTGCTAGAGGAACTCAGGAATCTGAAAACAGACTAAGCAATGGGACCTGATGTCTTTCACCCCAGAATACTAAAGAAGCTCAGAGAGGTGCTGGCAGCCCAACTAACCACTCTAATCAACAGATCTCTGGAGACAGGAGAGGTTCTGGAGGACTGGAGGAGGGTTTTTGTGTTCCCTCTCCGCAAAAGTGGTAGTGAAGAGGAGGCAGGAAACTACAAACCAGTCAGCCTAACCTCTGTGGGGGGGGTACAGTAATGGCAGGTCTCCTTAAAGAGAGGATTGTGCTATTCCTGTAATCAGCTGGGGCACAGGATCCAAGGCAGCATGGATTCACAAGAGGAAGGTCTTGTCAAACAAATCTAATAGATTTCTTTGATTGGGTTGCCAGGGAGCTAGATCAAGGAAGGGCGGTGGATGTGGCCCACCTCGATTTCAGCAAGGCCTTTGACACCATCCCACATAAAATGCTGATTCATAAGCTAGACAACCTGGGGGTGAGCCTCAAGGTGGTAAACTGTGTCAGAAATTGGTTGAGTCACAGGACACAAAGGGTGTTCAATCTGGGGAAAGGGAGGTGACCAGCGGGATGCCACAGGGTTCGTTATTGGGGCCAGTCCTCTTCAAAGTCTTCATAAGTGACATCGTAGAGGGGCTGGAAGGGAAGGTATGCCTATTTGCAGATGACACCAAGATATGCAATAGGGTAGTCACTCCAGAGGGGGTGGAAAAAATAAGAAAGGATCTAAACAAACTAGAGGAGTGGTCAAGGGTGTGACAGCTTAGATTCAATGCAAAAAAGTGCAAAGTCATGCACTTGAGGCACAGAAATCCATAGGGGGACTACTAAATGGGGGGAGAGGTACTATCAGTCACTAAGCAGGAACATGACCTGGGGGTTGTCATATCTGACAACCTTAAAGTGACCAAACAATGTGAAAAGGACATGGAGGAAAGCCAGTGGAATGCACAGGTGCATAGGGAGAGGTATCGCTAGCACAAAAATTAAAGTGGTTATGCCACTATACAGATCACTAGTGATACCGCAATTAGAGTATTGTGCCTAGTTCTGGAGACCACATCTCCAGAAGACATAGACAAACTGGAGGCTGTCTAGAGGAGGGCTACCGAGATGGTCCATGGATTGCATGGAAAGCCTTACAAGGAGAGGCTAAAGGAACTAAATATGTGCTCCCCGGAGGAGAGGAGGGATGGAGGAGTATGATTGAGATGTTTAAGTACCTAAATGGTATGAACAAGGTAAAAGAAGGTAGCATTTTTCAAAAAAGAAAATGCTCAAGAACTAGGGGACATGCAATGAAGCTAGAGGGAAGTAGGCTCAGGGGAAATGTGAGAAAATGCTTTTTCACAGAGAGGGCAGTGGATCCATGGAACAGCCTCCCGGAGGAGGTGGTGGGTGCAAAAATGGTTAGGGGGCTCAAGAACACATGATATAAACACAAGGGTATCCTGACACTTAGAAGGAATACACCACGGATCAATTAGGCTCCTTTGCAAATTTTTGGGCAGACTAGTTGAGCCATGCGGTCCTTATTTGCCATCACTTTCTGTGCTTCTATGTTTTTTGTTCCCTCATGTACCCTCTAAATGCTGCTCTTTTGATTCCTGGTCCTCTGGGATGGTGTGTTGCTAGGGCAATTCCTTGTCCTCTGGATGGGTCAGCTGCACTGGTGCTTCTGTGTACTCCAAATGGGCTAGCTGCTTGGGTTCTTCCAAATCCTGTGGACGGGTCAGCTGCAGTGATGTTTCTGTGTCCTCTAGATGGGCCTGCTGCTATTGTGCTGCCCTCTCCTGTGCCGCTGTCTCTTCCTGGGACTCTAACATGAGGTTTTCTTCATGCTCTTTATTACAGGACAGTTCATTGTCCCTGGCGATGACATCACACTGTTTTGAAATAAGAAATGCTGTTAGAATCTAAATGCTAAACAGAATACTGCTTGCCTGCCTGTCTGTGAACTACAGCTATCAGAGTTTGACTGATAAATAGGACTGGGCATATCTCTCAAATGTCTTTGATTTTCAGGTATGTCCCTCCAAACATTTAGGTCTCTGTGACTGAACAGTGGGGACTGTAAGCACAACATAATGCCAGACATTATAGTTACAGACTTGTTCTTGCTCAGAAAAATCATTTCACACCAAGTCTCCTATTCTACCAGCTTTCTGAGTAGATATCATTAATGTTTAAGATGTGTCCTTTGTCCCTGATTTGAGAAGCAGGGGGTTGAGGGGTATGGGACCAAGGAAACACCTGGAAAAATAATAATAATTTAAAAAAAAATTGTGATGATGTAAACAATATTGTCTAGCCATGAATTTCTAGGGCTTCTTTCTGAAAATCCTTCATTTTACTGGTGGTGTGGCATTTTCCTTTCCAGCTCTCTTTTTCTCACAGGCATGCTGCTCTTCAGTTGCATTACTACTTTTTTCGTCCTGGCAGGTCTGCTTACATTTGGTGTCCCAAAAAAGTTTTCACTTCCAGGTAGTCATCTTCAATCCAATATACAGTACAACGATACAGAGTATTGCCTCTCAGTCAGCTGTACATTTTCATGCTCAACAAAGCCACCATTATATACTGTACCCCGACTTCAAGACAGCCATCAATTTGGAGCTGATTGGTGAACACTGTTTCTGATGTCATAGTTATGTCATGCCTCCCAGATCATCAGCATCATCAGCATCTGATTTTTCTATTCCTTAATCCCCAGCTTGTGAGTCATCACAATTCCTGGCCATGCCTGCTATACCTGTCCCTGTACTTTATAAATAGTGTGCATTTTTGTGGCATTTATCCACATCTGTTGGAGGAGATTTGCAGATCGATAAACCACCACCTGAACGCTGTTACTATAACCAAGAAGCTGGATGAGACATAGCAATATTGCCCATGAAATGTGCAAAAATAGGATTCTAGTGCTGGATATACAGAACTACGTTGCAATGGCCAGCATCATGATTTCTCTCCTGCTCTCTACAAACACATTCAACCATGCAAAGAACATCCACACAAGAAGCCAGAATGCACTAAGTGGGTATCTTTGAGCAAGACACAGTACACTACAAGGCATTGAAATGTTCCAGGGCTGTCTCTGTGGCCTTGAGAAAACCACAGTACACTACAAGGCAGTGAAATATGTCAGGGCTGCCTTGGTGGCCTTGATCATGTCACAGTATACTACAAGATGATGAAATGTTCCAGGGGTGCCTCTGTACCCTTGAGCAAGCCCCACTACACTACAAAGCAGTGAAATGTTATGGAGCTGCCTCTGTGGCCTTAAGTAAGCCACAGTACACTACAAGGAACTAAATGTTCTGGGGCTGTCTCTGTGACCCTGAGCAAGCCACAGTACACTACAAAGCAATGAAATGTTCCAGGGCTGCCTCTGTAGCCTTGAACAAGCCACAGTAGACTACAAGGTAGTGAAATGTTCTGGGGCTGCCTCTGTGGCCATGAATATCATTAATTAATGAATATTATTGTCGTTTTACATTTAGGTTTCCCACAATAGAGGATGATGGGAGCAGTGCAGCACAGGTCCATCAGAAACTGTCAGAATGGTGATACTCAGTATTGGAACCATCAGTAAGACGAATGCAATGCAAAAATGAATGGAGTTATGACAGAGCAAAGTAAAATACAATGCAGTGGCCACTAAATGTGTGTATGAAATTGATTGCTATGCCAATAAATCTATTGGTATGCCAATAAAGCTATTTAAAGCCTGCCCATTTCTGTAAAGGCCTCAACTTTGCTAATGTACTGACTGACTGTGTAAGAATCTATGTGCATGCACATAGATTGCATCTGTGTAGTAATGTACTGTACAGTACCTCAAAAGAGCAAGATACTGATGGCCCTTCCCTCCTACAGTATATTCTTTCTTATTCTTGAAGCCAACAAACATATGCAGCTAGAAAAGGCTAAGGCATGGGTGGAAGAAAATGAACAATCGTAGACATTTCTTTTACTGATTACACAACCATAGTGATGCAGTCCTTTTGCCCCATGGCTTTTCAGAAAAATGATTTCTTGTACTGAAGCCATAGTCCAAACACCACTGAAAATACACATCTAGGATGCCATCTCACATCATGGGCCAGGACCAATGCTACTATTCAGTGGCATCATGAAGTGTGATTTCTTCAGAGAGTAGATAGTGTCTAGTACAATGGTGCCCTTTATCGAATGAGTTTTTGCAGATGGGCACAGGCTTTTCCAAGTTTTGAGACTGAGCAATTTGCAATTACAGTTTCTCTGTGTTCATGGTGGGGATATACTGTACATCACAGTGTTCTATGTGTTTACTTATACATGTGTTCTTTCTCTTTTAACGATAATGACCCAAAGCATGCAGAGTCTGGGTTGTACATAATGGACTAGGGAGTGAACTGGGTCAGAACATCACCAGAATCACCAGAGCTGAACCCAACAGAGATGGTGTGGCATCAGATGAAGCATTACATTCTGAGGCATGTTAAGTCAAGGAATTGTACTCACCTAATATGTGGCATAAGACACTTTTGGAGAAGACTGCTCACAGCTGACAACTGTAATAAATATATTGCTCACATGAAAAAAGTGATGCCAGCTGGTGTTTGTGCCAATGGTTGTGTCATGGCAATGTAAAAATAATAACAAAACTGAGCATTGTTTTCCCAGCAGTGTTTTGTTATTGTTTGTATCCCACATCTTTGCTGTGTCAGTATGTAACACCTGTTCTAGCCAAACACCTGGCCTGGCAGCATCCTGAGGCATGATCTCAGGTTTGAAAACCACAACTATGGGGGACATTTATCAAAGGTCTGATGAACTACTGAATAGACAGTGTTGTGTTGTGGTGTGATGTTCCAAAACCTAGCAGTGCACCACCCAGAGGTGTGAATTCAGATTTGATAATTCTGACTTGGGGGGGGGGTTACAAAGGTTTTAGAAATCATTCTGAAGAGTGCTGCATACTGAAAGAAAAAAGTCCAGCCAGAAATACGTCCCAGTTCCTAGAATTATTAGCATCAAAGAAACAGACAGTACAGTCAGTGCACTATCAATTATTGTATTATAAAATGTGAAAAAGTAACTACAAACACATCAAAATATAATAAATAAAATAGTCAGTGGCCTATTGATTAGACATAAACAACTGCTGTTTAACTAACATTAGCCCATGATATCCCTCCCCTACTTTTACTGTCTCTATATTGCTGCAGTAATTCATGAGGTGGTAAAGATGGACAGGTACAGAGTACTTTTTATCTAACATCCTGATTCTAAAATGGGTCACACCTACAGGGAGATTTTCACAGAGCCCTAATGAATATGCTTAACTGAATCAGTGCTAGAAATGCATTCCTAAAGTCATTTAATGATGGGGGAACAGTTTGCTCATTAATTCTAATGACTTTATGGAAATTGACTGGTGCTATAAAAAGCATGGGGGAATCTCCAAAAAATGAAATAGGCAGACTTGGAAGGTATTCCACTCTTTGATAAATATTTTTCTAATTCAGAAGAGCAAGGGAATAGTAACTCAAATTGTGTTGTGGTGTCAAGTTCTAACACCTAGCTGGGCAACATTCTAAGGTGTGATTTCAGCTTTGCTAATTCTGTTAGTGGGTGGGGTCTTGAAAAATGCAGTTACTGTAGTTTACTAATTTCTGCTATGTAAACTCATGCATAAATTTAAGCTTATGTAAACCCTGAAATTCTATGCCTTTATCATTTAAATTTCCAATTAAATAGGGAATATGGGGCAGAGTACAGCAGCTAAATGTACTATGCTAACACAGAGCAATCTGCTTCACATATGCAAGGTCAAGTTTAATCTCCAAACCCAGCCCCATGTGTGATGTAACTTTGACTGTGATGCAGAAGCAGTGTCCCACATTTGCACACTATGTTATCATGCACCACCACCATGCCCAGTGATATACTATAGTACCTGTTGGTTACTGATGCTGAGTCCAGTGAACACAGGATGTCACAGAAGTGTTTAACAACTGCCTGGCTGAGATAAATGACTGGATGTCCTCCAGTTGGATGGATAATATGGCCTGTCTTTGGTATGAGGAAGCTTTTTCCCAGGTAAGATGTGATGAGTTTGCTCTATTCTTTGCTGATAAGATTGCCTCTATCAGATCAGGAATCCAGGCAGCAACCTCAAATTGGCATTGAGGTGAAGGATGTGAGGTCATAGGCACTCAGTCTGTCTGGTTCGACTTCAAACAGGTAGCCATAGTAGATGCTGTGAGGTCGTCCGGGAACTTCTGCTAACTTACTGTAGTTTGGACCTGGGACCAAGGCGCCTCCTTGTGGGGTGTGTTGATGTCATCAGCCTGGTCCTAGCTAAGATAGTCCAATGTTCTCTGGTGTGAGGGGTCTTTCTGGGGCCCCTGAAGGAGGCAGTTTTAAGACCCCTCCTTAAAAAACCTTTCTAGCCCCCTTTTGCTTATTCCAGCTATTGAGCCCCTGGCCATAGCGCTCATGGAATCGCACTCAATTCTGGGAATATCGGTAGGTGATACCAATCTTAAAACTTTTCTATATGCAGATGATCTTCTCATCACCACTGAATGCACCCCATAAGTGATTCAAACTATTCTCAATATCCTGATGGATTTTACTAGCACGTCAGGTCTTAAGATAAACCAGTCCAAAACAGAAGTTCTCTCCTTGAATTCAGTACCCTCTGGTATAGACTTTGCTGCCTTTGGTCTCAAATGGTCTCCTAATGGTATAAAATATTTAGGTATCACCCTGCATCCAAACCTGTCAAAAATGCTCACAGTGAATTTCTCTACCCTGGTGGAGTCTCTCAGACAGGACATGGAGTGTTGGAAGGCCCTGAGGCTCTCTCTTGTGGGTAAAATAGACTCCATCAAGATGATGGCGGCCCCTAGGATTCAATACCTGTTGGCTCATCTCCCTGTGTCCATTCCACAGAAATGGTTCCAGAAATTGGAAGCTGTGATGGGCAACTTCCTGTGGGAGGGATCCTGACCTCGACATAGCAAACTTAAACTCTGTCAGCACTGGAGCAGGGGTGGATGGGGACTTCCTTGGTTGCAAGGATATCACATGGCCTTCATTTCAGCTCAGACTACCAAATGGTTTTCCAGAATTGAGCATACCTCCCCCACCTGGCTTCTATTGGAGGCATAATTACTTTGGGCACCTTCTCCTACGGTGGTTCTGTACAGCAGGCAAAATCTACCCCCTAGCCTCCCCCTATCTTGCTGTCAATTCAATATTGGAAACAAGTCCTAGTTAACTTGGGTCATGATCTGGCACCCTGGAAATATATGCCCCTTTGGAATAATCGAGCCTTTGAAGTGGGTAATAGTACAATTCACTGGAAAGTATGGGAGGCACAGGGTATCTCTCAAATACAAGATTTATTGCTCCCAGACTCTAGCACAATGGACACTTTTGAGGCACTAAAATCCAGATATCATCTCCCGGCCACACATCTCTGGAGATATCTCCAAATCAGGGATGCCATAACCCAACTACCTAACTTCCCCAAAAAAGTAAGGGGGTACAACAAAGCCCGCACCCTGTAAGTATATGGCAACATCGCTCTAGGAATAGAGCCATCAAGAATAATAATGCTCTCAGGGATGCCTCTGCAGACCTCACCCAAACAGCTAGAACCCAATGGGAAAAAGACCTCCAGTCCCCCTTTTCTGAGCAATAATGGGACCATGCGTGGGTAAGAATACACCTGGCTTGCCAAGATGAGTGTACCCACCTTATTATGAACAAAACCCTCCACAGATGGTATAGAGACCAGGCCAAACTCAAAAAGATGGGGCTCCTCCAGTATGACACCTGCTGGAGATGTGGCAGCCAAGGGGCCCATCTGTTTTACATACTCTGGGGCTGCTCCAATCTCCAACATTTTTGGGCATCAAGCCAAGAAATGTGTTGTCAGATATTCCCCCAAGTAGTCTCTGACCTCTCCCTTCTTCTCTTAGGGTGTGCCCACCCTACCATTCCAAATCACTGTCCAGGGGCCCAATGGGTCACAGCAGTGGGGGCTATAGCCAAAAGACTTACTTTAATGAGATGGAGGTCCCTAGAAGTCCCAACCTTCCATGAGATCCTCTTTGCACTAGCCCAAGGGGCTATATTCGAGAGGCTCTCTAGTTTTGCTGGGGGCACTTTGGTTCAATTTGAGAAATGCTGGCAGCCTTATTTTTTGTCTAAGTACTGTCATGATGCCCAACCCCAGGTTGGTACATAACTGTTTAGGGTTCCCTGGTTTTGCTCTCTCCCCTTCCCTCCTTGGAGGGTATAGGTTACCCCGGAAATGCCACCCATCAGGGTCATACTCAAACCTCAGAATCAGTTTGCCTTGTGTTTTTTTTCTCTTGTACATAGTTATCAGTATTTCATGCCTGATTTAGGACGCATCATTGCTCATCATAAGTTAACTTAGGTCTCATATGTTATTGATATTGCTGTATCACAAGCTAATAACTCCTGGCTCCCCCTCTTTGTGGGTGAGGAGACCTAAGTTGGCCCTGATGATCTCTGCAACCTGATAATATCCTATCTTCTGTATACTGTACTTTTCAGGACTATATTTGCTCTACTCGGCAGTATCATTTCTCTATGTTTAATTTATCCCTTCGTTCTTTCTGTCCATACCAAATGTTTTGGTATGGTTCAGAATATTGTTACAATACCAAGTACATATGTATGTGTCCTTTTAGAAAATAATAAAAATCTTAAACAACAAAAAAACCTTCTCTAGATGCGAACTGTCTGGCAAACTACAGACCCCTCTTTAACCTTCCCTTTGTGGGGAAGGTTATTGAGAAGATGGTGGCCGGGCAACTAGAGACCTATTTAATAGCCCACAACATCTATGAGCCTCTCCAATCCAGTTTCAGGAAAAGTCATAGTACTGAGGCTGCCCTGGTTCGTGTGCTAAATGACCTTGTGGTGGCAGGGGATTGGGGGAGTCATTCCATTCTTGTTCTCCTCTATCTCTCTGCAGCATTTGACACTGTGAACCATGGGATGCTGATGAAGCACCCGTGGATTTGTTGTGGATTGGCTGGCACAGTCCACAACTGGTTTAGAGCTTACCTCACTGGTAGGTTGCAACGTGTGGTGTCTGTGGTCTTTTCCTCAGCACCCATGTCCTTGCCATGTGGAGTCCCACAGGGCTTCATCTTGTTCTCTATGTCATTCACAGTGTACATGCTTCTGCCAGGGGACATTATAAGGTGGCATGGGCTGAGTTTTCACTGCTATACAAATGATACTCAGCTCTACATGTCTTTTGCACCCGAGCAGTAGGAGACGGTCTCGGTATTTAATACCAGCCTGACTGAGATCCAGGACTGGATGAGGGCAAACTGGTTGAGGTTGAATCTGAATAAGATGGAGGAAATGGTACTTGAATCTGGCCACCAGTGTGTAAGGGTGCAATCTGGTTGGGTCTCAGGGCTTAGGCTTGGGGACTCCCAGTTGCTTACCTCTGATCGGGTGAGAAACCATGGCATTGTTTTGGACTGCAGCCTGACACTTAGATCTCAGGTATCAGCCATGGTCAAGACCTCTTTTTACCATCCGAGAAACATCGCCAGGGTGAAACACTTGATACCCCCCCAGCTGACCTGCCAGCACTGGTCCATGCTTTTGTGTACTCATGCCTGGATTACTGCAATGCCCTTTACCTAGGGCTAATGGGGGTAGATCTATGCCACCTGCAGCTGGTGCAGAATGTGGTAGCAAGGTTGCTGACTGGCCTACCTAGGTTGTGTCATATTACACCTGTGCTGTGCTCTCTGCACTGGCTGCCAGTTAGGTGGCAGATCTCCTTCAAGGTCAGTTTGCTGACTTATAAGGCCCTACATGATCAGGGGCCCAGTTATCTGAAAGACCTCCTGGTCCCCTACCAGCCTGTCTGCTCCCTTTGTTCCACTAACAATGGTCTACTGGAAGTTCCCAGGGTTCATTTAAAAACATTGGGGACTCACACTTTTTCTTATGCGGCTCCAATCCTGTGGAACTCCCTCCCACATCATATTCAAGATAGTCCAACAGTGGACAATTTTAAACGGGAGCTAAAGACCTTCCTTTTTGGACAAACTTTTATGGGAAGCTAGAAATAATTTATTGATAATTACTTGTATTTATTCTGGTGTCTGTTTGTTTGTTTTGTTTTGTATCTTACATTTTTAGGAACTATTGTTGTGAAGCGCACTGAGTCACAATCAAGAAGTGCGCTATATGAAATAAAGATTTGATTGACTGATTGACAGTCGCTGCAGTAGAGATAAAGGCACTGAACCGCTTCACTATTGTGATACCTGTTGGATACTTTTCTTTAACTCTGATAAAAACATTTTCCCTGAAATGTTAGCCCTGCAGTATGAATTCCATTGAACATCTCACCTGTGTGACCTTTGACATTCAATGCGCTGTCCTGGTTCAGTCCAGTATTTTGCCTCAAAATGGCTATGCAAGTGTGTGGTGTGGTGGTGCTTAGTATGGGGAGGCTTGAGTTATACCCCCCGAAAGTTGTAGAGTGTGTCCCTCTCCACATATCAGAACTCCCTTGAGGGGGGGGTCACCTGGCAGGTGACCAAGCCTGCTGATGAAGTACAATACACACTTTTAATGGGTTGATGGTGCATGCTGTGCCTGTGTATGTGGGCAGCGCCATTGATGTTGTCTCCATCTTCATGTCTCCACAGAATTTTCATGGACATCTGGGATGAACAGTCCTGGAGAAAAGGGACCAATCTGATGTGACAATCTTGGTGGAGGTGGCTCGGAGGCACCGGTGGTCGTCGCCTCTCTTTTTTCTGGACTTCCTGTCCTGGAGGGTGGGCAGCCAGGATGCCCACTATGAAGATGATATTGAGGAGGTAGTGAACCCTGGAAGAGCCAACAAAGGTATATGCATGGTGGGGGGTACTGTGTGCCAGCTGTATACAGCTGTAGGTTTGCACGTGCTGCCAGCGTATGACCGTCATCGGTGTTCTTCTCATTTCAGTGTTATCATGAGCTGCTTAATAGGATGGTGCTGTTGGAGCGGGGGTACTCACCCACCACACCCAAGGGATCCAGTGAAGATTCCCACTAGGAGGTGGAGGACTAAGACCCCTTTATATGGCTGTATTTTTTCTGTCTGTTGATAGGCACTTTTAGTTTGTTTTATATAAATAAATATCTAAATAAATAGGTACTGTATATACTGTACTACATTTTTTCTTGTTGTATTCTGACAGGTGATATCACGCCACCAGTTAGCTCTTTCATAAACTGAGAATGTCACATACTGTTTCCAAGGACCCCCTCTCCAGAACTGAGAATGTGACAGAGTGTTCACGAGGGTCCCCTCTCCTAAACTGAGAATGTCACAGTGTTTCCAGGGGCACTCTCTCCTGAACTGAGAATGTGACAGAGTATTTTCAAGACACCCTCTCCTAAACTGAGACTGTGACAGAGTGTTTGCAGGGGCCCCCTCTCATAAATTGAGAATGTTACATCGTGTTCTTAGGGGCACCCTATCCTAAACTGAGAATGTGGTGTTCATAAGGGCCCCCTCTCCTAAACTGAGAATGTCATAGTATTTTCTGGGGCATCCTTTCCTAAACTGAGAATGCAACAGAGGGTTTCCAATGGATCCCTCTCCTAAACTCAGAACGTCACATAGTATTTCCAAGGGTCCTATGTACTAAACTGAAAATGTGACATAGTGTTTTCCAAAAGGCCCCTCTCCTCAACTGGGAACCTAAAAGGTAGAAAGATTTATTATACAATGGCAAGAAAAAATCCTGGACTCTGATTGGTCAGTCTTGGGCCGGACCTGTGATGTTATCCCAGCACAATATCATGGGTCTACTATCATCACTATGGCCGCTCTTCTTTTTTGCATCTCCTCTTAAGAAACAAAAATATTTTTTTACACTAATAAAAACATTCTTTAAAATTATTTTTGTTTGCTTGCACGCATGTGCAAGAAACATAGTGCCATCAACCGAGATTTTGGAAGTGTGGCAGCCCTCTTCCAATTCAGTCAGTGTGTTTGCAGGTGCAGCTGCAGTTCTCCAATGCCTGCTGGAGCTGTCTATGACAGCAGTCGAAAGTGCAGTGGAGTACAGTTGAAAGGGGGAACTACACTTCAGTGAGCAGCGATAAGATATCACCTGCTCATGCGTGCTCCCCCTACACACATACACACATGCATACTGCGTGCTCGCCCCCCCATGCACACACTGTATAGCCAACGGGAGTGCCCAATCCCCCGTTGGCTGTGCTGCACTCCTCCCCCTCCAAACAGTGTTCCACATGCCACGCTGGATGCCCACCACAGTGTGGCGACACATGTATAGCCGACGGGGGTGCTCAATCCCCGTAGGCTCCACTGTCTCCCCAGTACGGGGTGCCACATTGAACAGATGCTGTTGCCGACAGGTGCCCAATCCACGTCGGCTCCACATTACAAGAAAACAGTTATCCTTGACGCTGGGAGCCCACCCCAGCAGGGGCAACAGATGCTGTCACCGATGGGGGTGCCTAATCCCCATCGGCTCCATGCCCCCCCAAAAAGCCATCTTTGTGCCATGCTGGGAGCCCACCCCAGTGTGGCAAATGTCCCACATCGTCTCGTCCTTTGTTTTTAAAAAAAACCCTGAAATTGAAAAACAGTCCCTCGCTGTCTCTGCCCCCACCTATGCCCACCCACTGCGCACCCCACCTCCCCACACACCCCCCTCACCCCATACTTACCTCTGGACTCGGTGCGACAATCTTCGGTGGACCGGGAACACTTCTGCACTGTTTAAAGCCGACCGCGAACTGAGGAAATGCCGGTAAGCTGTATAATGGAATATATAGGGTTTTTTTCAACTTTGCTGCATATCTCAGGCATTTTTTGGAATTTTTGCACCAAATTTTCAACATGGGGTTTTTGGGACCCCTTCTCATGAATGCTATCACTGTCATGTCATTAATCGGGCCCGAAGGGTGATTTCACAGTCACTGTGCAAAATCACCTTTTGGGACCCAGTAATGCAACGACACTGCCACTGTTCATAAGGTGGGCTCTCAAAAAGCCTATGTTGAAAATTTTCCTACGCATGCTTGTAAGTTCGTGAATTTTCAAAATTTTCACTCCAGATTTTCAACATTGCCATTTTACCATGCCTCCTTATGAGCAGTACAGCTGTCATTTTTCACATCTTGCTCCAAATTTTTTTCCGCGCATGTAGCGCCTAATGGCGCAGTCGGTGTGCTAAATCAATGTATGGGACACATTAAGAAAATCACAGTGACACTATTAATGAGCAGAGGTCTTAAAATGGCTATGTTGAAAATTTGGTGAAAAAATTCCTAAAAATTCCTGTTTTACAAGCATGCGTTGCGCAGTTCTTACGCACGCTCATACGTTTGTGAATTTTCAATATTTTCACTCCAGATTTTCAACATTGCCATTTTATTACACTTCCTTATGAACAGTACAGCTGCCATTTTTCACATGTCGCCCAAAATGTGTTTCCACACCTGTAGCGCACAATGGTGCAGTCGGTGTGCCAAAGCAATGTTTGGGACAGATTAAGAAAATCACAGTTACACTGTTCGTGAGCAGAGGTCTTAAAATGGCTATGTTGAAAATTTGGTGACAAAAGTCCATAAAATGACTGTGTTACGAGTGAGCATTGCGCAGTTTCCACACACCCTCGTAAGTTCATGACTTTGTAATATTTTCAGTCCAGATTTTCACCAGTGGCATTTTTCCACACTTCCTTATGAACAGTACAGCTGTCATTTTTCACATCGTGGCCGAAATTTGTTTTCACATTTTCAGCACAGAGATGCGTGGTCACTGTGGGAAATCATTGTTCAGGACAGATAAAGAAAATCACAGTGACACTGTTCATGATCGGAGGTCCCAAAATGCCTGTGTTGACAATCTGCTGTAAAAAATTCCCAAACTAATTACATTACGCGTGTGCGTTGCACAGTTTCTATGCACGCTCAGTGACTTCACCAGTTTTTAATATTTTACTGCAGATTTGCAACATTGCCATTTTACACCTCCCCATGAACAGTACAGCTGTCATTTTCACATCCTGTTGGAATGTTTTGCACCTGTGGTGCTAAATGCTGTAGTCGCTGTGCATAAGCAGCTTTCGGCTAACAAACTGATATTGCCACTGTTCATGAGGTGGGGGTCACAAAAATCATGTTGAAAATTTGGAGTGAAAATACCAACGAATGCCTGAAGTGTTAGGGTTTCCAACCATAATGCCCCACCCTGTAGAGAATGACAGGCATCAGGGGTGTGACTTGGGATTCTTGCCTGTAATGCTCATACCATTCCATTCCACACTCTGCAGCCAGTGAGAGGCATCGAGGTATGCCTTGGACTCTTCGGCCCCAAAGTTCACCCCATTCTCCTATACCGTACCCATGTCACTGTATTTCTTGATGGAATGGGGTGCTCATAAGAGCCAAAGACCCCAAGGCACATTGTGACACTTGTCAATGTCTGCAGGGTGGGGTGTGGTGAAATGGTGTGGCCATTATGCCTGACGACCCAAAGGCACACCCCTATGCCTGTCACTCTCTGCAGGGTGGTGGTGGGGTTGGCTTCAGTTCAATACTTCACTGCCATTCCTACTATGCAGCTCTGTAACTTCTACACTACCACTGCCAATGCCAGCAAGCAAACATTTGGCATTGACAAATGCTTGTTTTATTTTATATATAACAACAAGCCATTGTATAATAGCAATAATGCCCTCCAGGGTGTGTGTCGTTTGGGATAACGTCATGTCTCAGTTGCTGGATGCACTTGGCCTGCGGACTCGTGCCCAACCATCTGAGGCGTGATGTTATCCCAGCATGATACACACCCTGTTGGGCATTATTGCTTAAGTATGCACCTCTCCTCAGTTGAAACTGTATCCTCTGGCCTGCTGAATGATTAACATTCAGATCAAATGACATCACACCATCCCCCTGGATATTCCAGTGTTACAAAGTGTGTATTAGAATGTTTATTGCCCTAGATCATGTAGTACTTGCTGTGCCTCTAAACTGCTGTTCCAGACCTTGCTCAAGGGTGAAGTATGCACAGTATAAATGCTGAATAACGACATCTGCAGGCCACTGCAGGAACTTCTGTGTCTAAAAAATTCTGATAGTGAAACGAAACGGATAAAA
This sequence comes from Neoceratodus forsteri, assembly GCA_016271365.2. Lineage (NCBI taxonomy): Eukaryota > Metazoa > Chordata > Ceratodontiformes > Ceratodontidae > Neoceratodus > Neoceratodus forsteri. The sequence goes on along the minus strand of CM057452.1, from coordinate 436,347,464 downwards.
AAAAAAAAACACAGCGAGTCTGATGCCTGGAGCCATGGTGCAAAACCTTTGAAAATGGCGATGCTACTACTGTATTAAACAATGGCAAGGAAAAATCCTGGGTTCTGATTGGTCAGTCTTGGGCTGGACCTATGATGTAATCCCAGCACAACATCATGGGTCTACTAGCATCACTATGGCCGCTCTTCTTTTTTGCATCTCCTCTTAAGAAACAAAAATACTTTTATACACTAATAAAAACATTCTTTAAAATTATTTTTGTATTTTATATATAACAATGAGCCATTGTATAATAGCAATAATGCCCTCCAGGGTGTGTGTCGTTTGGGATAACGTCACGCCTCAGTTGTTGGACACACTCGGCCTGCGGCCTCATGCCCAACCACCTGAGGCATGACGTTATCCCAGCATGACACACACCCTGTTGGGCATTATTGCTTAATCATAACATTCCTCTTCTCCTTCAATTGCTCCACCTTGATCCTATTGATGAAAATATTCTGTCTACCAATTTTTGTTACCAATGTGTGTCATTGTAGATATTTTGTAATTGAAATTCAATTGCCAAATTCTGCTACATTTTTCATTAACCCTCCTATGCCCACCAAGTCAAATGCCTTGCAAAAATCCAGATACAAGATGTCAACTGCCTGGTGGCCTCAATCCACTATTTGTGTCACTGAATTGAAAAAATCAATCACATTTCTCATGATGTACATGACCAAGTACATAAACAGACCAATAGGAAATGACTGGAAGGGTAACAGAGCTACGTGGAATTAAGACTTCTGCTGCAGAAATTCAGGTAGAATGGCAATTTTGCTTCCAAAATGCCTTTTGGAATTTACTTTTACAAATTTCATGGAATTCCAAAAGTGTTTCCAATTAAACCACAGATTAATTCTCCACAATTTCTATAAACCATGGATTAGTTTTTAGCAGTTTGTGAAGAACTAATCTATGGTTTATATGTAAAACATTAATTACTAATCCACAGTTTAAAAAAAAAACACGCAAACTGCTATCAGAATTTGGGGATTTGGACTCTGACAGAATTCAACAGAATTAGGTGGCATTTTTGAAATCCTGCAGAATTCCATAAGAAATGGAATTTGACAATTCTGCACTGTTCTAAAGGTTATTGTAACACGGCTCTCAGTCGGGTGGCGGAAAGGAGCGCGACGATTGGCCCAATGGCCACAGCTGACTGAAACCGAGCGGGTATTAAGCCACACATAACGCCCGCTCGGTCAGTACCAGCTGTGGCCATGGAGGCACCCGAGGGTAGCAGCCCGCTGGGGCAGTACCCAGAGTGGCCAGGAGGGAGAGGATGCAGCACTGAGCAAGGAGGAGACACACCAGAGATGCCATCGGGAGCGCGCCCCCCCGTCCGCCCGCCCACAGCTAACCAGAGAGCCTGTCCCAGTATGCCTGTCGCCCCTAACAACCCAGCAGATCACAGCACCTCCGCCCCCAGATGCACAGGGCGGTCCTCGAGGAGCCTGCAGTACGCCGCCCCCCCTCAGTGACTATGGCAACCCACCCCCCCGTGTCACAGAGCGTCCGCCTGTGTGCGATGGCAGAGGGCCGACCGCTGAAATGGGGCTGCCCACCGGAGGTGATGCCGGGAGCGCACGGGGGAGCAGTGGCAGAGACGGACAGCGGTACGAGGTGGTAGCAGCACCCGGTAGACGGCAGCAGTGATCAAGGCATGAAATTCCCAGACTGCAGGGAGGCAGTCAACGGATCTGGCAGCCAGCACCACAGTCGGAACACCGCAATCCTGCAGGAGTGAACAGGTAAAGCCTCTGTTGTCTGCCTGTAACCGAACAACAGGAGGTGCCTGCCCGTTGTGTGGAAAGGTGCCGCCCGGGCATACAGCTCGCCGCGGGTGGCGCTCAACCGATCCTGGCTGCGGTGATGCGGTAACATAGGCTCGTCGTCGCGCGACAAGCCTATGTTACAAGCGCATTAGTCACCTTCAGCTTCGGGCTCTACCGGTGATTAATGCCCGCTGGGGGGTGCCCTCGGGCTGCGCCCTCGTGCACGAGCCCCCCCCAGCGGGCATTAATCCACCGTTAGAGCCCTCAGCTGGTGGTGATTAATGCTTACATAAACTATTGTGATCCTGAGCTGGAAATGCTTGCACCAACTTCACTCTGTAGAAGTCTACACTAAAAAAAATTATCAAGATATTCATAATGATTGGTGGAAGCTATGGAAGAACGATCAGGGAACACAACTTGCTGTTTTAAGAGATCATAATGAGTACCCCCTCTGTTGGTGTAGCAATAATTAATATGGTTATTTTACTACTGACTTTGCATTTTATTGTTTCTGTAAAAGCCCGTTTGCCAATTTACTTGTTATTGTTTTCGCTGTTTCACTCCCTCTTGTAACCCATCCTCTGGATTACACCTGGAAACAAGCTCCAGGTGAGCATGCTTATCCTGGTCATAAAGTTCAAATAACTAACTCAATCAATGCATATAAAACATTACCCAGGAATACACAGTGAGATAAATTCCACTTGTTTTAAGGGGTGTCTTTTATAGAAAGTACAGAAACAGAATTTGACAGCAGATAAGGACCACTTTGCCCACCCAGTCTGTCCATTTTCCCCTACCTGCAGTATCACAGTATTACAGTAGATCCTAATCAATCTCTGGCTCTTTCTAACCCCCTCTCTTTCCATTAAGATACCCCTTGCCTATCTCATGCATTCTTGAACCCCCCCCACTGTGTTTGCCCCAGTAACTCCGCTAGAAGGCTGCTCCAGGACTCTACAACTCTTTCTATGAAGAAGTGCTTCCTCACATCTCATAGACACATAGAAACATAGATGTTGATGACAGATAAGGACCGCAAGGCCAATCTAGCCTGCCCATTTTTTTCTACCTTATGAATGTGCAATAGGCCTCTATGCTGTTGGTGGCCTATCTATTCATACTCATCTGTATTGCTCCCTTATGCCTATCCCATGCCTGTTTGAAGCCCTGCACTGTATTTATATCCACCACATCCTAAGGAAGGCTGTTCCATGCATCCACCACCCTTTCTGTGAAAAAGAACTTCCTCACATTACCCCTTAATCAGCCTCCCTCTAATCTCATGCTATGTCCTCTTGTCCTGATATTTTTCTTATATTGAAACATGTTAGGTTCTTTCACCTTGTTACTGCCTTTAGGATGTTTGAATGTTTCAATCATATCACCTTTCTCCCTCCTTTGCTCTAGGCTATACATATTGAGCTCTATTAATCTGTCCTCATATGTTTTCTGATGCAGTCTCTACACCATTTTGGTTGCCCTTCTCTGGACTACCTCCATTTTGTTAATGTCCTTGTGCAGGTGCGGCCTCCAGTACTGAACACAATACTCCAGATGGGGTCTAACCAGTGTCTTGTAAAGAGGGATTATTACCTCCCTCTTATGACTTATTATACCTCTATTAATACACCCCAACATACCCCTAGCCTTATCTACTGCTTTAGTGGTCTGCTTGGATGATTTCAGGTCATCTGTGATGATGATGCCCAAGTCTTTTTCTTCTCTTGTGATTGCCAGCAACTCCCCACCCAACCTATAGGTGGCATCACGGTTTCTCTTCCATATGTGCATGATCTTGTGCTTCTTTGCATTAAAACCCAGTTGCCACTCTTCTGACCATTTTGCTGGTTTATCCAGATCTCTTCTCATTCTGCCCACCCCATCTGGATCATCTACACTGTTGCAGATCTTGGTGTCATCTGCAAACAGACAAACCTTACTCTCCAGTCCATGTGCAATGTCACTGATGAAGATATTCAAGAGGTCTGGCCCCAGGACTGATCCCTGAGGTATCCCACTTGTGACTTGCATCTGTTCTGACTGTATACCATTTACCACTGCTCTCTGAGCTCTGCCCACCAACCAGTTTGCTACCCAGTTAACCAACTTCTGACCCACCCTGAGCCTACCCAGCTTATTAATCAATCTTCTATGTGGAACAGTATCGAAAGCTTTGCTGAAGTCAAGGTAGGCAACATCAACTGCACTCCCTTGGTCCGCCACTCTGGTTAGCCAGTTAAAGAAATCTATGAGATTAGTTTGACAGGACCTTCCTGTTGTAAACCCATGCTGTCTTGGATCTTGTGCTCCTATGGATTCCAGGTGTTGCACTATCCTTTCCTTATGGAGTGCCTCCATAATCTTGCCCACTACTCAGGTAAGACTGACTGGTCTGTAGTTCCCTGCTTCCTCCCTGCTACCACTCCTGTGCAGCAGGATCACATGAGCCCTTCTCCAGTCTTCTCTGACCTCTTCTGTGCTCAGTGACTCACCAAACAGTTATGATAATGGCTGTGCTAGTTCCAATCTTAGCTCCTTTAGTACCCAGGGATATATGCCATCTGGTCCCATTGCCTTGTTCACCCTGAGCTTAGCGAGCTCTTGCAGTACCCTTTCTTTTGTCAAGGGACTTGTGCACACCTCCCTCCCCCACTGTGTCCATGGAGCTGAGCTGTGGGCCCTGCCCTACCTTCTCCTCAGTAAATACTGAGCAGAAGTAAGTATTTAAGATAGAGGTTTTTCCTTGATCCTCCTCCACACACACCCCTTATCCCATTTGATCTTAGCAATACCCCCTCTGGACTTTCTCCTTTCACTAATGTATCCATAGTCTTGTCCCCTTCTTTTACTGTTCATGCTAGTGTTTCCTCTGTTTGGGCCCTTGCCTGCCTTACTGCCTTCCCTGCTTCCCTTAGGGAAGATTAGTATGCCTCAATATCTACATCCTGCTGCATTCCCTTATATTTCCTGAATGCCAGCCTTTTGGCTCTGGCCTTTTCTGCTACTGTTTCTGAGAACCAAAGTGTTTTCCTCCTTCTTTTGCTCTTGCTTTTCTCCCTAACACAATGGGATGTTGCTTCAAGTATTGTATCCTTAATGCTTGCCCACTTTGCCTGTACTTCCTCACCTGTATTTCTACTTGCCAGGGCTAGCTTAACTCTGTTGGCCATCTTATTAAAGTCAGCTCCTCTGAAGTCCCATATTTTTGCCTTGGAATGGGATGATTTAGTTCTAGTGGCCAAACTGAACCATACCATATGATGGTCACTGGCCCCCAGGTGGCCTTCTACCTGGAGATCTGTGATCATTTCCCCATCAGTCAGTACTAAATCTAGGGTAGCCCTGTCTCTTATGGATTGTTGTACCCATTGTTTGAGGCCTTCCCCCTGCAGGGAATCCACTATGTGTCTAGTTCTGGTGGATTTTCCTGCTGGTATTGACCAATCTGTATCTGGCATGTTGAAGTCTCCCATTATCAGAACCTCCCCTTTAGTTGTCATGTTTTGTATATCTTCTAACAGTAATGTGTCTATGTCCTTCCCCTGGTCTGGAGGCCTGTAGACAACCTCAGTTCATATGGCTGTCCCATTTCCTGTTTCCAGGGTGACCCACAGTTCTTCTGACTCCTTATGTGTATTCTGAATTTCTGTAGCTTTGATATTTTCATTGACATAAAGGGCTATTACCACATCCATTTTTTTGCACCTTGGTCTCTTCTGAACAGCACATAGCCAGGTATTGAAGTCTTCCAAGTGTGGTTACTACTGAACCATATCTCATTAATGGCTGCTATGTCCAGTTTAAGCTCTGTCATGTTGCCTGCAGGTCTGGGATCTTGTTTCCCAGGCTTTGGGCATTTGTGTACATGGTTTTCCATTGGCCAGATTTCGGTGTGTTAGTCATTGGGCAAGATCCAGCATTTCCTCTGCGTGTCATATGGGGACCCAGACCTTTTTCTTTACCTGGTTATGCAAATGAACTACAAACATGCTGAACACCTGTTTGATCAGTAGCTGAGAGGGGAGGAGAATTCTTCCAGTTTGATGTATCGGGTACAGCACTCCTCTCCCCAATGGCTAGTTTAAATATTCTGCAAAGGTGTCAAACTTCTGCCCCGGTGCACTGACTCCCTCCTTAGTCAGATGCAGTCCATCAAATTTAAAGAACTTTCACTTCCAGAACTGTTTCCAGTTACCTACAAATTTGTGTCCTTTCTCCTGGCACCAGCCCTTGAGCCACATGTTTAGCTCCCCTATCTCCCCTTCTCTGGCCTTCTGTCCATCTGCCCCCCTCTCCCAGACAGGCAGGATCTCAAAGAAGGAGATGCCATACAAAATGGATAACAGTTTATCTCCCAGCCTGGTCAGGTGTTCCTTGGTCTCCACAACTGACCGGCTGGCAAGATCGTTAGTCCCTATGTGTAACTGGATGTCGATGTTTTCTTCTGCTTCCTGCATGATTTTAGCAATGCAGTCAGTGTCTCTCCATGTTGATGTAGCTGGGAGACATCTAACCACTACTCCTGGGTGGAGGTAGGTATCAGCTCCCTGAATCATGGAGTCTGCTATGATCAGAAATGTTTTGGATTTCCTTTTTGCCTTTTTTTTGTTTTGGTCCCTGATTTGGGTGAGTTTTGTAGTGCTAGCTCCTGTGCAGCAGTGTACTGCTTTGCAGTGTCCTCTACCCCTTTGTTTGATTTTGGAGATAGAGGCAGATACCTGTTTGTAGTTTTTATATGGTTTGTGGAGGTGATGTGTTAGACAGCATTGAGTGATGGGGCACTTGATTTACCCCTTCTAACCACCTGCCAACCTCCCGGACCCACTATCCTCTGTGGTTGAGATACTTCAGTTGGATGTTGGGGAAATGGCAGGTGGTTCTTAAAACAACTAATATTCTTCAGGTGAAGCTCCCTCTGGCTGGAAGCTGCAATACTGAACATAGGATTTGCAAGAAAGCAAGTTGTGCTCACAACAGGGGGAGGTGAACCTTACAATTGTCTTTGGTTTGTAGCAGATATTCTGCAGGTGTAGGCTACTTCTAACTGAAAGGTGAAATAAGGAACTTATAATTATCAGGAAAGACAGTCTTTCAAGCAACACAGGAAGGTGGATCTTGCTTTACTTTTGTTACAATTGTTAAGATTTTCAGTGCAGGAAGAGTTTAAACCATGGGCTAAGAATTTGTCATAAGTTCTGAAGTTAGTGCAGGTACAGGCTGTGTATTTGACCCAGACAGTGCCCCAGGGGGTGGAAACTGTTTTTTTTGTTTATATGTATGTGCCTTAAAAGGCCAGGCCAGACTGTGTCAGGAAGTGCTTACATCATAGCTACTTATCAGCCAATAGCTTTGGAAGAGTCTTACAGACCTGATAACAGTATTATAAGCAAGTGTTTTATAGCAAACTCATCAGAACAGTTTATATTCTTCAGGTGAAGCTACCTCTGGCTGGAGGCTGCAATACTAAACACAGGATTTGCAAGAAAGTGAGTTGTGCTCACAACAGAGGGAGGTGAACCTTACAACTGTCTTTGATTTGTAGCAGACATTCTGTAGATGGAGGCTACTTCTAACTGAAAGGTGAAATAAGGAACTTAGAATTTTATCAGGAAAGACAGTCTTTCAAGCAACAGAG